>JAZFAV010000022.1:44252500-45587500 GCA_037954035.1 Rosalia funebris | reverse complement strand
CGACGTGCTCTTCCCGGCGACAACTATTCAGGAAGGTCTACAAAATTTACGACTGGTAATCGACGCACTCTTTAAGGCCGCATTTGTGAAGAACTTGTCAAAATACAGATGTTAGCCGAAAATCGCCGCTTAAAGACCACCGATCAGCTGATATACCAAACAAAGTTGTAGACAGCACAGAGACACGGCGAAAAGCAGTACTCAACGAAAAGGGCGAAAAGAAATGGACTCAAGTACTACCTACTATTGAAAATGATTTCAACGTGAATGCAAATAAAACAACTGGGTATTCGCCTACCGTACTAATGTTTAGTGAAACCCGACGCTTGAAACCTGCCGAACACCTATTGACCGATATCCCGTCCCAACCCTTAGCACGAGACAAGGTCGTTCAGCATCTGGAATGCATCACTTAGAAGGCAGCGACAAAGTTCAATGAGAAGCGAGTCCCGGCAGTGCCGTACGCTGTGGGCGACAGGGTGGCTGTACAAAATACACAACTGGTTACGGGAGGCAAACTCAAACCAAAGTTTCAGGACCCGTTTGAGGTAACTCATTGTTAAATAACGAAAGGTACGCATTGCGCCATATCGGAGGTGATCGTAGAACTACAGTCGCTGCTCATGAACACCTGGCCTCAGTAGGGTATGTTTTGTATTGTTTTAATGTTACTTTTTCTTTTTTAGCTTTTTCGACTAGCGCCGTATGGTACGGAACCAAGTATTTGTAAAGGTCCCTGATTTGATCAGGCTATTATAGGTCCCTGATATTATCAGGCTATGAAAGGTTCCTGAATATAACTTCAGGCTTAAGGTCCCCAAATAAAATTTGGGCTTTTTAAGGTCCCTAGCATGATACCATGCTAGGCTAGGTCTCCCCCATGAACCTAGACATGGCGGGACGAGAGCTCTGACTGTAATTTTTTTTTGAGCTCATTTTATATTTTCTATTTGCATTTTATTATTGTTTTTTTGCCACTCTAACAGACGTACCCACTAACAAAAAGTAACCGCACACCACTGTTATTGTTTTGCTGTTTTGTTTTGTTTTTCTCAGTATAGGTTCGAGGACGACCCTACGTCAGGAAGGCCGTGTTAACTTATCTGCCGTCTTCACGGTCCCGTCGCAGCCACTTCAACTCTAGATGATGCCATCCAACCCCATTAACTATAAGTTATTGTAAACAAATATTCTCAAGCTTAGACGACTATTTACTCGATGTTCAGTCAGGGCCTAACATTAGTCTGTATTATGTAGCACGTGTAGCTCGGTGTGGCGGATGGGTGGATCGATAATTGTCAATAAATGTTATTTTGTGAATTTCGGAATATTATTTGATAAACTTTTCGAACAAAAGCTAACATATATATAACCTTAAATCACGCAAAATATGTATCCTCTTCACTCTAGACGTGAAGAACGCCTTCAACAGTGCAAAATGGGACGATATCCTCGACGCGCTGGAGCACCATTTCAACGTATAACAGGAGAACTTTGCCTTAGTAGACGACTACCTAGACGCGAGAACGTTAATAATGAAAACTACAGAAGGCACGCAAGAATACCCGATGACAGCTGGCGTACCACAGGGTTCAGTCATGGGCCCCGTTCTATGGAACGCTAATTACGACGAACTACTGGAGATTTCTCTACCAGAACAAGTACAACTAACAGGTTTCGCAGATGATGTCGCGGCTACGATAGTGGCAGACAGTGTCCAGGAAGCCGATCTCTTGTACGGTCAACCATTGACGACGTCGAAACGTGGCTCGAAGCACACCAGCTTAAGCTAGCCAAACATAAGACGGAGATGGTAGTACTGACACGCCAGAAATGGCTCCCAAAACCCTTCAACGTGAATATTGGCGAGACAACGCTAACGTCAACAAGAGCATTGCGCTACCTGGGAGTGATGATAGATGAAAAGCTATCTTTCCGCGAACACCTCGAGAGTGCGTGCACAAGAGCCAACAAGACAGTATCCAACTTATCCAGAATCATGGCCAACACGATAAGCCCACGAACCAAAAAAAGGAGGGTCCTCCTGGAAGTAGTCCATTCAATACTACTCTATGAAGCAGAGATATGGGCAGATATCTTAAAGCAAAAGACCTATCGGCACAAGATAGCCGCAGTACAACGGCGAGGAGCCCTCAGAGTGACCTGCGCTTACCGCACCGTCTCTGAAGCAGCTGTACTGGTTATATCAGGGGCTCCACCTATCAACCTACTGGCATCAGAGAGGTCAAAGCTCTACGACCTCAAAGCTACAGGCGATAACTCTCAGGAAGCCAAAGCAAAAGTGAAGGCGGATACGCTGGAAGAATGGGAAGACAGATGGAAGAGCTGCGACACGGGCAGGTGGACGGCACGTCTGATCCCGAACATCAAAGTTTGGCTCGCCCGAAACCATGGGGAGACAGACTTTTTCTTGACCCAGCTGCTGACCGGACATGGGTCGTTCAATGCATATCTACACAAGTTGGGCCCCCACCATACTCCGATGTGCAAGTACTGCCCGGACAAAACGGATGATGCTGAACACACGTTCTTCATGTGCGAGCGCTAGAAGACCTGCAGAGCCAACACCGAAGCAATCATAGGTAAGAATTTAGATCCTGCAAGCCTAGTGGCACAGATGTTACAGCGAGAAGCAAACTGGAATGAAATCGCCGCCTACGCGCGGCGCCTCTTGAAGGAAAAGATCCAAGAGAGAGACCAGTAACACCGGAATAGACGTCGCAAGAACGTAACATGGACTGGATTGAAGTAATGCTAACGCGGTTCCGATCCAGTCTGGGGGGAATCGAGGCAGAGGAGGTTTTTAGTCGGTATGGAGATTCTGCTCGAGTCCGACATACCAGGCAGAACATCAAGCCCACGGAACTGGCAGAACAAGCCCTGAGATACGTAAAAAGTATTTTCCCCTCTGGAAAAAAAAAAAAAAAAAAAAAATATATATATATATATATATATATATATATATATATATATATATATATATATATATATATATATATATATATATATATATATATATATATATATATATACGGTTAGCACAAGATAGGAGAAGCTGGAGGTTAGCGTCCAACCAGTCTTAGGACTGATGACCTAATGATGATGATATATATATATATATACATACACGAAGTCAGCAGCTGGGTCACAGCTTACTCAATACCAGCTAATGCACTCGGCAAAATTTTATCCGTTCGCGCATCACCAGCCGCGCATTCGGCTTAGCTGGCACAGCTCAGTTGTCATTGTGATTTTGTTAGAGGCCAGTCGGCAGTTTCCAGAACCGTATTGTCCGTATTCAGTTAGATAGTGTGTTCATGTTAGTTACCATTTAGTGTTTAAAATGCATAAACAAATGCATATTGGCAATCGTTGTGCGGCAAGAAACTGCACGAACAATTCGAACAATTGTAGTTTTAGTTTCTTTAGGTTTCCAACAGATGTAAATAGGTGAGTACATGTAAGAATAATTTTTATTTAATTTTAACCTATGTTTTAGTCACAGCTTACTGAGTAAGCTGTGTTTTAGTTTTGCATAATATTAAAAACAAAACATCAAATAAGTCGAATTTTATTTTTAAGTCTTTAATACCTGTATAGTTAGGCTCAAAAATCTTTTTCATTTAGGGCAAGAATTTGGTTGGTTGCTAGTGGTAGAGATGATTTATTAAACTATGTGAAAGAAATAAATGCATCATCATACAGACTATGCAGCACTCACTTTGAAAAGTCGATGTTTACTAATGAGAAAAGAAATAGATTACATAGAGACGCAAATCCTCGACAATTTCCAGCTTTAGAAGGAAGCTCAAGTGCTACAGCCGCGTTTCGCAGTCAAACCGGAAACAGGGATGGTAAAATTTTATTACCATTGTTTTATAAAAACAGTTTTGTTCATACACGTTCTGGTCTTAAGTAATATTTCATTAAAAGCAGTTTTACGCAGCATCAGTAAACAATTTTAAAATTTATTATTTCTCTCTTCATTTTCGAAATTTACAACGCTAAAAAATGTGTTTCATGGCACACTCATAAAATACACATGGTATAATGAGTACTATGTAATAATATACTCAGTACATGTTTTATCTTTCAATATTCAACGAAACATGTTTCCAGTTTCGTATACTGCACCTACCTCTATATCTTTTTCTACTCATATTTTTTATTTTTCAGAATTGTCGATACGGAGTACCGCAACTGTGATATTTTGGAGAAAAATTTTGTAAAATATGTATGCGGTTATTTAATTAAAAAGTGTTTGGAAAGACATACGTGTGATTGTTGCGTAAATTATGCAAATGCAAATAGCAAGGAAGTAGATGACACAGCTTTATTTTGCTTTTATAAGGCTTATAGGCATACCGATTTGGAACAGTTTGGCAGTCTCTATATGCCTCATACAAATTTTGTTTCTTTTATAACAGCTTTGGAAATTCTGTTTCAAAAAAATTTTGACCAACTCTGTATCCAAGATCATTTATGCCAAAACCTTGTCAATATTTTTAAAGAAATAACTTTGTCGCACCCCTGTCCGCAATTTCCACTTTCTTACTTGTTGCATTTGTACGCAAGAATAAGAATTTTTTATTCATTAAAATACGCAAATAGGAATTTTAAAGGACCCGATAAAAAAAGAAAACTAATAATATGGAAAAATGAATAATCAATATCTTTAATGTTTGTTGTGTTTTTTAATAAAGATTTATTTATATGATGGTTCTTTTGCATATTTTTAATTATTCCTTTCAATATATTTGCTTTATATTTCCAAGCCTGATAAGTAGAAATTGTAGTGAATACGGCCCTGGCGCGTCAACCACCGCAATGTATCCCCACTTGCTTTACTGCTGCAGAAACGCAAGTCTAAAAATTGAACGATAAAATACAAAGGATGCCGCCGAGAGTCGCATAGCTGGTATTGAGTAAGCTGTGGGTCAAGAAAAAGTCTTGTCTCCCCATGGTTTCGGGCGAGCCAAACTTTGATGTTCGGGATCAGACGTGCCGTCCACCTGCCCGTGTCGCAGCTCTTCCATCTGTCTTCCCATTCTTCCAGCGTATCCGCCTTCACTTTTGCTTTGGCTTCCTGAGAGTTATCGCCTGTAGCTTTGAGGTCGTAGAGCTTTGACCTCTCTGATGCCAGTAGGTTGATAGGTGGAGCCCCTGATATAACCAGTACAGCTGCTTCAGAGACGGTGCGGTAAGCGCAGGTCACTCTGAGGGCTCCTCACCGTTAACTGCGGCTATCTTGTGCCGATAGGTCTTTTGCTTTAAGATATCTGCCCATATCTCTGCTTCATAGAGTAGTATTGAATGGACTACTTCCAGGAGGACCCTCCTTTTTTTGGTTCGTGGGCTTATCGTGTTGGCCATGATTCTGGATAAGTTGGATACTGTCTTGTTGGCTCTTGTGCACGCACTCTCGAGGTGTTCGCGGAAAGATAGCTTTTCATCTATCATCACTCCCAGGTAGCGCAATGCTCTTGTTGACGTTAGCGTTGTCTCGCCAATATTCACGTTGAAGGGTTTTGGGAGCCATTTCTGGCGTGTCAGTACTACCATCTCCGTCTTATGTTTGGCTAGCTTAAGCTGGTGTGCTTCGAGCCACGTTTCGACGTCGTCAATGGTTGACCGTACAAGAGATCGGCTTCCTGGACACTGTCTGCCACTATCGTAGCCGCGACATCATCTGCGAAACCTGTTAGTTGTACTTGTTCTGGTAGAGAAATCTCCAGTAGTTCGTCGTAATTAGCGTTCCATAGAACGGGGCCCATGACTGAACCCTGTGGTACGCCAGCTGTCATCGGGTATTCTTGCGTGCCTTCTGTAGTTTTCATTATTAACGTTCTCGCGTCTAGGTAGTCGTCTACTAAGGCAAAATTCTCCTGTTATACGTTGAAATGGTGCTCCAGCGCGTCGAGGATATCGTCCCATTTTGCACTGTTGAAGGCGTTCTTCGCGTCTAGCGTGAGGAGGATACATACTTTGCGTGATTTAAGGTTATATATATGTTAGCTTTTGTTCGAAAAGTTTATCAAATAATATTCCGAAATTCACAAAATAACATTTATTGACAATTATCGATCCACCCATCCGCCACACCGAGCTACACGTGCTACATAATACAGACTAATGTTAGGCCCTGACTGAACATCGAGTAAATAGTCGTCTAAGCTTGAGAATATTTGTTTACAATAACTTATAGTTAATGGGGTTGAATGGCATCATCTAGAGTTGAAGTGGCTGTGACGGGACCGTGAAGACGGCAGATAAGTTAACACGGCCTTCCTGACGTAGGGTCGTCCTCGAACCTATACTGAGAAAAACAAAACAGCAAAACAATAACAGTGGTGTGCGGTTACTTTTTGTTAGTGGGTACGTCTGTTAGAGTGGCAAAAAATAATAATAAAATGCAAATAGAAAATATAAAATGAGCTCAGAAAAAAAATTAGAGTCAGAGCTCTCGTCCCGCCATGTCTAGGTTCATGGGGGAGACCTAGCCTAGCATGGTATCATGCTAGGGACCTTAAAAAGCCCAAATTTGGCGTGGGCTTAAAAAGCCCACGAAACTGGCAGAACACCAAGCCCTAAGATACGTAAAAAGTATTTGCCCCTCTGGAAAAAAAAAATATATATATATATATATATATATATATATATATATATATATATATATATATATATATACAGGGTGACCACGAGATGACGCTCGCCCCTATATCTTCTTGGTCTTTCAAGATATAAATCTCAAATTTGGACACATCAAATAGCAGCTAAATATGAATTAATTTGACCGATTTATCTATTTCTCTCGCTTCCGGTTTCGCCGGAAATGATGCCAACTTTGGATTTTTAAATAGAATACCCTGTATATTTTTACATTTTTGGATTCAGGAGGTCATTTTGCATACAACTACGGCATACTGAGATAAGAATATTAATGACTAACATTTTTATGAGCAAATTTAATTTTTCATCTAGGCGGCCGTCACCCCAAAAAAATTTTTGTTTTGCTTCAATAAATAACCAGAAAATACAATTATGACATTATGCCATATGACATTTGTGTTATAGGCTCCTAAACATTAAAATAAAAATAAAAAAATAAAATGTAATAAAATGCTTTATTGAAATAATGTAATGAGCTACCATGATGCCATTTAAAAGTAATGAGTTATTCTGGAAAAACGATTTCCGAAATGTTTAGGAGCCTATAACATAAATGTCATATGGCATAATGTCATAATTGCATTTTCTGATTATTTATTGAGGCAAAACATTTTTTTGGGGTGACGGCCGCCTAGATGAAAAATTAAATTTGCCCATAAAAATGTTAGTCATTAATATTCTTATCTCAGTATACCATAGTTGTGTGCAAAATGACCTCCTGAATCCAAAAATGTAAAAATATATAGGGTGTTCTATTAAAAAATCCAAAGTTGGCATCATTTTCGCTGAAACCGAAAGCGAGAGAAATAGATAAATTGGTCTAATTAATCCATATTTAGCCGCTATTTGACGTGTCCAAATTTGAGATTTATATCTTGAAAGACCAAGAAGATATAGGGGCGAGCGTCATCTCGTGGTCACCCGGTATATGTATATATATATATATATATATATATATATATATATATATATATATATATATATATATATACATATACATATACATATACATATACATATACATATACATATACATATACATATACATATACATATACACATACACATACACATACACATACACATACACATACACATATATATATATATACATATACATATATATATATATATATATATATATATATATATATATATATATATATATATATATATCCAATCAACATAATTTTTGTGGTCAGTTACCCAACGAAGAGCATGGATAACTAACCTATGATATTTTCCTGTTCTAATATACTACTTCTAATATTATTGCATAATTATTATCTGTACATTTTTAACTCAACTTTAACGAATAAGGGCATAACAAAATCACAAAAAATACAAACGATTTACTCACATCATTAGCTTGTGGTACCACTTTCAAAAAAACATTTTTTCCTGAAGCTGTTTTAACCACAACAAAGTTGGATGGGAAATTGCTTGAACTGTTAAGAACATCATCAGTACTTTCCACTTCCTCTGTGTGGCTAATCTCGAAATTATCTGATCTGTAAAAAAGTTAAATAGAGTAGTATATTATAATATCTTATAATATTATAGTATACCTAAAATTAGGTATAATTCAATTTAATTAGGTATAATTCAATGCCTGGCGGAGCTTTAGTCCGAGGAGTAGTTGTTTCCTATAGCGATTATGTAATAGCCTTGCTATACGGGAACTGTTTTGATAACCGCTTGTCGTTTGGTAGTTCCTTTCTCGATTTCCGACTTATATGTTATTGACATAGATCGTATCGATAAAGATGTATATCCCACAAATTTCATTCGTCATTTGTCCTGGATCGGCGTACCGTGTACGGCACTGATGAGTATTAATAAGTTCGAAACAGTTCGGTTCCAATCCGGGACAAATATCGAATCCTACCTGTGGCGGGTTTTATTTTTTTGAAACCTTATCTGATCGTGCAGAAACACGAGAAAGGGGTCGAGGATCGCTTTTAGGTATACTTCAATGCCTGGTGGGGCTTTAGCCCGAGGAGTAGTTGTTTTCTATAGGGATTATGTAATAGCCTTGCTATTCGGGAACTACTTTGATAACCGCTTGGCGGTTTGGTAGTTCCTTTCTCGATTTCCGACTTATATGTTACTGACATAGATCATATCGATAAAGATGTATACCCCACAAATTACATTCGGCATTTGTCCTGGATCGGCGTACCGTGTACGGCACTGATGAGAACTAATAAGTTCGAAACAGCTGTATGTCGTTCTGTTCCAATCCGGGACAAATGTCGAATCCTACCTGTGGTGGGTTTTATTTTTTTGAAATTCAATAATCTTGTTTCTTTAAAGGTTATTTCATTGTTTTTTATTTCTTATTAAAACAAGATAGAATTGTTGAAAGTTGTACTTCCAAAGTTTTTTTTTAATTAAACGATAAATATTCTTCAATGACAAAATAATACTAAACAACTGATCATCAACTCGAAAGTTGGCGGGTATGGTTCCGACTTTTACTCATTATGTGTACATTTTATTTTTTGTTTATTTTACATTAAAAATATATATTTATTTACGTCCACATTTATTTTTATATTACATTATTCGTATTGATATATTTTATAATATTTTACATTATTTTACGTACATGGGTACCAACGACGCCAGTTTCGACGGGGTACAGCGGCTGAAACTTTCGCAAGGAATAGTCAAATCCGCGCTGTACCCAAACAAAAACATTATCACGATCTCATTCGCGAGATCGTTCATAGTCGCGATGTCGATCACGGAACCGTCCCGACAACGATGGAAGAGATTTGTGTTCAGTCCATTGACGTTTCGAATCGAAAACTCGCCGCGAGCCGTGTGTGCAAAGTACGGGAAACCTCGTGGACCGTCGACGTTGTCGACCAATGACACGTGCCCTACTGTGCACCAGTTTCAGGTTACTGATGTACACTCAAAGGTACAGTTTCTCGTTGATTCTGGTGTGGACCTTTGTGTATGCGTTGATCCGCGCGCGTTAATGAAAACTTCACGTACGAAGTCGGCTTACCAACTTACCACCGCAAATGGGACGTCCATTTCAACGTACAGTGACGATAACATTAAATCTTGGTTTGCGCCGCAGTTTTTCATGGCAGCTTGTGGTCGCGGACGTATCGAAATCTATAATCGTGGTGGATTTTTTGTCTCATTATGGGTTACTCGTCGACGTAAGAAACCGACGGCTGTTCGATTGAACCATTCAACTTACCATGAAAGGTAAGGTTCAGGTAGTTAAGTGCACATTACCGTCAATCAGGACAATCGCAGGAGGCTCGGTATTTCGCCGTCTTCTGCAGCAATACCCTGACATTACTCATCCCGGCGGATCCTCAAAAATGTGAAATACCAGACAAGACACCACATGGAAACCACCTCAGGACCACCTCCCGCCGAGAAAAAGTACTCGCGCTTTCGCGCTTGGCACCCAAAAAATTACGAGCCGCGAAAAAGGAGTTCGAAGCAATGTTGGAGTTAGACATTTCTCAGCCTTCCAGCAGTCCTTGGGCATCGCCACTACATCAGGTACAGAAGCAGGGCGACGAATGGCGACCATGCGGCGACTATCGTTGAACGCGAGGACATATTTATCATTGCAATGCAAACAATTTTATAATACCGATTTTTTTCTTAAAAATCATTATTTTATCAATGATCAAATTCTCAAAAAAAAATTTTTTGATGTCATAAACAATGCATTTGTTTATTATAATTTTTTAAACAAATGGAGAAAAAGATTTAAAAAAATGTAATATAAAAATATAATATAACAATAAAATGAAACAATCGAAACATTTAAAAAAAAATTTTTTTTGATAGCTCTATTTAATTTTTCCATCCCGTAATTTTGTTAATAAAAAAAGTGAAAAATCAAAACTTAAACATCTCTTTTAAACCCTTTGAAGAATGGATTCCAGAAGTGGAAAAATCTCTAGTTTTTAGTTTCAAAATTACAGGGGTATTTATGTTGATTTACAAATTGTAGAAATTACTTGATTATCAAAAGCGTAGCGCAAAAAGCAAGCGAAAAGGATTATTGAATGAACAATAATCCGTCAAAAAAAATGTATCTAAATGATACTTGTATATAAATGATACCTGAATTTTTTCGTTCTTTAATATGCATATCTAATGGGTGAACAAAAATTTCTAAATATGAGGGAATTGTGTAGTGCACGTGCACCACACGATTCCTACAAGCCAAGTGCACGGTAGGCCACATTAACCGTTACACTGTTCTCACCTGTAATTAAAAATTTTAAATATTGGTGATAGTGTTGCGACTTTCTTTCAGGGTGTTTCCTGCTCTTTAAGGATTTTTTTTAAATTTGCGATATCTACAATAGTTTTTGAGATATTCGCGAAAAACAAAATCCTTTTTTCTTTAATAATTTTTTATACCTTTTGCAACTTTTTTTTTAGCGCCAATTGAATTTTATCAATAAGATTCTAGATACCATTCCGAATCAAATGACATCTCAACCATAATTTTCAGAGAAGGCGAACTGGAATTCGTAAAAATTGTACTTGCTGGCCAAACCGTGCTACTGTTGTACTTGTTGACCGGTATGAATATATTAACATATAAGAAAATGTTGTAGAGCTATATGCTGATGAGCATTTATGTTACTTGGAGGTTAGTTTCAGACAATGATCCTAAGCACACCGCATGATTAGTTAAGGAGTGGCTAAGAAAAAATTCTATTGACGGTATTGACTGGCCTTCATGTAGCCCTGATATGAACCCCACCGAAAATCTGTGGGATGAAGTGAAAAAATGTGTGGAGCAACAATATAAAAATTTAAATGAGTTATACGAAGCCATTGAGAAAGTCGGGAATTCAATACCCGCGAACTTGTGCCACACTTTAATAGACTCTATGCATCAAAGATGTAAACAAGAAACAAGTAATAAAAAACCAAGGATTTCCAACAAAATATTGCCATGTTTTCAAGATTTATTTAAATAATAAACCTTTATTAATACCGCTGCTAATTATTTGTCCCATGCTTACTGGAGATGACAAGGTAATCACGAATACAAAATTTTCTATAAATAGATATAAAAGTGCAGAAGAGGATGGAAAATAGAGCGGAGGAAATACTAGGAGAAGACCAACTCGGATTTAGGTGAAATAGGGGAACTTGCGAAGCTATTCTGGCACTAAGAGTAATGTTAGAGAAAACAATAGAAAAAGGAAAGAACGCTTATATAGGATTTGTAGATTTAGAAAAAGCTTTTGATAATGTAAGACGGGAAAAAATGTTCGAGATACTAAAGAGCGCGGGAATGAAGTATAGAGATAGGAGAGGAGTACACAATCTATACAAAGAGCAAACTGCTGTTATCGAAGTAGACGCGGAAAGAAGGGAAGTAGGTATTAGGAAAGGAGTAAGACAAGGATGTACCCTATCACCACTAATTATTAATCTGTACATCGAAGAGGCGATTAATGTCGTAAAAGATAAAGTGGATTTCGGGATTAAAGTACAGGGACAAAAACTAAAAATGCTGAGATTCGCGGATGATATAGCAGTATTAGCATCTAGTAAAGAGGAATTGGAATCAGCGTTGAACGAAATGGAGGCAATGTTGACAGAGGAATACGGAATGAAGATGAATAAAAACAAAACTAAAGTGTTAGTGTGCAGAGGGCGCGAGAGCAGAGCGAAAACGAAAGTACAAATTAATAATGAAAGATTGGAGGAAGTTAAAGACTTCACTTATTTAGGAAGTAAAATAAATTGGGATGGAAGAAGCGATAAAGATATAAAACAAACAATAGCGCAGGGTCGAGTAGCTTTTAACAAGAAGAAAGCACTTTTATGCTCGGGGGTAATAAACTTAGAAACAAGGAAGAGATTTTTGAAAACGTATGTATGGGGCACGGCACTATACGGTTGCGAAACCTGGACGGTAGGGGAAGCAAGTAGGAAGAAATTAGAAACTTTTGAGATGTGGTGTTACCGAATAATGATGAAAATACCGTGGACTGATAGGGTTAGAAACGAAGAAGTATTAGAGAAAGTCGGCGAGAAAAGAAGTATGTGGAAAAACATAAAGAAGAGAAGAGATAGAATGGTAGGCCACTTGCTGAGACATGGGGGAATAGTCCGCGATATTTTGGAGGCAGAAATAGGAGTGAAGAAAGGCAGAGGTAGGCCTAGATTAGACTACTGCTCGCAAATAGTAAGGGATGTAGGTTGTAGCACAATTAGCGAAATGCATAGCTTAGCACAAGATAGGAGAAGCTGGAGGTTAGCGTCCAACCAGTCTTAGGACTGATGACCTCATGATGAGATATAAAATTAGGCGAGTTAAGGGTTGACTTAGTGAAGGTCAAATTATTTTTGTACATATAATAATTTGCACTACCTCTGTTGTAGATATATATATATATATATATATATATATATATATATATATATATATATATATATATATATATATATATATATATATATATATAACTATATTTATTGTAATTATAGCACCCGAAAATACCATGAGGTACCCGACTTTGGGTGCCACTTTGTTTTTTACGAAAAAATTTGTTATATGGCGGGAAAACGTGATTCATACCATTTTACAAAATTAAGATAGAGTGCCAGATAGACATAGACTCCTCTGGGATATATTGTTTAATTCACTTACTTTAGTATAGATGGCGCTTTGCTATATACACATGTATAAGATGCCAAGTATTTTGCGTATTAGGCACCCGGCATATTTATGTGAATTATGGCACCATATAATATGGCAACATTGCTAAAAATGTTTTGGCTAACATGACATTGCACAAGGTCCCAATTTAACAATCGTTTGCAATGAAATATTATCAATATACATATATTCAGTCTCACAAAAACAGTCTAAAGAGCACCCATTTAAAGATGCGTGAAAGAAGTCTGCGAATTGTGGCCCTAGCAAGGGCAAAGGAAGGAGGTAAGTTTTTTTTTATAATATAATAATAGCATTTATGTTTTTGCCTTTGTCCTTATTAAAAACAGGCATGTAAATACTGGGATTTATAATAAAAATAAAGTTAATTATGTAACATTATCCAAGTTCTTCCCAGTTTAATTTTCAAAACATATAAGTATGTATAACATGTCAAATAATGACAAAAACCATAAAAACTTATTTTCTAAAGTACTAAGGTCCCAAGGGAGATGTACCCTACTAAAGTCTAATACTTTGAAAAACATTTGCCTTAAAATTATGAAACCTTCCACATATTACTTTTCTATACGTACACTGAAAAAGTTTAAATATATTTTCAGAGGCATTAGAAGCGAGCGGAAGGTGGTATATTTTGTATCAACCTTTTTTATTTCACTTTTTTCAGTTTTTAAAATAAAATTATAAAAGACCAGAACAACCGAACAGAGAAGAGTTTTTATGAACAAAAAATATTCCTGTTGACCTTTGATAGGACTAGCCATTTTTTTTTTTTTTTTTAGTAAAATCTAACTTCAAAAACAGTGTTTATTCCAATTTGGTGGCCAGCATATTTTTTCTAAATTATAATTTGAGTGATAGAATATGATGCAATATTAATAAGAAAAAAATAGATTGAGCGTAGGAAAGGATTTGGAGATATGAGGAAGGTCTAACAGGTTCAAGTCAAAAAAAACTTTCTCAGTTCCATTTATGTAGCAATATATACATATGTGTATTTGCATACATATTTGTGTTTAGTAAAATTTCATAGTTTCATATTGAAAGGTTTTGAAGATTTTAAATAAAATACTGTTTCAGGATGTCCACTTTAAGAGGGACGTTACTCAGAAGGTACCTTAGATATGGTTTTATTAAGGTTTTTGTTATTATTGGGGGTCACATACTCCCACTTCCATAAACATGGTACCCATACAATATTTTAGGAGATTACTATTTTAAGGGAGTATTACTCTGTGACGGCCGTTTATTGAACTAAAATTCAGGATTTTTTTTTTCTCGTAAACTAAGAGACAGATTGATTTTTGTTTCTTTTTTTTATTATATTCACATTGGCATTGCTGTATAAACAAATATTTTTTGTTGTATAAAAAAACAAAATGGCGGCCCCGAGAGAGCGCAAACAACGGTGAGTACGCCGCGCTAGGTGAATTGGGGGACAGGATTGCCGATGTACCGGGTTAGTCACCTAAAATTGACCCCCCCTTTATTTCTCTTAATTTCAATCGAATCGAAAAATTCAAAAAAGGATTTTACATGCTTTTTTATAAATTTTTTGAATATATAAACAAATTTTCAAGAACTCTGCAAATTGAAAAGAGGCAAACATTTCTTTATTTTTTTTTAATGGAACACCCTGTATTATTTTACTTAAAAAAGTTTTCTGATCACAAAAATATATAATTGTTGTATCTTGGTAAGTATAGTTCTTAAGATATTCATACAAATATATAGTCACATCACAGGAATAAGTTTGGCATAAGACCAGAAATCAGGAGAGCTATGTTTTTGAGATATAACGACACATCTTGTTTTTTAAGAAAAAAAGTATGAAAATTCTTTGATGCGGCAACACATAATAATTATAATAAACAAATAAACTTTTATTAAAATGACAACAACAAAGTTTAATGAACACAAAACATAAATAACGAAATAATGATAAAAAAAAAACAACGCGCAACAATAAATAACATAAAACCAATGAACTTTATTAAAATTAAACATATCTATATGTTCTCCACGTATCCTCCGTTTCTACCATGGCACAGTTGGCATCTTTTAATAAATCCATTTCTAACGTTTTCAAATAAATGAACATTTTGCCGAAAATTTTCTATTTCTTGACTGATACAGTCCTTCAACTCATCCGAGTTATTATATACCGAATTTTTTTATGTTTTGTTTTAGTGTTCCCCACAAAAAGTCCAAAGGATTCAAGTCTGGGCTATTAGCAGGCCAATGTATAGGACCGTATCTTCCTATCTAAAATAGATATTTGTCATTTAAATATTCCGTTACGTTCCGTACAGAATGTGGAGGAGCACCATCCTGTTGCCAAATAACAGTATTCCTGGTTGCAAGGGGAATATTATCTAAATAGTTCTCTACTTCACCCTGAAGAATATTCAAATACTGAACTGCATTCAAGGACCCATTAATGAATACGGGACCCACAATTATATTTTGATGAATACCGCATCACACATTTACTGTATTATATCCTTGGGTTTTTATCTTTTTTATAATATGTGGATTTGCGGGCGCCCAATAATGTGCATTATTCCTATTAAAAAGTCCAGCCGTTGAAAAGCCACTTTCATCGGTCCAAAATAAGTTTTTTAAAAAGTTATTGTCGTTTTCTGCTCTCTCAATCATCTCTACAAAAAGCTCTTCTGTCGGCAAAGTTATTTTCAGTTAAAAGCTGAACTGGCAAAATACTATAAGGCTTATATTTGTGACATTTTAATATACGTCTTATACTTGCTTGAGAAATATTAAATTCTTCTGCAGCAGCGTTCGTAGATTTATTGGGGTGTTCGGTAAAAAAAAGTACAACGTCCATTTCCATATCTTCTCCTGTTTTGAGCTTCTTTCTTTATCGTTTCTTATCTTTTAAGGATTCGCTGTCCCCAAACTTGAGATAAATATTAGAGAAAGTGTTCTCGCAGGGAACGCGTCTTTCAGAATATTATGTTCGCCCCCTTTCAATTTGCAGTTATTGAAAATTTATTTAAATATTAAAAAAATTTATAAAAAATCATGTAAAATCCTTTTTTGAATTTTTCGATTCGATTTAAATTAAGAGAAATAAAGGAGGGGGTCAATTTTAGGTGACTAACCCGGTACAAGTGGTCTGAAAACACAAATTTCAAATTTTTTATTAATTGTTATGATATTTGCCAGGAACTGAACCTAAATGCAGATGAGATACTTGAAAATTACAAAAGTTGTGCAGTTCCGAAGAAAAAAGTTCAATTTTTGATGTTTTTTTTGTCATTTAAATGTCCGTAAAAGTTTATCAACCAATTTTAGGTTCAGTCCCTGGGGAAAATAATGCTGATAATGCTGTAAAAATTTCAAGTGAATTAGTTCAACAGATTTTCGAGATATCGTGCCCGCCAATTCTGAAAATGTGATTTCGAGAAAAACGCGTTTAAAGTTTTAGAATAGGATTACACAGAAACAAATTAACTTACTCTTAATCTACCATACTAGGGCCATACAGGCATCCTTGCTCTTCCTCGAAAATCTCTTACTATGCTGCTCTTTCTTCTCTCTGCTGGATTCTCATCCTCTTTGTCGCGTCGGTCACTCAAACGCATATCCGAGAGCATAACACGCTCGCGCTCGTCGTTCAGACGGGCGCACGCTGTCGCTTCTGGTCCAACGATGATGCTCATTGCTTCCATTATTTGTAATAAGTAATAAAGGTTCATAGCCTTCGTTGAATATTATAACCGCTAAGAAGGTTGCAATTTCAACAACTGCAGTCCCTGAGTGTAAGTGTTTAGGAGCGGAGGACCAAATGAACGTATTCAAAAATTTGTTACACGAGGAACGTAGCTTCTGTGTATGAACTCCGAGACATCTGCTCAATAAATTGTCCGACGATAAACCTTTATAAATTGACTCTGGAATTGGAAATTATGTCATACACAGTAGATGCAGCAGTATGTAAGTTATCAACACAGGCGTAGTACGCGTTATGCGAAAGTCCTCTGCAAATATTCATAATTTCGCAAAACATAAATTCCGCTCAGTCCAACACTCAGTAGACGGAACACGAAAACTAGTTGCCAATTAATTTCGTACGCGTTTCTGATCAACGGACAGGAGTTGATAACTTCATCACCGCACTCACATCGCATCAACAGTTTAAACCCAGCATCTCGTTTACTGGTTTGATAAAAATTCATGTCTTTCTTGCACACTTTCCACATTATTTTAACATATACCGTTCTTTCATTTTTTTACTAGACAGCAAGTCAATCGGTCGATTTCGTATAATGTGTAGGGAGGGGACGCGGACGGTTAGCGGCGCTACGACAGTTACGTTCTTACACGTGAGGGAGTGTACATCGTATTTGTAACGGGGAAAAATTTTTACGTGGGAAGTGATGTTGATGGGTTTACTGTTAAAAGATGATCAAGGTATTTAAAGAAAAAATATCTTGGCCATATTTAACAGCAAACTATGATCTTTTTTGCATTATTTTTATAATTGGTTTTGCATTAAAAAAAGTGCCTTCTAATAAAACGTTAAAAAAATAAATAGATTCTCTTATAATAATTAAAAATAAAATACAAACTCTTAAAACTTAAAAAATATCCCCTTGAATAAGAAAAAAAACTAAAGAAAATTTTCGAAGATGCCTCCGTCTTGCGCCAAACAATAACCCAACCTGTCGTAAAATTCTGAACGAATAGCCCAATACCGTAGAATTGATGGATTGTGCCTACCATGTAACGGAAACGTGGATTCATCGGTGAACACGATGTTATAAATAAAATTGTCATCCGCATTTGCACGTTCCATTACCGTGTTACAAAATTCCATTCTACGGTACTGGTCTTCATCGAAAATTTCTTGATGGGCTTTGTATTTATAGGAATGATATTTGTTTTTCTTTAAAATTTTGTGAATTTTACCCACACTAAAACCAGTCTCCTCGGAAATTTTTGGGATAGAAATATTTGAATCTTCTTCTACCATTGGACACACCATTAATTCCTGCATTTCAGCATCCTTGTTAATTCTAGGTGTCTTGTGGCATTTACAACCTAAAATGCATCCCGTTGACTTAAACTTTTCGACTACTGTCGATATTGTGTTCAAGGCAGGGATCGGACGATTTACATATTTGACTGAGAAAAGGTCCCTTACTGCACGTAATGAATGTCCTTGAAGAGACCATGATATCAAATCAATTTTTTCCTCACTACTAAGTTTTGAATTAAAAGAATCTTTTTAAAATTACACGTATTACTACGAAGTTCACTCATTTAAATGCCAAACACGTATGCGACGGTAAATGTGAAATCTAAGTCGTCGATCATCACGGCGCCGGCCGCGGCATACGGCCGGAGTCCCCACCTGAGCGGTGGCTAATTCTCCGAGAAGGACCGAACGGTAGAACCTATGTACAGTTTTAAAATGAAAGCACGGTATAGCAGAAAATACTGCTGCGAAATGCAAAATAGACGAGGAAGCGACAAAAAGAGGCTGAAAGGGGTCAATTGTTCCCGCACGCAGCCGGCTGCGCCCGCTCGCCGCTCCATGCGCGTCGGCTTTCTAAAGCCTATAACTATCACAATTCAACGAATTTTTATAAATCCTTTTACAGGCATATTCTTGAGGGCTCGTAGAATGCAAAAAGACAAAAAAGAAAAAAATCGATTTCTTGAAACCGTCACAGAGGAATACCCCCTAAGCATTATTAGAAAGATATTTCAATAAAAACAATTTAAACGTAATTTGAGAAAAACAATTTTTTCTCAAATAAGATCTTTTCTGCAATCAGGATGTCAATACAAGAATCTGATCTTTTATGTTTTCCAAACTGCTTATTAATTTTGATATTACAATAGATATTATGAAGCTTGACAGATCAGAGTTTGCTGAAACATAAAAATTCAGATGGATGTAACCTAATATGTATGTAAGAAAAATTGATTATTTGAAATAGTCTTTCTTCTTTATCTTGTTTTCTTTCTTGTAAAAAAAGGGTTCTTGTATTGATTCCCTTTTTACAGAAAACATTTTTATGCAACTATTGCACTTACCGTTTGGAGATACATACTCGTGTGTGTGTTGCACGTTTTCCCAACTTTTTTTCGCTTTCGTTTAAAGTTGTTTTGCTGAAATATCTTTCTAGTCAAGCTTAATAGTAATTTCTTAACATATGATGTGGGTCCCATATTTCGTTTTTAAATTATGGCCACTTGGCATTTCACCATCCGCCACTGTTTTAAGTATACATATTTCAAGCTCAAGAACCTTTGCTCCGGCAAGGGAAACTACTGATCAGAATTTGATGTGGTATGTCGTTTAATAGGCTCTTAAGGTGGTAGTTTCCAATTATCACATTGTTGTTCCAATTATCATTTTTATCTGTGTTTACAAGATTTTACATTAAAGGAAAATATAGTTTATCAATAAAGTAATTAGTTTAGAATTATTAGAATTAGTTTAACTTTCAAAAGTTCTTTTCCACGTAATTAATGTGACATTATGGATATATTATATGTTACGTTCCTATATTTAACATAATTTATTTTATAAACTCAAAATTTGTTTTCGAGTACTCGAGTACTCGAGTACAGATAAATCTGACGTTCCTGACCCTTACGAGACGTATGGTACTGAAACTGAATACTTGCCATCTACTTCACCAGATACCAGCAGTAGTAATGGCAGTGTAAGTCATTTATAAATATTTTATGATAATTAATTGTTTTAAACTCTTTTATTACAAAAATAAGGGTACATATAAAATATATGTTTCCTTATTCATGAACGAAAAATCGAACTTCTCACACCTATTTGAGTTTTAAAAGTGTTGCTTTATCACACAAGTGCAGAAATAAATGTCAAATTATATTAATCAAATTAAACTTTATTAAAATCATGAAGTATTATTAAATTATTCAGCATTCGATGAAAATTTACTCAAAATCAATACACCTAACACCTGAACTCATATTAGTATTTGTTTTACAACAATAAAAAGATCACGATAAAAATATATGAATTATTAATATATTTACTTATATTAATAAGTTAATAGTGAATTAGCAATAACATAAACTAGAAAATCTATTTTAAATTAAGTCTAATAACTATAACTCTTAAAGTATGTCATGTGTAAATACAAAGTGCGGCAAATTAATGAGAAAGCCTTTCTGAACAGTATTATGGAATTTATTCTGAAGAAAGAAAATTAAATCTATTCATGATGAAAAAAAACATCCGATAACGTCGTCATGTGAAAAAAGTGAATATAGGAAATGCACAAGTATAAGAAAAAGTGTATTTTTAAGAAGCCAAGTCGACATGACATGTCCGAGGAAATTTCATAAAACTTCGTTTTAGAAATAATAAATTTATTCCAGAATTTTGGTGCACACTGTATATTTAATATGACTTGGATCTGCTAAACACATTAGTTTTCATATATCTTTTATGGTCTTTTTATTGTTGTAAAACAAATACTAATAGGAGTACAGGCGTTAGGTGTATTGATTTGAAGTAAATTTTCATCGAATGCTGAAGAATTTAATTATACTTCATGATTTTAATAAAGTTTAATTTAATTAATTTAATTTGACATTTATTTCTGCACTTGTGTGATAAAGCAAAACTCAAATAGGTGTGAGAAGTTCGATTTTTCGTTCACGAATAAGAAAACATATATTTTATATGTACCTTTATTTTATTAACAAAACAGTTTAAAACAATTAACTATCATAAAATATTTATAAATGACTTACACTGCCATTACTACTGCTGGTATCTAGTGAAGTAGATGGCAAGTATTCAGTTTCAGTACCATACGTCTCGTAAGGGTCAGGAACGTCAGATTTATCAGTACTCGAGTACTCGAAAACAAATTTTGAGTTTATAAAATAAATTATGTTAAATATAGGAACGTAACATATAATATATCCATAATGTCACATTAATTACGTGGAAAAGAGCTTTTGAAAGTTAAACTAATTCTAATAATTCTAAACTAATTACTTTATTGATAAACTATATTTTCTTTTAATGTAAAATCTTGTAAACACAGATAAAAATGATAATTGGAACAATGTGATAATTGGAAACTACCACCTTAAAAGCCTATTAAACGACATACCACATCAAATTTTAATCAGTAGTTTCCCTTGCCGGATCAAAGAGTTTCTTGAGCTTGAAATATGTATACTTAAAACAGTGGTGGATGGTGAAATACCAAGTGGCAACGAAATATGGGACTGACATCATATGTTAAGAAATTACTATTAAGCTTGACTAGAAAGATATTTCAGCAAAACAATTTAAAACGAGAGCGAAAAAAAGTTGGGAAAATGTGCAACACACACACGAGTATGTATCTCCAAACGGTAAGTGCAATAGTTGCATAAAATTTTTCTCTGTATATAGAGAATCAACACAAGAATCCTTTTTTTACAAGAAAGAAAACAAGAAAAAGAAGAAAGAATATTTCAAATAATCGATTTTTCTTACATACATCTTAGGTTACATCCATCTGAATTTATATGTTTCACCAAATTCTGGTCTGTCAAGCTTCATAATATCTATTGTAATATCAAAATTAATAAGCAGTTTGGAAAACATAAAGGATCAGATTCTTGTATTGACATCCTGATTGCAAAAAAGATCTTATTTGAGAAAAAATTGTTTTTCAAATTACGTTTAAATTGTTTTTACTGAAATATCTTTCTAATAATGCTTAAGGAATACCCCCTTATTCCTCTGACGGTTAAAAAAAAAGATTTTTTTCTTTTTTGTCTTTTTGCATTCTACGAACCCTCAAGAATATGCCTGTAAAAGGATTTATAAAAATTCGTTGAATTGAGAAAGTTATAGGCTTTAGAAAGCCGACGCGCATGGAGCGGCGAGCAGGCACAGCCGGCTGCGTGCGGGAACAATTGACCCCTTTCAGCCTCTTTTTGTCGCTTCCTCGTCTGTTTTGCATTTCGCAGCAGTATTTTCTGCTATATATGTTAAACTGATGTGGAAAGTGTGCAAGACATGAATTTTTACCAAACCAGTACACGAGATGCTGGGTTTAAACTGTTGATGGGATGTGAGTACGGTGATGAACTTATCAACTCCTGCCGGTTGATCAGAAATGCGTACGAAATTAATTGGCGACTAGTTTTCGTGTTCCCATATCCCAGAAGAATCTGTCTATCTGGCACCCTATCTTAATTTTGTACAATGGTATGAATCACGTTTTCCCGCCATATGACAAATTTTACATATATATATATATATATATATATATATATATATATATATATATATATATATATATATATATATATATATATATATATATATATATATATATATCATGCCTCATCTGTCCACAAAACGAATATTAAAAAATTTGGATCCTGTTCAAATTGTTGCTGTAACCATTCTCGCAAAAGTGTCTTCGACCTGCTAAATCTGCTGGAAGCAAAGCTTGAACTTTCCCGACGTAATACGCGTGTCGCCTTTCCGAACGTAAAATTTGTGAAACGGTTAACTGTCACACGTCAAATCGGGTACTTATTCTTCTTGTATACTGGTGCCACGTTTTGGTCTTCTTTAATTGCATCCAAGAGAGCCGGCACATTTCTTATTCTTCTTGTTTGTTCTCAAAACATCGGTCTTAGGTACTTGGTTTAAAACTTCCAAAATCTCGCAATTGCTGAAAAATCCTCACGGAAGTGCGTTCATTAAGTAGATTTCTCGCGAGATATGTTTCTGAATATAATCTTTTCTTCGAATGCACTTTCACCTGCTAAAAAATAACCGCACTTTATATAATTATCCTTACTACTTATTGCAAGTCAAAATATAGTACTACTATCGATTTACTGTATCTCTATTAATACAAACAATGATATAAGTTGGAAAGTGCTTGAAAATCGGATTTAAAAAATTCATTTTTAAAGCCGACTGATTTGCAATAAAGTACCAACACGAAATTTTCAAATCAACTGACAATTACGTTTTGCGACGGAAACAAAGCGTCATCGACATAAATCTTCAACTGGCGGTGCCCTCTATTAACCAGCGAGTTAAATATTTTTCTTATACAGTGGCCTTTATTTTACAATATTACAATATTTATTTAAACCATAACGATATATTATTTATGAGAAAATAAAACATGTTTGCTGTTCCTGATGCAGTATAAAAGAAGAGCTTTTCTGATATAAATTTAGGGTTAATTAGAAACCGATATTTGTAACATCTATTTTGTACCGTTTTATTAAAATTTCACCTTAAAAATTGTTTAAAAAATGTCATACATGCCTATGCAAATCCAATGGTTAGTCTGCATACTACTGGATAATATTATAACTAGTAATAAATCGATACAAATATACAATAATGATAGACAGACACATAGATATTTATTAGTGCAATTCATATAAAGTAATACACACCACAAAAAAGAAAAGTAAAGCAAATGGGGAAATTGTGACAACAAATACAATCCAATGTATAAAAAAACAATAATAATACATTTGGGGAAAAGGCAATCAAATTATAAATGTAATAAGAATAAATACAAACAGAACATGAAAACAATAACAGGAAACAGTGGCTTCATAGTCATAATAGACATTATACAATAAATGATGAAATACACACTGGTTTGGGCTGGTTAAAACATATTTAAAAATAAAAAAATCTATTCATTTGAATCCTGTTCTTCTAATAGATACATGTTTTTAATATCACTATTACTGCTGCCAGTATCTACATATTTGTATCATGATCCTGTAGAACTGCTATCTGTCCATTCATTTCGTACTGTGTACGAACTGTGAAGATACGTTTCATCTACTTTGATTCTTCTCACAATCAATCCTATATCATAAGATTCCGTAAGAACTTTTCTGTTATCACTAGCTTTTTTCCACCTGTAAGGTGGAAATTCAAACAATTTATTTTCATCCACAGATCTTTCGAATGTTCTTACTGATAGTATATAATTTTGCAACTCTGTACTTACTAGGTCAATGGAGCTATAATAAAGCAGATAGATGTATATTAGTATTCTTCATAAAAAATACTTATTATAATACAAAGCATCTTGGCAAAGTTGTTTACTATATTGATTTGCCTTTGTGTAGTTTTTATATAACTTAAAGTGCATAAAACAACTACTAGGTAACTGTAACTAGGTCCATTTTTCTATGAAAGACTCGCAAGAAACTAATTCTGCCATCAAAAGGTATACCAGTGTCCCTCATTTTACGTATATCTGTGTAAACAAATCAAGCAGTTAATAAAAATCTCTCAGGAAATATTTTGCACTTAGTACAAACCTTTTACAGTAGGCCTTCTCTTCCCTATTATATAATATTCGTGAATTATCATTAGCAAACATTTTTCAGCTGAATCATGTATGACTACGTACGTACGAATACGATTTTGTGCTTGTTTTATTCTTTTTTTCTTTTGGAAATGGAAGTACCTGAATCTATCACAGCAACTCATTTGAATACCTGTTGATAGGTATTTCTTTTTAATTCCTGTTGCGGCTAACATTCTCTTCGAATGTTCACTTTATTCTTGGGATCCTTCTTCATAAATGTTATGACATTACTTATTAATTCTCGGAAACAGCTATGTAACGCCTTCCTTGTTGATCCTCTTAGTCACATCCATTTGTCTGCAATTTGATAGCGAAATGACAATATGCATTTGATACACGTTTAATCTCTACCTAAAAGTGTTATTTGTAAATAAAAACTAATAGTTACCCATTAAAGACAATTTCTTTCGACTGAAATTAATAAGTAATAATGAAAAGTTATGAAATCTGTAAATAAATATAACCTACAACTTATTGTGATTATACTTCGTTACTTACCCCAATTGGTGATTAAAGTTGAAAAATATTAAATATAAAAGTCTAAATAACAACAAAAAAGCATAAATGATAACTATTAAATATTAATTAGCAATTTTAAAACCCATTAAAATGTTAAAATCTCAAGTTACTGTCTAACCTCAAATAACTGAAACAAACTGTCAGCCACAGTGTCAGCTGTTAAACGCAGATGTTACTTTATAAGGTCCATGTACGATGATATCGGAGCGCATAACCTATAAATCTGTGGGTAATCTGTGCCTATAAAGGATAACATGTGTTGTGTATATTAATGTATAATGTGTATAAAGGAAGTGTTGTATCATCTACTTACATTAATATTAGGTATCCACGTAATGTAAAATGCATGTTATTTGATAAGGAAAAGTAGTGTCATGTGCGAAAGTTGAAAATTCGTTTTCTCGAAAACTGTATCCGACTGCCAAATACCTGGCAGTCAGTATTTGGCAGTCGGATACAGTTTTCGAGAAAACGAATTTTCAATTACTTTCATTTTCTACGAGTTAAAGTTTACAACGAAGATGTGGTGCAACAGCACAACGAGATGATTTAAACAACAATCATCAACTTAACATTGGTCCTTCGAGCCGGATAGAGTAATTTAACCAACAATCATCATTCCTAACGGTATACTTCAGCGGGAAATACAAGGTGTTCCAAGAAGACCGAAAATAATACGAGTACAACATAGACGTGCATCAGGAGGAGGAAGTGTAATTCAGGAAGACATTAGCCTTGAAAAACCAGTTCTAAAACCAGATAAAAAATAAGTGCGTATGCTTAACATTTTTACCTGTTTTTCCTTAATTAAAAATTGTTTCAATTTCGCTTCGTAATGGAAGATCTAAAGGTATTGATTTCTCAAGGGAGTCAGTTAAAGTCCAGATTAACAAGGCTAGAGAAACACTATAATAAAGTTTTAAAGGAAAAAATAATAAATGATGAAATATTAATTAATTTAAAGAATCGTTTGATCCAAAACGAGGATTTATTGTACCAATTTGAGCAAATTCATTCAAAAATTTTATTAGTGTCTAGTAATGAGGATCACGAAAATGAGTTAGATGAATTTGAGGACAAATGTTACAACATCATAGCAAAAATTCAAAAATTTGTTAGGACAAATAATGAGATAATTCAAAATGATAAGGCGAATGTTAGATCGTTTAACGCGGAAAACGGTTCCATATCTCTACCAAAAATAAAATTACCGTCCTTTAATGGAGAATTTGAAAGGTAGATAGCGTTTCGGGATTCCTTTGATACCCTTATTCATAAACGTTCTGATTTAACTAATAGGGAAAAATATCTTTATTTAAATTCAACGTTAACGGTAGAAGCCGCGAAAGCCATACAGATATTAAAGGTTTGCCCAGAGAATTATGAGGCTGCCTGGGAACGTTTGCATAAACGTTTCGAAAACAAAAAACTTATCCTTCAGAATACACAAAAGTCATTTTTTGATATAGAAGCTGTTCAAAAGGATGTCTATTTACCGGTACAAAGGTTTTTGGACAATGCATTGCAAATTTTGCAATCATTAAAATTATACGGTGAACCCACCGCCGACACGTTAATTATTTATGTTCTGGGTCAAAATTATGTAGCTCATTAAGGCACAAATGGGAAACATTCAAGCCTGCCAGCGATTTTCCCACTTTATAAGAATTTGTAGATTTTCTGGAAGAGCATTGCACATATCTTGTATCTTTAGAGGCAAGTAAGCCAGATTATTACCCATCCAGCGCAAATTACGCTCAAAATAAATCAAAGAACATAATTAATTACCATCAAAATACAAGGGCTAACTTAAGTACATACAAACCGAGTTGCAATTTTTGTAAAGGCTTTCATGCAATTTACCATTGCGAATCCTATTTAAAATTAAATATTAACCAACGCATATCTGAAGCAAAGCGCTTACAGTTATGTTTAAATTGTTTAAAGAAAAGTCATACAGTACAAGATTGTAGATTACAACCCTGTAGAAAGTGCAATAAAAAACATAACGTAATATTACATATAGAATATAGTAATAATGAACAACCCAGTACTAGCCAAAACGTAGCCAGTCTCGATAACTCTAACTCAAGTGGAGCCTTTGAGTGATTTTGCACAATTATCTTGTGCAAACCACTGTGCGACAAATTCGCAAATCTTATTATCAACGGCAAGCGTTACAGTTTACGATACACATGGTAATGTGCACTGCTGTAGGGCCCTATTGGACCCCGGTTCACAATAAAATTTTATAACCAATGAATTATGTGATCGTTTAGGCTTACGAAAAATTCGTTTTAGTTCCATGGTTTCTGGCATTAGTCAATTAACCTCAAATGTTAATTTTAAAAGAAATTGCAATTTAAATCGCGCCTGAATAACTATCAAGGGCAAATTTCTTGCCTTGTTTTGGAAAAAATTACGGATAGCTTACCCACGGTGTCCTTTAATCTATCCGAATTAAATTTACCCCAAAATTTTCGTTTGTCCGATCCAAAATATAATGTTTCCAGTAAAATATACCTTTTATTAGATGCGAGCATTTTCTGGGAATTGCTTTGCCTGGGACAGCATAACTTAGGTAAAAACAAGCCTATACCGCAAAAAAACAAAACTTGGATGGATTTTGGGAGGACCTTTTATTCAACCCATGTACAACATTCCTAGCAATTCATTGGCATATTTTAGTTGTAATCAGTATAGTTCTATTGATGAGCAATTAGAAAATTTTTGTGTAGTAGAAGGATACGATAATAATTATAATAAATACTCCCCAAACGAGCAGTTTTGCGAAGAGCATTTTGAAAAAATCACCAAACGCGCCGATATAGGGTGATTTATAGTAAATATCCCTTTGAAACCAAATATTACCCAAATTGCTGAATCTAAAGATTCTGGTTTAAAAAGGTTATACTCTTTAGAGCGAAAATTAACCAAAAATCCTAAATTAAGAATGGAATATAACAATTTTTTAAGTGAATATGAGGAGCTAGGGCACATGACTAAAGTATCTCATAATTCAATTGGTTTTCCACGTTTTTATTTGCCGCATCATGCTGTAATAGATTCAAGTACTACCACAAAGGTACGAGTTGTTTTCGACGGATCCGCGAAAAGTTCCAGTGGTATCTCATTAAATGATGCCCAATATGTAGGGCCTGTAATACAAAATGACTTATTTTCTATTCTATTACGTTTTCGTAAACATGCATACGTTTTAACCGCGGATATAGCTAAAATGTACCGTCAAATATTAATAGAAGAGGATCAGAGAAATCTTCAATTAATATTATGGCGATCTAACGTTGATCAGCCCGTAAATTGTTATAAACTAAACACAGTCACTTATGGCACCGCATCAGCATCGTTTTTAGCAACGCGTTGTCTAAAACAGTTAGCAATTGATAATCAGGACAAATGTCCAAACACATCGGAGATAATTAAAAACGATTTTTATGTGGACGATTTAATAACTGGCACTAATGGAGAATGAGGCAGCGTACTCCGTTCATTGTCGGACCTGCGCTGTTTGAAGTCAAGCAACGGATTGCACGCTTGCGACTTGGATGGGTGACGCATGGTCTTATTCTCATGGTGCCCCGGTGGTGCTGACTTGGTATTTGGTAACAGGGTGGCAACTGGGCCAAATACTGGGCACATTGTCTGCGTGAGTTCGATTCTAACCAGAGGGAACTTGGCACTTCCCTCAGGGCTGGGTGTTTGTCCGCGTTTATATGTGTAACCTTCCCCTACACAAAACCTGTCTGTAGGCTTTCTGGGGAAAGATGTTCTAATTTCTGTGCGTCCAAATTCATTTAACGAGGTCATGACTATTCAAAGGGAAATTACGGGCATATTATTATCTGCGCGCTTTGAGCTGCGTAAATGGCCCTCTAACAATAGTGATATATTGAATAAAATTAATTGTAATAATGAACAAGAAAGGTATTACTTTCAATCTGATTATAAGTTTGAAAGTAAAACTCTAGGCATTTTGTGGGATCCACAACCAGATAATCTACTATATAGCATTCAGACATCGGTCAAACAGTCTAAAGTAACTAAAAGATCTATTTTGTCCGCTGTTACGCAAATTTTTTATCCTTTAGGAATTCTGAGTCCCGTGATTATACATGCAAAATTATGGCAACTTAAGTTAGGGATGAAGCGATACCTCTTGATATTAAACACAGCTTGGTTACGGTTATATGATCGATTGCATAATTTACAATCCTTAAGAATCTCCCGACATGTCTTATGCAAGAACTCACAAATTATTGAATTGCATGGGTTCTGCGATGCTTCGGAAAAAGCATATGGCGCTTGCATATATGTTAGAAGTATAGACAAATCGGGGCTTATTCAAGCCACCTTACTCTGTGCTATTACTGGCACAACTAGTTGCGAAGGTCAAAGAATCCAGGAATATTAGTTTTAATAGTTATTTCTATTGGTGTGACTCGACAATTACGTTAAGTTGAATTCAAGCGGCTTCTGATAAATGGAAGACTTTTGTAGCCAATCGTGTTGCTGAAATTCAGCATTTAAACGACATTAGCGATTGGAGACATGTAAAAACAAATGAGAACCCGGCGGATATAATATCTCATGGACTAGGCCCTGAGCAAATAAATAATGCAACCCTGTGGTGGAATGGGCCTATTTGGCTGACTGCTAGCGGCACAAACTGGTCTTTACAGAGCCCCAACATCGAGAGGACTCGATTAGAGGCTCGAACTATCTCAAATATCACGACATATCTCAAAAATTAGATATATTTTCTAGATATTTATCTTTGAATAAATTAAAACGTGTGGTAGCGTATTGTATCAGATTTAAAAATAATTTGAAAAATCCTAGCGAAAGAGTTACAAGACCTTTGTCAGTTTATGAACTTAAGATCGCATTAGAAAGGATAATAAAAATTGCCCAATCGGAATCATTTTCTTCGGAAATAAGTAAGTTTTTAAAAAATAAGCCAATAGACTCTTGCAGTCCTTTGCTGCCACTTAATCCTTTCTTGAATGAGAACAAAATATTAAGAGTTGGAGGATGAATAGACCAGTCAGGTTTTAGTTACTCCAAAAGGCATCCCATAATTTTACCTTCTTCACGTCAGCTAACATACTTGATTATAATTGCGGAGCACTTACGTTTACTACACTGTGGTGCAAATATGTTACTCGGCTCCCTACAAGAAAAATACTGGCTGATTTCAAGCAAAAAATATGATAAAAAAGATCATACACCAATGTGTAAAATATTTTCGTGCCAAACCGAAATTTAATAACCCTATTATGGGCGATTTATCTAGGTCACGGTTAGAACCCGCTCCTCCTTTCTATAACTGCGGCGTTGATTATGCTGGCCCGGTTTTAATTATGAATAAGAAGGGTCGGGGTTGCAGGCCAATAAAGTCATATATTTGTATTTTTATATATCTTGGTACTTTATACCGCCAAGATCCCAGCATTTTAGTGGTCTATGGGAAGCTGACGTAAAGTCGGTCAAATATCATTTGAAATGTGTAGCTGGTGTTACAAATTTCACCTTTGAGGAATATTACACCTTACTAACGTAAATTGAAGCAATTTTGAACTCCCGTCCCCTTAGTCCTCTATCATGTGACCCTAATGACCCCGAACCCCTAACTCCTGCGCACTTTTTAATTGGGTTAAGAATCATTTCCGCACCTGATGAAAATCTGCTGGACATATCCGATAATAGGTTAAGCAAGTATCAACATGTTCAAAAGGTTACCTAACATTTTTGGAAACGATAGTGCAAGGAATATGTAGGTGAACTACAAACAAGAACAAAGTGGAAGAAGAATTTCGAAACTTTGTTAAAAAGCTGTGTTCTAGTGCTTATAAAAGAGGATAATCTACCCCCATTAAAGTGGCGACTTGGTCGCGTTGTTGAACTTTATCCCGGAGCCGATGGAATCGTGAGAGTTATTTCTATAAAAACTTCTGATGGCACCACCATAAAGCGATCAGTGTCAAAAGTGTGTGTTTTGCCCATATATGACCGGCAAACTAAACATATGTAGTGCTGATATTAATGTACATTATAATGTGGACAACATTTACAGTTAAAATTGCCTATTTAAGTTTAGTAATATTATAATAAGGGCAATACTTATATTTTAATAATCATTTATAATCTAGTTGAAAGCATAGTCTTTCAAGACTGGGGGCATGTTTATTGTTATGTTTTAATTTTATATATTAGGAATTTCTTAAATGCTGGCCTGTTTCGCAAAGCTTGGGTTTTTCCCTTTCTTTTGTATTCTTTATTTTCGGTTATTCATCTTTATGATTTCCGTTCAAAATTTATGTAGTTATATAGTTCTAGGAAGGTAAGACACTTTATAAGTCTGTATCCAAATGTTTATAGGCCGGTTATACCTTATATTACTATAATAAGGCATCTTGTAAATCCTAGGTTAAGTGAGATATTTGAAATAGGGACAATATAGTGTGAAATTCCAATTTAGATTAATGGCGTACCCCTGGTAGGTAAGGCGACCAGGAAAGAAAAATGTATGTTTTAACCAGTTCAAATGTAGAAGTGCTACGGAAAGGTCATAGTTTTCTATCTTGTGCTCACTGAGATGCATGTATCATTAGATACCTTCTCTTTAAAATCATCGCTTTGTAAATACTTGTAAATAGAAAATATAGTGTTAGTAAACTGTTACTTTCATTTTCTACGAGTTAAAGTTTACAAAGAAGATGTGGTGCAACAGCACAGAGATGATTTAAACAACAATCATGTAAGAAGGCAGTAATTTTAACCTTTAAACTTGACTTTAATCTCGACGTCTTTTGCCAGCGTTAGATAAAATCACTCCGATACTGTGTTTATTTTACTGAGCCGTAGCCTAAATAAGGGCCCGAGTTTAGATACATATTCTCTGGAATGCCAGTCCTTAAGCAGACATCTAAAGTGAGAACTGTGTATTTCATTTATCGTGTTTGTGCTTTTAGTGTAAAATCCAACAGGTGAGTTTATCTCACAGGGCAGTCAATTCTATTGTATTGTTATGTCGACTGATACGACTATTTTATTAGTCAGTTGCATGATAATTTATTAAATAAAATAAATTAAATTAATGTTTTACTACAAACTCGGTATTCAATTTAGAGCATGTCGCGAGTTGATCCTTCATGCTCTGCTAGTTGTATAGAGTGGGTACTATGCGAGTTGACCCTTAGTACTTTAGTGAAGACATGCTATTCCACTGTTTACCATGGTAGATACTCTGACTAGCTTATTGTCTGGGGAGGTCTTTCGCGAGTTGACCCTTAAGACCGTAGATCCCGGCAAGACATACGAATTTGTAGATATTATTGTTTACCTACATTGAAGTAGTGCTGATTTTCACATAAAAATTTATGTTAGTATTATTATACAAGGAATTGGTTGCTCAGATATTTTTTTGTTTACTTTCAGATGTGTCATCTCGGGTGATAGAACGGACTCTTATCTAGTTTGGTGATTATCTGTTATATATAATTTTCTATTTCATTGCAATTCATTTACAATTCTATATTAAAATATTTCAAGCTCGAGCCTACTAGTTAAATTTCCTGACATACTCCTACAATCATCAACTTAACAATAAATAAATAAATAAATAAAAAAAAAAAAAAAAATATATATATATATATATATATATATATATATATATATATATATATATATATATATATATATATATATATATATATATATAATGATTAATTATTTAGACTCACCCCCTTTCAGCTGGATTAACAGTAAGTCCATAATGTATATCAGCATTCCAGGGATTAAACTTTCGTCCTTTACCTGCATCATTCCCTTCCTTTTTTTTACAACCATTTTCATTCATTTCAAAATCTGACTGACTCTCTTCACTTCCGCCATCCATTCTTTCTACTCTCATAAGTTTGGAACCCTTCTCATAAAGCTCCCCATTTGCTCTTCTAGATGATGCCCTTCTACGCCTTGTTATTGTGTAATGCATAGAATCATAACCTTCCCTCCTCATCATTTCAGGTAAATATCTCCGTCTTGCATTTATGAACCAATTGCTAATTTGTAAAACAGTCAAATTAGTTTCTTGAGATAAAATATGTTTTTCTATTTCTGTTGGATAAGCATTAAATCTATGTTCATATAGCCAATTTTTTAAAATCTTAACAGAATCTTTAGGAAGATGGCCTCTACGTTTTCCTATCCTTTCAACTGTTTCATATGGCTCATATTGATACATTAAAGGTACTTGTTCTTCATCTTCGGTACCAGATTCATTTTCTTCTGCACTACTCATTGAGTGAAATCGATGATCTAAAATTCCAGTATAGATATACTGAGATGAAAATATTAGGTACTTACAAACCTGTTTCTCTAAGTTCATATTCATTTGATGTCGACATATTTACAACTTAGAGCAATTATTTATACTTCTTACTTCCAGGACTTCTAATTATTCAATTATCTTAAGATTGTCAAAGATCCAGTTAGTATATTTATGACTGAATTATGGGAATTATAGGATAAACATTTCTTCAGCAATAGAAACTAACTTTATAACAAATATATGTATATATAATATAGTAACGATGAAAAAACATGTAAATCTAAATAATATTGTCAGAATATTAACAAAATTATATTTCCAATTCTCACGTAGGACTTTTAATTTTCTAACCAATTTACTATTCTTGAAAGTTGTATTTTTAATACAAGTTGCCTTCAAAAACCCATGGCTAAAACCACGGAATTAATAGAAGGAGCGCTTATATTACATAGAGAGAAGCAACAACAGTCACTATTGCTCATTTCATTATTCGTTGCCATCTAATGACTATTCTTCTATAATCATTCCCAAATCACTATTGCTAAATCTCCACATTCCATTTTCTTCCATTGGATGAAAAATAAATCGTCAAGAATTGATTAGATTGCAAATAACTTGGAACAAACACAGCTGAACAAACAGTGAACGCCACATTTTTAACAGGTTAAAAAGTTAGTTTGTACTTAATTTTCATTAAAAACTATCAAATGCCAAAGTAGATAAATTTAGTTTTGTATATTATTTTAAAACCGATTGACTTATACGAATAAGAAATTGAATTGATGAACAACTGAAACTCGTTCAGTCACAGTAATTGAATTTGTCGTCGATCTCCCGCTCCCTCATTTCCCCGGGCGGCGGAAACTGGTAGTCCCAGCACAGATTGAGTGTTGTGCGAATCGGCGCGGCTCGTTGGAGTCGCCATTCGCGAACTCCTGGACACCGCGCCCTCGTCATCGATGATCTCGCGGCTACGCGCCGCCCCACTTTGCGCTCCTGCACTGGGGGTGGATGCGCCTCTCCGCGAAACGTTGATCGAGGCTTCCCATATCCTCGATGCGGCCGTTCGCAACCTCACTGGTGGAGAGACCCGCTGGCTGGTTATTTCCTCGTTGTCGAGGTCGACACCGGCGTGTGTCGAGCATCGAGGGCCCCTAAAACCCGACCGCTCCTTGTCTTCATGGCTTCGGCGAAGTAGTCTACCCGCTGGTTATCCATACAGCGTTAGCCTCGCCTGGGGCTACTCGATGTGGACGATGAACCTGGGGGAACGTACGAAATACGCGGCTGGCTTCTAAACGTAGTGCGGCTTTCCGCGCTTTCCCACGTCGACTTCGGAGGATCCGGCCTCCAGACCTAATACCTGTTGATTTTTTTTTTGTGGTTAATAATCTCTGTGTGAAGCACAGTTCACCAGAAATTTCGCTGCAGAATCTAGTCTGAGACTGGAGTAAACGATAAGACCGGCGAAGCGCATAAGCTAGGCCAAGTGTAGGACACGAAGCGAAGCGAACGACTGAGAAAGAGACAGGTCAGGGAGTGCCTGTATCGATGCGCTCCAAAATAGACGCGCAGAACGGGGAACCAATCGCGTCACGGATCGAGATTACTCATAGAAGTACTCATTTTCAGAGAGAGGCATATGGCAACTCCCCCCTTGATCGTACTAGATTCTATCAACAAAATTTTTGGTGTAGGGGTTAGTTCTTCTGAAAAGCATGCATGAGGAAGTGTTTTGTTCGGCCTTTATTTATTTGGGGGAAAGTGGCCTAGGAAGCGGAAGCATAAAAACATAGGGTAATAAAAAAGATCCGCAAGTTCGATTACCCAGCGTGAGAAGAACTTGCAAGAAACTCACGCCTGTCCCCTGGTCCCAGTTGGGGGGGCACCCGCTGTTTCTCTCTTGAACCTGCTTCTGTTTCGGCTTGCGCGCCCCTCATAAAAGTTACGATGATGGGCCGCTGGTCCTCCGTGGGGGTATTTGAAACATAAAACAGAAAAACAACACACACGGGGGGTATATTTACACCTGCATGGGGGGTATCGTTGTCATGCGGCGAGGCGACGCCCCGGCCTATGGTTGGGTTGTGAAGGCGGCGCGCTCGCGGTTACCTGTCCTCGTTGCGCGGTGTCCGAACAACACACGCTCTGGCCTATGGTTGGGCTGTGGCAAGCGTGGCTAACGGAACGCGGCAGCTCGCTCCTTCTTCTATCTTCTTTCTTCCGCGGGCGCGACGGCGGTCCGCGGGTGTTCCGATCCTCGACGAGTCCGCTACTGGTATTCCGGTGGTCGGGGCCGCAGGTCATCGATGTGGACTGATGTGTACTCCATCTCGCTCCACGGTGTATGTGTTATCGCCGTGGCGGGTGACGACTTCGTGAGGGTCCGTCCATTTGGCCTGGAACGGATTCCCGTCTCGGCGGAACTCCCTAACCATGACGCGTTCTCCTGGGTCGAAGGTCACACCAGCTTGTCGGTGTTCTGGAAACATGTTCCGGGCGTAGATGACCTGACGATCCCTGGCGCGTTGAACCCGTTGTCTTCTGGCTTGCGCGGTCCGGTTGGGAAGCGGTCGCACTTCGGCGGGTACCGTCCATTCCCCCGGTCTAGGCAAGGTTGCTCCAAGGAGGATTTCGGCTGGCGATTGTCCTGTCGCAGCGCTGGTGCGATTCCGGAGGGAGAACAGGGCTTCTGGCAGCAGCTAATCTCATTTCTTCGTCGCGGTTTCCTTCGTACGTAGGATCTTCTTTAATTCCTGATCCCGTCGTTCCACTGGGTTCGCTCGCTGGTGGTACACTGGAGCAGTATCATGTTCTATTTGGCGGGTTGCGAGGTAGCGTTCCCAACGTCGGCCTCGGAAAGGCGTACCGTTGTCCATGATGATGGACGCTGGGTGTCCCCACCTCGCGGTTACCTCTCCCAGAAACTCGAGGATTTCGGCCTGCCGCCCGTGAGGGGCTGCTTTCGCCTCGACCCAAATCGAAAATAAATCCACGAGTACGATGATGAACTCGTTTCCTTGCTTCGTCCTAGGGTAAGGTCCAAGAACGTCCAGGCTGACGGTTTTCCACGGCGTGTCTGGGATCCGCGGCCGTAACGGTGCAGAATCTTGCCGGTGAGCCTTCGTCGAGGCGCACACCAAGCAGCCTTTTACGTGACGTCGTACATCGCGTTCCATGTCTCGCCAATCATACATCCGCCGGATCGCGAGAAGCGTCTCGCTCTGGCCTGGATGCGCGGCTAGTGGGGAGTCGTGGTATTCTTCCATCACGCGATCCCTTATATGTAGCGGCACGACTAACGCCCGTCTACCTCCATCCACGTGTTTCCATATTACACCGTCGGATAAGAAGTACTCTCGTGCGCTCCGGGTTCCGGCCATTCGCTGTCCTTTGCGGAGCACGAGCTGGAGACGTTTCAGTTCTTCGCGGCACGCTTGATCCTGTAGCTGCTCTTCGCGGACGAGGTCAAAGAGAGGTCGCGGGGGCAGCTCTTCCGCTGCTTCCTCTGGATTCTCCTCCTCGCCTTCGCTGTCTTGTTCTTCCGATGACCCGATATTTTCTTCCAGTTGTTCTATATTTATTTCCCTCGCGGAGGTGCTTGTCTCTGGTTCGTCGACGGCTTCCTCGTCGTCGCTATCTTGGAGCATGTGGACCGCGAGGTATGCGCGATCGTCCACTTCTTCGGGTTCTTCAGGACGATCTTCCGGTTGTGGGTGTCGTGACAAGAAGTCCGGTAGCTCATTGGTCTTTCCCGGAACGTGTTCGACGGTAAAGTTGAAGACTTGAAGCATGAGGGCCCATCGCATCAGTTTCGACTTTTCGTCCTTGTATTTGTTGAGCCATAGGAGCGCTCTACTGTCCGTGTAGAGCGTGAAGTGTTGATCTTCTAGAAATTGACGGAATCTCTTCACTCCCCATATCACGGAGAGGACTTCCTGTTCGTTCACGTGGTAGCGGGTTTCCGTCTTCGTCAATTTCGCAGAGGCACAGGCGATGAGGCGACGTTTCGCCGTATCTTCAGGGTCGCGCTGGAATAATACGGCTCCTATGCCGATGCAGCTGACGTCGGTCTTCAGGCAAAATTCCACGCCTGGCAGCGGACGGTGCAGTTCGGCGTGATTGGCCACCGCTTCCTTCAGCTCCTCGAAGGCGATCTGTTGTCGCGTCCTCCATCGCATTCCACGGCTTCTTTCCAGTACGTCGGTGAGTGGCGCTGCGATTTCCGCGAATCTAGGCACGTATTCTCGTAGCCATCCAGTTGTGCCTAGGAACGCTGGCAGTTCTCGAATGGTCTTCGGTACTGGGTAGTCCCTAATTTTCTCCAAATAATGGCTCTGCGGTTCATTACGCTCGGACGTAATCGTGTGCCCCAGGTAGTTAATTTGGCGGGCGCCAAATTTACATTTCCCCGGAGACACGTGGAAACCGTTTAGACGGAGTCTCTCCAACACCGCGCTTAGATGGTAAAGATGCTCGTCGTGACTCTTGCTGTAAACGACGATGTCATCCAGGTAAACCTTCACGAACTGATGTAGATATCCCTCGAGGACTTCAGCCATCATCTTCTGAAATGTTCCGGGTGCTCCGGTTAATCCGAACGGCATGACTTCAAACTCGTATTGGGCCCCGTCGGGAGTTGAGAAGGCCGTGTACTTCTTGCTGTCCTCGGCCATCGGTACATGCCAGTACGCGGCCTTCAGGTCGAGCGTCGAAAAGTACTGCGCATCTCCCAACTCGCGGATGGTGTCGAATATTTGCGGTAGGGTCCCAACTTCGGCTTCTGTCTTCGCATTTATTTGACAGTAATCCACGCAGAATCGTAGCTCCTTATCGCCCTTCTTCTTGACCAACACGACTGGGGAGTTATATTCTAAACGTGGTCGGCGGATAACTCCTTGGGCCAGCATCTCCTGGCAGTGCGTGTTGATTACGCGTTTCTTCTCTTCGCTACGATACGGTGGGACCCGCATGGGCACAGTATCGCGTAGAACGATGCTGTGCTGCGTAGATAACACCGTCGCTGGTCGTGGTTCATCGGAGAAGACGTCGGAGTATTTCAAGATCTCCTCGAGGTATTCGGTCCGGTGTTCGTCGGGTATTTTGTCGCATATGTGTCCGTATCTCTTCCAGTGTGAGGGCGGGTTTCGCCTGGCCCTTCGGGTCGTCCCAGTATACGGTTCTTCTTCTGCGAGTACCAAATGCGATAATTCTTCTTTTATAATCCATCACGACGTCCTCTTCTTGTAGAAACGGCTGTCCAAGGATGACTTTTTCGAGTAGGTTGGAATCCATCACGGAGTCCACCACGTACACGCGCAAGTCGACGGGTTCACCGCATAGGGTCAGTGCCAAGTCCATGACACCCCTTGCTTGCGTACAGAATCCGCTAGCGGCTAGTCGTAATGTCTTGCTGGCCGTTTCCCACTGCTTTCCTTGTACCAGATCGCTTCGGATTAGGTTTAAGCCAGCGCCAGTGTCCACCAACGTTTTAACTATCTTCCGCTCTATTTCAAGTGGGATGCGGGGCACGGTTCCTCCCTTGATAGCGGCAACTTCTCCGTAGGCCGGTTCAGGTGCTTTCCCAGAGTCAATTTCCTGTAAGCCGTTGTTTAAAGTCGGGACGTCTGCAGATGGTTCCTCCTTAAAATCGCATTCCAGTTCTGGTATGTTCGACTCCGGTTTATTGTTGAAGTCCGGTTTCATTCCTCGAAGTTCACTGTTCTCCTCCGATTCGCTTTTTGAAGTTCCATAAATGTCAACACCCAGGTCGTTGACCTGCTCCGATATGGTGTGTGCATTTACTTCCCGGTGAACTTCCTGTTCCGGGGCATCGACCGGTTCCGGGTCGGTACTCATTTTCCGTTCCATAGGATTTGATTTAATTCCAAATCCGATGTCAACTTCTTGTTCCGTATTCGGTTGGATTAAATTCAATTCCATTTCATTTCGAAGTTCCATTTGATTTAAATTTCGATAACTTGATTCCAGTTTATCATCCTGATTTGTATCCAATTGACTAAAGTTCGTTTCGCTTCTAAGTCCAATTTTATTTCGTTCAGATGCCTTCAAAGTCCGTCGATTAAATTCCATTTTATTGTCCGGATTTGAATTCATTTGAGTTAAATTCGGATTAATCCTGAGTTTCATGGCGTTATCTTCCTCCATATTTCGTTGAGTCCAGTTCGATCTAAGTCCCGTATCGAATTAATTACGGTGTTTTAAATCCATATTACTGTCCCGATTTATATCCACTTGAATTAAACTCGGGTTCAGCCGAAGTCCAAATTTATTTCAATCTAATTCGCGGTCATTATCTTGATCCGCTTCGATTCCATTAATTTCTTCCATCTTGATGAAGTCGCGATTTAATTCCGGGTTATTATCCACCTCCGGTTCATGGTTCGCTTGCGTCCGGATATCGTCGTTCGATATCATTCCTACGCCCGGATTCTTCATTTCTTCTGACCCTGCGGAATTTTCCGGGGGCGTCGCGTCGTCGGTTGGAGCCGTCTTGCTCGAGGTGTCGAGCACCCCCGCCACCGCGGCTCCCCCAGTGACGGAGTTCTTCGGAGATGTCCTCGCTCTCCAACTCAGTTGCGGGTCCGAGAGTTGCCCCTGGCCTCGGCCCAATCGTCGTTTCCCGGCGCCCCTCCTCTAGGCGCCGACGCGCCTTCTATCGCGGCGCCCCGTCGCATTTCTCGAGCGCGCCAGTCCTCTCGGGGGGCGGGCTGCGCGTCCCGCGCCGGCCCGGCATCTCGACGCCAGTCCTCTCTGGAGGCCCGACGCCCTTCGTCACGGGCGTCCCTACATGGCGGCGGCTGTCGGGATGGCTCTTGACGCCATGGCTGCCGTTCTCGTTGCGGCGGACGCTCCATCCGACGCAGTGCGTCGTCGCGTCTCTTGGGCGCCTCTTAGGAGCGACGAGGCGGCGGCTCCTTTTTCGAACCCGTCGCTCCTCGTCGGGTCTCCTCCAGGCCTTCGCGCCGGGCGGCTCTTCCGCCGCGTCACTGGCTTCCCTGGCGCGGAGCCGGTATGTAGATAACGGCGTCGTCGCCGTCCGACCCCCCTTCCAGGGCCCTATTCCAGGCTCTTCCAGCCCTATTCCAGCCGCTCTTGGGCGTGCGGTATGCCCCAGCGATGACTTCCCTCTCGATGTCTGTGGCAACACCGATGAGCTCTTTCGTCGTTTCGCAAGCCCCACGTCGTATCTGGACGCAGAGTCTCGACAGGAGCTGTCCTCGTATGAGGGCCACCCTCTGTCATTCGGGCGTCTCGGGGGCCACACGATCGAACAGTCGGGCCTTCCTCGCAATGAAGGCCAATGCTCCTTGGCCTTCCTCCATGCAGGCGCTGAGTGACTTCGGCGAGGCGTTCTACCGACGAGAATTCGTCCAGGAAGTACTCCTGGAACGTGGCCCAGTCTCCAAGGGGGCACGTTGCCGTCTCCGCCCATTGTCTCGCCTCCCCTCGCAGGCAGCTCCGGGCGAGGGGGACTATCCTCTTGGGGCCGACGCTCACCAGGTCGGCGTATTCTTCGAATTCCTCGATGAAGGTATTCGGATCTTCGTAATCTCTGCCGGCGAAGGTTAAATCCGGCGGCGGTCGGGCAGTTTTTGTCCGCCGTGCGTGCGCCTGGGCCATCAGTTTGCCCATCGCTCGAATCACGGTCTCAGTGGCCGTGTTTCGGGGGGCGGCGGTCCCGGCACGCGACGTCGGAAATACGCCGCTCGGCGCGCCTCCTTCGCGGCCTCTCGCGCACGTGTCAGTATGGTCTGGGACCACGGCGCCGTCGTCGTCGTAGAGCCCATAATATCCATAGGGCTCCACTCGGGGGGTAGTGCTCGTAGACCCCGTAGCTCCGTCTAGGAATCTCGTGCACTTCTTGTTGCTCGGGCGCCAGGGGACGTCTCTGTCCCCGATTTATGGGGGGCTATCTCCATAGCCCCACGTCCTAGAATTCTTGAAATCCGGGCCATTCCCTCGTTGGAATTCCGGGTGTGGATATTCCTCGACGCGCCGCCTCGGGGGCTCGTAGATCTCGGGGCCCCCGAGAATGAGAGGCACAGGCTCCCCAATTGGCATCTCCACACGGGCGCCGTGTCGACGATGATATCCTTGGATCGTCTGGGGTGGCCGCTCGTGTAGGACATTTCTCCGGGTGTCCAGACCCATAATATCTTCACGTGTCCCTGCTCGGGCGCCATGTCGTCGATCTCCCGCTTCCTCATTTCCGCGGGCGGCGGATACTGGTAGTACCAGCACAGATTGAGTGTTGTGCGAGTCGGTGCGGCCCGTTGGAGTCGCCATTCGCGAACTCCTGGACACCGCGCCCTCGGTCGTCGATGATCTCGCGGCTAGGCGCCGCCCCATTTCGCGCTCCTGCACTGGGGGTGGATGCGCCTCTCCGCGAAACGTTGATCGAGGCTTCCCATATCCTCGATGCGGCCGTTCGCAACTTCGCCGGTGGAGAAACCCGCTGGCTGGTTATTTCCTCATTGAGGTTGGGTGTCGAGGTCGACACCGACGTGTGTCGAGCGTCGGGGGCTCCTAAAACCCGACCACTTGTCTTCATGGCTTCGGCGAAGTAGTCTTCCCGCTGGTTATCCATACAGCGTTAGCCTTGCCTAAGGCTACTCGATGTGGACGATGAACCTGGGGGAACGTACGAAATACTGGCTGGCGCGGGTGGCTTCTAAACGTAGTGCGGCTTCCCGCGCTTTCCCACGTCGGCTTCGGAGGATTCGGCCTCCCGACCTAATACCTGTTAGCCGGCGCCCCTCGGAAGAGATATCCACTTCAAGTACGAGCAGTGTTTCATGCCACGTCCAAGAAGCAGAGATCCCAACGGTACGGCACGCCTTGACTAGCGGTAGGTGGTCACCAGGGGTCGTAACCCCTGTATGTAGGTGCTAGGGGACTTAGTGCAATGTCGCATCTAGTTGCAGGGCTTCTTCCCAGTACTGACCCTGGCATAAAATTAAACACGGGTTATATAAAACTCTAGGCAGAAATAACTCACCGAGTAAATTGGCGATGGCGAAGCTAGGCGATACACTCTAGCTCGTTCCTGGCACTAAAACACTAGCGTAGATAGCTGGATAACGGCTGCAGCTGCCCCTTGGCGGCGATGGCGTCGCCTCGACCACGTGGCAACGATGAAATCCCAAGATGGCGTCACCCCGGCGTCTGATGGCCCTCGGAGACGATAAAATACTCGATTAAATAACTCACCTGTGTATTCTACGAAGCCTTTATCAAATCGGTGGATTGATACGCAGTGGAAGACCGCTATCAATCGTGATAGACGCCCACGTAGCGTGGGTCAACGGCACTAAAATGGCGCGGCCACGTGGCGATCGTGATCGTCGGCGTTAAATGCGTCGAGTGCGACGACTTTTTATTGATTTTTTTTTGTGATTAATAATCTCTGTGTGAAGCACAGTTCATCAGAAATTTGGCTGCAGAATCTAGTCGAAGACTGGAGTAAACGATAAGACCGGCGAAGCGCGTAAGCTAGGCCAAGTGTAGGACACGAAGCGAAGCGAACGACTGAGAAAGAGACAGGTCAGAGAGTGCCTGTATCGAAGCGCTCCAAAATGGACGTGCAGAGCGGGGAACCAATCGCGTCACTGATCGAGATTACTCATAGAAGTACTCATTTTCAGAGAGGCATATAACAAATTCTATCACTGTAAATTGATCCTTTTAAAGAACCAAAATTTCCAACTGCGAGAATAATGCGGTTATTACTTGTTATATGTAAGTTCAATGAAGAGATGTCATTAGAATACAAGGGCTTAATCGAATCTGGAAATGGTTAATGCTATGCTGCTTTTTAATAGGTGCACATACACATGAAGCGAGATAACAGATATAGGTACTCCAAAACATATATGTATGTACAGAAGAAACTCTCCTTAATAAACGTGATTATACTAGGATTACCTTGTTATTGCCCTACTGAGACTTTAAATCCTACATTCAAGATGTATGTAGAAAATAGACGACAATAAGAAATGTGCGAGTCCTTTCATGCAATAGAAAATTGAAAAAGATCTTGGCACAAATATGAGAAGAAGACGTCCCGACTATGCCTCTATCAAGAAAATTATAGAGTTGTACAAGAGGTCAACAACAATTTGCGTTGAATTATTAATTTTGGGACATAACCTATTAACGCCGTTTTTAAACCATTCATATTGTTTTTGTGATTTTTAGTAATATACTAAGATGTATATTATATGCGAAATGGTGTGGTGTAAAATAACATCAGGTGAGATGAAGTTATGTGAAATGTAAAGCGATTTAATTTTTGCCTAATGCAGGGAGTTTATATTTACTTAACTATTCCTGGCGTGGAAGCGGCGAGTAGCTAGTGGACTGTTGATTTTGTATTTTTATTGTTGTTGTTGTTAATTCGCTACCATAGGTGAAAAACCATTCCACGTCACAATTAGCTCAGGGTTGAGGAATTGAAGGACCAGTTAATAAAACTCGGTATTAACAACAGAGTATATTAACAAAAAAGAGTTCGTGGTACAGGTGCTACACGAGAGAACGAGGCGTAAATTCGTTCCAGAAATTCGTGCGACACTGTGTCTAGGTTGTATAAGAAACCGAATTAGAGTTTAGTTGTATTACACTTGAAATGAACGACACTGACGTAATTGTCAGATTGACTCGTTGAACAGTAGAATGTTTGAAAGAAATGAATTCGCAACAGCTTCTGGTTGCACACAATAACTTTATGTTAATTAAATAATTGTTTACGGTGAATAAAAGACAGCTTATACACTCGCGAACTTGAAAGAAAATCACTGTACTTTGTACTAGAAAATTGAAATATAGGAATTAAGCACACTGCGTTAATTTCCTTACTAAATACGTCCGCGTACGGAGCTACAAAAAGAATGTTTTTTTCTTTTTCTGTCGTTAACTGCTAAGCGCACTTGACTCGACTAGACTGATGACTGATACATACTGATGAAAGAACTGTTGTTTCTACGTCGTATATTGCAACGGCTAGCCACGTGCTAAAGACAGAGAGGGTGGCGTGCTTGTTGCTACAAGAAATTATTTCAAGCGGGACAGGACCGGCTTTTAGAATTTGTTGACGTACTCTTGTTGGAATGTGAAATTCCAACAATTCCATTTACTATTTTATTTTGTTAATGGTGTCATTTTCAATAGTCGAAAATGTTTTTCATTTAATGTGAAATATTGACACCTTTTTTTAATGTAATAGAAACTAACTTGTTTCATTTATTTCTAAAACTATTTGTCATATTCCTTATTCACAAAAAATCACTGTAAAATAATAGACCCACAAGTAACAAGTGAACAACCCACTTAATAAAATAAAAAATTATTCGTCAAAGAAAAATTAAAGAATGTATTTTTGATATTTCAAAAGCAAATATAATTTATAGATATTTTGTAATTAACTCTGAGAAATCCATAATAAACTGACAACACTGACGACAGCGCATTTCTCTGGTAGAATAGTAAAGGTAGGTAGGCATACTTAATCAATCAGAGGTAATCAACATCTGATAGTGTTATATAACAAAATTTTATTTTTATTTCTTAAAGAAAAAATGTTTATAATAGTGGCGGCTCGTGGTGATTTGTCATAACTATTAGTGTTGAAATAAATAGTCAAAGACTACAACAAATTATATATTAAATGTTTATGTTGCGCCATCTATGGGTTAATGATCCAACGTAGATCCAACTATGTGAAGCGCATGTGTATTGTGTAATCTGTCTTTGAAATAAAAAGTATAAGTAAGGTGTGTACTGAGCTGTGGATGTGATATCCTCCTTTTCTTTTGTATTCCCAAATTTCATCAGGTTATGGGCCCAGTTTTTTTTCTTCCTGCGCGTTTTTTTTTTTACTGTGTGTAAAATGTCGAGTGGAAGTTTAATCGCGAGTGTTCCCAAGTTACGTGGATGCGATAATTATGAAGAATGGGCTTTTGCAGCCGAGAATTTTCTGTTGCTCGAAGGTCTACAAAAGTGTGTGGACGACACGGAAACGGATGCTGGCAAGATTAATCAGGCAAGAGCTAAACTCATTCTTACGATTGATACGTCACTTTATATTCATGTGATGAAAACAGAAACAGCAAGTGAGCTGTGGGTGAAATTGAAGTCACTCATTTCCATGAGGTTGGATAGTTGTGAAAACATGGCCGACTACGTAAATCAAGTGGTGGAGACATAGAAACGACTACAAAGCACGGATTTAGAGATAGATGACGAATGGGTCGGTTCGTTGTTACTGGTTGGCTTATCGGACAAATACCTTCCAATGATTATGGCAATTAAGCACAGTGGTATGAGAATTACCACTGATGCCATAAAAACTAAGCTTTTGGACATCGAATTTGATGCCGATAAAAAAGGCAGCGTCTTTGCCGGTAAACCTAGTGGAAAATCTTCAAAGAAGGTTGGCAACACTGGTGACAACCGACAGTCAAATGTCAACAAGAAAGAAAACATCAAATATTATAAATGTCGACAAAAGGAGCACTATATAAGTTGCTATCCCGAGAAAGGGAATAAGTCAGCGGATAAAAAGACATCTAATGTGTTTAGTGCGGTCTTTATAAACGGGAAGTTTAGTGCTGAAGACTTTTATATTGATTCGGGTGCGAGTATGCACATGACACCGAATAAATACTGGTTAATAAAGATAGAAGGACATGAAATTTCAGAAATTGAAGTTGCGAATAAAACAATGATCTCTGCTGAAGGTTCAGGTGAAATGTGTTTAAAAACTGAAGTAGATAATCATGTTTTTGATGTAACCGTCAAAGAAGTTTTATACATTCCGGAGCTGCAACAAATTTGCTGTCAGTGAGTCAGCTGATCAAGCGAGGTAATGAAGTTGTTTTTGATGCAGGGGGCTGCAATATTTACAATGGACAACAAGAATTAATAGATATTGCTTGTCTGAAAAACAATGTGTACAAGTTGAAGACGCATGTATCTCCTCAATGAGTACCCATACAGTCACGGGGGAGACATGGCATAGACGATTAGGCCATCTGAACAGAGAAGATTTAAATAAAATGAAAAAAGGATCTGTGGATGGTTTGACTTACCCAGGAGAAGTTGACATTGGTAAGCTTAGCTGTAAAGTATGTAATGAAGGTAAGCAATGCAGACTTCCTTTTCCAAATAAGAGTTTGAGAGCAAGTGCTTTACTTGAACTTATCCATACTGATTTATGTGGACCTATGGAAGTTACGTCACTTGGAGGTTCTCGATATTTTTTGTTTTTTGAAGACGACTTTAGCAAAATGACATTTGTATATTTTTTAAAGAACAAAAATGAGACATTTAGTAAATTCAAATAATTTAAGGCTATGGTAGAGAAGCAGCAAAATACCCAAATTAAAATTTTGAGGTGAGATGGAGGCGGACAGTTTTGCTCCAAAGAATTTGACAATTTCCTAAAAGATTGTGGAATAATTCATCAAGTTACCAATGCGTATACCCATCAACAAAACGGATGCTCAGAAAGGATGAATCGTACAGTGGTTGAGAGGGCTAGATGTCTCTTATTCGATGCAAAATTAGGGAAGGAATTCTGGGGCGAAGCGGTGAATGCAGCCGTATATTTGCGGAATCGTTCCATAACTACTGGCCTACAAGATAAAACGCCTTTTGAGGTATGGACAGGCAAGAAGCCTAACCTCAAACATTTAAGAATCTTTGGGAGTATTGCTATGGTTCACGTTCCAAAGGAAACTAAATATAAATGGGATAAAAAATCACATAAAATGTTTTTTATGGGGTACAGTGATTTTATTAAGGGATACAGAGTATATGACCCGAAAACTCGAAATATTAACATTAGTAGAGATGTTAACGTGTTAGAAGAGACACGAAAAGAAGTAAAATTGGAAATTTACCCAAGAAAAAAGAAGAAAAAGATACTTTTTTCAGTGGGGGCAGAAGAGGAAAATCTAGAGATTCATTCACTCGAAGATTCCTATAAAGAGGAAAATAAAACTAGCGATGAAGATTATATAGGTACAAGTAGTACGCTAGAAAATACAGAAATTAGAAAATCGAGTAGAGTGAAAAAAGAGAAAAAATATGAAGATCATGTAAGTTTTTTATGCGTCAACCAAAGTGGATTGGGTGAACCAACTACAGTTAAAGAGGCCCTGACAGACAGTAATGCAGAACAGTGGAAACGTGCTATCAATGATGAACTCAAGTCGTTTGAAGCAAATCAAGCTTGGACTCTAGAAAATCTGCCAGAAGGAGCTATGTGTGTTAAAAATAGGTGGGTGTTCAAGAAAAAATTTGATAGTGCGGGAAATGTGAAGTTTCGTGCGCGTATAGTGGCGAAAGGGTTTACCCAGAGGCCTGGGATAGACTACGAAGAGACTTTTTCTCCAGTGGTGCGTCACTCTACATTGAGTTGTTGTTTTCATTGTCTGTTAGTTTAAGCTTATATATTTGTCATCTAGATGTTAAAACGGCTTTCCTTAATGGCATTTTACGTGAAACTGTTTATATGGAACAGCCTGAATATTTTAATTGTTCTATTATTGATAAACATAAGGTTTTAAGGTTGAATAAAGCTATTTATGGTCTTAAACAGGCATCAAAGGCCTGGAACGATAAGGTCAATGTTGCTCTATCTGAGATTGGATATAGTAAGTCAAATTTGGAACCATGTTTATTTGCTAAAAAAGGTAGTAATCAATCTTTGACAGTCGTAGCTCTCTATGTGACGATTTCTTTATTTTTTCAAATAATGAACAAGAAACCGATTTTTTTAAAAAACATTTAAGTTCTAAATTTGACATTAAAGATGTAGGAGTTGTAAAACAATGTTTAGGTATGCAAGTTGATGTAGATAAATCTAAAAATGTTATTAGATTAAGTCAAGAAATGTATATTGACCAATTGTTAAAAAGGTTTAACATGAATGAGTGTAATGTTGTAAAGACACCATTAGAAAGTAAATTAGACTTGTTACTAGAAGGTAAGAAGGTAGATGTGCCTTATCAACAATTAATAGGTAGCCTTATGTACCTGGCCGTACTTACAAGACCTGATATTGCTTTTAGCCTGAGCTATTTGAGTCAATTTAATAATTGCTTCAATGAGATACATTAGAAGTGTGCAAAGAGAGTTTTAAGGTATCTTGCAGGTATTAAAGGGTACAGTTTGCATTTTTCAAAAGAAAATTTAGATATACAGGGTTTTGTCGATGCTGATTGGGTCAGCAATTCTTTAGATAGGAAATCGTACACTGGATATGTGTTTAAAATTAATGGTTCTGTTGTATCTTTTGAAAGTGTCAAACAAAAAACGGTCGCGTTGTCTAGCATGGAAGCTGAGTACATGGCCATGTCAGAAGCTGTTAAGGAGGCTATTTATTTAAAAAATTTGATTCATGAACTGACAGATGACGATAAATGTATTTAGATTTTTAATGACAACAGAAGTGCACTGTATCTGTCCGCAAATGCAACCTACCATAAAAGGTCAAAGCACATTGACATTCGGCATCATTTTGTAAGAGATGCTATATCAGATAATTTAATTAAGGTTGGTTATTTGCGTTCAGAGGAGATGCCAGCAGACATATTGACTAAAGGGTTGAACTCTGAAAAGCATTATAAACATCTAAAGAATTTAGGCTTGCATGAATAATTTGGTTGATGTCTTTGAGTGGGGGTGTTGAAATAAATAGTCAAAGACTACAACAAATTATATATTAAATGTTTATGTTGCGCCATCTATGGGTTAATGATCCAACGTGGATCCAACTATGTGAAGCGCATGTGTGTTGTATAATCTGTCTTTGAAATAAAAAGTATAAGTAAGATGTGTACTGAGCTGTGGATGTGATATCCTCGTTTTCTTTTGTTTTCCCGAATTTCATCAATTAGTAGGTTATATAGTGCAAAATAATGAAGTAAAATATGGTAAAAAAAAAACTTTGACTCATCGCTCTATGTTAATCACTGTACTATGTTAAGATTTAAAATTCTTTCAGCTTTCAAATTCTATGCATTTTCAAAAGTTGAAAATGCATAGTACTAAAATTGCATAAAACGAGTACAGACTCGTCGAATGCTACACAATTTTTATATTTACACATTTTCTAATACATTAATAACTAAAATAATTTTACTTAATAATATAACAAATACTGTTATAGAGAAATTCTCTCACATTCGCCATGGTATAAATACTAAATAAATACAATACTAAACAAACACAAATGTAAAGTACCAACTTCCACAGACAGACCGCCGCGCCGCACTAATTTATTGTAATTACTGTTAAAGAACCGTTAAAATTTTTAAAATCCTAACCTACAGAGTACAGACCTCGCTGAGATACAACGTTCTACATGCTACAATGTCTCTGAAAACTGAACTCGGAAATACGGAGATTGGAGATTCTCGATTGATTCCCCGCTATGCCAAAGGCTTCTTCAGCAGGGTGGTCTAGCCCACCCGTGTCACAGCCTCACAGCTTACTTGAGACTCGAGTAAGCTGTGCCCGTGTTTCAAATAGTTTCATGTAGTTTACATGTGTATAACTTTGTTTTTATATCTTCAAATCATTCGTAATTCTATTAATTTTATTCATGTGTTTACTGTTTATTTAATTTTATATTCCAGATTCCCATGATTCTATATTATTGTGAAATAATTTAAACTTTCAAGGGATGTTGAAAGTATACCTATGTCAATAATATCAATACTAATTTTAAAACTAAACTTGATAGACACTTATTTCCTTGTATTTATTTATTAAAGCAATAAATATAATTATTTATTTGTGGGAGGCGCTGTCTCGTATGTACTTACAAAGCCAGGAAGGCAAAAGGCGTGGCTGCCCACCCGGCACCCATCACGCTAGGCAACCACGGTAATTATTCCACGGTTAGAAGAGTGAATTGCTGCACTTACTTGCACTGCAATTTTCCACCACGGTTGCGCTGTTAGTATTAGTACGAGTATATATAATCAGAACTTTTCATTGTATTATTATTGTTATGTAATATATAGTGTATTTAATTAATTACATATTACATAATTATATCTTCACTAATTTCTATAAACGATAAATAACGACCTTTGGAACTGTATGTTCCTCTTCTTCTAGGAAACAGCTGGGTGGGCACTGCCCACCCTGCCACCCCTGACCAGCCGCCACTGGTTTATAATAGTGTTTTAGAGGGTAAAAGACACTGTTATTCTAATCACTTAACACCGAACTCACAACATCTGACCACCGAACTCAGTTACATAATATAACAAGTATAACCGTTCTTTTTGTTGAAAATTAAGCCCAAAATATCTATAAAGCGCAATCCGGTGCTAGCTACTCTAACTAGTGTAAGGATATATACTATGTCGATAATGTAGCGATCATTAGGTTAATAAAGTTAGTCTATACCAGCCCCTTGGCACTGAGGTAGTTCGCTGGTAAATTACTGTACAGGGGGCGCTAGTTGTCTTGCAGCGCGAAATTATCGGTACATTTGAACATAAATGTTTTTAAATTTTAGACATAACAGATAATGTAAAATTAATAATAAAATGAATTTATAGGAAAATTATCTGAGCCAAAATGTATTACGTAACGATTATTATTGTTTACCGTATAGGTGAAATTAAATTAATTTGCAATTATAAAACATATGTTTTTTTTGTGTTCCCGCAATAATTTTTTATTTACACGTAATATATACACATACGTATATAATCTGTCTGAAACCTGCTGAAACTTATTTTATGAATATCTCTGTTACAAATGAGAGAAATGATTTCAAAATATTAATTCACAGAGACAAATAAAGTTTGTAGTATATCCTACAATTTATAATATTGTAAATTGGGAGTACCTAATCAAAGTATTGTTGAAGGGAAAATGAAGCTATCTATTTCACTGCACTTTACCGAAAGCAGAATACACCACAACATTTCCAAGGGAGTCTTTTGACACATTTGATTTTTACATGGCACTACTCCCTTCTATAACGGATAACTTTATATGGCTCCTGTACAAAAGAATGTTGAAGTGTTTATAAATGCCTACTGTTAGGCAACCACTAGTTCATTTGTTGTTTTATGTAAACTTATTCTAGTTAATAATAGATGTCACTACTATGTACACTCATCTATCTATGAACCATTCTTGTATTCTGTGAAGTAGTTGTAGTAAAGATATTATAGAAGGTCTAGAAGGTAGAAGGAGCGTTCTCTTATTAGGTTATGGACCCAGGTCCCGCTAAAATAAGAAAAAGAAAAGAATAAAAGGTGTGTAATAAGTAATAACTAGTAAACAAGCAAAGTGTCAAGGATGGCGACAATTAATCTACCACAACTCGATTCAAGAAATTTCAATAACTGGAAATTTAGGGTCAAGGCCATGTTGGAGGAACCGCAAGACGCTAAGGCTAAATCGTTAATTGTCCAATGTGTAACGGATAAACATTTAGATCTAATAAAAGATGCAAAAACAGCCAAAGAAATGATGTCATGTCTTGGAGAAGTCTTTGAAAGGAAAAGCATGTACTTACTTTGAAGAAAAGGTCACATTAAAACTGAAACACAATGAGAAATTAGAGGATCATTTTTTGAAGTTCGATACAATTATTAGAGACCTAACCTAGCACGTATAAATGCAAAAGTAGAAGAAGATAAAATATGTCATCTGTTGTCATTAAATGAAATATATGAATCGGTTATAACTGCTATCGAAACATTGAGTCCTAAAGATTTAACAATGGATTTTGTAAAGTCACGTTTACTAGATGAAGAAATAAAGCTGAATGGAAAAAGCAAGAAAGAGACAAAACAATATGGAAGTTACTTTAAAGCTCCTGCATACTCTAATCAAATAACATGTTATAGGTGCAACAAAGAAGGTCACATTTCGAAAAATTGCACATTAACACCATGTAAAGGAAGGCAAATAAGCTACAGACATTCAAGAGAATATCGAAGAGGATACAGGTCAAGAAGTCGAGGACGAGAAAATGCTGAAAGAGCGCATGAGGCAGGTACAGAACCCGAAGAAGAAATATCCTTCATTGCTTTGAATACTTTCGCAGATATAGATGATCCAAGTTCGTTCATTCTCGATTCTGGAGCAACACAGCATCTAATCACAGATATTCTTGAGCAATACATGACAGATATTGAAATTCTACCGGGACCATTTAAAATAAAAATAGCTGATGGCAAATGTTTGTATGTAAAAAAGAGAGGCATTTTGCATGGCATATACCAAAATACAAAAATATCAATACCAGGCTTAATCGTTGATAAGTTAGAACACAATTTACTGCCTATATCAAAATTGCTTAAGAAAGGCATCAAGCTGAATTTTGAGGGTGAAGAGTAATATATATGGGCAGAATTATACATTGAGGTGTAATGAAAAAGATGGTTTATTTGTTCTTAAAATTGAGAAATATCAAGAATTATGTTACACAGCATTAACAGAAAATATTTGGCATCGTAGATTGGGCCACCTTAACCATCAAGGTTTAAATTTACTTGGATTACCATCAACTAAAAATAAATGCCCTGAATGCATACAAGCTAAATCGACTCGAAAACCATTTAATCATGCAATCAAAAGCCCAAAAGAAATCGGTGATTTGATACATACTGACATAGCAGGTCCAGTCACTCAACCTACATCAGAAGGTTACAGAATATAATAGACTTTATAAAACTAATAAAAACACAAAAAGGAAAGAAAACCAAAAATATAAGATGTGATAATGGAGGAGAATATATGTCAAATAATTTTAAGAGTTTTTGTCGATCAAAAGGAATAATTGTACAGTACACGGCGTCCTACAGTTCTCAACAAAACGGCACCGCAGAAAGAATGAATAGAACTTTGATGGAGAGAGGTAAGAACAAAATTTGTCGAAACAAAGTTGCCAAAAGAATTATGGGGCGAGGCAATATTATGCTCTTCATATGAACTAAATAGGTCCCCCACCAGTGCAAATAATGGCACTACTCCCAGTGAAAGATGGTACAACAAACTTGATTTGTCAAAATTAAAAATTAAAACATCAACTAGATTCGGACGAAAAGTAAAAACCACAACGTTTAAGTGAATATGAAGTCTATACTGCTTACTGTTTAATAGCAAGTAATAAAGAAGATCCACAAACTTATGAAGAAGCAGAACAAACAAAGATTGGCAAAAGGCAATGAAAAAGAAATTAGAGTAGCATAAAGAAATGAATACGTGGATAGAGGCTGAATTACCGAAGAATAATAGAGCCATAGAAACCAAGTGGGTATATAGAACTAAAGAAAACGGAACAAAAAAGGCAACAGTAGTTGCAAAAGGATTTCAACTACAGGAAGAAAACGTTTTTCGATCAATATATGCACCCATGGCACGCATATCAACAATTAGAATGTTACTGAGTTATGCAGTATCATATTTAAGCCGATTTTTGGACAAACCTACACGAGAAACGTGGAAAGCAGCCAAAAGAATATTAAGATATTTGCAGGCAACGAAAAACATGAACCTGACATACCATCAAGGAGGAGGAGATTCGCTACAGGCTTACAGTGATGCAGATTGGGCAAACGATAAAAGTGATAGGAAAAGTGTCAGTGGCTCCATAGTGTTTCACGGTAAAAATCCAGTGAGTTGGTATTCAAAAAAGCAGAATTGTGTAGCCATGTCAACGGCTGAAGCAGAGTATATTGCTGCAGCTAGTTGTGCTCAAGAGCTAGTTAATTTAAAAGGAATCCTAAGTGACTCTGGTATTACTTACATAAATTGTTCTATGTTTATTGATATATGATAGCACTATTTTTATGTCTCAAAATTTTGAAAACTCTAAGCAAGGCAAACACATAGATATAAGAAATCATTTTCTAAAAGACCATGTAAACAAAAAGACCTTTGATGTAAATTATGTGTCATCTGTGGAAAATAAAGCAGATATATTTACAAAATTATTGTGCAAAAAGAAGTTTTGTAATCTCAGAAAATTGATTAATGTACTTTAATTTCCTTGTAGTTAATTTTTTTTGTGTAAACTTCGTATGTACTCGTACGACTTTATTTTACATAACATTGATGTTAAATATGTTATTTCAAATAAATTCGAGAAGGAGTGTTGAAGTGTTTATAAATACCTACTGTTAGGCAACCACTAGTTCATTGGTTGTTTTATGTAAACTTATTCTAGTTAATAATAGATGTCACTACTATGTACCGGGTTAGTCACCTAAAATCGACCCCCCCTTTATTTCTCTTAATTTCAATCGAATCGAAAAATTCAAACAAGGGTTTTACATGATTTTTTATAAATTTTTTGAATAGTTAAGCAAATTTTCCAAGACTCTGCAAATTGAAAGGGGGCGAACAATTTTTTATTTTTTTTAAATGGAACACCCTGCATTTTTTTACTTAAAAAAGTTACCCACAGTTTTCTGATCACAAAAATATATAATTGTTGTATCTTGGTAAGTATAGTTCTTGAGATATTCATATATAGTCACATCACAGGAATAAGTTTGGCATAAATCAGGAGAGCTATGTTTTTGAGGTATAACGACACATCTTGTTTTTTAAGAAAAAAAGTATGAAAATTCTTTGATGCGGAACACAATAATTATAATTATACAATAAACCTTTAAACAAATAAACCTTTATTAAAATGACAACAACAAAGTTTAATGAACATAAAACATAAATAACGAAATATTGATAAAAAAAAACAATGCGCAACAATAAATAACATAAAACCAATGAACTTTATTAAAATTAAACATCTATATGTTCTCCACGTATCCTCCGTTTCTATCAAGACACAGTTGGCATCTTTTAATAAATTCATTTCTAACGTTTTCAAATAAATGAACATTTTGCCGCAAATTTTCTATTTCTTGACTGATACAGTCCTTCAACTCATCCGAGTTATTATATACCGAATTTTCGTATATGTTTTGTTTTAGTGTTCCCCACAAAAAGAAGTCCAAAGGACTCAAGTCTGGGCTATTAGCAGGCCAATGTATAGGACCGTATCTTCCTATCCAAAATAGATATTTGTCATTTAAATATTCCGTTATGTTCCGTACAGAGTGTGGAGGAGCACCATCCTGTTGCCAAATAACAGAATTCCTGATTGCAAGGGGAATATTATCTAAATAGTTCTCTACTTCACCCCGAAGAATATTCAAATACTGAACTGCATTCAAGGACCCATTAATGAATTTACTGTATTATATCCTTGGGTTTTTAAAAGTTATTGTCGTTTTCTGCTCTCTCAATCATCTCTCTACAAAAAGCTCTTCTGTCGGCAAAGTTATTTTCAGTTAAAAGCTAAACTGGCAAAATACTATAAGGCTTATATTTGTGACGTTTTAATATACGTCTTATACTTGCTTGAGAAATATTAAATTACTCTGCAGCAGCGTTAGTAGATTTATTGGGGTGTTCGGTAAAAAAAAGAAAAACGTCCATTTCCATATCTTCTCCTGTTTTGGGCTTCTTTCTTTCTCGTTTCTTATCTTTTAAAGATTCGCTGTCCCCAAACTTGAGATAAATATTAGAGAAAGTGTTCTTGGAGGGAACGTGTCTTTCAGGATATTTTCTTGCATATTCTCTTTTAGCTATATATTTGTTTTTATTGCTGGTTAAGTAAATTTCTAATATTTCTTTCCTTTCGACTAATGAATATCCTATATCAATATATTAAATATATTAACAAGTGTATTAAAACTTAACTTAAAGCGTATTAATAATATAACAATCGAACATAAGTCAAACATAACATAACTGTCAAACGAAGCATTATTGTTTCTTTAAATCATTTCGGTTCATAGCTCTCCTGATTTATGGTCTTATGCTAAACTTATTCCTGTGATGTGACTATATGTTTGTATGAATATCTCAAGAACTATACTTATCAAGATACAACAACTATATATTTTTGTGATCAGAAAACTATGGGTAACTTTTTTAAGTAAAAAAATACAGGGTGTTTTATTTAAAAAAATAAAAAAATGTTCGCCCCCTTTCAATTTGCAGAGTTTTTGAAAATTTGTTTAAATATTCAAAAAATTTATAAAAAATAATGTAAAATGTTTTTTTGAATTTTTCGATTCGATTGAAATTAAGAGAAATAAAGGGGGGGTCAATTTTAGGTGACTAACCCGGTACACTCATCTATCTATGAACCATTCTTGTATTCTGTGAAGTAGTTGTAGTAAAGATATTATAGAAGGAGCGTTGTCTTAATAAAGAAAAGGTGTATTTAGACTAATGCAATTATATTCATTACTTCGATTGAAATAACAATACCAAACTTTGAATAATGTCGAATCACAATATACTTTTTCGCCTTCTACGGAACGTTCTTTTTCGTAATTGCATGCGGCCACTATGTAATGTTGTCGTCTCGCACGACGCATTTTGTTTTTTACTTTCGGCGGATCCTCCATTTTACACTTATATTTATACACCGCAGATTGATTACAACTCGCGATTACGCGTTTGTTTACATGTACGCAAGGTTATGTTTACTGTTACTGTATGTGAGGGACGTAAGAGAAAGGGGTTTCCCCCTTTCTCTTATGGTATCAGTACACGCTCGCCGAGGCGACCCGAGACCAGGCGAACGCGAAAATGTACTTGGTGTTCTCGCCTCACCAAGCACCCTCTCGCCTCGTCCTCGGAGTGCTCGGTGTAGAAGCGGTCTCAAAGCACGAGCCAAAGGAAGCGAGAGCGGAAGTGGGGGGCCTCGCGAGAGTGTACACGGTGCTCTCGGGAGACCATGCCATCCACAGTACACGCTCGTCTCTTGCCACGTCGCGTATTTTCGTTTACCCAGTTATTTATTCGACATGGAGTGGAGTAACGATATAACTCTTCTATTTCTGGAACTTTATCAGGAGGAACCCTGTTTGTGGGATCCCTCTCACGGTGATCACAAAAGAAAGGAAAAAATAGTAGATGCTTGGGAACGATTAGCTGAAAGTACCGGAAAATCTGTTGCTGAATTGAAAAAAAAAAAAAGATTCTTTAATGTCCACTTTCAGGGGGCATTTGATGAAAAAGAAGGCGTCGATTAAAAGCGGTGCGGGGGCCGATGATGTATACAAGCCTATATGGTTCGCATTCAACTTTATGGAAAGCTTTGTTGGCCAAATATATGACTGTCAACGAACCATCAATACACAAAATATGGTGAGTTCTTAAATAATTATTACAAAGTTGCTCTATGTATTTTTATTATTTAAGTACATTTTAAATAATTCATTACTTATGTGCTACTTATAATTATTTAATACATTTAATTAACTACACGTCCCTCAAATCCATGAAATATTCGGTGAAATGTTCTCTAATTCTAGTCGCATTCATCGATGGCCGGCGAGCAATATGTGGTGTGGATCTAATGGCACAGTTTTGAGATGTTTGTTGCCTCCAAGTCCCTCTAATTAAAACGCCATTGTCGTACCTATCAACGGTACTCGGCGGGTTATAAATATTTTGTGAACTTGAACTTTTCATAAGAAAATTGTGCAGAAGTACACACGTCATTGTTAAAACCTCACTTTTTCTGGCATCAATTCTATGAGCTTTCTAAAAAATCGGAATCTGGCAGATATTATTCCAAAAGTATTTTCTGATAATACGCGTGACCTTGACAATGTTTCATTGAAAACACGTTTCGGACTATTTAACCCACGATCACCAGGATATGGTTTCATTATGTGCTCGCTTAGCGCAAAACGACCATCTCCCAAGAAAACATACGATAAAGCGACGTTTGATCCAGGCAAAGGGCAAGGTGGAGGGAAATTCAACTTGTTTTCACAAATATCCCTCCACAATACACAATTACGAAAAACGCTGTCGTCACTGATTCTCCCTTGGCTTCCAATCTCAGCAAAAATAAATCGATAATTACTGTCTACTAAAGCTAAAAGAACAATACTAAAGGTTCTTTTGTAATTATAATATTCTGATCCGGTGTTATCGGGGCACTTGATTACAATGTGTTTTTCGTCCATTGCTCCAACAGCACGTGGAAAGTTGTTCCTGAATCCTTTTTCAATTTCGATCCACTGCTCTGCAGTTGACAGCATCTGAAAAAACACAAAAAAGATTTTTTTATCGCTTACCCCTCTGTTTCAATTTTTTTAATTTATTTATTCTGTTGGTATATTAATGAAAATATTGTCATTATTAATTATTTTACTTTTCTGGTTTCTATTGAAAATGAAAACCTTTGACCCCCCGGATCAACAATCTCAAAGCAATGATAATATCCAGCCCGTAAATGTAACACCCTCAACGAACTCTCAACAAACACTGAGACATCGAAAAATTCCTCCGGAGTTGCGTGAAGCAGAAAATCAAATGAAGGAAGCATTTACAATGCTGAAAAATGTTGTGTCCAAAAACGACGATGACAAAGAAGATGAATGCGACCTATACGGCAAAATTCTTGCGAAAAAATTACGAAAATTACCGGAACTTGAACGAGAATTTCTTATGCATGATATTGATGGAATGGTCCTCAAGGCAATGCGGTCTCATCTTTCTGTTTCCACGCCATCGTACTTATCTACAGAACCGTCGAATTCGCCAGTTTCTTCATCGTTTTCTCGACCCACATCTGCCAATACTAATTATACCGCCTATACTTCACCACACATATCAAACGAAAATACACAGGATCCAACGTACCTAAAATGTAATACAGGAGTTTCTGATACTATCAGCCAAGCATTACTCATGACATTTGGACATACCAACACAACTTTGTGAACTGCTCATGCTATCTGACGTTATGTAAATTTATTAAAAATTGTAAAATGTATTACAATTTTGCTTAAATAGAAAAGTTTCTAGCATGCAATATGATTATTTAAGTGTTATCCATTTACCTTGATTTCATCTTTCAAAACTTGATTCAGCGCTGCACAGACCTCTGGAACAATCCGAGATATTATTTCGCTGGAAACTTTAAATAAATAATGTAGACTCTTGAAACTGTCGCCTGTAGCTAAATATCTCAAAGTAATTGCAAGACGTATTTTAGGAGTTATTGCCTCTCTCATTGAAGTATCTCTTTTGGAAATCATTGGTGAGATTTGACTTAAAATATACTCAAAATCTGCCAGAGACATTCGGGTAAAATTTTCAAATTCACCACCAGGTTCCTTCAGCAATTCGCCCAACTGAGTTTCCATGTGTTCCCTATACACATCAAAATCCAAATGAAACAAAAATTCAAATAAACTTCAATAATTTTACATACCTTGTTCTATTTCGATTGATTGTTTTCATCCACCACCTTCTTTTTTTCCACGGCTTTTCGATTTTTAAAGTCGAAATAATATGTACATATTTATAGTAACAATACGCAGCATATGCTGTAGTTGCACAAATTTCAACATTCTTCATGTTCGGTAATATCTCGGGCGAGTCTATACGGACGCAACAAGAGAGCCGGCACAAGGTTTATTCGCGAGAGTATACACGGTGCACTCGGGTTTCGCGTCTCGGGGCGTCTCGCCTCGGAAGGTCTCGCGAGCGTGTACTGGTACCATTACGCGAGACTGTGAGACCCTGCAAGACCACTAGCACCCCTGGCTGTCGTTGTACACGTAATTTCAAAATCGTACTACGTAACATAGGGAGTGGCATCCCCCTGGTACTGTCTATACGGTCTGCACTGAAGGTACTGAATAACGGCAGTATGCGCATCATTTCCCATTACCATATTGAAAATGAACAGGTTATGGGACTTCGAGTAGTTTTTTCTTGTATAAAAAGTTGTGAACTGTTGCGTGATCATTGCATGAGATTTTCGAAAATAACCACGAATTATATAATTAATGTGCCAACGCTGAAAGGCCGTGAGAACTATTCGGACTGGGTATTCGCCGTGGAAAATTACCTCGTGCTTGAGGGACTTTCAAAGTGTGTTTCCCAGGTGGTCTAAGCCGATGAAGCAAAAGCGAAAATTATTTTAACGATCGATCCTTCTTTATATACCAATATCAAGAACGCAGATACAGAACAGTTGACTTATGGAATAAGTTAAAAACATTGTTCGACGATTCAGAATATACAAGAAAAAACAGTTTGTTATATACTCTAAGGTTCGTTTCACATTAACCCGGCAGTTGGGTAAACGACACCGGGTACCCGATTGTTGAGTGAAAGATCAAATGAGACATTTCACATCAAGCCAGCAAATGTCGTGGTCGTGTACATGACATCCGACAGTCGGTCAAAGGTCTAGGGAGCCCGGCAGCTCCCTGCGAATTGGATGGCTGTCGTGTCGTGCAAAGGAATCGGCCCAGCTGAGGGGATACTGAGCAGATGTAACCTATTATATCTACCCGACAGCGTTGTTGAATGTACTCTATCAGTAGTGTTTTGAGTGCCATTGTAAAGTTATTTGGTTTTAACTTATATTTAAGTCATTATGGATATCGTAGTGGAAGTCGAAATCTTTATTACGCTAATACACGAGGGACCAATTTTATGGGATAAGACTGATGAAGCGTACAAAGACCGAATTCAGACCAGAAATGCTCTCTCTGAAAGATGTGTTACTTCGTTGAATGGAATCTTTGATTTTTAGATGTAGGGCCTCAAAAGTTTGCATGCTCATTCGAAAATAATTGAAAAACTTTTCTCCATCTTTTTTTAGTTGCTTAAAAAGTACAAAGAACGCCCCCACCTTGTTTCTGCTCATATTGATTGGATGAACCCAATTAATTCAATTTATTCTTCATTTGCCGATATAATATCATCCACGCTGATAACTGATTCCCTTCCATGTCTAGAAAGATACTGAAGGAACAAACGGTTGAACGATGCCGGGTGTCTGTAGTTTGTATGTGAAAGACAGAATTCCGGCGTCGTTGCCGGGTAGAAAGATGGGCACACGACTGCCGGGTTAATATGAAACGAGCCTAATTTCGACACGTTTGGACAATAGTGATTCTATGACTTTGAGTCTACAATAGTGATTCTATGTTTGAGTTTTGGTTTAATACTAGGTGTAGTATTAAGTACAGGCTCCCAACTCCCCTACACCTGCGCCAAAATTCAGGATATGTATTTATGTATAATAAACATTTTTCACACTACTGAAAAGAGGTTATTACACATAAATACATATACTGAACTATTCCACACCTTCTCTTAATTATTATTACTTAGTAGGTATGTATGTTCATGTTATGCAGTTTCAAATTTCATTTACCTACCTAACATCGTGCATAATTTAGTGTTGAGGTGAGAGTTTAGGTATAAAAAATATATTATAAAACACAAGCCATGAAAATACATTAATTAAACTTTTCAAGAAATAGGTCCCAAATTATATACGTTTAGTTATAAAAAATATTTATGCATGTATAGGTAGGTATATGGCCTACTTCGTTAATGTATCGAGTTTTCTTTTTTATTTCCTTTTTTTTAAATGGTCGCTATTTTTAGCGCAATAATTTTTTGAGAGGGTATTGGAAATACTTTTGAGAATAATTTTTAAAATATCTTTTCCATTATGATTAGCGCATCCATCGAAATGTGAGACATGTTTCTGTTCAATACAAATTCCAAAATTAAATTGACCATGAACGATCTTTTATTATAGATTTCTAGAAATGTGTCCTCAAATTCATTTATTAATTTATTGAAGATTATATAAGTCACCGATACAACATTTATAACTTGTCCTTGGGAATATAAAAGTCCTCCACGATTTAATTTATTAATGAGATCAAAATTGTCCTCAGCAATAAATTGCTCGTCATATACTAATTTTTGTTTACAGCTGGCACATTTTAATTTTTTTAACGTAATATAGCAACAATAACCACCTAAATATGTAATTAACGGCAATACATCGTTGATACCGTGAAAGTAATAATCCTTTATTAAAATTTGAGACAATAACGTTTTAATTTGAGAAAAGTCTTGTTGAGAGCAATTTTCATCTCGGTCATAATCAGGTAGCTCATAGAACTTATTAACATTAATAGGGCCAAAACTGCGAGACTGAAGTGTTAATATAGATTGAATTCTAAGTCTCTTCTCTGTCTCATATAACTGGCGCACAGAAATATGATAATGACCACCTGCCATTTGCCTGTATTTACCAAATCTATCTTCAAGAGGGTCTGTTTGAAATTTCCCTAAGAGAACATAATTCATATCAAGTTCATTAAAACAGTATTTGGTAATTTTAAGCAGCCCATGAAGGGTATGACTTAAAGCAGTTCGGATCTGTCTAGTAAGAGTCTTTGAAAAACTACTAGGTTGCCAAGTATCGAGCCAGCTTAACATTTTTTCTAAGAACTCAATCCTAGGATCCAACTCAATGTCCGTGAGTTGTTTCTTTACGATAGGTTCCTGAAATATGTCACGTTTATGTTTGCCTTTGAATGGGGTTTTTACATTTACTATTTTCCACCATATCGTTATGATGTTTACAAAATCAGCAGTATCTTGAGAGTGAGTGAGAGTGTTGTATACGGCTATCAAAATGTCTTAAAGCCTCTACTACGAAAGAGTTAAAAAATTTTAGTGAAAGTTTTACATTTTGTCGCTCTAAAGATGAAGGAAATAATGCCTTTAGGTTTAAAGAATAGCCGAACTTTAAAAGCTTATCCTACTCCTGTTCATGTAATTTTTTAAGCGCAGGAAAAGAAGCGCATTTTTTTTTCTAAAGTGTCAAAATCAGGAAAATAAAATGTTTGATCAGGTTTACAGTTAAGCCAATTAGTAAATATACATTTTAGTAGGTGAACTGTGTCAAATAAGTAAAATAATGGTCTTTTATTATCTACCGGGTGAGGATAAACAATACTAAGTTGGTCTGTAGTTGAAAAATGGTTCATTGCTTTCCCGTTAATAGCATTATTATCACTTATTGTGCAAAAAACTACATACCCAATTTCCTCTAAATTTTCAATAATAGTTTTAATAAAATTATAGAGTATTTCGGAATTAATTTTTGAGACGGGAGCTATGTGAGCTACCTCTTTAAAGCTAGAACACACACTTGCAATCATGAAGGTAAATGCTGAAGAAGCTAGAGAGTTATTATTATTGATTGCTGTACCAGCTATATTGCCTCCCTTATAATCCATAAAAGGGGCAATGTGAATTTCATCGAAAAGCAGTGTCACAAATCTCTCATGATCCTTTTTTGCACGAAATGAAACACATTTCGAGCATAGGTTAAAAACATATTTTTTTCATCTATATGGGGATCAGTCATATGTTTATTACAAATACCCATTATAGTTTGAGGATGTGGTAAAATAAGAGACCCATAATCTCTTAAGTATTTGTATGCATGTGGACTAATAATATAGAGAATAGAACATAAAATTATTGTACTACTTGAATACCTATATCTTTCCTTTGCAGTTGTAAGCAATGCTAATTGTTCACAAATAAAATCTAAAGCATGTACTATTTTGTTATCATCAAGATTTCGAAAACTTTTTAGTATATTTGACACAAAATCGAATACACGTTTAATTTTATTTGTCATTTGATGATTTGACAGAATCAGACATGGTCTCGCTATTAAAATCCCAGTCGGGGTTGTCATTATCGGTAATATTTTCCTCTCGATTTTTCTCTAAAGGTAGGGTAATAACCTCGGTAATAACAGTCTCATCTATGGCTTCAAATATTGACTGTATATCGTCCAAACTAAGTGAAATAAACGGCGTTTTAAATTTTGTTGTTGAAATACAAACTGACTCGCTATACAAAAAAGTTTCAATATTCAGGTTATAATTAATAACAATCGCCCAATTAATGCATGGGCCAGGTGTATATTCAATTTTAAAAATAGTTAATCTTTCACCTTCTTGAGACAAACTTTGGGCAGAAAACCAGCTTCGTGCTTCTCAAACTCAATTTTGCTTATTTCAAGGGCTTTTGACAAATTTAACTCATCAATATTTTTGAGCTTTTCATCTTTACTTGGCCGTATTTTGACATCTTTTGATAAATAAATGGGACAATTTAAAAAAATAGATGATATACAGTCTTCTTTTAGCCGTGGTTTTAGTAAATCTATTGTAAAAATGTTACCAGTGTTTGAGTCTTGAACTGTTGTACTTTTTATTATACTACCTTCAGGAAAATGAGCTTCACATACTCTCGTGTTGTTTGTGGGCTGAAAATTATCTCGGGGTATCGCTTTTAGCCATTTTGTCGTAAACTTACGTCCTTTGGAAAACCGAAAACATGAACTTTAGGCCCATTTTTATAGTTTCCGTTACAGCGAGGAATACAACACTTTTGAGGCATAATTTCACTAAGTATCAGTTACCACAAAACTAGCCGAAACCAAGGGAAAAACATACAATTAAACACGAACAAAAACTTATAAACTGTGCTGTAAACAAATCGGCGGACCGCCAAAAAAGCAACAGGTTATAAGTTCGAAATATATGGTTTTACGTATTTAAAAATACGCCTAACAATATAAATTGTAAACCTAAATATACAACGAAATATTAGATACAAGTTTCATGCACTTAAAAGCACATAAATAGTTCTGATTTCAGAAAAATGCAAAAAAATAACGCTAATTATAGCAACGTTAGGTTCACAGGTTAGCGTACCAGATGAAGCGCTGTTGCCGGCTCCGCAAGGAAAGTATTTTTGTTAGGGAAGTCCACGAACAAGGTAGTAGTATTTGATAATTAAATAAATAAATTACGAAATACCACATTAAAAAAAGAGGAAAGAACATCTTATGGAAATATGTGTTTTACGATATTGGAGAAGAAAATGGTAATTTAAGAGAAAGAGATACATCCCTTATATATAGGAATCCTAATATTCGCTAGTATCATAGTAGTCTGGCAACGTTGCAAACATCTGTGGTGTCGCGATCGTGTTTACGCCACCTGCAAGCTGGCTTCCTACATCTTCGCTCCATATCGGAAAGGCCTACATTCATGACGTCACGAGTTAAAATTTTGTGAGCGCTTTGTCATTTTGTAGAGGTGTTGTTGGTGTAAACAACGTGGACATTTCCAAAATAAATGCCCAAATAAAAGTTCAGAAAAACCGGAGAGCAAGGATAGATCAAAGACGGTGTCAAATGCATGTAGTGCGGTATTTCTGGTGACTTCAATAAATATGACTGGTATGTGGCCCAGCATTCATCTGACGGCTAACGAAGAGTTAATTAAAAACGAGCGCAGTCCAGAAATGCAGAAAATAATGGTAGCAAAGAAGGAGGTAGTTGAAAAGTGAAAAGCTGTGATGAAGTAGACATCGAAACTATAGTTAATATGGATTTATTTCCAGTGACAGTTAAAGACGTATTCTACGTACCATAACTGACCACAAATTTGCCATCTGGGTAATTATACAGGTCATAAAGTTCTTGAAAATGCTTCCCAAATTTTCGAGAGTGCTGAACACGAATCTGGTTTCAGTTTCATCCACTCGGACACAGTTTTCGAGAAAATGAATTTTCCACTTTTCCGCAATACATGCCACTTTCCTTATCAAATAATTTTCACTTCACACTACGTAGATAGCTCATATTAGTACGAGTAGATGCTACAACACTTCCTTTATACATATCATATATCACACCCTCATAAAACCTATTATTCATTACGATTTTCTTAATTTCCTTCAAATGTTTACAATTCCGATACAATTGTCGTCCATTATTATTAGAAAAATAAGAGGTCGTGGATAAAATAAATGTCTCAAGTCACTACTTAATAATTTCTTCTTTATTTATTATTAATATGCTATTCGAAGTGACTTTGTCTTTTCGGTATAAAAAGGCATGCAACTATCGACTAATCTCATATCTTTGTATATATAGTCATTGGAACAAAATAAACATATACATCTGCATTTTAGTACTTAAGGCGTTCATAGTTCGGGTGCTTAGATGAAATACAATCTTACTTAATTATATACTTAACAAAACAGAATATATAATAAATTCACTTATTTTTGTAACATCAATATACAGGTTATTCAACACGCCCTCTCAAAAATAATTGAATTTTCAAAATTTTAAATTTTATAATTAAGAAAGGCCTTATCTGGAAAAAACATACAATTAAGTAGTCCAGCATTTACTGCAAGGATTAGGGAAAACTCAGAAAAACCTAATCAGACTACCTCGTTATCATTACATTCTAATCCTAAGGCTTCCCAAAAACTTGCCTTCTGGTAATTGCTTTGTCAGTATATCAGCCACCTGCTCACCTGTTGAAATATGTTTTAACATTATTACTTTCTTTTCAACTTGCTCTCGTGAAAAATGATACTTTATATCTATATGTTTAGACTTTTTGTGATTTGTTGGATTATTGGCTAGACTAATGCATCCATTGTTATCCTCAAAAATTATTATCAGTTCTATAAAACTAATATCAAAGGTAGCTGCTAAAGCTTTTAACCAAAGTGCTTCTCGCACTGCTTCGAAAAGAGCCATATACTCGGCTTCAGTAGATGACACAGCTACTGATGCTTGTCTTTTCGTATGCCAACAAATTACACAAGTATCATATAATTTAAATAAATATCCAGTAGTGCTTCTTCTGTCAGTTTTGTTACCTCCCCAGTCAGAATCTACATACATATGTAATAGATTTTTATTTCTTTTATAAATTAACTTAACTTCTAATGAATCCTTAATATATCTCAATGTCCTTTTTAGACATTGCCATAATTCTTTATTATTTTTGTTTGCATATCTACTTAGAACGTTTACAGAAACACTTAAATCAGGTCTTGTCCAAAGCATTGCGTACATTAAACAACCGACAAGATTACGACAAGGGGCATCGTATTTCTCATCTGAAGTTAGGGCATCATAATTTAATTTACTGAGGAGTGGTGTACTGACAGAATTACAGTCTTGCATGTTAAACTTTTCCAATACTGATTTTAAATAAGCACTTTGGTCTAAAGAAATTGTAGCAGTACTTCTATTTATTCTTATGCCAATAAAATATTTTATTTCTTTCAAATCGTGCATACAGAATTTATTCATCAAATAATGTTTAACACTATTCATTATTTCAAGTAGTATTTCAGGTAACTATTACTATATAATTTCGTTAATATTTTCAACCATTTGCTTGTCTTTTAACTCTAAAAATTTAGATTTGCCAATATGACCTAACCTCTGATGCTACAAGTTATAATTATTTGTTTTTACATTGTATATTTGTACATTAGAGTTTTTTAAGTTTCTTGGGATGTTAAATTCGACAACCAGTAAATTATTTAAAAGCTTACCTTTTATAATGGTCTTACCACCTTTAAGTACTTTAACGCCTTTTTCATCAAAGACGATAGACAGTTTTGCTCGCTGCATCCTTTGAACAGATAAGTTGTAGGGGACATCTGGACAGTAGAAAACATTCTCTAGAACATTATGAATACCTAAGTTGCTGACAACTCTGATGGTCCCTTTCTTTGATGTGATAATGAAGGCATCCTTCTTAGCTATTGAAATTTTTAAGGGGTCCTTTAGTTCAATAAAATCCGTGAAAAGGTCATCTCTGTTAATTAGGTGATCCGATCCTCCAAAATCCAAAGTAAAAGTGATTGTAGCATTATTCTCAATTCCCTGATTTCTTCTTCCAGTCATGAAAACAAAACTTGAATTTTCAAGATTTGTTGTACTTGGCTGACTAACTTGTATCGTTTGGATTGTTCGGTTTCGCTTTTCATATTGCAAGCTGCGTTTGTAATAAACGCAATTTTTCTTCAAATGCTCTGGGCGTCCACAGTGAAAACATTTCATTAACCGGGGTGTAAAAGGTTTTCTAGATAATTTATGAGAACTGTATGTTAAAGTTAACGGGCGTACAGAGGTAAAAATAATTAAAGCAAATTAAACGAATACGTTTATTTTTTAACTGTCAGAAAAGAAAAGATCTGTCAAGCATAATTTCAATTTCATAGGTAGCGATATCTTCACATAAAATAAACAAATCAAATGGTACATTGTGATAGGTATCGCTTTGCCTAATTTTAAATTTGAACATAACGAGTTTTCTTATTTTATTAGAGCGATAGCAATTGAACTATATTTAACACGACCCCTCAATTTGAATGTAATGCACTATCAAATATAACCATAGAATACATTTAAATTGCTATATTGAAGAAAGAGTATATGAATTAATTATTTAAATAATCAACCTAATATCTAAAGATTACAAAATCACTGACTTAACAAACTTAACCTAAACTCCTGAAATTTTTCTTTACCTAAAGCTTTAGTAAACATATCAGCACAGTTTTCGTTAGAGCTAATATACTTAATTTGTACTTTTTTTTTTGAACAAAGATCTTTGATGAAATGATATTTTATTTCGATATGGTTACTGCGCCTAGAGTTTTCAAAATTTTTAATCATTGAAATTGCACTGAGATTGTCAATTTTCAAAGTAGCTGGTTCACATTCAATAAACTAGGATAAAATACCCTTTAAATTCACAAGTTATTGAGCTGCTAATCCTGCTGATACATATTCGGCTTCCATTGAAGACAGAGCTACATAGTTTTGCTTTCTAGAATGCTAGGCAATTGGATTACTAGCGTGAAAGCACACAAAACCGCTTACACTTTTCCTTGTTTGTCGATCGCCTCCTCAATCTGAGTCACAGATGCCTTCTAAAACACTTTCTCCTTTCGTATACATCAGTCCATAATCTTTTGTCAGATTCAGATAACGAAGTATTCTTTTACCAGCTTTCCAAAGTTGCATTGTCGGTTTATCCAAATATCAGCTTAAGTAGGAGACACTAAAAGCAATATCTGGTCTTGTCACAATTGAGAGATACATTAAACTACATATCAATCTTCTATATGAGATATTCTGCTGTATTCGCTCGTCTTCATTTATCTGAAAATTCTGTTCCATTGGTGTAGCTATGGAACAACTTTCTTCCATACCATATTCTTTCAATAATCGTGAAATCGTTTTTGTTTGACAAATTTTTAGTCCTTTTCTAGTTTTGCTTATCTCCATTCCTAAAAATCTTGTTACTTCTGTCATGTTCTTAACTTTGAATTCGTTGTAAAGATTTTTCACCAGTTGACTCACTTGATCATCCGGTCCAGTTATCAGAGCATCGTCTACAAATAAAACTAAGTAGACATCGTCTTTTACATATAAACAGTAGTCATATTTGGATCTCTTAAAATTTAAGTTTGACATAACCTCATTAAATTTTACATTCCAACAGTTTGGTGCACTTCGGAGACCATATAATGCTCGGTTTAGTTTAAAATATTTTGACTTACTTTCCAGATCCTCTGGTGTTTTCATATAGACATCTTCCTCGAGTAAACCATTTAAAAATGCTGTTGGAACATCTATTTGTTTTAAACTCCCAATCTTTTTGCACAGAAACTGATTAAAATTCTTATTGTTGGAAGTCTACATACTGGTGCATAACTGAATTCCTCTCTATCATAGGGTACTTGAAAGCCTTTAGCAACTAACTGTGCCTTTTTCGTTCCATCGTCTTTTATCCTAAAAATTCATCTCGTATCTATAGCTTTTTGACCTTTTGGTAACTCAGCTGGTGTCCACGTTTGTAATTTCTCATGTGAGTTTAATTCCTCAATTATTGCTTGCTGCCATTCCTTTGATTTACTTGCTTCTTGATATGTTTTTGGTTCTTCTTCTGATGCAGAGAGCAAGCAATAAGCTACATATATTTCATAGTCATCTAACTTCTTTGGTCTTGTTATATTTCTTCCTGATCTAGTTATAGTTTCCACCATTGGTACAGTGTCTTCATAATTATTTAAGCTTTGGTCACTTTCATCTTGAATTTCTTCTTCTTCTTTTATTAGCTGCTCATTTTCTTTAATATTTTCCGCTCCATTCGCATTTTTGCTATCATCTTCGGAAAAATATCTATTTTCTTTTTGGCCATTCTCTTTGTATTCCATAATGCTCTCATCGAATCGCACGTCTCTGCTTCTTATCACATTTTCTTCATTTGTCAACCATAACCTATAACCTCCGCCACAATATCCAACCATTACTGCTTTTTTTGTTCTCGGATTAATCTTATTTCCTTTTGGTAGTAAAGTATACTATGCACGACAACCAAAAATTTTCAGTTTACTGAGATCATTTCTTCCATGCCATATTTTTGACGGTGTTTGTCCTGTGGGTAATGCCGAAGTAGGGGTTCTATTTAATTCATATGCTGAACATTTAATAGCTTCTCCCCACAATTCTTTTGGAATACCGGAATCTAAAATTTTTGTCCGTATCATGTTTAATAGCATTCGATTCATTCTCTCGAATTTTCCGTTTGATTGAGGACTATTCGGTATAGTATACTCTAATTTCATACCTTTTTGTTTGCAGAAACCTTTAAAATTATTCGATATAAATTCTCCTCCATTGTCCAATCTAATTCTTTTGACTTTTACGTCATGCTGTGTTTCTAATTCTTGAACATATTCTTTCAAATTATCTTCTGCTTCATCTTTGGTTTTTAAAATCTTGACCACAACAAAATGTTAATAATCATCTAGAATAACCTGAAAGTATCTATCTCCATCAAATGTGCTTGATGTTATTGGCCCACTAATATCACTGTGTATCAACTCACCTATAGTATCTGTGTGCATTTTCATTTTTTGCAAATGGACATCTTGTGGCCTTTCCTTCCACACAAGTTGAGCATATTTTATCAGACGATTTTAGTCCAAGTTGTAGCAATGCGTCTTTTCCAGCATGACCTAATCTTCTATGCCAGATATCCTCGTCTATTGCAACATTGCAATTTTCATTTTGGCTTTCAATTTTGTCTATATTTGGCACATACAACCCATTATTATTTTCACAAATGAAAGCAAAATTCTTTCCAGTAATTGTAGTTTTATCTTTTTCTACTATTATTTTATGGCCTTTTGAGATCATTTTTGATGCAGAAAGTAGGTTATGTTTTATCTTTGGTATAATCAGAACTTCTATAGCAATATTTTGCTCTTGACATTTAACTTTTAACATGCCTGATTTGTTTGACTTCGAAATTTCACCGTTTGCGATATAAATTGACATATAATTTGGCAATGTTTTAATATCATACATATTTTTCTCTAGATACCCTTGTACAAAATGATCCAGAGTCTAAAATGAAAGAAACTTTGCCTCCTATTGCATTGCATATGTTTGCTGCATACAAAACTATTGAATCTTCAGCTGTGTGAGCTTGATGCTTCGGGTTTGAGTTGTTACTATTATTTTGACTTACGTGACCTCTATTCTCTGGGTAATGTTGACTACCCCTAAAATTACCTGTCTCTAAAATTACCTTTGTACGAGCCTCTATTTTTGTTTAATCCTTTCGGGTTGTGTTTTGGACACTGTGCTTGAAAATGATATTGGCTATTACATGTATAGCACCGCTTTGTCGTTGCCTTGAAACTAACTTCGTTATTGCCATCAATCTTGGTCTCTTGACGTGAATTTAACTTTATTTCCTCGTCTAATAATCTGGCTTTTACAAAATCCATTTTAACTTCTGAAACTGTCTCTAAAGCTGTCACTGCTGAGTCGTATTTCGACGGTAAGACACGTTTTTCGGATTCAGTTCGCTATATTTTATTTCCTCACTTTTTAACTTTTCAGTTTATTTATCGATTTCTTCTTAGCACAATACTGGGCCCATAACCTGTTAAAGTTAACGGGCGTACAGAGGTAAAAATAATTAAAGCAAATTAAACGAATACGTTCATTCTTCAACTGTCAGAAAAGAAAAGATCTGTCAAGCATAATGCATAATTTCAATTTCATAGGTAGCGACATCTTACATAAAATAAACAAATCAAATGGTACATTGTGATAGGTATCGCTTTGCCTAATTTTAAATTTGAACATAAGGAGTTTTCTTATTTTATTAGAGCGATAGCAATTTAACTATATTTAACACCGTGTCTATTGCTATTATATTGAAAAGCTTTTGTTGGTTTTCTAGATTTACATGTATTAGAAAAGTCTTCAAAATTAGCTTGATGAACTTTAGTACTAATATCCTGACTTTCACCTTTTAATTTAACTTCTTGATCTAATAATCTGATTTTCACAAATTCCAATGTCAATTTATCTTCTGACTGTCTCAAGAGCTGTAATGACTCCATCATAACAAGAAGGAAGAGTTAATAATAAATGGGGCACTTTATCCATTTCGTCTATCTTAGCACCAGCTGCTTGTAATTCAGTTATTAAATATTAAAAAAGTGTTTTATTAGTGGTCTGTCACCCTGCAACATCAAACTTAACAATCTTTTTCGTAGAGCTAATTGGGTGGCCAGACTTTTGCGCTCATAAATATTATCCAGACTTTTTAATATATCCAGTGCAGTATATTCGGGTTTCACAAATCCAAGAAACGAATCAGCAAGATTCTCAATAATTGTATTTTTAGCAATATGTTCGGCATGTTCGGCATATGTTCCATTCATCAGTTGTTTCCATCGGGATGTCTATCACTTGAATCACACTTAATTCAGTCAACAAAGCACGAAGTCTTAATTTCCATATACTGTATCTCTCGCCGTCAAAGGCTTTAATATTTCGTCGCACTTTTATGTTTTCCATTATTACACTTCTAAACACAAATCTCACAATTGCACCACTAGTTTTTAATTTTATTTAGTGAACTGGGCCCATAACCTATTAGAAAAATAGGAGGCCGTGGATAATATATATCATCATCATTAGGTCATCAGTCCTAAGACTGGTTGGACGCTAACCTCCAGCTTCTCCTATCTTGTGCTAACCTACGCATTTCGCTAATTGTGCTACAACCTACATCCCTTACTATTTGCGAGCAATAGTCTAGTCTAGGCCTACCTCTGCCTTTCTTCACTCCTATTTCTGCCTCCAAAATATCGCGGACTATTTCCCCATGTCTCAGCAAGTGGCCTACCATACTATCTCTTCTCTTCTTTATGTTTTTCCACATACTTCTTTTCTCGCCGACTTTCTTCAATACTTCTTCGTTTCTAACCCTATCAGTCCATGGTATTTTCATCATTCTTCGGTAACACCACATCTCAAAAGCTTCTAATTTCTTCCTACTTGCTTCCCCTACCGTCCAGGTTTCGCAACCGTATAGTGCCGTGCTCCATACATATGTTTTCAAAAATCTCTTCCTTGTTTCTAAGTTTATTACCCCCGAGCATAAAAGTGCTTTCTTTTTGTTAAAAGCTACTCGACCCTGCACTATTCTTTGTTTTATGTCTTTATCGCTTCTTCCATCCCAATTTATTTTACTTCCTAAATAAGTGAAGTCTTTAACTTCCTCCAATCTTTCATTATTAATTTGTACATTCGTTTTTGCTCGGCTCTCGCGCCCTCTGCACACTAATACTTTAGTTTTGTTCTTATTCACCCTCATTCCGTATTCCTCTGTCAATACTGCCTCCATTTCGTTCAATGCTGATTCTAATTCCTCCTTATTAGATGCTAATACTGCTATATCATCCGTGAATCTCAGCATTTTTAGTTTCTGTCCCTGTACTTTAATCCCGAAATCCACTCTATCTTTTACCACATTAATCGCCTCTTCGATGTACAGATTAAAAATTAGTGGTGATAGTACATCCTTACGTCTTACTCCTTTCCTAATACCTACTTCCCTTTTTTCCCCTTCTACTTCTATAACAGCAGTTTGCTCTTTGTATAGATTGTGTACTACTCTCCTATCTCTATACATCATTCCCGCGCTCTTTAGTATCTCGAACATTTTTTCCCATCTTACGTTATCAAAAGCTTTTTCTAAATCTACAAATCCTATATAAGCGTTCTTTCCTTTTTCTATTGTTTTCTCTAACATTACTCTTAGAGCCAGAATAGCTTCGCGAGTTCCCCTATTTCGCCTAAACCCGAATTGGTCTTCTCCTAGTATTTCCTCCGCTCTATTTTCCATCTTCTTCTGCACTATTCTGGTTAAGATTTTTGATGCATGGGAAGTTAGGCTAATCGTTCTAAAGTGGTATAGTCCAGTCGCTATTGCTCCTATATTCACTTTACCTCCTAATTTTACATTTAACGTGAAAAAAATATATAAACCTATTTTTCATTGTTTTATTTAAATTTTTCTAACAAGTTTATTAAAAATGGCAACTGTCAACGCAAACAATCAAATCGAAGAACAAGTAGAAGCATATAAACTTTCAGAAGTATTTTTTATTGTACCCGAATATGATGGAAATCAGATCTTCCTACAAACATTTTTAAACGCTGTTCGTTGTGCCTTCCAAATGGCTGTAGGCAACCAAAAAACATTATTGACCCTCCATGTCAAAAATAAGCTTAAAGGTAAAGCTGCGGAATTAATTAATTTTCGCAACCCTGCAACATGGGACGAGATTAAAATTTTATTAGAAAGTCATTTCGGAGATTCTAGGGATCTCACATCCCTCACTCAAGACCTTCAACGCATTTCACAAAATTAAAATGAATCTGCTTTAAATTTTATTTCGAGACTTCAATCACATAATGCGAAAATGCACGCTTGTGTCCAAAAGCAACCATTGACACCAAAGCAAAAATTAGCACAATCTACTTTAATAGAGACAATAACATTAAATACTCTTTTAACAGGGCTAGATCCTAAACTTGGCTCAATAGTTCATGCTGGCAATCCTTGCAATATGCTAGAAGCAATATCTAGAATTAAAAGAGAGCTACAGCTTTCGTATTTTGAAAACCAAAAATTTTCCCGTTCAGTAAATACGTCTCAAATTAAAAAGCGTCAAACTATTGTACAAAAGGTCTGCTCGTACTGTAAGCGAAACGGACACACTATAAATGAATGTCGCACTAGACAAGCTACCCACCAATTTAATAATAATAATTCTACGAATTTTTCTAATAACACTTTTAGGCCAAATTTTCATCAACCAGGTCAACAAACTTTTCCAAGACCTACATTTACACAAAATCAACATAGGCCGATGTCTACAAATCAGCCGAATAACAATTTTCAACAAAATAAATTTATGCAAAATAGACCGCCAATTTTTAGACTATACCCAAATTTTCAGAGACCCTCCGTGATAAGATCAAACCCAAATGTTAATCAGCAACATACGTATCATTTAAATGAAACTGTGGATGATACTGCTCATCCGTACTATGAAACATATTACACAAATGATACTGCTCATTTGTACGGAAATGAACAATACGGAATGACGAATAGTCCTGATTATTCAAATTCAACTCAATATTTTCAACCCAGTTATCAAACTGATAATTACGAATATAATTATACTGCTCAAAATCAAGACTCACACGACGCTACTTTTAACGATAATACTCAAAATTTCGATACTACTCAATATCCTGAAAATTCAAATACCCAAAATTTTCAATTAGACCCCCAGTCTTACGAAGACCCGCCGAATCAATCAATCGCCTTAGAACAAATTCAAGCTCAATTTCAAACGATGAATTTAAAATTAAAATCAAGACAGCCAAGAACAAAAATTCATGTAAATAGGCCTTTACTCACCGTAAATCCTCACAACCTATATTATATAAAGGACATAACTAATACTTTTAAAATTTTAATAGATACAGGAGCAGGTATTTCAATTTTTAAGCCAAAAACATGTCAAAATTATAAAAGGAGGTCCCCTGAAAACGTTGTTATACAGGGTATAAAAACGTTGTTATACAGGGTATAACCGATCAGAAACTTCTAATTACTGAATCAACTTTGATTCCATTTGCTGACAACGATCCACACAAAGTATATATCTACAATCTTGATATTAGTTTCGATGGTTTACTAGGCTCTGACTTCCTAGAGCATTATACTTGTGTAATTGATTTTAATAATAGACAACTCGTAACGAACTTTAAAACAGTACCCCTATTTAAGGTCGAAGACCCTTCTCAAAAATTTGATTTGCCACCCTCTATTCCAAATCAGACTAAAGAAGTGACTCATTCTCTTCCAAAAATTTCTAAATTCGATCAAAAACTGACTACAGTTGAAAACAAAAATTTTAATTTTCCAAATTATAATCAGACATCTCCAAAATTAATTCAAAAACCTTCCAAAATTCAAAATAAAATTAGTATAGGTCCTCGAACTGAACAAATTTTCAAATTTAAATGTAATCTTCTTAATACTGACGCAATAATATGTAACCAAGAAATAGAAAAAGTTTGTATACCGAATGCCCTTGTGAAAATTAATAACCAAGGTGAATTTTTAACAGCAGTTATCAATGCTAACGCTATAGCAAAAACTATAGACTTCTCCAAATTTGAAATAGAACCTATTCCAAATTTTTCAGCATTTAATTTAAATGACCAAATTCAAAATTCAGGTCAATTTATTGATAGAAATTTTGAAATAAGAAATCAATTAAGACTTGAACATCTAAATAAAGAAGAGAAAGAGTTATTAACTGAACTCTGCGTCAACTTTTCAGGCATATTTTATCTTGAAGGAGATAACCTCACTTTCACTAACGAGATTAAACATTCAATTTTTGTTTGGACACACAGAAATTAGAACATCCTTCCCCAGAAAGCCTACAGACAGGTTTTGTGTAGGGGAAGGTTACACATATAAACGCGGACAAACACCCAGCCCTGAGGGAAGTGCCAAGTTCCCTCTGGTGAGAATCGAACTCACGCAGACAATGTGCCCAGTATTTGGCCCAGTTGTTACCCTGTTACCAAATACCAAGTCAGCACCACCGCGGCACCATGAGAATAAGACCATGCATCACCCATCCAAGTTGCAACCATGCAGTCCGTTGCTTGACTTCGAACAGCGCAGGTCCGACAATGAATGGAGTACGCTGCCTCATCCTCATTTGATACCGGAAATTCGAAACCCATTTTCACCAAATCTTATAGATACCCGCACATCCACAAGGATGAAGTAAAAAATGAAGTATCTGAAATGTTGAATCAAGGTATAATTAGGCCATCAGTTTCGCCATGGTCCTCCCCTGTTTGGGTTGTCCCAAAAAAAATGGACGCCTCTTGTATACAAAAATGGCGTGTTGTGGTGGATTACCGTAAATTAAATGAAGCCACAGTAGGTGATAAATACTCTTTGCCCAATATTTCGGATATATTAGATCAACTCGGTAAGTGCGAATATTTTACGACTTTAGATCTCGCCTCTGGGTTTCACAAGATAGAAATTAATCTTAAAGACATTTCCAAAACCGCTTTTTCCGTCGATAATGGTCACTATGAATTTGTTAGAATGCCCTTTGGATTACGAAACGCCCCTAGCACATTTCAACGTGTTATGGACAATATATTATTAGGAATTCAAAATGAACGATGTCTCGTCTATATGGACGACATTATCATTTATTCACCCACTATTCAGGAACACATGTTAAGACTTACAGACGTATTTAAGAGACTACGAAACGCGAACCTCAAAATTCAACTTGATAAATGCGAATTTCTCCGGAAAGAAGTCGCATATCTTGGATACATAATAACCCCTGACGGTGTAAAACCAAACCCTGACAAAATTGACTGTGTTGCAAACTTCCCCCAACCTAAAAATCAAAAGGAGATTAAATCGTTTCTCGGACTCGCAGGTTATTACCGCCGATTTATTCCAAATTTTGCAAAATTATCGAAACCAATGACAAGATTACTTCAAAAAGATGTTCCATTCTTTTTTGACAATGACTGTATTACTGCATTCGAACAATTGAAAGAAGCTTTAACCACTACCCTTATACTAAATTATCCAAATTTCGATGAGCCATTTGTACTGACAACTGATGCTAGTGCATTCGCAATTGGCGCAGTTTTATCCCAAGGTCCTATCGGTAAAGACCTCCCCATTGCATATGCTTCAAGGACATTATGTCAAGCAGAAACAAAATACAGCACGATTGAACGTGAATTATTAGCTATTGTTTGGAGTGTAAAGCACTTTAGACCGTACCTCTTTGTCAGAAAATTTAAACTCGTCACAGACCATAGACCTCTTACATGGCTTTTTTCGATTAAAGATCTAGGCAGCCGCCTTGCGCGCTGGCGTTTAAAATTAGAGGAATACTCCTACGAAATTGAGTATAAACCAGATAAGATAATTAAAAACGCGGACGCACTATCGCGAATAAAAATTAATTATTTCAGAAATTGTGCAAAATTATAAACAAAAGTTTTAAATTCAAATTCTGACAATGACGATAACGAATCTATCAGTACTGACCAATCCCTGAGACAATTGTAGAAGAACTCCAAAATTTCGTAAACTTGTATAAAACTCAATCCCTAATAGATTACAACAAAATCCAATTTACTAATAATCAGTTGTTAGATAAAAAACATAAAGAAATTGTCACATTCTTCCAAAAAGATAAATTAGCAGATTTACACTATAAAATTATCGAGGATATACTCGAAGAACAACCCGATTTTATGAATAACGAAATTAACATAGTCTCTAGCAAATCTGTTAAAAATCATAAATACTATATAATTCCTTTACCATTTGAACCTGATAGTATAATAGAAACGCTTTTTATCACATTATTCAGAGGACAAGACAATTTTGAAGAAACAAAAAATTATTATATTGAAAATAATTTAGACCTACCAACTTTAGAAATGTTTTCCTATATTTATTCCGGTAAAGACATAAAACTTACTATTTGTCAAAATTTAGTTAAACGACCTGACGATGACCAAATACCAATTATAATTGATCAACATCATTCAGGAAAATCTAACCTTCATCGAGGAATCAATGAAACCATTAGACGAATCAAAGAAAAATATAATTGGCCCGGTTTACTAAAAGATGTCGAAAAACACATGCAAAATTGCGAGACATGTCAAAGAACAAAACTTTTGAGAAAAAAATTAAGTAGTCCTCTAGTAATTACGGAAACCCCGAAAATACCGTTTAAACGAGTTAACATTGACATTCTAGAAGTCCCCACTCGGAATTATGTTGTGACTATCAGAGACGAATTAACTAAATTTACTCAAGCATACCCGCTTGAAGACAAAACCGCACGATCGACAGTAAATACTTTACTTGTTTACTTTCAACACTTTGGCACACCCCTTCGCATTCACTGCGACTATGGAAAGGAATTCGACAACACCCTGCTTAGAGATCTTTGTACCCTCTATGACATTAAACTGACGTATTCCAGTGTTAATCATCCGCAATCCAACGGATCGGTTGAACGGTTCCACGCAACCTTATTAGAGATGATTAGAATAAATAAAACAGAAAACCCTCACGAACACCCTCTAACAGTACTCCCATATGCTGTAATATGCTACAACAATTCCGTCAACAAAACCCATGGATTCTGCCCATACGAATTAATTTTCAGTCATACTTCCAGCCGACCTCCAGAAAAATTATATAATGAAAACCAGTTAATTTCAAAATATATCAGAGACCTCAATAACAGAATTTCTCACTACTACAAAATTTCCTTTGAAAAAACGATACTGGCTAAACAAAAATCAAAAACCAGGTTCGATAAAAATGTCCCCGAAAATCAATATGAATTTAAAGTCGGAGACAAGGTTTACGTAAAAGAGTCACAGATCAAAAACAAACTTAGCAATAGATTTAACGGTCCCTTTGAAATTCAAGAAATACTTAAAAATTCTGCAATCCTATTAAACCCTCAAACGAATCAAACAACTAAAGTAAATTTTGACCGAATGAAACCCTATTTTGAAAATTAAATTTAATTTCTCCTGCTGATAGGCACAGCAGCATCCCAATGCTCAATCACACCCATAGAAAATACAATCGGAATCTATTATCACCATCAAAGCCATATTTATGTGACAAACAAGCATTGGACCCTCCTTGTTAACAAGAACATTTCAGCTCTAAGATTAGCTTATCAACATAATGAACATATTCTTGAAAATTTAGTACATACCGTCAGCCCTATTTTTGAAAACATGAATTTATTTCAAAGCGAAGTAAAGATCCACATCAGTTTATTAACACAAATTTCTGGTAATATTAAGGAAAAATTAAATGAAATTAATTATGATACAAAACGTTATAAACACGGTATTTTAAATGCTATTGGTTCTGTATTTAAATCAATCACAGGCAATCTAGACGCAGAAGATGGCGAATATTACACAAATAGTATTAACAAACTAATTACAGACGAACATCAAATTGAAAATTTATTAAAAAATCAAATATCCGTAACAACATCGGTAATAAAAAATTTCAACACAACTATTCAAAAATTACAACTAGACGAAGAAACGTTTAACAGAGACATTAAAATAATCTCTGACACAATTTACAGAACTAAAAAGAAACTCAAAATTCTCGAAGTAAAATTAAGATTCCTAGAAAAATGCGAATTATTAATGGAAAGCTACTTGTACATTGAGGATCAATTAAATGACATATTAAATTCAATTACATTCGCGCGTCTAAAAATCATTCATACTTCTATTATAAATCCTGGAGATCTGATATCCGCATTACAGGAGATATCTCAAAACTTGCATCAAAATAATTTACCACTTCCAATAAAATTATCTGATGTTGGTAGATACCTAGATATCATAGAACTATCAGCACTTCAAACCGATTCAGATTTAATATTTGTTCTAAAAATTTCTCTTATTGATCAACAAAGATTTTCCTTATTCCAATTATTCCCAATGCCTATCCTCAATAATAGGACTGGTTTATATCATGTTTTGTCAACCAATCAAAAATATGTTGCGCGAGACGACGATTCTATAATGTACATTCCTATGTCAAATCTCGACGGATGCAAACCACTCGTCTTTGGACAAAAACTCTGTTCAAATTTGTTCGCCTACCCCATTGATGACAGCGCCATCTGTGAAGCCAAAATTCTGAAGAACACCAGGACCCTTCCAGAAAATTGCCAGACATCTTTAATATTTGCAGAAGGATACAAAGTTCACAATCTAGAAGACAACATTTAGCTTATAATCAATTCTGAACCCCTTCAAATAACCATCTCATGTCAAAACCGAAATTCCAAAACTGAAGTCATTTTCAAAAATTCTATTCTGAAGTTACAACCTTATTGTAGTGGTTTTGTTGGTGTTACCAAAGTCCAAGCAAACTCTAGAGACACTACTGTAACTCATGATGATTCTCACCCTATTCTAATCCCTTACAACTGTTGTGACAACATTCCTAACGATCTGCAAATTCCAAAATTAAAGCCTTTAAAATTAAACAATCTCAATGTTGAAGACCTTGAAGTTGCAAAACACAAAGTAAATGAATATTCCAAAACCCTTGATGATTTAATCAACGAACCTTTTGTCACGAAACACATTTCTTGGTTTACCTATTTCATAATTACTGTCATAATTCTTCTCGTCATCCTATACTTCACATGCAAATGCAGAACGCGAAGAAGACTTGCTATTTCCCTAACGTCAAATTTACCTCCACCGCCTCCTGGACAATCAAAACCCGTTGGACGACTCACCAACTTTATTTTAAGAAGAAGGCCCGCTATCAGACCAACAGACAATTCCCCAGAAGATATTGAACTAAATTGAGACTTTATAGTGATTTTGGAACTTTAAACATTTTATATTTTGTGACTAGTGTTCAAGTGAACTGGACTTATGTGATTATTATTATTTTATTTTGTTCACTTGATTTTATTACAATTTTACCTTATTATATTGCTTATTGCATTTATGTTGCACTTAATAGCAACTCTCATATTTTTGGAACTTTCTGCTTATCCAAAAGTTGCTGTATACCACCAACTTTTCTATAAGGGGGGAGTTGTTATATAAAATATTTAATTGTATACGTTTTAGACTTAGAATACTTAGAATAATTTCAGTTAGGTACCATTTACATTGTATCCTATCTCAAGTAACATAATCTTTGCTTTTTCTTATCAGTTGTTTCTCATAGTTACTTGATACAATTCGTGATCTATCTCATTCTCACAAACAAAGACTTGCTTGTGGTCAGCAACTCACGCCTAACTTCTAAGAATGCTTATGACTAAAGCCATTCTCATGCAGAGTCAGCACATGACAGTTTACATAGGCGAAAGCGTGGGACCAGAAGTTAGTATCCGGCAGACCGGCATAGTATCCGACAAACTAGCATAACTCATTTCAAACCTCCGGTACTCACATAATATTATTGTAATTTTAAATCCTTGTAACAAAACGTTCAATTGTGTATTTCAAAAATAAATTGTTTTTAAAAATTGATTTTTATCGACTACGATATAATATATATATATATATATATATATATATATATATATATATATATATATATATATATATATATATATATATATATATATATTCATTGGAACAAAATAAACATATATGTACGTCTGCATTGTAGTACTTAAGGCGTTCATAGTTCGGGTGCTTAGATGAAATACAATCTTACTTAATTCTATACTTAACAAAACGGAATATATAATAAATTCACTTATTTTTGTAACATCAATATACAGGTTATTCAACAATTATAATATTTTTAATCGTACACCCTCTGTATGAAACCACATGTAGGTGGTTTCATACAGAGGCTGATTAGTATACGGGGAGCTCCAAAAGTTAACTATGAATATTAACTGAACTAAATACGCTGTTATTTTGAAGGAACCTAACCTAACCTAACATAACCATAATAAGTAGACAGTTAGGTTAGGTTAGGTTTCTTCAAAAAACAGCGTATTTAGTTGTTAATATTCATAATTAACTTTTGGAGCTCCCCGTATACTAATCAGTACATGTGGTTTCATACAGAGGGAGCACGATTAAAAATATTACAATGGACGACAATTGTATCGGAATTGTAAACATTTGAAGGAAATTAAGAAAATCGTAATGAATAATAGGTTTTATGACGGTTTAATATATGATATGTATAAAGGAAGTGTTGTTGTAGCATCTACTGGTATTAATATCAGCTACCTACGTAGTGTGAAGTGAAAATTATTTGATAAGGAAAGTGGCATGTATTGCGAAAAAGTGGAAAATCTATTTTCTCGAAAACTGTGTCCGAGCGGATGAAACTGAAACCAGATTCGTATTCAGCACTATCAAAAATAGGGGGGTAGAAAAAATTTGGTAAGCATTTGCAGGACTTTATCACTTCTATATAGTTACTATATAATTACCAAAATATACCCATTTCAATAGTTATTTTAAATAATATACCTAGGTAAGAGTAATTACACAACATAATACTCTTATCTATTTTTAGGATACAAATCCAACTATAAAATGAGGACGGAGAAATCTGGTGGGACAATTAAAATTAAAGGAGCATATCCCTCCAGGCTGATGTACAAATTGCGTGATGAAGGACAAATTTTACTTAGTACATTGAAAAACACATGCTGGACATGAACAAGAATTAAGAAGCAAACATCTCTCGAAGGCAGAAGAAAAAATGACAGAGAGCTGCAGTCTGAGTGGCACCGAACAGAATTTTAGAGGATGCAAGAAAATTGGAAGCGCCGAAACTGGAAAGATTGGCCGTCTTAACAAGTCAACACATCACAAATTTGTCGAGAAAATATAACATCCAAAAGAAATGAGATCTGAATGATGTGGTAGCAGCTGCAGTGAAGGTTCAGGAATGGAATGCTAATGGAAAGAATTATGCTTTCCTATACAAGAAGGAAGGTACATAACAAAAACCATTTGTAGTGATGCAATGATTATGGTTAATCGACTATTATTGCTATCACACAATTCAATTCTTACATGACTATTTAACAGTTTTAATTATTTTTTTGTTTATAGACAATAAAGTTAGTACCTTAGGTTAAGTAGACTTTGATATTAATGGTGTGGTTTAATAAGTTATAAACTTGGTGTTAGCGCTCAAATTTAAATTGTAGTCCTATATTCAAATTTATTAGCGCGCATCCCCACCTACTCTGTCAGAACGCCAACTATCTCGACGCATTACAGTTGAGTGAGAGACCTGTGTAAAGCCGGCCACAGACTTCGTTCTTTTTCATCCGTTCGTATCGCCGCGATTCAAATCGCCGTGCCAAAAGCGCCAAAAACCGAAGTGTGTGGTGAAAAACCGTCGTGTCGCATCGTCGGTTAAAATATCTGCTGGTGCTTGATTTTTGGAACGACGGTTCATCGGGTATCGTTCCGAACCGACAGTGTGTGGGGATTTACTTCCGAGTCGTCGGTTTGTTTACATTAGCGTAGTAGGCGCAATTAAGGGGAATAATTTGTCCTAAAGACTGTGGGGAAATCATTGTCGAAAACTTTAAATCTTCATACGATCTTTAAATTTAAATTTGCTAAATAACGCACAGTTACTATAAGCCTCTCATGTGGAGAAATAGCTTCTCTTAATTGAGTGTCTTGTTTAGTAATATATGGTGTTACCATATTTAACAATTCTAAATATGTTTCTTCATCCATCCTTAAGTAATTATACCAGTCTCCTAGTTCCAATTTTAGCTCATTTAATAAATGAATATGAGAATATGTTTTTCGCTTTAAAAGCCATTCTTTGACCCATATTGAACGCCGCTTTTTTTTGTTTTTACTTAAAACAGCAACAGCCGCCGCCACTGCTAATGTCTGCTTCCTTTTCATGACGTAGTGAATTCGACTATTACTAAAAATAAACTGCCAGGATTGCTCGTAGTGTGTGGTCAAAAAAGTTCGGCGATTCGACACGACGTTCCGAATCGCGGCGATACGAACGGATGAAAAAGAACGAAGTCTGTGGCCGGCTTAACGCTGTGCAAAATAAACTTGTATCGCCATTTTATTTTCAATATAATACTTCATCGAAGCCGTAGTTTTATCTTATCATACAGTCCACCACCTTGAGCATCACCACCGGGAATTCAGCTCCCAGGGGAATTAAGGAACGAAAGCTAATTTTCGTGCTCCTCACCAGGTTAAACGGTAGTAGTTCCCAACATATGGTCCCTCGACCCGATCATCGTATCAGACGATTCGACAAGCAAGTTTATTCAATCCACATATCACGGCTTTAGTAAGTACACGTTGAGACCCAGCTCCTAAAGCGAGTCGACCGATTCCGACAGCAAACAAGAAACCCGTTCTCAGCATAGGCCAGGCAGAGCGCTTCCGTGCCGAGACAGCAGCGAAGAGTGGGGTTCGTCCGAGCATTTCCAGCTGTGGTAAGCGGTCCCGTGGCTTCTAACCATACGCGCTGCACCAGGTATTTATCCTATACATTCTATCTCTCTCCGAACATCTATTGCTTTCTATCTGAGTTTATAATAACTATCTTTTATTTATTCGCTGTACACTTTAACTTTATTTATGATGTCTAATTCAGAGGATATTACTGTTTTACATCGCAAACGCGGCAACTTAAAAGCAACGTTAACTAGATTTTCAAATTTTTTAAATGATGTTAAAATGTCACAATCTGATAAAAGTAAATTAACCGAATTGGAATTACGTATTTCTAAATTAGAAGCTCATTTATTATCAGATTTTGAAACTATTCAATTACAAATTGAAAAGGAAAATTTTGATATTTCTGAAACAGAAACCTTTGAAACGTTGTATTTTTCAGTTTTATCGGATGCAAAGAATATCTTATCAGAGTTTAATAAACTTCTTATACAGGGTAGTTCTAATACTGTTCAGAACTTCAAGCAGAACTTCAGTCTGCTACCAATAATAACACTTGTGATTCTACCTTTAACCCAAATATTAGGTTACCAACGATATAATTGCCTAAGTTTGACGGTGTAGGTATATGAGTGATGGGCGGAATTTAGGGATTTATTCACATCACTAATTCACGAAAATGAACACATTAAATCAATCTCTAAATTTGATTATCTGAGAGCATCATTGAAAGGATGCGCTGCTCAATGTATCAAATCGATCGAATTTTCTGCCGATAACTACCAATTAGCGTGGAATATTCTAAACGAGCGCTTTAATAACAAGTGGCTAATGGTGCACAATCATCTAAAATCTATCTTCAGCATTCACGAAGTAAAATCGGAATCAGCCAGTAGTCTGCGAAACTTAGTGGATACCTTGGCGAAAAATCTGCGTTCGCTAAAACATTAGGGGTTCCAATGGATCACTGGGACGTTGTAATTATTTTTATCATAGTTAGCAAGCTTGATCCAGCTACTGTGCGCGACTGGGAAGAGTACAAGCTAAAGGCAGAACTTCCTACCTTAGAGGAGTTCACCGCTTTTCTAAAAGGTAGAGCGGACCTTTTAGAAAAAATCGATCTTCATAAACCGAAACCTAAAGCTAGGGAAAATCAGAAAACATTTATTGCAAATTCGAAAGGATTCTCATGTTTCATTTAAAATTCTATATATAATTGTGCGATAACTGTTTGCCCAACAATCATCAAACAAGCGATTGCAAGGCTGGTAATTGCAGAAAATGCAGTGCCAGACATCACACATTATTACATTTCGAGCGACCCACCTCTAAATCGGAACAAGCTACCTCGGAAATCAAGCAAAATCCAGAGAGGTCTTTGGAAACGACCGGAACGTATCATTCACACACAGTTAGCAAACAAATCCTGTTATCTACAGCTTTGGTAAACGTTGTCGATGCAAGCGGCAATAAACATTCCTGTAGAGCATTACTTGATTGCGGATCAATGAGTAACTATATCTCTGAGAAACTTTTTACTAAGCTCGGTTTAAGCACTATAAAGGCCAACTTTGCAGTCACGGGCATAGGGAACATCGAATGCAATTTAGATTCAGCTTGCGGCGTTGAAATAAATTTAAATCATACTCCGTTTAATGCAGAAATACGCTGCTTGATAATCTCAAAAATTACGAATATACCCAACCTTAACTTCGATCGATCATCTCTTGATATACCAAATAACTTGCGATTAGCTGATCCAAACTTCAACGAACCGGGAGACATTGATCTACTCCTTGGAATAAGCACTTTTTGGAATATCTTGTGCAAAGGAAAGATTGCCCTAGGCAATAACAAACCAGTCATGCACAAAACTAGGCTTGGCTGGATAATATCTGGTTCTGTGGATATCCATAACGTTGATCATGTGTCTAAGTCTAACTGTAATTTTAGTAAATCAAACGCCAACGTACAGGATCAAATCGCAAGGTTTTGGGAAATCGAAGAAATTCCTTTTAAGCGCTACTATTCTGATGAGGAATTGCAAGCCGAGGGACATTATATCAGTACGTTTAAGCGCGATCAGAACTGCCGGTTTATCGTATCCATACCTCTAAAGAGGCCTATTACCGATTTTGGGGATTCTAAGCAATTTGCTTTGAAACAATTCTATAAGTTAGAGCGGAAACTAGAGCTAAATCCGAAACTTAAGCGGATGTACGCGGACTTCATGCACGAGTACGAAGATTTATGTCACATGTCCGAATATAGCAACTTCGATAACAAAACAACCTTTTATTCGCCTCATGATGGAGTTTTCAAGGAGGACAGTGTCACCACCAAATTCCGCGTTGTTTTCAATAGCTCTGCGTTATCGACAACTGGTGTCTCATATAACAATTTACAGATGGTAGGGCCCACTATCCAGGAGGATTTGGTATCCATTTTGATTCGGTTTCGACAGCATGAATTCGTGGTTTCTGGAGACATAGCCAAAATGTATCGGCAGATCTTAATCCACGATGAATTTAAGCCGCTGCAGCTGATTCTTTGGCGATCTAGCCCCGATTCTCAATTGCGCACCTATTCGTTGAACACAGTGACATATATTGGCATCAAACATAATCAATCGCGATTTATACGTCGACGATCTACTTACTGGCGCAAATACGATAGAAGAGACCGTAGAACTTTGCGAACAGGTATCCTCAATTTTAAAATCCGGTTGTTTCGAATTGAGAAAATGGAAATCTAATTGCCCTGTAGTATTAAGCGGCATACAATCCTCAATTTCGTCTACCGACATCCTATATTTTGGGCCACAAGATAATGCGAAAATACTTGGATTACTCTAGGCGTGTCAACTTGATGCCCTTTCATTTCAGGTTAATGTTCAATTCAAGTCCAAGTCTATCACGAAACGCGCAATACTATCAGAAACCGCGCAAATTTTCGATCCGCTCAGATTAATTAGTCTATGTGTCGTTATCGCGAAGATCCTCCTACAGAAATTATGGACTCTCAAATTAAACTGGAACGATGAAGTTCCAGTTAACTTAGCATCAAATTGGTCACAGTTCCGATCGGAACTTAACGAGCTGGCGCTTCTCGAGGTGCCTAGGCATGTCTTATGTAGCAATCCTACTTCTGTAGAGTTGCATGGATTCGCGGACGCCTCCTTGAACGCCTACGGCTGTTGTATCTATGTGCGAAGCAAAGATCACAATGGTCGGGTAACAGTACGTTTGTTATGCGCGAAATCACGTGTAGCCCCGCTAAAATCTGTAACCGTACCGAGATTGGAGCTATGCAGCGCTCAAATGTTAGCAAAATTGTACGACCGTGTGCAGAATTCATTAAACTTAAAATTTGATCATTGTTATATGTGGACCGACTCCACCATATCATTAGCTTGGATCCGTACCTTCCCACATATGCTTCAAACCTTTATTGCGAATCGCGTCTCCAGTATACAACAACTGACAAAAATCGACAGTTGGAGACATGTACTGACCGAACACAATCCTGCGGACTATGTATCACGTGGTTTAACTCCAAAACTCTTAATCAATTCAAGCATTTGGTTTACCGGCCCTGAATTTCTGAAAAGAGAGCCGCCTGATTGGCCTATCGACCTATCTATATCCGAGCTCATTTCACCAAGTGAAATTCCTGAAATCCATAAGCAAACAAAGGGATTCCTTCAGAATGAGTTCCGTGAGTCATTTCCCTTTGAACGATTTTCGTCCATAACTAAGTTAAAACGAATAACTGCTTATGTCCTACGGTTTGTAAACAATGCGCGTAAACCTCAAGAACGTCAAGTAGGTAAGCTTAGCCTTCAAGAGACCAACAATGCGCTTTTTACCTTCATTCGAATAGCGCAAAGAGAAACATTCTCAGAAGAAATTTGTGAGCTATCTAAGAGCAATACAGTTGATAAAAAAAGCAGCATCCTTAGCCTTACCCCCTTCCTAGATGAGGCTAATAGACTAAGAGTGGGTGGTAGGCTAAAACATATAACTCATCATATAACTTCGACAAAAAACATCCCGCTGTGTTGCCATCCAAACATCGGTTAACCTATCTTATTTTCAAACACGAATACCTCAGACTTATGGATGCCGGGCCACAAATGCTGTTAGCTACCATCAGGAACACATTTTGGCCCATTGCCGGTAGGAATTTAGCAAAACGCACGGTGGGCAAATGTATAGTTTGTTGTCGTTACAATCCTAAGTTTGCGTCACGTGTGACTCCAAGTCCACCATTTGATAACACGGGCGTAGACTATGCCAGACCTTTCATTATCAAGGATCGAAAGGGTAGGGGGTGTAAGAAAGTAAAGTGCTATATATGATTATTTATTTGCCTCGCAACAAAGGCCGTACATTTAGAGATTGTCACATATTTGAGCACCTCATCATTTCTTGAAACTTTACATAGATTCGTTTCCCGCCGAGGGCGACCATCGCACATATACAGCGACAATGGCAGCAACTTTGTTGGCGCCAATGCCCAACTTAGGGAGCTCAGCCAATTCTTGTCAATCCAAACGGATAATTTATCGGAGGTTCTCGAAAGAGAGCTAAACATTAATTGGCACTTTATACCGGCTTAATCGCCTCACATGGGTGGTATATGGGAAGCGGGCGTGAAGTCAGTAAAGCATCACCTTCGTCGAATTCTATCAAATACCCTCTTAACTCTCGAAAGTTTTTACATAGTAATAACTCAGATCGAAAGTATCTTAAATTCTCGGCCCCTTACTTCCTTGTCAACGGACCCTAATGATCTTGAAGTCCTCACACCTGCCCACTTCCTCATTGGACGTTCTACCTGTCCATTCCTGAACCTGATGTACGCAGCATACCTACAAGTCGCTTGTCCTAGTACCAGCATCTCCAACAACTTAAACAGCACTTCTGGGCAAGATGGTCAGTCGAATACATCTCCCAACTTCAGTCCAGCGTGAAATGGAAGTCCATGCAACACAACCTATCAATCGGTTCCATAGTTTTGATAAAGGATGATAATCTTCCTCTCTCCAAGTAGTGCATCGGCCGTGTCCAGGAACTGCATCCCGGCAGTAATAACGTTGTAAGGGTAGTGTCAGTGAAGACAGTGAGTGGTGTCTTTAAAAGAAATGTGACCAGAATGTGCGTGTTACCAGTAGACACTTAGATGTAATATGTAAACATTATTTGATTCTTTCTTCACAAGCTATGTTCAAACCCAATAACATAATTCTTGAAACTTAGTCATTTCAAAACCGGGGGGCATGTTAGCGCTCAAATTTAAATTGTAGTCCTATATTCAAATTTATAAGCGCGCATCCCCACCTACTCTGTCAGAACGCCAACTATCTCGGCGCATTACAGTTGGGTGAGAGACCTGTGTAACGCTGTGCAAAATAAACTTGTATCGCCATTTTGTTTTCAATATAATACTTCATCGAAGCCGTAGTTTTATCTTATCATACAGTCCACCACCTTGAGCATCACCACCGGGAATTCACCTCCCAGGGGAATTAAGGAACGAAAGCTAATTTTCATGCTCCTCACCAGGTTAAACGGTAGTAGTTCCCAGCACTTGGGTACATTTAAAATATACACGACAAACCGCACATTTACCATAAAATATTTGTCATAATAAACAGTAATGGATATTTATAGTAATATCATTGTTTATGCATCAAATTATTTCAATATTTTGGTTTTACTTTGTCACTTAAAATATATATGCTGTTGGTAAAGTATTTGCTTTATTTAACTATTGCGGAGTCTCTTTTCCCGCACTCCACTGCTTGACTGAACGTGCCACATTCCGCACTTGTTAGGAAAATAACTTTTTCTACAATAATGCAGACATGTTTTAGATAAAGTTGCAAAGTGTTTGGAAGAAAATTCAGTTATCAAACCACAGCACGAAGAGGAAATCAACGAATTTATCAGAGAGAAGGTAGGAGAGACAAATCAGTTAACAGATCATGTCCAGGCACAAAGCAAACGAAGTCTTCAATGGGAAAACTTACAACCAAGAAGACTAGAGAGTAAGGAGACATAGCTCCTCGAAAAATCAGTGGTGGGGGTAGGACGAAAAACGGCGCCAATATGGCAGCCTCGCGTAGAATCACGCGGGATCTGCGCATGCCGTTTATCTTCGTCTAACGCGGGTCTTCACTATTTAAATGTAGGGTTAGGGTTCTATTGTGCTCATTATGTAAACAGTAAACAATTTTCGCGTGCATTTCTTTATAATTGTTGTTTCCGAATTATTGTGAAAACACGCTATGAAAATTGGGATATACTATTTTCAGTCCTAAATACATAGTATGTACAAAAAATAATAGTTCTGAATGCTTTTCTTTTAGAACAAGAAATGTTATTGCATTTTTTCATCTGTCAATTATAATTTTCTATTATGCCTGCCACGAGTAGGATATCGATGATAATTTAGCTTTGTGGAAATAAAATAACATAATGAGCTTTTAGTCTAATGAGTTTTAATCATCCACAGGAAGATTACATATTTTAACCATGGCCACAAGTGGAATTGAAAATGTCGAACTGCGATCACTTTTGCATGGGGAAATGAAGAAGTGTTCGATCTCGGAAGGAAATATTTTGTTTGAAAGTTTACAAAGCAACAGACACTGAATTGCCAAGCGAAAAATGGTATGCTGAGTCTGGTTTGGACGCCAATTTAAACATATGCATTGATAAGAAGTTGAATGTGAATGTGTATTTACACAGTGAATATTTGGAATGGATGGAATGGGATGCGCCGAAGTCTGTACAAGATATTTCAAACATCCAAGAAGTAACCGATAGTTTTCCTGTGAAATTAGCTTGTGAGCTATTATTGTATGAAATGTGAAGTTGTTTTTAAACAATTACTAATCAATTGTATATATTCGGTTAATTTAAAATTTGCGATTTTGTGGTAATATCCTTACATATTTACCGACCTTTTTGTATGTTGCTTCAGTAAAAACAAAGCACTCAATAAGAGTACAATTTATTCAAATAAGTGTACTATGAAGGCAATACAGTGTGTGATGTAAAATCAATTAATTTTTCAGAATTAACGTTAGTAATTAGACATAAATTGAAGGGTACAGGAATAAAACAAGAAATGTCACAAAACTATTTATTCAAGAAAATTGAAATTATAAGTTGCATTCTAATGTAAGCGAAGAAATAACATTGCAATGAAAAGAACTAAACTAAAGTTTTGAACTAAAGAACTAAACTAAACTACCTAACTAACTTTAACTAACTAACTGTAGTTAAACTTTTTCAATTTAACTAAAAGGCCATAATAATAATATAAAATAAATAATATAGGATGTTACCTCTTACTAAAAAACTATGATAACCAAAAATATTATTACGGAAAAGTTCAAATTCATTATCGTTAAGTGAAGGAAAACTGGTATTTTGAGTTTTCTCTTTCTACTATTATAAAGTATTCTTTCCTTGAGCTGCATAAGATTAAGGTACTTGTCTTCATTTATTGGAAGGACATCTGGAAAATAATATAGGATGTTACCTTTATTAAAAAACTATGATAACCAAAAGTCTTATTAGGGAAACGTTCTGTGGGAAGTTCAAATTCATTATCGTTAAGTGAAGGAAAACTGGTATTTTGAGTTTTCATTTTCTACTATTATAAAGTATTTTTTCCTTGAGCTGCATAATATTAAGGTAATACGGTGACAGCACCTCCAACCATTTTTCTCGTCTCTCACAGTCCTTAAACGAAATTGAGTTGTAAATTACTATTTGACAATTTACTTTTACATTACACTGCACTTTTACTATTTACTACAAAGTAAGCGTTACTATCGGTATATACAAACATTACAATACTTGTTTATCGAAAGACTTACCTCAGGAACTTTAAAAATTGTTCGTTTATTTATGACACAATCAGGGCTTTTGCTGGAACAATTCGTAACGCAACAGTATCTCGACGCTTTTGACATATTTAACGGAAAAACTGGAAACGCTCAAAACTTTCAAAACACAGTAAACAAAAATAAACATAACCTAGCTCGGTTCTACGCAAGGCCCGCCATGGTGCGGACGTTTTTCGTCCTACCCCCACCACTCGAGTTATTTCTCCTGTTCTCTAGTCTTCTTGCTTACAACATTTCGTAGAAGGATTAAATGACGAGAATTTCGCCGAGTTTATGAAACACATCCAAGGAACTGTGAGTAAATTTCAAGAAAAGATAAATAAAACTACACAGAAACGAAAAATGAAGGAACAGGAATATTTTCCTTCCAACAAACATCCAAAAGTGAGTAAAATATGAATTATTCAACAAAGTTTTTAATTCCTACAATCCCATACCTAACATACTTATTTTATTATATATGTATTTTGCTTTTGTATCTGTATCGAATTTTCATTTCAGGTTTAGGATTACTTACAAAAAAGAAGAAATTAAATAGTGGACATTATATATTATAAGTTTAAGTTTGTTAGTAATATGGTAGAATTTGTTGAAAAATTATATATACATATAAATAGGACCGAATTGTTAACCGGGTTTATTAAGTTTTACAAACGTTTTAGTCTTTTGGGGCACTGCCTATAACCACAGATGTTTTTCGAAATTTTGAAAACGGAATGTACTGGGTCCTAGGCGAGATTTAGAGGGATTGCACCTCCGCCATTGCACCAAATGGACGCCCTCGCTGATTTTCCGAATTTTAAATAAAGCACATTTTAAACGTAGTTATCTAGTGTTTTATTTGGGTATACCACAGTTATTCCCATTACATGAATGTCTTATTTTATTTAGACAATGAAACTATTAAACTTATGTATAATTAAATACACATCTTAATTAAATTAATTAATCTGGATTCTTTTCTATAAAAAAAAAATAAAAAAGATGTTACCAAGTATTTACATATTTTTATTCAGATACACTACATTACATTTTAAACCTAAATTATTACTTAATTCAGTTAATTATCTAATTTCAGTTCATTATGTAGGTACAACATTAAATTTTTAAATGAAAAAATAGGTAAATCTATTATTACTTTTTTTATTCAGACGTTCATTAGACACAAATCGTAAAATGCAAATAACACCATTTTTACAAACATGAAACCCGCCGAAATTTAAATTAGGACACGCTCACTGACCAATTACGGAGCGCAACGCTGGATTGTGTGTTTTTCTGTAATCTACCACTATTACACAATTATAATAGATTTGTTATATTTATAATCTGTAAACTAAATATTCGCTTTTTTAATAGTCACTATCTACAACTAAATATTACACCAAATAACTGTAATAACCGCACTTATACTTGTTATTATAGTATTATGATAAATTTTTAGTATATCTATTTATTTATACTATTTTGTCGTAATTATTCGCCTGAAATCAAAATAAAAATTTGGAAAAGCAAATAATAGTCGAAACACAATATGTGAACTATGGTCGAAGTCTGCCTTTTCGCATACACATATTCCGAGTTTGCGTCCTAAGGGAACACGTAATATCTTATTGATTTCTTCCTAATTCGTAAAAAGTGCACTTGTTGAGTAGATTATGTTGGCCAAAACCAAGATCCGTTAAATTAGATAGGTTATTCTAACTACAATCCTTACCACGTGACGTCATCTTTGTGCAGATTTAAACTATTAGGCGCATACCGTAAACAGCGTTGACTAATTACAAATTGATTTATCTGTTTTGTTTTAGTTAAAAATGTTGCTAATATAATTTATTTTATATATAGGTTTATTAAAGTTATTGTTTACTAGGTATAACAATGTAAATATATATATAATTTATCATCTAGCGAATTTGAACTGTCAGTTAATACATAGGTACACTTTTGCAAATGCAATATTATATCTGTTAAATCTATGAATTCGATAAACAAAAGTTTTTGTTGATACATTATTATTTTTAGATATATTATTAAACTATTAAAGATAAAAGTAGCAATTCGTTTTATATTAAAAGGCTATCATATATTAAATGTTATCAATAGACTTGTTAGTTAAATAACTATTATTCATCAATCTATAAAAAATGTTTTTTCACTATTAAATTATAAAATCAGTAGAAGAAAGTTATTTATGCAATATGTGGGTGCCGTGATGAAGGATATGGACGATTTTGATAAAAAATGGTGAATATGAAACAAGGAGTGAAATGTAGAATACTTAATCTTTTTTCAATTGATTTTTCAGTTTAATTATTTTTTTAATGTTATTAATACCTAAAAATTTGACATTTAAGTACAGAATTGTAATAGTATATTACATTAGGACCGTTATAGGTATATATAGGGTCTACCATGCAAGCATGGTAAAACGTTGTGTTACGTTACATGTTCATGAGGATACCATAAAGCGTACAATATTTGACTGTTATAGGGTTTCACATAAAGTGAAATATATGTGATAAGACTAACTCGTACATCAAATAAATATTGATAGTTTTTATTACAGGTACCTACTTGAAAATATTGAAATATTTTTACATCACACAAAAATATAAATGTGAGGTAAAGTAAAAATGTGTGGGAGATAAAGAAAAACTGCTTTTTGCTTGCAATTAATTTTTATATAAAAAAAACTATATTCAAAAACAAAGAAATAGGCATTTTGAAATTAATGTTGTCATTGTTTTTTTATTTTTTTTTTATTTTTTGGTGCTCATCTGACTCCTTCATGTTTTCTTTTTAGGGCAGATTCCTTTTTGATATTATTTAAATATTTAGTCTGGACGAATACTCTGACGAGCAAAGGTTCTCACCAAATTTTTGGGAATATCTTTTGCCCTTTTTGATATATATATATATATATATATATATATATATATATATATATATATATATATATATATATATATATATATATATATATATATATATATATATATATATATATATATATATATATATATATATATATATATATATATATAAAGATGTATGTCCAATTACTTTTTCTTTTATTGAAAACGTTGACTGATGGAATTTTTTAAAATGTTTTTCCATTCTTAAAACTTGCTCTGTCCGGTGGTTCCGTTAAACTACCAAGAGATAGATGTACCCAAGACGGCATAGTATGTGTGCAGAGTGGTCGCCTGATTGGTTTCGTATGTGTACTGGCCAAGATAAGGATACTTATCCCTAAATTTTTTAGCTAAATATCCAGCAATGTAAATTAAACCATCTTTCTCTGCTATATTACTGGCCGATGAAGAAGATGATTCTGAAAAGGAACTACTTTCGCTATAATTATCATCAGGTACCATGTCCTCTATAACCAAATTAGGAATGTCTTGACAATTTATATTGGCTTTTTTTCATCGCTGTTGTAAATAAAAATTCGTTATCTTCTACAATAGGTATGTTACAGTACTTCTGAACTAACCCTTCCTTAAAAGAATCATTCTAATTCTATACAAAGCATATAGAGGAGAAGGGTGGTCATGTAACCCACCCTTTGTTCGGATCTGAAACAAAATGTATAATGTAAACACAACCTAATATGTTGTTCAATTCTAAAATTTACCTGACTAAGTTAAGTTATTTTGTTTGTTGAGCCAACTGATCCATATGGACTTTTTGTAGGGACAGATTTGGAACATACGAGTTAAAAATATCAAACCAATTTGAAATTAAATCAACAAAATCTGCTACATCTGCATTTTTCTTATCCTCTCCAGGAAGATATCGCCTTAAAGCAGTAGCTGTGGTGTGCGAAAATATTTGTGCAGCTCTAGCAGTTTTGTTGCTGTGCTTTTTCACAAGTTAAGTGAAGCATTGAAAACTTGTGGCATGAACTAATTTCAGAATTTGTTGACTGTATCAAAGCCTAAATGGGGCGTTTTGATATGATGATCCCATCTTCTAATTGAAAGCCATTGTCAACGAGCCAGTTCCGTATAAGTTTTAAGAGGTGTGGAACATCTGCAAAAACATAGATTTTTCCTCCTGAAGTGGAATGTACGTAATATGTCATATCAATAGTGATGCCCAGCTCTTTCCGTAAGCCCGTGTTCCCTCCGCCACAATCGGAAACACAAGCAACAACTTTATAATTAATTTCTTGTAATTTATCTAATATATTATCTAGAATAGCTTTTGTAATTTTCTGATCGAAATCTAGATAAACCGCATGGATCAATCAACCCTCTCGCCATGACGACTTGCATGTATTTGTGTTCTCCAACTATTTAATCTTTTTGTTGGTCATATTCATACGAGTATATTGAATATACTTTTACCTCATCGAACGAGAGAACTGTTAGCTTTTGGATGTTTGTTTTTGTTTGCCCACAAGTGTTCATGATTCTTAAAATATCATTTAGTATACCATTCAGTATAACTAAGAGTGCTTGCCCACCTCTGTAGAGTAGAAATGCCTGGTAATGGATATTTCAATTTCAAGGAAGTTTGTACCTAACGAATTAATATGCATAAAATAAAATTACCTTATTTTTTTAGCCTCTTCGGCAGAACACCAGTTATTTCTGCGTGTACTGTGTCTTCATAATCATCCAAATCAAAATGTTTGCTACATATTTTTTTATGAATCGTAACAAATTTATCTTTTCTGTGGCATCTCTTAATCCACAGCTTTTCCAGGGTTTTTTTAGTTGGGAATGAATGAAATTAAAGTCTTTCTTCAGGCTTTTTTGCTTTTTCGCTGTTGATTTTACACGCAGTTACTGCACAGATATACCCAGGCATCTAGTAACAACATATTAAGTAAGATTAAATTATAAAGATTAATTACAATATTTATCATTAATCCAAATGTAATACGAGGGTCATTCAAAAATAAACGAGCCTTTTGCAAAAGAAAAATTATTTTACATTTTAAGAAGAAAACACGCTTTATAGTTATTTTTCTACATAGTTCCCCTCTTTATTGATGCATTTTTCCCATCGAACAGGTAGTTTATTATTTTCGAAGAATGACTTCAGGCAGGTATCCAACCAACTGCGCACAAACTGTTCAACCTGTTGATCGTTCGCAAAATGCTCTCCTCCAAGTGCTTCCTTGAGAGGCTCAAACATATGGAAATCACATGGTAAAATGTCAGGGCTGTAGAGAGGATGATCAAGTGTAGTCTAATGTATTGCAGCCAATTTTTGGATTGTTAAGACTGCAGCGTGGGGTCTTGCATTGTCATGCAGGAGCAGGACGTCTCGGATGGGCTGACGGCGCCTTTTTGACCCATATTCAGCTCGAACCTGGTCAAGAAGGCCACAGTAGTAGGCAGCGTTTATTGTGCGACGATAGTGAAGAAAATCAACGAATAAAACTCCTTGAGAGTCCTAAAAAACCGTTGACATCACTTTCCCGACTGACAAGCGAGTTCTGGCATTTGATGGTCCTGGCTCCCCCTTTTTTCTCCACTTCATACTAGCCCTTTTCGATTCGGGAGTGTAGTGGTGAATTTTGGCTGATCTAACGCCTTCGTTCGTTAAAAACTTTATTATGATGCGTTGCGCAACGGAAGGATGAACCTTTCTTTCGCTCATTGTGAGGACAACTAAACAAACCCTTCGGACGGTCGGCTTGGCCTTGAGTCATCTAGGGGAGATCCCCTTCTACCCTTTCCGACGCTCCGCTTACCTCCGACACGCTTTCTACGTCCTCAGAAGTAAAAGGCTCGTTTATATTTGAATGCCCCCCGTAATTTAATATATAACCTCACAGCTAGTAAAACGAATAAAATTATTGAGTTTGTTAAAAAAATCTTTTTTACTAAGTATGCAAGGCACAAAGACGAATTGATGGAGCGTTTACGCAATTTCGAGGTAATGTAATAAGACTAATAAGATATTGTAAGAGACAAGAGTTATAATCTTAGACTAATTTAATTACATTTTTCTGAGAAACGGCATATTTCATTTCTGTAAATAACCGTAAGAGCAAAGCTGATCTCTATGTTTATCTTAGGCCGGCATTCAAATATAATTTATTGCTTGTGGTTGTGTCAACACAGGCGAGAAGTTAAAGACGCATCGAATAAGACAGACAGTCAGTCAGTAAGTGGCGATATTACTAAAAAGGCCAGTGTGCGAGAGAGATTTAAGTTCACCCCCCCCCCCCCCCCCCCCCGGTGCACAGTTGTCCGGCTTCAGGTCGTGGTTCCTTCGATTGTGGGCTAGTCACGGTTTGGGGGGTGTCGCGGGCCACTCGAATGACATGATGCAGGTGTGTGCGGGTAGATCTATATGGTTGCCCCCGAGCCGGTCATTGGGATGCTTCATCGATGGGCATCCGGGGGAGCCTCTACTCATTTCAGGGTGACGTCTAGCTAGTCGTTGAATGATATATGGTTTGTGAGTATATGTATGATAATATTAACCCAAAAAGCCAATGTCTTAGTTATGTTTGAATCTATTGAAATATATAGAAGGATGTGATGTTAATAGAGAACATCAATAGCAGGGGGCAGAGAACCCCCGGTGAGTACTCTCTCGATGTATTTATGCACAGAACAGTAATTATTGTTTTCTTGATTTATTGCCCTGTCACTGGCCTGCCAAGTTATTGTTTTCACATAAATAGAGGAACTGCATTGTGATGACCCGCGTGTGGTACCTACAGAGGTATGTTTATTTTAGAAATACTTAAGTAATTTTATATTTTTACAATACCTATAAGATTTCTTAAATGTAACTATTTAGGTAGATACTATAAGTAAAATCCACCAAAAAGGATTAAAATACTAAAGATAGAATTAAATCAAGACTGCAAGATAATGCTGCATGAATTTGTTTATGACTTTAGTAGGTATATTAAACGCTTATAAAGTATCATGTAAAAACATTTGGTAAATATATACTTATTGGTAGGAAGTACTTGCGATTACTATACTCTGTCCAGCGACCAGAAATAGTTAGGCTCCTCCCCATTATTTCAGACCAATGTATACAGTGACCAGTTTTACATGCTACAAATTGATAAAAGCGGGAAAATTAAAAAATGTATTGGAAATAAATATAGACTAAATTTATATTTTATTAAACATAACATAAAGAGAAAAATATACGGCTATAATATCTGGAATTTCTGCTTCTTTGGGGTAATGACCTTGAAAAAATGTATAAAATTAAATAAACATACGAAATTTACAATTCTTTATTTATAATAGCAAGAAAAAAATACGTATAGTAAACAAAACTATCTTCTATATGTATATATAATTCTATGATACATGTGTCATAAATCTTATTCAGATTCCGATTATGAAGAAAAATCCTCCAAATGAATTATCAGCGGCTCTACCATAATCTCCATGTAAACTTGTCACATTTTATTTTCTTCAGTTTGGGCATGCCGAATGGCATTCTTCCAATTTTCGACAGAAACATTGCTGACGGCTTGTTGAAATAATGTATGAAGATCTTTCATTTTAAACGTAGTGTTGTTCCTTGCGACTTCTCCTTTTATTTGAGCCCATATTAATTCAATGAGATTGAATTCGCAGTGATATGGAGGCAAGCGCAAAACCGTATGACCCTTTTCTTTTGCCATTTCGTCAACTACATATTTCGGCATAATACAAGCCTGTCTAACAAGAGAGAGAAGTTCTTCTTTTACCATGTCTGGTAGGTAAATAATTGATTTACTTTCCGGCCAGGCTTGTATATTTGCTTTTTTCGTGCCGGAATTTGGAATTTCTTCCAGTTTTCTGCTGTGATAAGATGCATTATCCATCAAAATCACAGAATTGTCTGGCAAGCATCCCACAATTTGTAAAAACCAATTTTCGAATACTTCACCAGTCATTTCTTCATGGTAATCTCCAGTTTTCTTGGATTCGAAACATAGCAATCCATCCTCAACAAAACCATCCGCGGATCCTATGTGAAGTACTATTAGACGACTTCCCTTGCCCGTTGGATCTTTCAACCCTGTTGTTAATCCCTCTATGAAAGCCTGCCTTGGATTCAGGATTGTTGTATCCTGCCAAGCTTTACTTACAGTATGGCCGGCATTTACCCATGTCTCATCTAAGAAATACAGCTTCCTGCCCTCTTGCCGGTAATTTCGAATTTCTCTGAGAAAACGTCGCCTCCGAGCGATGATTTCGTTCTTTTCTTTAAGAACACTATTGCACGATCTCCTCGAGAAACTATAATGCTAAAATGCACATTAGAACATGAAAGAACACGAAAAATTTACTCACCGAAATCCAATTTCTTTGATCAATTTGCTCACAGAACTCCGTTTAAATTGAGGTAGATCTTCATTTTCATGCAATGCTGCTAACAGTTTATTCAAAGTTGGTGGTTCATTTCTTTCAAAAAAAGAATGAACTAAACGTCGAAAACCACTTTTAGTTTCATCATCAATGTTTTCTAAAATTGCTCGAGATCTGTGATATAATTTTGGTACCTGAAGTTCGTGTGTTTCTTGATATTCACGAAATTCCAACCATTAACACCTAGCCTAATACGTACACCTAACCGTAATAAGTAGACAGTCATGTTAGGTTAGGTTAGTATCCTTTAAAATAACAGCGTATTTAGTTGTTAATATTCAAAGTTAGCTTTTGGAGCCTCCTGTATGTATGTAGTTTTATCGAACGGCACGGAGGGCGTACGACTACAATGGACGACGCCAACTGCAAGTCATTGTATACATTTGAAGTAACTAAACATCGAAAGTTTCCAATAGGTTTTATGACGGTTTAATATATGATATGTGTAAAAGAAATGTTGTAGCATCTAATGGTATTAATATTAGCTATATATGTAGTGTGAAGTGAAAGTTATTTGATAGAAAAAATGGCCTCATGCGGAAAAGTGGAAAATTCATTTTCTCGAAAACCGTGTCCGAGCGGATAAAACTGAAGCCAGATTCGTCTCCAGCACCCTCGAAAATAGGGGGGTAGGAAAAGTTTCGTAAGCATTTGCCCAGGAACACTTCTTGTATACAATTACCAAAAATGGCATTAATGAGCGCATACCTATAATTATACCAGAAAAATAAAAATTACCTGCTGCTTTTGCAGTAAACTCGACAACTTGTGTCTTGGGCCTATCGGGAGTCTTTTTGGTATAAGCCTTAAAGATATTCAAAATCCGTTCCTTATCTTCAACAGAAAAATGTCGGGATGTTCGTTTTTTAGGTGGAGAAAGACCGGCAGCTTGATCCATAATTAATACGTATCGTATTTATTCAATGAATCTTTATAACCTAAAAATGAAAAAAATAATTTTGACATGTCAGTTAGTAACACATTTTTATGATGTACTTACCTAAATATACATAAATGTACCAAAGTATTTAAAAATACTGTTTTAATAGATTAACAGGAATAGCAGCAAATTAAAACGATAAAAAATTTACAATAGCTGAACTTGGTTGAATGTGTACCATAGAACAGAACTCGCGGATTTCATCGATCATGGATCTGACAATTTTATATGTTGTGATATGGGTTTTTAAAATTAAATCAATACAAAAATTCTATTCAAATATGCCGCGCATTTTTGGGGTGGAGCCTAACTATTTCTGGTCGCTGGACAGAGTATAGTAGGTATTTTTGTTTTTCTGGTCACTACACGTATATTGTTCCATCAAAAGTCTCAAAATATAATCATATAATGTTATTAAATAGTGTTTAAACATAGTAACACCCAAATAATTACACAAACACTTGAAAATGCCGAGAAACTATGAAAATAAATGTCATATGCCTCTCTCTGAAAATGAGTACTTCTATGAGTAACTTCGATCCGTGACGCGATTGGTTCCCCGCTCTGCGCGTCCATTTTGGAGCGCATCGATACAGGCACTCTCTGACCTGTCTCTTTCTCAGTCGTTCGCTTTGCTTCGTGTCCTACACTTGGCCTAGCTTACGCGCTTCGCCGTTCTTATCGTTTACTCCAGTCTTCGAGTAGATTCTGCAGCGAAATTTCTGGTGAACTGTGCTTTACACAGAGATTATTAACCACGACAAAAAAAAATCAACAAAAAGGCGTCGCACTCGACGCATTTAACGCCGATGATCACGATCGCCACGTGGCCGCGCCATTTTAGTGCCGTTGACCAACGCCACGTGGGCGTCCATCACGATTGGTAGCATCTTCCACTGCGTATCAATCCACCGATTTGAAAAAGGCTTCGTAGAATATTCAGGTGAGTTATTTAATCCAGCCGTTATCCAGCTATCTACGCCAGTGCTTAAGTCCCAGGAACGAGCTAGAGTGTATCGCCTAGCTGCGTCATCGCCAATTTACTCGGTAAGTTATTTCTGCCTAGAACTTTATATAACCCGTATTTAATTTTATTCCAGGGTCAGTACTGGGAAGAAGCCCTGCAACTAGGTGCGATATTGCACTACACAATGCAAGTCCCCTAGCACCTACATACAGGGGTTACAATATGTTCACAGTCCACATCGAGTAGCCCCAGGCGAGGCTAACGCTGTATGGATAACCAGCGAGAAGACTACTTCGCCGAAGCCATGAAGACAAGGAGCGGTTTTAGGAGCCCGCGACGCTCGACACACGCCGGTGTCGACCTCGACACCCAACCTCAACGAGGAAATAACTAGCCAGCGGGTCTCTCCACTAGCGAGGTTGCGAACGGCCGCATCGAGGATATGGGAAGCCTCGATCAACGTTTCGCGGAGAGGCGCATCCACCCCCAGTGCAGAAGCGCGAAGTGGGGCGGCGCCTAGCCGCGAGATCATCGACGACGAGGGCGCGGTGTCCAGGAGTTCGCGAAAGGCGACTCCAGCGGGCCGCGCCGACCCCCACAACACTCAACCGGTGCTGGTACTACCAGTTTCCGCCGCCCGCGGAAATGAGGGAGCGGGAGATCAACGACATGGCGCCAGAGCAGGGACACGTGAAGATATTATGGACTTGGACACCCGGAGAAATGTCCTACACGAGCGGCCACCCCAGACGATCGAAGAATATCATCGTCGACATGGCGCCCGTGTGGAGATGCCAACTGGAGAGCCGGTGCCTCTCGTTCTCGGGGGCCCCGAGATCTACGAGCCCCCGAGGCGGCGCGTCGAGGAATATCCACGCCGCCCGGAATTCCAACGAGGGAATGGCCCGGATTCCCCCGGATTTCAAGAATTCTACGACGTGGGGCTATGGAGACAGCCCCCCGTAAATCGGGGACAGAGACGTCCCCTGGCGCCCGAGCACCAAGAAGTGCACGAGATTCCTAGACGGAGCAATGAAGTCTACGAGCACTACCCCCGAGTGGAGCACTACGGATATTATGGGCTCTACGACGACGACGGCGCCGTGGCCTCAGACCATATTGCCACGCGCGCCAGAGGCCGCGAAGGAGGTGCGCCGAGCGGCGTATTTCCGACGTCGCGTGGCGGGATCGCCGCTCCGCCCCCCGAGATACGGCCACTGAGACCGTGATTCGAGCGATGGGCGATCTGATGGCCCAGGCGCAGGCACGGCGGATAGAAACCGCCCGACCGCCGCCGGATTTAACCTTCGCTGGCAGAGATTACGAAGATCCGAATACCTTCATCGAGGAATTCGAAGAATACGCCGACCTGGTGAGCGTCGGCCCCAAGAGGATGGTCCCCCTCGCCCGGAGCTGCCTGCGAGGGGAGGCGATACAATGGGCGGAGACGGCAACGCGACCCCTTGGAGACTGGGCCACGTTCCAGGAGTACTTCCTGGACGAATTCTCGTCGGTGGAACGCCTCGCCGAAGTCACACACCGTCTATATAGAGACGTGCAGAAGGAAGGCCAAGGAGCATTGGCCTTCATTGCGAGGAAGTCCCGACTGTTCGATCGTGTGGCCCCCGAGACGCCCGAATGCCAGAGCCTGGCCCTCATATGAGGACAGCTCCTACCGAGCCTCCGCGTCCAGATACGACGTGGGGCTTGCGAAACGACGAAAGAGCTCATCGGTGTCGCCACAGACATCGAGAGGGAAGTCATCGCCGGGGCGTACCGCACGCCGAAGAGCGGCCCTGCCCGGAATAGGGCATTAGAAGAAGGGTCAGACGACGACGACGCCGTTATCTACACACCGGCTCCGCGCAGGGAAGCCGGCGACGCGGCGGAAGAGCCGCCCGGCGCGAAGACCTGGAGGAACCCCGACGAGGAGCGACGGGTTCGAGAAAGGAGCCGCCGCCTCATCGCTCAGAAGAGGCGCTCAAGAGACGCGACGACGCACTGCGTCGGATGGAGCGTTCGTCGCAGCAGGAACGGCGTCTATGGCGTCAAAAGCCATCCTGACAGCCGCCGCCACGTAGGGACTCCCGTGACGAAGGACGCCGGGCACCCAGAGAGGACTGGCGTCGAGATTCCAGGCCAGCGCGGGATGCGCAGCCCGCCCCCCGAGAGGACTGACGCACCCGAGAAATGCGACGGGGCGCCGCGACGGAAGGCGCATCGGCGCCTAGAGGAGAGGCGCTGGGAAACGATGATCGGGCCGAGGCCAGGGGCAACCCTCGGACCCGCAACTAAATTGGAGAGCGAGGACATCTCCGAAGAACTCCGTCACTGGGGGAGCCGCGGTGGCGGGGGTGCTCGACACCTCGAGCAAGACGGCTCTAACCGAAGTCGTAACGCCCCCGGAAAATTCCGCGGGGTCAGAAGAAATGAAGAATCCGGGCGTAGAAATGAAACGACGATACCCGGACGCAAGCGAACCATGAACCGGAGGTGGATAATAACCCGGAATTAAATCGCGACTTCATCAAGATGGGGGAAAGTAATGAAATCGAAGCGGATCAAGATAATGACTGCGAATAAAATGGAAATAAACTTGAACTTCGACTGCACCCGAATTTAACTCAAGTGGACTCAAATCGGGACAATAAAATGGAATTTAATCGACGGACTTTGAAGGCATCTGAACGAAACAATATTGGACTTAGAAGCGAAACGAACTTTAGTCGATTGGATTCAAATCAGGATGATAAACTGGAATCAAGTCATCGGAATTTAAATCAAATGGAACTTCGAAATGAAATGGAATCGACTTTGATTAAATCGAATTTAATCCAACCGAATGTGGAACAAAGAAATGAAACTGGACTTGGAATTACATCAAACTCGATGGAACGGAAAATATGTACCGACCCGGAACCGGTCGATGCCCCGGAACAGGAAGTTCACCGGGAAGTAAATGCACATACCACATCAGAGCAGGTCACCGACCTGGGTGTTGACATTTATGGAAATTCGGAAAGCGAATCGGAGAAGAACAGTGACCTTCGAGGAATGAAACCGGACTTCAACAATAAACCGGAGTCGAACATACCGGAACAGGAATGCGATTTTAAGGAAGAACCATCTGCACACGTCCTGAATTAAAACAACGGCTTACAAAAAAGTGACTCTGGAAAAGCAACTGAACCGGCCTACGGAGAAGTTGCAGCTATTAGGAGAGGAACCGTGCCCCGCATCCCACTTGAAATAGAGGGGAAGATAGTTAAAGCGTTGGTTGACACCGGCGCTGGCTTAAATCTAATCCGAAGCGATCTGGTACAAGGAAAGCAGTGGGAAACGGCCAGCAAGACATTGTGACTAGCCGCCAGCAGATTCTGTACGCAAGCAAGGGGTGTCATGGACTTGGCACTGACCCTATGCGGTGAACCCGTCGACTTGCGCATGTACGTGGTGGACAACCTACTCGAAGAAGTCATCCTTGGATAGTCGTTTCTACAAGAAGAGGACGTCGTGATGGATTGGAAAAGAAGAACTATCGCATTGGGTACTCGCAGAAGAAGAACCGTATACTGGGACGACCCGAAGGGCCAGGCGAAACCCGCCCTCACACCGGAAGAGTTATACGGACACATGTGCGACAAAGTACCCGACGAACATCGGACCGAATACCTCGAGGAGATCTTGAAATACTCCGACGTCTTCTCCGATGAACCACGACCAGCGACGGTGTTATCTACGCAGAACAGCATCGTTCTACGCGATACCGTGCCCGTGCGGGTCCCACCGTATCGGTGTAGCGAAAAGAAGAAACGCGTAATCAACACGCACTGCCAGGAGATGCTGGCCCAGGGAGTTATTAGCCGATCACGTTCAGAATATAATTCCCCAGTCGTGTTGGTCAAGAAGAAGGTCAATAAGGAGCTACGATTCTGCGTGGATTACCGTCAAATAAATGCGAAGACAGAAGCCGAAGTTGGGACCCTACCGCAAATATTCGACACCATCCGCGATTTGGAAGATGCGCAGTACTTTTCGACGCTCGAATTGAAGGTCGGGCACTGGCAAGTACCGATAGCCGAGGACACTAAGAAGAACACTGCCTTCTCAACTCCCGACATTTCAGAAGATCATGGCTGAAGTCCTCGAGGGATATTTACATTAGTTCGTGAAGGTTTACCTGGATGACATCGTCGTTTACAGCAAGAGCCACGATGAGCATCTTTACCATCTGAGTGCGGTTTTGGAGAGACTCCGTCTAAACGGTCTCCACGTGTCTCCTGGGAAATGTAAATTTGGCGCTCGTCAAATTAACTACCTGGGGCACACGATTACGTCCCAGCGTAATGAACCGCTGAGCCATTATTTGGAGAAAATTAGGGACTATCCAGTACCGATATCCAGACCATTCGAGAACTGCGAGCGTTCCTAGGCACGACTGGATGGCTACGAGAATACGTGCCTAGATTCGCGGAAATCGCAGCGCCACTCACCGACGTACTGGAAGGAAGCCGCGGAATGCGATGGAGGACGCGACAACAGATCGCCTTCGAGGAGCTGAAGGAAGCGGTGGCCAATCACGCCGAACTGCACCGTCCGCTGCCAGGCGTGGAATTTTGCCTGGAGACCGACGCCAGCTGCATTGGCATAGGAGCCGTATTATTCCAGCGCGACCCTGAAGATATGACGAAACGTCGCCTCATCACCTGCGCCTCTGCGAAATTGATGAAGACGGAAACCCGTTACCACGTGAACGAACAGGAAGTCCTCGCCGTGGTATGGGGAGTGAAGAAATTCCGTCAATTTCTAGAAGACCAACACTTCACGCTCTACACGGACAGTAGAGCGCTCCCATGGCTCAACAAATACAAGGACGAAAAGTCGAAACTGATGCGATGGGCCCTCATGCTTCAAGCCTTCAACTTTACCGTCGAACACGTTCCGGGAAAGACCAATGAACTACCGGACTTCTTGTCACGACACTCACAACCGGAAGATCGTCCGGAAGAACCCGAAGAAGTGGACGATCGTGCATACCTCGCGGTCCACATGCTCCAAGATAGCGACGGCGAGGAAGCCATCGATGAACCGGAGGCAAGCATCTCCGCACCGAGGGAAATAAATATAGAACAACCGGAAGAAAATATCGAGTTGCCGGAAGAACAGGACAGCGAAGGCGAGTCAATGGGGGAGGAGAACCCAGAGGGAGCAGCGGAAGAGCTGCCCCCGCGACCACTCTTTGACTTCGTCCGCGAAGAGCAGCTACAGGATCAAGCGTGCCGCAAAGAACGAAAACGTCTCCAGATCGTGCTCCGCGAAGGACCGCGAACGGCCGGAACCCGGAGCGCACGAGGGTACTTCTTATCCGACGGTGTAATATGGAAACACGTGGATGGAGATAGACGGGCGTTAGTCGTGCCGCTACATATGAGGTATCGCGTGATGGAAGAATACCACGACTCCCCACTAGCCGCGCATCCAGGCCAGAGCGAGACGCTTCTCGCGATCCGACGGATGTATGATTGGCGAGGCATGGAACGCGATGTACGACGTCACGTGAAAGGCTGCTTGGTGTGCGCCTCGACGAAGGCTCACCGGCAAGATGCTGCACCGTTACGATCGCGGATCCTAGACACGCCGTGGAAAACCGTCAGCCTGGACGTTCTTGGACCTTACCCCAGAACGAAGCAAGGAAACGAGTTCATCATCGTACTCGTGGATTTATTTTCGAAATGGGTCGAGGCGAAAGCAGCGCCCCACGGGCGGCAGGCCGAAATCCTCGAGTTTCTGGGAGAGGTAACAGCGAGGTGTGGACACCCAGCGTCCATCATTACGGACAACGGTACGCCTTTCCGAGGCTGACGTTGGGAACGTTAACTCGCAGCCCGCCAAATAGAACATTACACTGCTCCACTGTACCACCAGCGAGCGAACCAAGTGGAACGACGGGTTCAGGAATTAAAAAAGATCCTACGTACAAAAGAAGCCACGACGAAGAAATGGGATCAGCTGCTGCCAGAAGCTCTGTTCTGCCTCCGGAATCGTACCAGCGCTGCGACAGGACAATCGCCAGCCAACCTTGCCTAGACCGGGGGAATGGACGGTACCCGCCGAAGTGCGACCGCTTCCCGGCCGGACCGCGCAAGCCAAAAGACAACGGATTCAAGGCGCCCGGGATCGTCAGTTCATCTACGCCCGGAACATGTTTCCAGAACACCGACAAGCCAGTGTGACCTTCGGCCCAGGAGAACGCATCATGGTTAGGGAGTTTCGCCGAGACGGGAATCCGTTCCAGGCCAAATGGACGGGCCCTCATGAAGTCATCACCCGCCACGGCGATAACACATACACCGTGGAGCGAGATGGAGTACACATCAAAGTCCACATCGATGACCTTCGGCCCCGACCACCAGAATACCAGTAACCGACTCGTCGAGGATCGGAACACCCGAGGAACACCGTCGCGCCCACGATCGCTAACCAGCGGGGCCCCTCTCCGGAAGAGAGAAGATAGAAAAAGGAGCGAGCTGTCGCGATCCGTTAGCCATGCTTGCCACAGCCCAACCATAGGCCGGAGCGTGTGTTGTTCGGACACCGCGCAACGAGGACAGGTAACCGCGAGCGCGCCGCCTTCGCAGCCCAACCATAGGCCGGGGCGTCGCCTCGCCGCATGACAACGATGCCTCCCATGCATGTGTAAATATACCCCTCGTGTGTGTTGTTTTTCTGTTTTATGTTTCAGATACCCCCACAGAGGACCAGCGGCCCATCATCGTAACTCATATGAGTGGCGCGCAAGCCGAAGCAGAAGCAGGTTCAAGAGAGAAGCAGCGGGTGCCCCCCCAACTGGGATCAGGGGACAGGCGTGAGTTTCTTGCAAGTTCTTCTCACGCTAGGTAATGGAACTTGCGGATCTTCTTTTTATTACCTCATGTTTTTATGGTTTCGCTTCCTAGGCCACTTTTCCCCAAATAAATAAAGGCCGAACAAAACACTTCCTCATGCATGCTTTTCAGGAGAAACTAACCCCCACACCAAAAATTTTGTTAACAGAATCTAGTACGATCAAGGGGGGAGGTGTCATATGCATCTCTCTGAAAATGAGTACTTCTATGAGTAACTTCGATCCGTGACGCGATTGGTTCCCCGCTCTGCGCGTCCATTTTGGAGCGCATCGATACAGGCACTCTCTGACCTGTCTCTTTCTCAATCGTTCGCTTCGCTTCGTATCCCACACTTGGCCTAGCTTACGCGCTTCGCCGCTCTTATCGTCTTCGACTAGATTCGACAGCGAAACTTCTGGTGAACTGTGCTTCACACAGAGATTATTAACCACGACAAAAAAAATCAACAAAAAGCCGTCGCACCCGACGCATTTAACGCCGACGATCACGATCGCCACGTGGCCGCGCCATTTTAGTGCCGTTGACCCACGCCATGTGGGCGTCCATCACGATTGGTAGCGGTCTTCCACTGCGTATCAATCCACCGATTTGAAAAAGGCTTCGTAGAATATTCAGGTGAGTTATTTAATCGAGTATTTTATCGTCTCCGAAGGCCATCAGACGCCGGGGTGACGCCATCTTGGGATTTCATCGTCGCCACGTGGTTGAGGCCACGCCATCGCCGCCAAGGAGCAGCTGCAGCCGTTATCCAGCTATCTACGCCAGTGTTTAAGTGCCAGGAACGAGCTAGAGTGTATCGTCAAGCTGCGCCATCGCCAATTTACTCGGTAAGTTATTTCTGCCTAGAGCTTTATATAACCCATGTTTAATTTTATTCCAGGGTCAGTACTGAGAAGAAGCCCTGCAACTAGGTGCAACATTGCACTAAGTCCCCTAGCACCTACATACAGGGGTTACGACCCCTGGTGACCACCTACCGCTAGTCTAGGCGTGCCGTACCGTTGGGATCTCTGCTTCTTGAACGTGACACGAAACACTGTTCGTACTTGAAGTGGATATCTCTTCCGAGGGGCGCCGGCTAACAGGTATTAGGTCGGGAGGCCGGATCCTCCAAAGCCAACGTGGGAAAGCGCGGGAAGCCGCACTACGTTTAGAAGCCATCCGTGTATTTCGTAGATTTCCCCAGGTTCATCGTCCACATCGAGTAGCCCCAGGCGAGGCTAACGCTGTATGGATAACCAGCGGGAAGACTACTTCGCCGAAGCCATGAAAACAAAGAACGGTCGGGTTTTAGGAGCCCGCGACGCTCGACACACGCCGGTGTCGACCTCGACACCCAACCTGAACGAGGAAATAACTAGCCAGCGGGTCTCTCCACCAGCGAGGTTGCGAACGGCCGCATCGAGGATATGGGAAGCCTCGATCAACGTTTCCCTGAGAGGCGCATCCACCCCCAGTGCAGGAGCGCGAAGTGGGGCGGCGCCTAGCCGCGAGATCATCGACCCCTCGTCGTCGATGATCGCAGTGTCCAGGAGTTCGCGAATGGCGACTCCAGCGGGCCGCGCCGACTCGCACAACACTCAACCGGTGCTGGTACTACCAGTTTCCGCCGTCCGCGGAAATGAGGGAGCTTGAGATCGACGACATAAACTGTAACTGTCAGACGGCAGCACAAAGATGACGTCACATTCCCCTCTGCCGGATCCCCCGCAAAAGTTACGTGTAATCTTCTAATTTAACCGATCTTGGGCCAAAACGTCAATTGATAGCAAATAAGCTCCCGTTGCAGTTCAAATGCTAACAAATGGATATACCCAGGCGGACTTCGTTGATATTCGGATTTTACCGAACGTGCGCGACGTTTGACAAACCAGGATTGTTATTTAGACTTGCATTTCTACATATACGTTTAGTACGTGTGTATATGAATTTTATTCTACTGCGATCTAGTACATAAATGATATGCCGCCATCTATTATTTAGTTACGGAAAAAATTGTATCTGTATTGTAATAGACATAGTGCATTAGGGGCTTCTGAACTTATAAAAAATATATATTTTTATTCAAATCCTACTACAGCAGCAGCAGCGCCAATATACTGCCGTGGTAGGACTCCCCATGGTGACTGAGCGAAGGCTTTGGGTAGAGATGTTTCAAAACATTATGAGCTTTGACCTTCATCTGCGCAGAAACATAATTACGGCCGGTCCCTCGATTCTACGTTCTAGAAACATTAGCCGTGTTGTCACCACAGTGAACGTCAAGCTAGCCTATCCGGTGATCTTTCGTCGCCTAGGAAGAAAATAAATAAGCCAAATCCTAGATCAACCGTGGATCAGTTTGAGGAAGAAATAATCAGAACCTTATAGATTCGCAGCTATTTATAAGCAACGTGTAACTATGAAAACCTTGTTTGAAGCTTTAAAAAACGATTTGAGTTTAACTGGAAAAATTTCCAGTTTTAGAAAAATAATTCATAAAACGGGATTTCGCTGGAAAAAACTCAAGATAATAGAAAAGTACTATGTGAAAGATCAGACATACGATTAAAACGCACAGAATTTTTAAGAAAATTAAAACAATATAAACAAGAAAATAAGTTCAAAATTTTATAATTTCATGTTGACACTGTAGCAAAACAGAAAAATTATTGTTACTTATTAATTATTACAATTTTTCGACCAATTTATTTATCTATGTTTATTTTTTGTAGATAAAAAATATTGTTTATAGTGACGAAACATATATCCACAGTAGTCATATTGTACCAAAATCATGAGATGATGGTGCAAATAATTGTTTAAAATCACCTGTAGCCAAAGGACCACGTCTAATTGTTGTCCATGGTGGAAGTAAAAAAGGATTTGTTCCCAATGCCGGACTAATTTTTAAATCTGGTTCAAAAAATGGAGACTACCACGATGATATGAACCAACAAAACTATTTTAAATGGCTGGAAGAAAAATTAATTCCTAATTTGGACCCAAATTCAGTTTTAGTAATCGATAATGCATCTTATCACAATGTGCTGGTAGAGCCCAATCCAACTTCTAACTAGCTGAAAGCAGATATGCAAAATTGGCTCAGAGAGCGTGGTATTGTTTTTGGAGACAAAGAAACTAAACCTGAACTCTATGCAAAAATAAAACTTAATAAACTACAAAATAGTGTTACTATAATGGATAGATTATTAGCCACACATGGTCATACTGTATTGAGATTACCACCGTATTACCCTGAATTGAATTCAATAAAAAAATATGGGGAATCGTTAAGAATGACGTAGCAGCGCACAACACAACATTTAAAATGGCCGATGTTGGGAAGTTAACAGAAGAAAAACTGTCAAATGTCACACCTGATGTGTGGAATAATGTCTGTGAACATGTAGACAAAGTGGAAGAAGAATATATTAGCCGCGAACATTTCACCACCGAAGTCAATGAACTTTTAATACGTGTAGGTGATAACGACAATGATGAAAGCGATTTCTCGAATACGTCAGATGATGATGATGAAGTCTTGAGTTGTCAACTTTTATAATTTTTTAATCAATTTTAAAACTATAAAATTATTATACTTATCTATTGTAGTAAACATATTATAACTAAAAATATTTATTCTGTAAATCCAAATTACATACTATAATAAAATGCCCTTATATTTATTATTTAAATTATAAGGTAGTGGTCTCGTCTGTATGATAATTTTTGGGAGAAAGAAAACTCTTAAGCTCTCTTCTCTCTCTTAAAACTCTTATTTTAACTATTTACAATAATACTAAGCAATAAATAAAAAAATACATTGCGAACGTTCGCCAATTGACTTTATAGATGCCCGAACCCCTTAGTCCATTCCTGGTTGTTAAACCGGGGACAATAGACTTACATATTAGAATAATGGTGATAGCCCCGCCTTTTGCGAATTTCGCGGTTCATAAGGTTTTGAAACATCTCTAATATGTATTAACAACATCGCAAGTGCGATGAAGAAACACTATGATAAAAATCGTTTATCTGCAAGTTCAAAGAGGACGATAGAGTTATGGTGAGGAAGTCGCCACTTATCAAAAGGTGAACCAGTAGCAAATTGTTTAAAAAATATATTGGTCCCATCCGAGTGATGGTTGAGTGACCAAATGACTGCTATCAAGTACACTCGCTCTCTAATCGTAGATGTAGGTGGATCGGATCGTAGACGATTTCAAGGAGTTGTGGCAAGCTACAGATTAAAATTACTCATCCAAATTTTTTAATTAGGGGTAATTTATTTATTTTCTGGTAAAACCTAGAAAAGACGATTTAGAAGACGAGAATATTTGATTGTTTATTTTACAAAGTTATTTATTATTGTCACCCTGGTGACACTGATCAAGACCGACTTGACAAGAAGGCGATTTCGGGCCAGAGTAAGGACCTCTGTATCGGACTACAGGACCATCGAGGCCGGAGTACCGCAGGATGCGGTGTTATCGCCTCACCTCTTCAACATCTTCACGTCAGACCTGCCAAGGACAGAGCGCACGGCCACTGCGCTGTACACTGACGACACGGCAATCGTCGCGAAGTCGAGGAGAGCGCGCATGGCAACGACGTATCTGCAGCGTGCTGCGGACGAACTAGCCGACTGGTGCAACAAGTGGAAGGTAGCCATCAATGCAGAAAAAAGCAGGGTGGTGCTTTTCAAGAAGACGCCGGAAACTCCGGAAGGACATGTGAGCTTCAACGGCGAGGACATCCAATGGCGGGACAAGACCAAGTACCTTGGGGTTGTTATGGATAAGTCGTTAACATGGAGAGACCACATCCACCAAGTGACGGGACGCGCTAAAGTTACCACGGCCAGATTCTGGACGATGACGGGAAACAACATGCAGATGAACCTCAGGAGCAAGCTGCTCCTCATCCGACAAGTCCTTCAGCCCCAACTGATCGTCGAAAACGTTGCCCTTCGCCGCGCCGTGGACGCCCCGTGGTACGTGAGGAACATCGAAATCCGGCGAGACCTAGACTTCACCACTGTGACGGAAAAAATTCGAGCTAGGGCTCGGAAGTTCTACGATTAAGCAGGTGCCCATGACAACCTCCCCATCTGAGCTGAGATTACAGCTGAGCCCTATTGTTTCACTAACCATTTTTATGTCAGAGGGCCCTACGGCTGTTTAACCATTTTCTGTTACAGGAAAGACACACAACTTCCCCCTCGCACACACTTGACTCCAAAGTCTTGGATGCTGTTTTAATAGAGAAGGACCCCTCCCGAGTAACAAGGCTCACTCTCCTGACGACGATTCAAGTGACGCGGTTTGTTCACATTATCGTGGAAAATCGCCTGATATGACCCAATTCCCGGGCGTCGTGCTGGTCGCGGCGCCCACTAGACATTTCCCGGGGGGCTGACGCTGGTGAAGCGATGCGGCAAAACAAGGCCACCAAAAATTAAAAAAAAGCCGAGAAGAAATTCCTGCCAGCTGGACAGGTATCAGGACTAAAGGAGGTCGAGGGTAGCCAACCGCTGCCAGTCGCGCGAGTCTTGTTTGAGGGCGGCACTTTCTTCTCGCGCAAAGATCCGCAAAAGCGGAAGCAAAGCTCGGTCTACCTTCGTACGACGGTCCTGGTCTACACGATGGGCGAGTAAGGAGCGGTAATCCATCAAGGCCATTACGCTTGCCAATTAATATTGGTATTATTGTCAATCACGTCTATTAATTCTACATAGACCTCCGAGTTGTGCAATAACATCTGCAGACACGTCTAGTTGTTTTACTTATTTTTTTCAAACATGTCTATTAGCTGTAGATAGGTCTCGAGTTATGCAAAATATTATTTGATTGATTATAGCATTTTAACTAGACCTCTGAGCTGACTGGTGTACAAATTTTTAGACATTCTTTTATTTAATTGTGGCCGCTGGTCTGTGTAGTATGCATTCCTCAATAATTGTAAAATGGAAAATTAGTATGTTGTCTATGATTAGCTCCAGTAAACTACCTGTCGAGAGCGTAGTTGCTGCGAACTCCAGAGTAGCTCCTGTTGATAGTAGAGCATCTGTCGAGGGCGTAGCTGCTGTGAACTCCAATGTAGCTCTTGTTTACAGTCCAGAGCAAACCTGAGTAGGTATAGTAGACCGGTATGGGCTCACTTTCAAGGCCACTGAGCTCCAGATGGCATGCGGTCATCCGAAGCGACCAAAGATTGGAAGCTGTAAAAAAGTGCGTAGTGATCAATGACCAGAGGATTGGTTGAGGATTCCAGGGGGTTGGTTATAAACAAGTGTGTCATCGGTAATGACCAGAGGGTTTGGGGGATGTCGTTGAAGGTTCTTGGAATAGACCTTTTTATAGTTGAAACTTTTTTGTGCGCATGCGTTAATCTCTGCCATGTTTTTTGGGTACTTTATACGTGTATAAGTTGTGAATATAATGTTTTCAATGTAATTAAGAGAAAAAAAAACCATATTTAATTATTGATTTACTATCAGCAGTACCGTTTTAATTGCTATACACTTAAAGTAAAATAATAATACAAGCATTCTAATTAAATATTTAATGTTATTAGTAAAGAAAGGAGCAAAAAACGTTGTTATAGGATATGTCGCAGCGACAAGCGTAGTAAATCATTTTCGGAGAATTTATATTATTTTTCCAATCTTGTCTCGAATATCGTTAAAAACTTAACATTAACAAATCAACGAAACAAAACATTTAACAATTTCTTCAAAATGTGATTTGTGGGTTAAAAGATGTGGATGAGGTGATGGTCGATTCCAACTGATTGATCATGTTAATAAAGATACATATATTTGTTCACTTTATTTTGAAGGAGAAAGTGGCCCAACAACAGAACATCCTAATGCCATCAGTTGTGTAAAAATTATCATGTAATCAGGTAGTTTTCATACATTTAATCGTTAATTTAATTATTTAAAAAAATTGTTCTTATGTAAGAATATAAAAGTATTAAAAGAAATGAAAATTAAAATTTTATAATAAATTAAAATAGTAAACTAAAAATAATTTATCTTGTTTTATTGTTAATCTTTATTTTTTAATTATTATTATATTAATTAATTCAAACATAATATAAATATAAATGTTACCCTAATTTCAACAAGTTATGCTTTATTTCCGCCTTAGAGACGGCCATGGCATTTAAACTATTGTCGTAACTGAATACAATTATGTGCTTCTACTGTGGCATGCACTAATGAAGCATCATCAATTAATTTTTCATTAATTGCACTGGTAATGGGAATTGCAAATGTAATGATCTTTGTTGTCCAGTCATATTTATAAAAAGTGCTCGAAAATTTCATGTTATCGCCTTTTTAACATGGTGGTCACGTTGCGTGTAACTAGCAGTTCTATTGGAAGAAATCAATAGTGACCGGAGGGTTAGTTCGTTGTTTTTGCCGCTCGGATTTTGTAGATGTCGTAGGTGTATCGTGAAGAGTTTCGGCAATGACCAGAGGAGTGGGGTCTCTGAAGAGATCTTGGAATAGATTTGAAGAAGTCAATAATGACCGGAGGGTTAGTTCGTATTTTTACCGCTCGAATTTTTTAAATGTCGTGGGGCTGTCGTGAAGAAGTGTCGGCAATAACCAGAGGGTTGGAGTCGCTGAAGAGTTCTTTGAATTGATCTTAAGAAGTCAACAATGACTGGAGGGTTAGTTGGTGTTTTTACAGCTCGGATTTTGTAGATGTCATGGTATGTGCCATGAAGAAGTGTCGGCTATGGCCAGAGGGTCGGAGTCGCTGAAGAGTTCTTGGAATTGATCTGAAGAAACCAACAATGAGTGGGGGGTTAGGTCGTATTTTTACCGCTCGGAATTTGTAGATATCGTGGAAATGTTGCGGAGAAGTGTCGGTAATGATCGGAGTGTTGGGGTCGCTGAAGAGTTTTGTAATACTTTAATTGTTCAAACTCCAAAATAAACCTTAAATCACTGTCACAATACACTGACACATTGTCAAAACAACAAAGTTATCAAATGTTTTTAAACCTCGAACATGGCATACTAGATAAACATTTTTAATTACGCTATAAGTTGAAAACAAATAAAAATCGGATAACAAAATTTAAGTTTTTTTTCATTATTTTCACGCCCTGTATATATGGCACACTAGCATTACGCCATAGCAATTGGGCTATTGCTATGCTTTTCTTAAAACATTTATGCTTTTTATATATGTTCTGTGTTATGGATAATATGTTCTCTGATCATAGAGAAATTCCCTCAGCTGGTGGATATCTATTATTTTTTTTAGATACAAACGGGTAAAGTTTCGTCGTGTGCGTGTATAACTAGTGGCGGTTATTCTTATAGAATATGGATTTTAAATCATCAGTATGATTATATCAAAATTAAATTATACTTTGATATTCATATTTTTTATAAGTTTTATAATAACATTATATCAGATTCAAATAGCTAACTTGCAGGACAAATTGTTGGTGCTAGGTATGTTTTATTACAAATTTTATATAGTTAAAATTGATAAAAAATCGATTCGATTTAAGACAGATTTATTGCAGCACATAATTTCACTAACAATCTGCATAAACGATAGCAGTGTTTCCTTATACAAGTCAAAATAAAAATGTGAATTGTAATTAATGTAAGATGCATAAATCTGCTCTTTATCAGAGTAAATTTATTTATTTGGATTATTTATTTAATATATTGGTAATTATTTATAAGTGTGAAACCCTTGAAAATGCTTACCAAATATTGTTTACCCCCATTTTCGAGAGTGCTGGAGACGAATCTGGCTTCAGTTTCATCCTCTTGGACACAGTTTTCGAGAAAATGAATTTTCCACTTTTCCGCACGAGATGCTACTTGTTCTTATCAAATAACTTTCACTTCACACTACGTAGATAGCTAATATTAATACAAGTAGATGCTACAACACTTCCTTTATGGGTGCTTCTCCACTAATTGGAAAATCGGATTACCAGGCAAATGTGTATTTTAAGTTATTATTGTACTGAGCTCTATGTATCACAAACGACAAAATGTTACATATTCTTGTTGTGGCACAGTGCGCATAATTGAATAATATTATAATATTTCTTTTATTGCCTTTCAAATACAATGAACAACAAGTTTAACAACGAATATTTATTATTGGTATTAAAATTAAGTAATTGAAATAGCCACAAATTAAACTACAATAGAGTAAAAGTGTTTATAAATTAGAACCATGATTTAAAACAGACTTTCGATGTAAATAACTTTTACCCGAATGTTGTCCTGAAATTTTTAGAACAGTCCCCTGGTCCAATTTAAAAATCGTGCCAAATTCACTGTTGGTGTAGTAGCGATCATTATTTGCGTTAAACGGACCGCAAACGGTACGAAGTTCGTCTGGATGGTAAGCAATCCTACCAGGCGTTATTGGGTTCATTATCAACACAGCGTTTGACGGTGATGCACGCGTGGTGGCCGCTTGATTGAACAGTCCACTGGTAAGTAAGTTTTCTATCGTTTTTAGTGATTAAATTCGAATAATATCATATCAAGATTATTCAGTTAGTACTTCAGAATGTGTGGCCCTTATATTAATGAAAACTGCAAGTGATCTAGCAATAGATAATTTTATTTGCAAAAATAGCAGTCCCCTGTCACTTTATGACACAGGGGACTGTTTAATCATCCAGGGAACTGACAGTATGTTTCTTTTAGGTAAAGCTGCACAATGCCGCCTAAGGGGAAGAAATATTAAAAAAAAGCGAATTTCAGAATGTTTGATGTATGACCGACTTAAAAATAATCCTCAAAAACGGGAAGAGATAAAAAAAAAAGAGCGTAATACCAGGTGAAGAAAGAAAATGATACAAGAAAATTGGTAAAGGATATGAATCGCCGTGAGCACAAGGCTGCAAAAAAATTGGAAGGAGCATTGTACAACCTATCCCGCTAAGAGAAAGGCTTTGAACGATATTACGAATAATTTTGTTCGAGAAAATACATTCAATTCAGAGACTGAACACTTAGCACCACAAAGACCAGTAAATATATTAAGTGATGCAAGAAAGAAACATGCTAAAAAGATGTGTGAAAGAATTAACAGAGAAAGACCTCAAGATTACTAGATACAAAGAGAAATTACAGAAGTATTGAAACAGAATACAGTGGCTGCAAAAAGCTATTAATATGAAGCAAAATGTCAACAAACCAAATACGAAATTGTAAAAAATGTGTGATACTCCAGAGATACAAGAACACATCGTAAAGAAGGCTTTATTTGGTAAAGTGATGAATAAACAATTTTAAAGTCTGTGCCAGTCCACATTACCTGTATTCATTTTGTAAGCGATGGACCTGTAACAGTACAGGAATAAAACTATGTTTTACATTTTGGCTTCAAGGCTCCATCAACTGGTCCCAAGTGTTCAGAAAATTTCCTGGAACAATAGCGGTCATGGTAAGGGTGCCCCTGATGGGGCTACCTGCAAGAGAACTGCATATTCTGTTGTCGCTGCGGGAGGTGACATCAACAGACTGAAATCTTTTGTAAAGATAATCCAGGAAAGATGTTCTGGAATCATTATGATTATTATTGATGATGACATTCAGAAAATGACCAAAGACATTCAGAAAAGCACAGCAAATTTGAAGAGATTCACTGGTACACCATGAAATTACACCAAATAAAAGTCAAACTATCAAAAGGTCCTTTGGGATTAGAACGTGGCCCTGTCAACCTGACAATGAAAAGTTTAAACTGCTTTTGTAATGACGAATACCAGCATTTCGATTTAGGAACAGTATATTACGAATGAAGGGGAACACTTAATGTCGAGAACATTTACATGGAGTCAGAAGGGGAAAACGAACCCAGGAACAAATCCGATCCTAGCAATCATGAAAAATATGATATTCCGTCCAATACTGAGTTCAATATTGAATTGGAGAATGTTTCTGGGCCAAGTTCCATAACTTCAGTCTATCAATATAATGTCATTGACTACGTGTTAGTGAAGTTTCTTCTCGGAAAAATGGAATATCGGTATAATACATGAGATAGATAATGAGGAAAGCTCAAGAAATCTGTGACGATAAAAGTCACATATTTAAAGTTGATGAGTCTGATGTTTCTGATGTAACCTTTAACCAAATATTGAAAAAGTTGCCAAACCCAGATCTCATCCTAAAAGGGAAAAGAATGTTAAGATAACTGTACCGGTCTTTGAGAAATAGTATTTAATTTAAAAATTAATGATAAGACTGATTTCATTGTAAGCTATAAGTTATAACAATATAATAGATCTGATAGCAACATGTTAAAATATTGATGTTAAAATATTTTGTTTATTGTTAATGTCTATTTTGTACGAAGTTAATGTTTCATTAAAGAATATAGCAAGACTGATTCCATTATTTTGTCACTCATAAGTTCGATAATGAACAATTTGTCATTGAACAATAAAGAGAAAATGTATCAGCTTTTTGAATATGTAGAATAAATTACTTTGGTCTTCCGTTGTATATATTTTGTTATATATTTTAAAGAAAAAATATGTATGTGACAGCTTTGCATTAGGGAGTTTCCGATTAGTAGAGAAAGACCCTTATATATATCATATATTAAGCTGTCATAAAACCTATTATTCATATACATATATATATATATATATATATATATATATATATATATATATATATATATATATATATATATATATATATATATATATATATATATATGTATATATATACAGGGTGTTTCAGCTAACCCGTTCATTAAAAGTTTATGAACTTCCCATTGGAATTCATTTTTTAAAATTTGGAATCAGGGGTTAGCGAGGACGATCTATTCAACTAAAGTATTTTTGCTTTTCTGACACTTCCGATTATACCGGAAGTAGCTATCAACTTCCTTATTTTAAATAGAACACCCAGTATATTATTACATTTTTGAATTACCCTGCTGATTTTAAGTGAACTTTCTTAACAATTCCCTATACCTATCTTCAGCAGTTTTTGAGATATTTTAATTTTTTTGAAAAAATTAGGTTTTGTAATATCCCATTGGAACCTCGTCACTTATTCAAAACAAAAGTTATAGTAGCAAATATTGGGCTATAATTAGGCGGACTATTAAGCTTTCAGGTGATATGTAGTTTGATATTTTATTATTTACAGGGTGTCCAAAAAATTTAGTTCATTCTGACAAATCAACTGCTCAAAAGTAAATTTTCTTAAATGAAACACCCTGTATTTTATTGCATTCTGTGATGGAGAATTAAGTTATATTTCAATCTGTATTAGGATTCCCTATATCTATCTGCTACCGTTTTCTTGCTATCGAGGTATTTTTTATTCGATACCATAGTTTTCCATTTTATTAATTTTCTTCTGACCAGCGGGCCATGAAAATTAAAACAACGTAACATTTATATTAATTTTTTATCATAAACAATGGTGCAAAATTATCGAACAAAAAAAAATCATCATGAATAAAAGGCATATTTTAAACGATTTGGAACTGAAGTTACTAGAACACGCCCCAAAGATGTTACTGGTGATGAAGGCAACCAAGTAAATGTCTTGGCATATTTCAATGCAAATCCACATACGTCGATTAGAGCTGCCTCACAAGATTTGGGACTATCTTACTCGTCAATACAGAGAATTCTGGAAAAACAAAATGAATGTTTTTGCATTTTAAAACTGCAAGCTCTCCACCAAGGTGACGAGGTACGACGTGTGGCATTCTGCGAAAGCATTTTATTAAAAACGCAAGAAGACCCACATTTTTTGAACAAAATTATTTACACCGATGAGTCAAAATTTAATAGAGAAGGGATAATAAATAGGAGGAATTGGCATGTTTGGGCAGAACAAAATCCACGAATGGTGCATGAAGGTAACTTTCAAAATACATTTAGTTTTAATGTTTTTTGTTTGATGATGGATAATCGCGTGTGTTTTGAAGTGTATGATGAAAATTCTCGTAAAAATATATATATATATATATATATATATATATATATATATATATATATATATACATATATATATACATATATATATACATATATATACATATATATATATATATACATATATATATATATATATATATACATATATATATATATATATATATATATACATATATATATATATATATACATATATATATATATATACATATATATATATATATATACATATATATATATATATATATACATATATATATATATATACATATATATATATATATACATATATATATTTACATATATATATATATATATATATATATATATATATATATATATATATATATATATATATATAACATTGCCTGTAACGCTGTGCCAGCACGCCAAACACGAAACCTTATCCAGACACTACCTAATGGACAAATTCTGATGATTCCCACATTACCCATTGAAATAAAAGAAAAATGTACCGACTTAGAAGTTCAAATATTGAAAGAAACATCACTTATCACTCCAAATGTCAACTGCACTCTTTGGATTGACCAAGAAGTCTACACATCTCCAACTTCACTCCCAACTTCAACTACCTATTTTCTACCAGAGCCACTTATGACATCAAATTATTCTTCGTTCTCTTTAGACAACGTACCCACCACTGAATTAAAGGAACTTCACCAACAACTTCGTGATCTTAAACATATTAATCTACAAGCTCCCGATTTGGACCTAATCGATCACCCTTGGATCGTAATACTGTGTATCAGTATTTTTACAATACTACTGATAATAGGCCTCCTGTACATCTATAATCGATGCAGAACCAGAAGCCTTATCAAAATTAACTTATCAACCCACAAGGACCCTTCTCCGGCTATGCCTCCGTCTATGGTGGGAGGAATTATATAGTGTTACCAATAGACTGTTATATTTATTTTTAGTCGGCATTCCTAGAAAATACATAACATAAGGTTAAATAGAACAAAGAACAATTGCCATTAATAAGAAAATGCTGACTGTACATCCACCGAGTCTATACAGTGCTATTCAAAAGTCCCCTCCCCCCCTCTTATCTTTATATAATAAGTTTTTTGTTTTAGAATTGGTACTAAAATTTCGATATATAGTTTTGAATTTTTTATAAGTTTTTATTTTAAAAAGGCTTAAATAATAATGAATATGAAACATAGGAATTTCGTTCGTTTTATATAAGAGTTTAAGATTTACAAATATTTCTTTGATATCATTAGTAGTTATAATATTTGAATGTACTAAATTTAGGTGGACGAACAATAGAGCGTTCTCGATATTAGAAAGATAATTTTGAAGAAAATTTATATTGTTAATTATATCTTGTATATGTTCTTGAATAATTATATTATTAAGTTTTGTAGTAGTGCGATTATTATTTGCGTCTATGATTTTTATTGTCTCTTTAAGATTGTTGATTAAATTTTTAAGTATGCTTTGTCGCTATTTGAGATACGATTGAATGTTGATTATCATATAAAATTTTGATATTAACATTAATTTTCTCTCTGTCATCGTTATCCATTAAACCAAAGAGGGAGTTATAAAGTGATCCAACAGGATTAATTAGACCTCGTTTGAATCTTTTATTATTAAAATGAATCGTTTCAAATTTATCAAATGTTTTATTTAAAATAAACTCGGCTTGTAACCACTTGATATATGAGTCATGTTTTACAGCGTCTTCTTTAATTGTTATTAAATTAGTAAAAATGTTTAGAAGTTGGTTTTCTACAGTGTGTAGGTTAATTACATGGAGAAAAGAGTGATAGTGGGAAATAATTTTAACTGGACCTAGTATTATCGGAAGGAGAGGATTCCGGACTGGTTTTACTTGCAGTGATGCGCATGCGTAGAGTAGATAGAGGAATGTCAGAGTCATTGTCTTCATCCTGTAACAAGGAGGAGGGTTTTAGTTGTTTTTTCTTTTTTACTTTGTTTTTATGAAAAGTTCCGGCAGATGTGTCGACAGTGGGACCTTTGTCTTTATGAATCGAGACACGTTTAAATATTGGTTTTATTTTAGGGTCACGTGGAGTTTTTATATTTAGGTATTCTTGAGATGATATACCTACAGGTTGGGGGTCATCTAAATTTTTGTTACGCCTAGAAAGTACTAGAGCTTTTTATGTTCGATACGACTTTGTACCGTTTGAAAGAGTTGTTTTGCAATGTTTTTCGTTGAGTCAATGTAGTCTTGAGTAATTCTGGCATCACTTAACGTGGGTGAATTGTCTTTGTCAAGATGGGAAAATATAACATTGAAAGGAGTCAGTTTTGTAACTGAGTGTACTGAGTTATTATAACAAGAAACGGCTAAAATTACGAGATAACTTAATGGCTTATTAGGGTGGTCGATTTTTAAAGTTCGAAGGAAGTCAAGAAGAGTGGAATGGAAACGTTCAACAGGACTATTACTGTTGGAGTTTCTAATGGAGGTTATGTGAAGTTCTATGCCGTACAATTGACAATATTCTTTCAGAAGAAGATTGTTGAATTCTTTGCCAGCGTCGGCAATAATTTGGGAAGGCGTTCCTAAATAGGAAGTGAATTGAATAAGAGCTTGGACAATATCAATTGCGTTTTTTGAAGGAAGTTTAATCGCTTGTCCATATTTAGAAAATGGGTCTAAAACAGTAAGATAAATTTCTGATTGGATATGAAAAAGGTCGATATGTAAGACATCCAAAGGTTTAGTAGGTGTTGGAGTATGTTGCAATTTAATGTGTTGAGGATTTCGATCATATTTTGCGCGTTGACAAGCGTCGCAGAGATTTATATAACGATTAATATCGTTAGGCATATTAGGCCAATAGAATTTTGTTGAAATGCGTTTGATCGTTTCATTTATACCTCGGTGTGTAGTTTTCGTTTCATGCCAAAATTTTATTTCTTTAATCTTTTCACGATCTTCTAATAGATCAGTGACGTAGGAATTTGAGATTACAATTTTAGTAAGGGGGCTAAATTTATTTCTCAGTACACGGAGTGTTTTTTCTTTTATAGCTTCGCTATGAAAATAGAGGCAACTGTTGTCTGTGGTGTTGATATAATTTTTAAGATGAAGAAAAATTTTATCATCTGATATGCTAGTATGAAACGTTAGAATGTGTCGGGTTTTGTTGAAAGGTTTTTCTAGCGAGGGTAAGAAGCGTGCGGCAAGAGTGTTTGATTCAGTAATGATAATTTGCCGATTAAAAGAGTTGACAGGTTTCTCTGTAATAGGTGGTGCACAAACAGGATTTTCGTGTGCTGTGTGTTGTGTGTCGTCCGATAGGTCATTAACAAAATTCTCAAGACGTTCAGGATCTGGGCTTGGAAGGTTGTCAAGTATTAGTTCAGGATCTGGATTATTTTCAGTCTATATTAGGAAGATTGTCTAAGTTTTCAAGAAAATCAGATAGATCGTCTTTATTTTCTGTATTAGGGTTATTGATCATGGAAAGTTCATCGTCAAGGGCATGCGTTTCGTCAATTTTGATTCTAGAAAGTGCGTCTGCGTTCAAGTTGGTTTTACCTTTTTTGTAACGAATTTCGTAATCGTATTCTTCTAATTTCAATCGCCAACGTACAAGGCGTGACTGTGAGTCTTTTAATGAAAAAAGCCATTGGAGAGGTTTATGATCTGTATATATTATAAATTTTTGACCAAAGAGGTAGGGTCTAAAATATTTTACTGCATAGACAATTGCCAAAAGTTCTTTTTCAATTGTACTATAATTAACTTCCGCGGGATTTAAAGTTCGAGATGCGTAAGCGATTGGTTTTTTGTCTTGGGAGAGAACGGCTCCAATTTCGAAATTACTTGCGTCAGTTGTAAGTTCAAAAGTTTTTGTAAAGTCTGGGTATACTAATAAAGGTTCATTGGTAAGTGTATTCTTACATTTTTCAAAAGAGTCAACAAATTCAGGGGTGTGAATAATTTTTTCATTTTTCTTTAGACACTTAGTTAAAGGTTTTGTGAGTTTTGCAAAATTATCAATGAATTTACGGTAATATCCAACAAGTCCTAAAAATGATTTAATTTCTTTTGCAGTTTTTGGAATGGGGAATCGCTTAATGGCTTTAATTTTGTCAGGATTTGGTTTAATGCCTTCTGTAGTAATAACGTGTCCTAAGAAAGCAGTTTCCTTTTTTAAGAATTCAGATTTATCAAGAGAAATTTTTAGAGAGTATGTTCGAAAAGCTTCAAAAACTAATTTTAAATTTTGAATATGTTCCTGAAGGGATGTAGAAAATATGATAACGTCATCCATATAGACTAGACAAATTTTATGCTGAAGGTCTTTGAGTACGTTATCCATTACGCGTTGAAATGTCGCGGGTGCATTTTTAAGTCCAAAAGGCATACGAAGGTATTCGTAGTGACCATTTTCAACTGTGAAAGCTGTTTTTTCGATAGAATTTGGATCCATTTCAGTTTGGTGAAAGCCTTGCGCTAAGTCAAGAGTAGTGAAATAATTACATCGTCCAAGTTTGTCTAGAATGTCTGTAATATTGGGGAGTGGGTAACGGTCGTCGATTGTCTTTTTGTTTAAATTGCGATAGTCAATGACTAATCGCCATTTTTGCTTTCCACTAGCATCAGGCTTTTTCGGTACAAGCCATACAGGGCTACTTCAGGGACTACAAGAGGGTCGAATTATTTTTTCATTTAACATTTTACGGATTTGGTCATGTATTTCTTGTTTATGGACATGCGGAAATCGATATGAACGAGTATAGATAGGGGTATCATCTGAAAGGCGAATTTTATGCTTTACGTCATTTGTGAATGAAAGAGATTGGTTAGGAAGTAAAAACACATCTTTGAAATTTTTACAAAGGGAAATTAATTGTTGTCGTTCTTCGACATTAAGATGATCGGTACGAATAAATTTAGAAATATCGCTACGCTTAATTTGAGCTGTGTTAGATTGTAAGGGAGATTGAAAAGCGGATTTTGTTTCAAAAATACTGCAGAGGATAAGCAGTAGTAGGGCCTTCAAGATAAATAGTTTCTGTTTCATTTGAGAGGTTATGAATTTCGACTAAAGCTTGGTTATTTTCAGCTGTTGTCACAATGGAAGGGATTTTAAGATTTCCAGAATTTTGTTCAGGAATGTAAACGTCTCCTGTTGGGATATTAATTGGAATAATGGTGTGAAGAATTTCAAAAGCATTGATTGTGATGCGTTTAGCAGTATCATGGGAGTCTCGAAAATAAAGGGGAATTTGAAAATTATCTCCATAGCATACCTGGTTTGAAAAATCACAAATAATATGAAATTTAGTAATAACGTCTAAGCCTATTAAACCGTCGAAGTAATTATGGAAATCGAATAGAATAATTTTTATTTTCTCATTAGAATTTAGTTCCGGAAATGCAGGAATTTCTGCACAGAACTGGATTTGTTTTTGACCTAGACATGTTTTAATTGTGGAATTTTCTTTAAAAATTGTTTCGGGAAAATATTTTTCAATGATATCGGGACGTATTAAGGGTTTAGAAGAACCAGAATCAATTAATAATTTCACTGGCGGGTCGTTAATTTGAATATAAGCAAGTGGGGCAGCTAGAAAAGCATTATGGTCTATGTCTGATCTATTGCAGTTACTGTATTCCGAAAATTTTCAGTCTTGTTTCCCATGTTTCCTCTTGGGGGATCTTATCGTCTGGAATTTCGGAATGAAGATTCCATTCGTTATATTGGTATGTAGTTTCGTCAGAAATAGGTTCATTAACGTCATATTGAGGAAATACAGTGTTCTCCCCTGGTTGCTCGTCTTCGTGGTTATATAGTTCTTCGGAGACAAAATGTTGTGGGGTTTGGTCGAATGTACGGAAATTTGGTCGAGTTGTAATATGTGATTGAGGTCGCATTTGAGGGCGTTTGATAGTAGAGACACCGGACATTGGTGTAGGTTTATATGAAGTTTGAGGTTTACCAGAAATTTGCGGATTTGTGTTGAAATTTTGCTTAAGTGGTTTATGTTGTACCTGTATAGGTTCCGAGGGAAATTGTTGTGACCTATATTGATTAGGATTCCTTTGAGCATTGAAATTTTGATTTAAATAAAAGTTTTGGGATCTGTCACCAAAATTTTGATTATTATAATTTCGTTGGAAATTTTGAAAAGGTTGATTTGATTGAAAATTTTGTGAGCGTTTATATACAGGTTGGATTTTTTCAACGGGACGTTGTTGTAAGCCTAATGATAATCTTTTATATTCGTCATATTTTACCTGCTCATCTATGAATGAGATAGCAGCCTCAAGTGATGAAATCGTTGGATTATTTCTTAAAATTGTTTCATAATTATCTGGTAAATTCATTTTATATCTATTAAATATTTGCCTTTCGTAGAGGCTAATATGACCACGTTTTTCCTCAGGGGAAATATTCGATAATTGTATTTTAGTAATTAATTTAGATTTTAATTCTATTACTCGGTTGCCAAAATTTAGAAGCGTTTCTTTTGGATTATATCGTATATACTGAAGTTCTTGCTCTAAAGTTAAAATATTTCTATTATCACTAAAATTTTGAATTAATAAATTTTTCATTTGTGGCCATGTCACGATATCGGGACGACTAGAAAGTAAAATGTGAGCTTTTCCTTTAATTTTATTTTTTATTGCACGTAACATAATTTTAATGTGAAAAGGTTCATTAGTAGGATTGGCTTCTAATACATTTTCTACAGCATCAAAAAAGTTCTGTAACATTAACTCATCTCCATCAAAATTTGGAATAAATTCAACAAGATTTTTAACTTTTTGAAGGTCTAATTGAGCCATGTCAATTTGTTCGTGTTCTAAATCTAATTCTCTAACTCTACTTAATTGTCTGGGCGGAGTAGTTGGGTAAGGTCTACTCATTAAAAAAGAAAATTAATACTAAAATTGTTGCGTAATGTAATGTAAAAAATGCGAAATTGTTTCTTGTGATTTGTTCTTAATCTAATAAATTAAGTCCTATCAATGTCAGATAATACGAAATTCCTACCTAGCTGAATCACAAATTATGCCTAGTCAAAGGATAATTATTTCAATGATTATTACTAGGGTTGTACCGCGACTATCTTAAACTTTGTTCGAAGACAGAAAGGTACGGACAGTGCTAGGAAATACTCGGACTTACTTGGGTTTTTCCTGGTCGATCTGAGCGGAGTTGAACGTTGATATGTAGGACCGTTGTCTTCTAAAGGATCTGAAGCCCACCAGTTTCGCACAATGTTAGCGAGCCTGTGATGACAATCCTACCGGCTGCGCCAGTTAACTTTCTTCCCTGATTTGATCACCAAAAATAAACTTCAATGCCGAAATATTTCAGTAGCACTTCATTAGATAGTTTAATTATACAAAGATAAAAACTAATCTAAACTTGGTTCCCGCTGTACATTCACCTATATATAGACTCGGTGGATGTACAGTCAGCATTTTCTTATTAATGGCAATTGTTCATTGTTCTATTTAACCTTATGTTATGTATTTTCTAGGAATGCCGACTAAAAATAAATTTAACAGTCTATTGGTAACACTATATAATTATATATATATATATATATATATATATATATATATATATATATATATATATATACACCGTTCTTTCATTTTTTTACTAGACAGCAAGTCAATCGGTCGATTTCGTATAATGTGTAGGGAGGGGAAACGGACGGTACGCCCTGCTTCGGGTTGTCCAGTGTCGATAATTAGCGGCGCTACGACAGTTACGTTCTACACGTGAGATAGTGTACATCGTATTTGTAACGGGGAAAAACTTTTACGTGGGAAGTGATGTTGATGGGTTTACTCTTAAAAGATGATCAAAGTATTTAAAGAAAAAATATTTTGGCCATATTTAATAGCAAACTATGATATTTTTTGCATTATTTTTATAGTTGGTTTTGCATTAAAAAAGTGTCTTCTAATAAAACGTTAAAAAATAAATAGATTCTCTTAAAATAATTAAAAATAAAATACAAACTCTTAAAACTTAAAAAATATCCCCTTGAATAAGAAAAAAAACTAAAGAAAATTTTCGAAGATGCCTCCGTCTTGCGCCAAACAATAACCCAACCTGTCGTAAAATTCTGAACGAACGTTGGTCAGCATAACAGGGCTAATAGTTTGAAATAAATTTTCAATATTAGCGCTCAGTTGATTTAAATTATTAGCTCTTTCATGAGGATGCCCGTATAACTTTGATTTAATATATCCCCATAAGAAAAAATCATTAGGGGCCAAGTCCGGCAATCTTGGTGGCCATTGAATTACGCCTCTCATAGATATAATTCTTTGGGGGAATATCGTATTCAAATAGTCAATGACTATTCTTGAGTTATGGGCCGGACACCCATCGTGCTGGAACCAAACGTTGTCAAAATTGGGGTTAATGTTTGCCAATGCAGGAACAATTTGGTTTTGAAAAAGATTCAAATAAGTCTCCCCATTTAAATTTCCATCAATAAAGAATGGTCCAATAATATCATTCCCATAAATACCAGCCCAAACATTCAATTTTTCGGGATATTGTGTTCTTGTATTTAACAGGCGATACTGATTTTCAATAGCCCGATACCGTAGAATTGATGGATTGTGCCTACCATGTAACGGAAACGTGGATTCATCGGTGAACGCGATGTTATAAATAAAATTGTCATCCGTATTTGCACATTCCATTACCGTGTTACAAAATTCCATTTTACGGTACTGGTCTTCATCGAAAATTTCTTGATGGGCTTGGTATTTATAGGAATGATATTTATTTTTCTTTAAAATTTTGTGAATTTTACCCACACTAAAACCAGTCCTCGGAAATTTTTGGGATAGAAATATTTAAATCTTCTTCTATCATTGCACACACCATTAATTCCTGCATTTCAGCATCCTGGTTAATTCTAGGTGTCTTGTGGCATTTACAACCTAAAATGCATCCCGTTGACTTAAACTTTTCGACTACTGTCGATATTGTGTTCAAGGCAGGGATCGGACGATTTACATATTTAACTGAGAAAAGGTCCCTTATTGCACGTAATGAATGTCCTTGAAGAGACCATGATATCAAATCAATTTTTTCCTCAAGTGAGTACGTCATAATTACTAAGTTTTGAATTAAAAGAATCTATTTAAAATTACACGTATTACTACGAAGTTCACTCGTCTAAATGCCAAACACGTATGCGACGGTATCACGGCGTACGGCCGAACTCCCCACCTGAGCGGTGGCTAATTTTCCGAGAAGGACCGAACGGTGGAACCTATGTACAGTTTTAAAATGAAAGCACGGTATATATATCATCATCATTAGGTCATCAGTCCTAAGACTGGTTGGACGCTAACCTCCAGCTTCTCCTATCTTGTGCTAACCTACGCATTTCGGTATATATATATATATATATATATATATATATATATATATATATATATATATATATATATATATATATATATTTTTACTTTAAGTTGATTGGTCCTATGTCGCTTATAAAGTTCGAAGGCCCAAAAACGTGAAGGTTATGATCAGGATTATTACGATGCTCAGTGTAATTTTGGTGATCCAAGAGTGGATAGTTGGATCTAGATTAGGTGCTCGTAGAGTGATATGTTTAAGGTTGCGAATTTGTTGGTGGAGTTCCTCCAAGTTCGTTGTGGGGACGTTATCCAAATGGAAAGATGTATAGTTTGAGTTCATCAATGGTTCGGGCAATACGTAAGTAACTGAATTAGGAACAGCTACTGGAGACATGTAGAATTCTTCTTGATCGATCCAGAGGGTGCAGTTTATTTTTGGTGTAATTATGGATATTTCTTGTAAAATTTTGACTTCAAGATTAGAGCATTTTTCTTTGGATCGATTGGCATGGTGGGGATTACTAAAATTTGACCATTAGGCAGAGTCTGTAGCAAGTTTTGTGTTTGATGCGCTGGTACAGCTTCACAAATGGCATTGGGATGTCTTTGTATGATATCTATGATGCAGTGGCTACTGGTGTCCAGGATGTCGCTTGACAGGTAAGTATGATTCAGATGAGGTAGTTCTTTGTCAATCCATGAGTGTTCTAGTCCATCTTCACCGAGTATAAGGTAAGGATGTGGAGGTAAAATTGTAAGGTTTTTGTAAGATAGTGGGACTATTCTGAACAAAGAGTAAGAATTTTCTCTTAAAATTGGAACTACAATTTTAATATGTAACTTTCAATTTTCAACAACTGTCTGAATCTTAAAAAGGTTCAAATAATAGTAGATATGAAAGATAGGAATCTGATTTATCTTATATAGTAATTTAAGTTTTTCAATAATTTCTGTAATATCATTTGTTGTTATTATATTCGAATGTACTAAATTTAAATGAGCAAATAAGAGAGCATTTTCAAAATTGGAGAGGTAAATTTGAATAAAATTGATATTATTAATTATATCCTGGATATGGTCCTGTAGGATTACAGAATTAAGTTTCGTGATAGCACGATTATTGTTTGCATCTATAATTTTGATTATGTCTTCCAGATTGTTTATAAGATTATTAAGAATGGTAGTTTTAGTTTCAATTTGTGAAACAATTGAGTGTTGGTTTTCATACAGAATTTTAATATTAGCGTTAATTTTCTGCTTATCGTCATCATCCATTAGTCCAAAAAGTGAATTATAAATCGAGCCAATAGGATTAATTAAACCTCGTTTACTTCTTTTATTATCTGTATAAATAGTTTGAATTTTATCGTATGTTTTATTTAAAATAAATTCAGCTTGCAACCATTTAATGTATGCATCTTGATTTGTAGCTTTTTCTTTGATTATTATTAAGTTAGCGTAGAGCTTTGCTAATTGTTGTTCTATTTTTTGTAAATTAATTATATGTACGAAATAATGGTAATGTGTTATAATTTTAGTTAGTTCTAGGAGGATCGGGAGTAGGGGGTTTCGGATTGGGCTTATTTCCAGCGAGTCGCACTTGCAAAACAGAAAGAGGAGTATCGGAATCATCGGCGTCTTCATTCTGGAACAATTGGGATGGTTTTAGTTTTCTTTTCTTTTTGATTTTATTTTTATGGAATTTTCCACTGGATGTATGAACAGTGGGACCTTTATCTTCATGAACAGTGACATGTTTGAAAGTGGGTTTGATCTTAGGGTCACGAGGGGTTCTTATATTTAGATATGCCTGTGAAGATGTCGGTTGAGGATCGTCTAAATTCTTATTTCTATTAGAAAGGACTTGTTGCTTTCAGTGTTCAATTCGATCTTGCACCGTTTGATAAAGTTGTTTTGCAATATTTTTGGTCGAGTCTATATAGTCGTGGGTTATTCTAGCTTCAGATAATTTGGGGGAATTATTTTTATCAAGTTGAGAAAATATAATATTGAAAGGAGTTAATTGGGTGACAGAATGAACTGAGTTGTTGTAGCATGAGACAGCTAGAGTTATTAGATAATTCAAAGGTTTATTTGGATGATCAACTTTTAATGCTCGAAGGGAGTCGAGAAGAGTAGAATGAAATCTTTCGACTGGACTGTTGCTGTTTGAATTTCGAATAGAAGTAATATTCTTTAAGAAGAAGATTATCAAATTCTTTACCAGCATCGGCAATGATCTGAGAAGGAGTGCCTAAATAAGAAGTGAACTGTATTAGGGCTTGAACTATGTCAATTGCGTTTTTTGATGGAATATTAAGTATTTGACCATATTTCAAAAATGGGTCAAAGATAGTGAGATAAAGCTCTGACTGAATGTGGAATAGATCGATATGTAGGACATCTAAGGGTTTACTTGGCGTAGGAGTATGTTGTAGTTTTATATGTTGGGAATTACGGTCATATTTTGTTCGTTGACAAGTGTCACAAAGGTTTATATAGCGGTTTATGTCGTTAGACATATTCGGCCAATAAAATTTTTGAGAAACACGTTTAATTGTTTCATTAATTCCGCGATGGCTAGTTTTTGTTTCGTGCCAAAATTTAATTTCGTTTAATTTTTCACGATCTGTAAAAATATCAACGAGATATGAATTTGATATTATTACTTTAGTTTGAGGACTAAAATGATTTCTTAATACTCTGAGTGTCTTTTCTTTTATAGAGTCGCTATGAAAATAAAGGCAATGATTTTGAGTGGTATTAATAAAATTTTTAAGATGAAGAAGGATTTCGTCGTCGGATACACTTGTATGGAAGGTTAAAAGGTGTCGACTCTTTCCGAAGGGTTTTTCGAAAGAGGGTAAGAATCGTGCAGCGAGGGTATTCGATTCGGTAATTATAATTTGTCGGTCGAAGGCGTTGACGGGTTTCTCGGTGATTGGTGGTACACAAAGGGGATTCTCAGCTGCTGTGTCACATGTATTTTCAGTGACATTTCTAAATAAGCTTCTTGTTATTTCTTCAAGTTGTTCGGGATCTGGACTAGGAATATTTTCAATGTTGTCTAGAAAGTCTGATATATCGTCTTGATTTTCTTCGGGATTATTGATCATGGATAAATTGTCTTCAAGAGCATGTGTTTCTTCTTCTTGGATTTTTATTCTGGATAAAGCGTCTGCATTTAAATTGATTTTTCCTTTCTTGTATCGAATTTCATATTCATATTCTTCCAACTTTAAGCACCAACGTACTATTTGTGATTGCGGGTCTTTTAAGGAGAAGAGCCACTGTAGGGGTTTGTGGTCCGTATATATGACAAATTTTCTTCCAAACAAATAGGGTCTGAAATATTTAACGGCATAGACGATAGATAGGAGTTCTTTCTCGATAGTGCTATAATTTATTTCTGCAGGGTTTAACGTTCGAGATGCGTATGCGATAGGTTTATTATCTTGGGATAAAACGGCACCGATTGCGAAGTTGCTCGCGTCTGTGGTTAATTCGAAGCGTTTGGAGAAGTCGGGGTAGATGAGTAAAGGTTCATTCGTAAGAATATTCTTGCATTTTTCGAAAGCATCGATAAATTCAGGGGTATGGATAATTTTTTCATTTTTCTTAAGACTTTTTGTGAGAGGCTTTGTAATTTTGGAGAAGTCGATAAATTTTCGATAGAAACCTACTAAACCTAAAAATTGTTTGATTTCCTTGGCTGTTTTAGGAATTGCAAAACGAGTAATGGCTTTGATTTTATCAGGGTTGGGTTTAATACCATCTGTGGTAATAATATGGCCTAAGAAAGCTGTTTATTTCTTTAGAAATTCAGATTTATCAAGAGAAATTTTAAGAGAGTTTTTTTGGAAAGTTTCAAAAACGAGATTTAAATTTTGAATGTGTTCTTGGAGATATGTAGAAAACACGATAACATCATCCATGTATACTAGACAGATTTTATGCTGAAGGTCTCTAAGCACATTGTCCATGACACGTTGGAAAGTCGCGGGTGCATTCATGAGTCCGAATGGCATTCGAAGGTATTCGTAATGTCCATTCTCAACTGTAAACGCTGTTTTTTCTATGGAATTTGGATCCATCTCAATTTGATGAAATCTTTGTGCCAAATCGAGGGTAGTAAAATAATTACATCTATCAAATTTATCAAGGATATCGGTAATATTAGGAAGGGGATAGCGGTCTTCGATTGTTTTTTTTATTAATGTTTCGATAATCTATCACTAGACGCCATTTTAACTTTCTACTGGCATCCATCTTTTTTGATACTATCCAGATGGGACTACTCCAGGGGCTGCAAGAAGGTCGAATAATTCCCTTATTTAGCATTTTGTTGATTTGGGTTTGAACTTCCTGTTTATGAACATATGGAAATCGATACGATCGAGTGTTGACAGGGGTATCATCAGAAAGACGAATTTTATGTTTGACATCATTTGTGAAAGAAAGAGGTTCATCAGGGAGTAAGAAAATGTCTTTATATTCGTTGCAAAGGGAAATTATTTTTTGTTGTTCTTCGGAATTTAAATGATCAGTACGAATTAATTTGGAGATGCTTTTGCTTTTGGTACAAGATTCTTTGGACTCTGGAGAAGGTGTAATGACAGATTTAGTTTCATAATATTCAAGAGGATAAGCAGTTGTAGGGTATTCCATGTATATAGTTTCAGTTTTATCTGAAATATTGTGAATCTCGACTAGAGCTTGATTATGCTCAGCGGTCGTAACAGTAGAAGGAATTTTTAATTTTCCAAAATTTTGTTCAGGGATATAGATTTCACCATTTTCGATATTGATTGGGACAGTTGTACAAATGGCTTCATGGGCATTTATAGTGATACGACTTGTAGTATCGTGAGGATTTCGAAAATGAAGAGGAATCTGAAAATTATTTCCATAACATATCTTATTTGAAAAATCGAATAGAATGTGGAATTTAGTGATGACATCTAAACCTATTAAACCATCAAAATAATTATGAAAATCGAAAAGAATTATTTAGAATGCTGGAATTTCTGCACAAAATTGAGTTTGTTTTTGACCTAAACATGTTTTAATCGTAGAATTTTCTTTAAAAATTGTTTCAGGAAAGTATTTTTCGATAATATCAGGGCGTATTTGGAAGAACCGGAGTCGATTAATTAATAATTTGGGGGGTCATGAATTTGGATGTAGGCAAGGGAGGCAGCTAACATAGCGTTATGATCTATATATATATATATATATATATATATATATATATATATATATATATATATATATATATAATTATATGAGTGAACAATGACTCACTTTTTTTTATTTTATTGGATCATAGTCTAAGACACGTAATACAAAATTACAGGAATGAACTAATCATAATGCTGAAAAAGCAAAGTGATAAACCTAGTTTATATAAGGCCAGAAATGATTCATTTAAGTTAAGGATTATACAGTTATTGTACAATCATCGTCGATCTGTAACTTACTCAAATAAAGTATTAGTGAAATTCTTCGGCATAGTTTATTTTGTGTGACCAAAGGGCTCAACAAACGAAACTGGCGCAGTCAGTATACAGTTACGTTCTTACACATAAGGGAGTGTACATCGTATTTGTAACGGGGAAAAACTTTTACGTGGGAAGTGATGTTGATGGGTTTACTGTTAAAAGATGATCAAGGTATTTAAAGAAAAAATATCTTGGCCATATTTAACAGCAACCTATGATCTTTTTTGCATTATTTTTATAATTGGTTTTGCATTAAAAAAAGTGCCTTCTAATAAAACGTTAAAGAAATAAATAGATTCTCTTAAAATAATTAAAAATAAAATACAAACTCTTAAAACTTAAAAAATATCCCCTTGAATAAGAAAAAAACTAAAGAAAATTTTTGAAGATCCCTCCGTTTTGCGCCAAACAATAACCCAACCTGTCGTAAAATTCTGAACGAATAGCCCAATACCGTAGAATTGATGGATTGTGCCTACCATGTAACGGAAACGTGGATTCATCGGTGAACACGATGTTATAAATAAAATTGTGATCCGCATTTGCACGTTCCATTACCGTGTTACAAAATTCCATTATATGGTACTGGTCTTCATCGAAAATTTCTTGATGGGCTTTGTATTTATAGGAATGATATTTGTTTTTCTTTAAAATTTTGTGAATTTTACCCACACTAAAACCAGTCTCCTCGGAAATTTTGGGATAGAAATATTTGAATCTTCTTCTACCATTGCACACACCATTAATTCCTGCATTTCAGCATCCTCGTTAATTCTAGGTGTCTTGTAGCATTTACAATCTAAAATGCATCCCGTTGACTTAAGCTTTTCGACTACTGTCGATATTGTGTTCAAGGCAGGGATAGGACGATTTACATATTTAACTGAGAAAAGGTCCCTTATTGCACGTAATGAAGGTCCTTGAAGAGACCATGATATCAAATCAATTTTTTCTTCAAGTGAGTACGTCATAATTACTAAGTTTTGAATTAAAAGAATCTATTTAAAATTACACGTATTACTACGAAGTTCACTCATCTAAATGCCAAACACGTATGCGACGGTAAATGTGAAATCTAAGTCGTCGATCATCACGGCGCGGACTCCCCACCTGAGCGGTGGCTAATTTTCCGAGGAGAACCGAACGGTGGAACCTATGTACAGTTTTAAAGTGAAAGCACGGTATATATATATATATATATATATATATATATATATATATATATATATATATATATATATATATATATATATACAGGGTGAGTCTTTAAGGTGTACATATATTTTTACCAGCGGTGTATTTAGGTTCATGGTACATTACTATGTAGTTTTTTTCTTAAAAAAATAATGTTTTTTTTTTTGTAAATTTTGCCTTAAAACCCCGCCGCGTGTTGGTTACCGCTGATCAAGCATGCCGACTGCCGTTAATATTCTACCTCAGAAGTACGCTATTGTCAGCTTGTCATCAATTTCTCACAAATTGGAAACAATGTATCTACCCTACAGATTTCTATTTTTAGAATACCAATAATACATTTTTTAATTTCTTTAAACTTCTATTTTAATTGGTAAATTAAAATCAACAAGGTTCCACACCACCATTGAGGTATTGCTTTGGCGCGTTACTTTTGATATTTGATACAAATGATATTTGAAAAACAAGTAATTGTAATTACAAAGATATGCCAACATACTAATAATAAAGAATAAAAACATTTTCAAGGAATAAAAATTAATAAACACTCACCTGACTAGGAACTAATTGACCCACTGTACATTTCACTCCACTTCCCTTAATTTCATGTCACTTCACTTAACTGTGCGTCACTTCACCTCACTTTACAACCCATCCAATAAGATTACTTCATATTGTAACATTATTTTTTCTTGCGAAGCTGAATAAGCTCGTTGCCAAATGGACTTAGTTTAAAAAAAAAAAAGTAAAAACTGAACTTTTAACATTTATTTGAGATACGTACAGTTACATGAGTTCGATGCAATAGAACAACAAAATATGGTTCAACTGGCCATATATAACTTTTTAGATAGGCCATGTATTCATTAAGCTAAAAGCATAATTAAAATATATTTGTCAACTGATATAAAAATGTATATAATAAATATCTTAACACTATTCCATTAAAAGGGTAATAGGTTGAGAAACAGGAAATTGTTGGTGGTCTTAACTTATAATACATACATTGTATTTGGTTATATAACTCCTCCACCCTTAAGAGGAAAACAAAAGGGACTTATTGTTTTCTGAAATTACATATTTTAATTCGTTCGTATTAAGTCTGTCTTGTTTTTGCAAAGTGTTCTTTTTAAATAGATTATACAAAATTACTTTGTTTGGTAAAACGTAAAACTTATAGATACATATTAAAATTATAACAATTACAATGCAAATGATTGCATAAATAAGAAATTAATATTTGTTCGTTTGTGAGTTTATTTGTAAAAGATCGTTTTTTAAAAGATCACTTTTAAAAATTCGCTATTTTTCTTGATGTCTTGTAATTCCTTTAAAGACACGTCGTTAGGTAACTTAATAGTTTTTTCTTTCGATGCACTAATGTCCAATTGAACTAGGGGAAGTTCATAAATTTGCTCCTTTTCTGAATGAGTGGCACAATATGTCTCTTCTTTAATTACGATGCAGCAACCTGGTTGAATACTGATTAGTTCAGGTGAATTAATCTCGTGTATTCCATTTGTTGTACATTTTTGACTAATTATTACTTACTTTGTGGAATTACGATGAGACGATTGTTGTTGACTGAATCAATGATATTGTCTGCAACAGTAACGTGTTTGGCAGAACAGGTGTTGTTATGTTTGCTTGTTAGAACTTCAGGCAAACAGTCCGTTGAAGTACCTAGTTGGATTAACTACATGATATATGCAGGTATCTTCTATCAGGGTACATTGCTGGTCTTCATAATGGTGCCAAATATTGTTTAGGATAATATAAGCTTTTCTTGGAATAATGATTTGGTTGAGAGGAATAGGAATTAATCGAAAATAGTCGTAAGATTTAGTGTATAATATTGGTATATGTATTCCAAACATTAATTTACTACCTTTCTGATAAAATTCAACACTGCAAAGTGAATAATAAAATTGTACATTATCGAACTGAGGTATGGATGTTTTTCCATAAATCTGTCTTATATCTTTAACAATTAATTCAAGTTCTTTCATGGGTAAAATCGAATTGTGTAAAGTATGTAATTTGGCAAATAGTACAGAGTTTTCTATTATATCTAATACATGTAGGAGGTCACTGCTATTAGCATTGAGGAGATATAAAGTTTTCAAAATTTTAAATTTATCTGGTAGTTTTGAAATATTTGCAATTTGTTGGTTATCTATTGTATTATTTATTAGATTATTAACGTCAGTTACGAAATGTTTACGACAGATATATCTGATTTCTTAAATCGTGCTGTATCATTTGTTGATTGCTATCTAAAATCCTTATAGCTTTATCGTATTTTTCGCCATCATCAGCGTCCAAGGTGCCAAAAAGCCATTTCTGTCCTTTATCTACGAGATTTATTAAGCCTCTTTTAAATCTGCGTGGTTTAAAATTATTTATTTTACTTAAAATTAAACTAAACGAGTTATTGATTAAATGTTCATTTTCTCTTACTTGGTACATTATATCTAGGAAGATAATTACAAATTGTTCTATATTGAATTAATTTATACATATTGAATTAATTTAAAATTAGCTTTTAAGTTGTCAATCGGTTTTATGAATTTAGAAATGTCTACGTATTTTATGTTTATGTGTGGTTATTTGAGCCTTGCCTAAGGATAATGGTAGTATAGGATTTTGTATTTTGGTAAAAGTAATGTCCGTTTGTCCATATGTCGTAAATATTAACAGTGACGCCAGCCATCTGGTAATTTTAATGGGAGTCATCTGAAACAACAAGGGTTTTGGTTACTCTAGGATGTGTTAACCTATTTTTATGATATTTACTACGACTAGTAATAACTTTCTTTTCTTTATCTTTTGTTATTGTGATTTGTTTATTTTTGGGCTTAGCTTTATTTCGTTTCTCGGTTATTAGATATACTGGTTCTTTTTTGTCGTATGTAGGTGGGTCTTGACGGTTATCATTTAATTTTTCGAGAATTTTCGTTTTAGCATTTTTATTTCTTTGATATAGTAACGCTAATTGTCTGAATAATTTTTTTATGCTTATCTACGTAATTTGTTACAATATCTTTTGTCGTAATGTCAAAAGGGCCTTTAGTTATTCTTCCGAACATAATTTGAAATGGTGTCATCTTTGTAACGGAATGAATTGCGTTATTGTAACCTAGAATACTTAATTTCATTACTTGTGAGATAGGTGATTTATCGCCTTCGATACGAACCGCTCTGATGCTGTCACAGAGAGTACTATGTAATCTTTCAACTGGAGAGTAACTTGTATAATTTGCAGGTGTAGTAAAATGTAATTGTATTTTATGTTTCTTGCAAAATTCAATAAAAGTTAAATTTTTGAATTCACGACTATTATCTACTGTTATTTTGTGAGATATACCCACATGTGATATAAATGATATGAATAAATCTAGGATTTCAGGTGCGTTATTGTTTGTAGTATACGCATGCGCATAACGAGAAAAGCTATCGATAATTGTAAGAAATCTTTATTTTTCTATTTGAAATGTGTCCATATATATATATATATATATATATATATATATATATATATATATATATATATATATATATATATATATATTAATGTTCTTGCAAAGATAGTTTAGTTTCATTTATGCCTTTATGTGTTGTTTTTGTTTCGTGGTGGTATTTTATTTTTTCATTTTGTTCGTCCTTATTTATTATGTATTGTAGGAAAATATTTGATTGGATTAATTTATATGAGTCCTGTGTAAATGTTTCTTTGATAATTTTGCAAAAATCTGGGATTATATTTAAATTTTTGAAAAGTATTCCATATGTATTTCTTGGTTTTAGGAAAGATTTTACAAAGTGAATTAAATGAGTTTTGAATTGCCTAGTTGGTAAAACTACAGTTATTCTATATTTATCAAATATATGCTGTCTGTTGACTGAGGGTCCAACGCTATCTTTACTTATGTCAATCATAATTTGATTTTTAAACGAATTCAAACATTTTTCGGAAATGGGTATGGTTAGTACTGGGTTTTCTAATGACGTGTGTTGAGTTTATGAGTCAGTATTGTCAATAGGAGGGTTTACTTGTACGTCACTTATTATAATTGCTTTAGATTTCGACCTGGTCATTGGGCCGTTATTTGTTAGAGTATGCTCTAGTTCTTGAAGTGATTCAGGACTAGGGTTTGAAGCTATATTTGTTAGTTTTAGCAATTCGTCAATTAATTCGTCGTTGACGTTGTCAGAAAAGTCGTGATGTAGTTTGTCTGCATCTCGGTCATCTGTATTGTTTACTATTGATGCCGTCTCTAGTGTATTAATTTCAATGCGTGATAGTGCATCAGCATTGGTATTGTTTTTACCTTTTTTGTACACTATAGTATAGTCAAATTCTTCTAATTTTAAGCGCCACCGTACAAGTCGCGAGTTTGGTTCTTTTAAGTTGAATAGCCATTGGAGAGACTTGTAGTCAGTTACTATTGTAAATTTACGTCCAAATAGATATGTTCTGTATATGTTTAGAGTACGTGAACCATAGGCTATTGGTTTATATATAGGCTTGCACAATGGTTCCTTGACTTAAAACAGCTCCAATAGAAACATTAGAAGCATCTATAGTGAGTATAAAAAGTTTGGAAAAATCTGGATATTGTAAAGCAGGATCATTTGTCAATATATTTTTACATTTTCAAAGGTCTCTAAAAATAACGGGGTATGCATTATTTTTTCATCCTTTTTTAAACACTGTGTAAAAGGTTTAGTTAATTTAGCAAAATCTTTAATAAATCGTCTATAGTAACCTAAAAGTCCTAAGAAAGATCTGATTTCTTTTGCCGTTTTAGGAATGGGAAATTTCGTAATAGCATTTATCTTTTTTGGATTAGGTCTTATACCTTCGGGTGTTATTATATGCCCAAGAAATTATACATATTTGCGTAAAAATTCCGATTTGTCCATTTTAATTTTAAGTTCATGTTCTCGTAATTTTGTAAATACTTGTTTTAAATTGCTAATATACTCCTGAAGGGAGGTAAAAATGATAATAATGTCGTCCATATAGACTAAACTAATTTTATTTTGTAACTCTAAGAACGTTATCTATTGCTCTTTGAAAGGTTGCAGGTGCATTTTTTAAGCCAAAAGGCATTATGAAGTACTCAAAATGGCCATGTTCTACGTTGAACGCAGTTTTTTCTGTTGATTTAGGATCCATCTCAATTTGGTGAAAACCGGATGCTAAATCTAAAGTAGTAAAGTAATTACATCTGCCTAATTTATTTAGAATGTCGTCAATGTTTGGGATGGGGTACCTGTCGTCTATTGTTTTTTCGTTTACTTTGCGGTAATCTACTACAATGCGCCATTTTCTTTTACCGCTTGCGTCAAGTTTCTTTGGTACGATCCAGATAGGACTTGACCAAGGCGAACTCGAGGGTCTTATAATACCGTCTTCGAGCATTTTATTAATTTGCTTCTGTACTTCTTTGTGACAATGTGAAAATCTATATGATTTTGTATATACGGGTACTTCGTAAGTTGTTTTAATTTGGTGTTTTACCTGATTTGTGAATGTTAATTTTGATACATCATCGTGGAATATGTCAGTAAATTGTTCGCAATAAATTTGTTACTGCTTTTAATTTTTCTGGTGTCATGTGTGACATTCTTAATTTAGGAACTATGTCATTGTTATTGGCTGTCAAAGTTTCATTTAAGTCGGTTTCAAAATTGTATAATTCGTAATCGCCATTATTTAAATACGAATCGATGAGACATTTCATGGGCACAAGTTTCTAAAACAGTCTGATTGGTTGGATTATAAATTTCAAAATAGGCAAAATTGTCTTCGGCGTATGTTATAGTCTCTGGTATACGTAATCCGCTAATTGAATACATTTCAGGAATTAATATTTCTCCCGGGGATTTGCTATTTGTATATATGGTAAATCATTTAGAACAGCTGAATTTAGCTCGACTAAGTTTCTTCTGTGGGAAAAATGTCAGTAGTATAGCAAAGCGGCTACGGGACCACTTTTGATGCGGATGGCATGTGTCCATCGGGAGCGACCAAAGATGGGTTAGTTCGTCAAGCCGCCGCCCGGATATTCCAGGTGTCGCTGTTGTAGTTCTGAAGAAGTGACGTCACTGGTGCTTGTTGGTCAATGACCAGAGGGTCTTCTTCAACGAGGGGGTGGGGGTAAGAAAAAAAAATGGCAGCGAAAAAACATGGCTGTATTAAGAAAAAAGGGGCGTGGCTGCGTTAAGAAAAAAGAGGGTAGGGAAAAAAACATGGCGGCGGAAAAAACAACATTAAGAAAAAAATATGACATGGCTGCATTAAGAAAAAAATATGACGTCATTAAACATGGCTGCATTAAGAAAAAAGAGGGTATGGGTAAGAAAAAAACATGGCTGCATTAAGAAAAAAATATGGCATCATTAAACATGGCTGCATTAAGAAAAGAACATGCCTGGGGTGGGGAAAAAACTGCATTAAGAAAAAAACATGGCAGCGGAAAAAAAAATGGCGGTGTTAAGAAAGAAATATGGTAGTATTAGGAAAAAAACATTACATTAAAAATGGCCACATTAAGAGAAAACACGTGATGTCATTCTTGGAAAAAAACATGGGGACAAAGGGGTAGGGGGGTAAGGAAACAAAATAGTGCTCTTAGGAAAAAAACATGGTGTCTTAAGTATGGTAGCATTAAGAAAAAACATGTCGGGGGGTAGGGGGGGTAAGAAAAAAATTGCATTAAGAAAAAAACATGGTGGCATTAGGAAAAAAAAACATGGTAGCATTAAGAAAAAAGATGGGGTGGGGGTAAGAAAACAAAATGGGCGTATTAGGAAAAAAAATGGTCGCATTAAGAAAAAAAAAACATGGCAGCATTAAGAATAAACACGTGATGTCATTCTAGGTTAGTTCGTGTGAGAAACGCCATTAGTAGCTGAAAAAACAAGGGGGTCCGTTACGTGGACTAAATATCTGACGCAATATATGAAAAGGGCCTTATCTTAAACTTTATCCGATTTCAATCGAATAAAGACTAAAATTCATTAAAAAATTAATTGAACATAATCACGAGAATATTTTTAATAGGTTAATAAATAAAAAAGTTATAGACAAAGAAAATGTATTTATGGTAAAAACAGGGGTTTTATTTTTGCTAAGTTGGTACTAAACAGCCACTATATTTGGGTTGGTACACCTGTATCATGGTATGACTTGAAAACGTGACTAAAATGTTTGCTATGCTATTGTAGACTAAATAAGCTGCTGTGGTGTCTGGTGAATAAACAAAAATTATCTGCACGTGGATGATTAAATGCCGAGTCATTTTTTCTTTTAACCTACTTGTCGTTTATTACATAGAATGCAAATTCAACGTTAAAAACAAGTTTTGACTTGTTGAAGAAAGTGTCGCAGCTGAGTTAAGGAACGTGAGTTATATGTAAACAAACTGGTGTTTGCCACTATTGTAGACAGTGATTAAAGCCGACTAACATCGAAATTGAGATCAAGGTCATAAATCCAAATCGTATTAAATAATATCTGCGTAAAACAGTACTGATGATTCATGGTGGAAAATTTGAAATCTGGGGGAGCACGGTGGATGGTAGGATGCGGGAAATTTGAAATCTAGGTCGGTCAGGTGTAAAGAGAAAACACGTGACAGAAATGTAATTTATTTCCTGTATATTATATTTTACATCCTTCGAGTTCGTGGCGTTGGATTTCAATTAAACTTGATATATGAACCTAATGATGTCTACTGAATAGACGAACTTAATCGATTACTTAAGAAAGTAAAAATCTTAGTTCCATGCTGTCCGATCGAAGTGAAATTTTACGTGGGTATACTTATACATTGATTGTGATCATCTGACGCAATATGTCAAAAGGGCCTTATCTTAAACTTTATCCGATTTCAATCGAATAAAGACTAAAATTCATTAAAAAATTAATTGAACAGATTCACGAGAGAATATTTTTGATAAGTTAATAAATAAGAGTTATAAACCAAAAAGAAAAAAATATATTTATCATTATATTTAGATTCAATATTAAGATAATATAATAACTTCCATCTAAATACGTCTCATTCAAGCGTTATTAAAAAAAGTATAAAAATCATATTCGATAAGAAAAAAAACTAGTGTTTCAGTATTGGTTATTTGGAATTACAATTTTTTTATCTCTATTACTTACAGGTTGTATATATTGCTCATCATTATTGTTGATATGGATTTTTACCTACCTGTTTATGTGATTCAGATATATTTATAAATGAAATACAGTTGGCTAGTTAAGATTAAAAATCTGAAGACTAGGGAGGTATGTAGAGACATGGATGGTAGGTAGTAATATAAGTTTAGACTAAAAAAGAAACAGTGCTGATGATACAGGGCTAGAAATTTGAAATCTGGGGAAGCGGGGTGGATAGCAGATAGGTTGGAAATTTGAAATCTGAGGACTAGGTAGCGAGGATATTGGTAAGGTAGGATGGAAAATTAAGAAGGGGTCTTATGAAGGAAACTGTTAATATATATATATATATATATATATATATATATATATATATATATATATATATATATATATATATATATATATATATGTATATGTAGTTATGTACATCATATTCCCCCCTTTAACACATAGTTTTTTACTTGATATTGACAATGTTCCATGGTGTATATTTATATAATATTATTATAAACAAAACTTATTTTGTATTGGAATCAATCTGATAATTTACTTTATCGACTCCAAAATGATGAACAGACATAATCGCTATCGAGTTCCACTATACAAGGTGTGAGATATATAACTTACATTATTTGATATGTGTGATGTGAGAAAGTGAAAATCAATTATAATAAAATAATATAAAGACATAATATTATGAAATCAATGACTTGTAACTAGAAACTGGAGAGTTGAGTTTTATTTAGTAATCCTATGGCTTTTTGTTGACAAATTTCTCCAGGCAGTTGAGATAATCCTCAAAAGTAATTTTATTTACCACAACATTAGACTTTACACCTTTTTAGGTGTACTGTTAAAAACGTAGCCCTATGAAAATGAGTAATTATTTTCACATTGTTTTTATCCTTCATTAAAAACCATGGGATTTGTTTTTTATTTACTAGAGGAATATTCCAACGACTATCTCAGGGGATAGTCACTAAGTATGAAAAAAAGTACCTAGCATTAAAATTAGGAAAATCTGACGAAGACGAAACTCTTCCGATCCATTAAAAGAACTCCTATGGAGGATATCAGGAGAATTTTTGACAGCACCCACCTAGTAAAAGAAAACAATCTAGAGTCTCGAATAGAAGAGATTTTTTAAGATCAAACAGATCAGATCAACACCAATACAGAACCATACAGCTCATACAAGTTCCTTTACATGTGCTTAAATATATCGAGAATAACTTTAGCGATGAACATCATTGGTCAACTCATGCATTATACAGATTTACAATTACATACAATTAGTCCTTTTCTTTTTCTCCAATGTCTATCAACTTTTTGGTGTATTTCGTTTTCGTTAATATGCTATATCACAGTCTCAACTTAATGTTACAGACGGAAAATTTGTTTCTCAATCTGGAGTTCGGTTATTCTTTTGACCATATCCGCCTAAACTATCTAATAACTCTTTGCAAATGCTTTATGGTGCTGCAATAATTTATCTTAAGTATTTTAGAAAGTGAACAACTCCCAGCTGTTTCGTATTTTTACACTTTATATTGTACTAAATCGTCACATTGTCCAGTCCACACCCTCGTTCTTTACATGTTTAACGAAAAAAACAATTCTTAATTCAACTGCGGCGAATATCACAGTAATTTCAGTGTTTTTTTCCCAACAGCATTATCTAAAACTTTTTTGTTCAATATATGTTAGATATGTTTTTTATTATAATCTGCTGTCATGGGCTTTATACTTTCCCTAAAATTATTTAATCCATATTTTATGACAATACAGTTTTAAATTGTGAAACCTAGATGATACGTTTTTTATATAAAGTTAATAAGTTTTTTCCATTATTTAATATATACATATAAACTTCAAAATATCAGTCTGATTTGAGACTTTTTTTAAATAGATACCCACCTCAAGTATACATTTAATCATACACTCCGACTCTAAGCAAGTGACGCATCCAAAGACATATAGATCATTATCACATAAAATCAACTACTTTTTACAGACCTCGATCGGCTAGGAATGTGTCAAATATATACATGTAGCCAGGAAATGGGGAATGTGAACTTAATATGTTTTAATGTTTATCAGTTTAGTTTTATTTTAACCCTCTGAGTATCTTTTTACTATGTTTTATAATAATACATTTTGAAATTGTGATACCTAGATCATACATTGTTTATATAAATTAATAAAAGATTATTAAAATCAGATCTCTGTCAGAACTTTAAATATATGTATATCCGTATAGGGTTGTACGACCTATATAAAAAAATAATATCTGGCTTAATGAAGGATGAAAAGAATGAGAAAATAATAATTCATTTCATAGGTCTACGTTCTAGGCAGTATACTTATAAAGTGGAATCAAACAAAATAGTTAAAAAAAAACAAAAGGCGTATTCAAAGACACATAATCGTTAATCTAGTAAATAAATGGGAAGGGAGGTACGGAGCTAAAATTTGATATGCAAATCCTAATTTCCAAAGCAGATCCATTTTCAACGATAACTTATGGTCATTGAAATGAAAAAATCTCACATTATGTTCTATAAACCCCTGTATATAAGAATGTCTATCTTAGACACTTCTAAAAAATTTGTATGTATGATTTTCACAAAGCAAAAGGCGTATTCAAAGACATATAATCGTTAAGCTAGTAAATAAATGGGAAGGGAGGTACGGAGCTAAAAATTGATTGCAAATTCTAAATTCCAAAACGGATCCATTTTCAACGATAATCTTATGGTCATTGAAATGAAAAAATCTCACATTATATTCAATAAACCCCTGTATATCAGAATGTATATCTTAGATATTTCTAAAATTTGCGTGTATGATACTATAATTACATGTTAACGAAATTCCCTATAGAAAATAGTAAACTTTTGTACGCTGATACAACTGACAGTCTCTTGTACGAAATTCAGTGTAATGATGTATATAAAAATATTATCAAAAAAGACATTCATAGATTTCATACTTAGTGAGATAGTCGTTGGAATATTCTTCTAGTAAATAAAAAACAAATCCCATGGTTTTTAATGGAGGATAAAAACAATGTAAAAATAATTACTCATTTTCATAGGGCTACGTTTTTAACAGTACACCTAAAAAGGTGTAAAGTCTAATGTTGTGGTAAACAAAATGACTTTTGAGGATTACCTCAACTTCCTGGAGAAATCTGTCAACAAAAACCCGTAGGATTACTAAATAAAACTCAACTCTCCAGTTTCTAGTTACAAGTCATTGATTTTATAATATTATGTCTTTATATTATTTTATTATAATTAATTTTCACTTTCTCACATCACACATATCAAATAATGTAAGTTATATATCTCACACCTTGTATAGTGGAACTCGATAGCGATTATTTTTATTCGTCATTTTGGAGTCGATAAAGTAAATTATCGGATTGATTCTAATACAAAATAAGTTTTGTTTATAATAACATTATATAAATATCAAGTAAAAAAACTATGTTAAAGGGGGGAATATGATGTACATACATAACTACAGTTTTTATTAGAAATATATATATATATATATATATATATATATATATATATATATATATATATATATATATATATATATATATATATATATATATATATATATAAAAGGGGGTCCAACCACAACGTACGATGTTAATTGTAAATAAATCAAAAAGTTTTCAGAGAATTATCTTAATATTTTTTATTATGATAGAAGGATCTATGACAATTATGCGTGAAACAAAATATCGGCCAAATGCTCGCCGCGGCTTCGGTGGCATACCTCTATATCCGATGGTCCATATTTTCAATGACTCTGAGACATAATTGAGGTTCAATGTCGTTAATGTGCCGAATTATCCCATCCTTTAGCTCTTGTTTATTGTTCTTGGCTTATTGACGTATACTTTTTCTTTTAAATATCTGTTGAAACCACATATCGTCCAGGTCCATATCCTCAATTTCTGGCCACAAGCAGTGCGTTATCATCTCGCGATAGCGAACATCATTCACGGTAACTGCTTGGCCGACCTCATTTTCGAAGAAGTACGGCCCGATGACGCCGCCAGCCCATAAACCGCACCAAACAGTCACTGTTTGTGGATGCATCGGCTTTTCAACAATCACTCGTGGATTCTCATTGGCCAAATGTGGCAATTCTGCTTGTTAACGAATCCACTGAGGTGAAAGTGTGCCTCGTCGTTGAAGATGATTTTCTTTGTAAAGTCACCATTCACTTCTGTCTGTTCAACCAACCATTCGGCGTATTGACGACGCTCGAAATGGTCAGTAGGCTTCAGCTCTTGAGTCAATTGAAGCTTGTAAGCGTGTAAATTCAAATATTTATTCAAAATTCGCATCAGTGATGTTCGTGAGATGTTCAATTGTTGGGCACGACGACGAGTCGATGTTGACGGCTCCTCTGTTACACTATCGCGAACAACAGCAATATTTTCCGCAGAACGAACTGGGCGAGCATGCACAGGTGTTTTCACATTTCCGACAGATCCGCTTTGCTGAAATTTGCGCACAATTCTCCCGATTGTGGACACATTTGGTCGATTATGCTGACCAAAAAAGTCACGAAGTGCACGAAATGCATTTTGATTTGAACGCCCACTTTCGTAAAAGGCTTCAACAATCTTAACGCGCTGCTCAATTGTGTACGTCTCCAAGGTTGAATTTGTCAAACACTGAAACAAAGAGATGTCAAATTAAGTTGGGCAAAAAACTTGACGTTAAGGTGTGACTCACAATTAACATCGTGCATTATGGTTGGACCACCATATATGCATAAATATATGCATATATATATATATATATATATATATATATATATATATATAAATATATATATACATATATATATATACATATATATATATACATATATATATATATATACATATATATATATATATATATATATATATATATATATATATATACATATATATATATATATACATATATATATATATATATATATATATATATATATATATATATATATATACATACAAATGTGACTCTTATATTTTTTCATCGTTATTGTTTAGTTAATTATTAAGTGTAATAAAGTGTGTGAAAATGCAACCAAAGTCCAGTAAATCTGCCCCAAAGCAAATTATTTCCTGCTCGCCTCCGACATCAGAAGTGGGATCAGAACTATTACCACAATCGTCAAATAATGAAGAAGCTTCAGAAAATAGCTCCGAAAATGTAATTCGAGAAATCTAATGATTGGGGCAAGAAATAAGAGATCAACCAGGACCTTCAGCGCGCCCATCTGCCTCTACCAACATGGGACAAATAAAACTACCAAAGTTCAATCCCGCAGATAAAAATATGAACGCAGAATCCTGGTGTGAATTTGTTGATGCCTGGGTGGAATTTTTTCAACCCAGCCATATAGAAATTGCATTGACATTTTCCGGTGCTCTAGAAAATGAAGCCGCAAATTGGTTAATATCAGCCAAACCAATGAAGAAAACCTGGGAGTTACTTCGTGCCGAATTCTTGGCTGTATTTCAACGAAGAGTAAGCCCAATTGAACAGTTAGCTGAAGCTGTACTAGGACGAACCGATATAGCACCTGAAGATGCCACAATGGAAGACCTGTTACACAGCATGCAAACTGCTTTGACTCTTATGCGAGAACGAGAAAGCGACGAGGCCCTAGCTGTCCTAATAGGCTGCTTCCAAGCTTCCAACCGATTTCCCTATGCCAGACGAAGATTTCAAACTGACTTGCCTAAGGATATTCGCACCTTTTGCACCATGATGGAGGGGAAATTCATCAAACGTCCGGCGCTATATCCTACTGGTCAACATACTAATTCCAAGCGCCCAAATATGTCATCCTCACATTCTGGAAGAAGTGTAGCGTCCTTTTCTGGCCGATGTCACAACTGTTACCGACTTGGACATAAAGAGCACAGCTGTCGCCAATCCAAACACGCAACTTCAACAAGTAGTGTGAATCGACACCACCAGGACAGGGAATCAAAATTTGTCAGCTGTTTCACTTGTGAGGAAGCTGGTCATATCTCACCAAATTGCCCCAAGAAGGATCGCTCTCGGAGACCAAGCGGAGAACGCCGAATAAGTGAGAGAGGGGTGAACATTTGCGAAGTTGCCGCCTTGCCTGAGGGAAAGCTACTTTTAAAACTGGTGAGATGTTTTCATTTTTATTCGATACAGGCTCTGACTGTTCTCTGGTCCGTAGAAGTATTGCATGCCACTTCGATGGCAAAAGATTCAATAATTTAGTTTCCTTAAAGGGGATTGCTAGTGGCTCTTCCTTATGTTCAACACAAATTTTAACGCTGGTAGAAATTTAGAATTTACATGTTGAAATTTTGTTTCATGTAGTCTCAGATGAAGTTATTTCAAAGAGCATTATAATTGGCAAAGATTTAATAGCACAAAATGTTGACGTGCACTTTGGTCCATCTGGTTTAATTTTAAAACGTGCAATCAATGTATTACTTTGTGACCAGACACCGCTAAATTTTTCAGGGGTTAATACTGATGTCAGATATAGAAAAACAAAACCTATTCACTTTGTTACTAAAATACAGTAAATATTTTGTCAATGGCGTCCCTTCAGCACGAGTCACCACAGGAGCTTTAAAAATACGTTTAAAGAATTCTAATAAATTTGTTCAACGTAGGCCTTATCGTTTAGCACCTGTTGAACGCGAAATAGTTAGAGAGCAAATTAAAGATTTAATAGAAGCTAATGTAATTAGGCCAAGCTGTTCTCCATTTGCCAGTCCAATTATCCTTGTGAAGAAGAAAGATGGTTCAGACAGGCTCTGCGTAGATTTTCGGGAACTTAATGACAATACTGTACCAGACAATTATCCAATACCCTTAATCAATGACCAAATTAATCGGTTATGCGGGGCGCAGTACTTCACGTCATTAAACATGGCTGCTAGTTTTCACCAAATACCCGTTGATCGTGAATCCATTGAGAAAACAGCATTTGTAACTCCGGATGGACAATACGAATACCTCACCATGCCTTTTGGTCTCAAAAATGCACCCTCTGTATATTAGAGAGCAATTGACAAAGCTTTAGGTCAACTTCCTAACACTTTCGTGATTGTTTATATTGACGATATTTTAATTCCATCAAGTTCGATTTCCGAAAGTCTTGAGCGTTTAGAAATTGTCATACAAACACTTACTAAAGCAGGATTTTCATTTAATATTAAAAAATGTAGTTTTCTTAAACTCGAAATAGAATATCTTGGCTATGTAATATGAGCCGGCGAAATGAGACCAAACCCGCGTAAAGTTTCAGCGTTAATTAATGCGCCAGTACCCAAAACTGTTAAACAAGTGCGACAATTTCTGGGTTTAGCTTCTTATTTCCGGCAGTTTATTTCAAAATTTTCTAAAATAGCCACCCCACTGTATCAATTAACTACTTCGCCAACAAAATCCATAAAGTGGCTGCCACGACATGAAGAAGCGAGACAGCAACTTTTAAGAGCACTAACGTCGGAACCAATCCTAATCATTTTTTATCCTAATTGGTCAATCGAATTACACACCGATGCTAGTGCAGACGCTTACGGAGCAATATTATTCCAAAAGAGAGACTTAAGATAATTTACCGAGAAGGCAAACGCATGAAACATGCCGATTATTTGTCAAGAAACCCTACACCGCCACTTGAAAAGGGCAATGTAAACACAGATGCACGTTCCGTGCAGGTAGTTGACCTATATACAGATTGGCTCTCGGTCGAACAAAAACGGGACAACTACCTTTTAAGCATCATCACAAAAATTAGGTCAAATGAGCTTGATCCAGACCTAGCAAAAACCTATGACGTTCGTAATAATTTATTGTACCGTAAAATCGAGCGCCATCATAAAAGTTTATATTTACCAGTGGTACCTAAGTCAATGGTGTGGTCGGTAATAAATCACGTACACACTGACTTAAAACATTTGGGTTGGGATAACTCTTGATAAAATTTATGAGTTATATTGGTTCCCGAAAATGGCACGCACGGTTAGAAAATTTGTTGAAAATTGTATAATTTGTAAATCTTCTAAAAATGCAAGTGGTGCAAAGCAAGTTCAAATGCATGCAATACCTAAAATACCCAGGCCCTGGCATACAATACACTTAGATATTTCGGGCAAGCTCAGTAGTAAAAGTGATACCAAACAATACGTATTCATCATAATCGATGCTTTTTCAAAATTTGTGTTGTTGAGAAACATAAAATCACTTACGTCAGGGACGGCTCTTGATTGTTTAAAAGAATCCACTTATCTATTTGAAGCGCCTGCTCGAATTATTTGTGATCAGGGTAAATGTTTCACTAGCAGTGAATTTCGTGGGTTTTGTAAGTCCCATAATATTGATTTACACATTATTGCACATAGTATAAGCCGTGCGAATGGTCAAGTAGAACGTGTTGCAAACACTTAAGAACACTTTAACATCGATAGAGTCAGAAAGTAATGATTGATGGCAAGATTCTCTAGGAGAGGTACAATTAGCTTTAAATAGTACTAGACATAGGGTAACCGGTTTTAGTCCTGCCGAATTGCTATTTGGAACCGAAATTCGCTCGCTTAATTTGCAGAAGATCATACATTGTGAGTTATTAAATTAAGATAATGCAATCTCATTGAAAGATATCCGTAATCAAGCAGTTAAAAATATTAAGGTGTCAGCACAAAAAGAGACTTCCCGCTTTAACCTTGGAAAAGCTACTATTCAACCTTTTAAGGAAGGTAATTTTGTATTTAGTAAAAGTAACGAAAGAATGCTAACAAAACTAGAAAGAAAGTATAGAGGTCCATTTAAAATAATTAGAGTCCTAGAAAATGACAGATATGAAGTGGAGAGAGTTTCTCACAAAGGCAAAGGTCAACTGTTTAAGTTTGCCCATGATCAGTTGCAAAAAGTACCGGAAGGACAAGGTGAAGTTGTCCTTGATCCCGAAGTTGAGAGCCAGACTAAGCCTGTGTTCGCTGATGATTAGGGTAATTGATTTGTCCATTTTTACTGTGCATGTGAAGTAGTGAATTATTTCAAAGTATTGGGATAACTGAGTGAGAGGACATCTTTTGGTCGGTCCTGCACGGGATAACTGAGTGAGAGGACATCTTTTGGTCGGTCCTCCACGGGATAGCTGAGTGAGAGGACATCTTTTGGTCGGTCCTCCACTGGATATCTGAGTGAGAGGACATCTTTTGGTCGGTCCTCCACAGGTAGTTGAGGTTGAGGAGACATCAGTTGGTCGGTCTCCCTGTCTTAGAGTGAACGAGTTAAGTTTGAGGAGGCATCAGTTGGTCGGTCTCCCTATCTTAGAATGAATGAGTTGAGTTTGAGAGGACATCAGTAGGTCGGTCCTCCACTCTCAAGCTGAACACCGGTATAGTCGTCATACTATACCAACTTACGTAGCTAGTCAGGATGGACGAGCGATTTGAGGATGGTAATTTACTTGTTATGTTTCAGATTAAAACTGCAGTGCCCGAGGACACGCACTATGTCAGTATGGCCGTGTCGGCGACAACCCTCTGTATAGGCCCATGCCACCCCGGTTATCGAAATAGGAATGCATGGAATGCAGACATAAACACGGTTACGAGAAGACGTAAACATTACCATAAATGGTCATGTCGAATGTGTGACTGGAGCTAGTGGGGGGAACCTATTTCTCCCGCGGGCAGAACAAAACCGGGTTGAGGGTCCCGTGTATGGACTCAGTTAAAAAAAGACTCGAGATAGCGAGACGAGGATATCACGGGACTATTGGTGGCGGACTGCTTAGCTCCTTTCGTGCAATTTAATTATCGTTTTAATGATCTGACATTTTAGTTTTAATATTTACTGACTATTGATTTCGTTTGTTTTGTTTAGTGACTTTTATATTTTTTCATCGTTATTTTATTTTTAATCGTTTAGTTAATTATTAAGTGTAATAAAGTGTGTGAAAATGCGACCAAAGTCCAGTAAATCTGCCCCAAAGCAGATTCTTTCTTGCTCGCCTCCGACATATATATATATATATATATATATATATATATATATATATATATATATATATATATATATATATATATATATATATATATATATATATATATATGATGGTCCAACCATAATGCATGATATTAATTGTGAGTCACACCTTAACGTCAAGTTTTTTGCCCAACTTAATTTGACATTTCGTTGTTTCAGTGTTTGATAAATTCAACCATGGAGAGGTACACAATTGAGCAGCGCGTTAAGATTGTTGAAGCCTTTTACGAAAGTGGGCGTTCAAATCAAAATGCATTTCGTGCACTTCGTGACTTTTGGTCAGCATAATCGACCAAATGTGTCCACAATCGGGAGAATTGTGCGCAAATTTCAGCAAACCGGGTCTGTCGAAAATGTGAAAACACCTGTGCATGCTCGCCCAGTTCGTTCTGCGGAAAACATTGCTGTTATTCGCGATAGTGTAGCAGAAGAGCCGTCAACCTCGACTCGTCGTCGTGCCCAACAATTGAACATCTCACGAACATTACTGATGCGAATTTTGAATAAAGATTTGAATTTACACGCTTACAAGGTTCAATTGACTCAAGAGCTGAAGCCTACTGACCATTTCGAGCGTCGTCAATACGCCGAATGGTTGGTTGAACAGACAGAAGTGAATGGTGACTTTACAAAGAAAATCATCTTCAACGACGAGGCACACTTTCACCTCAGTGGATTCGTTAACAAGCAAAATTGCCGCATTTGGGCAAATGAGAATCCACGAGTGATTGTTGAAAAGCCGATGCATCCACAAAGAGTGACTGTTTGGTGCGGTTTATGGGCTGGCGGCGTCATCGGGCCGTACTTCTTCGAAAATGAGGTCGGCCAAGCAGTTACCGTGAATGGTGTTCGCTATCGCGAGATGATAACGCACTTCTTGTGGCCAGAAATTGAGGATATGGACCTGGACGATATGTGGTTCCAACAGGATGGTGCCACTTGCCACACATCCAACGAAACAATGGCACTCTTGCGCGAGAAATTCAATGGCCGTGTCATCTCACGTCGTGGCGATGTTAATTGGCCGCCACGATCATGTTATTTGACACCGTTGGACTTCTTTCTTTGGGGATATTTAAAAGAAAAAGTATACGTCAATAAGCCAAGAACAATTCAAGAGCTAAAGGATAAGATAATTCGGCACATTAACGAAATTGAACCTCAATTATGTCTCAGAGTCATTGAAAATATGGACCATCGGATAGAGGTATGCCACCGAAGCCGCGGCGAGCATTTGATTTATTTACAATTAACATCGTACGTTGTGGTTGAACTACCTTATATATATATATATATATATATATATATATATATATATATATATATATATATATATATATATATATATATATATATATATATATATATTTCTAATAAAAACTGTAGTTATGTATGTACATCATATTCCCCCCTTTAACATAGTTTTTTTACTTGATATTGACAAAGTTCCATGGCGTATATTTATATAATGTTATTATAAACAAAACTTATTTTGTATTCTAATCAATCCGATAATTTACTTTATCGACTCCAAAATGACGAATAAAAATAATCGCTATCGAGTTCCACTATACAAGGTGTGAGATATATAACTTACATTATTTGATATGTGTGATATGAGAAAGTGAAAATTAATTATATTATAAATTATTAATTATATATATAAATATATTAATTAGTAATATATATATAATTAATAATATAAATATTATTAATTATATATATAAATTAACAGTTTCCTTAGAAACACTAGTTTTTTTTCTTATCCAATATGATTTTTACACTTTAAATAACGCTTGAATGAGACGTATTTAGATGGAAGTTATTCTGTTATCTTAATATTGAATCTAAATATAATGATAAATATATTTTTTTCCTTTTTGGTTTATAACTCTTTTATTTATTAACAGATGACATAAATATCCTCTCTTGTGATTCTGTTCAACTAATTTTTTAATGAATTCTAGTTTTTATTCGATTGAAATCGGATAAAGTTTAAGATAAGGCCCTTTTGACATATTGCGTCAGTTGATCACAATCGATGTATAAGTATACCCACGTAAAATTTAACTTCGATCGGACAGCATGGATCTAAGATTTTTACTTTCTTAAGTAATTGATTAAGTTCGTCTATTCAATAGATATCATTAGGTTCATATATCAAGTTTAATTGAAATTCAACGCCACGAACTCGAAGGATGTAAAATTTAATATACAGGAAATAAATTACTATTTAATAAATTAATATTTCTTTCATGTGTTTTCTGTTTACACCTGACCGACCTAGATTTCAAATTTCCCGCCTTCCTACCATCCACCGTGCTCCCCCCAGATTTCAAATTTTCCACCATGAATCATCAGCACTGTTTTACGCAGATGTTATTTAATACGATTTGGATTTATGACCTTGGTATCAATTTCTATGTTAGTCGGGTTTAATAACAGTCTACAATAGTGGCAAACACCAGATTGTTTACATTTAAGTCACGTTCCTTAACTTAGCTGGCGACACTTTCTTCAACAAGTCAAGACTTGTTTTTAACGTTGAATTTGCATTCTATGTAATAAACGACAAGTAGGTTAAAAGAAAAAATGACTCAGCATTTAATCATCCACGTGCAGATAATTTTTGTTTATTCACCAAACACCACAGCAGCTTATTTAGTCTACAATAGCATAGCAACCATTTTAGTCACGTTCTCAAGTCGTACCATCATACAGGTCTACCAACCCAAATATAGTGGCTTTTTAGTACCAACTTTGGAAAAATAAAACCCCTGTTTTTACCATAAATACATTTTCTTTGTCTATAACTTTTTTATTTATTAACCTATTAAAAATATTCTCTCTTGTGATTATGTTCAATTAATTTTTTAATGAACTTTAGTCTTTATTCGATTGAAATCGGATAAAGTTTAAGATAAGGCCCTTTTGACATATTGCATCAGATATTTAGTCCACGTAACGGACCCTCTTTGTTTTTTTTTCAGCTACTAATTACGTTTCTCACACGAACTAACCTAGAATGACATCACGTTTTTTTTCTTAATGCGGCCATGTTTATTTTTTTCTTAATGCGACCATGTTTTCTCCTAATACCCTCATTTTGTTTTCTTACCCCCACCCCACCTTTTTTTCTTAATGCTACCATGTTTTTTTCCTAATGCCACCAAGTTTTTTTCTTAATGCAATTTTTTTCTTACCCCCCTACCCCCCGACATGTTTTTTTCTTAATGCTACCATACTTAAGACTATGTTTTTTTCCTAATAGCACTATTTTGTTTCCTTACCCCCCCTACCCCTTTGCCGCCATGTTTTTTTCCAAGAATGACATCACGTATTTTCTCTTAATGCGGCCATTTTTAATGTCATCTTTTGTTCCTAATACTACCGTATTTTTCACACCGCCATGTTTTTTTTTTCTTAATGCAATTTTTTTCTCTACCCCCTTTTTTATTAATGCTGCCATGTTTTTGTTTCTTAAGTCAGTCATGTTTTTTTCTTATCCCCACCCTCGACATGTTTTTTTCTTAATGCAGTTTTTTTCCCCACCCCAGGCATGTTTTTTTCTTAATGCAGCCATGTTTAATGACGTCATATTTTTTTCTTAATGCAGCCATGTTTAATGATGTCATATTTTTTTCTTAATCATGTTGTTTTTTCCGCCGCCATGTTTTTTCCCTACCCTCTTTTTTCTTAACGCAGCCACGCTCCCTTTTTTCTTAATACAGCCATGTTTTTTCGCTGCCATGTTTTTTTCTTATTCCCACCCCCTCGTCGAAGAAGACCGTTGGTCATTGACCAACAAGCACCAGTGACGTCACTTCTTTAGAACTACAACAGCGACACCTGGAATATCCGGCCGGCGGCTTGACGAACTAACCCATCTTTGGTCACTCCCGATGGACACATGTAACAACACCTCTACAAAAGGACAAAGCGCTTACAAAATTTTAGCTCGTGACGTCATGAATGTAGGCCTTTCCGATATGGAGTGAAGATGTAGGAAGCCGGCTTACAGGTGGCGTAAACACGATCGAGACACCACAGATGTTTGCAACGTTGCCAGACTATACGATACTAGCGAATATTAGGATTCCAGTATATAAAGTATGTATCTCTTTCTCTTAAATTACCATTTTCTTCTCCAATATCGTAAAACACATATTTCCATAAGATGTTCTTTCCTCTTTTTTTAATGTGGTATTTCGTAATTTATTTATTTAATTATCAAATACTACTACCTTGTTCGTGGACTTCCCTAACAAAAATACTTTCCTTACGGAGCCGGCAACAGCGTTTCATCTGGTACGCTAACCTATAAACCTAGCGTTGCTATAATCAGCGTTATTTCTTGCATTTTTCTAAAATCAGAACTGTTTATGTGCTTTTAAGTGCGTGAAACTTGTACCTAATATTTCGTTGTATATTTAGGTATACAATTTATATTGTTAGGCGTATTTTTAAATACGTAAAACCATATATTTCGGATTTATAACCTGTTGCTTTTTTGGCGGTCCGTCGGTTTGTTTACAGCACAGTTTTTGTTCGTGTTTAATTGTATGTTTTTCTCTTGGTTTCGGCTAGTTTTGTTGTAATTGATACTTAGTGAAATTATGCCTCAAAAGTGTTGTGTTCCTCGCTGTAACGGAAACTATAAAAATGGGCCTAAAGTTCATGTTTTCGGTTTTCTAAAGGACGTAAGTTTACGACAAAAATGGCTAAAAGCGATACCCCGAGATAACTGTCAGCCCACAAACAACACGAGAGTATGTGAAGCTCATTTTCCTGAAGGTAGTATAATAAAAAGTACAACAGTTCAAGACTCAAACACTGGTAAGATTTTTACAACAGATTTACTAAAACCACGGCTAAAAGAGGACTGTATACCATCTATTTTTTTAAATTGCCCCATTTATTTATCAAAAGATGTCAAAATACGGCCAAGTAAAGATGAAAAGCTCAAAAATATTGATGAGTTAAATTTGTCAAAACCCCTTGAAATAAGCAAAATTGAGTTTGAGAAGCACGAAAAAAACATACATTTTGACAATTTTGATGAAATTATAGTAAAATTTTCTACATTTAAACTACCAAAAGACTGGTTTTCTGCCCAAAGTTTGTCTCAAGAAGGTGAAAGATTAACTATTTTTAAAATTGAATATACACCTGGCCCATGCATTAATTGGGCGATTGTTATTAATTATAATCTGAATATTGAAACTTTTTTGTATAGCGAGTCAGTTTGTATTTCAACATCAAAATTTAAAACGCCGTTTATTTCACATAGTTTGGACGATATACAGTCAATATTTGAAGCCATAGATGAGACTGTTATTACCGAGGTTATTACCCTACCTTTAGAGGAAAATCGAGAGGAAAATATTACCGATAATGACAACCCCGACTGGGACTTTAATAGCAAGACCATGCCTGATTCTGTCAAATCATCAGATGACATAAATAAAATTAAACGTGTATTCGATTTTGTGTCAAATATACTAAAAAGTTTTCGAAATCTTGATGATAATAAATAGTACATATAATATAAAATGGTACATGCTTTAGATTTTATTTGTGAACAATTAGCATTGCTTACAACTGCAAAGGAAAGATATGTAGTACAAGTAGTACAATAATTTTATGTTCTATTCTCTATACTATTAGTCCACATGCATACAAATACTTAAGAGATTATGCGTCTCTTATTTTACCACATCCTCAAACTATAATGGGTATTTGTAATAAACATATGACTGATCCTCATATAGATGAAAAAAATATGTTTTTAACCTAGGCTCGAAATGTGTTTGGTTTGTTAAAGGATCATGAGATATTTGTGACACTGCTTTTCGATGAAATTCACATTGACCCTTTTATGGATTATAAGGGAGGCAATATAGCTGGTACAGCAGTCAATAATAATAACTCTCTAGCTTCTTCAGCATTTACCTTCATGATTGCAAGTGTGTTTTCTAGCTTTAAAGAGGTAGCTCACATAGCTCCCGTCTCAAAAAATAATTCCGAAATACTCTATAATTTTATTAAAACTATTATTGAAAATTTAGAGGAAATTGGGTATGTAGTTTTTTGCACAATAAGTGATAATAATGCTATTAACGGGAAAGAAATGAGCCATTTTTCAACTACAGACCAACTTAGTATTGTTTATCCTCACCCGGTAGATAATAAAAGACCATTATTTTACTTATTTGACACAGTTCACCTACTAAAATGTATATTTACTAATTGGCTTAACTGTAAATCTGATCAAACATTTTATTTTCCTGATTTTGACACTTCAGAAAAAAAATGCGCTTCTTTTCCTGCGCTAAAAAATTACAGGAACTGGAGTATGATAAGCTTTTAAAGTTCGGCTATTCTTTAAACCTAAAAGCATTGTTTCCTTCATCTTTAGAGCGACAAAATGTAAAACTTTCACTAAAAATTTTTAACTTTTTCGTAGTAGAGGCTTTAAGACATTTTGATGGCCGTATACCACACTCTCAAGATACTGCTGATTTTGTAAACATCATAACGATATGGTGGAAAATAGTAAATGTAAAAACCCCATTCAAAGACAAACATAAACGTGACATATTTCAGGAACCTATCGTAAAGAAACAACTCACAGACATTGAGTTGGATCCTAAGATTGAGTTCTTAGAAAAAATGTTAAGCTGGCTCGATACTTGGCAACCTAGTAGTTTTTCAAAGACTCTTACTAGACAGACCCGAACTGCTTTAAGTCATACCCTTCATGGGCTGCTTGAAATTACCAAATACTGTTTTAATGAACTTGATCTGAATTATGTTCTCTTAGGGAAATTTCAAACAGACTCTCTTGAAGATAGATTTGGTAAATACAGGCAAATGGCAGGTGGTCATTATCATATTTCTGTGCGCCAGTTATATGAGACAGAGAAGAGACTTAGAATTCAATCTATATTAACACTTCAGTCTCGCAGTTTTGGCCCTATTAATGTTAATAAGTTCTATGAGCTACCTGATTATGACCCAGATGAAAATTGCTCTCAACAAGACTTTTCTCAAATTAAAACGTTATTGTCTCAAATTTTAATAAAGGATGATCACTTTCACGATATCAACGATGTATTGCCGTTAATTACATATTTAGGTGGTTATTGTTGCTATATTACGTTAAAAAAATTAAAATGTGCCAGCTGTAAACAAAAATTAGTATATGACGAGCAATTTATTGTTGAGGACAATTTTGATCTCATTAATAAATTAAATCGTGGAGGACTTTTATATCCTCAAGGACAAGTTATAAATGTTGTATCTGTGACTTATATAATCTTCAATAAATTAATAAATGAATTTGAGGACGCATTTCTAGAAATCTATAATAAAAGATCGTTCATGGTTCATTTAATTTTGGAATATTGTATTGAACAGAAACATGTCTCACATTTCAATGGATGCGTTAATCATTATGGAAAAGACATTTTAAAAATTATTCTCAAAAATATTTCCAATACCCTCTTAAAAAATTATTGCGCTAAAAATAGCGACCATTTAAAAAAAAAAAGGAAATAAAAAAAGAAAACTCGATACATTAACGAAGTAGGCCATATACCAATACATGCATAAATATTTTTTATAACTAAACGTATATAATTTGGGACCTATTTCTTTAAAAGTTTAATTAATGTATTTTCGTGGCTTGTGTTCTATAATATATTTTTTATACCTAAACTCTCACCTCAACACTAAGTTATGCACGATGTTAGGTAGGTAAATGAAATTTGAAACTGCATAACATGAACATTCATACCTACATTATACCTACTAAGTAATAATAATTAAGAGGTGTGGAATAGTTAAGTATATGTATTTATGTATAATAACCTCTTTTCAGTAGTGTGAAAAATGTTTATTATACATAAATACATATCCTGAATGTTGGCGCAGGTGTAGGGGAGTTGGGAGCCTGCACTTAATACTACACCTAGTATTAAACCAAAACTCGAAACATAATTTTTGGGACTTGTCAAGAAGCCTGTCATATAACTAGCGTTCTTTAAAATAAGTTAACTATTGATAGTTTTCATAAACATTAGTGTATGTATCCCCTTATATGATTAAAATTGCACGGCCTACATTGATGACGTCACACGACAAGCACTAAAGCCTTGTTATTCAGTGGGTGTTGACACATGCCACCGCATCAAAAGTAGTCCCGTAGCCGCTTTGCTATACTACTAATGTCGTTTTGAAAATTTTTTTGTTGCGTATTCGTATGGCAAATTTCATTATCTTCGTTAAAATATTCTTGTTCGTTTTGGTAATCTGAATAATTTTCAGGTGTAGATGTATTTAATTCATCAGGGTACTCGTTATACTCGTGGACGTGTATTTCTTCGTTTCTGAAATTTCGCGGTTGAAAATAATTTTGTTGTCTAAACGGTTGATTATAATTTTGAGATGTGCTTGCTCTAGATGTTATTGACATCGGGGTAGGTGTTTGTGAAGGGATTGTATTTTTTGGTGCCCATACGTTTTACGAATTGCCAAAACCTTGTTGATTATTGGGAAATGATCGTCTTACATTTGTGTTATTTTGGAATATATTTTTTTGTTGATGTTTAAAATCAGCGGGAAATTTTCATGGGGTAAATATTGCACGTTTGTATTGGACTGTCTAAATTGTGGCGTTTGATTTTGTGCATTTGAATAATGAATAGATTTTTGATTAGCAGGTATATGATTTGAATTATGTCTAATGTTTGACATTTGATCTTTTTGTGTCGAATTTAATAATCCTAATTCGTGTTTTAAATTTTTGTCTTCACGTACTATTCTAATTGCATCTTCTAAAGAGTCTGCATTGCGATTTAAAATTCGATCTCTGAGTCGTTCTGTCAAATGTTTAATAAAAGTCTTAAAAGCAGATTCGTCGTACATTTGTAGATGTACTATTTTGTCTTGAGATGAAAGTGCATTTTCGGAATTTAATTTAAAGGAAATTTGACTACGAATGTCTTGGATACGTTTGCCAAAATTAGTGAATGATTATTTTTGATATGGTCTCATTGCTGCCATTTCGACGCCTAAGCTCCGAAATCTCTAGGGTCTCCAAAATTCAGTCTTAAAGAAGTTTTTACATCTAGCCAATTATTTAATTCTAGTCTAGCGCCAATTAATATTTGAGCTCTACCAGTTAATTTTGATTTTATTAGTTGTAATATGTAACGGTTTAAAATAATGTTATTACATGAATACAAATTTTGAAATTGATCCGCTGCATTAATAAAAAATTCTAATAAATCTGTTCGTTTATCATACAATGGAATTGTATCTGCAAAAGTGTTAAGTAATACAACATTTACTTCTGGCATTTTGGATGCAGATTTTTCTGTATCTTCTAGAGATATGTTACTTAAATTATTACTTATTTCGTCTAAAGGTCAAGTACAGGCATATACTAATTTTATTTATTGTGAAAATAATTTTTATCAATTTACTATAATATTAAGAAATCAGTTATTTAAAACACTTCGTACATCGGTTTAATAGCATTACATTTATACCAAGCAGAAAATAACTTAAATATATATTCGTTAAAAATACCTCGCATATAGTTTTAATAATTTAATTTAATTTTATAAAATTTTTATTTTTACTAGGTTTGTTGATCTATAGAGAACAAATAATGTACTACTTTTCTTGCTCACACAGTGCCTCTTGAGACACTCGAGTCGAAATAGTAAATTAGTGATCTCTAGTTCAAATTAAAATAAAATACAAAAACATATAAATAAATATAACGTAAAATTTGTATAGTTCCACTATGAATGATTTTACGAATTATTCACTTTCTTAATTTTTTAAATTGCAGGAATTTTAAAATTCTCTAATTTATACTAAAATTTTTCACCTAATTGTTACGATTAAAATTTTAGGAAAAAGAAAAAACAGGAAAATACTTAGCTTACCTTGATGGTGGTCGAAGATTCCCCATGTTCTACGGCTCGATTCACACACTGGAACGTTAATTATTTGTAAAGGCTTAGTTTGTTGAAACATAATTATTTTTGCAATTAAAAGAACACCTTCGAATCCTACCGGCTGCGCCAAATAAGCTCGTTGCCAAACGGACTTTTGGTTTTTTTAAAAAGTAAAAACAACTTATTAACATTTATTTGAGATACATACAGTTACATGAATTCGATGCAATAGAACAACAAAATTTCATTAAACTAAAAGCATAATTAAAATATATTTGTCAACTGATATAAAAATGTATATAATGAATATCTTAACACTATTCCATTAAAAGGGTAATAGGTTGAGAAACAGGAAATCGTTGGTGGTCTTAACTTATAATACATACATTGTATTTGGTTATATAACTTGCGCATACTCCTTAACCATAATAAAATCACAAAAATTGTTCAAAATGGTCACCATTATTCTGTATACATCCTCGTGTTCTTCTCACCAGCGATTCACGAACATTTTGAAACAGCTGTGGATCATTTCTTATTATATTAGCTGCGTCTTCAATTTGTTCTTGCAATTCTTCAATTGTATTAACTGGTACAGAATAAACTAGTTGCTTCCGTTTAACGACGTTTCTAGGAATTTGTGGGGGAACACTATCATGTTGAATCCACATCAGTCTTTTTGTTGCTAGAGGCAATAAATCATTCAAATGATCTTCTAAAGTTTCACTCAAAAAATTAAGATACATTCCTCCATTCTGACGTCTAGGTAGTATGTACGGTCCAATAAGAAAATTGTCAATAATTCCTGCCCAAACATTCACTGAAAATTGTTGTTGGAAGCTGGTCTCTCGTACAGCTCGAGGATTTTCATCGGCCCAAATATGGGTATTGTGGATATTAAAAACCCCTTCTCTGGTAAATCCTGCCTCATCTGTCCAGAAAACGAATCTTAAAAACTGTGGATCCTGTTCAAATTATTGTTGTAACCATTCACAATAAACCATTAACATAAAAATCTCTCAGGAAATACTTTGCAGTTAGTACAAACCTTTTACAGTAGGCCTTCTCTTCCCCATTATATTGTATAAAATTCCTGAATTATCTTCCACAAACATTCTTCAGTAAAATTATGTACGACTACGTATGTATGAATACGATTTTGTGCTTGGTTTATTCCTTTTTTCTTTGGGGAAAAAAAGGAGGTACCTGAATCTATCACAGCACCTTCTTTGAGTATCTGTTGATAGGTATTTTTTTAAATATCTGTTGCGGCTAACATTCTCTTCGAATGTTTACTTTATTCTTAGAATCCTTCTTCATAAATGTTATGACATTACTTATTACTTCTCGGAAAAAGCTATGTAACGCCTTTTTTTGTTGATTTCTTAGTCACATCCATTTATCTGCAATTTGATAGTGAAGTGACAATATGCATGTGATACACGTTTAATCTCTACATAAGTGTATGATTTAGAAATAAAAATTAATAGTTACCCATTAAAGACAATTTCTTTCGGTAATTATTTTCTACTTTTCCGCAGAAGAGCACTTTTTCTTAACCAAATAACTTTCACTTCACACTACATAGATAGCTAATATTAATACGAGTAACTGCTACAAAACTTCCTTTAAACATATCATATATTAAACCGTCATAAAACCTATTATTCATTACGATATTTAGTTATTTCAAATGTTTACAATTTCCGTGCAGTTGGTGTCGTTCATTGCAATATTTGTAATTGTGGCGCCCTCTGGAAAAGCTTTTCCACTGCTCAGTAGCAGTAGAATTGAATTATCCAGCCTACTTATCAAGTAAAACTACTTGTTAAACCAGTGAGTGTAGTTTCCTTCGACCAAAGTCCTGAAACACGAAATTGGCGCAGCCGGTAGAATCGTCACAACAGAGCAAGCAGAGCCCTGGTGGATCCCAATTCAAAGACGATCCGAAGATCCTTCAGGAAAATTGGACAGCATCCCAACTTCAACGAGCAGGTGACCAAGAAGACGTCACAACACAACAAACTGGTGAGTAGGCTCAGTTCTTTTCTCATGTCCTATTACTTACCTGGTTAGTAAGTGGTAGCGATAGTTGTACTGAAACGAGCGCGAAATCGAGTCAGTGTAACACCCCGCGTCGTTTGATGGTCACGCGGTTTAGGTTAAGGAAACAAACAAGAGAAATCAGAAGTCGACAAAAGATCGCAGATTTTACCAAAGAGCCAATCAGCTAAAATGAAACAAATCAAAGAAAGAAACAATCAATCACTCAAATCATTCATTTCATCTCAACAATTTTTCACAAGTTTTCATTCATAGTTTTAAGATTTTTAAACTTAAAATCGTATGAACGATTTTCATTCAGACTTACTGTCTAGTCTTAACACCAGCTCTAGACAGAGTTGAATAAACAGAACAACAACAGTTAGACGAAGATCCTCTACCTAGTCAACCACAAATAAATACTGTACGTTTACTACCACCCAGACTACAACTAACAACAATGGCTGTCAATTATCAATTAGTAAAAATGTACGTTGACATTATCCCTCAATTCGACGGTAATTCATTTCTCTTAAACAGCTTTCTAAAGAGATGTGAAAATTTTCTAACATTTTACACAGCAGATAATGAACCATTAAATAATTTTTTGTTTGATGCTATTCAGTCCAAATTAGTAGGAAAGGCACAAATGCTAGTTTCGGCACGGTTAGAGATAAAAACATTTGACCAATTAAAAAACATTTGAACGGATAATTTCAGAGACGTAAGAGATTTACCTTGCCTTCAGCAAGATCTTTTACATCTAACATTTAACAAATTAAAAGATACACTTGTATTATTTGGAAATAAAATATTAGAATTTAGATCGCTTCTTATGCCTAAATTACAACAGGCAAATTATACTGCTGAACGTAAATTAACTCTAGTCGATATTTACAATCAACTCGCACTAGACACGTATACGAGAAATTTACCATTCGCATATCAACAAATGGTTACGACGCAAAATCTAAAATCGCGTGAAGAAGCTATTAATTTAGTGACTCGCGAAGAACAATTTAATGCGTATAAAAATTCAATTAACCCGTCAACATCTCGAATTAACAATAACCTACCACAACAAAATGTAAAACAAATTAATACACCCCAGAAGCAAACATTCAGATCTCAAATGTCATATCCTTCGGCACAATTTCCATCTCAACCTATAAAAATACAGCCACACCAAGTTACACAACATTTTCCATCAGAAAAGAAAGTTTTTGGTTCACAAAGGCAACAAAATGTATGGAAACCCAATCAATTTGCTAACTTATCTAAACCTACCCCAATGTCAGGTGTACAAAGTGTACAAAGACAAATCCTGATGTCAGGCGTTCAAAGTACATCACGAGTGAACACAAATTTCCAGAGACCTCAACAGTATACATCACTCCATGAACGACTTTATACTGCAGAATTACACCTCACCGAACAAGTACGAACTGTAACCCCCTCAGACATCCCGTATCCGGTTGAATTAACGCTACATTTTATGCGCTTATATGAATTATATCAAGCAGGCGTTCCGTTATCTGAAGAACAAATCGATTCCCAAAATGTTGAAGAAAACGATTACCAAAATTTCGACTATCAATACGAAAACGAAAATGAACACGAAACAGACGAGCATTTTTAGACAATTCCCCGCCTCAAACCAATCCGACATAGTAGAAGTATTTAATTCTAGTCCAATACCCTCTACCTTACCATATATCGAAATTTCAGAACCACCTTTAAAACTTTTGATAGACACAGGCTGTTCAAAGTCTATTATTAGACCAGATATTATACAAAAATATTCATCATCATTAGGTCATCAGTCCTAAGACTGGTTGGACGCTGACCTCCAGCTTCTCCTATCTTGTGCTAACCTACGCATTTCGCTAATTGTGCTACAACCTACATCCCTTACTATTTGCGAGCAGTAGTCTAATCTAGGCCTACCTCTGCCTTTCTTCACTCCTATTTCTGCCTCCAAAATATCGCGGACTATTCCCCCATGTCTCAGCATGTGGCCTACCATTCTATCTCTTCTCTTCTTTAAGTTTTTCCACATACTCCTTTTCTCGCCGACTTTCTCCAATACTTCTTCGTTTCTAACCCTATCAGTCCATGGTATTTTCATCATTCTTCGGTAACACCACATCTCAAAAGCTTCTAATTTCTTCCTACTTGCTTCCCCTACCGTCCAGGTTTCGCAGCCGTAAAGTGCCGTGCTCCATACATATGTTTTCAAAAATCTCTTCCTTGTTTCTAAGTTTATTACCCCCGAGCATAAAAGTGCTTTCTTTTTGTTAAAAGCTACTCGACCCTGCGCTATTCTTTGTTTTATGTCTTTATCGCTTCTTCCATCCCAATTTATTTTACTTCCTAAATAAGTGAAGTCTTTAACTTCCTCCAATCTTTCATTATTAATTTGTACTTTCGTTTTTGCTCTGCTCTCGCGCCCTCTGCACACTAACACTTTAGTTTTGTTTTTATTCACCCTCATTCCGTATTCCTCTGTCAACACTGCCTCCATTTCGTTCAATGCTGATTCTAGTTCCTCCTTACTAGATGCTAATACTGCTATATCATCCGCGAATCTCAGCATTTTTAGTTTCTGTCCCTGTACTTTAATCCCGAAATCTACTCTATCTTTTACCACATTAATCGCCTCTTCGATGTACAGATTAAAAATTAGTGGTGATAGCGTACATCCTTGTCTTACTCCTTTCCTAATACCTACTTCCCTTTCTTCCCCTTCTACTTCTATAACAGCAGTTTGCTCTATGTATAGATTGTGTACTACTCTCCTATCTCTATACTTCATTCCCGCGCTCTTTAGTATTTCGAACATTTTTTCCCATCTTACGTTATCAAAAGCTTTTTCTAAATCTACAAATCCTATATAAGCGTTCTTTCCTTTTTCTATTGTTTTCTCTAACATTACTCTTAGCGCCAGAATAGCTTCGCGAGTTCCCCTATTTCGCCTAAACCCGAATTGGTCTTTTCCTAGTATTTCCTCCGCTCTATTTTCCATCCTCTTCTGCACTATTCTAGTTAAGATTTTTGACGCATGGGAAGTTAGGCTAATCGTTCTAAAGTTCTCGCATTTGTCGGCTCCTCTCTTTTTCGGTATAGTAACGATAATGTTCCTCTTATAATCCTCCGGCATCTCGCCCGTTTCGTATATGTATTTTACCAGTTCAAACATCCTATTTACTACTTTCTGTCCCGCACATTTCAAAATTTCCGCCTGTATTTTATCTACACCCGGCGCTCTATTATTCTTTAGCCCCCTTAGTGCTATTTCAAATTCCTCTCTCAATATAGGTTTTCCTACATCTTCCCTATCGATGCTAGATTCTTCCTCTAATATCTCTCCTAATTCCTGACCCTCGTATAAATTTCCTAAGTACTGCTTCCATCTATCCGCTTTCTCCTCTCTTCCTATCAGTATGTCCCCCGATTGACTCCTAACATTTCTACTTATTGTTCCTACATCCCTGAAGTTCCTCTTAATTATTTTGTAAGCCTCATCGGTCTTACCTACTTGCAACTTATCTTCTACTTCTTTGCATTTCTCCTCTATCCATTGTTCTTTCGCTTTTCTACATTTTCTAATGATTTCCCACTTTATTGCCTTATACGTTTTCAGTCCTTCTTCGTCTCGTCTGTTTTTGTAGCCTCGTCTCTTTTGCATTAAGTTTAAGATTTCGTCCGTTATCCAGGGCTTCCTAGCTTCCCTTTTATCGTGTCCTAAAACGTCCGTAGCCGCGGAAGCTAGACTATTCTTGATACCCTCCCACTCAGTTTCTGCGTTCTTGATTTCGTCCTTACTCGTTTTATTTATTAATTGATCTGTTTTCTCCTGGAACTTATCTTTCATATTCTGATCCCTCAATATGTCTACATTTATACGTTTCTTATCCTTCCGGGTTTTCAGATTTTTGAACTTTAATCTAGCTTTCATGACTACCAAGTTGTGATCGCTGTCTACATCTGCTCCTGGAAAACTCTTACAGTCTTTTACTTGATTTCTAAATCTCTTCCTAACCAGAATGTAGTCTATCTGATACCTGTCTATCCCTCCTGGCATTTTCCATGTGTACCGCCTCCTAACGTGATTCTTGAACAATGTGTTCGCGACTACCATCTTGTGCTTCTCACAGAATTCTATCAGTCTGCTACCTCTCTCGTTTCTGTTTCCTAATCCATAAGGCCCTACAAATTCTCCTTCTTTCCCCTCACCTACGACTGCGTTAAAATCTCCTACTATTATTAAATTTTCATGACCCTTCACAAATCCTATTACCTGCTCTATGTCCGAATAAACGGCTTCTAACAAAAATATTATCCTCATAAAATTTACCATAATGAAATTAAATTAAAAACACGCACAGGACAAACAACAATACGATTTCAAGCAAGCATTCCATATTTCGCTGATTTTGCAATGAATGAAACAATGAACGTCTTATTGTATGATTTCCATGATTTCTTTGACGGACTCATAGGTTTTGAAGATTTGCAGAAATTGCATTTTACTATCGATCCTGCAAACAATTGTATTCATAATGCTTATGTATCTATTCCATTGTTAATGAGAAGTTATAATGATACGACAAAAACGTATTCAATAGATACAAAGGAAATTATTATTAAGAAAATTCCAGTAAATGCACCTGATGGTGATATTTTTATTCCTTCAATAACTGATGACAGATGTGTTATTCCAGACACTATTACAACATGTCATGCAGGTCAGGCATTAGTTGAAATTCATAATATTTCAGACGAATCAACGCAAGTAAATTTTACTAATCCAAATCCTGCTTACGATTTAAATGAATACTGTTGTTATTCCCCAAAATTAAATACTATTTCGACAGTCAATTCGTCGACAACAAATTCCAAATTTCATTAGAACAGATCACCTTAATAATGAAGAAAAAGCAGAGATAATAAAATTATGTCAACAATATCATGATGTTTTCTTTTTCCCCGATGATAAATTGTCATTTACAAATTCAGTAAAACATGAAATTAAAACAACTGATGAAATTCCGGTATATACAAAATCATACAGATACCCTTATATACATAAGGAAGAAGTTAAAAAACAAATAGGAGAAATGTTAGAAGATGGAATTATTAGACCATCACATTCACCATGGTCCAGTCCTATAATAATTGTTCCAAAGAAATTAGATGCGAGTAATATTCAAAAATGGAGAATGGTAGTAGACTATAGGAAAATTAATGAAAAAACAATTGATGATAGATATCCTATACCTAATATAACGGATATTATTGATAAATTAGGACGCTTTAGTTACTATACGACCTTGTATTTAACTTCCGGTTTTTATCAGATACAAATGGTCCCAGAGAGTATTCCAAAAACTGACTTTAACGCGGAGAACGGACATTACGAATTTTTAAGAATGCCATTCGGTTTAAAGAATAAGGGTGCAAATAAGGGGATACATTAACAAAACAAGTGAAGTCAGAATTAAATGATATATTCCACAAAACTACGGTACAGTACAGGGGTTGATGGTGACACAACGTGTTCGTCTCAATACATTCTAATGAATACCCGCTTTCGTTCTTACAATATCTAAAATGAGTCCTTGTTTTCATAAACATCACGTACTGAACAGCCAGGATAGCCGCTGCCATTTCTAGTCTCGGGGTCCCGTACAGGGTGTCGCACTTGCGTCTTACACAACTCTTGACAAACCCTATTCATTTTTCTAGAATATCTGATAAGGCTAAACGTGTAGTAAATAGTCATGAATTTATACATACAATTAATCTAGAAGACTTAGAAGTTGTCTTAGAAAAGACAAAAGACAATATAATAAATTTTGATAAACAATGTTTAAGATATGGTAAAACTAAAAAATATGGTATCAATGCAGAATCACTTAGTTTTACTTTATAATCAAACGATGTTAAAGTTTCACAGTGTAACAACCACTAATTTTAAACAAAAACGTGGATTATTTAATATAGTACGCAAATTAGATAAATTCCTTTTTGGAGTTGCCACGGAAGACGATCTTCAGAAAATAAATTTAAATTATAAAACGTTAATAAAAAACCGAGATAATTTGGAAACTCAAATTAATTTAAGAACTTCATTAATGACATCATTAGCTACAAAAATAAATCATAGTCTTACAATTATGAATGAAAACATAAACAACCTAGCTAGACGGCAAAACGCAATACTGACAGAAATAAATTTAATCTTCGTCGATCTTAACTGTTATACACTTAACGTTGAATTGACTCCGCACTTACACTTTGTCTCAAATTTCTTAGATAACTTGGAAAATGCAATCACTTTTAGTTATTCCAATCTTATTCATAACTTTAGAATGCCAACACATGACCTTCATATTATTTTGCAGACTCTAAATAAATTGTATTCAACACAACAGCTGATATCTCTTGAAAATATTCAGAATTATTATCAATTATTTTCGATAAAAACAAAGGTTTATAATAGACAAATACAAATTGATCGTACCATTTACAAACGAAAATGCCTATTCCTTATATCAATTATCCTCAATTCCGATTAAAAATATTACCATTATATCTCCTCATCGTTACCTTATACTGAGTTCTACTAGAACGCATTTATGGAGAGATGAATCATGTCCCATTATTGGAACAGTTGCTGTATGCAGAGGAAACATTGATTTGCAGCCCGAAACCTGCTTTACAAACGTACTGGAAGGCCGAAGTCCCAAAAATTGCACATATGCAACTGTCAATTTAGTGCAGCCCATTGTGCAACAAATATCACAAAAGCATCTATTGGTTATCACACAAGAGCCAATTTTAATCAAACACAAATGCGAGGATGTCACAGTTCATCAAATTAATCTATCAGTAGAAGTTACACTGGAAGAAAATTGCGAAATCCAAATTCTAAATTCCATATATAAAATTGATAGGAATCTACTCCCTGGAACGAGTTTCATTTTACCTGACCTATCAACCAGGCCAAATGCATCTAACTTAAAAACCATCCACGTCAACGACCCAGGATTACTAGACGTATCACCAAACAGATGAAAGCTATCAAACCTATTCAACTGGCCGAACTTTCAGAGGAAGATACCAATTCTTTCACCACTGTCTATATAATCATTGCTATATTGATTATATTAGTACTGGCTTTAATGACCATCCATTGGTTTAAATATCGATCAAAAATCGGATTATGGTTCCCAAGAGTTCAAAGGAGTCCTAAGCCCAAGGAAAGAGACATCCTGATGAAAACAACCCTCACTGAGAGCAGGATGGAAGTTCCGGACCCTCCACTTCCATTTTAAAGAGGGAGGAGTTATTTGTACGCCTCTGAACATATACTTCTTTTATTTTATTGTCTATTGTATTCCATTCCATAACCATATATATTACATTATATTTAATTTAATATCAGCTAAATAAGAAATATCATGTCAGCTAGAATTTATGTATAAAATCTTTGCCACTGCTCAGTAGCAGTAGAATTGAATTATCCAGCCTACTTATCAAGTAAAACTACTTGTTAAACCAGTGAGTGTAGTTTACTTCGACCAAAATCCTGAAACACGAATTATATATATGCGTACATTTATTATGTCTAATACAAGATCCAGAGGACACAACGCATCACGGCCAGAACGCATTTCTGTGTTAGTATATTAATTACTACCTATGTTCTATGGTTAGTAGTTTGCTTACTACTGGAGTGATTTGGTGTGACGGGTTTTATGAATTTAAAACTTAATGCTATAACTTATAGACTTACCTTGTACGGTGGTAAATTTTTGAGTTATACGTATAGTATATAGATATTAGTTCTAAATTCATTCATATAGATACGATGTTTTTTTTTTCAGAAAAGAAACAGGAAATATTTTATACTAACCCAAAACAAGCTGAAGACAATTTAGTACTACTCTATAACCGTGTACCTAAGACAGGATCAACTAGTTTTGTAGGAGTTGCCTATGATTTGTGCAAAAGAAACAAATTTCATGTCTTGCATGTTAATATTACTGCAAATAACCATATTCTTTCATTGACAAATCAGTTAAAATTTGTTGCAAATATTACCAACTGGAACTCAGTCAAACCAGCATTATATCATGGCCATTTTGCCTTTTTGGATTTTAATAAGTAAGTAAATTTGTATTAAATTATATATATATATATATATATATATATATATATATATATATATATATATATATATATATATATATATATATATATATATATATATATATATATATATAAAGTTTTTGAAATTTTAAACTTTTTTAGATTTGGTACATTTAAGCCATTATATATCAACTTAATTAGGAAACCTCTGGATCGATTCATTTCATACTATTATTTCGTTAGATATGGAGATAATTATAGACCTTACTTAATTCGTCGAAAGTATGGAAACACTATGGTAGGATATATTTATTTATATAAATAGCTTGTTCACTACCAACACAATATCCCCTTTTGTATTAGTAATGGTTACTGTAAACTTTCGCTTATTAAAAAAGTCTATTATTATTTATTTATCAATTAATTTTGAATAAAAAAGTCTCATAGTAAACGGGTTTTGGCCATGGAATTTTACTTATAAAATTGTTCATTATAAACACTCTTTATAATGAATTCATAATGTTTATGAATTACATTTAGTTTTTTACACTTGTAGAATTGACTAAATATAATTTATTAATATTGTACTTTCTGATGGTAGAGGAAAAAATAGTGTATGGACCTGATAAGCGCATATCATACTGGAAGAATGATCAATTTTCGCATTGCTTCAGTCACCTTTTTTTTTAAACCAATGAGATAGCATTTGCTTCTTTAGTACGTAATAAGTTATTTTAGTATATATATTAATCGTTAATTATGTTTCCAGTCTTTTGATGAGTGCGTAGTTAAGCAGCTACCAGACTGTGATCCAAGTAATATGTGGCTACAAATTCCTTTTTTCTGTGGGCATGCTGCAAACTGTTGGTGAGCTATTACTTTTACTTATGTCATAGAATCATGTTATGATGTAACTTAATAGTAACATATTTTAACTTAATAACTTCATTTAAAGTTTTGCAATATTTCTTAAAGTTTAATGATTAAAATATATATATTTATTAAATAACGGCATACAATATTTATATAAAAAGTCCTTAAGTGACATTTATTTTGTAAATTTTCATATATGAGTAAAAAATAATTTGTCTAACTTTATTTAGTTTATATTATTAGAATGACATGGCAGAATAAACGTTGATGTTATTGCAAATGGATTGAAAAGAACTAAAATATGGACCGAATTCCTAATAGTTAAAATATTGACCTTTTATTAAAAGATATTTTGAGCATATTTGTGTCGAACAACGAATGAATACAGAAGTAATTGACACAAGGTTTTTAGCACATCTAATTAATTACTTAAATAATATTATTTTATGAAATTTTGTATTCTACAGACTTCATAATTATTTTTTTGTTGTTGAAATGGGACCCCGCCACGGGTAGGAATCCACATTTGTCTCGGATGGAATCTGAACGACAGCCAGCTGTTTCGAACTTATTAGTTCTCATCAGTGCTGTACACGGTTCGCCGATCCAGGACAAATGCCGAAACCAATCCGTGGGGTTTTCATCTAAATCGAGATTTTCATCTAAGATCTATGTCTGTAACTTACACGTCGGGAATCGAGAAATGAGTCAGGAATCCTACCCCGCCACGGGTAGGATTCGATATTTGTCTCGGATGGAATCCGAACGACAGACAGCTGTTTCTAAATTCTTAGTTCTAAGGATCGCTGTTAGGTATAATTCAATGCCTGGCGGGCTTTAGCTCGAGGAGTAGTTGTTTCCTACAGCGATTATGTAATTGCCTTGCTATTCGGGAACCATTTGATAACCGCTTTGTGGTTTGGTGGTTCCTCTCTCGATTCCCGACTTGTAACTTACATTCATATCTATTTGCATAGTAACGACTTCATACGTGAACCCCCAAAATTGTAATTAGTTACTAGCGACCTCTAGAGATCAATAGTGATTCTAACAGGTAGAATTGCGGAGGAAATTATTTCTTGCGTTTATTTTATAAACCCTTAAAAATTAGATGACTGATATTTCAAAGATATTGTAATCCCTATAATTAATATTCGTACTATATAAATATGCACTAACAAAATTTTAGTTAGTTAAGAACACAAACTCATCAAGAGAAATGTTACATGTTCTGAATATCTCAAAATTAATTTGGTGGTGTTCCCTTGGAAATCATTTCTACTGGTAAATACAATCCTCGTGAGGTATTTTCATTTGTGAACAAATCTGGGTGAAACGGAAAATATTTAAATCACTAACTCACTAGCTCAACAGAGCACATACATGTTTAAAAAATGTATATCGATATTGTTGTTTGTTATGCGCATTATGAAAAAAACATTATTTATTGTCATTCGATTTTAACATTTCCTCTTCTATTGCAAAGATTATTGCAAAATTGGTCGAGTTTAAAGACGATTCTTGAAGTTCGGTTTCGAGTATTTTCGAAGTGATATTATGATATAGTGGTCAACAGAGACACACTTAATTAATTGTAGTAGTGTTAATTGACTTGTAATAGTAAGAACAATTGTGTAAAGTGCGGTGATAAATATGGAAATGGCTTAGGAAATATGGATATACTGCTATTTTTTTTAGAAGGCAAAATTCCACACGAATTTTAATATTCACCATCCTGTCACCGTACCCGTTCTCCATATTCACGGCCGACCTTCCCTGAACGGATGACTGACGCACTCTACACCAAGGACACCGAGGTGCGCGATGAGCGCACATGACCACGATATTCGTCAAGAGATTATGGTGAGACTCGAGGACTGCTGCCTTTGTGCGAACAAAAGTAAGGCCATTTTATTCAGAAGGACCAGAGAAAGACATGTGGGGCACGTGGAAATTAACGGAGAAAGGATAGATTGGCACAATACTGTAGAATATCTCGGAGTCACCCTCGACAAATCCCTGACGTGACAGGAACATATCAAGAAGACGGCGGGACGTGCCAAAAATACCCTAGCCAGGATAACACCTGTTGCTACGGCGAGATGCCTTTAACATAAAGAACAAGCTGCTAGTGGTACTAGCTTTAACTGATGTACGCCTGCACAGTTTAGGGATACACAGCCTAGAGTCGCCTCCGTAATATTCAGGCTCTTGAAAACAGCGCTGCGACGAACCGTGGAAGCTCGGTAGTTCTTGAGAAACACAGATATCCGGAGGGATCTCTAATATACGATAGTACTAGAGATGATCAAGCAAAAATCCAGGAGGATTTATGATAAAGCAGAAGATCATCCGAACACAGTGATAAGGAGTGGTAAGAGCGGTGACGGACTACGGCCCCGAAAGAAGTGAGACCCAATCCAATTAATGGTGGAATGAGCTTAGAAAACACGAAATACGAGCCAGAGCGACCTGAGTCGCTCTCCTAATATCCTGGGGCTAGCCCTGCCCGTCACTACACGGAACAGGCCGTTGCTGTTCCAGGTCCCGACGGGATAAGCAACTTGGATAGTGGAAAAAAATCATCCAGTATCCATTATTATTTAGCCAGAATTTTTACCAAAAGTAGCAAATGCCTTCTTGGGTTATCGCGGTGCGGACCGTGCTAATCCCGAAAATCGGAGATCTGTCCAACCCAAAGAACTACCAACCGATAACCTGCTTGTAACGAATGTTACAAGGTGTTTACATGCATCTTGTAAATGCTAGTCAGTTTACGAGGGGATACACAAACAAGAAGGTCTAAGAAGTTTGTCGCTGGCTGCAAGGAGAATCTGTTGATTGACAGATGTGTCATGCAGGATTTTGTGCAATACAAGTGAAACCTTTCCATGGTCTGGATCGACTACCACAAGGCATTTGATATGACATCACACGAGCTAATAGTTCACTTGCTCCAATACCTTGTGCCCGGTCATCACTGAATTACATCAGTCCCTATGGGTGGTGCAGGAGTACACGCAGGCCATCGGGATGGAGTTCGAGTTGGACAAATGTGCATTGATTCATCTCAGAAAGGACGAAGCCGGGAATTCGCAGAGGATGCGCTGCTCGTAGACGGAAGCATCTTACACCATTTAGATGCCGAAGAGTCGTATACCTACTCGGGTGCTGAGCAACGTTCCCCTCAAGAGATAGGTGTCATAAAAAACGCTTTCCGCGGCAAGTATTAGCATAGCCTCCAACAGATCTGGTCTTCAGAGCTGTCGGGGAAGAACAAAGTGTCTGCAACTAACATGCTTGCCGTTCCGATCCTTCTCTACTTTTTCGGTGTAGTGAAGTGGACACAGGAGGAGCTACGACAACTCGACGTAGTAACTCGGAAAAGGATGAATCTCAGTAGGAGTATACACCTCAGATTGTCCGTTCGACGGTTATATCTCCCAGAGAGAGTCCACAGCATCGCGGATGCTGTGGACTCTCGAGTTTAGAGTGTCATCCCAGCCGGGCTAAATTCCGATGCCGAGGGGTTCATCATGGATTGCCAAGATGGTGTATTTAACACCATCTATCATTAACATCTATCGTCGTATCTTGGGTATGGAGATCCTTCATGTCAACTGCAGGGCCTGCCGCAGGGCGCCGAAGACATTGATGCCTTTGCTGTCGGCTTGCCCAGTATATGCAGTCCTGGCCTATATCCATAGACACAATGCAACGTTACGAGTACTTTATTATCATTTAAGGCATTCGTATCAGATAGACGAGACACCAGTGCTACCTTATGCTCCGGAGGATATTTAGTCTGTTGTGGGAAACGAGAAGTACCTAATATATTGGAATTATTCGGTTCCCACCGTCAGGCAAATACAAGCCAACAAATTGAAAATAATAATAATAAGTAGGAGGGTCTATCAAATATCCATTCAGCCTTTGGTGAGTAGCGACACTACTTACTACAATTCAGGGTGTAAAATTGGGCCGGCGGCAGCTCATGCGCACCCGGAAGGAGAAGCATATTTTCCTTCGGTGTCGGCTGTGAGCTTGTTGGTCTAACAATCTGATAAGCTTAATATTCTGGTTTCACGGGAGAAAAGACGCGGCTCCCACGATCGCCCCCTTCGAATGGAGGTCATGGACAGGGTGGTGGGGCCCAGCAAATAGGACACCCAATAATGACGACCGGAAATGGACACTCTGGATTGATCGATGAGTTGAGGAATGACCTTCTGCAGTGCTATGAAGGTAAACCTATGAAGGAGTCTGTGCGAAGGGAATATATGGCGCAGATGCATGTTCTGTGGTGTGAAATGAAGAGCACGGCGCCTTTACGCCACAAAATCTTCATTATTATGTAACCTATCTTCGTAGCAGGAGTTATATAAGGATTACGATTCGACTGGTGAATGAGATAGTTGAGAGACCACTGCTGGAGCCGGCAGCGAATGTAGCCCATATAGTTCCTTCAACACTGGAGGGCCTCAGTATCAGAAGGGGGTTACACAAGATAAAACCCCCTAGGCCACAAGACCTGGCCAGAATGGATACTGAAATTTGTGAAATGTTACCAGAGAAGGCCGATATCTGGCACATTAACTGTGCCGTGTATGTAGTCCCTCAACGTTTGACTCCAGTGGAGAGGCAAAACAATGATACCTCTCCACAAGGGAGAGCGAAGCGGCACATGCGAAAGATGGAAGCTAAGATCCGGTTGGCGAGATAATACGCTTCTCGTACCCAGTGTGTGATGGAATATATTACGACCCTTCACCAAAAAGGTGCGTATCAACTTACGACGCGACCATCACACACTTAATCCAACAGTGCGGCAATCCACCAAACAGCACTGTATCGATAGAATACGTATGCTAGTGGCTTGTAAAAAGTCACTGGCGAGGGGATTGGCGGAGAATAAACTCTTTCACCAAAAGTCCTCTCGCCTTTTCGAGCCGCCTCAGCGTGGTGTTGAAAATCCGCCGGCTGTAGATCAGGTGGAGAATTTCTGGAAAGCTCTATACTAACAGAGAGCTCCACTCAGATAGTCTAATCATCAAAGATATTGATGTGATTGCAACAAAAGAGGAGGTTAAGGCGGCTTTGGAGGCGGAAGTTGGAGGGCATGGCGTTTGAGGTGGTATCGTTGGTGAGCGGCCCCGGGGAAAGCCAAACTGCCAACATTGAGATTGATAGGGCGGGGGCGAAAAGGCTTTTGGAGCGTGAAAGGGCGACGATAGGATGGGGTAGGTGTAGGGTGAGACCGAAGCCTCAGATGTTGAGGTGTTTCAGGTACTGGGGCCTGGACCATGCCCGATCAAGTTGTAGAGGGCCTGATCGAAGTAGACTTTGTCTACGGTGCGGGAAGGAGGGGCACAGGGCCGGAGAGTGTCGTAATCCGGAATCATGTCCAGTATGTAAGCAGGACGGGCACAGGGCGGACACTAATAAATGCCCTGTGTTCAATGCTGGGAGGGAGAATAGGGGAAAGGGGGTAGGACCACGGGCACATTCAAGGTCCTTCAAATAAATTTGAATAGGTGCCGGGCAGCCCAGAACCTGATGTGGGCGACGGCGAAGGAGGAGGGGGTGAACGTAGTCATCTCCAGCGAGCCCAGCGTGGCGATGATTCGTGGAAAGGGATGGGCGGTATGTCACAGGATGGACGCGGCCATCAGAGCCATGGGGAGGAGGTACGCGCTGCTCAGTTCTGGGAGGGGCCCAGGATATGTTTGGGATAAAGTAGGGGCTACCAACATCTGTAGCTGCTACTTTTCTCCTAATTCCCACATTGATGACCTTCGGATCTCGCTGGACAGTCTACAGGAGCTGATCTCCCGTGTAGGGGATGATTTCATTGTCGCGGGGGATTTTAACGCCAAGGCCCCTGAGTGGGGATCTGAAGGGGTAAATAGGAGAGGTGAGATGGTGCTGGACTGGGCAGCCAGAATGAACTTGGTAGTGGTGAATGATGGAGGGACGCCAACTTTTGTGAGGGGAAGAGCCACGTCCACCCCTGATGTCACGTTTGCCTCGGAGGGGGTTGCGGGGAAGACTAGAGGCTGGAGGGTGTCACCCAAAGAGAGTTTGAGCGACCATAGGTATATCTTGTTTGAGATCAGGGAGGATGGGGCGGAGAGCACTAACACTGACAACAATGGTGATAAGGTCAGTAATAGAGGGTGGAACCTGAATGGTTGGGATAGGGTGACATTCCGCGACTGCTTCGCCGCGCAGGTCGAGATGGGGGTGGTATCAGATCCGGTTACCCTGGAGAGGGCTGTCGCCCGGGCATGCGATTCTTCTATGAGGAGGAGGGGGAGGGGACTACGGCCGACCTCTATCTATTGGTGGACGGAGGAGATCGCAGCGTAAAGGATGAGGTGTAATGGGGCTAGGAGGAGGTATACCAGAATGAATAGACGGAGAGGAGGTGGAGTGCAGGCAGAGGAGGTGCGAGCGGCAGAGGAACAGTATAGGCGGGAAAAGAAGAAGTGAGGGTATAACTGAGGGTATAAAGAATGAGAAAAAAGGAGATGGGAAGAGCTGTGCCGGGACCTAGACAGGGACATTTGGGGAGAGGCCTATAAGATTGTGGCGAAGAGGACGGGAGCATATAAATCGGTCTTGCCTCTACAATTTATGAGGCAGGTGGCGGACAGTCTGTTCCCATTGAGGGATATCCTACCGTGGGAACGAAGGGAGGTGCAGGGGAACATTGTCCCGTTTCTGGATGCCGAAATTGAAATGGCGGGGAAGAGGTTAAAAATGAGAAAGGCACCGGGACTGGATGAAATCCCGGCGGAGGTGGTGAAGGCGGTTGTTGAAGAACACCCGAATGCGGTCCTCAGAATTATGAATAATGCCCTCAGGAGAGGGGTCTTCCTGGAGACCTGGAAGGCGGGAAGACTCGTCCTAATAAGGAAGCCAGGCAAGATGGAGGGGGAGGCAGGGGAGTATAGACCCATATGTATTACGGATGTGCTCGGGAAGCTGCTAGAACATCTTGTTCTAGCGAGGCTTCTCGAGGAGATTGAGAGAAGTGGGGGGATGTCGAATAGACAATTTGGTTTTACCGCGGGAAGGTCCACGGTCGATACGGTGGCCAGGATTAAGCAGGAGGTGGCTGAAGCCTGGGCTGGCGGAAAGTTGGGCGCGTTGATCAAGCTAGATGTGAGTAACGCGTTCAACTCCGCCGCCTGGGAATGTATCATGGAGGCGTTGGCGAAGAGGGAGGTAGCCCCCTACATATACAATATGGTGGGCAGTTACCTGCAGGACAGATCACTTGTAATCCAGGCTGCTGATGGGGAAGAGATTAGGGAAGTTACCTGTGACGTTCCGTAAGGAGCAGTTCTTGGGCCGGTCCTGTGGAACGTCATGTTCGACGGAGTGTTCCGGATTGGGGTCCTGGAGGGGGTCAGCATATTGCGGATGACTTGGCTATCTTGGTGATTGGGAAGGATGGAATCAGTGTTAGGGAGGATGGCAACCTTGCAATCGAGAGAATAAGGAGGTGGGTGGAGGGTAGAAGACTAAGTCTGGCAAGTGAGAAAACGGAGGCCATCCTCCTTACACGAAAGAGAAAGCCACCGCATATCGTCTTCAGGATGGGGGAGGTGACCATCGTGCCGGGTGCGAAACTGAGATACCTGGGTGTGTGGCTTGACCCAGGTATGCATTTCAGGAAGCATATGGAGAGGACCATTGTAAGGGTGGGGAAGACGGTATTGGCTCTGAGGAGATTGATGCCCAATGTGAGGGGCCCCAGAGCTGCCAAGAGAAGAGTCCTTGCGGGAGTGACACAGTCCATCTTGTTGTATGTCGCTCCTGTTTGGGTGGGAGTGTTGCATGTAGGTAGGTGGAAAAGGATGGTTGGGAGCGTGCAGAGGAGGGCTGCATTGCGAGTGGCGTGTGCTTATAGGACGGTGTCTGGGGCCGTGGTGTTGGTCATTTCCGGTATGCCTCCGATCGATTTCCTCGCGAGGGAGAGGGAAGAGGTATACCGGGGGTCTGAGAGGAGGGATTCGAGGGAACGGTTATGGTTGAGATGGCAGGAGCGTTGGGATGCAGAGGCATGTCTGGCGTGGACCAGATCTCACATCCCAGACGTTCGGTCATGGATTGAAAGGAAACACGGGGAGGTTGGGTACTACCTCACGCAGGTGCTGTCGGGCCATGGATGCTTCGGGGAGTACCTGCGTGGGATAGGGAAAGTGGATGGGGATGAATGCGTTTACTGTGGTGAGAGGGACAACCCCGAGCACGCGTTGCTCAGATGCCCGAGGTGGTCCGATGAGAGGCAGGATTGGATGAGAAGTGTGGGTCAGCTCGAGAGTATGAAAGAAATGGTGAATGGTATGATTGGCAATGCAAATGTGCGGGACAGGGGAGAATTAATGATAGGAAGGATAATGAGGAAGAAGGAGGAGGAGGAAAGAGAGTTGGGCCCGAACCCCTAATTGTGGCAACACGGAGGGGGGATGTAGGGTGAGGTATTTACGAGAACATCCTATGAAGAGATTGACCCCTACCTCGAAGAGATGCGCGAGCGGTTCCAAGGTAGGTGGGACACTGATCTGGGGGGCCGACTGATCGGTAGGTGACTTGTCCGGCTCGCCCAAGCACCGGCTACGTCCCCCTCCCAGCCATGGCACACTTTGAAGCATTCTGTCAAGAGATTCAACAACCAAAAGAAGTTAGAAGAAGTCCATCCGATAACCACGGGAGAGGTTCAAAGAGCACCTGAAGGCTCTAAGAACTTTGCGTCTCCAGGTTAGGATGGAATAAATAACTACTGGTGGAACAAATTCCCCAGTATACATCAACATTTGGCCGGACAGAATTTTTAATTCATGGCGAAATGGAGAGCAGCAAATTCCTTCCTGGGTCATCGAGGGGCGGACAGTGCTAATCCAGAAAAACAGAGATTTATCTAGCCCAAAAACTACTGTCTGATAATATGTTTGAACGCATGTTACAAGATGTTTACACGCATTTTGTACATGCAAGTGCTCCACACGGCTAAGTAAATGTACGAACGGATATATGAGCAACGAGCGTCAAAGAGGGGCTTAGCTGGCTGCAAGGCAAATATGCCAATTGACAGATGCGTTACGCAGGATTACATGCAGTACAAGCGACACATCCATGGCTTGGATCGATTACCGCAAGGCATTTAACATGACGTCTCATGAGATTATTGTCCAATTGCTTCGATGTCTTGTGGTGCCCGGTTCTATAGTGATACTTTTCCTACACAATAACAAAAATAAATATTGATATGGAATAATAATAGCATCTAATTAAAATGAAAAACATTTAATGTTGAAATTCATGCAAAAGCCTGGTATTAAAGTAACATAACAGTAATAAACGAGATCTTTTATGTGCCCATAACAATAGCCGGGCAGCCCCGTTACCCCCCTTTTTTGTTTTAGGGGATCCAGGGATACCAGAACTGATACCCGCAGTGCATATATATTGTAAAATATGACATACACTGTAGATATACCATGAAATAGGAATACAAATTTTAAATTGAATTAGTCCTATAGTGAGATGCATTGACAAACTGGAAGACCCAATTTACTATAACATCGGGAAACGCCAGGGTTGAGACAGCCGGTAACGTTTAGAAGGGGCGTGTTTCAGAGTGATTCCCTAAGTCCCCCTTTGTTCTACATCTTACTGCTCATTATCCGTCGTGCTTTGGAGAACTCGGGGCTATAGCTGTGATACTCCGGAGACCGGAGGCATAAGTTCACCCATGTTTTCTATATGCATGACCTTAAGCTTTATGCCTCCGGAGAGAGAGAAATAGAGAGATAGAGAGAAAGGGGGGGGGGGGATTTACAATAGTCCATTGGGGTAGTATAGGAGTACACACAGGCAGCCCGAATGGAGTTTAGGTTATATCAATGTGCACTGATCCATCTCAAGGGATGAAGAGGGGATTACCGATAGGACGCACAGCTCTTGAACAGCAGCATCCTACATCATTTATATGCCGGCGCGGCGGCAAGTATATGCACCGCCTCCGACAGATCTGATCTTCGGATCTGTCGGGGAAAACAAGGTGGTTGCAACCAACATGCTTTCCGTTCCACACCTTCTCTACTTATTTGGAGTAGTGAAATAGACTCAGATGGAGCTGCGACAACTCGATGTAAGTACTCTCAAAAGAATGCATCTCAATAGGAGTTCGTATCCTAAATCGTCCATTCCACGGCTATATCTTCCAAGACACCAGGGAGGCCGTGGACTCTTGAATTTGGAGTGTCTCCATAATCGTATAGTTCTGGAGGAAGCTGCAAAATCATTAGTTCGGATTCCTTCCTCTGTATGGCCGGGGACTATATAAGTACAGGGGTTGGAGCGTTTTTAGTTAAGGCAGCATAAGAGGCAGCAGATTAATTTTGGTCTCGTCTTCGATAGGGAGCGGGAAATTAAAAACTCAGTAACCGAGTTAGATCCCGTTCAGTTAAAATCCCAAATTAAAGCTGTAGAAAACTCTAGACCACTGCAGCTTCACAGGGACAAGCCAATGAATGGAGTTTTCTATAAAAACTTAGAAAACCTCGGCTTGTCCCATAGGCAGACCTTCGCTTTCTTAAGGTCAGCCGGGTTGAAGTCCGAGACCGAAGGGTTCATAATGGCTTGCCAAGATGGTGTATTTAACACCTTCATTTATCGGAGTCATCACCACTACACCAGTTCTGCCGTACGCTCAGGGGGATATTAAGTCCGTGGTGGGAAATGAGTAGTGTCTAATTCATTGGAACTATGCATTTCCCGCCATCAGGCAGATGCAAGCCAATAAGCCTGATATAGTAGTACTCCTCGATTACTAACTCAAGACAATGTTTATAATTGAATTCTAGGCTCCTGCTGAGCAAATTTGTCTTGAAAGAGGAGGAAAAACGGACCAAATATCGAGATCTGCTCTTTATCTGGGCTATACGATAAAATTAACGGTACTGATAGTAGGCGAACGTCCTCGGTGGAATAAGGCAAACACTGCTTTTAGAGCTGAACACCATACCGGCAGTTGGCAGACAAAATGCAGAAGGCTATCACCCTCGCCTCGTTACGTTTACTCAGGGCACATGAGAATTTGACTCAGTAACGGACTTGAGGAGCAGTGGCTGGCATCACCAGCCCACCTTCTGTGTGAGTCGGAGCCACAAAAAGGTGTGACTGGCTTTTGCAAAAAAATAAGAGGTGAAAAGTCGGAGCAACAGCCTTCTCGTGGCACACTCTGGATAGGTAGGCGTAACTCTACTGGACCTATTTAAAGTGTTGGCCGTAGGCTCCTCGGACTAACCATTCCAAGGGTCTAAATTTGGTTCTAGATCAAATCAGAGAGAGTGAGTGCTCCTCACAATTGGCCTCATTCGGATAGAGGTCAGACAGAGGTGAGAGGGGCCTTACCGGATTGTCTCAATGGCAACGACCCAGGAAATAGACATGGATGATTTAGTTGGACGCGGAAACTAAGGGATGGTCTGCTTCCCTGTTATGAAAGCAGCAGTCCTGACCGCAGGGGATACATGGCGAAATTGCACGCAGTTTGGGGTGAAATGCACTCCTAGCATCGCATCTTCTTAACAAAAAATGAAGAATCAGACAGTCTATCTGCGAAGGTCACGATATGTGAGGTAGCCCCGTGCGTCAGCCCGATATACTACCTGCTGCACCTCTACTGCAGCAAAGAGTCAATGGGGAAAATCTACGAGAGTATACCCAGTCCTCCATAAGGACAAGAGGTAACCTTAATGTCAGGGTTAACCTAAGGCTATAAGACCTGGCAAGAATGAATGCCAGAATCGATGAGGAACTTCCAGAAGATGCAGATATCTGACAGATTAATTGTGTCGTCTACAATTCCGCTAAGGAGGTCGTTACTCGTGAGAGGTCAAACTTTTCTAACATGAATGAGAAACCCAAGCGACGTGTACAGCAGATTGAAGGCAAAATACAGTCGGCCAGACAGCACATCTGTCAAATCCAGAGTGTAGTGGAATATATAAGAAAAAACAGGCAGTTTACACCTAAAGTCCGAAGTATTGTCGCCGGGCTCAGACGCCAATACCACACTGTAAATCTGACGGTGCTTTTAACTATGAAGCAGCACTGAAGTCACAGGAGTGGGAGCAAGCCTATTTAAAGCAGCACAAAAAACCGAACGGCTCGGTCGGTCAAAAGATTCGACCACAGACGAAGAGGTATATATATTGTTAGGGTGAACGCAAGAATAACACAAATTAATGCCGTATTTCACATTTAATGAAAACTATGAAAAGCAAATACAGCTCAAGATCAATCATCTCCGAGCCCGCACCAATAATAATAATCTTTCCCAACCAAGCGTTGGCCGCTACAGCGTTTTTTATTGTTATGTCTATTGAATGACTTATGTAAACACACGAAATAAAATATGTCATACAGGGTCCTCGAAAATCTGCTCACTGAGGAGAGCACCTAACATTCGGCCATCCTGACTTGGTCCGTCCTCGGGCCAATCCACCTGTAACCAGAAAAGCTTTGCACAGTAAATTGTTCTGGACTTACAAAGTACATCCTAGTTTGATTAGCAAATATTATCATTCTACCTAGTCGGAGTGCACATGCAAGAGGACTCAACAGAAGGAACGTCCAGAGTGCGCAGTGAGTCATGTTTTCCCCATGGGCTCTACCAGTCGATTTCTTGGAGTACGCACACAAGAGGACTCAACAAGATTGCTAGGAGTACGCAAAAGGGCACATGTCTCATTGGACTCAATGGTTTATTTATCTGGAGTACACACACAAGAGGACTCAACGAGGTGGCCACAATGTTAGCACAGAACATATGCACAATGGACTCAACGAACTGCCTTTCGGAGTGCACACACTAGAGGACTCAACGGAAAGGATACTTGAAGCACGCAAAGGGAACCACTTGCGGCCTACAAGGGCTCGGAGTGCTTAAAATACACAGCAGAATGTAACTTTAAACACCACAAAGTAATTCAGAGGTATACGTAGGCGTCACACACCTTAAATATACATGACTCAACCACCACAAAGAAGTTCAGGGGTATACATAGGCGTCACATACCTTGTAGTACATGACTTCATTCAACTGTAAAAGTCGTTTTCATAAGGAGTAACAAATATAGAATCTCATTCGCACACATCACAATATTCAATATTAAAATTTTTAAACTAAACAATTTGAAACATTCATTAAATAATGTCATATGCAAAAGATACTGGTTAGGACCAGTGGTAACCCATTTTTTTTTTTTAACAAATACAATCTACCTCACCTTTAATCGACAGTTTGCCTCCGGAATAGCTTCATCTTATCGCTAGCTACTACTCCACGGAAACGTCGTCTATCTCTTGATAGGCTCTCTACCTTGTACCGGTCATTGGGAAGAACTTGTTTCACCATCACTGGTCCAATATACCTCTGGACAAGTTTTCCACTCGTCAAACCTTTGACGATAGGTGTTTTCTCGATCATTACCATATTTTCAACTTGGTATTTGATTGCTGGATCGCGATTTTTGTCGTAACGCCTTTTCATCGCGATTGCATTTTTATTTATATTATCCGCGGCTTTAGCGCGCACAAGATTTAATTTACTTTGTCTATCGACCCTCTCTACCTGCTCTACCCGGGGTTGATCATTGTCTACATAAGTGCACAAACTCGCATCAAACCTAAGTTTCGGTCTAAATCCATATAAAAGTTCGGAAGGAGCGTAACCAGTGGTCGCATTTACAGTACCATTGATACTTAATTGAATATCCGTAACTTTCGATTCCCAAGAACTGTGATCATCTCCAATTACAGTCATCAATGTTTGTAAAATTGTGGAGTTGAATCTTTCTACTTGTCCATTGCTTCACATATACATATATATATATATATATATATATATATATATATATATATATATATATATATATATATATGTATGTATATATATATATATATATATATATATATATATATATATATATATATATATATATATATATAATGTGTGGTTTAATTTATAATTTACTTATGAATAATAAGTAGAATTCTTTCTCTGAAATAACAAAGTTGTTTTATTATTTTATACAAAATACAATATATTCTTCTTTATACAAATACTTATATTCTACTTATCCTAATTACAAATCATACCTAAAATAACAAAGAAACAACATTCAATGTTATTATTCACGTTGTTGTTTCTTGATTACTTTTACAAATCAGTTTTATAATTCTTGGTTATTGTCTAATACTGACTTCTATTGTCATTCTAACGTCACGTGTATACCAACTGTCGCCTGGTTGTCTCTAGTACAATAGGAGGTCTGAATTACCGACTCAACCCAAGCGCTATATTCAATTAGATTAAGGATACTTTCCTTACATCTCCCCCTCCCCCCCCCCAAGATAAAGGTTTTGGTACAAAATCACGTAAAGTCATAGCTAAGCGCCCTCGGTAATTCGTTCATTTGGAATGCTAGGAGTTTAGAGATATGAAACAAATTTGATTCTGATTTTTTGTGTCCTGTGTCTATTTCATATATTGATTTTGATATTTTCTTCAAAATTCTGTAAGGTCCAGTTCTTAGTTCATCTAAATTTTTTCGGTTTAATCGGTTTCCATTTTCGATGTATACCAGGTCCCCGACGTCGAAGTCATGGGCTTTTCTGTTTTTGTCATATAATTTCTTATTGTATTCATGGTACTTGGTACTATTTTCTAAGGCAATTGTTCTATCGTTCTCTAGATTATTATTGTCTTCCTTTGTTTTTAATTCATTTGGTAATATTGAGGTATCTTTACCTTGTAAATAGATATTTTGGACTGATCCCAGTTACTGTGTGTTCAGTCTCATTGTATTTTTCCACAATTATGCGCTATATTTGTCCATGCATGTTGTCTATTTTCTTCATTTATTGCACATCTTATCTTATTCACTAAGGTTTGATTAAGTCTCTCATTTAGTCCATTAGAAAATGGTGCGTTAACTGCTGTAAAAATTATTGTGATATTTTTCTTTTTTAGAAAATCTTTGAAATCTTTGGAGTTTATGCCTGGATATTGATCTGTTAAAAGTGTTTCGATATTATAATTTTTAAGTACATTTCCTGTTAGTTTGATGAAATCACTTGCATTTTGTGTTTTCGATGTCACTATGTAAGCAAATCGTGTAAAGTGATCTACTAGTAGATGTAAGTATTTTTTAGTGGATCGTGAACCACCGAATCCACCGATCGTATCTATTAAAACCACTTCAAACGGACCGAGCAGGACCGAGATGTGACATTAGACCAATTTTGTCTTGTCCCCTTGATTTATTTTTTATACATACTTCACAATTTCTGCAAGTTTTTTTTATGTTTTCTGATATATTTTCTGCTGCGTAATATGGCAGTATTTTGTTTTGCATTTGTTTTATTCCTATGTGACAAAATTTCTTGTGTGTGTTTTCTATTAGCTTCTTACAAAATTCTTCTGATAATACGATCTTTTCTTTCTTTCTTACTTTTCGATAATACAAATTATCTTTAAAAATTAATCTATCTTTGTTACTTTTTATATCTTTGTTCTTTTTTTTGATCTTCTACAATATCTTCTATTTTTATTAAATTTACAATTTTTAATTTATCATCTCCATCTTCTTGAGACTCTAATACTGGATTTCTGCTTAAGCAGTCTGCTTCTAAGTTATTTTTACCCGGACGGTATATTATTTCAAAATCATACTGTGATAAATAGTAGGTGAGGTCACCTAATTCTTATTCTGTTCTAGCTTTGATATTCATCTTTTCTAATGGTTTATGATCTGAGAATACTTTAAATGGTCTGCCTATAAGCCAGTGTTGCCAATACTTTACTGATTATTTTACTGCTAGGCATTCTAAGTAAATAGCTTTTTTTGTTTTTTGTGATTCATTTAGTTTTTTTGAAAAATATGCCACCGGTTTCTCAATTTTTGAATTATTACTTAGTTGTGGCTGTTTTAATACGGCTCCTATGCCCTGTAAACTTGCGTCTGTATATATATATATATATATATATATATATATATATATATATATATATATATATATATATATATATATATATATATATATATATATATATATATATATGTGTATTGGTAGGTCTGGGTCAAAAATAGCTAAGACTGGTTGGGTACAGATGAAATTTTTCATATATTCAAAGGCTTTTTGACATTCCTCAGACCAAATGAATTTTTGTCCTTTTCTTAATAGATTATGTAAAGGTTCTAGGACTAATGAAATTTTTGGTACGTATTCATTGTAAAAGTTGATTTTTCCTAAGAACTGTCTAACATTTTTCAGATTTTTCGGTACAGGAAAATTATGTATTGAAATCAAGTTACCTTTTATTGGAGAAATTGAGTTGTGTTTTATTATGTGGCCTAAATATTGCACGGAATCTAATGCAAATGTGCATTTAGAAAGTTTTAATCTGAAACCTTCCTTCATTATTGATTCTAGTAATTGCGTTAGATGATTTAAACGTTCTTCAAAAGATTGTGAAAAAATTAATATATCATCTATGTAGTTTACTGTAAAATCTGATAATTTATGTTTTCTTATTATATTACTTAGGATTCTTTGAAAGATAGCTGGTGATGTTTTTAATCCGATTGGTAAGCAAGTCCATTGAAAGTGACCTTCTTGTGTTACAAATCCTGTTTTTCTTCTATCTTCGATTCGTAAAGGAATAGATCAAAATGCTGAGTTTATGTCAAGTTTTGAGAAATATTTACAATTTCTTGTTTTTATTACTAAATCTTCAATCAATGGGAATGGTTGTGATTGAGGAACTATTATCTTATTTAAATCTCTGAAGTCTATGCATAATCTTGATTTTTTGTTTTCATCTCTTTTGTACGCTAGTGTTACTGGAGCAGCAAAAGGACTATATGATTCTTCGATTAGATTTCTTTTAAGTAATTCTGAAATATGTTCCTCTATTTCTTTCTTATCTTCAATTGTGCATCGATAAGGTCTTTTGCTTCAATATGTATCTACTATAAGATCTATTCTGGCTTCGTAATCTTTTACTACGCCTATATCATATTTGCCTTTTGCAAATATATTTTTATATTTATCTGAGATTTTTTATTATATTCTCTTCGTAATGATTCAAGTGATTAGTTAAGACTTCGAAATTGTCTAAATCTACATGTTCATTGAAGTTTATTCGATATTCTTGTTTTTCTGTGAGATCAAAATTTTTCTGTTCTATCTCTAATTTTTCATTTTGTATTAACTTGAAAGTTTTTATGCAATCTAATCCTATTAGAAAATCATATTCGAATTTCTCATCATCAATTATGGATACATTTATGTATTCTTCTATGTTCAATATTTTTGCTTTTATTTTTATCCATCCTTCTGTTTTATTTACACCATTAATTGTTCTTAAGTTAACTCTTTGAATTTTATTGATTCTTTTTTCCTTCAAATGTTTTCGTTTTGAATTTATCAGTGAAACATTTGAGCCTGAATCATAAATAGCGGATACTTCTAAAGTGTTGTTTAATGTTATCCTAAGTCTAATTAATGGTGGGATTATTAGTTTTTTGGATCATAAAATGAGTCTTAAAATAATTTTAAAACAGATTCGTTCCTACCACGACAAATATAGGGGCTTAATGAAACCATATCAAGGCCGTCAAACTAACAAAAAATACCAAGAGAAGATTAATACATTTATAACAGAGTCCCATACATTGTTTGATATTTGCAGCTGCCAGTGCAAAGTTATCTCGACTTGTAACTGTGCAAAAGGTAATCGTTTTCCCAAGGAGGAAGTGATGTTTTTACTCGATCAAAGAACAATCAGAAAAATGATGATAGGCGGTGTGGATGTGGTTGCAACTATAAAGAATAAGAAAAAACAAAAAAGAAAAGAAAAAAGTTTATCGCGTAACAGAGAGGTAAATAATTTTGATAAACCTTGTTGTTCTTGGTCTTTGACTGATGACTTGACAATTGAAAACAGCAGCTCCTGCGATAGCTTACCTATACCATCTTCTAGTCCTTACCATGAAAAATCAGAACAGTTAATAGAAAAGGTTCGCCACCTCAAAAAAAAAAAAAAGAGATTAAATTTACCTTCATTAGCCCTTGCCTGTGATCGTACGGGAGTCTCTGATAGAGCTGCTGCCATTATAGCTTCTTCTGTCTTAAAAGATGTTGGCATTATTTCATCAAACGATCCAACTGGTGTTATTGATCGATCAAAGTTGCGCCGTGAGAGAACTAAAGTCAGATCAACTTTACAAAAAGCGGATCGAAATAAAATCCTTCGCGGTATGTATTTTGATGGGAAAAAGGATAAAACTTTAGTTTGTATTCAGAAAGGAGGGAAATTTTATAGAAAACGGCTGACAGAAGACCATTATGTGATTTTATCGGAACCAGGAAGTGACTATTTCGGGCACGTTACATGTGAATCGGGAACTGCTAAAGATATTAAAGATACTATAATAACTCATTTGAAATCTAAGTCGGTAAAACTGAGTGTAATTGCTGTTGTTGGCTGCGATGGAACAGTTGTGAATACAGGTTTCAAAGGTGGTATTATTCGGCTGATGGAAGAATAATTAAACAGACCATTACAGTGGTATATCTGCCAGTTGCATTCTAATGAATTACCACTGCGACATTTGTTGTTACATTTAGATGGTAAAACTACAGGCCCTAAATGCTTTTCAGGTGCCATCGGATCTCAATTACAAAATTGTCACAATGCCGATAGTCAAATTCACTGTTATATCTACAATATTACCTAAAATTACTAGGAAAGATTTAAGTACCGACCAAAAATATGTTTACGCTGTAATGATCGCTATCAGTACTGGTATATTTACTACTGATTTAGCGAATATGGAACCTGGACCCCTTAACCATTCTAGATGGCTAACAACAGCTAATCGAATTCTGAGATTGTATGCTACTAAAATTAACCCAGAAGAAAAATTAGTGATATTAGCCACATATGTGATAAGAGTTTATGGACCGATGTAGTTTACAATTAAATGTAATCCCTCATGCATAAACGGAGCTAAGCACCTGTGGCAAACCATTAGTCTGATTCGCTATTTGAACTCCGATTTGAGGATAATTATTCACAAGGTAATCCAACGAAATGGATATTTCGGTCACCCAGAAAATCTTCTCATTGCAATTCTTGGAGATGACAAAAAAATATACGGGATCTAGCATACCGAAGAATTATAAAAGCAAGATTAGAGAATGCTCGTGGACTTCGAACGTTTAAGGTGCCAACATTCAATTTTGATGCTAAAGATTATACCGACATTATTATGTGGCGAGACTGTGAGATAACGGAGCCACCACTAACTTTAAATATGTCTGATGAAACCTTGAAGTATATTGTTGAAAGCGGTCTCGGCATATGTCAGAATATTAAGGATTTTCCATGCCACACCCAAACCGTAGAGCCCTGTATTAAATTGGTGACAGAAGCTTCAAGTGCAGTTTGTGGGGAAAATAAGCGAGACGGTTTTATTAGGGCAAGACTACTATCACGTCTACGAATGTCTATTTTTAATACAAAAAAACAATTTAATATATAAATATGTATTTCTAATATGTTTTGAATAATTTTAATAATAAATGATTATAATAATATATATATTTTTTTATATTATATTTAACTGTGTTGGGGCACCTCAAAACATTAAGAGAGGTGGATAATGTTTTGTACATATATAACCCTAATATATATATATATATATATATATATATATATATATATATATATGTATATATGTATATACCGTTCTTTCATTTTTTTACCAGACAGCAAGTCAATTGGTCGATTTCGTATAATGTGTAGGGGGAGGGGACGCGGACGGTACGCTCTGCTTCAGGTTGTCCAGTGTCGATAATTAGCGGCGCTACGACAGTTACGTTCTACACGTGAGGGAGTGTACATCGTATTTGTAACGGGAAAAACTTTTACGTGGGAAGTGATGTTGATGGGTTTACTGTTAAAAGATGATCAAGGTATTTAAAGAAAAAATATCTTGGCCATATTTAACAGCAATCTATGATCTTTTTTGCATTATTTTTATAATTGGTTTTGCATTAAAAGAAAGTGCCTTCTAATAAAATGTTTAAAAATAAATATATTCTCTTAAAATAATTAAAAATAAAATACAAACTCTTAAAACTTAAAAAATATCCCCTTGAATAAGAAAAAAAACTAAAAAAAATTTTCGAAGATGCCTCCGTCTTGCGCCAAACAATAACCCAACCTGTCGTAAAATTCTGAACGAACGTTGGTCAGCATAAGAGGGTTAATAGTTTGAAATAAATTTTCAATATTAGCCCTCAGTTGATTTAAATTATTAGCTCTTTCATGAGGATGCCCGTATAACTTTGATTTAATATACCCCGATAAGAAAAAATCATTAGGGGCCAAGTCTGGCGATCATGGTGGCCATTGAATTACGCCTCTCGTAGATATAATTCTTTGGGGGAATATCGTATTCAAATAGTCAATGACTATTCTTGAGTTATGGGCCGGACACCCATCGTGCTGGAACCAAACGTTGTCAAAATTGTGGTTAATGTTTGCCAAACAGGAACAATTTGGTTTTGAAGAAGATTCAAATAAGTCTCCCCATTTAAATTTCCATCAATAAAGAATGGTCCAATAATATCATTCCCATAAATACCAGCCCAAACATTCAATTTTTCGGGATATTGTGTCCTTGTATTTAACAGGCGATACTGATTTTCAATAGCCCAATACCGTAGAATTGATGAATTGTGCCTACCATGTAACGGAAACGTGGATTCATCGGTGAACACGATGTTATAAATAAAATTGTCATCCGTATTTGCACGTTCCATTACCGTGTTATAAAATTCCATTCTATGATACTGGTCTTCATCAAAAATTTCTTGATGGGCTTCGTATTTATAGGAATGATATTTATTTTTCTTTAAAATTTGAATCTTCTTCTACCATTGCACACACCATTAATTCCTGCATTTCAGCATCCTCGTTAATTCTAGGTGTCTTGTGGCATTTACAACCTAAAATGCATCCCGTTGACTTAAACTTTTCGACTACTGTCGATATTGTGTTCAAGGTAGGGATCGGACGATTTACATATTTGACTGAGAAAAGGTCCCTTATTGCACGTAATGAATGTCCTTGAAGAGACCATGATATCAAATCAATTTTTCCTCAAGTGAGTACGTCATAATTACTAAGTTTTGAATTAAAAGAATCTATTTAAAATTACACGTATTACTACGAAGTTCACTCGTCTAAATGCCAAACACATATGCGACGGTGAATTGAAATCTAAGTCGTCGATCATCACGGCGTACGGCCGGACTCCCCACCTGAGCGGTGGCTAATTTTCCGAGAAGGACCGAACGGTGGAACCTATGTACAGTTTTAAAATGAAAACACGGTATGTATATATGTATATATATGTGTATATATATATATATATATATATATGTATATATATATATATATATATATATATATATATATATATATATATATATATGTATGTATATATATATATATATATATATATATATATATATGTATATATATATATATATATATATATATATATATATATATATATATATGTATATATATATATATATATATATATATATATATATATATATATATATATATGTATATATATATATATATATATATATATATATATATATATATATATATATATATGTATATATATATATATATATATGTGTATATATATATATATATATATATATGTATATATATATATATATATATAATATATATATATATATATATATGTATATATATATATATATATATATATATATATATATATATATATATATATTATATCACTTAAATTAAATTTTACTTTTTAAAAAATATTTTATTTTACTTTGACACATTTAACAATACAGATGACTTGATTTGATTCAAACGACAAGTTAATGATTTAAAAACAAAAAGACAAGTAACAAGTGTGTGATTTTTTGGTGTAACTTCTATTTATAACATTTATTTGTTAACGCAAGCATAAGCATTCTGGGAGTTATATGCTGTGCTTGCGTTTTACATGAGAACGCTTTTTGTCGTTCAAGGACCTTTATTGGAAAATGTGTTATGTTTGCATTTCGCATGGGAAAGGCTTTTGTTACTGAGGGAGCTGTTATCGCTTGATAATAGGTTTCATATTACGCAATATTGACATTAATATGTCTAGATGGCTTAAACTTGTATTATATTTTAGCATATAACAACTCCCCTTTTTTTTGAAAAGTCGGTGTTATTAGCCGACTTTTAGGGAAGATCTTGCATTTCTTCTTCGGTGTGCAGATGGGGTCTTCTACGCAGGAGGGTATTAATTCTTTTTAACATCTGGTTGGAGGTTGCTTCCTTAGACTTTCTAGAGCAACAGCACTGCTTCTTGCATTTCCAGACGACGTAGATGATGAGGAGACAGACTACGGCACCAATAGTTATATATGTGGTTAAGGCAATATGTTTTGTTAAAAATGGTTCATTTATTAACTTATCCAGGTCGCGAGAATATTGTTCTAATTTATGATTAGCTATATCTAGATTTTCTACGTTTAGGTGGTCGAACTGGAGAGGTTCCAATTTGGGTAATTGAAGTTTTTCTGGAATATCCTTACAACAGTCATAAGGTATAACCACGGGGTGTGAATTGTCTGTAATATCAAGGGTGTTACGGCCTTCTGCCTGAACTTTTGTTATGCCGACAAATGCGTAACAGTCCGGTTGTAGTTTTAATATAGAGTTTTTATTTACACTAGTAATTTTAGTGTCCATTGAATCACAATTTACAGTAATATGAATAGGTTCAGAAACAATTATTAACCACACATTGTCCTGTAGTTTCTGCACGTTGTAGCCTTGTCCATAAATTAGCGAACTTTCACAGTTTTCCGGGATATTTCTGAAGTTTTTCAGTAGTTGAGCTTCGCATGCTGCACTGCCGTCAATCGGGTAGGCGTAAAGGTCAGAACATAATTTTCTGCGAGCAGCTAATTGTTTACATGTACTCAAATCTTTGACAGGGATGTACATTAATGAATCATCATTACGCGCTATAAATTTTTGAGAAAATGACAAAACGTGATGTAGGCCAGTTCTATTGTCTAAAATTGGGATAGGATATAGATGATACAGAGTATAAAGTTGTTGTTCCACTAATGGTATTCTTAGAACAAATATAAGATCAGATTTTGACTGAAAAGCCTCTAATTCAATTATTTCCAGGTATTGAGGGATTTTTGAATATTTTACTGGGAGGGGTAGATTATTTTTGACTAAATTCTGAGAGATTTTCTGAAGTGCACTAATCAAATTTTCAGGTGTAATGATCGAAGAATGTATTATTTTTAAGCGGGCAAAAGTGATTGAGTTTAGAATGTCATCGAGGTTGCTCTGAAGGTACAAGTAACTTTCGCTTAATTTTTCGCATGTTTCAACAAATCTTAATTCAGCCTGAACTAATGCAACTTTATCATTTACTTTGTGTAATGCTACTTGAATCTTTTTCATGTCTTCATTAAAGGTTTCAAAGTTAATTTGTAAATTTTGAACCGTTTAGTTAAAGGTTTTTATAACGATAGAAGTAACAGATATTTAATTTTTCATGAGATTTTCAATTTGATGTTGGTCATTATTTAATTTATTAATACTATCTGTAAAGAATTGACCGTCTTCGGCATCTAGATTGCCGGTGATTGCTTTGAATATACTACCTACACCATTTAATATACCACGTTTGAAGCGTTTAGTATTAACAAGGATTTCTTCAAATTTTACCTTAAGGGAAGTTGATATTTGATTTAAAAGTGTTATGTGCGTTTTGACTTTCACCAGGAATTCTTTTGTTTCACGTGTGTCGACTGCAAATATACTAACAATGGATTCTAAAATTTTGTTGTTGTTGATGAAAGCTTCTTCGAGGCTCGATAAGTTTTTATGAACTAGAAGAGTCCATCTGTCGTTGGAAATTACTATCCTCGTCTCGTCATGGTAATAGACTCCGACGGTGTTATTGATAGGTGTTATCTGATACTGGCATATTGCTGTTCCGATCAGCAAGGTGAACCTGCAAGGTAATTACGTTTCAAAATATGGTTTTAACGTATCAAAATTGACTTTGGTTTTTTGGTTAGTTTTTGGGTTAATTAGAGTAGCTGAATTTTTATGGAGTTCCAAAATTTCAAATGGGCCGTTAAATTTGTTTCGTAATTTATCGGTGATTTGCGATTCCTTTAGGTAAACTTTTTCCAATTTTGTATTCCGGAGGTTCTCTTGAGACGTGAGCGTCAAATCGAACTTTTGATTTTTGTTTCTGTGCATCCGTTCTTGCACGCGCGACTTTATAATAGTAGGAGAGACGATTATTCAGATCTCTAACGTATTTAGTGACTAGTTCTTTTTGATTATATAATGTCTCGGGTGGTGTGCTGGACGTATGTCCGAAAACCAACTCGTAGGGTGTAAACCCATGAGTTTTGTTAGCGGAATTGTTATAACATATTACAGCATAAGGTAATATGTTGAAGGGGTGTTCGTCGGGATGTTCTGTCATATGTATTCTGATCATTTCTAATAGAGTGGAGTGAAACCTCTCTAGGGAACCGTTAGATTGGGGATGTCCTACACTAGAGTATGTTAATTTGATATCATAGAGAAAGCACAAATCTCTGAGGATGGCATTGTCGAACTCTCGGTCATAGTCGCAATGGATTCGAAGGGGTGTTCCGAAATGTTGGAAATAGACTAGGAGGGTGTTTGCGACTGATTTTGCCGATTTATCTCTAATAGGATATGCTTGACTAAATTTTGTCAGTTCGTCACGTATTGTAAGTGCATAATTTTTTGTGGGGATTTCGAGAATGTCAATATTTATACGTTCAAAAGGGACCTTTGGGGTTTCTGTGATAACTAAAGGTGTATCTAAATTTTTGCGACAGGCTTTTGTTTTTTGGCAGGTTTCACAACTTTTTATGTAATTGTCTACGTCTTTTGTCAACCCTTTCCAATTATATTTTTCTCTAATGCGTCGGATAGTCTCATTTATTCCTCGATGGAGATGAGCTTTACCAGTGTGATACTGGTCGATAATTATTGGAATTTGATCGTCACTAGGCGTCCTAGTAACATCTTGGCAAATTTTGAGTTTTACGTCTTTTTCGGATAACAAAAATGACAAAATTTCTAGAATAGGTAGGTCAATGTTATTTTCAATATAGTACGTTTCAGAGTCCTTAAATGTTTCACGACCATTGTATAATGTGCCAAACAGGTGTTGAATAACGGTATCAGGATCATATGGTAGAGCTACGATAGTTTCTATGTCGCACTGACTTACTGGATAATTTATTTAATTCTAAACTCCGAAAGTCTGCGTTTTCTTCGAACAAGTCTTCAAGGACTTTATAATGAAAATCTTTGAGATTGTTTTGTTGGAAAAAGGTAACTATATTTTTGTTGCTTTTGTCTAGGAGTTGTCCGTTTGAAAATTCGATTTTGGAATAGTCGATGAGTGATTTTGTTTTGTACAAATTTATAAAGGTTTCAAATTCTTTTACGGCGTCGTTTTCAGTTGTTTCTGTTGTGTCACTATGGGTATCAGAATCGGGTTCTTTTGAAGTCGAGGGTCTTTGAATAGGGTACGCTGATAGTTTAAATTTAGCTTGAAAGTTAGAATAGTCTTGAAGGTGATGTATTTTTATACGAGAAAGAGCGTCCGCATTTTTGTTAATGCGACCGGGTTTATACTCGATTTCGTACTCGTACTCTTCAAGTTTTAGTCGCCAGCGTGTTAGGCGGCTACCGGGATCTTTTATGGAGAAGAGCCACGTTAAGGGTCTATGGTCGGTTATTAACTTGAATTTTCGACCAAATATGTAAGGACGGAAATGTTTCACGGCCCAAACAATGGCGAGAAGTTCACGCTCTATGGTCGAGTATTTGGTTTCGGCTTTACAGAGTGTCCTAGAAGCGAAAGCAATTGGTAAATCTTTACCAATGGGGCCTTGTGAGAGCACAGCTCCGATGGCAAAGGCACTTGCATCAGTGGTGAGTAGAAAAGTTTCGTCGAAATTCGGATAGATGAGAACTGGGGTAGAGATGAGAGATTGTTTCAATTCATCAAAGGATTTCTTACATTCGGAATCAAAAATAAAGGGGACATCTTTTTGTAACAATTTGGTGAGGGGTTTAGATAGTTTAGCGAAATTGTTGATAAATCTTCGATAGTAGCCTGCCAGACCGAGAAAGGATTTGATCTCTTTTTGGTTAGTAGGCTGGGGAAAATTTTGAATGCGTGATATTTTATCGGGGTTCGGTTTAACTCCTTCTTTAGTTATGAGGTGGCCCAGATACGCGACTTCTTTACGGAGGAACTCGCACTTTTCTGACTGGATCTTTAAATTTGCATCGCGAAGACGTTTGAATACTTCTGTTAGACGAGAGAGGTGTTCGTGTACGGTTGGGGAGTATATGATGATGTCATCCATATATACGAGACATCTTTTATTCTGGATACCTAAAAGGATATTGTCCATCACCCTTTGAAAGGTGGAAGGAGCATTCTTAAGTCCAAAGGGCATACGAACGAATTCATAATGTCCATTGTCCACACTGAAAGCGGTTTTCGAGATATCTTTTGGCTCTATTTCGATCTGATGAAACCCAGATGCCAAGTCCAATGTCGTAAAATATTGACACTTGCCTAGCTGATCTAGGAGATCTGAAATATTCGGTAAGGGGTACTTGTCTCCTACAGTTAACTCATTAAGTTTTCTGTAGTCTACAACCACACGCCATTTCTGCTTACCGGAAGCATCGAGCTTTTTGGGGACAACCCATACTGGGGAGGACCAAGGGGAATTCGAATGACGAATAATATTTTGATCTAACATTTTGGACACCTGTGTTTTAACTTCCTCCTTGTGTATTTGGGGATACCGATACGATTTTGTAAATATCGGTTTCGCGTCGTTGGTATCTATTGCATGCTTAATTTCACTGGTAAACGTTAGTTGGTCACCTTCAAGGTAGAAAATATCCGAGAAATCTAAACAAAGTTGAGTGATTAGTTCACTTTCTTCCTCATTTAAATGATCTAGACGGAGTTGGGATTTTATTTCATGATGTCTGTCTATATAAGTTTGAGAATTTCCTTCGTTGATATTGTTTAGTGAGAAATTTTGTAAAGGTTCTAATTTTATGTCCGAAAAGTTGATGGTTTTGGATATTGCGTTTGAATTTACTATAGATGTAATAAATTCACCTTTATCATTTACTTGAACTATAGCATTGGGGAGTCTTACTTTGTCTATTTCTGTAGCTAGCAGTATAGCTTCAGTATTAGTCAAGTGGCATTTAAGTTTGAAAATTTGTTCCGTACGCGGTTCTATTGAAATTATATTTGAAATGCTATGAGTATTATTAAGAACGTTTGGGTTTGTAGAATTTTGTATGTCTGTAGAGAGAGACTGGTCTGTGACTTTATGCATCGATATCGTTTTAAAATTAGTTATAAGTTTTTTATTTTTTATGTCAACTATACACTTATAATGTTCCAAAAAGTCAGAACCAAGGAGACCATCGAATTCTATGTCAAGATTGCAAATATATATTTTAAATGGGTTATTGAGATCAAACGGAATATAAACAGATTCATTAATAATTATTTTTTGATCGGTTATACCTTGGATCGTTACATTTTCGGGACATCTCATACTATAATTTTGACAAATTTTAGGTTTAAATAAAGATAGACCTGCGCCTGTGTCGATCAGTAGTCTATGTGTATTGGTAGCGTCGTAGATGTAATATAAATTTTTGGATTTAACAGATAATAAAGGACTTATAGAAACTGTTGTTCCGGGAAATTCAGATTCGGGTTGAAACTGTCTAAGTTCATGTTGTCGAATTGGGTTTGTAATACCGTCATGTTGGAATCTATCGATTTTTGATAAGGTGGGTCCGACTGGGAAGGTGGGCCTATTCGAAAATCCTGATTGTTTGTAGGCGTCGTATCAAAAGAGGGTTCATTGAAATAATTTTCGGAAGAACTATTACCAGTATAATAGTTTATATAGGTATCATCGTGTTCCGAAGTATTACCAGTATAATAGTTCGGCTCTCTGGAATGATTATTATCTGTATAATAATCAGAGTTATTATTTTCATAAAAAGTTTGATTTGGTTGTGTATTTTCTATTTCATTATTTTGGTTAATATGTAGCGTCTTTCTGGTGGAATTTGGCTTATAATAATTAGGATTCGGTTGAATCACAGGGGGTGTTGAACTGTTAAAGTTCGGGTTTGGTGTGATGACAGGTGGTCTTTGTTGAAAATTTTGTGAAGTTCCGGGGCTTTGAGGGTAATAATTAGGTCTAGAAAAATTTTGAGGGATGCCGAAATTAGGGGGTCGAGAACTTTGCTGTCTCTGACGGCACTCACTGGCGATGTGTCCAGTGCGCTTACAGAATGAACATTGTTTTGGAGGCAAAGACGAATTTGTATTGCGTATATTATTATGACGATTTAATTTCTGATTTTCAAAATAATTTAGTTGGAGCTCTCTACGAACTCTCGTAATTGCCGTTAACATATCCGCTGGATCACTTGCCCTAACAACATGCGCAATTTTAGGTTCTAACCCTGTGAGTAGGGTATTTAAAACCATACCTTCGGTTAACTGAATTTGGGCTTGTTTTTGAGCTGGTGTTAACCGTTGTTTATGCACAGAAGCGTGCATTTTTGCTTCATGTGTCTGTAGACGTGCGATAAATGTAAGCGGAGATTCGCCGGGAAGCTGTCGCATCCTTTGCAAATCTTGTATTAAAGACGTTAAATCTCGGCTGCCACCGAAATGATTTTCTAATAAAGTTTTTATTTCATCCCATGTCACTGGGTTTCTAGAGTTGACTAGTTCAGATGCACGACCTTTCAATTTATTTTTTATATGAACAGTTAATAGTATCTTCTGGTTACCAACTGACATGTCATACGCGGTTTTACAAGAATTTATAAATGTATTTAAATTAATTTGATTACCGTCATATTCAGGTACGATAGAGAAAATTTCATTTAATTTATAGGGTTCAACAACTTCTTGTTGAGGCTGGTTTTGTTGCTGTTGTAGAGCCATATTTCTAGTAATTACTGGCATAAACTAATTTAAAAGTTTAAGTTTATTTATTTATTTATTTTAAATTGCAATGGGGAAAGACAATAGAATTGTACCTTTCGTGAACAATTAATAGACACAATTATTAAATATATATTTTTACACTTAAACGAGATGATTCAATAAGTACTTACACGAAGCTATTCATCTGTTGGTTCTGTGTGGAAGTTGGTTCTTTCTTTGAGTAAGGGATTGAATCCGCCACCCGTACTGAAGTTCTCCTTATTCTGGCGACCCGTTTCCTGGAGTTAGGCACTTCTGGAGTGTTGTCCTTGTTCTTCAGGTGGTTTTCGACAGTTAGGCTCCTATACAGGGTGTTCTTCAAATCCGCACGACTGCGCCAATTTTATATCACTTAAATTAAATTTTACCTTTTAAAAAATATTTTATTTTACTTTGACACATTTAACAATACAGATGACTTGATTTGATTCAAACGACAAGTTAATGATTTAAAAACAAAAAGACAAGTAACAAGTGTGTGATTTTTTGGTGTAACTTCTATTTATAACATTTCTTTGTTAACGCAAGCATAAGCATTCTGGGAGTTATATGCTGTGCTTGCGTTTTACATGAGAATGCTTTTTGTCGTTCAAGGACCTTTACTGGAAAATGTGTTATGTTTGCATTTCGCATGGGAAATGCTTTTGTTACTGAGGGAGCTGTCATCGCTTGATAATAGGTTTCATATTACGCAATATTGACATTAATATGTCTAGATGGCTTAAACTTGTATTATATTTTAGCATATAACATATATATATATATATATATATATATATATATATATATATATATATATATATATATATACGTCGGCTATATATAATCTACTTGCAATTACGAGAAGTGTATAAAAAGGAGGTGGAAGACAAATAACATAAATACAATATATAGTCGAGGAGGTAATCGACCATATCATTGGGGGGATGTCCGAAACCTGGTAGAGAAAATTATAGATGCGAAAATATCACAAAAGGACAATCTGATGTCGAGCCCACCACCATACTACAAGTATCAGTGGCAGCCAGTCCTCGAGAACGACAGCCTGTTATATTAGGACAGGCCAATAATTACTGGCAGAATAATGACTACGAGTATAATAGGCGAGATATCGTCCTCATTAACAAGTGTAGCGAAAAGAGCGCTATATAGACAGCCGTTGGCCCAAAACATTAGAAAAACGGAAGCCGAGAAGATTAGAAAATATGAAAATCTTGCGATAAAAAATTAAGCATACATCTATGGACTGGACACACTAGAAATCACTGCAATAGTCATTTTGGCAACAGGTGTAATGACTACGAACCTGAGAACTAACACTGAAAAGTTGAAATTGAGCAGAAAAGCATTATAATATTGTAGATCTGCCACATAACAAAAAAATCCCTGAACCAATTTTAATTGACAGAACGAACAGGGATAAAGTATATTTTCTTCCTTGCCGTTCGACCCTAATCTCTGAAACAGTTTCACGAATGAGTGAATGTTTTCCAGCAACTTTGCGGAGAAAGCGGTTTTTAAGTCGATAATAATAATAGTAATAATATTAATAAACAGGAGAGGCTATCCAACATCCATTTAGCCTTTAGTAAGTAGCGACACCACTTACTCCAGCTCAGGGTGTAAAATCGGACAGGCAGCTCAAGCACATCCGGGAGGGGAAGCATATTCTCCTTTAATGTCAACCGTGGGCTTGTTGGGTTGACCCCCTGGCAAGCTCAAACATCTAGTTCCATGTGACAGAAAACATGGCCTCCACGTTCAAACCCATCTGGATGGGGGTTATGAGCAAAGTGGTGGAACCCAACAAGTAGGACGGTCCAATGAAGACGACCACAAAGGAAATGGATATCTGGGTGGACTAATGAGTTGGGAAATGACCTTCTGCAGTGTTACAAAAGCAGTGAACCTGCGTGAAGGGGATACATGACGCGATGTATGCCTTATGTTGCGAAATGTACCCAGAGCACCTCGCCTTCACGCCGTGATTATGTATTCCATCTTTGTACAAAGGGTTATGTGAGGACTATCATTCAGTTGGCGAGTAAGATGGTTGAGAGTCCATCGAATGATCTGAATCTATATAGCTCTTTCAACATCAGAGGACCTCTGTATCCTGAAGAGGCTTACACGAGGTAAAACTCCCTAGACCACAAGACCTGAAGAGAGGATGCTGAAATTCGTGAAGCGTTACCAGAAGAGGCCGGCATCTAACACATTACTTGTGCCGTGATGCAGCTACTCAACATTTGGTCCACCTCATAGAACTGCCTTAGATGGTAATATAGCACTCGTAGTACCGCATTATGTCGATGGATGTAGGCCGAAATCGTACACATAGGACACGCCGATAACAGGTGCATCAGTGATTCCAGCGTCTGGTGGCAGGTGCTGCAACTGACATCAGGTATCTCCACACCCATCACGTGGCTGCGGTCGATCAGAGTGTTTATAACACCATCCCGGTAGGCTGCTATAAAGCCTTCGAACTCAGTCTGGCTGATCTCAAGTAAGCGAAAATCAGTGCTGTCGATAAGCCATTGTTTCTATGTTGTTATAAAAAACTCTATGTAGGGGCCTATAGACATGCTGCTTAAACAGATTTCTCTGTTCGGCAGCTTTGATTTGGGTTTTCAGACGATTTGACTCCAGCTCGGTGATTGATTTTATATCATCACCTCTCCTTCCTCTTCGTCTGTGGTCGAATCTTTCGACCGACCGAGCCGTTCGGCTTTTTGTGCTGCTTTAAATAGGCTCGCTCCCACCCCTGCAACTTCAGTGCTGCTTCATAGTAAAAAGCACCGTCAGATTTACAGTGTGGTATTGGCGTCTGACAATACCCGGCGACAATACTTCGGACTTTAGGTGTAAACTGCCTGTTTTTTCTTATATATTCCACCACACTCTGGATTTGAGAGATGTGCTGTCTGGCCGACTGTATTTTGCCTTCAATCTGCTGTACACGTCGCTTGGGTTTCTCATTCATATTAGAAAAGTTTGACCTCTCACGAGGAACGAGCTCCTTAGCGGCATTGTAGACGACACAATTGATCTGTCAGATGTCTGCACTTCTGGAAGTTCCTCATCGATTCTGGCATTCATTCTTGCCAGGTCTTATAGCTTTAGGTTAACCCTGACATTAAGGTTACCACTTGTCCTTATGGAGGACTAGGTATACTCTCGTGGATTTTCCCTATTGACTCTTTGCTGCAGTAGAGGTGCAGCAGGTAGTATATCGGGCTGACGCACGGGGCTACCTCACATATCGTGACCTTTGCAGATATACTATCTGATTCCTCATTTTTTGTTAAGAAGATGCGATGCTAGGAGTGCATTTAGTAACAGGGAAGCAGACCATCCCTTAGTTCCCGCGTCCAACTAAATCATCCATGTCTATTGCCTGGATCGTTGCCATTGAGACAATCCGGTAAGGCCCCTCTCACCTCTGTCTGACCTCTATCCGAATGAGGCCAATTGTGAGGAGCACTCTCTTTGATTTGATCTAGAACCAAATTTAGACCCTTGGAATGGTTAGTCCGAGGAGCCTACGGCCAACACTTTAAATAGGTCCAGTAGAGTTACGTCTACCTATCCAGAGTGTGCTACGAGAAGGCTGTTGATCCGACTTTTCACCTCTTATTTTTTTGCAAAAGCCAGTCACACCTTTCTGTGGCTCCGACTCACATAGAAGGTGGACTGGTGATGCCAGCCACTGCTCCTCAAGTCCGTTACTGAGTCAAATTCTCATGTACCCTGAGTAAACGTATCTAGACGAGGGTGATAGCCTTTTGCATTTCCCGGCCATGTTGTCTGCCGACTGCCGGTATGGTGTTCAGCTCTAAAAGCAATGTTTGCCTTATTCCACCGAGGACGTTCGCCTACTATCAGTACCGTTAATTTTATCGTATAGCCCAGATAAAGAGCAGATCTCTTTATTTGGTCCGTTTTTCCTCCTCTTTCAAGACATATTTGCTCAGCAGGAGCCTAGAATTCAATTATAAACATTCTCTTGAGTTGGTAATCGAGGAGTACTACTATATCAGGCTTATTGGCTTGCATCTGCCTGATGGCGGGAAATGCATAGTTCCAATAAATTAGACACTACTCATTTCCCACCACGGACTTAATATCCCCCTGAGCGTACGGCAGAACTGGTGTAGTAGTGATGACACCGATAAATGAAGGTGTTAAATACACCATCTTGGCAAGCCATTATGAACCCTTTGGTCTCGGACTTCAACCCGGCTGACCTTAAGAAAGCGAAGGTCTGCCTATGGGACAAGCCGAGGTTTTCTTAAGTTTTTATAGAAAACTCCATTTATTAGCTTGTCCCTGTAAAGCTGCAGTGGTCTAGAGTTTTCTACAGCTTTAATTTGGGATTTTAACTGAACGGGATCTAACTCGGTTACTGAGTTTTTAATTTCCCGCTCCCTATCGAAGACGATACCAAAATTAATCGGCTGCCTCTTGTGCTGCCTTAACTAAAAACGCTCCAACCCCTGTACTTATATAGTGTCCCCGACCATACAGAGGAAGGAATCCGAACTAATGATTTTGCAGCCTCCTCCAGAACTATACGATAATGGAGACACTCCAAATTCAAGAGTCCACGGCCTCCCTGGTGTCTTGGAAGATATAGCCGTGGAACGGACGATTTAGGATACGAACTCCTATTGAGATGCATTCTTTTGAGAGTACTTACATGGAGTTGTCGCAGCTCCAGTTGAGTCTATTTCACTACTCCAAATAAGTAGAGAAGGTCTGGAACGGAAAGCATGTTAGTTGCAGAGACCTGAACAACACATGCAGACTGTGTCTGCAGATTGTGTCTGCAGACACAACAGAAAAGGGGGGTAATGGGGCTGCCCGGCCATTGTTATGGGCACATAAAAGATCTCGTTTATTACTGTTATGTTACTTTAATACCAGACTTTTGCATGAATTTCAACATTAAATGTTTTTCATTTTAATTAGATGCTATTATTATTCCATATCAATATTTATATATATATATATATATATATATATATATATATATATATATATATATATATATATATATATATATATATATATATATATATATATATATATATATGTATATACATATATATTGTTTAAGAAATATGGGGTGAATAATAATCCGATTTTCGTTATACCCCAATTTATTTAAATTCTCAGAGATTACAAGTGAATATCTGAACAGATTGACGCGCATATCTCAACTATCGAATGGTCGGTCCCTCTATCGAAACCGCGCCGAAAGCTGATGTCATAGTTTATACTACATGTCTCATAAAGTATTTGATTTAATATCAACAATTCGGCGGCGGCTCGGTCAAGGTTCTTCCAACTCGATAAATGAAGAACAATGGTAACAAAATATTCGAAACAAATGACTAAAATTCTGCTGGCTTCACATTCGGCTTATCCTGACATGGTCGCGTCCTCGCGGCCTTGGACCTGACTCACTGGGTCAGAGGTGATGTACTGAATCACCTTGGCTTTTACTTACAACATATGGGTTATACCTACTTTACGCCTAACGATGCCCTAGACCGTTCGACACATCCGTAGCACACTGGGCTACCCTGGCACACTGGGCCATCATGGTTCACTGGACCATCATAGTTCCTGGACTGAAATGTAGCACACTGGGCTACCCTGGCACACTGGGCCATCATGCTTCACTGGACCTGAAATATAGCACACTGGGCTACCTTGGCACACTGGGCCATCATGGTTCACTGGACCATCGTAGTTCACTGGACTACAATGTAGCACACTGGGCCACTAAGTCTGAAAGTACTTGTTGCACTCCCAAACACACGGTTGGCCAAACCGATTTCTACTACACCGAGTTCACTGGACTCGGTTTAGGTTCACTAGACCGTATTCTCTACTCCGAGTTCACTGGACTCGTTTTTGTTGCACTGAGTTCATTGGACTCAATTTAGGTTCACTGGACCGACATCTCTACTCCGAGTTCACTGGACTCGTCTAGGTACGCTAGACCTCTTGTCTTGTAGTTGCCCTGGATCCACTTCCTTGGGTGCATTAATCAAACACGCCGATACCCCTGGGCATACTGGACCCAGTCCTGCTGTGGACCCTGGAACTGCAACCTCTTGGTGGGTACACTGGACCCTCTCTTTAATTTTCATTCTACAACATAAAAAACTATTAAATTTCTAATTCATTTTTAACTACCCTAAAATAAAATAAACACTGTTTTGATTTCTTAGTCATCTTGTCTTTTGATTGGTAGAGGCACACTAGACCTCTTCCACATTAATGAAATCTGCCTTCTGAGGTTCGAACAATCTTAGGCGGTCACTAGCCACAACGCCCTTAAACCTTTGCCTATCTTTCGAAAACGATGCTACTCGGTATCTGTCGTTTCCAATTTTTACTGGTCCGGTACTAACTTCTCACTACTTACTCCTTTTATCAAAAAACTGCTTTCTATTAGAGAGCTTAATTATTATTTAGTGGCAGGGGAAAACGATCTTTCACGGTTATCTGGTTTAATTTTTGGTAATCAACAACCATTCGAAAATCGCCTGTTTTCGTTTTAATTAAAAGAATTGGACTACTGTATGGGAAAATAGTCGGTTCATTTATGTCTTGTATTAATAACTCATTAACGATTTCATGTATTTTATCTCTTTCAAAGAACGATCGACGATAAGGTGTAGACACTACGGAAACAGCTGATGTAAGCTCAATATGCATTTCAATGTCAATGTTATTCAAAAGGCAAGTGTTTTTACTAATACACTCGGCATATTGTTCAATAAGTCGTACAACATTTTTATTTAACTGTTTACAATTTTCATAATTTTTATTTACATTACATTCGCCAGAACCTCGCACTAAGCATGTACTTTCGTCAAGCTCTAATGTTTGTAAACTAAGGTTTAGAATACGTATCATGCCAATCCCGTGACAGAATTGTACTTCTTTCGAAGGAATTATTATTACGGCACCATTTCGGTTTTGTTCAGAGTGAAAAGTGCGTACTTCACAGTTTATTACATCTTATGTTACCTCAATTATATTTATTCCGGGTTTTATTTCAGAACGCTTCTGCGTTTTTATTTTAATAACATTATTTTTCTCCACCGCGTCGTATGGTAATATCATGTTTCATTCTGTTAACTTCAAAGACGCCGATGTTTTATAAACATAAACTCCATCGCTCTCCGTAATCGGTTGGCCTATCAATAAATCGGTTGTTTGTAAATTATCTGGCACAATAAGGAATTCGGTTGACACGACAATTTCGTCTATCTCGATTTTTACTTTTATTTGGCCTAAAGGTTTTACTGTAGCCCCTCCATAACCTACGATAACATTATTTGTTGTATCGGTTTCTATTTTTAGACCTAAGTTATGCACTGCACTTAATTTAATGGTATTACAGCTGCTACCAAAATCTACGTATGCGGAAAGGGTTTGTCCATTTATTTTAGCAGTTTTATAAAATTTACCGTTTTTTGTGTCTTGGTTACCACTCGATACTAATTTTAATTCACGATTTGAGCTTTCACCAAATTTTTGTCTTTTCCAACACTTATTTTTGTTATGACCTTTCCGCTTACAAAATGAACAAGTTTTATCCGAAGCATATTTTTGACAGTCAACCTTTTTGTGTCCGTCACGACCACACAAAAAACATTTGACTCTTTTCCTATGCCTATCATCAGATTGTGCGAATGGTCTTTTATCTCTAAAACTATGTGTGGCACTTACCTTGTGGCTGTGTTTTGATACCTATTCACTATTTGCAATTAAAAACTGTAGTAAATGCTTCGTAGATATACAACCTGCAGCTCGAATTCCTGACCTTATGAAGGGGTCGTTGATTATGTTTGTGATGACTTCCACGATCACCTTGTCCTGAAGTTTGCAATACTGACCAAGGGCTAGCTTTTGGTAGAAGAAATTAACCAAACTTTGAGTTGCACTTCGCTCAATATTTACTAAATCCTTTAATTTGCTGAAAACACACTGTTGTACTGGAAAACTTTCTTGTAGTTTGTCCTTCCATTCTTCCCACGATAGATTAAGATTTTCTTGATTGTAGTACCACGTCTTCGCGTTTCCTCATACAATACACACGGGCCTTATCATCCCAGTCAAATAAATCACCAGTAGCGTCAACACTGTTTAACCACTGATTAACATTCATCAGTTCATCAAAATCTCCACTGAATACTGTTACACTATCAATTTTACCCCGATAGGCACTGGACTTTTTACTTAACTTTCGTTTTAATGTTTTTACTTGACGACGCAATTTCTTATTTTGTTGAGTATGACTGTCACTATCACTACTTGTTGTATTACTAGTACTACTACTACTACTACTACTACTACTACTACTACTAGACGAACTTTCACTACTCTCGGTTGACGACCGCGCGTCCTTTTTTGACTTATGTTTTGGCATGATTTTACAGTTTTTTTACTAAAAACACGCAAAAGCACGTAAGACAATCCCACTTCTGATTTGTTAAGAAATATGGGGTGAATAATAATCCGATTTTCGTTATACCCCAATTTATTTAAATTCTCAGAGATTACAAGTGAATATCTGAACAGATTGACGCGCATGTCTCAACTATCGAATGGTCGGTCCCTCTATCGAAACCGCGCCGAAAGCTGATGTCATAGTTTATACTACATGTCTCATAAAGAATTTGATTTAATATCAACAATTCGGCGGTGGCTCGGTCAAGGTTCCCCCAACTCGATAAATGAAGAACAATGGTAACAAAATATTCGAAATAAATGACTAAAATTCTGCTGGCTTCACAATATATATATATGTATGTATATACATATATATATATATATATATATATATATATATATATATATATATATATATACCGGGTGTATCAAGAAAAACGCCCTAGCCTACTTTTTAGTTATCGATGCCAGAAACGCCATTTTTTGGGATTCGATGTTAACGTAGGTTTTTTACAAGCTATGCATATAATATGTAACATGTCGCTTCCGTAAGTGACCGGAAGTCATATCAACTTTTTAATTTTAAATGGAACACCCTGTATATTTTTACAGTATTAGATGGCACACTTTAGTCTGAATCCCTTGATATAGTATTGTTTGTGCTTACTATCAACGGTTAGCAAAATACATGTACTATACTGCGGTAATAACTAATAAATATAGTACACTATAATCTAAGAGGGCCTATGACTACAATTTTAAAACAATAGTTACAAGTATTCTGTTTAAACTGATATTTCTGTTTATTGTCACAAAGTAAACGAATAGAATTAATTTAAAAATCTTTCGGAATAATGGATGATGAAATTATAGTTCTATCAGATATGTTGGAAGTATATTATGCCTCAAATAAAAATAGTTGTGAGGCCTTAAGAAGGTACGTTGAAAAACTTCCTGACAGACAAGTCCCACCTAGAAGAAAATTTAGTCATTTACATGAGAAATTCAGAAGAACTGGATCACTGAAGAAAATTAAAAAAGAAAATCCAACAATAGCAAATGAAATGAAACAGTTGGACGTTTTACTGGCAATTGAGGAAAATCCTCAAACTTCAACTCGGCAAATTGGAAATAATTTAAATATGTCGCATTTAATGGTGCACAGAATATTAAGAAAGCATAAAATGCGGCCTTTCAAATCTTATTTAGTTTAATATCTACAGGAAGTTGATGCTCCTAGAATAATTCATTTTTGTAATACTTTTCTGCAAAGGGTAAATGACGATTATTTATTTTTAAATAACATACTATGGTCGGATGAAAGTATTATTTGTAACAATGGTATTTTTAATAGGAATATTCATTACTACTGGAGTGATGAGACACACTAGAACTACAAATTTTCAGCAGCGTTTCAGTGTAAATGTTTGGTGCGGGATGAAAGGCAATAAAATAATAAGGCCTCACTTTTTTAATGAACATTTAAATGCTATTATTTATAATGACTTTTTAAGAAACGATTTGGAGAATTATTTAGAACAATTGCCTGTCAATGAATACGCGAATGTGATTTTCCATCAAGACGGGGCCCCTAGCCATAATTCCCATATAAATGTAAACTATTTAAATGGGCGATTTGAAGAAAACTGGATCAGAATGAATGGCCCAACAAGATGGCCAGCTAGGTCACCTGATCTCAACCCATTAGATTCTTTCTTATGGGGCCATTTAAAGGATCAGGTGTACCTAACAATTCTGCAAAACCTTGAAGACCTCAAGCAAAGGATTAGAGTGGCTGTTGACAACATATCACCTCAATTTGTCCAAAATACCGTAAATGGGGTAATACGAAGGTGTCAGTTATGCATTGAAAATGAAGGTTGGCAATTAGAACAATATTTAAATTAATAAATACTAACAGATTTTGAACTACCAGGTACATTATTATTCGTTGGTTTTCTTAATGAAACGTTTTATTTGTTTTTTCTAGATTCCTTAGATTATTTTTGTTATTGATTTGTTGGTTTTGCTGCTGTTTTTCATTAAATAGTTTTGTTTATACCTAGATATTCTTATTTTATTTACCGTCATTCTCAAACTATTAACACACATTCTTCTAAAAAAAAAAAAAAAAAAATGTGGTAATATGATATTCATTATTCAAGATATATCTCACAGCTCCCTAGTGCTACAATGTACTGCAATGTACAAAGGTCTGTATTTTACTAACCGTTGACAGTAAGCACAAATAATATTATATCAATGGATTCAGAATAAAATGTGCCATCTAATACCGTAAAGATATACAGAGTGTTCCATTTAAAATAAAAAAGTTGATATAATTTCCGGTCACTTCCGGAAGCGACATGTTACATAGTATATGCAGAACTTGTAAAGAACCTATTTTAACACCGAAGTCCAAAAAATGGCGTTTCTAGCGTCAATAATTAAAAAGTTATAGGCTGGGGCGTTTTTCTTGATACATCCGGTATATATGTATATATATATATATATATATATATATATATATATATATATATATATATATATATATATATATATATGTATATATATATATATATATATATATATATATATATATATATACATATATATATATATACATATATATATATATATATATATATATATATATATATATATATATATATATATATATATATATATATACATATATATGTATATATACGCATTTCAAACAAACAATCACCTCATTGTGATCTTTGAAAAGACCATCGATAACCATCGTTGTTCATTTTCGAAATTATGATCTTCTATTTGATAACTTTACAAGCTCCGTCCAGAACCATCCTGTTATGGAGACACTCCAAACTCAAGAGTCCACGGCCTCCGCGATGTCGTGGGAGATATAACCGTGGAACGGACGATCTGGGATGCAAACTCCTACTGAGGTGCATCCTTTTCCGGGTTACTACGTCGAGTTGTCGTAGCTCCTCCTGTGTCCATTTGACTACGCCGAAGGTGTAGACAAGGATCGGAACGGCAAGCATGTTTGTTGCAGACACCTTGTTCTTCCCCGAGAGTTCTGAAAACTAGATCTGTCGGAGGCGGTGCTGATACTTACCGTGGAGAGCGACACCTACCTCTTGGGTGGAGCGTTGTTCAAACACCCAAGTAGGTGTACGACTCTCCGGCATCTAAGTGGTGTAAGAAGCTTCCGTCTACGAGCTGTGCATCCTCTGCGTATTCCCGGCTTCGTCCTCTCTTGAGATAAACCAATGCACATTTGTCCAACCCGAATTCCATCCCAATGGCCTGCGTGTACTTCTGCACCATCCTTAGGGACTGGCGTAATTCCCTTTCTCCGGAGGCATAAAGTTTTAGGTTATCCATGTAAAATAGATGGGTGACCTTATGCCTCCGATTGCCGGGGGTGCCGCAATTATAGCCACGGGTTTTCCTGAGGAACACGGACAACGGCAGCAGTGAGATGCAAAACAGAAGAGGGTTAAGGGAGTCTCCCTCAAACACGCCCCTTCTGAACGACACCGGCTCTGTCCGGACTCTAGTATCACCCGATGTTATGGCAAACCGAGTCCTCCAGAGCGGCATTAGTTCTTGAATACGTCCCACTACAGGACCGGGCACCACAAGGCATTGAGAGCAAGTGAATTATTAGCTCGTGCGATGTCATGTCGAATGCCTTGTACCTTGTAACATGCGTTTAAGCAGGTTATCGGTCGGTAGTTCTTTGGGTTGGACAAATCTCCGGTCTTAGAGATTACCACGGTCCGCATAGTAAGCTCCCCATTTAGCCATGTGGTAAAAATTCTGGCTAAATGGTGGTGGGTACTAAATAATTTTTTCCACCAGAAGTTATTTATCCCGTCGGGACCTGGAGCAACAAAGTTCTTAAAGCCCGCAAGAGCTCTTCGAACCTCTTCAGGGGTTATCGGGTGGCACACTTGTTCTGATCGCTGAAGACCTTCGCAAAAGTCTTCAAAGTATGCCAGGGTGGGAATGTATCTTTGGAGTGGGGGCTTCTGCTCGTACAGCGCCTTCCAAAAGTTTTCCACCCGATCTACAGTCGGCGGATTTTCGTTGAGGTTGACCAACAGGTTGAGGCGGTGCGAATAGGCGCGAGGGTTTTTGGCGGAACAAATTATTTTCCGCCCGCCTCTCTAGTGACTTTTTGCACATCACTAGCATCCGTATCCTATCAATGCAGTGCTGTTTGGTGTTACGCAACACTACCTCATTGAATGTGTGATGGGCGCGCAAAAATTGGCGGCGATTCGCCGTAATTTTTGCGTAAAAGGCCTATTGGCCGTCATATAGTCCATCACACATTGGATACGGGATACCTGTTGTCTTGCCGACTGGATCTTGGCCTCCATCTTCCGTACACGCCGCTCCGCTCTGTCTCGCGGAGAGGAAGAGTTGTTAGCCCTCTCCAAATGAGAGAAGCTTTCGGCGGCAGTGTACAGGGCACTGTCACAATGTGCCAGATGTCGGCGCCTTCTGAAAGCGATGCTCGAACTTCAGCATCCACTCTGGCCAGGTCTTGTGGCCTAGGGGGCCTTTGTGATGTAACCCCTTCTGGTACTGAGGCCCTCTACTATTGGTGGAACGGTGAAGACCGCATCCTCAACTGGTTCATTAGGCAATCTTTCAGCTACCTCATTCGCCAATCCGGGCGCAGTCCTCACATAGCTCTTTCTACGAAGATAGGATATAATAACGCAAATTGTGCGGCGTCAAGGCATTATGCTCTGGGTGTAATTCACACCACAGGGTATGCATACGTACCATGTATCCCCTCCGTATGGGCTCACTGCTCTCATAGCATTGCAGCAGGTCGTCCCTCAGTTCGTGGGTCCACTCAAAGCGTCCATGTGCCTGGCGTACGTCGTCTCTAGGCAATCCATCCATTTGAGCCCCACCACCTTGCCCATGACCCCTATCCGAATGGGGTCCATCGTGGGGGCCTCTTCTTCTGTTACTTGGAACAAGAAGTACGGGATTACCGGGGAGTTAGCCCAGTAAGCTCACGGCCGACACCAGAAGGGAATCTGTTATCTCCTCCCGAGTGGGCTAGTGCTGCCGGTCCGGTTTTGCACCCTAGCTGGAGTAAGTGGTGTCACTACTCACGAGAGGCCAAATCGATGTTGTGCGGCCCCTCCTGCTTGTTTATTATTAATATTATTTTTTATTATTTATATATTTCTTTTCAGAGTGATGACCAAGAAAATTACATTAGATGCAGTACAAGATTCCTACTGTAGCACAGAAAACTAAGCAGAGAACACCTTTACAAAATACTATTGGCACTGTAAATTTATAAGAAGGGACAACAGAAAATGCATCACTTTATAACACCAAAGGTGAAAAAAACGTAAACTTGAACTTACATCGCATCATCGTATGAACCAGGCTTTGCATATATTGAAATCCAGTACAAATCACGATGCATGTTTTTGGTGGATTTATGGTAAGCAGATTGCAATGAAATTACGGTGCCATACAAACAGTGGTATAACATTTGTTTAGTAATATATTATATCAAAGGAGGATGGGGGAGTATTACAGGTATATTAATAATACGGTTGTAACTAGCAATAACACCCAGGGTACAAATTTAACAATCTCTTGATAACGGACTAACATCTGCCGACACCACAAGTCCATCCCTTTTAATAAACTACGTCACTAACTTCGATCCGAATACTACAGGCAAGAATTATTGAACAATCCACTTTTATTATCACTTCTTAAATCTGTTAGTACCTGCATAGAATTTCGTATTTTAAATAAATTAGATTTCTAAAATATATGTTTTCTCCATACCTTTTTACTGTTAGCTTCTTTTTTAATCAATTTATAAGTTTCTATAAAAAAAGTAGCACCAGCAATTAGTTTTTTGATGGGGCCAATCTGTGTGTACGCTACTGCACATAGTAGTAGACGCTGTAAAATATGTCGGATTATCACCGAATGTTAGCGACCTCATATTATTTATGAATATTTTTTTCAGGGATACATAACATTCACAAACATTAGAAAGCAGTTATAAACCTTTAGGAATACTTCTTCGCAAATTATATTTTTGTGAATTTGAAAATATGCTGCATAAAACGCATTTAATCCAGAACAAGCGTATTGCTTAAGATGAAGGCAGTTCGTTTTAATTATTAGCGGGACGAGCAATATTATACAATATTATTGCTTACAATATTTAATACCTATGTTAATAAGCACCTAAAGTTACAATGAAATTTTATTTCTGACCTATTCACTTTAGTGTTACTCTGAAATTCTGGGAATGAAAATTTGTTAATTTTGCAAATTGAGTGGTCATACTAAAGATACTTGCTACAAATTAAAATCTAAGGTGGATACGGCAACAAAAATCAATATTATAGACACCGGAGATGAGAAATATCACGTAATAGCTAAAATAAATAATGTAAATGTTCCGGCTTACATTGATTTCGGTAATGTCATGAAAGTTAGTACCGCAGGAACATTACAGCTACCAATTGACAAGAGTAAGCAAACTTTAATGCGTGGATATAGAGGTGCTGTAGTGTCATCATTAGATGAAACTAAAGCGAAGTTAAACGTTGACGAGGTAGAAAGAGAGGTTCCTATATTAGTGGTAAGTGATGCAAAGCAAAAAATGGGATTATTGGTTGGCCGATCAATTACGGAATCGCCTAATTTAGTTATTATCAAAACCCATGACAAACTGCAGTTTCAAAACGACACTGGTACTGATTTATGACTATTGCCACAAGTATTTGAAGAGGAATCCTCCACTGCTAAATTCCGTATTCTTACGTTGAAGACAACAACTATTAATCCCGGTATTAACAAGCTAGAAATTTATACTGACTTTCTTAATGGTAAAATTATTCCGAACAAGACAGGAATGGGTGCACTATAATTGTACTATCAACACCTGTTGAGATAACCAATGGTTTAGGAATTTTGAAAGTTCTGAACTTAAGTAAAATTGTTGGCACATATGATGAGGGCCACTGTGTAGCACGGGGCATCCCATCTTCTGGACAATCGCAGACTGAAGTACCTGTAATACCTAAGACTATCTCGAAAAATGTTCAGGAACGCCCAAATAATTTATTGGAAAATTATAAAGATTGTTTTGCAAATAGCAACAGAGAATTGGGAAAAACTAACATTGAAATGAAAATTACATTAACTAGCACTGAAACTATTTGTTACCGACCTTATCGATTATCGTATCATGAACGAGCGCTGGTACGTCAAATAGTAGATGACCTTTTAGCCAACGGTATAATTGAACCAACGGTGTCCCCATATGCAAGTCCAATACTGCTCGTCAAAAATAAAACAGGTGATGTCAGAACGTGTGTCGACTACCGAAAATTAAATGCCATTACAGTAAAAGACAAATATCCGTTACCACGAATCGAAGATCAATTGGAGAGGTTAATTGGCAACACTTGCTTCACCACATTAGACTTAAAGTCTGGTTATCATCAGCTGAATGTTGCGGAGGAAAGTAGACCTTATACGGCATTTATAACTCTGGATAGACACTATCACTATAAGCGGATTCTATTTGGATTGACTAATGCCCCGTCAGTTTTTCAGCGTGCAGTTAATGAAATTTTAGGTCCTGTAAGGTTCACATATGCCCTTGTATATTTAGATGACATTCTAATTGTGTCAAACGGAGCTGAGCAAGGACTGGAACGTTTAGAAAATATCTTGAAAATATTCCAAAGTGCTGGATTAACCCTGAATAAAACTAAATGCTCTTTTTGCATCCCGAAGTTGAATACTTGGGATCCATCATCAGTAATAATGAGATACGACCATCTCAGCGAAAAGTTACAGCAGTAGCAAACTTTCTAAGACCAGAAAACGTACATTCCGTACGGAAGTTTGTTGGATTAGCTTCATATTTCAGAAAATTTATTCGTGATTTTGCACAAAAAGTTAAGCCGCTTACAATTTTGACCAAATCGAATAGATCTTGGCAATGGACTGCCGAACAGGAAATGCCTTTAATTTATTGAAGCAAGAACTTACTAACGAACCTGTTCTTGCGCTATTTGATCCTGATGTGATACTCAACTACACACAGACGCAAGTAAATTAGGGTTAGCGGGTGTACTAATGCAAAAACAATTGAATGGACAATGGAAACGAGTAGGGTACGTTAGCCAGCAAACGTCAGACTGCGAAAGCCGTTATCACAGCTATGAATTGGAGAACTTGGCTGTAGTCACAAGTGTACGCAAATTTCGTAATTTTCTTTATGGAAGGAGATTTACCGTAGTAACTGACTATAATGCTTTAAGATTGACATGGACTAAACGAGATTTGTCGCCACGGATTGGTCGGTGGTGGCTTGAATTGCAAGAATATGATTTTGATGTCATCTATAAACCAGGAAGCCAAATGAAACACGTAGACGCCTTGAGCCGACAACCTACTTCTGTTCCACTAGATGTTAATTTTATCAAACAATCTGATTGGGTGGAATGCGTACAATCACAAAATGACATATGTGCCCTAATACGAAGCCATATCATGGACGGAACCGCTGAAGACTGCTACAAAATGGTAGACAATAAAATTTGTAAAACAGTGAACGGTGAAGAGAAGATTTTGATACCAAAGGATGTTCGTTGGCGAATTGTCAAATTATATCATGACGATAATGCACATCCTGGGTATAAAAATACACTTGACGCTATTCAACAAAAATATTGGTTCCCAAAGATGACCGAATTTATATCAAAATATGTAAAATCCTGCATACCGTGTCTTTGTGTTAAGAAACCTAGAGGCAAAAGGAGAGGATATTTGCATCCTATACAAAAGGAAGGAAAGCCTTTACATACATTGCATTTAGACCACGTCGGACCATTTTGCAAAACAGCCAACGGAAACGTATACATATTGGTTGTCGTAGATGCATTTACAAAATACACATGGATTGAAGCTTAAGATTACAAAATGTTTAGACTTATTAATAAAAATATTTGGTTTGCCAGACAGAATCATTACAGACAGAGGAAAGTGTTTTACCTGCCAAGAAAGGAAAAGATTCTGTAAAGAACGCAATATTAAACATGTGCTTAATGCAGTTGTTGTCCAAGAAGTAATGGGTAAGTCGAGCGTTTTAATTCCACTATACTCAATGCTATGATGACAGCGATTGGATAAGATCACGAAGCTTGGGAGACTAAAATTTCGGAAGGGCAGTGCGGAATTAACGGTACAATAAACGCTTCTACCTGTTATGCACCAGCTGAACTCTTATTCAGATTTAGGCCTAAACTAAAATATGATATCGATATTCGTAGTAGATAACAGGTAGAATGAGAGACGCAATTAAAAACCGTGCGTGAACAAGCGTTAAATAATATAAACAAAAATGCCGACAAAACGAAAGCGCGTTATAATAAGAATCGTATTCCGGCAAACACTTATAACATTGATGACATGGTCATGTTTGAGAAGATGCCGACAGTGAAGGGTCTTTCCAGAGGGAAGTTGGTACAACGTTACATTGGTCCTTTCAAAGTGGTTAAAGTCCTTCCCAACGATCGATATGCAGTAAAATCGTTATCCAAAAACCGACGGCGGTTCCATGAAGTGGTCGCCAGTGATAAACTTAAACTATTTGAAGCACAACTCGTTGACTGACGTAAGTGTTAAATTATTTTGTTTAAAACTTTTATTTGAAATTGATTACCATTGCTTTTCTTTATTGATATATCATTTCTTGACACATGCTTATTATGTAACATTTAACAATAAGTCAAGTACACATTAAGTGGGTGATGCTTCATTGTACTTCTGAACTTGGTGTATATTATTGATTACTGATTCTGAACTTATTTTTATGACCTATGATATGCAAGTCAAGTACACATTGAGTGGATGATGCTCGATGGTACCTCTGAATTTGATTCTGAAATAATTTAGTATTGTGAAATATGTTATATAACTTCTTGAGTCCATTTGACGTTGGATTCTGCGCACTCCAAACAGCTTGTTGAGTCCCTTGTGAGTACTCCAAGTAAATTTTTGTCGAGTCTATGATTTAGTGTGCACTCTGAAAATTAGTTTGTCGAGTCTATTTGATAACGTCGTTTGCGCACTCGAAGTATGCGTGGAACCCTTTGAACATTGGACTTTGCGCACTTTGAGTCCATGGGGTTAAGACCTTTTCCGCACTCCAAATCGCTCTTGTCGAGTCCCTTGTGAGCACTCCATGAGCTTACGTTTGTTGAGTCCATAGAATAATGATCTTTGGCACTAAAAAAAAAAAAAAAAAAGAGTTATGCTCTACCTGAATATATTAGACCAATAATATTCTTAATGTTCTTATTTTTGTTTTACATGTTTTCCTTGGCATTGACAATGAGAGGCCCGAGGACGTGCCTAGGTCAGCGATGGCCGAATGTTAAATAATATGTGTTTTAATAATATATATATATATATATATATATATATATATATATATATATATATATATATATATATATATATATATATATATATATATATATATTTAATACTCCATCCATCGTGAGCCACGGTGGATGGAGTATTAAAAGTATATGGAGAACGGATCTACCGATTGCTTTGAAATTTTGGTTACCAAAATAGTCGATTATGATCTATGCAACTAAAATATTTTCGAAAGTGCGGTGTTGCCACTTATACGTAAAACCGGCAACATCTTCGTTATTTTAAATAGAATACCCTGTATATTTTTGCATTTTTTGGATTGTCGTCTCTTTCTGAGTAACTTTTGTTAATATTTCCCTATATCTATCTCAAGCCGTTATCGAGATAATAATTCTTCTCTGAATTTATTACCAAAAATTTTACTTTCAGTAAATTGTGTTTCCTCCTACCTACGCAGCAATAAAAAGATAATTTTTCAGTTGTGGCTAGGCAAGACCTGGGGGCATCTTCTTCATTAGTGAAATGTTTCCAATATCATACAGGGTGAGTTAGAGAATGCTTTCTATAAGTGACTTAGAGAAATGCACGAAAGTCAGATTTTTTAAATGGAATGCCCAGTATATTATTACTAATTCGGAAAGGTAATACATTTATCTATTTAAAAATGTCCCCTATACCTAATGCGCACCGTTTTCGATTTATTGGCACTTTTCTGTAATAGTAGAGAGCTTCGTCGTCGAAAATGTGTCACCTCGTGGGGGTTTGAACGTAAAAGCTGCCACTGGTCTTATTTAATAGTTCATAATTTATTATCTGTATGTATGAAGTTGGCCGAAAATTGTCATGGGAAAAAGGGCGTTATTCAAAATTTTCGAGTTATTGACACTACATGATTGTCACAGTTGACATAAATATTGTAGCGCAAAAATAATCTGTAATAAAAGTCTGTAGCCGTTGCTTCAAAAAAAAAAATTAACAAACGAAAAAGCATTGATGTATATGGCGATTCAAAACTTTGAACATCTATATCTCGGTTTGAGAACCTTTAAAAATTGTAATTTTTCGATGCATTTTCGATACGTACATTAAACGTACATCGAAACATAGCAGCCATATCACACCATGAATAAATATTTTTATAAAAAATTCTTAACTATTTCATGATCCCTTATTGACGTATTCTTAAATAAACGTATAAATAATAAGTACCAAAGAGGATGAGGGAAAATAAAGAATTTCAATCAATACATTGAAATTCATTTGTGTTTTTACATTGTGGCAGGATTTTTGTCCCAAACACGTACATGATCCTGTGCAAGAAATACCATCCTTTCTGCAAGTACACCATTGTGCTCGGAAATCTGAAAAGACGTCAGGTATGTGTAATTTGGTCTTAAAATAAAATTTAAATGAGAGTACCTTTCTTACATCCACAAGATGTCAAAATTGTCAAATCTGTTGGTATTGACGGAAGAGTTTGTAAAACAGGAAATACATTCGAATTTTCAAGTTTCCAACCATAGTCACAGTAGTTCAAAAAAAAACTGGCTTCGGTGTTAAAGCGTTAAGCCAAATGTGGGTCTGATAGTGTGCTCGTAAACAATGTTGTCGTAAACTATCTTCTGAAGGTGGTAATTTGTCTACTGTTTTCGAAATAGCCAATAGGCCACGAAGGTAATCGATAGAAGCGATGTCTTTGTTATTCGTATAGAGTTGCAGAGTAAAACGGTGAATATTTGTAAAGGTTTTATCATTGAATGTTATCATTTAGCAGGTAGTGAGAATTTAAATAGATTTTCCAACATTCTTTTTTGCCTAAGCCGGCAAATTGACTTGTATCGCATCCGGTAAAAGCATGAAACGCTGGTAGATTTATGCAAATATTATGTCTTGGCAAAAAGACAAAATCTGTATTTCAGTAGCTTGATAGTTTTCAGAAGAAATTACAAGAGTGATGAGCCACACTAAAGCTTCAGGAATATATTTTCGATAGCTGTTTAAATCCAAATTTTTTAAATTGTCAAAAACGGGAATTTTGTCCATATCCAACTTAATATTGTTAATAATACTATACAGAACGAAATATTCCGACGATCCCGTAAATATTTGTGGTGAATTAGCATCTTCCTCGGAAGTTTCCATAAATGAATGTAGAATTTCATCTTTTGATGAAAATTTCGAGAACACAATAACGTCTGATCTGTTAGCCTTTTTAGACTTGATAATCTGAATGTCATCACCAAAATGAACCTTTACTTTTTCGATTAACTGTCATTTAGATAATATTCCTCCAAAATCTGTATATCTAGCATATATAGACGAAACAGAAAATCCTTTCTTTTTTTCAAATCCAGCAATTCATTCTTGATAAAGCAAGGGTTCTACAGGATCTACATATTCGCCTTCCACTTTAGAAAGTACTTGGGGATCCCTACTTTTTTTAATACCCTCCAAAACTTTAAAAAATACATCGCATGATATTTCACTTCCATGGCAATCAAATTATTTTCGCCGATACGTTTCATAATGGAGCTATCATTTTGGGCTATTATTTTTATCTTGGTTTCAATATTTCGTAGTTACCACTTGCGATAATTTTTGATTACGCCTTTTTTGATAAAATACGCACTGGTTTATACTAAATTTTTCTTTTCGTAGTGTTACCGAAGATCCGATTTCAGAAATGTTCGATTCTTCTGCATGCATATTTTCTGATTTGCGACGTAAAAGCTCAATACTTTTTTTGCTAATGTAACTGCAATAACAAGACTTATGCCAAATTAACAATTTCTTGTCCACCCTTTCAATGCTGGCAATATTTTGATGCAACGATTGGGTGCTGGCAGATTTACAAATACTGTCTCTAATTATAGTATTGTATTGTCTCTGTCTCTAATGTAGAGTTTGCTTTATAGTTCTTAACGTTTTATCAGAACCCTTTGCAAAATTCCCGGAAGACTTCCCACAAATTAAACATTTTTTAATACTTTTTGTTTGTAAAACGTGGAAAGTTGTCTCGATCTCACTTTCAGACGTTGAACTTCCACTTTGATGCATTTTCAGTTTTCTTTATGGCAGGCTGTATTCAAACGATGTCTTTTATGTTGTTTTTAATATCATTCTTAAATTTTCAACAATGGACTTACCTGCGCACTAACTGGAAATATGTATGTAGGTACTTTATTATAAACTAAAAACAAATCACAGACACGAAATCTTAGTCACTTTGCTACAGAAGAGCCTATTTAGAACTGATAAAACAGCCCTTTCATAAAAGATACTATGTCCATATTTTGTAAATAAACACTATCCAGAATGTGGACAACTGCAGCGCGCGGGACGCGCAACGTACGGGCGGGTCATCGACGGCCGGCTGTCGTAGCGAAAATAAATCTACGATTTGCTTTACGTTTAATTAAATTTCTCAGCTATCCGACGTTAGAAAATTATAAGGAACATACCGTTGGAATCGCAAAGGTTCAGTTCACAGTATTGCAAGAGAGGTATTTTTTGATTTAAGGTCACGTTTTCGAAATATCGGTTGATAAATACCAAAATGCATCGAAAAATTACAATTTATAAAGGTTCTCAAACTTTTTGTTACTTTTTTTTTTTTTTTTGAAGCGACGGCTACAGACTGGGATTATTTTTGCGCTACAATATTTATGTCAACTGTGACAATCATGTAGTGTCAATAACTCGAAAATTTTGAATAACCCCATTTTTCCCATGACAATTTTTGGCCAACTTCACACAGACCGATAATAAATTATGAACTATTAAATAAGACCAGTGGCAGCTTTTACTTTCAAAACCCCTACACATTTCATTTTTAAGAGGAATTACGCCTAGCGAGCCCTCTACTATAACCCTTCCAAGAATATTATATCTTTTGGTATGTTGTCATAACGGGTGGGCCATGAAATTTTTATTTTATCATTTTGTAATGATAACAAACATGCTATTTTTCTAAATAAATTTGACATTAGTAATATTTGAATAGCTGTAGCACAAATATGGCGGAAAATAATTATACAAACGCAATTTTAATGGATTTGTTTATTATTCATGGACAGTGCAATAAGATTATCAACAGAACTTGTAGAATATTTAATGGGAAGTATCCGAATTTGCCGCAGATGAACAACAAAAATTTTCTACGAATTCAGAGAAATTTTATAAATTTTGGTTCGTCATTAAGAGTAGAAGTGCGTATATATATATATATATATATATATATATATATATATATATATATATATATATATATATATATATATATATATATATATATATATTGTTGTGTCTATAATACCTATAACGCGGCAACCATAAATACAATTACGTATAAAGAACAAATACATATAACGACTTGTATAAATAATCATTACACATATAGCAGCATGCTTAATTCTAAAGTCATGAGTACGAAATTAATTAAAGCTCAACATTATAAAATCACGGTATACATAGCTACGATTAGAAATCTGAAATATACACAACAAATATAAAATATGAGTGATCAAAACTCCAGAGTACGTTCCAACCATTCGTGTGGTTCGTAGAAATAGTCAAATCCAGGTAATGATCATACTTTCCTGAAATATAAAATAAAAAAATAATTAGAATATATAAATAAAATATCAAACAATAAAGAACAAGTAAAATTTGCAGAATAACAATAAAAGCAACAGTATTTCAATAACGAAGTAAGTGTAGTGCGTCGCAAACAAGTGTCGTGAGTGCTCCGCATCTAAACACCGCTTCCGTTCCAGCAACTATAATTCCAGCAGCTCATCAGGATTTGGTGATCGTGGAAACCGTAAGCACTAATTACGACCATATTTCATTATGAATAATTGTTATTCCCATTATTATCTTGTCACAATTGTATTTTTATGTATGCACGTCTGAATTTTACGCTGTCACAACCGACTGCTTGAAAGCATCACTGTTGCCAACAAAATAATATTAGACAAAAGTGCCAACACAGAAATAACCAAATTTGTAATTTATTACTTGGTAAATTTTGAATTTGTCACATTTTAAATTTAAGTTAGCTAGCGGATAGATAGGGTATTTCATAAGTTTTAAGGTGTTATATTTAATGCAACAATTTTCTTCTATTTGTCATTATACATTTTAAATTTTAACTAGTTTTTTTTTATTAATCAATAAAAATCAATCAACTGAGAGCTGGTAAGGAACTCGCTACAGGAGAAAGATCTCAAATACAGATAAGTAAAATTTAATCTACAAATATTTATATTTGTTGTTGTTATTTTCTTTTAAAAATTAATTAAACATACTCATACTTACCGTAAATTTATAAATCACAAATATTCAATAATAAATCACAAATAAACACTAATTATAACACAATAATATTTAGCTCCCAACGTGGTAGCTTATTCATAAAATAATAAATAATTAAAAATATAAAATACTAAATAATAACACAACAATATATATATATATATATATATATATATATATATATATATATATATATTTTTTTTTTTTTTTTTTTTTTTTTTTGTGAAAACGATTATTTATTCGGCATTAAAAAAAAGTTCCTCTCCAGATACTTCAACTGTTTCACATTTTTGTGGATAGCTAGTTTTTGTTAAATTTGTTTTATGTAATGTATCTATTTGCTCTTATAACATGGTTTAACATTTTTCATACACAATAATTTATAGCATTATATAAGTCATTGCTTTTATACCTCCTTGAATATATTTCAACTATATAAAACTGTTGATGTTATAGATATATTTAATATTTCTACATGTATTGTGGGAATATGCAGATTTTGAGAATTTCACGTACTTGTGCATAACTTTATCGTCTAATTGACATAAGTTTATTAAACATAATATTTGAGTAGATAAGTACAAAGGTATTTAATACATTACAGATCAAAAGGTAACCCGTATACATTCAAGCTATTGTCGCTCTCTACACTCGCGTAGTCTCTGCAATTGTTTTTCCGGAGTGGAGACACGAAAATGTCGACCGCACATGAACGATTCGGCCTCCACACATCAAAATTTAGCTTTTCGGCGGACAGGTCCGTATTAAAGCTCCTCTACACGTTGGCCAACACGCTGGCCAATGCCATTTGCCAGCGTGTAGAGGCGACTATTTGTCGTATTGGCGGCATTCGCAGAGCTGGTCCAAGCGTTGGCTACCGATCCGTCGTGGTGTCGGTTCTTCAAGACACATCAAATGGCGTTGGTGTGGCGCTGGCGGACATTGGTAGTCACGTCCACACGTTGGCTGCACTGGCCTAGTATGTGAACAGTTTCCACAGGGATAGTAGGTAGATATTTTAATTATTTAATAAAGTATTTATTTAATTATTACTAATACTATTGAATATTAAAAATAAAGGTAGTATTTAATAAATAAACTGCAGCAGCTGCTACTCTCTGACGTCCATGTTGTTGTTCATATTGGCCTGCGTCCAAACAAACTGAACGTTCTTCCAACGTGTAGACAGATATTCCAATTTCCTTGCCAGCGTGTTGGCCAACGCATTGGCCAACATGTAGAGGAGGCATTAGATGTAACACTACATTTTAATCAGTTCTTTGGTGTGCCGAAAACTATATATTAGTTATATTGCACTAAAATGTTTATGTATTCGTGAGATGCTAAATAAAAATTCTGTTAATAAGTTCTTATAAAAAATGGATATAAAAAGTGTTTCCATCCTGCCTCAGAGTAACAATTAGGGATATAATCATATGATTTGCATATGATTGTGCTCCTAATGGTAATGCATATGCATTTATCATGAAAATTATTTTTAAGGTCACGAAAATTAGCGATATGGAAACAATTCAATATGTGAAAAGAGCCGTTTCTTGTTTGTTTCACATTAATATTTTTTGATTGTATCGAGATTCATTCTGTTCTTTAGATGGAACACAATAAATTGGTTTGATGAAATAAATTGGATGGGATAAATTGGTTTTTATTGGATCCAGATGAAATATGTCCTAGTATAATGAGACGTCATATCAGAACCGTTTTTTAGGATATGTATTTATTTATTTATTTATTTTATTTATCTGTGTAGCTAGCTTAAAAAGTGTAACATAAGTTTGTACATGGTGTTTCTGTTTCTCAACTTTTCGGCTCGTGTTACGTCCATCATTAAGTAAATGTTTTAAGCCTCGATTTTTGTTTTTTAGTTTATGAGTACGCTGCAAAGGAGTGACCAAGATAATTACGTTTGACGTATGAAAAACTATGTTTTTAAAAATATAACGAATTTATTTATTTGATTCAGGATAAGAATTCACTTTACAACGTCTAACTAGAATGGTGTGAACAATATAGAAATGTCTAATGTAAGACCAATACTATATTACTAACTTCTAAAACTAACTTGTGCCTTATTTATAAATTTCGGTAATGACACTTTCTACTCATTATCGAAGGGTCGTTTTGAAGGAAGTCACGTAGTCCGTTATCATTTATATTTATTAATAAAAAACTAATGTATTTTGTCTGGATATAATTCCACCCGCCTAAGACTGCAAAACGTCCTTGTTTTGTGAAATCGGGTTACTAATTGGATACTGTTCTTTATTTTCTGGGGAACTAGATGACTTCTTTGAATTTTTAATTTTGTGTATAAATTTTAGAATGTTCACCTTAGCATCACACAATATTAACATTATTACAATTATACTTATTATACAAAGAAAGGTTACTGAGACATGACTATAGAAATGTAAAGGTTCAATCTTAATGTCATCATTCAGGTTCTTGAGATCATTATTTAGTGTGTCGAAATTTTTAGATGATTAATCCGCAGATTAACGGTTTTGGATGGATGGATTTTTGTAATTGCCATTGATTTCAGGTTTTCTTAAATACATAGTATGGTGTAAATTAGAGTATACATCATCTCCTACAGCTATTTTACAATAATTTGTTAATATACAATTGGATACTATATCATACGTTTTGTCTTGATTATTACAGTTTTCGAACATTTTTATGAGTTTATTAGTGATAACTAAAACAGCATTGTTGTCTAATTGTTTGCTTAAACTATAGTTGTTCACAACACTCACTGTGTCACAGGTAGATAAGTTTGAGAGTTTGTACTTATTTTCTTCAAGTTTATTTTGACATATGAATGTCTCTTGTACTTTAACGCACTCCTCATTTGACCATGCTTCTTCTCGAGGGTGTTGAACGTGATATCTTGCAGGTGGTAGCATCATATGTCGATGTACATTGGGTACGGGATATATCGTTGAATAGGTGTATTTTTGTAGGGTTTAATATAGTTGTAACATACAAACAACACTTTCATTTACAATTAATACATTTGCTTTAGACATGTTCAAGATTTCAAATGGGTGAATTTGATTAAACGTCAATAAATCATTACCTTTGTAAATTTGATGTAAAGTATCATAAATTTTTTGAATTTCTTGAGAATCTAATATTTCTAAGTTCATAATGTTTAGCGAAAGGGTTCCTTCGATTAATTTTAATATGAATATTTAAGAATTTCATCGGAAATTGAAAGCTATTGCTGCAAAGTAAGCAGGCTATAACAGGTGATTTGTTTTGTTACGATATTGCTTAAACTCTTTTGTATCTTAGTTAAGTATATCGTTTTTGTATCTGTTTGTTAGATGATTAGCGAACGATACGTATTGACTCGTTTATTTTGATATTTTCTGTTGGTTGGAAAATTTGGAAGATTTGCAGATTAGAGTCTATACTTCGTAGATCACTATTATCAGGATTTCCTGCGATATATTTTATGGCAGTACCTAAAGCATTTATTAAACCTCTTTTATTTCTAATCTTAACTATTTTATTATATGATTTTCTATATTAATTAGTTGGACATTAAGTTGTTTGCTAGATACGCTAATTCTAAGTACTCGGCGTTCAACTGAACTTTGTCATTTAACGCGAGATAAGCGGTATGTACTGCAGTGATATTTATGTAAAAATAGAAACTATGGTAATGATGAATGACCTGTGCCATACCATGGTTTTCTTGAAAGTATATGTTGTTTTTATCAATTGATATTCTGCGAAGTGCTTGGCTGTTCTCCATCTTTATCAGGGCGATTGTCAACGTCCTGCAAAGAAATTTTCTTTTTTAATTTTTTAGATTTTCTAAGAGGGTACTTAGAGGAGAGCTGATTTAACTTACCATGCAATGTCTGGTTTCCTGATTGGTTACCTGAAATTTAGTATATCTTTGTCTTAACTTATTACGGTTTTGACTTGCTACTGGAACGTATATTTCCTTATTGGGCAAGTTGGGTACCTCGCCTTCAAGGTTTACGTTTATCTAGAATACTTTGTTCTCTAGTTAACATTTATTGTATAAGATTTCATAAAAAAATAAAGTTGATGTTTTCTTTTATTATTTCGTTATCTTGAAATATAGAAACGTCTAAATCTATTTCGTACGCATTTAGATTCTCGTATGGTCCGTAGAGGAGAATAAAAGGCGTTAGTCGGGTTGACGAATGTACGGATTGGTTGTAAATTGTTATAGCGGTAGTCATTAGATCAACAATATCATCCCTAGGATTACTATTTTTTAATATTCCTAACTTTTCCTTTATAGTACTGTGAAATCGTTCAATGGGAGAATTTGAATTGGGATTTTGAACAGTAACGAAGTGAGTTTGAATTTTGAATATAACGCAATATTCTCTATACAAGGCGTTGTTAAAATTTGTTCCGTTATCACAGGTTATTTTTTTGGGGTAATTATGATGGGAGAAGAAGTGTCTTAATTTGCTTAGAATAGTAGTAGTGTTTTTATCTCTTACTCAGTAGGCCTGTGCATATTTAGATAAATTATCTAATATGTTCACTTGTATTAAAAACATTGATGTAAGAAATATCTTTAACGTCAATTTTTGAATTCTTTTTCAGACGTTTTGTGAGGGGTTGTACTATTTTGATAACATTTCTAATAAATTTACGGTAATATCCGACAAGTCCTAAAAATGCTTTCATCTCTTTAGTCGTTCGTGGTATGGGGTAGTCTTGAATACATTTAATTTTATCAAGATTTGGTTTTATACCTTGAGGTGTTATAAGGTGTCATAGAAAAGGTACTTATTTGCGTAAAAATTCGCTTTTATATAATTGTACTTTTAGATTATAGTTTTCTAGTTCTGTGAAAATGTGTTAGATTTTCTTGCAAAGACTTAGAAAATACGACAATATCGTCCATATATATATATATATATATATATATATATATATATATATATATATATATATATATATATATAATAGCTTTTGTGGAGATATCTCATTAAAATTTGGTCCATGACCCTTTGAAACGTCGAAGCGCATTTTTTAAATCAAAGGGCCTTCTAACGTACTCATAATACCCGTTTTCAACGGTAAAGGCCGTTTTTCCAATGGAATTTTTGTCGAGTTCAATTTGATGAAATCCCTGAGCAAGGTCTAATGTGGACAAATATGTGCATTTGCCAAGGTTCTCTATAATATCCTCAATGCGAGAGAGAGGGTATTTATCCTCTATCGTTTTTTCATTTAATTTTCTAAAATCTATGACCATGCACCGGTTTTCTTTTTCCGCTTGCATTTAATTTTTTTTTGGAACAATCTCGTTTATAATAACGAATAATGATTTTATTATTTAACAATTTTTTTACTTGATTTTGAATCTCGTGTTTTAATTTGTATGGATATCTAAAGTTTTTACAGAAAATAGGAGCTTCATCGGTAGTTTTGATATGATGTTTTACGGTACTAGTAAAAGTTAAATCCTTGTTTTCCTCATAGAAAATGTTTTTAAATTGGCGACAGAGTTTAATAATTTTTTGTTTTTCTTCGGCATTCTTATGGTCAGTGCTAACCAATTGTTTTATGTCAGCATCTTGAGTGGAGTATTCTTGTTTTTTATTTACATTTAATAACTCGTAGTTAGTTAGGGGCTCTACTTCAACGGGTTTATCAAAAATAATTTCGTTCTGTAGGTATAAAGTCATCGCCTAATTGTATTTCACTCTTTTACCTTTGTCTTTATATGTTTAAATAGTATTATAAAATGCGTCATTAGTATTTAGTTTTGTAATAAAATTATCAGCCTGTAAAATAAAATAGGATAGATCTTTTGAGCCTCCTGTATAATCGGGGACTGTATCTTTCATTAGGTTGAAATGAATTTGAAACTCATCTACTGGAGTCATGGTTGAAATGATAAGTTATCAGGTATCAAATTAACTTTAATGCGTCTAGAATTAATTGTTTCTTTTTCAGGCAATGAATTAACTTCTGATTCACTATCAAACATAAATATAGTTTATAATGCTGTTTATACTTGCTTAATTTAAGGGAAATGAAAAGAAGGAATGTACTTAAGCTAACGGCAATTGCATTTCTCTCCACGCTGGAGGAAGATGCTACCTGTAGAATGGAATGGAAATTCCCTATGTTGTCTAAGAGAAGTTGTGTCCGTCGCTGACTGCCAGCGGAAAACTTCAAAGACGATGTTCTTGTAGAATTGTTGGGTTTCTTCTTATATTACAGATGAAGATTTGAAACTCACGAACAAAAAACCTTTTCACGATTTTCGATAAATTTGAATGACTTCTGGTCTTCTGCAATCCTGTTCGCAGCACCAGTTACATTTGTCGTATGAAAAACTATGTTTTTAAAAAGACAACGAATTTATTTATTTGATTCAGAATAAGAATTCACTTTACAATGTCTACCTAGAACTATGTGAACAATATAGAGATGTCTAATATAAGACCAATACTATATTACTAATTTCTCAAACTAACTTGTGCCTTATTTATAAACTTCGGTAATAACGTAGGTAATGACACTTTCTACTCATTATCGAAGGGTCGTTTTGAAGGAAGTCACGTAGTCCGTTATCGTTTATACTCCTATTTATTAATAAACCAATGTATTTTGTCTGGACATAATTAGATATTGTGTAAATCTCACCACTCTTTCTGTATATATTCTGTGTATGTTATAGTGTATATTATAGTATAGCTGAAATAAATATATTTTTCAGGAAACCAGGTAGCAAGTGGGCATTAAATGAGGCGAAGAAGAATTTGATCACTAATTATTATTTAGTGGGAGTTACAGAAGAAATAGATGACTTTATTTTGGTATTGGAGCAATCATTGCCGAGAGTATTTAAAGGAGCAAATGAATATTATTTGAATAGTAACAAGTCGCACTTAAGACAAACTGTACAAAAGGAAATACCCTCAGACGAAACTATAAAAAAAATAAAAGAGAGTCTTATATGGCAAATGGAGAATGAGCTATATGAATTTACTTTGGAACATTTCCACTTTGTGAAAAAAATTAGTTTAAAAAATAAGCAGCAAAATGTGATTTATGAAAAAATTAGACCAAAAAATAGTTAATAATAATTTTTAAATAATAATTGTTATTAAAAGGTTTCGTTTTTATTAAATTTATGTACTGTCCTATGCCATCTTCTGATTTTCATATATGGTTAAGAACTGGGAGTTTATTTCAAGTTGGCATTCAATCATATAAATAAATTATTATCAATATACAAAAAATCTTATTTAAGAAATGTGACAGGGAAAGTAGGCTCCATTCTCTAAGCATCGGTGAAGAAAATATTTAAATAAATACCAATATTTCAGTTGATTTTTTATTAAGATGATTTCTGTATCTGATTTAGAAGAGTATTTTTGTATTGCTGCTATTTGATTTACATCCACAAAAAGTTCATTTTTTAGATTTAGACACCAGTATACAACAATTTAACACAATTTAAAAATGTTAAGGAAATACAGTGTTTTTGAAATGTACAAAATTTCCAAAAAAGGAATGGTGGATTTTTAATAGAATATTTAAAAATTACAATTATTTCACTGTTGCCTCTATTCCTGCCAGTGAAAGATTAAAATTCCCTGAAAATGTTATTTCTGTAATTTACTTCAATAAACTGTCATCTTACAAAAGACTAAGTTTTACTATCTCAGTTTTGTTTAGTTTCTAAACAATTTACTCCAGTAAGATTTTTTTCAGTGAAATGCATAAAATTTTCATATGTAAGTGGGACTATTGTTTAGACGTTCCAAGTTTGTATAAGAAACATGGGACTATTTGAACAATTAAAATGTAGTTATTATAATTTAATAATAATATAAGCAATAAAATTACAAAACTAAAACATCAAAGAAATCTTAAAAATAATGAAATAAACGTTTTCTTTTGCAAACCAAATCTTAAACGACGTTTCGTTTAATTAGTGTAGTTTCTCCATAAAGAACAAACAGAATTTAAAACTATAATACTAATAAACTGTAATATTGATCTATCTTATTAAAACTATCATACACTAAAAAAAATAAACAATAAAATTTGAATACGAAAAGAGAGGTTACTTTCACGCCTCTACTGCATGTAATACAGTAGAGGCGTGAAGAATTAAATTTTTGGAAATAGAAAATGGCACAGAATAATAATCAGATAAATAAATTAAATCCTAAAAATATGAATCTTGAAAAGAAACGGTCTTTCCTTTTACCACACAGAGGTAAGCATCACACCCAAATGTCAATATTTATTATGCTACTTAATAATCAACAATAACTTATTTAAAGTAACTATTAAGTTTTCATTATCAGGGTTTCCCAAATCCTTAACAATAAATCTTGGACCATGTAATTAGTATCTACTCTAACGATTGTAAATTTAAATAGAAAATTTATAGTAGTCGATTATTAAGGGGAGGTTCTCATCAAACTCGACCAAAAAAATCATTTTTTTTACCTTATATGTAGAATATGTTCCTAAAACGATTTGGCCAAAAACATTTTTATAAAAAAGATATTGTATAATAATGAAATCCATCTTTTTACGAAAAATTACTCAAAAATAGAATTCGCACAGTAGAGCATATTTTATCCTAATATTTTTGAAATCGCGCCTATATTAACATTCTATGGTAAATATAGTTATCCCAAGTGCCACCATATATCAGAGATGACGGAAATGAGCTCAGAAAAAAAAATGAGAGTCAGAGCTCTCGTCCCGCCATGCCTAGGTTCATTGGGGAGACCTAGCCTAGCATGGTATCATGCTAGGGACCTTAAAAAGTCCAAATTTTATTTGGGGATCTTAAACCTGAAGTTACATTCAGGGACCTTTAATAGCCTGAACATATCGGGGATCTTTACAAATACTTGGTTCCGTACCATACGGCGCTAGTCGAAAAGGCTAAAAAAAAGTAACATTAAAACAATACAAAACATACCCTACTGAGGCCAGGTGCGTAACTGTTCATGAGCAGCTACTGTTGTTCTACGACCACCTCCGATACGGCGCAATGCGTACCTTTCGTTGTCTAAACAATGAGTTACTTGAAAAGGGCCCTGAAACCTTGGTTTAAGCTTGCATCCCGTAGCCAGTTGTGTATTTTGGACAGCCACCCTGTCGCCCACAGCGTACGGCACTGCCGGGATTCGCTTCTCATTGAACTTTGTCGCTACTTTCTGAGTGATACATTCCAGACGCTGAACGACCTTGTCTCGTGCTAAGTCAGCATTAATGATTTCGGGTTGGGACGGAATATGGGTCAATAGGTGTTCGGCAGCTTTCAAGCGTCGGGTTTCACTAAACATTAGTGCGGTAGGCAAATACCCAATTGTTTTATTAACAGTCACGTTGAAATCATTTTCAATAGTAGGTAGTACTTGAGTCCTACCAAGTGATAAAAGGAAAACACTACTACCAAGTGATAAAAGGAAAACAAAACTAAATTTCTTTTCGTCTTTTTCGTTGAGTACTGCTCGCATGGCATTAAATAGTGAGCGCATTACACGTTCTACCTGTCCATTTCCACGCGGTACTCCAGTTGCAATCAAATGTAGGTCGATTGATTGCTCGGCTAAAAACTGTTTAAATTTTGCTGCTTGGAAAGCAGTCCCTCGATCGGCAATAATACGGCGTGGTGTGCCTAATTCATGAAATACCGCACTAAGGGTTTTTATGGTGCATTCTGTAGTTTTCTGTTTAATCGGGCAGAATCGTACGTACTTTGTAAATGCATCTATAATTATCAATATTTGTGTGCACCTATTTGACTTCACCAGGGGTCCAGCGTGGTCAATATGCCAAGTATCCATCTTTGTTGTTGGTTTAGCTATTTGTTGGCAAAGACCTCGTTTCTTACTAGTATGAACCTATCCCAAAATACAGGAGCGGCAGTTTGCGACATATTTACGAACTGTCTTTCCCATTCGAGGCCAGATTAAATCTTCGCGAAATTTTGCTAACATCTTGTCAACGCCGATATGTGAAGATTCATCGTGGTATAAGCACATAACATTTAGTCGCGCCTGCACAGGAACAACACAACAACAGTTACCATCACTTGGGCTTCGAAAATAAACGATGCCGTCTTTCACTATATAACCAGGTTCACTACAGGTTTTGTTTAGTACACTCTGACAAAATGTGTCCTCGACTTGATACTCACAAATAGTTTTACGTTGTTTATTAGCGGTACCTGTGCGTGCTATCAATATCCTTTGGGGTGGAATGTTGCGACTAAGATAATCAACATGTGCCATCTTCGTTCCTGGTCTACAGCAAATATCGAAATTAAAGTCCCGTAATTTTATCCACCACCGTGCTACGCGAGGGTGTAACTCTTTTTTAGCGCCGTCGCACGTACGGAATTACAGTCTGTATAAATGGTAAATTTGACACCATACAAATAGACACGAAAATACTGGGTAGCTCCACGATTGCTAATGTCTCTAAGTCATAGGAGTGATAACGTGATTCACACTCAGTAGTACGCCGACTAAAATAAGCTACTGGGTGTAGTAGATTGTCAGAAGCTTTTTGTATCAACATTGCACCAAGGCCAACCGCACTAGCATCGGTATGTAACTCGGTCTCTAGGTCAGGGTTGAAAATGTTTAGAATAGGATGTGTCAATTTCTGCACTAAGTCTAGACGAATTCGTTCACACGTCTGTCCACACGAATGGTTGTCCTTTTCTTAACAATGCAGATATCGGAACAGTTAAACACGCAAGCTTGTTCTTATAAAACAAGGAAAATAACTAGCTAATCCTAAAAATGGACTCACACCGTTAACATCACTAGGGGCAACCCCTGTACAAGTGCCTCGACTTTTCGTGGACTTGGCTTCACAGTACCGCACTTGATAACTACACCTAAATGTTCAATTGACGTTTTGAAAAATTTACACTTTGATAAGTTCAGTACGAAGCCGGCTTTTGATAAAGTGTTTTGTGACCAACCGTAGACGTGCAAGGCCTTCTTCAATAGTTTTCGCAGGACGCCACATCGTCAATGTAAACAAAAGCGATGTTTTCTTTTAGCGATCCAAGAGCTTTATCGATGGCACGTTGATAACATGATGGCGAGTTTACGAAGCCAAATGGGACACGGTTGTATTCGTATAAACCATCTGGAGTCACGAAAGCAGTAATATGCTTGGATTCCTCCTCAATTTCCATCTGGTAAAATCCTGACTTCATATCTAGTGTACAGAAGTATATAACCTTTGCAAGATGGTCAATTTGATCTTGAATTCGTGGAAGTGGGTAGTTGTCACGTAACACACATTTGTTTACTTGTCTAAAATCTACACACATTCTAGTGTCCCCATTTCGTTTTTTTACAAGAACTATTGGACTTTCGTACGATGAGTCACTTTTACGAATGATTCCGTCTTGCAATTGTTCTTCAATTATACGTTTCACTTGTAAACGTTCGGTGTATGTAAAATGACGTGAGCGGCATGCTATAGGTTGCGGATCACGTAACTGTATTTTCATCTTGCCGGTAGTTATGGCCGGGGGTATCTGGTGTATGGATATTCGAAGAATGTCTATCAATTCGGCCTTTATTCGCTCTTCCAATCCTGACACGTCTAATTCATTGTCATCGAATTTTTGCACATGTAGGACGCGGAGAAGACTAAGCGGGTCGTGAACTATATCAGCTCCATGTGCTCCTATTTCCACCTTAATTCCTGGTCGTTTTAATACGTCTAGTCCAACTCTAACATCAATATCACCCCCAGGGATGGATCCGTCCGGAACAACAATAAAGTCTACGTCAAGTGTCATAAAAGGCGTAAATAAAACTGCGGTACACTCTCCGATGGATTTAGTTGTATCATTTCCCAGTCCGGTTAAATTTTGAGTGCATGGTCTAATTTCCAAATTTGAGTTTCGTGCTATTTTTTCGTGAATAATTGTGACGTCAGCACCGTTGTCAACTAAATACGGGACTGACACACCTGTTTTGTTGTCTTTTGTTATGGTGGCTATTGGGACTGAATGTCAGAAATGAGTCTTTCGAGTCAATATGACCTGTTTGGAACTTCCCTGTTTTCGGTAGCAAACATCTTCGGTGTATACTATCTTATTACAAAATGAGCACATTTTACTTGAGGAAGGCTTACCTGGAGACGTAAAAGTGTTTTGCCTTATCGAGGTAGCAGGTGTAGTGCGGTCAACTTGGGTTCTTGGCACGTATAGCGTTTTACAGTCTGTTTGTTTGTGTCCATACCGATCACATTTTCGACATTTACCTGGAAATTCAGGTATTTTATCGCGCACGTATTGGGATGGCGAATCTCGCCGCCGTTTTCGAAATTTGTCACTAATTTAACGATTTGAAGAGAGTTCATGTTTCGTAATACTTTTTTGAGCATCACAAGTCGCCAACAGTTTTAGTAAGCTCGTCTAATCTGTCGGATCTTGTATGCAAATTCTGTTTTTTACCTCTACGTCTTACACCCCATCTTCAAGAAGACTCACTGTTATTTCCCAAGGAAAATTGGCATAAAAACCGTTTGATGACAGAAGTTTAACATTGCCATATTCGACCAAAGAATCAAAATTGGTACTTTTAATGGCAAGGCATGTACGAATTTTGGTAGCAGGAGTACCTTGTGCGGGGAAAGCGACTTCAAAATCCCTGCGGAATGAGGCCCAGTCACGCATAAGTGGTTTCCATTGCTTATAAAAGCGAGAGGCACGTCCACGTAGAGCCTCGCCGGCTTTCAATACGATCAGCGTATCAGATATCCCAATTTCCTGTTGAATACGTGTTACGTCAGCCATCCATTTTGTTATCGAAAAAGGTGTGTCACCTGGGTCAAATGATGAGAGGCGAATATGCGCCAATGCGGATCTGACGTCAAGCGCAGGCGTAGATGGTACTGATGGAGTAGTCGGGACTGAGCCCGGAAGTATGCTGGGCGGCCATTGTGGATAATAGTTCCATCAGTTGTTGTTGGAGTTGTGCATTACTTTCTTGTTGCAGCTTCCACATGTTAAACATTTGATCACTCACTGTACTGTCTCTTTCAATTGTCTCTGGTTCACTGTCAACTCTGTCACTCATGCTTGCAATTGTTTAACATTGCCATATTCGACCAAAGAATCAAAATTGGAACTTTTAATGGCAAGACATGTACGAATTTTGGTAGCAGGAGTACCTTGTGCGGGGAAAGCGACTTCAAAATCCCTGCGGAATGAGGCCCAGTCACGCATAAGTGGTTTCCATTGTTTATAAAAGCGAGAGGCACGTCCACGTAGAGCCTCGCCGGCACTTGTTACGCACTTGTTCTTCGGAGTCCGCCATTTTTGAAGTGAATACTTCTTTGGCGGCGTCAAATATCTTCTGATATTTGATGAGAATGGAGAGTGAATTGAAAAAAATGTAACGTTTCCAGATTTCGTTACACGAGAGAGAGAAAAGATATAACGTAGAGAGAAGTAGAAAGAGAGCTATACATTTGGTATATCTAAAACACAGGCTTCGTAACAAGACAGAGTACACAGATATATAACACAGAGAGAAAGAGAGCTATACATCATATATATCAGTTTAGGCTATCCGCTTCTCCCTATTGTCGCGCATGCGCGCGTTATAGATGTACGTGTCCAGACGCTATATATTTATTAACAGCTGAAGCAGCACGCGTGTGTACAGAATATTTATCATTGTGTTTTGTAACTATTTACGTTATTTACATCTGTTTTCTGTGATTATTTGATAATATCCTTGAACCGTTTAACTTGTTAAAATCTAGAAGATATAATATATTCCATTCACCGCTCCCTACTGGTTTACAGCCACACAGGTGCAAGTGCACTTGGAAGAGGCGAAGACAAAGTCCCTTTGATTCTCGGAGGAGATTTCAATGTAAATTTCGCATCCAATGATTCTTTGACGTCGATTAACTTTCTTCGAGAAACATTTGGTCTGCTTATAAATGACAATCCCAAAGAACCAACAACAAAATCCGGAACAACAATAGATGCAATTTTCACACGTTATCTAGAAAATATCGAATCACGAACATATATTTCATATTTTAGTTATCACAAACCAATCATATCAGCATTACCAATTGAACCACCAGGCGATGATAGTGTAGATAATGAATGAACCGAATATTTTTTACACACATTTTATATTGTTATATTTCTTTTGAAATTATCCCTCTCCCTTTCTCTCTCTCTCTCTCTCTCTCTCTCTCTCTCTCTTTCAATCTCACTCTTAATCTCTCTCATTCTCTATTCTAAAGAAGTATTTACTTCTATCACGTGTACTGTGCTGCACATGATTTTTTTTTTAATCCGCACTTTTTCACGCAAGTCCTCTCCCTGGCCTAAAGCAAAGGAGGCATCCCACTTCTGATGTTAGCTTTTGTTCGAAAAGTTTATCAAATAATATTCCGAAATTCACAAAATAACATTTATTGACAATTATTGGTCCACCCATCCACCACACCGCGCTACACGTGATACATAATACAGACTAATATTCGGCCCTCACTGAACATCGAGTAATCGTCTAAGCTTGAGAGTATTTGTTTACAATAACTTATAATTAATGGGGTTGAATGGCATCATCTAGGGTTCAAGTGGCTGCGACGGGACCGTGAAGACGGCAGACAAGTTAACATGCATAAAAAACTTTGAGTACTTTATTTACTTCCTTCTACGAAAAAAAAAAAAAATAAGAAAATCATGTAATTTTTGGGTTGCTTGATGAGAACCTCCCCTTAAACCGTCATAGCCTTTATACCTTTTGTTTAAAGAATATTATTTTATCTGTAAAAAAATTACAGGCATGGTTAAATTGTAGGAGATATTTTTGTTGATCATATATTTTGTGAACATCAGAAATATAAACTTAAAGACAATGATATAGATATAAAAAGTCACAAAACACTTTCATATATGTGTTTAATTCAATGGAGACTATTATGAATGAGCTGCTCTAATTGTTATTAAATTTTGATTGATCTTTTAACTTCAAATTAGGAGTTAATAATTACCGAAAAAAAAAAACAATAATAAATGTGTCTGGTTAACAGTAGAGAAAATGTTTTCCCTTCGTCCTCTTTTCCTTTCCCAGCCGCATTTATTACTGCATTAAAGTCAACATTCGAAATCCCAGAAGTTTTCTCATTGGACTATCAAAAGAAAGAAAAGAATATTCTCTTTCCCAGCAAATAATTTACTACAATTTTTACTGTTCTTGAAAATTCAAAAGCAAAACTTAATCCTGCAATGTACAGACATTGAGGCAGCAAAGGATGCTAACGCCACTGCATCAGCCGTATATCACCTGTTGAGTAATTTTAAATATGCCATAGAGAATATTCAATTATTTGCTGACAGATATAGTGAGCAAAATAAAAATATCATCATTATGACACTGTTGTCGTTTTGGTTATTAAGAGCGCGAATTCTGCCACGGCTGTAAATTGGCGCTACTGTAGGGCGATCTGAATAAAAATATATATTTTATATAAGTTCAGAACCCGCTAACACAGTAGATTGAATACAATACAGATCAACGTTTTTTCCGTAACTAAACAATAGATGGCGGCATACCATTTATATACTCCATCGCAGTAAAATAAAATTCATATGTACACGTATGAAACGTATTATATAGAAATCAGGGAGGTCGTAGCTTGGTTTGTCGAGCGTCGAGCACGTTCGGGTAAAATCCGAATATCAACGAACTCCGCATCGTGGTGTACTATTAGCATTTGAATATAGGTTTGCTATCGATTGACGTTTTGGCCAACATTTATGGTTGAATCAACAAGTGCACTTTTTACGAACTACGAAAAAACCGCCAAAAAGATAGCAAAGATACCATCCCTTAGGGCACAAACTCGGAATATGTATAAGCGAAAAGGCAGACGTATTTACTATTTAGTTGAATTTCCCATACCGTGGCATTCGACTATATTTGCTTTTCCAGATTTTTATTTTGATTTCAGGGGAATAATAACGACAAAATAGTATAAATAGATAGACTAAAACTTTATTATATACTATAAAAACAAGTATAACTGCGATTATACCTATTTGGTGTAATATTTAATTGTAGATAGTGACTATTAAAAAACTGAATATTTTGTTTATAGATTATATAATTAACAAATATAATTGCGTAATACTGGTAGACAGTGACTACTAACTAATAGGAGACTAGGTTAGTGAGTGTTTTAGTGAAGATTTGAAAATGCCTCGTTTTAAATTGCGTACTCCCAAGCGGAATAAACGGAGCAAAATGATGAAACAAAAACACAAAAAAAAGGTAAGTACTTATATATTTGATCGATTTTGATATATGTACATACATGTATAGGTTGTAACTATTATAATGTATTGCTATTGTAATTTAGAGTACTTATTGATTGTAGCACGTTTCGGTATTACTCAAATTTTAGAGAATTTCTACATTTTTTAAGTTAACTCTAAACTGTTTTTATGCTGCTTATAAGGCATTTCACCGGAAAATAATATTTTGTTCGTAAATTATAAGCATCTGAGTACACTTATTTATGAATGGAAAGTACGTGTTTATATTTCTACAGTAGTTTTTCAAGTAGAGGAGTTACATACCTAATATATACGAGATTATTTTATTGGCTTTATTTATTTTTAAATTAAATAACATGAGGAATGGTAAAAAATGAATGCAGTAATACATAATTTGAAGGATTTGTATTTGAAAAGTGAAATAATGTAAGTAAAGTTTTATATCACATGCCGTCGGGTCTCGTTCCCGATGGCGGGTGTGCTCATCTATTGTAATGTTCATTTATGATTGAAAGGACAGTATTTTGATTGAACGTTTATTGAATTATTGCGAACATTTAGCCGAAAGGAGTTTAGACAAAATGTTCCGTTTTAATTGCGTATTTATTACGCCGTTCGATATTATTATTAGGCGTATTCGTGTACTTGTAAAAATATTCAGTTTATACGAGTACACATATACGCAAAAATATTATCTTTTTTATATTGAAGCTACATATATCTGCTATGAAGATACATAAGTTTAAGAATATTTTCAACAATGATGTAGGCCAACGATAAAAAACTTCTTTTAGAGTCTTTTGATTGTAGCAATGTGAAAAAAAAAATTAAATTTGTAAATAATTATACTTAAAAATTAGAAAACCATTATTTTTACAGTTTGTTAAAATCATTGCACTGAACTTTATCAATATTTAACATTGTAGAGATAATACTGCTGTTGAATCTAAGAAAATGGATGCAGCTGAGGAAATTGAATATGGAGTAATTCTATCAGATGAATGTGAAAGGTAATTGCTTAATAATGTATTGTTTAAATTCTTATTTTTACATTTTTTTTTATTTGTAGTATTGAAAATTATGAGTTAGACTATGCCAAGGAATCTATTAGTTCTCAATCTATTATTGAGGAAAACAGAATTGTAGAATCAGGTTATGTGATAGATTAAATTTTATTAATCGAGAGAAAACAGTAAATTCTCTACCTTGGACAAATTATGCATAGAAAATTAAATTAGAAAATGTTCCGGTTTAGTTTCAACTATTGTGCTAAGTTGTAATATATGTAATAATGCATATAGTTTTGAGACTGAAAACCCAATTAAAAATGTATCTAACAAACTTAGGAAATGCCTGGGGAACACTGGCTACTGGTCGTACTTATAGTGGTACGTCTGAATTGCTTAGTTGCGTGGATATACCGAACATGGATTGCCTCCAAAGCAATTTCAGGAGTATGAAAGTTATTTGGGAGATGTAAGCAATAATTTTTTTATTTTAAAAACAAAAATTGGAATATTTCTTTTATATAATTTTTATTGCATTTTTTTTTTAATGCAATGCAGTAGAGTAGAAGTGCTCTTTATACCTGAAAGATGCTTCTGCTAGTTGATATTTTTCTGTGATCTACATAACACATTTATTATATTCCTGTATGTACTTAGTATGCATGTACCTAGAAAATAATACCACATATTATATATTAGCATTACCAACAGCATATCTTACCTTCAGCAATACCATCAGGTGTATTTTGAATTTCGTGATTTGAGAATATAATAAATGTGTTATATTTCCGATTAGTTATTTATTTGTGACTAGATTTGGAAAACATTATTGTGGGAAAGTATGAAAAATGCTGGCAAAAGAGAAAGAAATAATGTTTTACAAAAAGGAAATATATGCATTGACGGAATTCCTTGGATTACAGTGTATATTGATGGATCTTGGAGCAAAAGATCATATGGCCCTAATTATAATGCTTTATCTGGAATGGTAATTCTGTAAATTATATTATTTATTTGTCAGACAACGGAATTTTTAATAATTATACTATTATCATGATATTAATTTTATTGTTATTATTTTCAGTATTATTTTTTAAAACTACTACATATTCTTTAGGTAGGAGTTATTGGACAGCATACTGGTGAATTGCTCTTTATTTCTGTACGAAATACATTTTTTAGATTTAAATTGTGCTAGAGCCGAAAATAAAAATATAGATCCCCAACCTCATACCTGTTATAGGAAGTTAGTTGTTGCCCACCCAGTACAAATCACCACGAGCCGCCACTGGCAGCTGTATCAAATGCTTTTTTGTCTTTTTCTTGTAGGTTTAGTTTAGGTACTAGAAAAACCGACTAGTATTTGGATGTTATGAATATCACATTATGTAGATCTATATGGCCCAATTGAATTTCAAAATTGTTTATTCTATTGTGCCATGGATATATTAGGTATGAAGGAATCAAACAACATATTGTATTTTTATTATATTTTTAGTGTACTTTTTGCAGCTGTGGTCAAATGATTTTTTCTTTCTCTTCTACATATGTTTAGGTTGTACAAAGAATGACTAGTATTTATCTACAAGACATAAATCAACATTATAATTGCCTATATTATTGTATGGACATATTAGTAAGGAAAAGAAACAGCATGTTGTATCCTTATTATATAAGTATTGTTTTTGTAACTGTATCTTAAATATTTTTCTCTAAAACATTCGTCCTTCATTTAAACCGATTTAAACAAAACAAAGATTAAAAAACCTTGTTTTATGAAGCAGCGGACCGCTGTAACTGAACGTTTTGTACGCAGCGGCCTTTCAATTTTTTTTCCTATTTAGGTTCTAGAAACTACGACCAGTATTTGGGTAATTTCTGCATAATATCAGTTTATGTAGATCTACAAGGCAGAAATCAACTTTCTAATTGCTTATTCTATTATTTAATAAGAATATTGGTATAAAGAAATGGTATACTGTATCCTTATTTATATATTTTTACTCATGTGTCTCTAAATATTCGTCATTCATTTAAACTGATTATTTAATAAATTTTGGTTTTGTGAAGCCACTGACAAATACCTGTATTTTTTTTACGCAGTGGCCTTTTCTCTTTTTCTATATTTAGGTTCTATAACGAATAACTACCATATTTGGATTATTTATAAATAATATCAGATTATGTAGATCTTCAAGGTACATATTTTTTCTCTAAACATTCACTTCTCATTTAAACAACAAACGTGTTTTGTGAAGCAGCAGGCCGCTGACAAATAGTTGTATTTTTTTACGCAGAGGCCTTTTTTTCCTTCTAATTTTAGTTTCTAGAAGGTCTAATATTTGGATAATTAGTGAATATCAGATTATGTATCCAATTCACACCTTGGCAATTACTTATACTATTGTACTGTTGATATGTTGGAATATTCCTCATTAACGTTAAACAAATAGTTTACTCCAACTACCACAAGTAAAATATATAATATTATGCAATACATGAAACTATATTAAATATACTGACTAATAAAACGAGTTCAAAGTTCAATCAAAATTGTTTTGTTCTTATTTTATAATCCAAATCCCAGTACGTATTCCTTATACCTATAATGAAATAATCATCATATATAGTGTGCCCACGGATGGACACTATATAAATGATAGATTGAGCACCCATGATTTATATTTGCTTGGGTATATTCTATCAAGTGTTAAAATAATAGCAGTTATTTCTTATAGCTTATATATTTAAATGCATTTATTTAATAATATTTTATTATTAATATAAACATATACTTAGGTACATATTATAACATATGTATGTAAAATATGAAAATAAAAAGTACAAGTTGTAATCGGGTCCAATTTTCAAGTCGGAGCTGAAAATGATAATGGCATGAAAAACATTTATGCAGCTTTTATTTCAGAAAAAAAAATCGTAAGTGTAACTTAGGGAAATTAAGAATATAAAAAATAATCTTACAAAAAAAATACGTATATAGGTTATAAAAAAAGGTTATAAAAATTGAAAAGTAAAGCAAAAGCTAAAAATTTTAAACCGCGCGGTGAAACTGTATCATGTCAATAATTACATACACATAACTGACAATGTTGGCACCGAATAGAAATTACAGGTGCACACTAAGCTCCGTCCGCTAAGTTTCCCTCCTTTCCCCGTCCCTTTGTCCACCGAGAATTACCTAACTACCACGTGGCGCATAGGTATATGCTATCGTATGAAGAAGCCGCCCGCGCCGTGCCGTTCTAAAGGCGCAAGATAAAATTATTATATCACGTAGTGTCCCAACTCCGATGCCTATATAATATATTATCGTGAACTTATACGACGCGACGTGAATCTACGAAACTGGTAGGTACGAGAGTCGCCGCGCGCCGGTTGTCAGATGTGAATGATAAACCAAACAACCACATTGAATGCTGTCGTTTGAAATAAAAATGAAATAAAATCCCCGTTGCCAATTCTGCCAAACTAAATGCGTAATCACTATTGTTAAATTTGAATCAGAATTTTAAAATAGTGTATTTTTTGTTATCGTTAAAATTGTATTTGACTAAGCAAACATAAGTTAACTGCTAGTTCATATCTGCCATAGGCCATAGTATATAAATTATGCGTTATAAAAGTAATATAACGCATACCGATATGAATCATAATGCATTATAATACCAATTTATAAAATACATTGTGTAATACTATGACACTAGGATAGCTTTTGTGCAGACTAAATATACGATCTTCTTTGGTTCGGCCATCTGTGATAGAGAAGCTGAACTAAGTGCTAATCTAAGACAACGGCAGAGTGTGTAAAACGGCTATGTAATGTCAACAAATTTGAGCGGAAATGCAAGCTATTTTCTCAAACAGTAGATTTCCTAAAATACGTTTCCTATCGAGTTCTACTTTTCAGTGGTTGAAGATAAAGGTTTATAGTAGGAGATGAAATAAAGGAATTTTGATACAAATGTGTCTGTGATCTTTTATACGACTTTGTTGTTTAAACAATAAATGCTATTATCTCGTTTATAAACAAATATTATGCCATAAAAAATTTGTCAGTTCCTGCCTTGTAACATCCTTAAAATATTTCATCATGAGAAATGAAGGATATTGTTCTCGTAACAAAAATCTATTGCATGGAAATAAAGTACAAGTGGCACCATTCTATATCACTGCGGTAGAACTCCCCCTCTTAAACCAATCTACAATGTGCAAAGGGGCTGGAACCTTCGATGCAGTAAAAAAAATGGATACACTTAAATATTACACGTTATTCGACGCGCGTTTCGCCAACCAAATTAGAATCATAGGAAGATGATTACAACTAAATACACTCGCCCAAGTTGGTGATGGTTTCAACTCTTACAAATTGATGGCGTTTTTAAAATGAAAGAATGTCCTGTATAATTTCCATAATTTTTATATCTGTTTTTGTCTGTTACTTTAATTACAATAATAAATACTGAACTTGTTAATAGAATTGAACTTAATGGCGTCAACACTTTCAACGGTAATGATGACTATATAAAATTTAAAAGTGAGTGTGAAGTGCTGTTAAATTTTTCTCCGTGTTAGAACCGACATTGGAGAGGCATGGTTCAATGGGAGAGGCGGCCCCGCATTCTTCCAGATGCAAAAGAGATATGGCACACCTGATCTCAGACAGTCTACTCCTTTCCAAGTTAGGACTATACTCTAGAAAATAAAACCTTGAGACTGAAGTAGCAACAGTTGGTAGCAGACACTCTACTTTCGGTTATGCAGGAGAAACCCGACTTGTGGCAAGGACGCGGTTCAAGGTTCATTGACGTCCCCGCACCCTCTCAGTTACTTAAAAAATTTAGTACATCTAATCCTAGATGATCTACTTCTTTCCAAGTTTAGGACTACACTCTAGAGGGAAAAACTTGACGCTAGAAGAGTAGAATCTTGTGGGAATAGGTCTACACGCTATTGCCGGCCTGTGGTAGAGGCGCGATCTAAGGGGATGTGTAATCTCTGTACCCTCTCAGTTAGTTAAAGGACATAACACATCCAGTTCTAAGGAACACACCCGTTTCCAAATTTAGTATGCTCAGCGGGAGAAAAATTATTTGAGGCTCGAAGAATAAAATCTGGTGGCAGCGGGTCTACTCGGCGACTGTGCAGTAGGAAATCGGCCTATGGCAGAGACGCTATTCAAGGGGAAGTGATGTCTTCGCCCCCTCCCAGTTGCATAAGGGACATGTCACATCTAGTCGTAGATAACATACTCCTTTCCAAGATTACGACCCTACCTTAGAAGAAAAATCTTAAAGCTAGAAACTTTTCAAGATGATGCTAGAAGAGAGCTACTGCCACAACCTTCTATTCACAAGGTGGCGAAGCAGTTCTACTCTGAGCTGTGCAGGAAGGAATCGGCCTGTGGCAGAGGCACGGTTCAAGGGAAATTGATGGCCCCGCACCTTCCAGTTACCAAACAGATGTGGCACATCTAATTGTAAGATAAACACATAAAGGGGGAAATTTAAGTCTGATGTGGTAGAAATTGGTGGTAGAAACTTCACTATTAGCTTTATTAGTAAGATTCCAAACTCTTGGATGACAGACGAGGCGCAACAGTGTTTAATGGCGAAAAGGGCGGAAGAACCTCTCGGCAATCCGTAGCGTATGTACCTAAAATGGGCGGCTACGAACGGTGTCTATTCTACAAAGTAGTAGTGCATACAAACTTGCATGTGAGTATAAAAAGCACATTGCTGCATAGAAATGGAGCAATTTAATAGAAGAGGGTCGCTGCCCGGGAAGCACTAGGGCATGTCCGGTACTGATGCATGGACATGACTGAGTGAGACGTCCGTGGCAGACCCTGGACAAGGCGGACACATGTTACACAGGAAACTACAGCCTCAAATCATTATGAAGTGGTTGAGAACGAAGAGCCACCAGCAAGTATGAGCCGTCAAGGGCAAACCATTACTGATAGGTTGGCCATGTAGTAACTAGAAGGCCAACCTGAGCAGCTGGTAATCGGGTTAAGTGGACCAGAGAGAATAAATAAAGTTATCCATATGTTCCTCAAGTAAATCAATGCGATGATTAACCACTTCTCGGTTGGAGATATAAATTACAGATAGGAATCCTTAGGATTTTTCCAGAGCGTAGGCTGGCGGAACAAAATGTGTGTGATCGTTTTAGAGCTATATACAATAGAAATCTTTTATCACGAAGTAAGAGACATGTTATAAACTGTACAATACACACGGAAAGCTAAATGTACGAACTAGCCCTACAGAAACGACTGTACCTCTAACACGATAATCTCGAATATAACAATCCTAAACGCCATAATCTCAAATAAGATAATCCTAATAAAAAGACAATCTAGAACAACCTAACTATCACTTCTTCGAGAATAGTGATTCCTTGAAAAAACATCGATACCCATCTTCTGGAGCACAGGAAAGCTCAAAATATATTGAAATCTTTTGTTTCCGAAGCTTGAAAACACAGAAGATTTGGATGCTGTACATCTATCACTATACTTTGCAGCTATAACTATCTCAAACATAAATAGACAAAAGCCTTACATAAAACGATCTTGGACGAAAAATAATAAAGCTTGGAAGGTATAGCTAACAAAACAGATTGACAACCTAAGATCAAAAATAAACATAATTCTTCAGTAAATATATTGGCATATAGTTCGGATTGGATAAGTGCGTTACAATGAGCATTCAAAAAGGAAAGGTTTAAAGAGATACGGAACCAATAGAAGATTTTGCTACCCTAAGACAAAACGAGCCCTATAAATACCTGGGAATTGCGCAGAGCAACTGCATTGATCAGACCACTTTTAAACTACAGTTTAAAGAAAAATACAGGTACCGTCTGACACAGCTGTTAAATACGTCGAGTGCACGGAACATGATTATGGCTATAAATGCTTGGGCTGTTCCAGTTCCAGTACTCATTCGGCATATTAAAATCTAATAATTAGAATTTTAATGAACTGAACAGACTAACGCGTCGACAACTCACCAAATTTAAAAATCACCATCCACGTTCAGCCGTCGAGAGACGACTATACCTAAAGAGACATCAAGGAGGTCAAGGACTCAATAATATCGCAAACTGTGCAAAACAGAAAAAAGTAGGTACGTATATAAAGAAATATTTTCAGAATTCTAAGAATTGCCTTACACCGGAAACTCGCGCAAGTTGATCAAGAACATACTGCACTGAAACTCAGTGAGAATAATATCCATATTGCGCCAAAAGCCTTACATTCCTCTTTACTAGAAGGAGAGGGCTTTGACAAATCGAGTTCGTTGAAGTGGCTAAAGGCAGGAGATTTGTACCGCGAAACCTAAGGCTTTATAATAGAAGTGCAAGGTGGCATGATACCCACTCGCAACTACGAGAAGTAAAGGCCAATACCGCTGATAGGACAGTGGATTACAATAGGCCGGACATCGTCCTCATTGATAAAGAGTAATGAAAACACATTATAGGCAGTGGCGGAAGCATCGATTCAAGCTGAGGGTAGGCTGTCCTGAATTAGGCGAGGGAGGGTGGCTGCTCATTTTTAATGCAATATATATATTGAATAGTTGAATCGCAAAAACAACTTACCTATATTTTTTTGTATATCAATTCCATTCGCCGCGTTTTCTTTTCTGTAAGAACATCTATAGTTCTTGCATCCTTGTTATTATTACCGCACACCCATCCAAAATATACTGCTAGAATATTTAATTTTTAATAAGAATAATTTACTTAATAAAGAATTATGTTCTATTTCACACGTACGTGACTAATTGCCTTGTAATATGACCTATTTTCTTGAAAGCCTCTGACTTGTTCAGACTTGCTTCCTGCCTCTCAACCATCACGCATAGCCAGACCTATTTTGCCGTACACCCATCAAGTAGTTCTTAGAATAGCCTGATCTTATTTACACCTAAAAAAATAAACAAAATTAATGTTCATCAATTTACATGTATTTAAATGGAATAATGTTACAAACAGGTCGAGTTATATGAAATTGCATTGGTTCTTATGGAAAAGACGAACAAATTCACTCACATGAGAGGCCTTTTGAAAACTAAAATTGTAACCTTCTCTATATGGGTTGAATATAGAGAATAAAAGCAAGTGAATGACTAACGCTTGCCAGTTGTTATCAGCTATCGTGCATCACGCATTCTTGAGATTTATTGACTTCCTGTTTATTAAAGTGATTTATTGACTTCTGCTTTTATTAATGATAACCAGTGTTTTTTTAATTGAATGGTAAGTTTTATTTCAAAGTATTACATGTTACATATCAAATTAAAGCTTTTAATTTTTTTTTAATACTAAATATTAAGAGTGAAAAACTCAATTTTCTGTTTGTGTAAATTAATTTTTACTAAAATCATATACATATTTTAAAACGTCTTATGTCACATTTTATAATTATTGTTTGATATTTTAGATTACATTTCACCGATACTATTTGATCCTGTTTTAATAAAAGCCTAACGAAGTACAACCCTTAATCGGTTCTCAGATAGATTTCAAAGAACGAACATGTCTTTTACTAACGCAATAGTTAATAAAATTCAATCCATCCTATTCAATCCTAGACTTGAGGAGGAAAATGGCATTCCGCAAGGAATTAAAGAATGCAATAAAGCTGTGAGAATAATCAATGCTGTTTTGTCAAAAGCAACAACCTTGGGTGAAAAGCAGCATCTGACTGCCTCTCTAGGTCAAGTAAAGAGTTTCCGAAAAATTTTTAAGGCATTGAATATTGTTGAATCAGGACATCAGGGTACGGCTAACATCGCGTTCATTGGGATGATTCAACCTCAGCATTCAAAACCCGTATTCGAACGGGTGTTATTAAAATTTACTTCATTCGGATCCAAAGCTGTTCCTCAAGGATTGCGAAGCTCTCTTCCGCCGACTTATACATAATGCTTAAAGAATACAGATGCGCTTAAAGTTAACGCAGTATTTTGTGGACAATTTATAATAAATAAAGCTGAATCACAAATTGAAGAATTAAAATTCCTCAAATCAAAAAATGCACCTATTTATAGGGATACCAAACTGACTGATTGGTTCAAACAAAACGTGCAAGATGTCATTTTAATGGAATTGGAAGAATTCCCGGAGAAAGATTCGGGATGGGCGCTTGGAGCAAAACTAAACTTACAGGTGAACATCAATAAATTCATACCCCTACTTGGTTCTTCTTATATCAGCCTACCCAAACATGCCATCAAACATGCATGTATTAATGTAAAAAATGATGATGATGCCTGTTTTGCTTGGGCAATCGTTAGTGCCATATATCCTACGAATGCAAATTCAGACAGACTTTCTTCATATCCCCACTATTCACAAGTTCTAAATTTAAAAGGTATACAGTTTCCAATGACAATTAAACAAATACTCCGTTTCAAGAAACAAAATAATATATCAATCAATGTGTATATTTTAAAAAGGTTAAAAAGAGTTTCGATGTAGTGTCATCTTACTTGACAAATGATAAAATGGAAAAGCATGTAAATCTACTCATGGTACAAAACGAATATCATGACGAAGATATTGAAGACTACGATGATATCCCTAACAACCCCATCCGGTACCATTTTATTTGGATTAAGCATTTATCACGTCTTGTATCAAAGCAACTCAGTAATTGCAATGGTAAGAAATATTTTTGTGATCGTTGCTTTCACTATTTTTACACCCAACCTGGCTTGGATAAACATATTGAAGATTGTAAAAACTTGAATGCATGTAAAATCAAGCTGCCCACAGGGGACCAGAAGATGCTCTCTTTTAAAAATTTTAAGAATAAGGAAAGAGCACCTTTTATAATATATGCAGACCTAGAATGTATCTTAAAAGATGTGAATGATGTCTCCAAGTACCAAGAGCATATACCCTGTAGCATAGGGTATTATGTAAAGTGTTCATATGACGATTCCCTATCGTTTTATAAGTCATATCAGGGGGAATATTGCACTAAATGGTTTTCTGAAGAATTAATACAATTTGCTGAAAACTTAGAAACAGTATTTCTATGCCCTCTTCCTATGAATGAATTAACATCTCAACAACAAGCTTTATTTAATGGAGCTATAAACTGTCACATCTGTGAGAAGCCTTTTAATATAGATAATACAAAAGTAAGAGATCACTGTCATCATTTTATTGGTGAGTATCGAGGTCCAGCACATCAAGCCTGTAATATTAATTATCAGGATAGTCACGTGGTACCGGTAGTTTTTCACAACTTAAGTGGATATGATGCTCACTTTATAATAAATGATATCGCGACAGGTGTTGATGGTAAGGTCGGAATACTTCCCATCACAAAAGAAAAATATATATCTTTTACTGAAAATATTAATGAAAATTTAATTAAATTTAGATTCATCGATTCATGTAGATTTTTAGCTTGTGGACTAGATACATTAGCTTCATATCTAGAAGACTTTCCAATCTTAAAAGCAGAATTTTCTGCATTTAGTGAAGAGCAAATTAATCTATTGAAAAAGAAGGGTGTATTCCCATATGATTATATAAATGCTTTAGATAAATTATCGGAAACCGAACTGCCCGAAAAGAAACATTTTTATAATAAACTAGATGATAGTGAAATTAGTGATGCTGATTACCAACATGCTCGGGATGTTTGGGATAAATTTAATTGTCAAAATTTATATGAATATTCAAATTTATATTTAAAAACTGATGTTATTCTGCTAGCCGAAATTTTTGAAAAATTTAGAAAGACCACTCATAAATTACGGGCTGGACCCTGGGCATTATTATACCCTTCCAGGGTATACATGGGACTGCATGCTCAAGTACACAAAAGTAAATCTTGAACTACTTGATGACATTGACATGATTATGTTTATTGAACGAGGTATTCGTGGTGGGTTAAGCCAATGTTCAAAACGGTATGCTAAGGCCAATAATAAATATATGCTAGATTATAATTCATCAAAACCTAGTATATATGTAATGTATTATGATATAAATAATCAATATGGTTGGGCCATGAGTCAATATTTACCTTTCGGGGGTTTGAGTGGGTGGAGAGTTTTAAAAATTTTGATATTTTTGCAGTATCAGACGAATCATCAGAGGGGTATATTCTTGAGGTAGATCTCGACTATCCTATATCCTTACATGATCATCATAAAGATTTACCTCTATGTCCAGAACATCAGGTTCCACCTGGATCAAAAGAACAAAAAGTAATGGGAACATTTTACAATAAAACGCGTTATGTAATTCATTATAGGAATTTAGAACAGACTTTAGATTTGGGTGTGAAACTAACTAAAATATATAGAATATTAAAATTCAAACAATTTCCATGGTTAAAAGCGTAGATAGATTTAAATACACAATTACGGGCAAAAGCTAGTTAATAAATGGGAGGGTCGATATGGGGCTGAAGCATTAATTGCCAAGCCAGAATTCAAGTCCATTACCATTTTAATAAAAATTTAGCAGCTATAGAGCTAAATAAGACCGAGATGTATTTCAACAAACCCATTTATGTTGGCATGTGTATACTGGATCTGTCTAAAACAACCATTTACGATTTTCATTATAATTATATGGCTAAAAAATTTAATGAAAACACTTGTTCACTTCTTTATACTGATACAGATAGTTTAATTTATGAAATAAACTGTGAAGATGTTTATGAAGTGATTCGACGTGATTGTCATCAATACTTTGATACCAGCGACTATCCTGAGAATAACGTATATAATATACGTGTGAATAAAAAAGTGCTTGGTCTTATGAAAGATGAATGTAATGGTCAAATTATGTCTCATTTCGTTGGATTACGATCTAAAATGTATACTGTTAAAATACAAAAACTACACGATGATATGAAAAAAATTCAAACAGGTGTTGATGGTGTAGCTGCATTAAATGCCATTTTAATAAAAAAGGCAAAGGGAATTAAGAAATCAGTTATAAAAAATATGATTTCGTTTGAAGATTATATTGAGTGTTTGGTTAATTTTCACGAAAAAAATATTACTCAAAATTTAATTCAATCATCTAGTCATCGTGTGTATTCAATTACACAATCAAAAATCGCATTAAGTCCTCATGATGATAAGCGATTTATAATTAAGAATGCATATGATACTTTACCTTGGGGACATTATTCAATAATGAGAATAAACTAAATAAAGGTTTTATATAAGTTTGTTTGATATTAGTTAGTATGTCATATTATTTTATACATTAACCAATATGTAATATTTTTATCATTTCTATTATACAAATATTTACATACTATTTCATATTATCATGTACATTGATATTAGTTTGTTTATAACTCTGTTTATTCTCTTTTGGAATAATCTGACAAGTTTCTAATATAAAGAAATTCTGATGTTTACATAATTTATAATATCTTGTATGATGATAGTATTAGCATGATAGTATTAGAATCTTGTAAAGCTATATATTAGCATCTAAGTATGACACATGTATGTATTTATATGTATTTATATTATATATATTTTTCTGTATACTATATTCCAGTATAATAATAACAATAAACAAACGTGTGTTTCTTATAATATATATATATATATATATATATATATATATATATATATATATATATATATATATATATATATATATATATATATATATATATATATATATATATATATATATATATATATATATATATATATATATTTTCTTATACCCCAGTATGTTAAATAATATGTTAAATAATAATGTTAAAATTAAGTGAATTCTTACTTGTATACTATATCTACTATTCAATAAATTATAATCAGATATTTGAGTTTCATTCCTTGATCCATGATGGTTGGGTAGAAATTGTAAAGTTGATGACATGATGTGAAAAGAGGTACAGAACGCAAGTTAGACCATTATAAAGATCCTAAAAAAAAAAAAAAAAAAAAAAATGTTACAAGACTTGTTTTGACCTACTCGATTTAACCAAACTAGAATAGCTTGGTGACAAAGTTCTGTATTATGACTACATAAATTTATTATTAATTTTATAACTCTATTTACATTACACATAACCATAAGGAGCCTTAGACAATTTTCAGAAAATTAAAAATATATATTTCTCTAGAACAAACTGCATTTTTTTAAAGCTAATTAGCAATGTTCAAAATAATAAGGGATTTCAGTAAAGCAACTTAAACAATGATAACATCAGCTTACCCTCAGGTAAAAGTAAATTGCGACTACTGCAAAAGACGGGGTCTATGGGTCGAGGTACTGACGAATCCTCCCCCTACTCAGATATGCTGTAAAGATAAGTGGAGGACGTATAGATATTAAGTATTTCTATACCACAAAAGCATGTGGCATGTGACAAACAAGACAAAATAAGAGCATATTTCAGTAGACATAAACTTGTAGACTGTTTCTATCTCCGTCAAACATACACACGGATACTTCAGCATCTCACTCGAGATAATTGTAACTTCATCATTTTATTTAAACAAGATGAAATCAATTTACGGCATGTGTATGATGATCACGTGACCCCAGATATGACATTCGAGCAATTTGAAGACATGTGTAGAGAATGTTGGAATGATAAGTATGGAGTAATGGTCATCGTAAAAGATTTTGATTTACATGGTGGTCGGTATCAAAAAGGTTTTGATCAGTATATAAGCGTGTAAACTGTGTCTGTTATTATTAGTTAGACAATCGAACTGAAGATATGACCTCTGCTTAAAAACAGCTCATATAGATCATACAGCCCCTACAGCTCGTACAGCTCCATTTAAACAGGTCATACAGCCCCATTTAAACAGATCGTACAGATCATACAAATAATAGGCTAAGTTTAAAACAGATTGCTGCTAAGGTTGTAACAATGAAGTCTAATAAAATAACTTTTGAAAAGTATAGAGTATCTAAGGTTAAACCATTGGATCTATCAGAGAAAAATTGCTTAAAGATAAAATTAATAAGGCATCAAAGGCTATCAGAAAAAAGTAGCATTAAAACTAGGAAAATCTGACGAAGACGAAACTCTTCCGATCCATTAAAAGAACTCAAATCTGTAAATATATTACAGAAAACAGACACGAAGCGTGTCGATTTATCACAACAAAAAAGTTAAAGCGTGACTCTAGTTCAGCAGAGTATACATCAAATGCAAATATTAAGGATGACATATTGTCCCTGGAACCTCAGTATGAAGTAGGAGATGCTAACTTTCAGGATGACAAAACGGAGAAAACTACTCTTAATGAATATTTTGAACAGTATCCATCTTTAGCTAGACACTATATAGAGGGGTTTTTTACTAAACGCAAAAACTATGATGAAACCTATGACATTAGATTGGATTTATAAATGAATAAACTGTATATTGGTAATATGGAATTAAAAATTGGTTGTGCCTCTGAAATAATTATTAATGATAAAGTGTATGATGGCAAAGTGGGGTTATGCAATCTACTTTTTATGAAGGATCCCACAGATTATGATAGAAATGATTTAACTGAATATAAGGAAATTTTGCAAATTACCAATGTACATAGAAGAAATTACGAACCGACTGGACAAATTAATGGAACTAGATCTTCCAAGTATATTAAAGTAATAAGACCATTATTGGATAGTAAGAAGAAGAAAAAAACACAGTCAGTGGATTCGGTCTGAATATGGTTTACAATCAAAAGCCAATCGAATATGTTTATTGGGATGACGTCAATGAGTTTGTTGATAGACTGAAACTTTTGAATGCGTCAAAGATTGCAGGAAATACCGATTCACATGACAATGAAATATCAGCTATCATTAGTGAACTACGTGAGGCTGGAGTTATCTATTAAATATTTGATGTACATACAATTTGAGTCATTATCAGGATGAGTCTCGATAAGTTTGGAAGGTCTTCGCGGCGTAGTAGTGAAATTAATGATTCATATCGTTAATTTCACTACTACGTCAACCACAACGTGGATTTGTATTTACCGAAGATGGAAACATCAACATTGAAAATTTAAAGCTGTGTAATGTTCTATCACCTATTGACGAGGGTGACGCCGTTAATAAGAAATATGTAGATGATCATATAAATTCTATTCTATCAAACAATATTGATGTACTATTTGAACGTTTAAATAAGTTTAAGGATAGTATAAAACATGTAACATCAGATTTATATCAACAGAAAACATATCTAACAGATATAGGAAGGACCATTGAAAAATTAAATCAAAAAGGTTTAGTTAGTGTTGGTGGAAAAGACATTGCATCAAATGCAATCAATGAAACAATTTACAGCCCAACCGATGAAGAAATATAGAGAAAAAATTCAATTGGTTAATGAGCTTCATAAGCCTGCACGCAAAAATTTCAATCGTAGACGTATTATAATAAAAGGAATAGACGATTTGTGGCAAGCAGATTTAGCCGAAATGTGTAATTATGCTAAAGACAATCACAGTTTTAGATACATTCTCATAGTGATTGACTGTTTTTCAAAATTTGTGTGGGCTAAACCCATAAAAAATAAGAGTGCACTAGAAGTTACACAAGCAATGAGTGGTATTTTTAAGGATAGCAAGAGGAAATGTAAAAATTTAAATACGGACCAGGGTACTGAATTTTATAATGTTCACTTTGAAAACTTGATCAAAAACTATAAGATAAACTATTACAGTACATTTACCGTAAAGAAGGCAGTTATAGTTGAAAGAGTTATTAGAACGATAAAGGAGAAATTATATAAATATTTTAGTTTAAACGGCTCATACAGATGGATAGATATACTCCATGATATTGTCAAAGAGTACAACAACAGTCATCACAGAACAATAGGAATGAAACTGTTAGATGTAACTAAACAGAATGAGAAACAAATATTTAAATATTTAATTCAGTTCCGGTTGGTGTGGAGAAGGGGTTTCTTATGTGTAAATCTGAAATGAAGGATGAGGACGAACCTATATCTATACATTTTTGGAATGAAATTAATGGGAAAATGACCTTTCACTAGCTGTAGGAAGAGAAGAATATTCCGACATGGAGGTAGATTACCATGAAGGATTATGTATTATTACCAATTTCGAAGATAAATTAATGGAAGTGGCATACGACGCATTTAAAGAGACAGAATCTACAGAATTCTTCGTAATGGCTCCATCACCACAAATATTGAAAATACGAGGCGATATTCATGAGAAAGTTACATACCTTTTAAGTACATTAAATAAATTTTCAACACCTGTATATAAATATCGAAGAAATTTATACAACTATTATTGTACCAATACCCCTAATTATATTTTTAATATTTTGAATCGATCTCAAGTTATAAACAGAAAAAAACAAAAATTGTGACAGATCTTTTTTGGCCAGAAGGACCTATAGTACAGGGTTGTCACCCATAGATTTTAATTATCTTCAGTCGTTCTCGAGTTATAAGCAAAAGAAAAGAAAAACGTAGAAATATGATATCATAGCTCTTTGTTAAAAATGTATTTTTAGCAATGGATAGGTACAGAATTGAAACCCCTATAGGCAGATGAAATTACTTTGCATATTATTTAATGTTTTCGGATTATACTGACTTTGTATATGGGCGTGATCAAATTAAGTCATGCTATAAATTTTTCTACAATCAAATTAATATCTTTTGTATAAGGGAGAGGAATTATCACCCATATCACTGTATAGCTACACTTAAAATTTCCGATTTAAATAAATAGAATTGGAAACCATAAAAATAACTTTTAAATTGTTCCCTTAAAAAGAATTATTTGTTGATACTGTTCATGAGTTTCGATATCTAATAAATACGTTCCTGCTTAAAAATTACATACAACAAAATAGAGAATACCCTGTACATATAAAATTTACGTCCAGTGTCTAAAAATTTACAAAATAATCCTAGTTAAAATAGTCGCTTAAAACATGATACAAGCCAACAATCAGTCAAAGCTTTTTATCGGTGAAGCCAATTAAAAATACTTAAAATTTCAGATTGAAATATGAAAGCCATAAAATAGCTGATAAATTGTTTCCCTTGTATAGTATAGGTAGAGTAGGTATCCAATAAATACGTTCCTGTTTGAAAAGAAGCAGTTAAAAATTAATAACAAAAAATTAGATTAATATGATTTACTACTGGCCCTGAATATATGTAGTTCTACTTAAAGACATTACCAGAAGCGAGTACGGAGAAAAACTCTGTAAATAATTAAATGTACTTAAAGATTTGTTAAATTGATTTTCACATTTTAAGATTGTAAAATTTATAAAACCTTATTTTAATAAAATTTATCACTATATAATTGTAAAAAAAAATTATACGGGAAATACTGTAAACGTTTAAATTAAAACAACCATCAACTGAAAAATTGTTCTTAAAATTGTTATAAGCAAAAGAAAAAAATAGGAAATATGACATCATAGCTCTTTGTTAAAAATGTATTTGCAACAATGGATAGGTACAGAATTGAAACCTCTATAGGCAGCTGAAATTACTTTACAAATTTTTTAATGATCTCGGATTATACTTATTTTGTATATGGGCGTGGTCAAATTAAGTCATGCTATAAATTTTTCTACAATTAAATTAACATCTTTTGTATATGAGAGAGGAATTATCACCAATATTACTGTATAGCTACACTTAAAATTTCCGATTTAAATAAATAGAATTGGAAACCATAAAAATAACTTTTAAATTGTTCCCTTAAAAAGAATTATTTGTTGGTACTGTTCATGAGTTTCGATATCTAATAAATACGTTCCTGCTTAAAAATTACATACAATAAAATAGAGAATACCCTGTACATATAAATTTACGTCCAGTATCTAAAAATTTACAAAATAATCCTAGTTAAAATAGTCGCTTAAAACATGATACAAGCTAACAATCAGTCAAACCTTTTTATCGGTAAAGCCAATGAAAAATACTTAAAATTTCAGATTGAAATATGAAAGCCATAAAATAGCTGATAAATTGTTTCTCTTGTATAGTATAGGTAGAGTAGGTATCCAATAAATACGTTGCAGTAATACAGTGAGACACGGGGTTGACACAACAAAACGTTTATTTCAAGCTTACAAGATTCACTGTTAGTAATGAAGGACATAAATGAGTATTTATAAAGTTTCTTATCTAAGGGCTGTGTCAGCTTCTGTTGAGATAAATGATTCAAATAATTATATTACGTTAAGCGTAATATTGCCAAGAGATATGTTATCGAAAATAAAAGGAATGGTATAAGCATGGGTATCATATTACACCTCCTTCCCTAGGTGGAAGGCTATCAGGTTCTGAAGGACCTGTAGGCTTCTTAAGAAGTAATATTTTTACTTTTTGGTGGCAAAACTTGAGGTATATATAAATAAGCAAGCCCATGAACAGTATAGATAATAAAATATAAAACATAGTATTCTGAGAATTGTTTTTTCCAAAGTCTTTAATCCGCACAGGGTGTAGGCTGCCAAGTTGGGTGGAAAGGTCTGCTAGGTCCTGTAGTTTGATGTCCTGAAGGTGGAGTTCTGCGGTTGGGGTTGAGTTCAATTTGAAGGTAGGTAACGTCAGGGACGTTTCGTCGGGAAGCTCGTGATTGGCGTTGAAGATGTCGTCGTTGATAATTACGGGGCAGCTCTCTAAAGTAACAATTGAGGGCTGCTCGATAAAGTGGTCCATGGGGGTGTTACAATTTTCTTCGATTCTGGTCCTTTGTATTGGGACGACTATGAGTTGTGTCTCTGCAATTTGTTCAACTATGGTAGCTCCGAGTCGTACGCTGGTTAGATTACATCGTGGATTTTCTCCTTGTAGAATAGGAAGGTAGCACTCGTCGTGGTTGTATGGGCTATCCTTTCTACACAGGCATACATTTTCTAGCCATGGACAGGAGTCCTCTTTCCAAAAGGTGAGTTTGGTTCGTAAACTTGCAATGAGATAGGGTTTGGTTGGTATAAGAACTTTGGATTGGTAAGGCGTGGGAATCAAATGGTAAGTATAGTAAGGTGCTTGGGTGGCTATCGGCACTGACAATTTTATGTAGATTTTAAGATCTTTAACCGTTGCTGAGATATGAAAAAGATTAAGGTAACTATGCATATTACTAAAACGTATCAGTTGATCTCGTTTATATAGGCTCGAGAGTTTAGTTAAAATAATTTGTATATTTGGGACTGGCAAAAAATAGGTGTGAATGATATTATGCTGAGCCATGGCGACTACATTCTCTAAAGTGTCTAATAATTCTAAAAATATATTAAATTCGTTTTTTATAGTGACACCAGTTTCAAAGTATGACCAGTCTTGTTGAACTTCTTTGAACGTTTTGAAGAGTAGTTCTATATTCGCGTTTATTTGGGTTAGACTTTGATTAACTTTGTCGCTAAGAGCTTTAAATAGAGAAGTTCTTAAATTAATTTCGTGCGTTAGAGTTTCCTGATTGGACATTAATGTATCCATTTTAGAATGGAGTTCTTGCACATCATTGTCATCGGCAGTACCAAATAATATTTTTTGAACGGAACCTATAGCGTTTATAAGTCCACGTTTAAGTCTGACTTCAGGATTCCTAAAATTATTTAATTTATATTCGGTCAAGTTTACGAGGTATTTTAACTGTTGATTAATAGTACTATTAAAATATTTATGTTTATTTTGGAAAAAGCTTAGGTCGGATTTTAATTTGTATAAATTGTTCGTTACGTCCTTTAAATCGATAATGTGAATAAAGTCATGTTGTGATTGTATTATTTTAGTTTCACATGTTAGGCGATTTATGTGAATGGAGTTTCGTATAGTCTCTATTCGGATCGCGGAGGCGTAGTGAATAAGAGTGAGAAGGACCAGGTTGGTACTTAATTGTAATTGGAGGGATTTTATCCTCAAAGTCAACACCTTCATCTGTCTCGCTGCTTAGTTCAATAGGTTGAATTTCCTCTGGGGATTTTTCCTGTAAAGAAGGTTCAGTATTAACCTTTTGTTCGCTTTTCTTTTTCTTAAGCCTGGGTTTTCGTTTGATATAGGCTTTATGATATTTGCCTTCAGCATGTGCCTTACGTTGAAACAGTTTTAGAGTGGGACCTAAGTCTTCTACTACTTTAGTTTGAATGGATTTTTCGTTTAGTTTCCCGCGTGCTGGATTTGCAATATATACGTCTTCGTTGGGTTCAAAAGTTTCCGGTAGTTCGCGTGTTTCATTGGCTTTTTCTATGACTCGCATTTTAGATTTGTCTAACTTGGTTTTTATTTGATTGTAAAGGTTTTTTAGAACATTTTTATGGGTGTTAATGTACTCTGAGAGTATCCGTTCTTCATTAATATCGAAAGGGTCAGGGCGTTCGTCTCCACGAATTATATCGATAGGACACATTTTGGTGCTTGAATGAATTGTATGATTGTAACTTATAACTGCGATTTGTACTAGATAGTCTAAGGGTGCATTTGGGTTTTCATATTTAAGACATCGGACGCTGTCTAATAAAGTAGAGTGGAATCGTTCGATGTTGCCGTTGCTACTATGTCCTTGTATTGAAGTAAAGGTTAGTTTTATTTTGTGCAGATTGCAGAAATCTTTCATCATCGCGTTGTTAAACTCTAGGCCAGTATCCACCAGGATTCCATAGGGTAGTCCATGATGTTCGATAAATTTCAGTAGCGCACGTTGTATTGACATACCTGTCTTAGTTTCGACGGGGTAGGCTTGAGCTATTTTCGAAAAGATATTTTCGAAAATAGCTCAAGCCTTTCGAAAATGATCGTTATAAATTTTTCTCCTTGGATATCTAGAGTATCAATGTTTATGGTTTCAAAGGGTTTCGTAGGCGTTTCAGTATATTGAAAGATTGGTTTCACCGGGTGCCGGTCAGTTTTACACGTTTTGCATGTTTCGCATTTGGCGATAAAGACCCGTACGTGATCAAACATGTCAGGCCAGAAATATTTCTTAATTAAAGCTTGGTGGGTAGCCGTTACTCCTTGGTGTGTAACTTTGCCTTCGTGGTTATAACATATCTTCAGTTGTTGTTCTTGTTCTGATGTTACGTCTTCTACTTTCTTCTTGCAAATTAAAAACTTGAGCCAATGAGATAAGTGGTTTTGAAGGATTCTGATGATCTTATTTTCTAACTCTGGTTGCTCGAAGTATAGAGCATGTATGGTGGTGTTACTTTGAACGAATGGAGATAAAAATTTAAAAATTTCTTCGTCGGATGAGCGTGATTTTAAGTTGAAGTGATGTTCTTTGACTTTGGGGAAAGGCTGTATTGCATAATGCGAATTAACTTTATTACTATCCTTTTCCAGGAGGATCCATCGGTTGTTATACCTATTTAAGGGTGTTTCGGAGTATTTGACTTCTAGAATAGGGTTTTCGTGACTAGAGTGAATAGTCTGGTTAGTTCTTGAGGGCGGCGCGAGATATGTTCTTCAAATTTGAACTTGGTTTTTTAAAAACACTTTATTTTCATTAAAACGACTTGTTACAATTTTTAGAACTTTTATCAAAATTTATTTAACGACTTAAGTACAACAGTGACGTGAATACTATGAACTGATGATCATATATTATTCTTTACTACGTGGGGAACTTGCTTAAATAGACTAAGCTTATCTTTTGCTCTATAAGCATTTCATAGAATATAACTCCTCCCGACGTAGTATGAAAAATCAAGGAAAAACATCGTTTTTGTCTGATTTTTCAGTTTTGTTTCCAGTGACTCTGATGGTTTTCCTTTCCTATAATTAACAATGAATTTAAATGGGTTTGTTTTTGTTTTATAACATTTTACAATATGATATATGCTGTAAAGTAATAACACAATTAATATAAATATAATCACATAAGTCCAGATAGATGTAGCCATTAGTTTCATTTCTATTAACGGTTTGACTTCTAACTGATTGATTTGTTTTTCAATCGAAGTGAGGTGGTGCAGATCTATTTCTCGATAAACATGGACCTCTTGTTGTGCTGATTCCGGCCTAACGATTGGAATTTGGGGGAGTGTGTATGGACTACCTATAATTTTAGTTTGATCGTTGATGAATACGTCGTTATTGACGTCGACTTTACATTGGTAAGGGATGCGAATTAGTGATGGTTGATGAATGTTCGTAAAACCTGCTTCGTCGCATGTTTGATGTATTTTCAATGTTTCTTGAGGGATGGCGATTATGTATTCGGCGTTGACAGGGCTGACCAAGTCGGTGTTGACGTATATAGGGGTTAACGGACACTCTTTGACTTGACCTCGAAGTAGATTGGCTATACAGTCGGGTTGAGATAACAGTTTGTCGGCATTTGCGATACAATATTCATCAATAAAATGGCAGGGTTCTTCTTGGTATAGATGATTGGTTGCATTCAATAACAGGTAAGGTTTTTCAGATATCAAGGTAAGGTTATTTATTGGGATTGGAAATAAGTGATATAAATCAAGTGTTATTGATGCTATGATAGGGAAGTGAATAAATATTAGAATTTCTGAATCCATGTATTTTACTTCTGTGAATAAGTATTTATAATAATTTCGTTCATTTTTGAATAAAATTTGATTTTTGTATAATTGGTTCATTAAAATTTTTATTTCTCTAATTTCTTTAATACTTAATATATTTGTAGTTAAGGTATGTATTTGGGCTAAGGATACTGAAATTTGTAAATTATCTATTGATTCCATTAATATTTCACAATTTTGCATTAAAGAGTTTAGTATATGATATGACGTTAAATATGAAGCTATTCCGTCAGTGGTAATTTGCAAAGTTGAAATTTGGTTTTGTACATATTCATTATTCGTTTTAACTTTGTTTAATAACTTACTGGTTTCATTTACAAAATCTTTCGTGACTGTTACTGATTTTTCTAAGTCATTATAAATAGAAAGTTGATTTTTTCTTAAGGTTTCTATTGCATTGTCATATCGTGTTCCATCTTCATCAGATAGGGTACCAAAGAGCCATTTTTGAGTTCTACCTACGACATTAATTAGGGCTCTCTTATTTCTAGGTTTTATCTTGAGATTTTCTAGTTTTTGATATGTAATATTCACAGTTTCTTGTATTGTAATTTTGAGTCTTTCTAATGAAGGTAAGTTTCTTTTTGTTTTACATATTTTTGTATCTATCAATAAATTTTGAATCTGTTGTAATTTGTTTTCGTAATTAGTTAAATCAATATGTTTGATAAAAACATGAGAATGTGTCGTTATATGAGCTTCTCCTAAGGAGAAAGGGAATAAAGGGTTATTTAAAGGTGTAACCGTAATTTTATCTGTTTTAGTCGATCTTCCTAGAAGAGTGACTAGAAGAGGCAGAAGAAACATGACTGGATGGCCCTGCAGGTAAATTAATGTTTTTAGTTCCTATTCCTAAACCTGTCCGTCGTGTAGGTTTTATAATTTTTTTATGGTAATTTCCCTTTTCGGTTTCTACTATAGCATCTTTATCTTTAACAACGATTTCTTTAGTGTATCGAGGGATGATTTTAGGACGTCTATCTAACTTAACAAATACTTCATTTCCTACCGTAATTTGCGATGGGTCTAATCTGTTTTCATTAATTTTGGATAAGTCTCTAGCTTTGGTTTGTGCGTCATTAATTTTGGTTTTCATTATTTCTAAATTTTGTGCATGATTGTCTAGGTAATTAGTAAATATTACTTGATCTGTGTAATCAGTTGGATTTTGATAGTTAATATTTCCTTTTATTATTTGTAAGGGTGTAAATTTCGTACTCGTATGGGTACTGTTATTATAACCAATGAGTGCGTACGTCATCAATTCGGTAATTGGAGCTTGTTTTTGTGCGGCACGTAAAATTCGTAATGATTCGATTAGTGTCGAATGGAATCGTTCGACTGGGCTGTTGGAATTTGGATTTCTGACAGTTGCATAATGTAAGTTAATCTTATGTAATTTGCAAAAATTTTCAAGTTGTACATTTTTGAATTCTGTACCTTGGTCACAGGTAATTTTAATAGGTATTCCATAATGTGAAATAAAAATTAACAAATTGCGAAGTATCTCTAAAGCATTTGTAGTGGTAGGGTAAGCCTGGGAAAATTTGGAAAAACTATCCGTTATAGTTAGGAATTTTTGTTTTTCGACGGAAAATGTGTCAATATATATATATGTTCAAATGGGTTTTCTCCAATTGGTGTATTTTTATATATAACTTTATTTGGATGTCTTTCGTATTTGTTTTGTTGACATAATGCACATGTATTTATATAATTTGTAATAGAGTCTTTCATTTTTGGCCAGAAATATATTTTTGAGAGGGCAGATAATGTTTCTGTAATTCCTCTGTGAATCGTTTTAGTTTCGTGATGGAATTTAATTTTTTCAATTTGGTCTTCTAATGTCTCGATATCTTTTATGAATACGGGTGATCTAATAAATTTAAAACTTTTCGCTTGAAAATGAGTTTGTATGATTTGTGTTATTTGAGGAATGTATTGATCGGGAATTAATATACCGTATGTGGCTTTTGGTCTGACGTAATTTTTTATATAATTAATTACATCTTCTCTAAAATTACGTATTCTGATAGTTACTAGGTGACGAGTATAGTTTTCAAAAGGAGATTTAACACGAGTAAAAGAGGATAGAGTGTCATTTCCGATATGGAACAAAATTTGATTATGAAAAGAGTTAAGTGGTTTTTCGGTAACTTTTATTTCGAAAATAGGATTTTCTACAGCTGAATGAATTGTTTCGTTATCGAATTCATCTGGGGGTATTATTTCATTTATTGGATTTATTAAAATATCTTGTATCACGTTTATTTTTGGGGTCTCGTCTATAGATTGGTTTTCTAATGTTTCGTTTATTAATCGATCTATTTCTGAAATATCATTAATTGATTCATTTTCTGAAATTTGATCTATCGGTTGTGATTCATTTGTATGAATATTGAAGTCGGCTAATCTATCAGATTGTTCTAAAGGATCAAATTCCCCGTTTAATGAAGAATTTTCATCACCTGACGGTTTAATGCGTGAAAGTGTATCTGCAACCTTATTATTGCCTCCCTTGATGTATTTGATTTCTTTATAGTTATAATCTTGCATTTTGATTTTCCAGCGTAAAAGTCTAGAATTAGGTTCTTTTATGGAGGTTAACCACTTTAATGGACGGTGGTCAATGAAAATAGTAAATTCTTTACCGTATAAATAAGGTCGAAAATAGGCGCAAAAATTAATGATAGAAAGCATTTCTTTTTCAATTACTGAATAATTTTGTTCGGCTTTGTTCAATGTCCTCGATGCGTAAGCTATCGGTTTATTATTTTGAGATAGGACCGCTCCAATCGCATAGTTTGAAGCATCGGTGGTGAGCTCAAACGGTTTAGAGAAATCAGGATAGATCAATATCGGTTCATTTGTTAAATAATTTTTTAATTCATCAAAACTTTTTTTATAATTTGGGTTATTAATATCAATTTTGGTTCCCTTTTTTAAATATGCTGTCATTGGTTTAGCGATTTTTGCATAGTCTTTAATAAATTTTCGGTAATAACCGGTAAGGCCTAAAAATGATTTAATTTCAGTGACTGTTGTAGGAATTTTCATATTTTTAATAGCACTAATTTTATTTGGGTTGGGCTTTACACCCTGATCGGTAATTATGTGTCCTAAATATTCGGCTGATTTCTGTAAAAATTCGGTCTTATCTAACTGGATTTTTAAGTTTGCTTGGCGCAAAACGTCAAATACTCTTTTTAGATGAATCATATGCTCTTGTAAGGAAACTGAATAGACGATAATGTCGTCTAGATAGACCATACATATATTATCTTTAATTAGATCCCGCAAAATATGGTCCATAACTCGTTGAAACGTACTAGGCGCATTTTTGAGGCCGAAGGGCATACGTAAAAATTCGTAGTGTCCTCGGTCACACGTAAAAGCCGTTTTCTCAATTGAATCGCGATGCATAGGGATTTGATGATAACCTGAAGCAAGGTCTATTGTCGTGAAATATTGACTTTTGCCTAATTTTGCTAGTGTTGTATCTATATCAGGAATTGGGTATCTATCGTCAACAGTTTTAGAATTTAACGCGGAGTAATCTATTACCATTCGAAATTTCTTTTTTCCAGACGCGTCCATTTTTTTGTTTACAATCCATATAGGATGAGCGTAGGGGCTTTCGGAGTGTCTAATGATTCCGTCCCTGAGGTATTGATCAATTGTTTCGCGGACTAACTCTTTGTGTACATGGGGGTATTTATAAATGTAAGGGTGCGTAGGAACTTCATCGGTTGTTCTGATAGTGTGACATACTTTATTTGTAGTCGTTAGTTTTTCATCGGTTTTATGAAATAAGTCTCGGTATTTGGTACACAGTGTATACAATTTATTTTTTTCTTCCGGGTTAAGGTGTTCTACTCGTAAAATTTGTTTCAAATCTAAAATTGGTGTTTCTGTAGATACAAAATTTTCTGTGAGCTGTTCTAAATTAAAAATTTCATGATTTTTCCTATTTAAATTTTCGTATGTGATATCAATTAATTTTAAAGTACGCGGTATATTTGTATGATTGTGAATGAGAACCGGGGCGAAATAATTGTCTACGGTTGTGATACCTTCTTTAATTAACAAACCTGATGGGTTTTGTTCATGGATAAGTATCGTTCCTTTTTCTATTTGAACTGGAAATTTTGCAAAACGTTTTTGAAAGGGTTCGATTATAATTTCATTATTTAGCGGTAAATTTTGTCTATACAAAAATGGAATAGTTATATAGCCGTCTGAAATAGTTTGATTCGAAACTTCAATATCTAAATTTAAATCTTTTAATATATTAATTCCAATAACTCCATCAAAGAAATCGTGAAATTCAAATGCTACAACTTCAGGTACATAATTAAAATAATAAGTGGCGGCATGATGAAATTTTGGATCCTGTATTTTTGGATGATTTCGTAATAAAATTTGGAATATAGGGATATAAGCTACTTCTTTCGCAATTACTGTGCCTCCTGTAGTTTTAATCTTTGTTTCCGTGGAATTTAAAGTACCGGGAAAAAAGTGGTTAATTAAGTTTGGTTTTAACATGTTAATGCTACACCCTGTATCTAGTAATAATTTTAATTCTGGATCGTGATCAGTTGCCGGTATATAAATATATGGTAAAGGGGCGGCACCGGAAGTATGAATTTCTGGGATTATTTTTAAATTTGTTATATTTAAGTTGGATAATTCGTTTGCGTGGTGTTGCAAAAATCCTGCTGTTCCTCCAGTTCATATGAATCAGTATCATATGACGAGTAATAGGGTTCTGGGTCATTGCTAGCTGTGTAAAGTCGTTCTTCGTATTGTTCCATATTATTTTCTACCGCATCAGCTTCTTGGTACGTATTTATCTCTGTGTCCTTGCTTGCATAATGTGAAGGTTTCGACGTAAGCCTCGTATTAGTTGACATTGGTTGATTATAATTATGTCTATTTGGCACATTAGAAGGAATTGTTGAGACTCCGGACATAGGTAGCGGTTTATTATGATTAAACGATTTATTTTGTGGATTCCACACATTTTGTGGAGGGCCAAATATCTGCCGATTTGTAGGTAATTGTGAATTTATTGGTCTATTAGTTGGTTGTAAGTTAATCGGTTGCGACGGAAAATTTGGTCTATAATTTTGATACTGAATATTTTGTTGTGGACTTTGAGAAGTCTGTGGTTGATTTCGAGAAATATGAGGGCCTGGTAAAAGTTGATTAGGTCTTATTGGTCGCGGAATTAATTGTTTGAAATGGTTTTGGTTTGGGTTTTGAAAAAGTTCGAAATTTTCATCCTCCTGTACTAGAGCCATTGCCGCTTCTAAAGAATTTGGGCCCTGAACTATTATTTTATCTCTTAAACGCCTATCTAAATTTCTAACAAAAATTTTACAAGCTAAAGTATTGTATTGCCGAGTATGTACTAATTTAGTGGCAGCATCCATACTAGTTATTGGTATTGTAGTAATTTTTTGGGCTAATTTAGAGCGTAATATTTGTAGTCTGTTACCGAAATTTTGATAATGTTCATTTTTTTGAACAGTACATGTCATGAGCATTTGCTCCAAGTTATCTAAAGATAGTTGTTCTCCGTAAACGTTTCTTAATTCTTCGCGTATTAAAGGCCATGTATTTAATTCAGTTCTTGAACCTATAATTAAGAGAGCATCCCCTTTTAATTTACCTATCAAAGCTTGGTGAATAAAACTACTCATATCTGCACTAGCAGCATTGTATTGATTGTAAAAATTATCTGCAGCCGAAATAAAAATTTCTAAAAGGTCTCTATTTCCTTCAAAAGATGGAATTGTTTCTAATACTAATCTAATAAGAGTGTAATTTATCTCTGGCATTTTTATTTAAAAAAAGTAATGAGAAAGAAAATGAATAAAATAAACGAATAATGTATTCTTAGAATTAATTGTTTAATTATTTAAAATCTAAATGAGTTCTCAACTTGAAATTGTTTTTCGTTTTTTGACTTAATTAGGTACCGAAGATAATTTATTTATTCAGTACTTGTACTGATTATATAAAATAATTGTACACGTTTTTTCCGAAGCGAATATTAAATGAATATTTTGTCGAATATTACTTGATTTATATTGCTTAGGATGGGATGGTGCACTGTATCGACCTCACCTTTGGCTCACCTCGCCACAGAGCCTTAAACTGCCTCCTCTCTGTGTTATGCTAAGTTTGTTACTGAGTTGTTGGTGACACAAATGCGGAATAAAGGATTAATTGAATGCAACTTACGCTGATGGTATCTGGATCCAATTATGTCCTCTGGATTTTGGGTTGTCACGTTGTCCTTGCAGATGGAAGGTGTCGTAGATCCCAGCCAAATCGTTGAAACGAACCACTGAACTTCTTGGAGTTGGTGTGTTGGAATCCTGTTCGCAGCGCCAGATATGTTCTTCAAATTTGAACTTGGTTTTTTAAAAACACTTTATTTTCATTAAAACGACTTGTTACAATTTTTAGAACTTTTATCAAAATTTATTTAACGACTTAAGTACAACAGTGACGTGAATACTATGAACTGATGATCATATATTATTCTTTACTACGTGGGGAACTTGCTTAAATAGACTAAGCTTATCTTTTGCTCTATAAGCATTTCATAGAATATAACTCGCGCGATTCGGGTCGTCTATTGAATTTAAGTCGTCTAAAACTTCTTGGAACTTTTCTGGGTCTGGTTCTGGTAGATTATCGAGTAAAGTACTTACATCGGGGGCGTTATTTATCATTGACATATTGTCTTCTTCTATTGCGTTAAGTTCATCAATTTTGATACGCGAGAGCGGGTCAGCTTGGTTTGTTTTTCCTTTTTTGTACTTTATTTCGTATTGGTATTCTTCCAATTTTAGACGCCATCTTACTAGTCGCGAGTTAGGGTCCTTTAGGTTGAACAGCCACTGCAAAGGCTGATGGTCGGTTTCAATTATAAATTTAACGCCAAACAAGTAAGGTCGGAAGTATTTAACGGAATTTACGATGGCTAGTAACTCCTTCTCAATGGTGCTATAATTACATTCAGCAGGGTTCAATGTCCTGGAATAATAACTGATGGGGTGTCCATCTTGTGAAAGTACGCTTCCTATTGCGTACGCGGATGCGTCGCAAGTGAGAGTAAATGTTTTATTAAAGTCGGGGTAAGCTAGGATAGGCTCATTGCAGAGTAAATCCTTGCAAGTTTCAAAGTAATTGCGGTAGTCTTGGGTTAACTCGATTTTTTGGTCCTTTTTGAGGCAATTGGTAAGGGGTTTAGTTACACGAGCGAAGTTGGGGACAAATTTGCGGTAAAATCCGAGCAATCCTAAGAAACTCTTGATTTGCTTCGCCGTTTTTGGGATTGGAAATTCTTTAATGGCTTTTATTTTCTTCGGGTTTGGCTTGATACCATCTTGGGTTATAATGTGGCCAAGAAATTCCACGTGTTTACAGAGGAATTCCGATTTGTCCAATTGAATCTTCAGGTTGGCCTTTTCGAGGGTTTTAAATACCAGTTCCAGGTTTTGTAGGTGTTCTTGTAACGACGTGCTGAAAATTATGATGTCGTCCATGTATACGAAGCATATTTTATTCTGCAGATCTTTTAATATATTATCCATCACCCTCTGGAACGTTGCGGGCTCATTCTTGAGGCCGAATGGCATCCGTACGTATTCGAAGTGGCCATTTTCTACGTTGAAAGCAGTTTTTTCTATGCTGTCAGGGTGCATCTCAATCTGGTGGAACCCTGAAGCGAGGTCGAGAGTCGTGAAATACTGGCATCTGCCCAGTTTGTCCAGTATATCCGCTATGTTAGGTAACGGGTATCTATCAGTCTTGGTTTTGTCGTTTAACTTGCTGTAATCAACTACAAGCCTCCATTTTTGTTTGCTGCTCGCGTCGAGTTTTTTCGGCACGATCCAAATGGGGGAGCTATAAGCGCTGGAGCTAGGTCGAATGATCCCATCTTGTAACATTTTATCAATTTGCAATTGTACCTCCTTTTGGTGGACATAAGGATACCTATATGATTTCGCGTGAACAGGGGTATCATCGGTAGTTTTAATCTGGTGTTTGACTTCGTTTGTGAAGGTTAATTTGTCATTAGGGAAGTGAAATACATGTGAGTAATTTTTACAGAGTTCAAGAAGGTTAAAACGTTCCTCTTCATTTAGATGGTCAGTGCGTAGAAGATTTTGTATGTGTTGATTGGTGAAATTGAGAGAATTATAAGTTGGCTTATCGTTCTTTGAAATTTGAGGTTCAAAACCAGTATACTCGGAATAGAGTTGGACATCAATTGGGGTATCGAATTGAGCCGTGATAGGGTAAGTGTTGGTGTTAAATATTTCGACTTGAGCTAGGCCATTCTTGGCTTTGCTTATACCAGAAGGAATAAGATAATTGTCGGTTTTTTGAAATGGGATGAGAATTTCGCCGTTGTCAATAGAGACAGGGATTTCTCGAACAATACATTCGACGGGGTTTAAAGAATAAGTACGTGAAATTTCTTCGGGTTGTCGAATAGAAATTGGAATCTGGAAGTAGTCATTATAGATAAGATGATTTTGGAAATCTATTTGGATACCTAACGTTTGTAGGTCTTCGAAACCGAAAATACCATCATAGAAATCATGGAAATCATACAGAAGTACGTTTAAATCGAAGTCTATATTAAATTCTTTAAATAAAGGAATGTTTGCCTGGAATTGACAAGTCGATTTGCCGGTTGAAGTTTTGATAAGTGTTTCATGAGAGAAAATATGGTTGGGGTAATATTTTTGAATTATTTCGGGACGAATTATGGTCTTTGATGATCCGGTATCGATCAGTAATTTTAAAGGGGGTTCTCGAATATTAATATATGGAAGCGAACATGGTGTATTGGCAGAGTTTAGTTCTACTATGTCCGGTTGTTTATATTCGGGGCTGCAGGAAAATTTTGTTCTTGACTTTCTTCATAATCATTCGGTATATTCTCTTCGTTTCCATTTCCGTCGTTTAAGTATACCCATTCTTCTCCTTGTGGATTTTCCTCTGGGAGGTCCATTTGACTTGTTGAGGGTTCGTCGTAAAGTGTCAGTGGGGTATTGTCCATCCAGCAGGGATTCTGCGATGTAGGATCCGTTTCTTGATTAAAAAGTTCTTCTACCATGTACTTCGGCTGGTTGTATCTTGGTTGCCAGTTGTGATTTGGGGCGTTCTGAATTCTTGATGTACTAGGCTGTTGTCTAGTTGCATTCGTTCCACTGATTCCAGACATTGGGGTAGGTCTAGCGAATTTTTGGTTCAGGTTTGGTCTCCACACATTTACGTTGGATCTATTATTTTGGTTTTGTTGTATTTGGGTGCCAAAGGGGCGTTGTTGTTGTATATTATGATTTTTAAAATTACCAGGGTTATTAAAATTGTTTGCATAATTATTGGGTTGAGATTGAAATATTGGTAATCGCACCGGTTGATTCGTTTGTTGGCGTGGTTTAGGCATTGGTAATATCGGATATCGAGGTGTTGTATTCTGTCGTCCGAACGCAAAGCGTTTGAACTCATCGTATTTAACCTGCTCGTCGATAAAAGTAATGGCGTGTTCTAATTCAGTAATGGCGGTATTATACCTAAGCATGTTTTCATAATTAAGGGGCATATTCATTTTGTAAATATTAAAAACTTGGTTCTTATAAAACGCTATAGACCCAGCGTTTTCATTTATTGGTATGTTTGATAACTGAATTTTTGAAATTATTTTAGATTTAAGTTCAATTAAACGATTGCCAAAATTAATCAAAGGTTCGTTTGGTTTTAATCTACAATTTTGTAACTCTAGCTGTAATGTTTCTAATCTTTTATGATCTGAAAAGTTAGTGGAGAAAAGATTTCTTATTTCAGGCCATGTTTGAATATCAGGTCTACTGTTCAAAAGTTGAAGAGCTTTGCCCTTAATTTTAGTTTTTATGCAGTTCTAATATGTAGGGGAACATTTGAATTGCACACTTCCATTAGATTTTCAACAGCATCAAAGAAATTACTTATTTCCGTTTCTTCGCCAGAAAAAATCGGAACAAATTCAGAAATGTTCTTAAGTTTATGCAAATCTAATTCAGACATCGTGTTAAATGAAAGAGTGTTATTCAAAAGATCAGAAATATCCGAAATCTCGTCTTTACTTAAAGTGTGAGAATATTCTTCGTCTTTTGAAGAGTATAAACTTGTCATAAAATTCAACTGGTGATTTTTTTTTTAGCAATGTAAATAAAAATAGAATAACAAATAAAAATTCAACTGGTAATTTATTAGCAATGTAAATAAAAAATAAAAATAAAATTAAAAATTAAAATTCTTTAAACAGTAAAATAAATGGTAATTATTTAATCTCTACTGAAGTTATCTTTAAAATTATTAAAATGTTTTAATAAATTTAATTTCTTGTTTTTTGAAATCTTAACCTAATCTTTTTAATTTGTACGATACAAAAAATAAAAAGCTTCCCTTAGAATATCGCACGATGCGGGACTCCAAGAGGTTGTCACTAAAATTACACACTTTCCAAAAGTAGCTTGAAAATTGTCAGTGCAAAAATAGGGACGGGTGAACAGGAATAATGCAAGTTTACTTACGTTTGGTGCCGTTGTGCTCTGGGATTACGTTTTGAAGATTCTGGATAGTTGAACCGTTGAGACGGACGATCAGCGACTTCTGATTCTTCGGGAAATTGAAGAGTGCTCGATACACAGCAGAAACGTTGAACGACTATCCACTACCGACTGCGCCAGTAATACAAGTGAGACACGGGGTTGACACAACAAAACGTTTATTTCAAGCTTACAAGATTCACTGTTAGTAATGAAGGACAGAAATGAATATTTATAAAGTTTCTTATTTAAGGGCTGTGTCAGCTTCTGTTGAGATAAAAGATTCAAATAATTATATTACGTTAAGCGTAATATTGCCAAGAGATATGTTATCGAAAATAAAAGGAATGGTATAAGCATGGGTATCATATTACATTGCCGTTTGAAAAGAAGCAGTTAAAAATTAATAACAAAAACTTAGATTAATATAATTTACTACTGGCCCTGAATATATGTAGTTGTACTTAAAGACATTACCAGAACCGAGTACGGAGAAAAACTCTGTAAATAATTAAATGTACTTAAAGATTTGTTAAATTGATAATCACATTTTAAGATTGTAAAATTTATAAAACCTTATTTTAATAAAATTTATCACTATATAATTGTAAAAAATTATACGGGAAATACTGTAAACGTTTAAATTATGACAACTATCAACTGAAAAATTGTTCTTAAAATTACTTTTGTACATGTTTCCATAGCCCTCCTTGATAATGTAGGGAGTACTTTGTTTTTTTACTCTTACCAATGACTTAAATTTTAATAAGACTACATATTTATAGAACTTGTGAACAAAATAAGATATTGACTATCTTAAGAAAAATAAAATTGTTCAGTACTCCTATGCTATAAAATAACGGTTTTGGCAAGCAACTAATGTTTTATATTCAGTACATCTGTTTTCAAACTTGAAACTAGAAAGCGGTATAGACATTATTCGTAAAATACATTTTTTGAATACATTTTATATACATACATATGTTTAACGTTATCTGACGCTATAGAAGTCTAACTATCTGCAAAGTTTTAATTAATAATAAATAACCATACCACTGTATTAGAATTACAAATTGAATCCTTGAATATTAGCAAATAATGAATAGCATGTATATGAGTGTCTTCATATAATAATAGTGGTAACTTAATATGAGATCTTGTATATAGATGTAAAATATCTCTAGCAATAGAAATTTCTCGATTTTTTATCCTAACTCCCTTCTTCAAATTAAATAAATCGTAGATCGATGTTAAAAATTATCTAGCATTTTACGTTCAATAGTCCAAAGGGATTTCTCATACCAGGCTTATCCGATTTTAAAAGCATAATTTTACATTTTCTTTCTTCACAAATGTTGCATAGCAATTCAAAAATGGTTAAAATATTATTGCACATTATAAGCCGTTGGTTGAATATAGAAATCTACAGCGTTGAATGAAATTAGTTATAAAAAATTTACCATAAAATAAACGCCATACGGACACTTATACTGATAGACGCCTTCGTGAAGTAGTACAAATATTATTAAATATTTCTTCCTTGATAGTATCTAAAACAAAAACAAAAGAAAATGTATAATTTTTATGAAATATGCAAATCCCTGTATATAAATAAGGTGCTACTGGATTAACAAAACAAATATCTAACTTTAATGAGAGGTTTAGTTACGAATTGTTATGTAGAATTTACTATAAATTAAGAATATCTACTGACAGTTAATAAATAAAATTATGTAAAAACATGTAATGAACAATTTAAAATGTTATATGAATATAATAAAATTGAGGGTCAATAAGTGTACCGTAGATTGATTTAAGAAAAGTTTGATTGATCAGCGATATTTCCAAACAAATTAATAGCACTTACCTCTAAAATACACTACTTCACATTCATCAGTTCATCACACACAATTCGCGAGTTATTTTTCTAACAGCATGAATGTCTGGGTTTTTAATAATGAATAAAACTGTAAAAATTATGTTCAGGTCTTAATTCAAAGTATCGAGTCTGTAAAATTGCTGATTATGGCTTTTTATTTATAGCCTAGCTCTGAGATTTAAACAAGACTGTTTATTTGCGACTGCCAATATTGCATAAGTTTGCAATAATCTTACCATACAAGGGCTTTCCTTTTCGACTTGAACATTTTGTATATTCAATGCTTATTTACTGAATTTTTATATACATATATATGATTAAGTCAGTTTATGTAAACTAAAGATACCACCACTCTGTTGAACAATTGAAATTTCTTGAACTGTACTACGCAAAACTTTATTATATTACAGGTTTACATCTGTACGTTATTTATGCGAATATAAATAAATAAAGTTTAGATCGTATCTGATTTATCTATATTGCAAATGATTAATCAGCACTTATACGCATTTTGTAATACAGAACATAAGAAATACTAAGTAAATTGTATGCTATTACTTATCGTTTAAGTGAATAATTTTTAAACTTTTTATATATCTTTTTTATTTTGTTATTTCAATAGGTTGTACCTAATTGATTTTTAATATGTAATTTTTATTGCAAGAGTGAATTAATCAAAACATTCTGTTTGGCATACATTTCTTGGAAATGATTAATCATCTAACTCTGAGATAACATTCGCTTTCAGGCGAAGCTTTAAACTTATATGTATTTAATATAACTTGAAAAATGCACATAAATGTTTTATGACATCATTATGTATCCAAATATTTGTTTCATTTGTAATTCTAATATCAAACTACTGTTAATACTTCACTCCTAGAACTAAAATTAACCAATCAAATCACTTTACGATTTTCAATATGTAAACTTTTCGGAAATAAAGTAAAACAGCTTCCAATACGAAATACTGATTTAATAATATAAAAGTCGAACTGCGTACAAATACGAATCTAACAAGACTCTAAAACAAAATTCGTCTAGGGCTCGTGCATGAACCCTTGTTTTCATTTCTTAATAACCTACTCATAAATATAACAAACTTAAATACTAAAGCTGTCATCTCGGCGATAATCGTAAAGACACGTGTGACGGACGGACCTGGCGAAGACCGCGCCACTCTTTGGAATGATGGAATGCCGATTATAGCGTAAACAGATTACATTCGGCCACGCTATCGTTTTCCAAGTCCCTTTGGAACAGATGTCTCCTAAACAGAACACAACATAATAAACATTTATGTAAAATTGATAATTTTGCCTACAACAACATGCTTTGTTAATGACCCTAAATTAAACTTAAACTAAATTTTGATAGAAGTCCTTAATCGATATTGTACAGACTATTTAAACAAAACGTTTTTTTTTCTTTTTATCGATTCCAGACTTCTAATATTCCTTATATTTTTACGTGTGGGTCGATCCTATTTATTTTCGTTGTCAGATTCCACATCGGAATCTGAACTAACTTGGTACTCTAGAGTTTTTAACTTGTCAAGGGAAACGATACCCTTGTCTTTCTTATGAGATCGTAATGTTCCCTGAACGTCTTCGATCACATAACGATCGTGATCTAATACAGCTGTTATAACGTATGGCCCACTATACTTTGGCATTAACTTTTTGCTTTGGCCCTAATTATTAGTCGCTTGCGTTCGGACTAAAACTTGGTCGCCCTCTTTCAACTTTCGATCGGTGCACCGACGGGCGTCAAAGATTTCCTTTCTCTTTGCCTGATTGTTATCTATTAGAGCCTTTGCGTTTGCTCTAATAATATGTAAATCTTGTCTTTCATTGGGTTCTAGAACTACTTCGTTGTCTAGAATAGAGTTTGCAACACCTCTTGGGACACATCCAAAAAGTAAATCGTATGGGGATTTTCCCGTTGAAGAATTCCTCATAGAATTCAGCCCCCTTCTGATTTTTGCTACTTGTGTATCCCATTTTTCCTCATCGTCCGTAGATGCGGAAAGTTGGTTAAGTATTGTGCGGTTGTAACGTTCAACTTGTCCATTTGCTCGTGGTGTAGCAGAAGATACCAGCATTTCATTATTAGACTCTCTGTTTCGTAGTGCAGCAGAGCATACCGACATTTCATTATTAGGCTCTCTGTTCCGTAGTGCAGCAGAGCATACCAACAATTCGTTATTAGGCTCTCTGTTTCGTAGTGCGGCAGAGCAGTCGAATACATTTAACGACTTGTCCGTCAAATAACCGTTTTGTCCCCTTGTGATGCATTTATCAACATAGTATTCACACTCGGGTACTGGCCATAGACCGCCACGAATATAAACATTCCCAGTCATGACGTTTCGACATGTTACAGCTATTACGGCAGTCATCCTTGGTGGAAAAATGGTAAGGTCCTTCGCACACAGCGGAATTTTCTTGGGGGGGTAGATTTGGGGATACATTCTGGTTTTCCAAAATATTTTTGCCCTAATGAGCCGGAAATAGATCCTTGCTGAACCAGCCTTTCTACTAACAATTCTAATCGATCTAACCGTGATTCCATAAGGGAAGCATTTTCAGAGCAATGACTTGTGGATGCATACGTTATTAAATCATATACTTTACTAGTTCTTTCCCTTGACGATTTGTTTGATTTCTTTTGACTCTTGTTGTCTGTTTTATAATGATACCCCGTAAACTAGAACTTGAACTACTGGAAGCTGAAGAAGAGCTAGATCTTCGGCGTCCCATCTTATTCTGATAAAGAACTCGTATTAAGTCCACTTATTATTATAGTTCAGTTACTTTTGTATCGCCCCGTATATTAAGTTATTAATGCTACACGCACAAAATCGTACGAAAACAAAAGTCTAGTAAGGTTATTCCGCGTTTTATCAAAGGTATTTAATTTTAAAATAAATAGTCACTGTAACTGTTATGGTTAAGCCTCGAATTCGGTCGAGATTTAGATAGTCTAAATAGATAAATAGTCTAACGTAAACACACTTAGTCAGCTTAGGGGTTGGCCACGAAAATCACTGATTGCATGTAAATGCACAACTATATAATTACTGCTTTTATAATTTAAAAAATTATGATATAAAGTACTTATCGCTTTACGCCTAAATATGGTCCATAAGGGTCACAATCTCGGTCATAACACTTTAATGATACAGTCACATTACTGAATAAACGGAGCACTAAATTAGGTGCAACACAAACAATCATAATCGGCGCGTAAACCCTATCTTTTATAGTATTTTTATTCAGAGCTCGATAATCTGCGCATATACGTTGTTCACCATTTTTCTTTTTTACAAGTAAAATTGGACTGGCATATGGCGAGTCAGATTCACGTATAATGTTATTACTCAATAAGTCATCGACAATTTCCCTTACGACTTTTCGTTCATCGAAGGAAAGTCGATATGATCTATAGATAACAGGCTGGTCATCCGTAAGCCTAATAGACATTTTTAATATATCCGTTTTTCCTAACTGACCGGTGGATTGAGCAATAAAGTCTCCAAATTAATTTATTAGATCTAACAAAGCCAGAGTTTGCTTAGAAGTAAAATTTTTATTAACAATTATATCGTTTTGGGTGAAATTGTGTTTTGATATATGTGGTAGTGCGACAAATGCTGACGTATGTGACATTGCTGTTTTATCTTCAAAACATGCAACACTTCTAGCTAAAATATGGTTTTCACTTACCACGATTTGTTCTTGCGAGACGTTGGTGATGGTGACGTGACCATCCTGCGCATTCGTGACGCATTCCTCAACATAGTGGTCCTTGGAGGGGACAGGACGAAAATTACCCCGAACGTACACATCACCATCGGCTGATCGTGATGTTACTGCTATCAAAGTTGTCGTCTTGGATGAAATAATGGTGCGTTCCTTTGCCCACAAAGGAAGTTTGCTCGAGGGAATCGCCAGATGTTTGCAAATATCTGCATCTGTTGGTAAAACTCGTACCTTGTTTCCTGAGGCTACTATCACAACGTTGTCACTGTTCACAAAACTTTGTCTTTCCCAACACTTTAACTTTTGAGCCTCCGTATCCCAAAATTTGGAGTGAAGTTGGTGCGTAACTAATTTCCATGGAATCAGCGTCTTCTTCTTTCAAGGCACAGCTCCACAACCAGTGTCAACGTATGACTGCTTTGGTATTCCGTTAATCCAGCAGTAGAAATAATAACATTGGTTGATATCATTTGAAACTTTTTCTGCCACGTTGTTCTTAACGTGTCGCCGATGACAGTCCTTATCTAGGTGGCCTAGACGTCGACAGTTGGTGCGCTCGATCCTTGGGTTAGGGCAATTGTTGGAAAAGTGCCCTTTGTCCGAAAATGTGTTAAAATGACTATCGTTCGTGATTTTTCGGTCATAACTTCGTTGTCCTAAACTTGTAGCTCGGCTTTCCAACTTTAAGGCGGATAAATATTCTGCGTATAACGAATCAGGTGTGTCATAATGACCAGCTCTGGCACCAGCTTGCACCGTCGTGTCCATTATTCCGTCAATTAAACATGATACAGTTTTTTTCCCCTTATGTCACAAGCAGCCATTTGCTCCGTTTTTTCGAAGTAACATTTTTCCCAGGATTCGTTAGGTAGCTTGGACCTTTTTAACATTTTCCACAAAGTCGACGCAAAATCTTGGTGTTCCGGGAAAGACTTTAATAGCATATTTTTCCATTCCACCCAGTTATATTGGTAAGACGGCAAATTGTCGTACCATTTTTTTGCAAGACCTGTTAATCTATTTTGCATATAGAAAATTACAGCCTTCTCATCCCACTCATTTATTGCTTGCAGCTGTTCAATTTTCTCTATCCATTTGCTAGCGGATAAATTGGGATTTCCTGGATAAAACTCGGGTATGCAATCTGATTTGGCAACAAATCTCGGTCTATCAGACTTTCGTACATGATTTTCAATAAGTTTCTCTACCAAATTTTCTAGCCTTGTTATCTTATCAGTCTCATCTCGTGCTGTTGGTGGAATATAACTGCGACTGGTAGATGGTTGTGACCGTTGATTGATGGCTGAGGAGTTAGCTACCCTTGATAAACGCCTGTTTTCGTTAGACAATCTATCAGAACTCCCACGAGAGCCAGATGATCTAGAGCGCTTTCTTGAGCGACCCATTTTGTCTGTTTCACCACCGACACAATCTGTTTCACCACCGACACAATAGCTTTCGCGGTTTAATTTTAACTTTTGTCTTTTATGCGTTTAACACTCAGTATACTGGCACGCACAATTAATCGTACTCACGTATTGGCACACAGATCTATCCCACCGCTGCTTAACTGTAAACTTTTCGGAAATAAAGTAAAACAGCTTCCAATACGAAATACTGATTTAATAATATAAAAGTCGAACTGCGTACAAATACGAATCTAACAAGACTCTAAAACAAAAATTCGTCTAGGGCTCGTGCATGAACCCTTGTTTTCATTTCTTAATCACCTACTCATAAATATAACAAACTTAAATACTAAAGCTGTCATCTCGGCGATAATCGTAAAGACACGTGTGACGGACGGACCTGGCGAAGACCGTGCGACTCTTTGGAATGATGGAATGCCGATTATAGCGTAAACAGATTACAAATAACTTTTTTCGATATATTTACCCAGAGGACCAGTACTGCACTTTTTCTCGACAATTTCTTCAGCCACCATCTTTGTACATGCTTTTCTTTAAGGCTCCTACCATGCTGTCTGTATCCCCCCACCCCTCCGGCAGCCCCGAACACGTTTCTCTCTCGCTGCATCCTTTTTTCTTCTCCACTGCGCATGCGTACACTACGTGAGTTTACGGCTCTGAATATAAATCCCGAGGTCCCCGGTTCAAGCCTCAGCGTCGGATTTTTTTTTATTACATACTGCATTTCAAACTTCCCGCCGGTCGTAGCACTAGGTTGAAGTTAGCTGCAAGCTTCTACTGACCGATAGGTGGCGGGCGTGTGGAGGCCGCTGATGACCTGGACAGTGATGGTCACAGAAGAAGAAAATATGAACTACAATAGGCAACAAAAAATTGGTCATCGACAAACTCCCCAGAAAAATACTTCAGAATTAAGAACAACACAAATTCCATCAACAAGCTATCCTCGAACCCTTATACAACCACCAAGACAAAATCCCCCAACATTTCGTCCACCTATAAATATTCCTCTTCGACCTACAAATTATTTCAATCACAATAACCCCTTTCAACAACGAACTTTTCAAATGAGACCATTCCAAAGTCCTCAAAACTTCCAACGACCTCAGAATTTTATCTAACGTCAAAATCCTTCAACCCCACAAAATATTCCTCGTCAAAATTTCTAAAATACTTCAACCCCTCAAAATTCCCAACGTCAACAAACATACCCTCAACCTATGGACACCTCTTCAGGAAACACAAGAAGAACCATAAATAGAAACCAAAATCAAAATACTCCCCCAAGATGGACAGCACAAGTATATGAACCCTGTATATGAACAAGAAGTAGAAGAAGAAAAATATTATCCAGAAGATCATCAAGACAAATATGAATCCTATGAAGACAAAAATTTTACTATACTAGCCTCGGAAATGAAACCCCCTTCGAAGAAATAATAGTAATTATTATTCCGGAACTTCAAGCAAAATTTATGATAGACACAGGATCCACAAAAACATTAATTACTGAAAAATTCGTAGAAACACATGATATGGACAAAATGAAGGAAGACCCTTTCCAAATTAAAACACCACATAATATATCTCGACATCTATATTCAGCGGATATTCCAATTTCGAGAATATTTCAAAAACCACCTGGAACAGTTCACACACATTATATCTTCAATTTCAACGAAAATTTCGACGGACTAATTGGATTCGACTTTTTACAAAAAATTGGAGCAATTTAGGATTTCAAAAATGGATTTCTAATAACAGATAACGCGAAAATTCCATTAACTATTGACGGAAAAAAGATTCCAACCAAACAAAAAAATCACAAGAAATATAAATATACTCTTCATCTAAATACCGAGATAATTACCAAAATTCCAACACAACAAGATAACGGTGAAGCTCTAATTAATTCAATTATATTCGAAAACAAAATAGAAATTCCAGCAGGCATTATAAATATAAAAAATAATGAAGCCACAGTATTAATGATAAATAATACAATAATACTGAAGAAGAAAAAACATTTTTTGTCAATGATAAATTATCCTGTTTGTCAAGTATTGAACTTAACAACTTTAATTCAGAATCCATGGACATAGACGAAGACGAAAATTATGACACAAATGTAAACTATGACGACTTAAAAAAGAAAAACTTAGAAAATCTAGACCTCCAATACTGCAATCAAGAAGAATATGACGCAATAAGAAAATTGTGCTACGAATATAGAGACATATTTTATTGTGAAAACATTCTATCAACTTTCACAAATCAAGTTAAGCATGAAATCAAAACGAAAGACGATATACCAGTATACACAAAATCATATCGATTCCCACACATATACAAAGCAGAGGTTAAAAAACAAGTAAATTCAATGCTAAAACAAAATATAATAAGAACATCATCATCACCATGGAATTCACCGATATGGATAGTTCCCAAAAAAATGGACAACAGTGGAAAAAGAAAATTTAGAATTGTAATAGATTACAGAAAATTAAATGAAAAAACCATTCCAGATAAATTTCCAATTCCCAATATTACAGATGCATTAGACAAATTAGGACGCAGCGAATACTTTACCACATTAGATCTTGCAAGCGGATATCACCAAATTGAAATGATTTCGAAAAAACAGCTTTTTCTACAGACAACGGACATTACGAGTTTTTACGAATGCCCTTTGAACTTCGAAATACACCATCAACATTCCAACAAGCTATGAATAATGTACTAGCAGGACTTGAAGACAAATGCCTAGTACACATGGATGACGTGCTCATATTCTCAACTTCACTCTAAGAACACATAGAAAACATTAAATTAGTATTCGATAGATTCAGAAAAACCAATTTCAAAATTCAATTGGATAAATCAGAATTTCTCAAACAAACAGTGAAATTCTTAGGACACATTATCAAAGCGAAGGTATATTACCGAACCCTGACAAGATAAATGCTATTATAAAATTCCCAATTCCATGTACAAAAAAAGAAATTCAATCATTCCTAGGATTAATTGGATATTATAGAAAGTTCATAAAAGATTGTGCAAAACTGACAAAACCATTAACATCCTGTTTAAAGAAAAGAGCAAAAATTGAACATACTAAAGAATTTATTCCCAAACTTTGAAACATGCAAGAAAATATTAACCAACACTTTTACAACATCCAGATTTTTCAAAACCATTTATCTTAACTACCGATGCTTCAATATTTGCATTAGGAGCCGTATTGGCACAAGAAACAGTCGGAAACAATAAACCAATCGTTTATGCATCCAGAATTTTAAATGACACAGAAAAGAATTATTCCGTAATAGAGAAAGAACTTTTAAGTTTAGTTTGGTCCACCCAGTATTTTAGACCATACCTATATGGGAGAACATTCACTGTATACACAGATCATCGACCATTGAGATGGTTATTTTCTTTGAAAGATCCACAAAATTCCAAATCCATTCGATGGAAAACAAATTTACAAGATTGCGATTTTGAAGTTGAATATAAAAAGAGAAAATTAAATACGAATGCTGATGCCCTATCTAGAATCGAATTACATCCTTTAGATAACGAATCAATGATCATAAATATAGATGATCAAGAACTCAAAAGAAATCATGAGAGATTTAGAAAGAACAAGAGCAACAAACAGTTACTGCCAAATGGTACACCAAGAGATGTCTTGGCAAGACGCATGCAGGGAACTAGAATAGGAGCAGTGGGACGAAATTATCAATATGTGGTTTGTTCTTATGAAAAAGTGTACTGAAATAAATGGAGACTATTTTGAAAAAATATAAAATACGAAAGCCAAATCTCAAAACTTTTTTAGGTACCTACGTATATTCTATTGTTTTCGTGGTCTTCTGGATGATATTCTGGTGTTGGTTGGTGAGTGATATTTTAGATGTTCCATTGTCTGAGGTCCGGGCAAGATTTCAAACACTAGAACTTTTTTGTCGTACGCCACTGACGTGTGTGTATACACTACTTTTAAAGCATGGTATATTCGCAACATTTTTGCTCTCTTGTAAGTTTGCGATTTCGCGTGCTGCAAGATTTTTGCGGTATAGCGTATCTCATTAAAACCCCTTCATGAAGGAAAAACATAATAAAAAATGTTTGTAGATCTTTACCTAGATGTAGATGCACTTAGAGTATACTCGGTTACTCAAACTATTATTTCCTCAAAAACTGTGTCCTCAAAAACCTACTTGGATTCCTAAGGGAAACTAGAAAGTCAACTTATTTTTCTTACAATTACGCATTATAAGCTCATATTTTGCGTCAACTTTTGACTTTAAGTGTATCTAAAATGTTTTAAAAAAATTTTGCTCACGTTTTTGTGCTGCTATGTGCAAACACTTTGCAACATGCGCGAAGAAATTAGAATATCTTGAAAACCGTTCGAGATATCGCAAACTTACAAGAGAGTAAAAATATTGCGAATATATCATGCTTTAGAAGTAGCGTATAATAACACGTCAGTGGCGTACTACAAAAAAGTTCTAGTGTTTTAAATCTTGCCCGGACCTCAGAAAACATCCAGAATATCACTGACGAGAAAAACAATAGGATATATTAGTCTTGCTTTCGTAAATAAGTGTACAAAATTTGAAAACTGTATCTCCATATTTTCGGAAAATATTAATGAAAATAAAAAAAATAGTTAAATTTCAACCCCCTGTATCTCCCTTAGGAAGCCAGATAATACGTATGTTTATAGGAACTTTTTACTCAGAATGAGATTGTTTACATGTCTGTGAAGTTTGGACCGGATGCTGGTCCCAAGTCGGTAAGGAATATCAGTCCCAAAACGCTACATATGACGTCATTTGATGACGTTATTCGGGACTTGACCTGGGTCCCGAGGCGGGACTCTAGCCACAATCTAACTTTTATTCCTTGAAAATCTTTTTACTTTTTGTTATTAGTGTGTTGGCATTTCTTTGTAATAACAATTGCTTGTTTTTCAACTATCATTTGTTGTTTTCGTATTTATGAATATTCATATGGGGACAATAGGGTTACAGGCGAACAACCCACTTATTAAAAAAGTAACGTGCCAAAGTATTACCTCAGCGGTGGTGTGGAAACTTGTTGATTTTAATTTACCAATTAAAATAGAACTTTAAAGAAATTAAAACATTTTTATATTGTATATATATATATATATATATATATATATATATATATATATATATATATAATCAATATTAAATAATAATTAAATTTTACAGTTTTATTACAAAAAATTGTAGGAGATGAACAAACCGTATATGAAAACTTGAAATATTCATATTCGAATGTCTCTCACGTATATCCCTTCGCCGGGCGTCGACCGAACGAATTATCTCAGGTTGTTTATATTACCCGGTGTTTGTTTATAAAACGCCGATATATAGAGAGCCTCTAGTTTACCCTGTCTGGAGATGAAAATTTCTTAATATTCGGCTGTCCTGATTTGGTTCGTCCCGGGCCACACCCGCTGGGACATACATATGAAACTAAATTACGCCACACAGTATCAATGTTATCAACCTCAGGGTGGAAATTCCCTTGAAATTTCCCAAACAGAATAAAATGAAAATGTACTTCAAGTGCGCAAAAGGTCATAATAAAAGGGACTCAAGAAACTTTATCCTCAGAGTACACACACATCGGAGACTCGACAAGAACACAACCTTTTCTTTAGAGTGCACGCACAACGGGGACTCGACAAGGATATCAACTTTAACCTCAGAGTGCACACACATCGGGGACTCGACAAGGATTTCTCTAACTACAGTAACTACTATATCATGTGTTCACTTAAACAAACAAATAAAAGAAAATATTCAAAAGCACACAGGTTTCAAGTTCAGAGGTACACACAGGCATTACCCACCTTGTGCACTTAACTTTAATAATGAAGTATAAATAACATCAACAATAAGTATCAAGTTCAGAGGTACACACAGGCATCACCCACCTTGTGCACTTAACTTTAATAATCAAGTATAACTAACATCAACAATAAGCATCAAGTTCAGATTTATACACAGGCATCACCCACCTTGTGCACTTAACTTTAATCAAGTATAAATAACATCAACAATAAGCATCAAGTTCAGAGGTACACACAGTCATCATCCCACCTTGTGCACTTAACTCTACATTCTAAACAAGGTCATGTACTGTATACAATAAATCATATCAAATAGTTTGCATACCTCACCTTTAACCAGTTGTTTGTGGTCTGAAGAGCTTCATTTTGTCGCTCGAAACCACACCTCTAAAACATCTTCTATCTTTGGACACACTTTGAACTTGGTATCGGTCATTGGAAAGAACTTGTCGTACTCTTACAGGACCAATATACCTCTGGACTAGCTTACCGCTTGCAAGTCCCTTCACCATTGGCGTCCTTTCAATCATAACCATATCATTAATCCCATAGACGATTGCTGGTTTTACGATTTTTATCGTAGCGACTTTTCATTGCGCTGTCACTCTTACTTATGTTTTTCACAGCTTTTTCGCACACCAGTTTTAAATAACCTTGCCTATCTATCTGCTCATTATCACCTACGTTAATATCGAATTTAAGTTTTGATCTAAAACAATATAAAAGGTAATCAGGCGCGTAGCCCGTTGTAGTGTTCAATGCCCCGTTTATACTATGCTGCACTTCCGTAACTTTCGTTTCCCAAGCGTCATGTTCGTCACCGATTACAATCATCATCGCGTTTAAAATGGTAGCATTAAACCTTTCGACTTGTCCGTTACTGCTGTTACAGGCATTTTGGGACATAGACTTTAAAATATGTTTCATGTTCTGTTCTTCACAAAACTTCTTCATTTCTGCGCTAGTAAAACACTTTCCTCTATCCGAAATTCTAGTCTAGTCGGTACACCAAAAACCTTAATTAACAAGTTTAGATATTTTATGACATTTTGCGTTGCAACCATTGCTGTACATCTTTCAGTACGGCCTCAAGGTATTTCAATCGTGGACTGCCCGAAGGGGATTCCCCGCGATACGCATTGGCCCTTGTTGAAAGATGACTTCAGTTTACATAAATTGAGTAATGTCAATATCCCAGTTCCGTTATTGAATTTGACATGTGATGATGGTATAATTATGTGACAGGCATTCCGATTTTGTTCTGAATGGTTTGAAGTTATCTCACCATCCAAAACGTCACAATAAATTTCAATTTTGTTTATCTCGGGGTGCAATACGGTTTTATTATTTATGACAAGTCTACATTTTACGTTGTTCTCGGCTTCAAGTTGAGGTAGTTGTCATAAACTAACGTCTAGCGTCTTCATTTTGAAACTAAGCTGTCGCTTGTTTTGACAACCAACAGGTTTGGTGATTCAGTAAATGAATATCCGATTAGGAAGTCCATATATATATCTTGCATCGCATCGTCAACGATTAAAATTGGTACCTCTCTTTCAACTTCACTAATTTCTATTTTGGCAGACGATTCGCCAACTAAATAAATTAAAGCACCGTCATATCCACGCGTTGTAGTTTGTTTAGATCAATAAAGGTGTTTTCTCACTAGCACAATACACTCATAAATTTTATTAAAAACAGGAGTTAAATAAACAGTTACATAAACAGGTATGCATCCCACTTCTGATATGTTAAATCAATATTAAATAATAATTAAATTTTATACTTTTATTAACAAAAATTGTAGGAGATGAACAAACCGTATGTGAATACTTGAAATATTCATATTCGAATGTCTTTTACCCGGCGACTTTTTATTTATGAGCCTTATGTTTATCCTGTCTGGAGATGAAAATTCCTTAATATATATATATATATATATATATATATATATATATATATATATATATATATATATATATATATATATATATATATATATACATTGGGATAACAATTTTATAATACCCAATTTGTCTAGAAATTTGCCTTAAGTTTTTACTTTTAGGACCTAAGGCATATAACAAATTTTCAACTATGTATAGAATGCCTCTAAAAAGAACACTTAACTGTTTTACCAAACGATGGATAATAAACCCTGGCTAAACGAACACATAATATAGAAGTAGCAAGTAATGCATTAGTTATAATGCCACGAGGGATAGATTAGAATATAGATAGATTTTTTTTCAGATTAGAAATCGTTGTGGTAATGCTAGAAATCAGACATCTATACAGTGCTCCAGAGTTTTAAAAAAATTATTTAACTTGAAATATTTTCATCACGTCGATGGTGCAAACTGTATAAACGGAATTTTATTAAACATTTGTTACGACTGGATAGAAAACTAAAAAATTTATTGTCTCGGAATCAGTCGCAAGAAAATCCTTAAATGTTTTTACAAGTAAGGTAATTATACAGAAGTGATAAAGTCTTGAAAATGCTTACCAAATTTTTCCTACCCCGCTATTTTCGAGGGTGCTGAACACGAATCTGGTTTTAGTTTCATCCGCTCGAACACAGTTTTCGAGAAAATGGATTTTCCACTTTTCAGCACGAGAGCTACTTTTTCTTATCAAATAACTTTGACTTCACACTACGTAGATGGCTAATATTAATACGAATAGATGCTACAACACTTCCTTTATACATGTCATATATTAAACCATCATTTTTAAGATGGGAGTCTCTCAGTGACGAAGGAGTGACTCAGTTCTCATCAAAAATAAAATACAAGCAAAATACAAAAGTTTTTGTGAACCTGTAGTTCTTCTTCAAACAGTGTTTCTCCCGAAACATCGCATCATTCTGGTTATCTGCTAAAAAATATTTGTTACAATACTCCTGCATACTGTGTTTAGAATTCAATGAACAAAGTAATTTAGAGACACAGGCAACATTATTCTCTAAAGCAAAAGCTTACGTTAATTCAGAAAACTTACCATTTGGCGGTTTGACAGTACCATCACATAACATAACAGAATATATAATACAATTAGAAAATATATTTACAGATAATTTTAATAAATTAGCTTGTTCCGATTGAATTGGAACAAAACTAAAAGATATATTTAAAAATGTACCTTTTACACATCCGTATAGAAGTTTTCCATTAAATTATTTTTTGTCCCTCTATACAAGAGTGCGTTTTTATTATACTATAAAGTTCGCAAATCACTATATAACTATATTGAAAAATTTGTGAGAACATTTGTTTATTATCTTGTCAGTCTAGTTAGTAAATAATGCGATATTTTTGCTAATATATTCGCAATATTAATATTTCTTCTTTTAAATAATATTATTTGTAGTTTATATATTATTGTGTACCTCTATTATATGTCAACAATTTATGTAATAAACGTTACTAAGTCATAGCTACTATTTTACTTCAACAAAATATTTCCGTTAAGAAACGGCTTTATCTAATCTACCAAAGTATGTTCCATTAGCCCTTATAACAAACGCTCACAATCAAATAAGTAATCGTAACACGAAGTATCCCCCGTATACTCAAGAAGGCCGCTGTTCAACAGTTGAGTGGCGGCATGCCTTTGTAAGCAGACGATCAAAGTTCCGACCGAGAGTGAACCTTCTTGTGTTAGTTTCTGTTTGGTGCTATATCAGTCGTAGCGAGTCCTTGAGGCTGATATACATTTATTATATTCGGATAGACTAATACTCACTGATAGCAAAGTGGATTACAATAGGCCGGATATCGTTCTAATTGATAAGAGCAACAAAAAGGACGCACTGTAGAACTACCTTGCCTGTTGACTCAAAATATTAGAAAATCTGATGCCGAGAAGATTAGGAAATATGAACAGCTCGCCATGTAAATTAAGCATATACGGGATCTAGACAAAGTAGAAATTACTCCAATAGACATCTCGGCAACAACCTGAGAACTAACATTGAAAAGCTGGGATTTACGCACTACATCTTTACTACATCCTGAGACAGTATCAGAAGTAAGTGAATATCTTTCATCTATTTTCATGAGAAAGTACTTTTTTAAGTCGATAATAATAATAACAATGATATATGCATAAAAAAAGTACAAGAACTTTCTTCCAAAAGGAAAGTGTATCAACGAAGTTGACTTATAACATTCCCTAAGTATATTATATAAAATATAATATATAATTAATGTATTTAATTGATTATGAACATATGACAATCTAAAATAAACCAACTGAAAAGTATGTCTTCTTAAATTTATTTCTGACTGTTGCCACTGACATATTGTGGGTATTAAGTAGGTAGGTTATTAACGACTGATATATAATACGAAGAAGAGGATTTAAACATTCCACTTCGGTATGGTATGAAAATTTTATTTTCTGTTTGTGTTAAATCTGTACTGTGAGTGTTGGTTTGCCACATTAACGTATTACATAAATAGTTAGGTGCATTGTCTTTATAATATTTAAGACAAATCCGACAATATGTATAAATCTCCTCTCAGACATGTTCAATAAATTAAATACACGCATGTAAGGAGACAATCACATTGTGGTACGGTTTTAAAATACCTCACACAGGCATTCTGAATTTTTTCTGAACTATTTTTGTTCTGTGTCAGGCAGGATCCGAATACAATATCAACATGATTGATACAAATGAAATACAACCATGGTTTCACTAAGTAAGATTTTAATACTTGCGCCTAAATATATATATATATATATATATATATATATATATATATATATATATATATATATATATATATATATATATATATATATATATATATATATATATATATAGTTGCTTTAGGGAGAAAAATGCTCATACATATGGTATTTCGCACATATGTTATTGACATGAAAATTTGAATGTAGAATTAAACGAAACCCTGAAGTTTCTAATATTTAATTCATCTATGTTGTGAAGTTGATGTGTACAAAAAATGATCTTTTGACGTATTTATGTGCTTGGGTTCTGCTCACGTTTTTAAAAAGTACGCACAAACCTTTGAGGAAATAACTTTAATTCAGAAATACAAAAATTACTAATTATTCGCACGTATATGCGGCACGAAATACAAATAAAGAGTAAATTATAATTATAATTTGTCGTGGACGCTGTATCTTGCTGACAGAGAGCTTTGATATCATCTTTTCTAGCTTGCATGGTACCAGTGAGGGCACATAACTCCTCCACCCTTAACCCTTTCGCTCCCAACACCGTACATATACGACATAACATAAAGTGTCGCTAATCCCACTGCTGTATATATATGTTCAACATTGAAATTGTCTGAAATCCCACTGCCATATATATGTCATTTAATTTATTTTTGTACCTTTGCCAGCACCACGGCCGCATGTATACGGCGCTTCGATTGTGCCTTTGACCCCACTGCCTTCTTAATACGTTTGATGAAACGTGTAAAAGGAACCATCGCCGCATTAATACGCACTGCCGTATAGATACGGCATATCGACAATTTCCGCCACAGATCGGTTGCTGGCGGATGTCGACAAAATCGTGTCTTCCGATTTGCTAAATAACTAATGAAATGACAGTATTATATTAGTGATAGACTAGAGATCATCGCTAGTGTAAATGGTACCAATATGGCGTGTAATCCAGGACCTTCTAGAAAAAGAAATCGCAGTGAACGACGTGAACGTGATGATATATGTGGTCTTACAAGTGAAGAATATGACAATATTCTTGCATGTTTAGATTCAGATGAGGAGCCTTTTATTGATAGTGGCAGTGAGATAGTCATCCAGATTCGGATGACTCTGACGCAAGTAGTGAGGAAGAAGTTGTTTGGGAATTTATTTGCGGAGGAAACGAAATCGAAAATGAAAGTGATATTCAAGATGAAACTGAAAATGAAGTTATACATGAAGAGACAGTGAAAGAAGTAAAGAATGCTTTGAAAGAAGACTTTTTTGTAAGATGGAGTAAACGGGAATTCATACCAGTAATACATGAATTCGACGACACAAATTCTGGCGCCCGTTTAGAGAAAATTGAAAATCCTGTCAAAGAAATCGAATATTTTTTTCTTTCCATGAATCAACAGGTAGTAAATCTTATTATAACAGAAACTAATACATTTGCGTCAGACCAAGTTCGTTGAAATAAAAAAATTAAATGGACTCCAATTGCTGAGGAAGATTTTTTCAAATTTCTCGCTGTATTGTTACTTGCTGCGCGTCATAGAAAAAATAAACTAACCGAAAATTGGTCAACGGATGAATTACTCTACACGCCCATATTTGCGAAAGTGATGTCACGAAATCGTTTTCAAATAATACTGCGCATGCTTCACTTTTCAGACAATTCAGAACAAATTGAAGGTGATTCTTACTATAAGATACGAGCTGTGTTCCAAAATATAAAAGCTGCATTTGCAAATAATTTCACACCATTTCAAATGTTGTAATAGATGAAAGTTTAGTTCTTTTCAAAGGACGGTTATTATTCAAGCAGTTTATAAGAACTAAACGTCATCGTTTTGGTATAAAGCTATTTTTATTATGCGACTGCAAGACTGGATATGTGTTGGACTTCATTGTCTATACTGGTAAAAAAGATTAAAAACATTATCAAGACCTTGGAATATCAGGATCTGTTGTAATAACACTTATGCAGCCTTACTTGGAAAAAGGTCATTCTCTTTTCACTGATAATTTGTATACGTCACCTAGTCTATCTACTTACCTATTTCAGCATAAAACAAATTCCTGCGGTACAGTTAGGATAAATACAAAACACATGCCAGATTTATCAGGAAAAATGCAGCAAGGTCAAACTTTGTCGATGTCCAGTGAAAATATATTGGTCATGAAATGGAAAGACCGTAGAGAAGTTACTATGCTGACCACTATGCATGAATATAAAATGATAGAGTTAGGAAAAAAAGACAGAAAAACTAAGGAATTTATAAAAAAACCTGCGTCCGTAGTAGATTACAGTGAAAACATGGGGGCTGTAGACAGAACGGATATGATGCTAAGTTCCACAGAATGTGCCAGAAAGACAGTAAAATGGTATAAGAAACTGTTTTTCCACATTGTCGATCTGTGCCTTCTAAATAGCCATACCTAACGCAGAATCCGGAAAAAGTACCACTCGCAACTTTTCAATTGAACCTCATCCGTCAGCTTCTTGAGAAGTAGGTAATTTGTTTTAGTTCTGAATATATCTTTCTAATAACGAGATTTTATTTCAGATACAATTTACCAAAGGTTACGCATGTAAAACCGACTTTGCGAAATCCTGAACGTCTCATGGGCTGGCATTTTCCCGCGCTTGTTCCAGATAATAAAGTTCGAAGATGCACTGTTTGTTCGAAAACTAAAACTCAAGAGAAGAAAAAAAGACGAGAGTCAAGATATATGTGCTCAGAGTGTAACGTAGGTCTCTGCATACATCCTTGCTTCGGTATTTATCATACGAAGGAAATATACTGATATATAAATACTTTGTTAGTTTATTTAATAAAAAATATTTTTTTAGAATTTCTTGTTCATATTTTTAAGATATGCCGTATAAATACGTTAGTGGTGCTCATGGAAAATAAAAAAGTCTGGGATTGATGGTATTGCAATGTCGAATAGGCTTGGTAAAGAAAGGGTTAAGAGGAAGTTTTGGGGGTGAACAAAACTGAGGCATGGTTCTCCGCAGAGCTTCTCTGAGGCTTCTCGTCTTCTGCTTCTGTAGATTTTGGCTGGCAGCTTCTTCTTTTAACTATTCTAAAACTCATTATTAATACTATAATTATGAGAGTAATATATACAGGGGCTGTCTAATAAATGTGATCCATGGCGAAAGTGCTTTTTCCCAGTAGAAGTTCTTTTTGATTTAGCTTTAATTCATATAATTTCTCCAGGGAAATGTTTTTGAGTTCAAATTTTTCATAAGTAATATTTTGAGTTATTGGTTCGACCTTTATTTTTGGCAAAAGGAAAGGTTTGTGGAGCTATTTCCCTTTCTCGTTTATAAATCTCTTATCTTCGAATTGAAAAGAGCAACCTAATGGTAGGGTAACAAGGTAAGTTCCTTTGAGATTGACCAAATCTATCTTTTTACAATTGATTTGAATTTTTCTTTCTTGTGGTAAAATCAATAAATAATATATGGCATTTATTTTTTCAACAATACTTGATTTTAACGAAATTTCTGTTAATTGGCAATGTACTTTGTTGCCTAAATTTAAAATAGAGGTGATGCAGTCGTTTTCTTCGTTTACGTAATTAATTTGGCTGAACAATAATAGTTCGGAATCAAATGTTGACAGGGGTAATCTTGATATTGATATGTCTTTGTAATTTGCAAGGTAAGGTTTCTTCGGAATAATGGTAGTAATATTGCGTATAGGTATTGGATATAAATGATAATAATTAAACTGATTAGGATTGACAATTGGGATACTTAATATGAAAACAAGTCTGTAATTTGAGTAATATGGTTTTACATCTATTAGGTTATAATAATTATAGAAGTCAATCTCATTTGTATATATTAATTGTTTAACATTATATTATTTTTTAATATATAATTTTTTAAGTTTACTAATTATGGATTTTAATTCATCGATACTTAAAATACTGCGATGCAAGGTGCCCAACTTAGAGAAAGTTATAGAATTTTCTAAATTGGTTAAAAATAATATTAAAGAATTTAAATTGTTATTGATTTGATCGAGAATATTTCTGATTCGCTGATATTGAGCTGAATGAAACTTTGTTTTTCTTACTTCTTTCTGTATATTATTTAATTTGGTTAATATAATATCATGATTTTGCTGAATTAATTTAAGTGTCTTATTATAATTATCGAGAAGCTGGATATTTAATGAAATTTGTCTATTAAAATTATTTATTATATTGTTTTGATTAACTTGTAAGTGTTTAATAGCCTCATCATATCGTTTAGCATCTTCTTGGTCTAAATTACCTGATATGAATTTTACTACACTACCTAGTGCATTAATTAAACCTCATTTCGTTCGAGTGTTTGTATGAAACGGGTACACAGAAATAAACCTTTCTTTTGTTGTATTAATTTGAAGTAAAATATGTTGATTAAAATTTAAAAGTGAATGAATATATGGGAGAGATGGTTCCTCATGTTCAATAGTGTTAATTGTTTTGTCCATCTTATGATAATAATTAATTAGTATATTTATTTGATCATTTATGGGTTGTAAATCAATATAGTGAATAAATTCATGCGTTGATTCTTTAATCTCTGCATGTCCTAAATATATGGGTAATAGTCCTGGGTTTGTGTCCAGTGAGTTAATGGTTAAGTCCTGAGCATGAAGCTCATTCTCGATATTAGTAGAACGGTTGTGGCTGACAACATTGTCCTGGGGTGTAACCTGTGGAGGTTTAGATTTAATTAGTCTTGGTCCTTTTAATTGTTCTTTATGAAATTTTGATTTAGAAGTAAATATTTTATTTTTAATTTGACCATTCAGAATTTCCTTTTTATAACGAGGAGCTGTTTTACTCCTTTAAGGTTTCCTAACGTAAAGCGGATTGTTAAGGTCAAGGTCAGGTGGTTCCTCTTTTGTCATGTTACGTTTTGCGGTTATCTTTTCTTTGCCAGATTTTATTTTGTCGTGAATTTTGTTATAAATTAAATTTGTTTTTTCTCGGTGTTCCAAAATATAATTAGTCATAAGATCTTTATTTAATTTTAAGTTAAAAGGGTCGTTTATCTCTAAATGTCCTGTTATTATTTCAAGTGGTTTCATTTCTGTTACCGAATGAATGACATTATTATATCCCAAAATTGCGTATGGGATTATATCACAAAGAGGCAATTTAGGTTTTTGGAGTTTTACTATTTTTACATATTTGAGTAAGTAGATAGATAGAGTAGACTTGAAGCGTTCTACAATACCATTACTATTTGGATGTAGGGGCGTAATGTAATGAATTTTTATATTGTGCAATTCAATAAAATCTAATATTATTTCATTTTTAAACTGTACTTTTATCTGATATTATTAATTTTGGTAAACCGTGGTGATTCATGAATGTTATTAAATTTTGAATAATATTAATCGCGTGTGTACTATTTACGGGATATGCTTGTGCATATTTGGAAAATGCATCAACTAAAATGAGAAATTTGCTATTGTCAATTGTTAATATGTCCATGTGAACGATTTCTAATGGTTTTTCGGGTATAGGTGTTAATTCTAATTTGGGGTTAATAAGATCACGTTCATATTTTGTCGTTTGACAAATGTCACATGTATTTACAAATCGTCTTCAATTCTAAGTGTTAGCCAAAAATATTGCCGTCTAAGTTCTGTCTCTAATTCGTTTATACCACGATGTACTGTTGCTACTTCGTGATAATATTTAAGTAATTTATTTTGCTCTTCGGTTGAGAATATATCTTTTAAAACTTTAGTACATTTAATTAAATTAAAAGCCGAATTTTTTAAAATTTCTTGTACGGTTTTACATAATATTGGGTATAGATTATCGTTTTTAATATAGAATGCATAAGTTTTACCAGGTACACAATAAGTTTTTAATAAATCAATAAATTGTTGTTCAGTATTATAGGTCGTAAAATAACATTGTCATCTTTGTTTGCCAGTAAAAGTTTATAATATTGTAAATTTATCAGTCATAACTAAATTTAATTCATTTATGAAAATTTTATTATGATAATAATTAATAGGTTTTTCAGAAATGTTAATGATTTGAATTGGATCTTCTGCAGTTGTATGAACAGTTATATTATCTGAATCAGGTTGAACTATATTATTTTTGTCTGCGTAATTATTTATTGATTGATCTTCATATAGATTTGTGTCTGTGTCAAAATTATTCCGGTTTTCATTTTCGTCAATATTATTAAACATTGATAGTAGATCTATGTCATCGTCTAGGTCAGTTTATAATTTTGGTATATCAATAGGGTGCATTTCGATTCTTGAAAGGGCGTCGGCGTTTGTATTTTGTTTGCCTTTTTATATACGATTTCGTAATCGAATTATTCCAACTTAAGGCTTCATCGTACTAACCGTGATTAGGGCGCTTTTAAAGAAAATAACCACTGAAGTGGCTTATGATCTGTTACTATTTTGAATTTTCTGCCAAAAATGTAAGGTCTAAGATATTGTGTTCCAAAAACAATAGCTAATAATTCTTTCTCTATCGTTGAGTAATTAATTTCCGCATTATTTAATGTTCTGGGCGCGTATGCTATTGGTTTATCGGATCTAATAGGTCCTTGAGATAATATTGCACCAATTGTGAATTTTGAAGCATCCGTAGTAACTATAAAAGGTTTTTCAAAATCAGGGTATTGTAATAAATCTTCATTCATTAAAGTATTTCTACATGTTTCAAATGAATTTAGAAAAATTTCATCGTGAACTATTTTTGAGTCTTTCTTAAGAGAATTCGTAAGAGGCTTAGTTATTTTTGCGAAGTCTTTGATGAATTTGCGGTAATAACCGATAAGGCCTAAAAATGACTTTATTTCTTTTTGAGTTTTCGGTACGGGAAATTTTTGAATAGCAATAATCTTATCGGGGTTAGGTTGTATACCCTCTGGCGTGACGATATGTCCTAGAAATTTAACAGTTTTTTGTAAACATTCAGATTTGTCTAGTTGTATTTTGAGATTTTTCTCTCTAAGTCGTTGGGAAACTTTACGAAGATTATCGATATGTTCTTCCAAGGAAGTTGAAAATATGATAATATCATCCATATACACGAGGCATATATGTCCTTGAAGTCCTTTGAGAACATCATCCATGGCTCTCTGGAACGTGGAGGACGCATTTTTCAATCCGAAAGGCATCCGAACGATATTCATAGTGTTCGACGCTGAAAGCTGTTTTCGGAATATCTTCTGGACTCATCTCTATTTGATGGAATCCAGATGCCAGATCAAGCGTGGTAAAATATTGGCTCCTTCCTAGCTTGTCCAGGATATCAGATATATTCGGTGGTGGATAGCGGTCGTCGATTGTCTTCTCGTTTAATTTTTGGTAATACACCACTATCCTCCATTTTTGCTTACCAGATGCGTCTTTCTTCTTAGGGTTTACCCATATTGGTGAATTCCATGGGGATGATGAGGGTTGAATGATTTCGTTATCCAACATTTTTGAAATTTGGTTTTCTACTTCTTGCTTATGTATGTAGGGGTAACTATATGTCTTACTATGTACTGGTATTTCGTTTGTGGTATTAATTTTATATTTCACTTGGTGGGTAAATGTTAGTTTCGTATTTTCATAAAAGAAAATGTCTTTAAAATTTTTACATAATTGTGTAATTAATATTTTCTCATTAGGATTTATATGGTCCGTGCATAATAAATTGTCTATTTTATTTTTATTTACGTTTTCATCAAATTTTGAAAAATTGATATTATAAAGTTCATATTGATTTTTAAAATTATTTAAAGTAGTAAATTATTAGTAAACCTATTGCTTCAATAGGTTTAATAATTTTTATTATTACGTCATTATCAGTGTGATTTGAAATTTCGGTAAATGCTAAATTATTTTCGGCATATGTAACATGCCGAAAATAATTTAGCATTAATATGTATGTCAGGTTATTTACAATTATTAATTTCTAAAGATTCTATAAAAATATCTCCATTAGGTATATTTACGCGAATTTTAATTTTGGTTATTGAATTACTATATATAATATATTAATTATATTATATAATATAAGTATATTATAACAATAATCTTGGATAATTTGTGATTCGCGATAATTGATTGGTATTTCGGCATTAGACGTATAAATTTTGGAATTTTGAAAATCTATTTGCATTCCTAAATTGGAAATAATATCAAATCCTATAAGTCCGTCGAAATAATCATGGAATTTAAAAAGATAAAATTTTATATTATTATTTTCATTGAATTCTTTAAAAAATGGAATATCAGCGCATTTATTTAAATTATGTTTTTTGAATGCAGTTAAAATTGTAAATTTTTCATTATAAATATTTTTTGGATAATATTGTTCAGCTATAGTTGGGACTAATAACGATTTTGTTGCACCAGTGTCTAATAAACGTTTTAAAGGTGGTTTATTTATTTTAATGTATGGAAGTTTTTTATGCCATTAAAAGAATTATATTCAACTATGATTCTTCAATTAGAGGTTGAGTTGTATGAAAACTTTTATCATTAGTCATCTGTCGGTTGGTTTCGATTACAATGTTGAGAATAGATGTAATTATTTTCAAATAGGTTTTCTAAGTTCAGTTCGTCATAATACGGTTCTGTGTTAAAAGATTCGTGATTATAAAAATCATCCTGAGTTTAATATTTTTCAGGATTTTCTACATTAAGTATGTAATTCTTCGAAAGTATATTTGGGTCTCTGTTGGAGATTTGGCCTAAAATTTGGATTTTGTGTGATATTTCTTGTACTGATACTCATTGGAGTAGGAGTATTAAATTGATTAGTTGGGCGATAATTCGGAGTTTGGCGCGGTTTCCAAACATTAGCGTCATTTCTGCCAAAAACTTCATTATTAGTTGGGTACCTTCGAGGGGGTAAATTTCTTGGTTGAATATTAATTGGTCCTCTAGGAAATTGATTCGTGGAGTATGATGGTAAAGAATTTTGTATTTGATGATACGGCCTAATTGTATTCGAAGTTTGCGGCAATACAGGTCGAAACGTATTTGAAGGTGTGTTTTGTCGAAACTGGGATTGATTTTGATTGATTGATTTATAATTTTGAGGATTATTATTTTATTTACACATATATCTAATATTGGCATCCTCTGTGAGATATTTAAGTGCTTCTGCTAGATTATTTGGTTTTAATGAACGAATAATTGACTGTACAGGTTCTATTAAACCTACAATTAAGGTGCGTAACGCTTGACTATTATAAGTAGTAATTTAGTTTTCTTTTATAGCTGTAATTTTTTCATGCAAATTAATATAATTTGTTAAATGATTTAATGTACTAATGATTCTATAATAATATGTAATTGAATCTTCACTGGGTTTTTATCTAATTTGGACTAAATCTGGGAGTAGGGTGTTTTCATCTCGCTGATTACCGAATGTAGTTAATAAAGTATCTTTTATTAAATCCCAGGTGTGAGCACCTGAAATCGAAACTATTTCTTCAGCTCGACCTCTTAATTTTGAAACAATTAATTAAATATAAATATATTTTTTATTGAATTTTGGTTAGCGTGGTCCCAATATTGTTCTAGAGTATGATCTGCTAGAATAAGAAATCTATATAATTTATGTGGAGTTCCATCAAATCCGGGTATTAAATCAAGTGGTCTGATCTGTATATCATTATTTTCAGTCATCGTTAAAACTTTTGGTGTTATTTTATTAATGTTAGGAATAGATAGTTAGATTTTTAAATCAGATATATAACGATGAAATAACCTCGTCAAAATCAATATTCATAAAATAATTATCAGTGGATAATTAAATTTCTGTAAGTTATGGTATATATGGTATGTAAAATTGTATGTTGTAAAATACACAATTTAAAATGAATTTGAAATATATCGCAAAAATTCAGCTATGATAATATTCAAAAAATTTCTAAAATTAAAGAACACAAAAATTATTTTAGTAAAAATTTCATAAAATTAATTTAAGCATGAACCTTTGTCAATATATATTAATAAAATAAAATAGTATTCAATACGATAGAATCTATTGCTATCACTTTTCGGTTTGATGAAAAATAATGTAATTAAATATCGATACATGTTTAAATTATATCAACAATTTAAATAGCTTTAATTATTTCAACAAAAAATAAAATTCACTATTTATAAAACTTGCAAGATGTTGGCTACAAAATTTAAAATACTAAAACTATATATAGTAGGTACTACAGTAATATAAAATAAATAAAATATATATTTTGTATTTAACGTATTCAAAATTATTCTTCGTAAATGAGATTTGACTCAATAATTATTTTCTTTCTGTTTCTTAGTTTCTTTGTTTCAAATTCTTACAATTAACTGAAATTAATTTTAGACTTGTTTCCTTATGCGTAGGAACAGTCAAGGAAAAGAAAGAACAAAGACTTACATTCAACGCAGTCCTAGATGTCCGGCTTCTTTGCCCAAATTTCCGATTTCTGAATTTCAGACGTTGCGGAGGCAGAATTTGTGATACAGGTGACCTGAGCTGCTCGATAACCCACCGTAGCCTACCCCGTATTCTCTGCACTTTGCTCCGTTAAGTCCTCTTGATTTCCTCTTGTCGGTTTCCTTCTTGAAGTTCAGAAGAACAAGATCACCTTATACGTAGCCAATCTAGAAGGATCCCATCCTCGTCGCCATTTATGTGCTTGGGTTCTGCACTCGCGTTTTTAAAAAGAACACACAAACCTTTGAGGAAATAACTTTAATTCAGAAATACAAAAATGACTAATTATTCGCACGTGTATGCGGCACGAAATACAAATAAAGAGTAAATTATAATTGTAACATTGTTCCCGTCGTGGACGCTGTATCTTGCTGAGAGGGAGCTTTCTTATCATATTTTCTAGCTTACATGGTAACAGTGAGGGCACATAACTACGTATATTAGCATTTATTTTCAATATATTTTGTCCATTCAAAAATGTGGTTCCAGTATAGAACCTTGTGGAACTCCAGTCTCAATTAATTTCTTATGTAATACCAGTATCAAGTAGTTTGTATTAATCCTGTATTTATATCTACCTGAAAGGTAGTTTTGAAACCTATAAAGTATACTAATATCTAAAAATATAAAAGTAAAAGATGTAACCTGAGAACTATGGATAGCTCGTAGGATAATCATCAGTTACATTAATAAGCAAAATAGAGGTATGAAGTCTTCTAGACTTTACTGACTTGTGTGGGCTAAGATAGGCGGGGTCATCCTGTGCAGCTGCTATCTTTCTCCAAACGGAAGGCTAGAGGAACTTCGGGCTTCGCTGGATAGCTTGGAGGCATTGGTGGCAGGTGCTGATGACGACTGCATCATCGCAGGCGACTTCAACGCCAGGGCCCCCGAATGGGGCGGAGGAGCCCCAAATGCCAGGGGGGATCTGGTACTGGAGTCGTTAGCGAGGCTGAATCTGGCCGTGCTGAATCGAGGGCCACAGCCAACGTTCGAAAGGGGGAGATGCACGTCGAACCCGGACGTAACGTTCGCTACGGCGGGTGTAACAGCAAAAGTGGTGCGATGGAGTGTCTCTGATAAGGAAACACTCAGCGACCACAAATACATCCTATTCGAGGTCGGGGATGGTGCGGGTCAGACGCTTAGTGTGACCAGGAATAGAGGCTAGAAGTTGAACAGCTGGGACAAGACTAGTTTCTGTGGAGTTATGGATGACCAAAGAGAAAATGGGAGGATCAGGGATCCCAAATATTTGGTTGAAAACGTCACGAGGGCGTGTGACGCATCCATGGACAGAAAAGGGAGAAACAGACAGTCCCCGAGAATATATTGGTGGACAGAGGAGATCTTTACCCAAAGAAAGAAATGCGTCGCTGCACGAAGGCAATATATCAGGGACATGGCCAGACGAACCTGGAACCCTAATGAGCAGAGAGAGAGGCGGAGGTAGCCTACAAGGCTGAAAAGAAAAAAACTGAGGGATGCTATCAACGCAGAGAAGAGGAGAACGTGGGACGAGTTGTGCGCCGACCTAGACAGAAATGTCTGGGGTAACGGGTACAAACTTGTGGTGAAGAGGACGAACAGTCACCAGCAGGAGATTCCTCTATAAAAGTTGAGAGAGGCGGTGCACGCGCTCTTCTCCGAAAAACCGGTGGAAGAATGGGAACGCCAACCAGGAGCAGTTTTCGACCCGCTTACGGAGGAGGAACTGCTAAGGGCTTGTGTCAAGATCAAAAATGGCAATATCTGGTCCAGACGATATCCCCCCTGAGATTCTGAAGGCCGTGGTGGAGCAATATCCTGCGGAGGTGCTGCGAATCATGAACGATGTCATGAGGAGCGGTGACTTCCCCGAGGTATGGAAGATGGCCAGGTTTGTTATAATCCTCAAGGAGAACAAGCCGGTGGAGAATCCCACATCTTTCAGGCCGATATGCCTGATCGATGTGCTTGAGAAACTCTTGGAACATCTCATTCTAGGGAGACTCCTAGGGAAGCTGGAGAGAAAGGGAGGCCTTGCGGAGAACCAGTACGGGTTCAGGATATCTACGGTAGATGATGTTATGGTCATGAAAACCATTGCACAGGAGGCGTGGGAGTCCAAGAATCTGGCGCGTTGATCACATTGGACGTGAAAAACGCGTTCAATTCGGCCTCATGGGGAAGGATCATGGGGAGACTGCGGGAGCTAGAAATAGCACCGTATGTTGTAAACATGATCGCCAGCTACCTGTCTTGCAGGGGCCTGACATTGCTGGCTAGGGACGGTAGCGAGAGGAAGGGAATCTCGTGTGGAGTGCCACAGGGGTCGGTCATGGGTCCTACCCTATGGAACATTATGTTCGATGGGGTATTTAGACTCAGAGTGCCCGAAGGAGTGAGGGTCTTGGACTACGCTGATGATGTTGCGGGGGTCGTTACCCGAAGAAGTGGTATCAACGTGAGGGAAAACGCCAACCTCACTGTCGAGAGGATCAGGAGATGGATTGAGGATAGGAAACTGGCTCTGATTTTGTACAAAACGAAGGCAGTCCTCCTGACAAGAAGGGAAAGGCTTCCGTGCATCACGTTTCTAGTAGGGAATACCGAAGTCGTGCCGAATCAGAGTATTAAGTACCTGGGAGTCTGGATTGATAGTTCCTTTTCGTTTAGGGAACATATCAAACAGACGCTGGAAAAGGCTGGCAAAACTGTCTCGGTCCTTTGTCGTTTGATGCCAAACATTAAGGGCCCCAAGGCGGTAAAGAGGAGAGTCCGCAACGAGGTGGTGAACTCGATCTTACTGTATGCCGCCCTGGTGTGGGTGGATATATTGAGAAGGGACAAGTGGAGGAGAGAGCTCACTAAAGTCCAAAGAAGAGCAGCGCTGAGGGTTTGTAGTGCATACAGGACCATATCGGCAGCGGCAACGCTGGTGATAGCCTGTATACCACCCATTGACCTTCTAGCAAATGAGAGACGGGAGGTGTACTGACAGGAGCTGACAGAGGTGCAGCAAGGAGAGCCTATGGGAACACTGGCCATGGTGCGATAGGGCACATGGTGATGTCAGGTATTATTTAACCCAGGCCCTTACTGGGCACGGCTATTTCGCGGACTACCTATTGGATATAAGCAAACGCGAGAGCAGAGAGTGCTGGTCCTGTGGAGAGGTCGGCGATGCCGGCCACACAGTGTTTAGCTGCAGAAGGTGGATAGGAGAAAGGAGAGCTACAGAGCAAAAGATAGGACATTCTGTCATTGTAGATAACATGATCCCAATGATGCTCGAGAGAGTGTGGGAAATATGGACAGTGGTGTAGCAGATGGTAACGGTCAGCATGAAGGAAAAAGAGAAGGAGGAAAGGGAAGTGGGGAATGAATAAGTATCCTGATTGATATGCCGAAGATAAGTAAAGCGAGAGCGGTTCCTCTTCGGCGTTATACTGATAGGATAGCGGGGGGTTTTTAGTCGGTAGACGTATACGAATCCGACACTACCTGACCAAATAATAACAGAGCACCAGCGGCCAGGTGTCTTTTGAAGATTTTCAACTCGAGAAAAAAAAAAAGACTTGACTGACTTGGGAGGAATTATTCCATTTTCAAAGATATTGAATTTCTTTATATACAAATTCGGCGATTTTAAAGGAAACGCAGAATACGAGGGTCACTATTTATATTTTGAGCCTAATAATAAAAAAACATTAATTTGTCATTGAAAATTACTTTATCATTTTTCAAAATATTCTTCATGAGTTATACACTTTTGCATATGTTCGAATTATTTGTTAAAGCATTCTTTCCATTCCGCTTGAGGTATCTCCAAAATATGGTTTTTGAGCGCATCGACGGCTTCTACCAACGAAAATGGTTGTCCACACTATTTATTTTTGTCGTTCGGGAACAAAGAGAAGTCATTGGGTGCCAAATCAGGATTATACGGCAGATGACCCATTAATTAAATATTTTGAGTGTTCAAATATTCGGTTGTTAGACGAGATGTGTGAGAATTCACATTGTCATGATGAAGAATGATCCGATGGCGCTTGTTTGTTTTCCTTATTTCACCGAACACTTCCGGCAAACAAATGATTGTGTACCATTCAGAATTGACCGTTTTACGTTCATCTAAAGGAACTCATTCTTGCCACATGACCAGTTTTTCCGAAAATACAGGCGACCATTTGTTTCGAAGTGCTTCGAGCGCGAACAACTTTTGTTCCATTTTGGGTTATCTTGAAACATCCATACAGTCAACTCTATGGTTTCCTGTTTCTTGCAGCATAGTACTGCAAACTCATTAAGTCGTCAACCTCAAGGACGCGTTTTTCGTGGTCCTGTCGCACCGGGAACGGAAGCCGCTACGATCGCTTCCTTGCACGAGGAAGACGCTCTCCGCCTGTTCTGCAAGGCAAGGATAACTTTTAATTCTCTAGACCGGGAGTCCAGGGAACTTCCTTCGTTTGACGGGGTCATGTCGTCCTCCACCCTATGGATCCATGTACGTCTATTATTTCTCCTCTTGTCCTGAAAAGCTTATATCTACCACTTACCTGAATGATCCTGATTAAAGGATCATTGTACGCAATCGACAGTTGAGTAACCTTGTCGCTTACCATACCGTCGATCCAACTTCTAGGTTACGTCGTTCCAACCTCGTTACTTCTTGGCTTACATAACACTTTATACAATACGTATGTTATATCGGCATTTGAAACAGCCCTGGCTTTACTGAATTAAACAGGGCAAGGGTATTACGTAGGACCAGGGAGATGGCACTTCCTATATATCACGTAGTGCAATCTTGCAATTACGTGTACAATGGCCACCAGGAGTGTTAGTAGTCTTGCAGTCTCGTTTCCCCCTTTCTCTTACATTCCTCACCCGCAATAACAGTAAACATAACCTCGCGTACATGTAAACAAACGCATAATCTATGTAATCTAAACGCGTAATCTAACATAAGTGTATAAATATAATAGTGTAAAATGGAGGATCCCAAAGTAAAAAACAAAATGCGTCGCGTGAGACGACGTTGCATAGTGCCCACATGCAATTACGAAAAAAAGACGTTAAGTAGAAGGCGAAAAAGTGCATAATTTCAAAGTACCCTCGAACGAAGTAAAAAGAGAACTGTGGCAAAGTGCTGTTCGGAATGATTTAACTCTGATTGCCCTTTACAAGTGTACTTTAATGAAATGTAACTAACTGAAGAATAATTCAGTGTTTAAAAAAAATTTCTTCATTAAGAGATTTTTATGATTCGACATTATTCAAAGTTGTGTATTGTTATTTTAATCGATGTAATGCATATAATTGCATTAGTGTAAATACGCCTTTTCTTTTGCACAGGGACCATATAAAGTTGTCCGCTTAAAGAGGGGAACAGTGCCATGTAAAAATTTGTCAAAAGACTCGCTTGGAAATGTTGTGGCGTGTTCTGTTTTCAGTAAAGTACAGTGAAACAGATAGCTTCATTTTCCCTTCAACAATACTTTGATTATTCCCAATTTACAATATTATAATTTGTAGTATATACTACAAACTTTATTTGCCTCTGTGAATTAATATTTTGAAATGATTTATCTTATTTGTAACAGAAATATTCATAGAATAAGTTTCAGCACTTTTCAGACAGATTATATACATATGTATATATATTACGTGTAAATAAAAAATTATTACAGGAACACAAGAAAATACATTTTTTATAATTGCAAATTAACCTAATTCAATTTCATCTATACGGTAAATAATAATAATCGTTACGTAATACATTGTGACTCAGATAATTTTCCTATAAATTCATTTTGTTATTAATTTTACATCATCCGTTACGTATATATTAAAATTTAAAAACATTTATGTTCAAATTTACATGCAATTTCGCGCTGCATGACCTGCAGGACAACCAGCGCCCCCTGTACAGTAATTTACCAGCGAACTACCGCAGTGCCAGAGGGCTGCGTAGGATGTACGGCCCGTTAACACAACTGCAAGGTACTATTACTCGTCTTATACACGTAATGACTTCGACATTGGAAAGCAGTTTTATCACTACGATGTTTCAGACTAGAATTAATGCTTAAGAAGTCTAAAATCTAACATTCATATTACTTACGAGGTATTAGTGGCATATAATTTAACAGTTTTGTTTTTGTGATCATATAATTCAGATATCAAGTTATATTTAGGGACTATATGAATAAACAAAATATAATTTATAACCTATTTTAAGTTATACATTTATGCACATGTTGGTTAATAACACACGCTTACGGGCATTCGGATATTTCCGTTAATTTAGCTGCTACAGTTTGGCTGCCAGTTCATAGATAATAAAACTACTAAGGTATAATAATTATAGCAACTAGATACAAATGACTATTGACACTTTGTTTATCTGGTTTCTATGATTACTTGCCTATGGCATATTAAAATCTGATGGATTTACATTTTTACGATAAACGTCAAATTAATTTAACGTAAACAATATAGTTTTTACTAATTTTCTCGCCAATATTTTGAAGCAGTTATTAAAAAAGTAGGTATTTGATATACGGTTGCGAAGTCGCTTTTGCATTCTCGAAAGAAATCTCTATTCTTAAAAGCAAAAGCGATATTTCGCAATCTACAATCAAAAACAACTATTTAGTAGTATGTAATTGAGTTGATTGTCTTAGAGGAGAGAACGTGTCAAAAAAAAATCATGAGGTAATTGATTCAGTCGGATTGAACACAAACAGAAGACCAATCAAACAATCTATGATCCTCCTGGTGTAGGTTTGAACCTTTGGTGTGAAGATAACACTAACTGAGGTTTCCACAAAACACTATACACTATACTCGACGCGCGTTTCGCTTACAAAGTTAGTATCATCTGGAGATGATTAAAACAATGTATCCTATTTATACCTAAATTATTGACTATAGCTCCTGACCGTCACGGTTGCGGCTCACCGAACTACAACCGTCACGGTTGTGGCTCACTGAACTACGACCGTCACTGCGAGTCACTACGAGCTGCGGCTCAGTGAGTCATGAGTAACTAACCAATAGAGCGGACTATGTGGAATAGGCCCTCTGCCACTATTCATACTATTTTTATATTTTTCAATTTCTACACTTTCAAATGCATCTAGCTGTCTTGCATTTGTTACATTCCTAATTAATCTTAAGTTGCTAATATCTATCTTATGATTGTTCTCAAAGGCATGTTGGGCAACACTAGACTTATCTATTCTACCATATTTGAGATGCGCCATGTGCTCTTTGAACCTGGTTTGAATAGATCGTCTAGTCTGTCCAACGTACCTTTGACTACAGTCGTTACAGCTGATTTCGTAAATCCCCGACCTATCATTTGTGTTAATTTTATCTTTTGGATTGCCTAAAAGTTCTTTTAATTTATTTTTTGACGAATGAACTACCGTCATTTCCATATCTTTAAAAATCTTACTAATACCGCGAGTGAATTGGGGATCGTAAGGAATAGATACATATTTTTCTGGATGTTCCCTTTCAGTTTGAAATGTCGAGGAATTTCGAAGTGTTTCTTTATATCTACGTTTCCTAATCATTTTTTCAACTGTACTAATAGAATATCCATTACACTCGGCTATATCCTTGATTAGCGCTTTTTCTTTTTCAAACCTCTCTTTATTATTGACAGGGAATCTTAGTAGGCGATGGACTAGAAAATTGAGGCTCGCAATTTTGTGTTGAACATAATGGTGGGAATCATTAGGGATATATCTGACAGTACTGGTGCCTTTTCTGTATATATCGAATTCCAACTTATTTTCGCTATTTCTAATAACTAATACATCTAAAAACGGCAGTTGCTCATTAGTTTCAACTTCGTATGTGAATTTTACTGACTCGAAACATTTGTGTAATTTGGAAACGAAGTGATCAATGTTCATAACTTTTGTGTCAAATACTGCGAACACGTCATCCACATACCTAAGCCAAACCCTAGGGAAGTAATCCATTTCTTCTTTTGCTTCTGTTTCAAATCTATTCATGAAGAGACTGGCGATGAAAGGTGACAATGAGTTACCATGAGTGTAATGGATATTCTATTAGTACAGTTGAAAAAATGATTAGGAAACGTAGATATAAAGAAACACTTCGAAATTCCTCGACCTTTCAAACTGAAAGGGAACATCCAGAAAAATATGTATCTATTCCTTACGATCCCCAATGCACTCGTGGTATTAGTACGATTTTTAAAGATATGGAAATGACGGTAGTTCATTCGTCAAAAAATAAATTAAAAGAACTTTTAGGCAATCCAAAAGATAAAATTAACACAAATGATAGGTCGGGGATTTACGAAATCAGCTGTAACAACTGTAGTCAAAGGTACGTTGGACAGACCAGACGATCTATTCTAACCAGGTTCAAAGAGCACATGGCGCATCTCAAATATGGTAGAATAGTTAATTCTAGAGTTGCCCAACATGCCTTCGAGAACAACCATAAGATAGATATTAGCAACTTAAGATTAATTAGGAATGTAACAAATGCAAGACAGCTAGATGCATTTGCAAGTTTAGAAATTGAAAAATGTAAAAATAGTATGAATAGTGACAGAGGGCCTATTTCACATAGCCCGCTCTATTGAATAGTTACTCATGACTCACTGAACCGCAGACGTGACGGTCGTAGTTTAGTGAGCCACAATCGTGACGGTTAGGATTCACTGAGCTATAGTCAATAATTTAGGTATAAATAGGATACATTGTTAGCATAAGATAAGTTTTAATCATCTCCAGATGATGCCAACTTTGTTAGCGAAATGCGCGTCGAGTATAGTGTTTTGGTGCTTTGTGGAAAACTCAGTTAGTGTAATCTATGATCCTCCCTCATTGCTTTTTCTATTGACCTTCTGCTGCATATAATAATGCATAGTCTATTAAATTTTTTCCTCTGAATAATTTTTCTTTCATTAATATTATATGAATATGAAACTTGTTTCATATTTGTTTTATTCTCACTTTGATATTACTACCTTAGAAATGAGAAACTACGAGAATACCTATTACCTATTCTATTTCACTGTTTTAATGTATTAAACTATATTCAGAAAACACATGTTTTGTATCATTTTACAGGACACAGCGTCGCTTTATATATGAAAAATATATTTATTTCAATACAAATTCAATAGTTTGGATTATTGATTCCACGATGTGTATTCATGTTTTAATTTTGGCATTATTAAATGCCATGAAAAATTATACATGCGATTTATAAAAACATACCTACATATCTTATCTAACAAATGAGAAATAAGATTCATTGTCAAAGCATCTATATAGATAGGTATATTTTTGCATTGATAAACCTTATCTTAACTTAGATTACTGTATGTGTTCATCAGGTAGTACTAAATAAAAGCATAAAAGTGGTGTCATATACGCGCAACGTCTGTACTGGTTTTATTCATATTATAATATGATTGAAAAATCGAAAATAGTATTGGTAAGTTTCAATATTAACTTAAATGTTTAAATGTTTTATTAAAATGTAACAGCAGATGTAGGTATACTATATATATATATATATATATATATATATATATATATATATATATATATATATATATATATATATATATACATAAAGGTTCGGAATAAATTAAACGGTGGATTCTTCAGTAAAAAAAGGTTATGCTTTACAGGATTTCGTTTCCAAGCTACAGGGAGCAAAAAATTTTTAAAAAATTTAGTTTTTCTCTAATAACTTTCGATCATTAGAAGATAAGGGAACGAAATGTTAGCCATAGCTTAATTTGATAATGCCCTAGTAGCAGGAAAACATATACTTGATAATGTTTTTGTTACTTTAATTTTCCTATGTTAGCAGTGGAAAAAAATGGTGTTTACAAAAGTTTTAATTACGGAAAAATGACAAGAGATACAAATAAAACGCAAGTAGGTAATTTTGTTTAAAATAAAAAGTGGATCCTAAATCAATATTAAAAAAATGTTTTTACTAGTGACGTATCACAATTTTCTTCGGAAAGTCCCACGGTACAATGCGTACGCACGCGACTGAGCAACTTACGAAGTCAATCTTTTTCCGGCATTAGGGAAATATCAAATTAATTTCCGACTACAATTTCATTCCATTATTTTCTAATGTATAAAAGTTTGTAATATGATACCCATGCTTATACCATTCCTTTTATTTTCGATAACATATCTCTTGGCAATATTACGCTTAACGTAATATAATTATTTGAATCATTTATCTCAACAGAAGCTGACACAGCCCTTAGATAAGAAACTTTATAAATACTCATTTCTGTCCTTCATTACTAACAGTGAATCTTGTAAGCTTGAAATAAACGTTTTGTTGTGTCAACCCCGTGTCTCACTTGTATTACTAGTTATTAGAGAAAAAGTACTAAAAATCCACCGTTTAATTTATTCCCAACCTTTAAGTTACAATCTATATATATATATATATATATATATATATATATATATATATATATATATATATATATATATATATATATATATATACAGTGCTATTCAAAAGTCCCCTCCTACATACATAAACTAGTGAAATTTGGTAACAGAATATTAAGGGTTGTAAACTTCCCTACTAGTGATGATAGATGACGTATGCGTCAAAGATGACGTCACAAGGTCATTGTGACCAATAATTTTAAATGGAACCCTATGGCAAGCGACACCTCTTTTAAAAGGTATCGAAAAAACCTATTCAATAATACTAATATTGTGTCTGTTTACGGCAGTTTTGACAACTGGCTTTCAAAAACCGCAAAGCTGTGATGAATTAAATCAGTTACTAATAAAATTTTAAATTCAAGCTCCGCCACTGGATAGTTGGATAGTAAATAATCTGACGTTTTTGCAAGTCTCCCCAAATTTTTATACATTTAATAATTTGTGTATTGTTGATCGAACGTTTAACTGTTTTAGTACCTTGTCGTAATTTTAAAATATTTGTACATTCAATAATTTGTTAAACTGTTGTGAGCTGAAGGTTTAAGTGCTTCAAGAAGAGAAATGGTACGTGTTTTAGGTGATAAAGTAGCAGCGATCCTAATACTTGGTGAAACTGGAGAAAATATTCATGCAGTAGAACGCATTTTTAATGAAAGGTTTCCCGATCGCCCAGTCTCGAGGACTTATTTGTGAGAGCTTCTTCGTTTAAGTTTAAAACAACGGGTAGTATTAATGATGCAAAACGATCTGGCAGACCACAAATTTCTGATGAGAAAAAAAGTGATATACTGGCAGAAGTAATAGTAAATCCTACTTCTTCAACAACTCACGTTACATCAACCTGTGAAGTCAGTCAAAGTACAGTGCACAGGGTGTTGAAAAAAAAAAACAAATTTCACCCATACAAATTAAACTTCATCAACTCTCAGACGACGATCCAGACCGAAGACTGCAATTTTGTGAAAATATGGAGACTAAAATTAACCAACAGCCAGACTATGTCAAAACAATTTGTTTTAGTGACGAAAGTACTTTCTATCTAAATGGAAATGTAAATACACAAAACGTGAGATATTGGAGTGACGCAAATCCTCACATGTTTCGTGAAACACATACTCAGTATCCCGAGAAGGTAAATGTTTGGGCAGGTACACTGGGAAACCACATCGTTGGGCCTGTTTTTTTAAATACCAACTTAACCGGTGAGGTGTATCTGCAGATGTTGTAAAATGCAATAGAACCGTTAATCCTTGAAATTTTGGGAGATAATCAAGATGAATTCGACATTTTGGAAATAACATTCCAACAGGATGGTGCTCCTCCACACTATTACGGTGCAGTAAGACGGTATTTGGATGAAGAATATCCTGGTAGATGGATTGGACGACGAGGTTCAATGGAATGGCCGCCTCGATCACCGGACCTCACACCTTTAGATTTTTCTCTGTGGGGGTATCTTAAATCGAAGGTTTACGCCACTCAGCCTGACAATATTGATGTTTTAAAACAACGTATTGTTACAGAATGTAGGGCTATTTCCGCAGACACATTTGAAAAAGTACGAGAAGAGTTTCGCAATAGGATGTTTTACTGTCAGGAAGTAGATGGAGCTCACTTCGAACAATTACTATAAGTAGGTACTGATTCTTGAATCTGTAATTAAAATTATTATCCAAGTTTACTGATTACTGATTTAATCAATCAAAACTACCATAAATACAAGCAATATTAGTATCATTGAATACATTTTTTCGATACCTTTTAAAAGAGGTGTCGCTTGCCATAGGGTTCCATTTAAAATTATTGGTCACAATGACCTTGTGACGTCATCTTTGACGCATACGTCATCTATCATCACTAGTAGGGAAGTTTACAACCCTTAATATTCAGTTACCAAATTTCACTAGTTTATGTATAATCGTTAAAAAGATAAGAGGAGGGGAGGGGACTTTTGAATAGCACTGTATATATATATATATATATATATATATATATATATATACTACTTATGTATATATATATATATATATATATATATATATATATATATATATATATATATATATATATATATACATAAGTAGTATAGCAAAACCGCTCTTAGGTCACTTTTGATGCGGATGGCATGTGTCCATCGGGAGTGACCAAAGATGGGTTAGTTCGTCAAGCCACCGCTCGGATATTCCAGGTGTCACTGTTGTAGTTCTGAAGAAGTGCTTGTTGGTCAATGACCAGAGGGTCTTCTTCGGCGAGGGGGTGGGAGTAAGAAAAAAACATGGCTGTATTAAGAAAAAAGAGGGTGTGGAAAAAAAACATGTCTGCATTAAGAAAAAAATATGGCTGCATTAAGAAAAAAGGGGCGTGGCTGCATTAAGAAAAAAGAGGGTGGGGGTAAGAAAAAACATGTCTCAATTAAGAAAAAAAGTATGGCTGTATTGAGAAAAAAGGGGCGTGGCTGCGTTAAGAAAAAAAAAACATGGTTGTATAAATAAAAAAGGGGCGTGGATGCATTAAGAAAAAAGAGGGTGGGGGTAAGAAAAAAACATGTCTGCATTAAGAAAAAAATATGACTGTATTAAGAAAAAATAGGGTGGGGGGTAAAAAAAATGCATTAAGAAAAAAACATTTCTACATTAAGAAAAAAATATGGCTGCATTAAAAAAAAAGAGGGTGGGGGTAAGAAAAAACATGTCTGCATTAAGAAAAAAAATAGGACTGTATTAAGAAAAGAGGGGTGTTGCTGCGTTAAGAAAAAAACATGTTGGCAAAGGGGCATGAGGGTGGGGGGCGTTACGTGGACATCTAACGCAGTCAAAAGGGCCTTATCTTAAACTTTATCCGATTTCAATCGAATAAAGACTAAAATTCATTAACAATGTAATTGAACATAATCACAAGAAGGAGTATTTTTAATAGGTTAATAAATAAAAAAGTTATAGACAAAGAAAATATATTTATGGTAAAAAAATAGTACGTATATTTAGCATTACATTTAGATTCAATATTAAACATAATAGAACAATAGGAAAAAAACATGGAGTCTTAAATATGGTAGCATTAAGAAAAAACACGTCGGGGGGTAGGGGGCTAAGAAGAAAATTGCATTAAGAAAAAACATGGTAGCATTAAGAAAAAACACGTGATGTTAGTTCGTGTGAGAAACGTCATGCTGAAAAAAAAACAAATGGGCTCCGTTACGTGGACATCTGACGCAGTCAAAAGGGCCTTAAACTTTCTTATCTTAAACTTTATCCGATTTCAATCGAATAAAGACTAAAATTCATTAAAAAATTAATTGAATTGATAATCACAAGAGAGAATATTTTAAATAGATTAATAAATAAAAAAGTTATAGACAAAGAAAATGTATTTATGGTAAAAACAGAGGTTTCATTTTTCCTAAGTTGGTACTAAAAAGCCACTATATTTGGATTGGTACACCTGTATGATGGTACGACTTGAAAACGTGACTAAAATGTTTGCTATGCTATTGTAGACTAAATAAGCTGGTCTGGTGAATAAACAAAAATTATCTGCACGTGGATGTTTCATTTTTTCTTTTAACCTACTTGTCGCTTATTATATAGAATGCAAATTCAACGAAGTCTTGACTAGTTGAAAAAAGTGTCGCCAGCTGAGTTAAGGAACGTGACTTAAATGTAAACAAACTGGTGTTTTGTCACTATTGTAGACTGTAAAGATAAAAGATAGAATATTTTAAATAGGTTAATAAATAAAAGAGTTATAAACCAAAAAGGAAAATAATGTATTTATCATTATATTTAGCTTCAATAAGATAATAGAATAACATCCATCTAAATACGTCTCATTCAAGCAATATTTAAAGTGTAAAAATCATATTCGATAGGAAAAAAAAACCTAGTGTTTCAGTATTGGTTATTTGGAATTATAATTTTTTAATCTCTATTACATGTTGTATATATTGTTCATCTTTACTGTTGATATGGATTTTTACCTACCTATTTAGGCGATTCAGATATAAATGAAATACAGTTGGCTAGTTGTTAATATTAAAAATCTGAAGACTAGGGAGGTATGTAGAGACATGGATGGTAGGTAGTAATATAAGTATAGACTAAAAAAGAAACAGAGCTGATAATACAGGGCTAGAAATTTGAAATCTGGGGGAGCGCGGTGGATGTCAGATAGGCGAGAAATCTGAGGACTAGGTAGCGAGTAAGGTAGGAAGGTGTGAAATTTGAATGAAAAATAAGAAGGGGTCTTAGAAAGAAAACTGTTGATTTATATATATATATATATATATATATATATATATATATATATATATATATATATATATATATATATATATATAAATATAGAGTGGTAGCAGGTAGTTTTAATGTCAATAAATAATTTTGATGAATATAAATCGCAACGCAAAATAAAAATACATGTGATATTATTATATAAAAGTTTTTATTTTTAATTAATATACATTTGCATTTCTCACAATATCTGCAAAATATAAATGTTTTAAAAAATTTAATCTATCTTTAATTCCAATAATATTTTGATACATTCATCGTTCAAAATAAAATAACATTGTCATTACTCTTCAAATATCAATATATGTTTATGAATAAAATATCTGACTAGTTATCTTGAAAATCTTCAAATTCCATTCCAGTTTCGATAAAATTATTTTCTTTATCATTATCGAGTATGATATTAATAATTCGCAATGAAATCATTCAAGTCCGTTAACGAAATTTCTTAAAAAAGCGGATTGTAGAATGCAGATTTTATTTAACATAAAAAAAAAAACATTTTTCACAGTCACGATGTAACAGCACGAAATTTGGTAATATGAGAAACTGGACGCAAACAACGTCTATTTAAAAAATGATTATAAGAGAACCGAAAAAAATTAATTTATGATTTCCCAATATCAATGCTGTAACGTGAGAGTGAAAGCAACCCAATGAAAAAATGCAGAGTCAGATTTAAAACACATACAAACAAGTCTTGACTTGTTGACAAAAACGTCGCAGGCTGGTTTAAGGAACGTGACTTAAATGTAGACAAACTGTAAAATTTCGGTCTGATAAACAAAACATTTTATTTCTAATCTGAGGATAAATCAATAAAAAATAATTTATGACTTCCTATCGATAAAAAAACTGCAAATGTAGCATTTTGATTTGTCATGGGTCGACTATGTAGTGACGTCGAAGTTGAAGGCGAATAACACAGACATCTTCGAGGATAATCTGTCGTCATCGACAACGATGAAAAATTCACTTTAAAATACTTCAAGATACATTATTGCAGCACCGTAAAAAGGAATTTGTAAAGAGTCATTAGATATATTTAAGTGGATGATTCTCTCAGATATTGTCAAAAGAATAATCGGACTTCAGATTGAGAAACAAATTCTTTTACGTCTTATAACATTAATTTGAGACTGTCTTTTTTAATTTTATTGGTATAGATGAGCTCACGAACAACTTTGTTAGATGATTGAAATGTCCAGAAGCTGTTACTCATTTTCAACAATTTGATTTCAATAATTTGCGATAATCTTAGAGCATAATGCGAAAACTTCATTTCTATTTCTTCAAGCTGTTCTTCTGTCAGACCACATAAAATATCCAAGTCGTGGGATCTATACGATACTCGACCAGTTCCCTAGATGAACACAATAATTTGCTAGAAATTTAAAAAAGGAATACTTTTCCTGAATAACGCCCAACAAATTTAATCGAGCGTAACATCGAGTCGCTATTGAACAAAATTGTAATCCATCTCTCTAAATCTGCATAATGCATGAATTAAAATTATTCCCCAGATAAACTTAAGCACATGTAAAAACTGTTGGATGATCTGCATATATTGATATTACAAAAATAAGTGAATTTAGAAAATTATATGTTCTGTTTTGTTAAGTATATTTGTATTTCATCTAAGCACCCGAACTATGATAATCTAAGTATCCGAACTATGAACGTTCTAATTATTAAAATCGCTGACGTTTCTTTGTTTCAGTGAATGTATACATATCTACAAAGATTAAGCTAATATAGTGCCGCACGCCTTTTTTAAGATATAAGACAGGACCATTTCGAACAATATAAAATAATAAAGAAGAAATAAATAAGCAGTGCATCAATGGTCTCATATAGATGTTAGATTTTAGAGAATATTAAACTAAAAATAGTTGTTTCTAAAGTACCAACACAAATCTTTATTTCTTAAATTACAACTTCTATATTAAGTGAGCGTTCAGTCAAATCTAATCTCCTATTCGAGCCATCGCATATATGAACCTAATATGTAAACTATAAACAATAATAAACATTTAGAGAAACACATTGAAGTCTGTTATCGATGACATCATCGATTCAGCCCCAGTTTTAACTGCTCACATATATATTTCTAATAAAAACTGTAGTTATGTACATCATATTCCCCCCTTTAACACATAGTTTTTTTGGTATTGACAAAGTTCCATGGCGTATATTTATATAATGTTATTATAAACAAAACTTATTTTGTATTGGAATCAATCTGATAATTTACTTTAACAACTCTAAAATGACGAATAAAAATAATTGCTATCGAGTTCCACTATATGAGGTGTGAGATATATAACTTACATTATTTGCTATGTGAGAAAGTGAAAATCAATTATAATAAAATAATATAAAGACATAATATTATAAAATCAATGACTTGTAACTAGAAAGTGGAGAGTAATCCTACGGCTCTTTGTTGACAAATTTCTCCAGACAGTTGAGATAATCCTCAAAAGTAATTTTGTTTATTACAACATTAGACTTTACACCTTTTGATTTTCTAACAATTTTCCACTTTTAATAGTAGGTGTACTGTTTAGAACGTAGCCCTATGAAAATGAGTAATTATTTTCACATTGTTTTTATCCTTCATTAAAAACCATGGGATTTGTTTTTTATTTACTAGAGGAATATTCCAACGACTATCTCGGGGATAATCACTAAGTATAAAATTTATTTTTTGATAGCATCTTACACTGAATTTCGTACAAGAGACTGTCTGTATCAGCGTACAAAAGTTTACAATTTTCTATAGGGAATTTCGTTAACATGTATTTATAGTATCATACACGCAAATTTTAGAAATATCTAAGATAGACATTCTTATATACAGAGGTTTATTGAATATAATGTGAGATTTTTTCATTTCAATGACCATAAGTTATCGTTGAAAATGGATCTGCTTTGGAAATTAGAATTTCCATATCAAATTTTAGCTCCGTACCTCCCTTCTCATTTATTTACTAGCTTAACGATTATGTGTCTTTGAATACGCCTTTTGCTTTTTTGACTATTTTGTTTGATTCCACTTTATAAGTGTACTGTTTAGAACGTAGACCTATGAAATGAATCACTATTTTCCTATTCTTTTCATCCTTCATTAAACCAGAAATTATTTTTTTATATATAGCTCGTACAACCCTGACGGATATACATATATTTAAAGATCTGACAGAGATCTGGTTTTAATAATCTTTTATTAATTTATATAAACAGTGTATCATCTAGGTTTCACAATTTAAAAATGTATTGTTATGAAACATAATAAAAAGATACTCAAAGGGCTAAAATGAAACTAAACTGATAAACATTAAAATATAATAAGTTCACATTCCCCATTTCCTAGCTACATGTATGTATTTGACACATTCCTAGCCGATCGAGGTCTGTAAAAAACAGTTGATCTTATGTGATAATGGTCTCTGGATGCGTCACTTGCTTAGAGTCGGAGTGTAAGATTAAATGTATACTTGAGGTGGGTATCTATTTAAAAAAATCTGCTCAAATCAGACTGATATTTTGAAGTTAATATGTATATATTAAATAATGGAAAAAACTTATTAATTTTATATAAAAAACGTATCATCTAGGTTTCACAATTTAAAACTGTATTGTGCTAAAATATGGATTAAATAATTTTAAGGAAGGTATAAAGCCCATGACAGCAGATTTTAACAAAAAACATATCTAACATATATTGAACAAAAAAGTTTTAGATAGTGCTGTTGGGAAAAAAAACACTGAAATTACTGTAATAATCGCCGCAGTTTTAATAAGAATTATTTTTTCGTTAAACATGTAAAGAACAAGGGTGTGGACTGGACAATGTGATCATTTAGTAAGTGTAAAAATACGAAACAGCAGGGACTTGTTCACTTTTTAAAAAATTTTTCTGTTTGTAACATTAAGTTCAGACTGTTCGGTTATTCTTTTGACAATATCCGCCTAAACTATCTAATAACTCTTTGCAAATGCTTTATGGTGCTACAATAATTCATCTTAAGTATTTTTATAGAAATTTCCAAAACAGATCCATTTTCAACGATAACTTATGGTCATTGAAATGAAAAAATCTCACATTATATTCAATAAACCTCTGTATATAAGAATGTATATCTTAGATACTTCTGAAAAATTTGTATGATTTTCACAAAGCAAAAGGCGTATTCAAAGATACATAATCGTTAAGCTAGTAAATAAATCGGAATGGAGGTACTGAACTAAAATTTGATTGCAAATTCTCCAAAACAGATCCATTTTCAACGATAATCTTATGGTCATTGAAATGAAAAAATCTCACATTATATTCAATAAACCCCTGTATATCAGAATGTGTATCTTAGATATTTCTAAAATTTGCGTGTATGATACTATAAATACATGTTAACGAAATTCCCTATAGAAAACTGTAAATTTCTGTACGCTGATACAGACAGTCTCTTGTACGAAATTCAGTGTAAGATGCTATCAAAAAATAGATTTTATACTTAGTGATTATCCCCGAGATAGTCGTTGGAATATTCCTCTAGTAAATAAAAAACAAATCCCATGGTTTTTAATGAAGGATAAAAACAATGTGAAAATAATTACTCATTTTCATAGGGCTACGTTCTAAACAGTGCACCTACTATAAAAAGTGGAAAATTGTTAGAAAATCAAAAGGTGTAAAGTCTAATGTTGTGGTAAATAAAATTACTTTTGAGGATTATCTCAACTGTATGGAGAAATTTGTCAACAAAAAGCCGTAGGATTACTCTCCACTTTCTAGTTACAAGTCATTGATTTTATAATATTATGTCTTTATATTATTATTTTATTATAATTGATTTTCACTTTCTCACATATCAAATAATGTAAGTTATATATCTCACCTTGTATAGTGGAACTCGATAGCAATTATTTTTATTCGTCATTTTAGAGTTGTTAAAGTAAATTATCAGATTGATTCCAATACAAAATAAGTTTTGTTTATAATAACATTATATAAATATACGCCATGGAACTTTGTCAATACCAAAAAAACTATGTGTTAAAGGGGGGAATATGATGTACATAATACATAATACAGCTTTTATTAGAAATATATATATATATATATATATATATATATATATATATATATATATATATATATATATATATATATATATATATATATATATATATATATATATATATATAGTGAGCAGTTAAAACTGGGGCTGAATCGATGATGTCATCGATAACCGACTTCAATGTGCTTCTCTAAATGTTTATTACTGTTTATAGTTTATATATTAGGTTCATATATGCGATGGCTCGAATAGGAGATTAGATTTGACTGAACGCTCACTTAATATAGAAGTTGTAATTTAAGAAATACAATATCATGTAATTTAAGATTTGTGTTGGTACTTTAGAAACAACTATTTTTAGTTTAATATTCTCTAAAATCTAACATATATATGAGACCATTGATGCACTGCTTATTTATTTCTTCTTTATTATTTTATATTGTTCGAAATGGTCCTGTCTTATATCTTAAAAAAGGCGTGCGGCACTATATTAGCTTAATCTTTGTAGATATGTATACATTCACTGAAACAAAGAAACGTCAGCGATTTTAGTAATTAGAACGTTAATAGTTCGGATACTTAGATTATCATAGTTCGGGTGCTTAGATGAAATACAAATATACTTAACAAAACAGAACATATAATTTTCTAAATTCACTTATCTTTGTAATATCAATATATGCAGATCATTCAACAGTTTTTACATGTGCTTAAGTTTATCTGGGGAATAATTTTAATTCATGCATTATGCACATTTAGAGAGATGGATTACAATTTTGTTCAATAGCGACTCGATGTTACGATCGATTAAATTTGTTAAGCGTTATTCAGGAAAAATATTCCTTTTTTATATTTCTAGCAAATTATTGTGTTCATCTAGGGAACTGGTCGAGTATCGTATAGATCCCACGACTTGGATATTTTATGTGGTCTGACAGAAGAACAGCTTGAAGAAATAGAAATGAAGTTTTCGCATTATGCTCTAAGATTATCGCAAATTATTGAAATCAAATTGTTGAAAATGAGTAACAGCTTCTGCACATTTCAATCATGTAACAAAGTTGTTCGTGAGCTCATCTATAAGTCCGATTATTCTTTTGACAATATCTGAGAGAATCATCCACTTAAATATATCTAATGACTCCTTACAAATTCCTTTTTACGGTGCTGCAATAATGTATCTTAAAGTATTTTAAAGTGAATTTTTCATCGTTGTCGATGACGACGGGTTATCCTCGAAGATGTCTGTGTTATTCGCCTTCAACTTCCACGTCACTACCCATGACAAATCAAAATGCTACATTTGCAGTTTTTTTATCGATAGGAAGTCATAAATTATTTTTTATTGATTTATCCCCAGATTAGAATGTATACTTGAGGTGGTTGTTGACAATGTTTTGTCTATCAGACCGAAATTTTACAGTTTGTTTACATTTAAGTCACGTTCCTTAAACCAGCCTGCGACGTTTTCGTCAACAAGTCAAAACTTGTTTGTATGTGTTTTAAATCTGATTCTGCATTTCTTCGTTGGGTTGCTTTCACTCTCACGTTATATCATTGATATTGGGAAATCATAAATTAATTTTTTTCGGTTCTCTTATAATCACTTTTTAAATAGACGTTGTTTGCGTCCAATTTCTCATATTACCAAATTTCGTGCTGTTACATCGTGACTGTGAAAAATGTTTTTTTTATGTTAAATAAAATCTGCATTCTACAATCCGCTTTTTTAAGAAATTTCGTTAACGGACTTGAAGAGTAATGACAATGTTATTTTATTTTGAACGATGAATGTATCAAAATATTATTGGAATTAAAGATAGATTAAATTTTTTAAAACATTTATATTTTGCAGATATTGTGAAAAACGCAAATGTATATTAATTAAAAATAAAAACTTTTATATAATAATATCACATGTATTTTGATTTTGCGTTGCGATTTATATTCATCAAAATTATTTACCAAGTCATCTTTAATGTTTCTTGGAATATCTGTTAAAAGCAATAAAATCTCTAGCACTTCTCATATTTTCACATACAACTTTACTAGATAAATAATATAAACTTTTGACATTAAAACTATCTGTTACCACTCTATATTTATATATATAAAAATCAACAGTTTTCTTTCTAAGACCCCTTCTTATTTTTCATTCAAATATCACACCTTCCTATCTTACTCGCTACCTAGTCCTCAGATTTCTCGCCTATCTGACATCCACCGCGCTCCCCCAGATTTCAAATTTCTAGCCCTGTATTATCAGCTTTGTTTCTTTTTTAGCCTATACTTATATTACTACCTACCATCCATGTCTCTACATACCTCCCTAGTCTTCAGATTTTTAATATTAACAACTAGCCAACTGTATTTCATTTATATCTGAATCACCTAAATAGGTAGGTAAAAATCCATATCAACAGTAAAGATGAACAATATATACAACATGTAATAGAGATTAAAAAATTATAATTCCAAATAACCAATACTGAAACACTAGTTTTTTTTTCCTATCGAATATGATTTTTACACTTTAAATAATGCTTGAATGAGACGTATTTAGATGGATGTTATTCTATTATCTTATTGAAGCTAAATATAATGATAAATACATTATTTTCCTTTTTGGTTTATAACTCTTTTATTTATTAACCTATTTAAAATATTCTATCTTGTGATTATGTTCAATTAATTGTTTAATGAATTTTAGTCTTTATTCGATTGAAATCTGATAAAGTTTAAGATAAGGCCCTTTTGGCATATTGCGCCAGATGATCAAAGTCGATGTATACCCACGTAAAATTTCACTTCGATAGAACAGAATGGAACTAAGATTTTTACTTTCTTAAGTAATTGATTCCGTTAGACTATTCAGTAGACATCATTAGGTTCATATATCAAGTTTAATTGAAATCCAACGCCATGAACTCGAAGGATATAAAATTTAAAATACAGGAAATAAATTACATTTCTTTCATGTGTTTTCTCTTTACACCTGACCGACCTAGATTTCAAATTTCCTGCCTTCCTACCGTGATCCCCAGATTTCAAATTTTCCACCAACACTGTTTTACGCAGATGATATTTAATACGATTTGGATTTATGACCTTGATCTCAATTCCGATGTTAGTCGGCTTTAATCACAGTCTACAATAGTGGCAAAACACCAGTTTGTTTACATTTAAGTCACGTTCCTTAACTCAGCTGGCGACACTTTTTTTAACAAGTCAAGACTTCGTTGAATTTGCATTCTATATAATAAGCGACAAGTAGGTTAAAAGAAAAAATTACTCAGCATTTAATCATCCACGTGCAGATAATTTTTGTTTATTCACCAGACCAGCTTATTTAGTCTACAATAGCATAGCAAACATTTTAGTCACGTTTTCAAGTCGTACCATCATACAGGTGTACCAATCCAAATATAGTGGCTTTTTAGTACCAACTTAGGAAAAATGAAATCCCTGTTTTTACCATAAATACATTTTCTTTGTCTATAACTTTTTTATTTATTAACCTATTTAAAATATTCTCTCTTATGATTATCAATTCAATTAATTTTTTAATGAATTTTAGTCTTTATTCGATTGAAATCGGATAAAGTTTAAGATAAGGCCCTTTTGACTGCGTTAGATGTCCACGTAACAACCCCCACCCTCATGCCCCTTTGCCAGCATGTTTTTTTCTTAACGCAGCCACACCCCTCTTTTCTTAATGCAGTCCTATTTTTTTTCTTAATGCAGACATGTTTTTTCTTACCCCCACCCTCTTTTTTCTTAATGCAGCCATATTTTTTTCTTAATGTAGAAATGTTTTTTTCTTAATGCATTTTTTTACCCCCCACCCTCTTTTTTCTTAATGCAGTCATATTTTTTTCTTAATGCAGACATGTTTTTTCTTACCCCCACCCTCTTTTTTCTTAATGCAGCCACGCCTCTTTTTTCTTAATGCAGCCATATTTTTTTCTTAATGCAGACATGTTTTTTCCACGCCCTCTTTTTTCTTAATGCAGCCATATTTTTTTCTTACCCCCCACCCTCTTTTTTCTTAATGCAGCCACGCCCCTTTTTTCTTAATGCAACCATATTTTTTTCTTAATGCAGACATGTTTTTTTTCCACACCCTCTTTTCTCTTAATGCATTCTTTTTCTTACCCCCCCACCCTCTTTTTCATAATGCAGCCACGCCCCTTTTTTCTTAATACAGCCATGTATTTTTCTTACTCCCACCCCCTCGCCGAAGAAGACCCTCTGGTTATTGACCAACAAGCACTTCTTCAGAACTTACAACAGCGACACCTGGAATATCCGGGCGGCGGCTTGACGAACTAACCCATCTTTGGTCACTCCCGATGGACACATGCCATCCGCATCAAAAGTAGCCTGAGAGCGGTTTTATATATATATATATATATATATATATATATATATATATATATATATATATATATATATATATATATATATATATATATATCGTGGCACGCTAGGATAGGTAGGAGTAACTCTACTAGACCATTGTTGGCCGTAGGCTTTTGGGACTAACGATCCCAAGGGTCTAAATTTGGTTCCAAACCAAACCAGAGAAAGTGCTCTTTACAATCGGCCTTGGATGGATGTAGGTCAGAGACAGGTGGGAGGGGTCTTACCGGACCGTCTCAATGGCAACGACCAAGGCAGTGGACATGGATGCTTTAGGTGGACGTGGGAACTACGGGATGATGTTACGAAAGCAGCAGTTTTGACCGCAGGGGATACATGGAGAGATTGCACGCAGCTTGGAGTGAAATGCACCCCGAGCATCGCGCCTTCTCTAAACAAAATCTGAGGACTAGGTAGTCTATCTGCGAAGGTCAGGATATGTGAAGCAGCCCCGTCCGTCAGCCCGATATACTACTTGCTGCACCTATACCGTAGCAAAGAGTTGACGGGGAAAATCCACGAGAGTATACCGAGCCCTCCATAAAGACAAGAGGTAACCTTAATATCAGGGTTAACCTAAAGCCACAAGACTTGCCAAGAATGGATGCTAGAATCGATGAGGAACTTCCAGAAGATGCAGACATCTGGCAGATCAATTGTGCCGTCTACAACGCCGCTAAGGAATTCGTTCCACGTGAGAGGTCAAACTCTTTCAGCAGGAACGAGAAAACCAAGCGGTGTGTAGAGCAGATCGGAGGCAAACTACAGTCGGCCAGACAGCATGTCTCCCGAATCCAGAGTGTGGTGGAATATATAAGAAAGAATCGGCAGTTTACACCTAAAGTCCGACGTATTATCGCAGGACTCAGACGACATCACACTCTAAATCAAATGGCGCTCTTAGCTACCAAGGAGCACTGTTTAGACAGGATTCGAGCATTTATGGCGATTAAGAAAACTTTGAATAGTCGGATAAGGAGCATGGAACGAAACAAATTGTTCCGTACAAATACCTCTCGCCTTATTCAGGAGCAACAAGCACTTATTAGAACTAAGAACGTCGCTGCCCCGGGCCCAGATGGATTATATGGTGGTGGAAACGGTTTCCGTCGACACACCGCCGTCTGACCCTTTCAATTCGTGATTGAACGAGGGGCAGCAGAATCCGAATTAGTTTGTCCCCGATTTGTAGTTATCCCCGAGAAGGGGAATTTGTCCGATCCGAAAAATTATAAGCCGATTACGTGCCAACACTTGCTACAAGTTGTTTACATGCATATTGTATGTCAGGACGTTGGAGCACGTGAAACCAGTCCTTCAAGAGTAGGGGAGCAACGCGGTGCAAAGAAGGACCAGACAGGTTACAAAGAAAAACCTGTTGATAGACCGCTGTATTACGCAGGACTCTGTATAATACAAGCGGAATCTATCGATGGCCTGGATAGACCACCGCAAGGCATTTGATTCAACATCTCAGAAGCTGTTGATTCACCTGCTCGAATGTCTTGCAGTACCAGCACCAATAGTGAGATGCATACAACACCTACGACTGCTATGGAAGACGCGCTGCACCATAATATCCGGTGAACAGCGGGTAAGCACGGAGCCAGTACTGTTTAAGAGATGAGTGTTTCAGGGCATTCCCTAAGCCCTCTCCTATTTTGTATCTCGCCCCTGTCACTTGAATTTTGCCAAACTCGCGGGTACAATTGTGGACCACCCAATACGCGAAGGCATAAGGTCACTCATTTGTGTTACATGGATGACCTCAGGATCTATGCCTCTGGAGATCAAGGCTTGAAAAACGCCTCCAGGTTAGTGCAAGACTACACGTGGGCAATTGGCATGGAATTCGGATTGGACAAGTGTCCAGTTTTCCATTTTAAGAGAGGGCGATCTACGGAGATTCCTGAAGATGCGCAATTAGCAGACGGGGACATCCTAAAACATTTGGATGCTGGGGAGATGTACGCGTACCTGAGTGTGAATCAGAATTATATCCCGGATACGCAACGCGTAAAGGACGCTCTCCGTGGCAAGTACAGACATCGACTCCGAAAGATTTTTTATCAGATCTATCGGGGAACAACAAAGTGTCTGCAACAAATAGGCTCGCCATTCCGGTACTGCTCTACTCCATCGGAGTAGTAAAGTGGATTGTCGATGACCTGCGTAGGTTAGACAGGGAAACCCGAAAGATGATGGACATACATAGAAGCATTCATCCAAGATCGTCTGTTCCTCGGCTAATTCTCCCCAGACAATAGTGAGGCCGAGGACTCTTGAACCTGCAGTGTATGTATGACAGATTAGTCCTGGGCATAGGATGTAACGTCGTCCGTACCTCGGATCCACTCATGCGGCTAGTGCAACTAGCGTAGTCGCGGAGGTGAGAGCGGGCCTATTTAAGGCAGCACAATAAGCCGCAGAACGATTCAGTCCCAGATTCGACCACAGATGAAGAGGCAGGCAAGGTGATGACATACAGTCAAGCAATGAATTGGAGCCGAATCGTCTGAAAGCCCAAATCAAAGCTATATATATATATATATATATATATATATATATATATATATATATATATATATATATATATATATATATATTATATGAATATAAATATATATATATATATATATATATATATATATATATATATATATATATATATATATATATATATATATATATATATATATATATATATATATATATATATATATTACCCCTGTCACTTGTACTTCGCCAAACGCGCGGGTACGATTGCGGACCACCCAATAATCGAAGGCATAAGGTAACCCATTTGTTTTACATGGATGACCTCAAGATCTATTACTCTGGAGAGCGAAGCTTGAAAAACGCCCTCAGGGTAGTGCAAGACTGCACGTGGGCAATTGGCATTTAATTACGATTGGACAAGTGTGCAGTCTTCCATCTCAAGAGAGGGCGATCTACGGGGATCCCTGAAGATACGCAGAGAGCAGACGGAAGCATCCTAAAACATTTGGAAACGTACGCGTACCTGGGTGTAAATCAAAACTATATCCAGGATACGTAATGCCTAAAGAACGCTCTCCGTGGCAAGTACAGACACTGACTCTGAAAAATTTGGTCATCAGATCTATCGGGGAAGTTTTTCCCAATAGCAACAAATTTTCTGCAACAAACTGCTCCACTGCTTCGAAGTAGTGAAATAGACTGTCTATGACCTGCGTAAGTTAGACAGGGAAACCCGAAAAATGATACACATACATAAAAGCATTCATCCAAGATGGTCTGTTCCTCGGCTGTACCTTCCGAGACAATGGGGAGACCGAGGACACTTGAACCTGGAGTGTATGCATGACAGATTTTTCCTAGGCTAGCATGTAACGTCGTCCGTAGCCCAGATACACTCATGCGGCTAGTGAGCGACCATGAAGTCGCAAAGGTGGGAGCGGGCCTATTTAAGGCAGCATAAAAATCCGCAGAGCGATTCGGTCTCACATTCGACCACAGACGGAGAGGCAGGCAAGGTGATGACATGCAGTTAATCACTGAACTGGAGTCGAATCGTCTGAAAGCCCAAATCAAAGCGGTCGAACATAGAAATCTGCTTAGGGAGCATCTCGATAGGCCCCTACATGGAGTCTTCTATAACAACATTGAAGCACAGGGTTCATCGACGGCGATGACTTTCACTTAATTGAGGTCAGCCGAGCTCAGATCGGAGACCGAAGGCTTTATAGCGGCCTGTCAGGATGGTGTCATAAACACCTTGGTATGTTGCAGCCGAGTGATAGGCGTGGAGGTACCTGATATCAACTGCAGGGCCTGCCACCAGGCGCCGGAATCGCTCATGCACCTGCTATCGGCGTGCCCTATATATGCGACTTCGTCCTATGCGACTGCTATCGGCATAACGCGGCATTACGTGTGCTACATTACTGCCTAAGGCATTAGTATAGGGTAGACAAAACACCGGTTCTTACGCTCCCGGATATATTGAGTCTGTTGTCGGGAATGAGAAGTGCCGTATGTATTGGAATTAATCGTACCCGACCGTCAGGTGAACACAAGGTAATAAGCCTGCCGTCGTCCTCCTCGACCATCAAACCAAGATGATGTATGTCGTCGAGTTTTCGGTTCCTACTAAGAAAAACATGACCTTGAAGGAGGAGGAGAAGCGGACCAAATACGTAAGTCTCCGGTGTGAGCTAAGGACGCTGTACCCAGGCTACTCTGTCAAGATGGTGGTTCTGGTTATCGGTGTTCTCGGAAGGATGAAGCCTACGATGCTGTCGGAACTGAAAATCATTTCGAGTTGCCAAAAATCGGTAGAGTGGTTGGCAGGTCAAATGCAGAAAGCGGTCATCTTGGGTTCTCTGCGTTTATTTAGGGCACATAATTATATGGATCCATGGTAATTAACTTTGCAGGCTAGTGAGGCACTGTTGTGGATAATACGCCGGCGCTTTTCTTACGAGGATTGGAGCCATGGGAGAACTGTCCGGTATCCAGAATCAGAATATATATATATATATATATATATATATATATATATATATATATATATATATATATATATATATATATATATATATATATATATATATATATATATATATATATATATATATATATATATATATAATACTCGTGCACACAAAACGACCGCTAATCTCCCATGTAGCGCTGCATAGTGACTAAATTTCCCTGAACCGAAGTATCATTTAAGAGCAACCCCCACCCTTCTACTCCTCCTACCAAATTTTCTACAGGGCAACCAAACTTTAATAACTCTTTGGATCACCCGGTATATAGGTGAATGTACAGCAGTGACTAAGTTAGGTTAGTTTTGATCTCTGTGTAATTAAACTATCTAATAAAGTGCTACAAAGATATTTCAGCGTTGAAGTTTATTTTTTGGTGATCAAACAACGGAAGAAAGTTAATTGACGCAGTCGGGTAGGCTTGTCATCACAGGCTCGCTGACATTGTATGAAACTGGTGGACTTCAGATCCTTTAGACGACAACGGTCCTACATCTCAACATTCAACCCCGCTCCGATCGACCAGGAATAAAACCAAGTAAGTCCGAGTATTTCCTAGCACTGTCCGTATCTTTCTGTCTTCGAACAAATATTAAGATAGTCACGGTACAACCCTAGTAATAATCATTGAAATAATATTATTTGACTAGGTACAATTTGTGATTCAGCTATGTAGAAATTTCGTTTTATCTGACATTGATAGGGAGTAAATCATTAGGTTAAGAACAATTTCAAGCAACAATTTTCGCAAATTTTTAGTACTAATATTAGTCACGGTACAACCCTAGTGATAATCATTGAAATAATATTATTTGACTAGGTATAATTTGTGATTCAGCTAGGTAGAGATTTCGTTTTATCTGACATTGATAGGAAGTAAATCATTAGGTTAAGAACAAATTCAAGCAACAATTTTCGCAAATTTTTAGTACTAATTTTTTTTTTAATGAGTAGACCTTACCCAATTACTCCGCCAAGACAATTAAGTAAAACTAGAGAATTAGATTTACAACACGAACGTATTGGCATGGCTCAATTAGACCTTCAAAAAGTCAAAAATCTTGTTGAATTTATTCCAAATTTCAGAAACTATTTATCTTGAAGACCCTACTAATGCTTATCCTCTGCAGTATTTCGAAACAAAATTCGCTTTTCAATCTCCCTCACAATCTAATACAGCCCAAATTAAGGGCAGCGTTATTTCTAAATTCATTCGTACCGATCATCTTAATGTCAAAGAACGACAACAATTAATTTCCCTTTGTAAAGATTTCAAAGATGTGTTCTTACTTCCTAACCAATCGCTTTCATTCACAAATGACGTAAAGCATAAAATTCGCCTTTCAGATGATACCCCTATCTATATCCGTTCATATCGATTTCCGCATGTCCATAAACAAGCATGATCAAATTCGAAAAATGTTAAATGAAAAAATAATTAGACCCTCTTGTAGTCCTTGGACTAGCCCTGTATGACTCGTATCGAAAAAACCGGACGCTAGTGGAAAATGAAAGTGGCGATTAATTATTGACTATCGCAACTTAAACAAAAAAACGATCGACTACCGTTACACTCCCCAATATTACAGACATTCTTGACAAACTTGGACGATGTAATTATTTTACTACTCTCGATTTAGCGCAAGGCTTTCACCAAATTGAAATGGACCCAAATTCTATTGAAAAAACAGCTTTCGCACTTGAAAATTGCCACTACGAATACCTTAGTATGCTTTTTGGAATCAAAAATGCACCCGCGACATTTCAACATGTAATGGATAACGTACTTAAAAACCTTCAAAATAAAATCTCCATAGTCTATATGGATGACGTTATAAATACGTTATCGTATTTTCTACATCCCTCAAAAGAAGATATTCAAAATTTAAAATTAGTATTTGAGGCTTTTCGAAAATATTCCCTTAAAATTTCTCTTGATAAATCTGAATTCTTAAAAAGCAAACTGCTTTCTTAGGAGATATCATTACTACAGAAGGCATGAAACGAAATCCCAACAAAATTAAAGCAATCAAACGTTTCCCCATTCCGAAAACTGCAAAAGAAATTAAATCATTTTTAGGACTAGTTGGACATTATTGTAAATTCATTGATAATTTCGCAAAACTCACAAAACCTTTAACGAAATGTTTAAATAAAAATGAAAAAAATATTCATACCTCTGAATTTGTTGACTCTTTTGAAAAATGTAAAAATATACTTACAAATGAACCTTTATTAATATACCCAGGTTTTACAAAAATTTTTGAACTTACAACTGACGCCGTTCTCTCCCAAGATAAAAAAACAATCGCTTATGTATCTCGAACATTAAATCTCGCGGAAATAAATTACAGTACTATTGAAAGTAAACTCTTGGCAATCGTTTAAAATTGGGAATCGTTTAAAAGTGGGATTTAAAATATTTGGCAATGCCAAATATTTTAGATCCCACCTTTTTAGTCAAAAAATTTTAATACACTCAGATCATAAAGCTCTCCAATGGCTTTTTTCATTGAAAGACCCACAGTCACGCCTTGTACGTTGGCGACTGAAATTAGAAGAATACGATTACGAAGTTCGTTATAAAAAAGGCAAAACTAACTTAAACGCAGACGCATTTTCTATAATAAATATTGAAGAAATGCATGCCCTTCATGATGAACTTTCTATGATCAATAACCCTGGTACAGAAAATCAAGACGATCTATCTGATTTTCTTGAAAACTTAGACAATATTCCTAATCTAGACTCTGAATATAATTCAGAACCTGAAATAATTCTTGACATCTCTCCAAGCCCAGATCCCGAACGACTTAAGGACTTTCTTAATGATCTTTCGGACGATACACAACACAAAGCACACGAAAATCCTGTTTGCGCACCACCTACCACAGAAAAACCTGTTAACTCTTTTAATCGGCAAATTATCATTAGTGAATCAAACACTCTTGCCGCACGCTTCTTACCCCCACTCGGAAAACCTTTTAACAAAACCCGACCCTAACATTTCATACTAGTATATCAGATGACGAAATTTTCCTTCATCTTAAAAAACTACATCAGCACCACAGACAGTAGTTGTCTCTATTATCATAGCGAAGCTATAAAAGAAAAGAAAACTTCGTTTACTGAGAAATAAATTCAGTCCCCTTACTAAAATTATAATCTCAAATTCCTACGTCACTGACCTATTAGAACATCGTGAAAAAAGAAATTAAATTTTGACATGAAACAAAAACAATACACTGAGGTATCAATGAAACCATCAAACGTATTTCAGTAAAATTCTATTGGTCTAATATGTCTAACGATAGTAATCGTCATGTAAATATCTGCGTTGTTTGTCAACACGCAAAATACGATAAAACACGAGAAATCCACAACATATTAAATTGCAACATACTCCAACACCTACTAAACCTTTGGATGTCTTACATATCGACATTTTTCATATCCAATTAGAAATTTATCTTATTGTTTTAGACCCCTTTTCTAACTACGGACAAGCGATTAAACTCCCTTCAAAACATGATGAGGACATGATGAAGACATTGACTCTGACATTCCTCTATTTATTATACGAATGCGCATCACTGCAAGTAAAACCAATCCGGAATCCTCTCCTTCTAACAATACTGGGTCTAGTTAAAATAATTTCCTACTACTACTCTTTTCTCCATGTAATTAACCTTCACACTGTCGAAAACTAACTTCTAAATATCTTTACTAATTTAATGACCATCAAAGAAGATGCTGTAAAACATGATTCATATATTAAGTGGTTACAATTCACTTTAATAATAAAATATTCAAACGAGGTATAATTATTCCTGTTCAATCACTGTATAACTCTCTCTTTGGTTTAATAAATAACGACGACAGAGAGAAAATTAATGCTAATATCAAAATTTTATAAGATAATCAACATTCAATTGTATCTCAAATAGAGACAAAGACTTAGAGATACTTAAAAATTTAATCAACAATCTTGAAGATACAATAAAAATCGTAGATGCAAATAACAATCACACTACTATAAAACTTAATAACATAATTATTCAAGAACATATACAGGATATAATTAACAATATGAATTTTCTTCAAAATTATTTTTCTAATATTGACAACGCTCTATTGTTCGCCCACCTAAACTTAGTACATTCAAATATTATAACTACTAATGATATCAAAGAAATTTTTGTAAAACTTAAACTTTTATGTAAAACTAACGAAATTCCTATGTTTCATATTCATTATTATTTGAACCCTTTTAAAATTAAAACTTTTATTAAAAATTCAAAACTGTGTATCGAAATTTTAGTACCAGTTCTAAAAGAAAAATCTTATTCTTGGTTCAAACTTATCCCACTACTCTATAAAAGCCTAATAATTATACCCCCTAAATTCTTCCTAATACTCGGCAATGAAAATGAATATGCATGGATTGACCGCCGATTGGAAGAACTACCGCTCTCGATGACATCTACTTGTCTGACAACATTATGGACACTAGCAGTCACTGCATTATCGACATGATCTAACAACATCGCCTATAAAGCTGTGCCAATGCGCCACACACGAAACCTTATCCAGACACTACCTAATGGACAAATTCTGATGATTCCCACATTACCCATTGAAATTAAAGAAAAATGTACCGACTTAGAAATTCAAATATTCAAAGAGACATCACTTATCACCCCTAATGTCAACTGCACTCCTTGGATTGACCAAGAAGAAGTCTACACATCTTCAAATTCACTCCCAACTTCAACTACCTATTTTCTACCAGAGCCACTTATTACATCAAATTATTTTTAATTCTCTCTACACAATGTGCCTACCACGGAATTAAAGGAACTCCATCAACAACTTCGTGATACATTAATTTATCAGCTACCGATTTGGACACAATCGATCACCCCTGGATCGTTACACTCTGTATCAGTATTTTTACAATATTCCTGATAATAGGCCTCCTGTATATCTACAACCGATGCAGAACCAAGAACCCCATCAAAATTAAATTGTCAACCCTTAAGGACCCTTCTCCGACTATGCTTCCGTCTATGACGGGAGGAATTATATATAATGTAATCGTTAACTGTTATATTTATTTTTAGTCGGGGATTCACAGAAAACACGTAACATAAGGTTAAATAGAATAAAGAACAATTGCCATTAATGAAACAATGCTGACTGTACAATTCTCGAGCTTATATATATATATATATATATATATATATATATATATATATATATATATATATATATATATATATATATATATATATATATATATATATATGTCATATGTCATATATATATATGACAGAGTCAATGTCTTCATCATGTAACAAGGAGGACGGTTTTAGTTGCTTTTATGAAAAGTTCCAACAGAAGTATCGACAGTGGAACCTTTGTCTTTGTGAATTGAGACACGTTTAAAGATCGGTTTTATTTTAGGGTCACGTGGGGTTTTTATATTTAGGTATTCTTGAGATAATATACCTACAGGTTGGGAGTCATCTAAGTTTTTGTTTCGTCTAGAAAGTACTTGTGCTTTCGATACGACCTTATACCGTTTGAAAGAGTTGTTTTGTAATGGTTTTTATTGAGTTAATGGGTAATTTTGGCCTCACTTAACTTGAATTGTCTTTGTCAAGATGTGAAGAGATAACATTAAAAGGAGTTAATTTTGTCACTTAGTGTACAGAATTATTATAACAGGAAACGGCTAAGGTTATGAGATAAGTTAACGGCTTATTAGGATGGTCAATTTTTAAGATTAGAAGGGAGTCAAGAAGCATAGAATGGAAACGTTCAACTAGACTATTACTGTTGGAATTTCTAATTGAAGTTATGTGAAATTCTATACCATATAGATGACAATATTCTTTGAGTAGAAGATTATTGAATTCTTTGCCAGCGTCGGCAATAATTTGGGAAAGCGTTACTACGTAGGAAGTGAATTGAATTAAGGGTTGGACAATATCAATTGCATGTTTTGAAGGGAGTTTAATCGCTTGTCCGTAGTTAGAAAAGGGATCTAAAACAATAAGATAAATTTCTAATTGGATATGAAAAATGTCGATATGTAAGACATCCAAAGGTTTAGTAGGTGTTGGAGTATGTTGCAATTTAATATGTTGTGGATTTCTCGTGTTTTATCGTATTTTGCGTGTTGACAAACAACGCAGATATTTACATGACGATTACTATCGTTAGACATATTAGACCAATAGAATTTTACTGAAATACGTTTGATGGTTTCATTGATACCTCAGTGTATTGTTTTTGTTTCATGTCAAAATTTAATTTCTTCAATTTTTTCACGATGTTCTAATAGGTCAGTGACGTAGGAATTTGAGATTATAATTTTAGTAAGGGGACTGAATTTATTTCTCAGTAAACGAAGTTTTCTTTTCTTTTATAGCTTCGCTATGATAATAGAGACAACTACTGTCTGTGGTGCTGATGTAGTTTTTTAAGATGAAGGAAAATTTCGTCATCTGATATACTAGTATGAAATGTTAGGGTCGGGTTTTGTTAAAAGGTTTTCCGAGTGGGGGTAAGAAGCGTGCGGCAAGAGTGTTTGATTCACTAATGATAATTTGCCGATTAAAAGAGTTAACAGGTTTTTCTGTGGTAGGTGGTGCGCAAACAGGATTTTCGTGTGCTTTGTGTTGTGTATCGTCCGAAAGATCATTAAGAAAGTCCTTAAGTCGTTCGGGATCTGGGCTTGGAGAGATGTCAAGAATTATTTCAGGTTCTGAATTATATTCAGAGTCTAGATTAGGAATATTGTCTAAGTTTTCAAGAAAATCAGATAGATCGTCTTGATTTTCTGTACCAGGGTTATTGATCATAGAAAGTTCATCATGAAGGGCATGCATTTCGTCAATATTTATTATAGAAAATGCGTCTGCGTTTAAGTTAGTTTTGCCTTTTTTATAACGAACTTCGTAATCGTATTCTTCTAATTTCAGTCGCCAACGTACAAGGCGTGACTGTGGGTCTTTCAATGAAAAAAGCCATTGGAGAGCTTTATGATCTGAGTGTATTAAAATTTTTTGACTAAAAAGGTGGGATCTGAAATATTTGGCATTGCCAAATATTTTAAATCCCACTTTTAAACGATTGCCAAGAGTTTACTTTCAATAGTACTGTAATTTATTTCCGCGAGATTTAATGTTCGAGATACATAAGCGATTGTTTTTTTATCTTGGGAGAGAACGGCGTCAGTTGTAAGTTCAAAAATTTTTGTAAAACCTGAGTATATTAATAAAGGTTCATTTGTAAGTATATTTTTACATTTTTCAAAAGAGTCAACAAATTCAGAGGTATGAATATTTTTTTCATTTTTATTTAAACATTTCGTTAAAGGTTTTGTGAGTTTTGCGAAATTATCAATGAATTTACAATAATGTCCAACTAGTCCTAAAAATGATTTAAAATTTCTTTTGCAGTTTTCGGAATGGGGAAACGTTTGATTGCTTTAATTTTGTTGGGATTTCGTTTCATGCCTTCTGTAGTAATGATATCTCCTAAGAAAGCAGTTTGCTTTTTAAGAATTCAGATTTATCAAGAGAAATTTTAAGGGAATATTTTCGAAAAGCCTCAAATACTAATTTTAAATTTTGAATATCTTCTTTTGAGGGATGTAGAAAATACGATAACGTATTTATAACGTCATCCATATAGACTATGGAGATTTTATTTTGAAGGTTTTTAAGTACGTTATCCATTACATGTTGAAATGTCGCGGGTGCATTTTTGATTCCAAAAAGCATACTAAGGTATTCGTAGTGGCAATTTTCAAGTGCGAAAGCTGTTTTTTCAATAGAATTTGGGTCCATTTCAATTTGGTGAAAGCCTTGCGCTAAATCGAGAGTAGTAAAATAATTACATCGTCCAAGTTTGTCAAGAATGTCTGTAATATTGGGGAGTGTAACGGTAGTCGATCGTTTTTTTGTTTAAGTTGCGATAGTCAATAATTAATCGCCACTTTCATTTTCCACTAGCGTCCGGTTTTTTCGATACGAGTCATACAGGGCTAGTCCAAGGACTACAAGAGGGTCTAATTATTTTTTCATTTAACATTTTTCGAATTTGATCATGCTTGTTTATGGACATGCGGAAATCGATATGAACGGATATAGATAGGGGTATCATCTGAAAGGCGAATTTTATGCTTTACGTCATTTGTGAATGAAAGCGATTGGTTAGGAAGTAAGAACACATCTTTGAAATCTTTACAAAGGGAAATTAATTGTTGTCGTTCTTTGACATTAAGATGATCGGTATGAATGAATTTAGAAATAACGCTGCCCTTAATTTGGGCTATATTAGATTGTGAGGGAGATTGAAAAGCGAATTTTGTTTCGAAATACTGCAGAGGATAAGCATTAGTAGGGTCTTCAAGATAAATAGTTTCTGAAATTTGGAATAAATTCAACAAGATTTTTGACTTTTTGAAGGTCTAATTGAGCCATGCCAATACGTTCGTGTTGTAAATCTAATTCTCTAGTTTTACTTAATTGTCTTGGCGGAGTAATTGGGTAAGGTCTACTCATTAAAAAAAAAATTAGTACTAAAAATTTGCGAAAATTGTTGCTTGAATTTGTTCTTAACCTAATGATTTACTTCCTATCAATGTCAGATAAAACGAAATCTCTACCTAGCTGAATCACAAATTATACCTAGTCAAATAATATTATTTCAATGATTATTACTAGGGTTGTACCGTGACTATCTTAATATTTGTTCGAAGGCAGAAAGATACGGACAGTGCTAGGAAATACTCGGACTTACTTGGTTTTATTCCTGGTCGATCGGAGCGGGGTTGAATGTTGAGATGTAGGACCGTTGTCGTCTAAAGGATCTGAAGTCCACCAGTTTCATACAATGTCAGCGAGCCTGTGATGACAAGCCTACCCGACTGCGTCAATTAACTTTCTTCCGTTGTTTGATCACCAAAAAATAAACTTCAACGCTGAAATATCTTTGTAGCACTTTATTAGATAGTTTAATTACACAGAGATCAAAACTAACCTAACTTAGTCACTGTTGTACATTCACCTATATACCGGGTGATCCAAAGAGTTATTAAAGTTTGGTTGCCCTGTAGAAAATTTGGTAGGAGGAGTAGAAGGGTGGGGGTTGCTCTTAAATGATACTTCGGTTCAGGGAAATTTAGTCACTATGCAGCGCTACATGGGAGATTAGCGGTCGTTTTGTGTGCACGAGTATATATATATATATATATATATATATATATATATATATATATATATATATATATATATATATATATATATATATATATATATATATATATATATATATATATATATTCTGATTTTGGATACCGGACAGTTCTCCCATGGCTCCAATCCTCGTAAGAAAAGCGCCGGCGTATTATCCACAACAGTGCCTCACTAGCCTGCAAAGTTAATTACCATGGATCCATATAATTATGTGCCCTAAATAAACGCAGAGAACCCAAGATGACCGCTTTCTGCATTTGACCTGCCAACCACTCTACCGATTTTTGCAACTCGAAATGATTTTCAGTTCCGACAGCATCGTAGGCTTCATCCTTCCGAGAACACCGATAACCAGAACCACCATCTTGACAGAGGTAGCCTGGGTACAGCGTCCTTAGCTCACACCGGAGACTTACGTATTTGGTCCGCTTCTCCTCCTCCTTCAAGGTCATGTTTCTCTCAGTAGGAACCGAAAACTCGACGACATACATCATCTTGGTTTGATGGTCGAGGAGGACGACGGCAGGCTTATTACCTTGTGTTCACCTGACGGTCGGGTACGATTAATTCCAATACATACGGCACTTCTCATTCCCGACAACAGACTCAATATATCCGGGAGCGTAAGAACCGGTGTTTTGTCTACCCTATACTAATGCCTTAGGCAGTAATGTAGCACACGTAATGCCGCGTTATGCCGATAGCAGTCGCATAGGACGAAGTCGCATATATAGGGCACGCCGATAGCAGGTGCATGAGCGATTCCGGCGCCTGGTGGCAGGCCCTGCAGTTGATATCAGGTACCTCCACGCCTATCACTCGGCTGCGACATACCAAGGTGTTTATGACACCATCCTGACAGGCCGCTATAAAGCCTTCGGTCTCCGATCTGAGCTCGGCTGACCTCAATTAAGTGAAAGTCATCGCCGTCGATGAACCCTGTGCTTCAATGTTGTTATAGAAGACTCCATGTAGGGGCCTATCGAGATGCTCCCTAAGCAGATTTCTATGTTCGACCGCTTTGATTTGGGCTTTCAGACGATTCGACTCCAGTTCAGTGATTAACTGCATGTCATCACCTTGCCTGCCTCTCCGTCTGTGGTCGAATGTGAGACCGAATCGCTCTGCGGATTTTTATGCTGCCTTAAATAGGCCCGCTCCCACCTTTGCGACTTCATGGTCGCTCACTAGCCGCATGAGTGTATCTGGGCTACGGACGACGTTACATGCTAGCCTAGGAAAAATCTGTCATGCATACATTCCAGGTTCAAGTGTCCTCGGTCTCCCCATTGTCTTGGAAGGTACAGCCGAAGAACAGACCATCTTGGATTAATGCTTTTATGTATGTGTATCATTTTTCGGGTTTCCCTGTCTAACTTACGCAGGTCATCGACAGTCTATTTCACTACTTCGAAGGAGTAGAGCAGTACCGGAATGGCGAGCATATTTGTTGCAGAAAATTTGTTGCTGTTGGGAAAAACTTCCCCGATAGATCTGATGACCAAATTTTTCAGAGTCAGTGTCTGTACTTGCCACGGAGAGCATCCTTTAGGCATTACGTATCCTGGATGTAGTTTTGATTTACACCCAGGTACGCGTATGTTTCCAAATGTTTTAGGATGCTTCCGTCTGCTATCTGCGCATCTTTAGGGATCCCCGTAGATCGCCCTCTCTTGAGATGGAAGACTGCACACTTGTCCAATCGTAATTAAATGCCAATTGCCCACGTGCAGTCTTGCACTATCCTGAGGGCGTTTTTCAAGCTTCGCTCTCCAGAGTAATAGATCTTGAGGTCATCCATGTAAAACAAATGGGTTACCTTATGCCTTCGATTATTGGGTGGTCCGCAATCGTAAATCGTACCCGCGCGTTTGGCGAAGTTCAAGTGACAGGGGTAATATATATATATATATATATATATATATATATATATATATATATATATATATATATATGTATATATATATATATATATATATATATATATATATATATATGTATATATATATATATATATATATATATATATATATATATATATATATGTATATATATATATATATATATATATATATATATATATATATATATATATATATATATATATATATATATATATATATATATATATATATATATATATATACAAGGTGAGTCTTTACAGTGTACATATATGTTAACCACCTAATGGCTACAACTAGTAAATGACTGTTGTGAAAATCACTTTTTGATATCGGCCTTATTAACGAAGTTATTGAATTTTTAATATTTAGAAAAATTTGCTCAATATTATGAGAACCACTTATTTGTTGTGTCCACTATATCCATGATACAAGTTTGATCAGATGTATAGTGGCCATTGTTGCCAAATCTCCACTTCGTGATACATTAATTTATCAGCTCCCGATTTGGACGCAATCGATCACCCCTGGATCGTTACACTCTGTATCAGTATTTTTACAATATTCCTGGTAATAGGCCTCCTGTATATCTACAACCGACGCAGAACCAAGAACCCCATCAAAATTAAATTGTCAACCTACAGGGACCCTTCTCCGACTATGCCTCCGTCTATGACGGGAGGAATTATATATAATGTAATCGGTAACTGTTATATTTATTTTTAGTCGGGGTTCACAGAAAACACGTAACATAAGGTTAAATAGAATAAAGAACAATTGCCATTAATGAAAAAATTCTGACTGTACAATTCTCGAGCTTATATATATATATATATATATATATATATATATATATATATATATATATATATATATATATATATATATATATATATATAATTCTTCTGTACGTGTGTATGTCACTGAACTCCTCCTAAACGGTTGGACCGATTTTAATAAAAATTTTTTGTGTCTTCAGGTGGATTCACGAATGGTTTAGATTTACAATTCGGTCCAATTTAAATTGTTTATTTGATTAATTTTTCATTTATAAATTGTTGTTGATTTTGGAATGTTTTACATCCAAACGGATCCGGTAGACTACGCTACGATCGCAGTATCGAATATTCAATAATATTCTATTTTAATTCCAGTCTGTCCCGACAGTTGGTGCTGCGATCAAATTCCTTCGTGTTATTATTGTGTTACAAAAAATCGTGTGCTAATTGAAATATTACATTAAGATGTAATTAGTGTTTGAAGAGTTTTGAAATGTGCATAAAAAACTATACATTTTGCAAATTTAGTGCAGAATTGAAGTGAGTATTTTATATAATTTTCTATCAAATTTACACGTGCGTTGATTAACAACCGCCCTAACCTACAAATTTATTTGTGTAGCTAATTGATTTCATAACAAATTTTTTCAATTGTTTTTATTTTAAATTATTCCTTTTTGGAAATATTAAATAAAAAAAAAGCAAAAAAATAAAATTACACATTTTTTATCTAAAATTTGGTACAATAAATCTTTTCAGTCCTGTTACTTAATTAAAATTTGATCTTCAATAAGTTACTCATATTCGTCGTGTACTATTTTACAGTATTTTATTTTTACAGAAAAATGCCAGATTGTTACAGCTTATTCAAAAAAGTTTGAAATTTTCGAATTAAAGACGTGTACAGGACAACGTCTGTCGGGTCCGTTAGTATATATATATATATATATATATATATATATATATATATATATATATATATATATATATATATATATATATATATATTAGTTAGATTAGACCAAGTTAGATTAGTTTTTATCCATGTATAATTAAAGTATCTAATAAAGTGCTACGGAAATATTTCGGCATTGAAGTTTATTTTTTGTTCATAAAACAAGGGAAGAAAGTTAACTATTAAGAAGAACTATAAGAAAGTCGCCATCATATTTATGAACTGATTCTCAAAAGTGTATTTGCAATAAAATTCTACCAAATCGTTAGCAGCCCTAGTATATCGCTTTTCAAAAATACAAGAACTCGCGGATCAATTCAGCCATCTCCATACGTTTGAAAGTCATGGGAAAGATTAAGAAGCTGGGAAAATGGGTTCCACATGAACTGAATGAAAGACAGCAGGAAAACCGAAAAACCAGTTGCAAAGTGCTGCTCGCCAGGTACAAAAGAACATCATTTCGAATTGTGACTGGCGATGAAAAGTGGATATATTTCGAGAATCCTAAGCGTAAAAGATAATGGGTTACTCCCGGGGATCAGAAGTGTATGATCTATTATGAGTTACTAAAACCTGGCCAAGCCGGTAATACTGAACACTACCGACAATAAATGATCGATTTGAATCAAGATTTGCGTGAATAACGACTATAATATCAAAAAAGGAAACATAAAGTGATTTTGCTTCATGACAATGCGTCATCACACACAACAAAACCAGTCAAGGAAAGTTCAGTTGGGAAATACTTTCGCATGCGGCTTACTCACCAGATCTGGCTCCGTCTGATTACTACTTATTTGCATCGATGGGACACGCAATTGCTGAGCAGGGCTTCACTTCTTTCGAAAATGAGTCGATGATTGGTTTGCCTCAAAAGAGAAATAATTCTTTGGCATGGAATTCACAAATTGTCAGAGAGATGAGAAAAATGTATAGCTAGCAATGGGCAATACTTCGAATAAAATATTTTTTGTCATTTTCATATAATAAACGTGTATTATATATATATATATATATATATATATATATATATATATATATATATATATATACATATATATATATATATATATATATATATATATATATATATATATATATATATATATATATAATATTTTGAAATCTTTTCAAGGTAATACTACTTCCGGTTATCCCGGAAGTCGCCAGTAACTTCCTTATTTTAAAAAGAACACCCGGTATATTATTTCATTTTTGGATTCCTGAGAAAATTTCATGAATTCCATCAAGTTTCCCTATACCTATTTTCAACTGTTTCTTAGATATCTTGATTATTTTAAAAATTTTGAAAGACAGCTTTATTTTCAACACTGTGCCTTTTACCAATTTTCGACTGGTGCTAAGCGCTTCTGGGGTAGACGGAAGCACAAGAATCGTATTTTCGGAATCCACATTGACAATTAATGTATCGCAAACAGGGTGTCCAAAACTTTATCACCAATTACATCATTTTCAAAGTTGAATAAGTTCGTTATTTAAAATGTGACACCCTGTATATTATTGGATGATCGGATGCAGAATTTGATTCTGCATCAATTCGTTATACCTATTTCCAATGGTTTTCTTCTTAATCCATTATTTTTTATTAAAAACCGATGAAACTCTAAAAGTCCTATCTAGTAAGCCTTAATTTTGACAGGAATTGAAACCATGTTGATTTTATGTCAAAGCAGTATCAGCTCACAAATTCGTGAGGTATCTACTTACAATTCTACTTATTTTGTTAGTTTTATCAAGTATAGTTTATAATGGAAAATATTGAAGAATATTCCAATAATGATTTGCTAAATCTGTTTTATACGCATGGTGAATGTAAACGAATTATCAGACGAATATGCAGACTTTTTAACTAACGATATCAGGACCTACCAACAATGATTCCCGGAAAATTCGCAAGAATCGAAGCTCGGTTTATGGCAAGTGGGAGTGTAAGGGCAACACGAAATCACCGAAAATAGATAATGAAGATAACGAGGTGAATGTGTTGGCTTATTTTTAAGCTTATCCACGGACTTCAACTCCAGCAGCAGCGCTGGATTTGGGTATTTCAAGAGCATAAATCCACAGAATATTAAGAAAACATAAAATGCATCCTTTTTCTGAGATAATTGTACACGGATTACGTTTTGGTGATGAGACAAGACGAATCGACTTCGAGTTCATGTGCATAAAAATGACCGAAGATCCGAGATTTCTTCAAAAGATTATGTGGACTGATGAATCAAAATTCAGCAGGCAAGGAATTATATATCGCCGAAATAATCACTGCTGGGCACAAGATAATCCACACGTCATAAGGGAAAATAATCGCCAGGACCACTTTAGTTTTAATGTTTTTTGTTTAATTATGGACAATAGAGTGGCATTTCAAGTGTACGATGAAAATTTGAATGGGGATAGATATCTGGAGATACTCAGAGAGTTTGTTAGTGATTTCCTAAATGCAATACCTCCACTTGACAGGTATCAGCTGGATGGTGCTCCAGCACATTTCACTATAGCTGTACATCAGAAGTTGACCTTAATGTTCGAGGATCGGCGGATTGGCCACAGGGACCTCGGAATTGGCCACCAAGATCACCCGATTTTATGCCTTTGGATATTTACCCCTGGGGCCGTATAAAGGAACTAGTGTACTCTAGGCTTGTACAAACTAACGAATGACGTCCTAATGAACTTCGGGGGTATGTTTCGCGAGGAGTATATGACAGAGTTATCCAGTGTTTGAACCAAAATGGTGGAACAATTATTGTAATTTTACATTCATTCATTATTTCTTGTCATTATGTTCCAATATTTTTATATTTTTTATTTGCTATTACGTTCTAAATTTTGTTATGTTCCTGTTTTGTTTTCATGTTCTAAGTAAAGTGAATTTCTGTCGTTTCAGTCATGTTCATTTTGTTTCGAAAAATAAACGCTGTTTCGGTTTCTGCCAAAAATCACATTAAAATAGAAAATATGGATTAACACGAAAACCGTTGGAAATAGGTATAGGGAAAGTTATAGCGAATCGATGCAGAATCAGTATTGCAAATACGGCTACGTCTTTCAAAATCAAGATATCTAAGAAAGAGTTGAAAATAGGTATAGGGAAACCTGATGGAACTTATGAAATTATTTCAGGAATCCAGAAATGAAATAATATAATAAGTGTTCTATTTAAAATAAGTAAGTTACTGGCGACTTCCGGGATAACCGGAAGTGGTATGACCTTGAAAAGATTTCAAAATGAAAGAGAATCTTGAATAACCCTGGAGTCCAGAAATTCAGAATTCTAAGTTTTTTCTAACCACGAAAACTTCTAACGAACGGCTACCGTGAGAAACCCTGTATATATATATATATATATATATATATATATATATATATATATATATATATATATATATATATATACCGTGCTTTCATTTTAAAACTGTACATAGGTTTCACACCGTTCGGTCCTTCTCGGAAAATTAGCCACCGCTCAGGTGGCGAGTCCGGCCGTACGCCGTGATGATCGACGACTTAGATTTCACATTTACCGTCGCATACGTGTTTGGCATTTAGACGAGTGAACTTCGTAGTAATACGTGTAATTTTAAATAGATTGTTTTAATTCAAAACTTAGTAATTATGACGTACTCACTTGAGGAAAAAATTGATTTGATATCATGGTCTCTTTAAGGACATTCATTACGTGCAATAAGGGACCTTTTCTCAGTCAAATATGTAAATCGTCCGATCCCTGCCTTGAACATAATATCGACAGTAGTCGAAAAGTTTAAGTCAACGGGATGCATTTTAGGTTGTAAATGCCACAAGACACCTAGAATTAACGAGGATGCTGAAATGCAGGAATTAATGGTGTGTGCAATGGTAGAAGAGAAGATTCAAATATTTCTATCCCAAAAATTTCCGAGGTCTGGTTTTAGTGTGGTAAAATTCACAAAATTTTAAAGAAAAATAAATATCATTCCTATAAATACGAGGCCCATCAAAAATTTTCGATGAAGACCAGTACCGTAGAATGGAATTTTGTAACACGGTAATGGAACGTGCAAATGCGGATGACAATTTTATTTATAATATCGTGTTTACCGATTAATCCACGTTTCCGTTACATGGTAGGCACAATCCATCAATTCTACGGTATTGGGCTATTGAAAATCAGTATCGCCTGTTAAATACAAGGACACAATATCCCGAAAAATTGAATGTTTGGGCTGGTATTTATGGGAATGATATTATTGGACCATTCTTTATTGATGGAAATTTAAATGGGGAGACTTATTTGAATATTCTTCAAAACCAAATTGTTACTGCATTGGCAAACATTAACCCCAATTTTGACAACGTTTGGTTCCAGCACAGTGGGTGTCCGGCCCATAACTCAAGAATAGTCATTGACTATTTGAATACGATATTCCCCCAAAGAATTATATCTACGAGAGGCGTAATTCAATGGCCACCAAGATCGCCAGACTTGGCCCCTAATGATTTTTTCTTATGGGGGTATATTAAATCAAAGTTATACGGGCATCCTCATGAAAGAGCTAATAATTTAAATCAACTGAGGGCTAATATTGAAAATTTATTTCAAACTATTAGCCCTCTTATGCTGACCAACGTTCGTTCAGAATTTTACGACAGATTGGGTTATTGTTGGCGCAAACAAAATTTTATTTAGTTTTTTTTCTTATTTAAGGGGATATTTTTTAAGTTTTAAGAGTTTGTATTTCATTTTTAATTATTTTAAGAGAATCTATTTATTTTTAAACGTTTTATTAGAAGACACTTTTTTTTTAATGCAAAACCAATTATAAAAATAATGCAAAAGAGATCATAGTTTGCTGTTAAATATGGCCAAGATATTTTTTCTTTAAATACCTTGATCATCTTTTAACAGTAAACCCATCAACATCACTTCCCACGTAAAAGTTTTTCCCCGTTACAAATACAATGTACACTCCCTCACGTGTAGAACGTAACTGTCGTAACGCCGCTAATTATCGACACTGGACAACCTGAAGCAGGGCGTACAGTCCGTTTCCCCTCCCTACACATTATACGAAATCGACCGATTGACTTGCTGTCTAGTAAAAAAATGAAAGAACGGTATATATATATATATATATATATATATATATATATATATGTATATATATATATATATATATATATATATATATATATATATATATATATATATATATATATATATGTATATATATATATATATATATATATATATATATATATATATATATATATATATATATATATATATATATATATATATATATATATGTATATATATATACAGGGTGATTCAGCTAACCCGTTCATTAAAAGTTTATGAACTTCCCATTGGAATTCATTTTTTAAAATTTGGAATCAGGGGTTAGCGAGGACGGTCTATTCAACTAAAGAATTTTTGCTTTTCTGACACTTCCGATTATACCGGAAGTAGCTATCAACTTCCTTATTTTAAATAGAACATCCAGTATATTATTACATTTTTGAATTACCCTGCTGATTTTAAGTGAACTTTCTTAACAATTCCCTATACCTATCTTCAGCAGTTTTTGAGATATTTTAATTTTTTTGAAAAAATTAGGTTTTGTAGTATCCCATTGGAATGCTCGTCACTTATTCAAAACAAAAGTTATAGTTTTCAAAAAATAAAACCCGCCACAGGTAGGATTCGACATTTGTCCCGGATCGGAACCGAACGACAAACAGCTGTTTCGAACTTGTTAGTTCTCATCAGTGCCGTACACGGTACGCCGATTCAGGACAAATGCCGAATGAACTTTATGGCGTATACATCTTTATCGATATAAAAGTTATAGTAGTAATTTGGGCTGTAATTAGGCGGACTATTAAGCTTTCAGGTGATATGTAGTTTGATATTTTATTATTTACAGGGTGTCCCAAAAATTTAGCTCATTCTGACAAACTTCAACTGCTCAAAAGTCAATTTTCTTAAATGAAACACCATGTATTTTATTGCTTTCTATGATGGAGAATTAAGTTATATTTCAATCTGTATTAGGATTCCCTATACCTATCTGCTACCGTTTTCTTGCTATTGAGGTATTTTTTATTCGATACCATAGTTTTCCATTTTATTAATTTACTTCTGACCAGCGGGCCATGAAAATTAAAACAACGTAACATTTATATTAATTTTTTATCATAAACAATGGTGCAAAATTATTGAACAAAAAAATTATCATGAATAAAAAGCATATTTTAAACGATTTGGAACTTACGTTAGCCTAAACAATAAAACATAATAACAATAATAACTAAATGTTAACAATTGGGTCTTATTGGTGTAATAACTGTTCTGTGTGCCGTCCGTTGTGTTCTAAGCACAATAAAACTCGTTTATTAATCTCAACGGTCGTAGATTTCAATACCATTCCTTCATCTAGTTCGGTGAAGGCAGTTCTAACTCGATGTAATAAGTCATCTCTGGTATTGACGGGCGTCGAGTAGACTTTACTCTTGATATGGCCCCATAAAAAATCAAGGGGTGTTAGATCGGGTGATCTGGGAGGCCATAGAGCCGAACCATTACGCCCAAACCAGCGATTTTCAAACATATTAGTTAACTCATGGTAAACTTCATGGGTTGAGTGGACTGGAGCGCCATCCATTTGGTACTAACACGTATTTAGAATATTTAGTGGCAAATTTTCCAAAAAATTTGAAACCACCGTTCAAGAATTTCTAGGTATTTACGAGAATTTAAATTTTCATCATACACTTCAAAACACGTGATTATCCATCATCAAACAAAAAACATTAAAACAAAAAACATTAAATGTATTTTGAAAGTTACCTTCACGCACGGGGGCATCTTCTTCATTAATCAAATGTTTACTAATTCGGAATGTCCCCTACACTTAATAAATTGGACTCTTGTAAATTTATAATTTTATGGTTTGCTAGTATTCTTCGAATGGATGAATATGGAAATCCTAAATCCTGTTCAGTACAACGTATGGAATACTGGGGATTTACATGAAAATATACTAGAACATTGATTTCATTTACCTCGTCAGATGTCACAGGTTTCGGTAAATTTCTTGGTTCTTTTAATGACGAACCAAAATTTATAAAATTCCTCTGAATTTGTAGAAACTTTCTGTTGTTCATCTGCGGAAAATTCGGATATTTCTCATTAAATATTCTACAAGTTCTGTTGATAATATTATTGCACTGTCCATCAATAGTAAGCAAATCCATTAAAACTATGTATAATTATTTTATGCCATATTTGTGCTACATCTATTCAAATTAAGTGCAAATATTACTAATGTCAAATTTATTTAGAAAAATAGCATGTCTGTTGTCATTACAAAATGATAAAATAAAAATTTCATGGCCCACCCGCTATGACAATATACCAAAAGATATAATATTCTTGGAAGGGTTACAGAAAAGTGCCTATATATCGAAAACGGTGCACATTAGGTATACGGTACATTAACATTTTTAAATAGGTAAATGTATCACCTTTCCGGATTAGTAATAGTATACTGAGCATTCCATGTAAAAAAATTTACTTTCGTGTATTTCTCTAAGTCACTTATAAAGCATTCTCTAACTCACCCTGTATGGTATTGGAAACATTTGATTAATGAAGAAGATGCCCCCAGGCCTTGCGTAGCCACAACTGAAAAATTATCTATTAATTGCTGCGTAGGTAGGAGAAAGCACGATTTACTGAAATTAAAATTTTTTACAATAAATTCAGAGAAGAATTATTATCTCGATAACGGCTTGAGATAGATATAGGGAAATATTAACAAAAGTTACTCAGAAAGAGGCGATAATCCAAAAAAAAAATGCAAAAATATACCGGGTATTCTCTTTAAAATAACGAAGATGTTGCCGGTTTTACGTATAAATGGTAACACCGCACTTTCGAAAGTACTTTTGCTGCATAGATCATACTCGACTATTTTGGTAAAAAATTTCACAGCAATCGGTAGATCCGTTCTACATATACTTTTAATACTCCATCCACCGTGGCTCACCCTGTATATATATATATATATATATATATATATATATATATATATATATATATATATATATATATATATATATATAGAAATTCTTGAACGGTGGTTTCAAATTTTTTGGAAAATTTGCCACTAAATATTCTAAATACGTGTTGGTACCAAATGGATGGCGCTCCAGTCCACTCAACCCATGAAGTTTACCATGAGTTAACTAATATGTTTGAAAATCGCTGGTTTGGGCGTAATGGTTCGGCTCTATGGCCTCCCAGATCACCCGATCTAACACCCCTTGACTTTTTATGGGGCCATATCAAGAGTAAAGTCTACTCGACGCCCGTCAATACCAGAGATGACTTATTACATCGAGTTAGAACTGCCTTCACCGAACTAGATGAAGGAATGGTATTGAAATCTACGACCGTTGAGATTAATAAACGAGTTTTATTGTGCTTAGAACACAACGGACGGCACACAGAACAGTTATTACACCAATAAGACCCAATTGTTAACATTTAGTTATTATTGTTATTATGTTTTATTGTTTAGGCTAACGTAAGTTCCAAATCGTTTAAAATATGCTTTTTATTCATGATAATTTTTTTGTTCAATAATTTTGCACCATTGTTTATGATAAAAAATTAATATAAATGTTACGTTGTTTTAATTTTCATGGCCCGCTGGTCAGAAGTAAATTAATAAAATGGAAAACTATGGTATCGAATAAAAAATACCTCAATAGCAAGAAAACGGTAGCAGATAGGTATAGGGAATCCTAATACAGATTGAAATATAACTTAATTCTCCATCATAGAAAGCAATAAAATACATGGTGTTTCATTTAAGAAAATTGACTTTTGAGCAGTTGAAGTTTGTCAGAATGAGCTAAATTTTTGGGACACCCTGTAAATAATAAAATATCAAACTACATATCACCTGAAAGCTTAATAGTCCGCCTAATTACAGCCCAAATTACTACTATAACTTTTATATCGATAAAGATGTATACGCCATAAAGTTCATTCGGCATTTGTCCTGAATCGGCGTACCGTGTACGGCACTGATGAGAACTAACAAGTTCGAAACAGCTGTTTGTCGTTCGGTTCCGATCCGGGACAAATGTCGAATCCTACCTGTGGCGGGTTTTATTTTTTGAAAACTATAACTTTTGTTTTGAATAAGTGACGAGCATTCCAATGGGATACTACAAAACCTAATTTTTTCAAAAAAATTAAAATATCTCAAAAACTGCTGAAGATAGGTATAGGGAATTGTTAAGAAAGTTCACTTAAAATCAGCAGGGTAATTCAAAAATGTAATAATATACTGGATGTTCTATTTAAAATAAGGAAGTTGATAGCTACTTCCGGTATAATCGGAAGTGTCAGAAAAGCAAAAATTCTTTAGTTGAATAGACCGTCCTCGCTAACCCCTGATTCCAAATTTTAAAAAATGAATTCCAATGGGAAGTTCATAAACTTTTAATGAACGGGTTAGCTGAATCACCCTGTATATATATACATATATATATATATATATATATATATATATATATATATATATATATACATATATATATATATATATATATATATATATATATATATATATATATATATATATATATATATATATACCGTTCTTTCATTTTTTTACTAGACAGCAAGTCAATCGGTCGATTTCGTATAATGTGTAGGGAGGGGAAACGGACTGTACGCCCTGCTTCAGGTTGTCCAGTGTCGATAATTAGCGGCGTTACGACAGTTACGTTCTACACGTGAGGGAGTGTACATTGTATTTGTAACGGGGAAAAACTTTTACGTGGGAAGTGATGTTGATGGGTTTACTGTTAAAAGATGATCAAGGTATTTAAAGAAAAAATATCTTGGCCATATTTAACAGCAAACTATGATCTCTTTTGCATTATTTTTATAATTGGTTTTGCATTAAAAAAAAAGTGTCTTCTAATAAAACGTTTAAAAATAAATAGATTCTCTTAAAATAATTAAAAATAAAATACAAACTCTTAAAACTTAAAAAATATCCCCTTGAATAAGAAAAAAAAACTAAAGAAAATTTTGTTTGCGCCAAACAATAACCCAATCTGTCGTAAAATTCTGAACGAACGTTGGTCAGCATAAGAGGGCTAATAGTTTGAAATAAATTTTCAATATTAGCCCTCAGTTGATTTAAATTATTAGCTCTTTCATGAGAATGCCCGTATAACTTTGATTTAATATACCCCCATAAGAAAAAATCATTAGAGGCCAAGTCTGGCGATCTTGGTGGCCATTGAATTACGCCTCTCGTAGATATAATTCTTTGGGGGAATATCGTATTCAAATAGTCAATGACTATTCTTGAGTTATGGGCCGGACACCCACTGTGCTGGAACCAAACGTTGTCAAAATTGGGGTTAATGTTTGCCAATGCAGTAACAATTTGGTTTTGAAGAATATTCAAATAAGTCTCCCCATTTAAATTTCCATCAATAAAGAATGGTCCAATAATATCATTCCCATAAATACCAGCCCAAACATTCAATTTTTCGGGATATTGTGTCCTTGTATTTAACAGGCGATACTGATTTTCAATAGCCCAATACCGTAGAATTGATGGATTGTGCCTACCATGTAACGGAAACGTGGATTAATCGGTAAACACGATATTATAAATAAAATTGTCATCCGCATTTGCACGTTCCATTACCGTGTTACAAAATTCCATTCTACGGTACTGGTCTTCATCGAAAATTTTTGATGGGCCTCGTATTTATAGGAATGATATTTATTTTTCTTTAAAATTTTGTGAATTTTACCACACTAAAACCAGACCTCGGAAATTTTTGGGATAGAAATATTTGAATCTTCTCTTCTACCATTGCACACACCATTAATTCCTGCATTTCAGCATCCTCGTTAATTCTAGGTGTCTTGTGGCATTTGCAACCTAAAATGCATCCCGTTGACTTAAACTTTTCGACTACTGTCGATATTATGTTCAAGGCAGGGATCGGACGATTTACATATTTGACTGAGAAAAGGTCCCTTATTGCACGTAATGAATGTTCTTAAAGAGACCATGATATCAAATCAATTTTTTCCTCAAGTGAGTACGTCATAATTACTAAGTTTTGAATTAAAACAATCTATTTAAAATTACACGTATATATATATATATATATATATATATATATATATATATATATATATATATATATATATATATATATACAGGGTGATTCAGCTAACCCGTTCATTAAAAGTTTATGAACTTCCCATTGGAATTCATTTTTTAAAATTTTGGAATCAGGGGTTAGCGAGAACGATTTATTCAACTAAAGTATTTATGCTTTTCTGACACTTCCGATTATACCGGAAGTAGCTATCAACTTCCTTATTTTAAATAGAATACCCAGTATATTATTACATTTTTGAATTACCCTGCTGATTTTAAGTGAGCTTTCTTAACAATTCCCTATACCTATCTTCAGCAGTTTTTGAGATATTTTAATTTTTTTGAAAAAATTATGTTTTGTAGTATCCCATTGGAATGCTCGCCACTTATTCAAAACAAAAGTTATAGTAGCAAATTTTGGGCTATAACTAGGCGGACTATTAAGCTTTCAGGTGATATGTAGTTTGATATTTTATTATTAAAGGGTGTCCAAAAAATTTAGTTCATTCTGACAAACTTCAACTGCTCAAAAGTCAATTTATTAAATGAAACACCCTGTATTTTATTGCTTTCTGTGATGGAGAATTAAGTTATATTTCAATCTGTATTAGGATTCCCTATACCTATCTGCTACCGTTTTCTTGCTATCGAGGTATTTTTTATTCGATACCGTAGTTTTCCATTTTATTAATTTACTTCTGACCAGCGGGCCATGAAAATTAAAACAACGTAACATTTATATTAATTTTTTATCATAAACAATGGTGCAAAATTATTGAACAAAAAAAAATCATCATGAATAAAAAGCATATTTTAAACGATTTGGAACTTACATTAGCCTAAACAATAAAACATAATAACAATAATACCTAAATGTTAACAATTGGGTCTTATTCGTGTAAAAACTGTTCTGTGTGCCGTCCGTTGTGTTCTAAGCACAATAAAACTCGTTTATTAATCTCAACGGTCGTAGATTTCAATACCATTCCTTCATCTAGTTCGGCGAAGGCAGTTCTAAGTCAATGTAATAAGTCATCTCCGGTATTGACGGGCGTTGAGTAGACTTTACTCTTGATATGGCCCCATAAAAAAATCAAGGGGTGTTAGATCGGGTGATCTGGGAGGCCATAGAGCCGGACCATTACGCCCAAACCAGCGATCTTCAAACATATTTGTTAATTCATGGTAAACTTCATGGGTTGAGTGGGCTGGAGCGCCATTCATTTGGTACCAACACGTATTTAGAATATTTAGTGGCAAATTTTCCAAAAAATTTGAAACCACCGTTCTAAGAATTTCTAGGTATTTACGAGAATTTAAATTTTCATCATACACTTGAAAACACACGCGATTATCTATCATCAAACAAAAAACATTAAAACTAAATGTATTTTGAAAGTTACCTTCACGCACCATTCGTGGATTTTGTTCTGCCCAAACATGCCAATTCCTCCTATTTATTATCCCTTCTCTGTTAAATTTTGACTCATCGGTGTAAATAATTTTGTTAAAAAAATATTGCTCTTCTTGCGTTTTTAATAAAATGCTTTCGCAGAATGCCACACGTCATACCTCGTCACCTTGGTGGAGAGCTTGCAGTTTTAAAATGGAAAAAGCATGCATTTTATGCTTTTCCACAATTCTCTGTATTGACGAGTAAGATAGTCCCAAATCTTGTGACGCAGCTCTAATCGACGTATGTGAATTTGCGTTGAAATATACCAAGACATTTACTTGGTTGCCTTCATCACCAGTAACATCTTTGGGGCGTGTTCTAATAACTTCAATTCCAAATCGTTTAAAATTTGCTTCTATTCTCTGGAAGGCAGTTTTGTTTAAAGGCCGTAAATGTGGATATCTCTCGTTAAACAAACGACAAGTCCTTTCAATAATTTTTTACATTCTCCATGAATGAAAAATAAATTTAATATGTCTTCATTTGAATATTCCTGTTGGATTTCCATAATACACGTTATAATTTATAATACTATGTAAGATTTCTCACTTTGACATCTACTCTGATGTAAAAAATACCTCGATAGCAAGGAAACGGTAGCAGATAGGTATAGGGAATCCTAATACAGATTGAAATATCACTTAATTCTCCATCACAGAAAGCAATAAAATACAGGGTGTTCCATTTAAGGAAATTTACTTTTGAGCAGTTGAAGTTTGTCAGAATGAACTAAATTTTTTGGACACCCTGTAAACAATAAAAAATCAAACTACATATCACCTGAAAGCTTAATAGTCCGCCTAATTACAGCTCAAAATTTGCTACTACAACTTTTGTTTTGAATAAGTGACGAGCATTCCAATGGGATACTACAAAACCTAATTTTTTCAAAAAAATTAAAATATCTCAAAAACTGCTGAAGATGGGTATAGGGAATTGTTAAGAAAGTTCACTTAAAATCAGCAGGGTAATTCAAGAAGGTAATAATATACTGGGTGTTCTATTTAAAATAAGGAAGTTGATAGCTACTTCCGGTATAATCGGAAGTGTCAGAAAAGCAAAAATACTTTAGTTGAATAGATCGTCCTCACTAACCCCTGATTCCAAATTTTAAAAAATGAATTCCAATGGGAAGTTCATAAATTTTTAATGAACGGGTTAGCTGAATCACCCTGTTTATATATATATATATATATATATATATATATATATATATATATATATATAATATATATATATATATATATATATATATATATATATATATATATATATATATATATATATATATCCCTCTATCATTTCTGCGTCTTTACATATCGCAAGGATTGTGCTTCCATCAAAGTATATATAATTTGCTTTTTGCATACAGGTGGGCCATCATGCAATTTACATGAAACTACATAGTATATTAGATAACTCAAGGTATTTTCTTAAATAAGTGCCATTTTATATTTTGCAACCATTCTGCGTCCTTACACTTTGATATGATTTCTACGTCCACAATATACACTTCAAGAATTTATACTTTCAGCATCCAAAAGTATATATATTTACGATTTACAAATTTTTAGATGTCCGACATTGTTGCCAGTTTTTAACGTTATATTGGTTTATATATAATAATAGGATGTAAGAATAATTGTAATTTTGTTAACAAGGGCAGGGGTACCTTACCTTTGGAGAGTCACTGAATTTATAATTATTATTTTGTTAATTGAATAAAGCAAATATAATTTTTAATTTTATTCGAAAAAAGAGCATCGACTTCTTCAAGATGGATTTATCGCATTTAGAAAGAGTTTATCTTTTTATCGAATTTCGCTGAAATTTGAGCATTTTTATGAATGCTTAAAATTTGGCTTATCATTTCTTATCTTCTTACAGGAAATTATCGATAGTTTTACCGTTGCTAAAATTAAATATTAAAATAAACAAATTATGGTTTATTAATTTTGCTTAGTTAGAAGGCAACCTTAAAGTGACCCTCAATGAACCTTAGAATGTGGCGGTAAGTTCCAATAAAAGGAGAGAAAAGGAATGTTTCCAATCTAATTTTAATACTATTTTATTCACATGACCACTCTGGGTTAATCTGATAGGACTATAGTTCAGTAAAGAATATTTTTATAGAAATAAATCGTTTTCGTACATAATGTTATTGTATTTGCAGACTTTGTTCCATAGATTAAAACATTACAAAATACTCTAAGAATAAAGTTTTACCTCTAATAACATAAAAATATAAACTTAAGATATTAACTTTAATGACATGCTGTATATTAAAAACTGAATTATCAAGACAAGTTTGAAAATAAATCAAAAATATTGTAATTGCATATATTAATAACAAATTAAAGTCACTAAAATATAACTTCAAAAATAAAGTTTTAACTCCAGTAAAATAAAAATATTAAGATAACAAATTAACAACTCTCTTAAGGGATTACTCATCTTCAAAAAGCTGTTTTAGTTTTTTAGTATAAATGGTTTGTACGAAAACTTTAACTTTGGTCCAAGACTTATTGTCGAAGATATCCGGATATTTTGCCAGCAATAAATCACATTCCTCCTTTTTGGGCGCTTTTTTGATTTTAATATGATTTTTAAAATACTTTAAAACTATTTTTTTCTGACCAGTAGTCCAGGGAACTAGTTCCCGTTTTCTTGCTTTACATATATCCGCCTTTTTGGGCAAATCTACTTTACTTTCGTCTTCTTCATGTGCATGTTCTCCAATGTCTAATGGATTTTCTGTATTGTCATTTACTAATTCTAGATCGTTATCATAACATAATGGCAGATCTTCCTCCATATCTATCTCTATATCTTCGAGAGCTTTCCCTTTATATTTTCCAGCGTCCCCGCTTTCCATTAACAGTAATAATTTGGCGATTTTTGCCGTTTGAAAAATGTCGTCGGGTAAGCGGTAGACCTTGCTGTGAACATCTATTGTATGGCCCATAAAGGTAGCCAATTGCTCTATGTCATTGGGTGTCATATTAAAGATTTGAGTTAAAGTTGCTAAGTGCTTTCCCAACTTGTAGACGTTAAAGCAGTCGGATTTTTTGCACCAGATAATTTGGAATGTTTTTGTAGAATTTTATACCCTATAATCGGTTGGTCAGACTCGGTGTTACAAAATAAAAACAAATTGTTTTGCTTAACAAAATTGGGTCTCTCTTTTAGAAGAAGTTCCATATGATCCTGCACGTCTTTGCTAAAAAGGACTGGTACTCCTCTTCCTCTTTTTCCACGTATAACAACGCGCTTTAAGTTTTTTAATAATACTTTCTCAGAGGCTGTGACAGCATCTGAGAATTCTTCGTAATTTTGTGTATTTTTTTCTTCTGATAACATATATGTTGAAAGCTTCATTATTTGTAGTTCACCAACCCTTTTTCTATTTAGAAGTAGCAAGCGACAAAAAATAGTTTCCATTAATAATTTGAAATTTTTCTTATCATTAAAATTTTCTCTTAGTGTAGTTTCTGCCTCGCTGCCTTGCTCAATAAGGTATGTTTTAAAAATTTTCAAATCGGCGGCTAAAGGAATTATTGTTGTCTTGTTCCAAGCCTTCGTACTCAAGTCATTATCTGCTTGCGTAGACACCTCGTACTTCCAAGTAGTCTCCAATAATTTTGGAAACATAGTAATGTTTGCTTCTACTTCTGCTGCAGATAAACTATGATATTCAAATGTGGGCGACAAATATGTATCATTTTGAATATCATACTTGGCAACAATTTTTGTACTGCTTCTGTACTGCACTGCAACTGCAACATCAAAATATTTTGGATGAAGTAAATCGTAGAGATTTTTTATTGATGTGTTAATCTTTCGAGACTCTAGTAATATTCTCGCTAATTCTCTCATTTTACGAGAACATACATTGATATGATGTTGCTCACGGTGGGTATTAAAATATCTCGCTCCAAAAGCACAAATAAGAGTATCTTTTTTTGCGATAAGGGATATCTTATCGGCGCGCATTCGAGGGAATACTTTCAATCTCAAGTCAGAGTTAACACTTAATTTTGGAAGCAGAACGTTGTGGGATTCGCTAAGAGATATACTTGTACTGGGATTTTTATTTTGGGGACAAATTTTCTTATGTTTCCATAACAACTTTCGGGAGTACATACCAAAGCAAAATGGACATGGAATATAGTTAGACTCTGAATTATCAACATAACTTTTATGGACCGGTTTGTATAAACCTTCCGAATTTTTTTATAAAATTCCCTTGTTTTCATAAAGCAGCAATAAGTCATTTCCTTTCAATTGATTTTGGAGCTAGTCCTGTTATCCTTCTTACCTCAATTTCTTGAGATTGGTTGCGTAGAATATGTCTCGCAAAATTGTTTACATCGCTCTCACAATAAGTACAGAAGTCTGGATAACGAACGATACCTAATTTATTTTTTTGTTAATGAGATCCTTGACCTATCTCCATAATCAGTGGTAGAGTCTGGAATACATATCTCCAGTCGTATATTCTTGTTTTCAATATCCGTGTTGTGCCAAGTATTTGATTCTGCATCCTAAAAAGAAATGTATTTAATTGTTTGTAAAAATAAGGTAAACAAATAAATATCTAAATTTGTGCCCTATAATTGTCAAAAATGTAACAAACCACTTCTTACAGAACTATTACTTACAATTTGAGCTAATGCTTCATTGCCTGACTCGGAAGTATGGTAGGTTGGGTCGACTCTATTGTCAGACGAAGATATATTATATTTTGATTCTAATTCGGTGTCTACTAAAAGTATAAATATATCAAGGTAAATCGATAATATGCATCGTACTACTACTTATTACTCTCTTTATACTCTTTTTGAATATTCTCTATTTGTGGACTGATCAAAATGTCTTGCAGAACCACTATTTTGTTATTAGGTTCTTTATTTAAATTATTTAAGGTCCTCTCAATTTCTCTCACACCCTTTTCAAAGTTTTGTGTATTTGGAATGACTATAAAATTATTTATATATTATCAATATCTGAAACAAGTAGATGTATGTATATAAGTATAATAAAATAAGCTTTCTTTACAATTCGTATGTCTAATGTTTGGGACACAACTTTATTGCTATTTTATTAAGAAAAATCTTAAAGTAGAAAAGTCCTCATATATGTGTGTGTGGGTGGAATGTGTTGAAAGCATTTTAGATAATACTGAATATTATCTTAGTATATGAATAAAAAAATATAACTTTATTAAACTACAGGGCAATTATTTTATATTTAAAGTGTTCAATTCGCAATACAAGAGTCAACCATAAGGGGTACTACACAAAGACAGAGGGCTGTCTTCATTCAACCACAAATTGCAAGGAGGCAAATCATTAATAACCCTGGTTAACTAAATGTTTTACTAATATGACAAAAGCTAATGTTACTAACTTTTGTCATATTAGTAAAATATAAGGGGTGGCTGAATAAGGTCAGACACTCCGAAATTATAAATACCTTAACTCATTTTTGTATTCGATACATTACATAACATAACAATCCTAATCATGACCGGAATTCTATTTTTCCGCCAATTAAGAAAAAATGGGGGTTCCCTGTTCATTTACACGAATACTACCTCACACACATCGATTTTTCTATGTAATTGATAGTTATAGATTTTTACTCTTACCTCGCATACAAATGAGGCAGATGTCCAAGCAGATTCCAAATTTAGATAATTCCAGATAAAAAACATTATATTATATGGAACGTTACTTAATCTGATGTACTTACTTGTTTGTATGAGTGATCTCGGAACCAGTTTTCAAGTCAAAAGGTTCATATAGACATATATCCTACATCGCTTGGTTTTTGATATACAGGGCGCTAAAGTTTTTATGTTTTTTTCGGTTTCATCAAAAAGCTTGAAGAAAATAGTTTGATATATTAAACATCATGTTGGCTTGTTATTATGGCATAAAAACACATAGAAGTTTTTTTAACTAGTGGTATGGGCTACGCTACGATACAATTTTAATCAACAAAGGTAGAACGTATAATATTGTCTAGGCGTGTTTCTATACCATAATAATCGATACCAAACTTTACTGTGATATCTTAAACTGTTTTTGAGATTTTTATAATAACCGAAAAAAAAAAAATAGAAATAAAAAATCATATGAAAAGGCAACCATCCTAGGATATATGTTTATGTAAACTTTTCGACTTAAAAGTGGTCCTGAAATCACCCATTGAAATAAGTTACATAACATTAATTATCAGAAAGTATATATCGTACTATGTTTCATGTACTAACTTTCAAATAAATACATTTTTCTCTTGTAAATAAAGTGAAGAACGAAATCAGAGTACTTCTTAGGAAGTGGATTTTCTTAATATCTAGATAAAAATTGTCTTTACCCGATGTTCGATTTTGATATATAACTTGCTCTAAATATTTTCATCCTTTAAAGGCGGAGAATCTGAAATCATAGAAAAGTAATTAAAGCTTTCCACACTGGAGTTAGAAGTAATTGTATTACTTAGAGGTGAATAAATTTCTATATTTTCCATCGCTTGTCTGATATCTGCAGGTATTCCAGACAAATCAGGACTGGGACTTGCACAATCAGAAAAATCATCTTGAGATATATTTTCAGCTTGAGAGTCATTTTCATGTTCTTTGTCTAGATTTGACATAGTATTATGTAAGTTTTGCGCCATAGCAATAATATTACAAATCCGTGAAGACATGGCAGATCTAAGTAGTTTAAAAATAAATTAAATAAAAGTTAATTCAAGTGGTTTATGAAAAGATAAAATCTACAAAAATATGTAATTCCTGTTGATAATTTTAAAATATCAACAAAAATTCTCATATTATCAAATACATATTGTAATAAATAATTTATTTCACTTATTATTTTTCGAGAGAAAGGCATTCTCTATAAGAAGTTTTTCTTTAATCGAAAAGCTGTATAAAGCTATAATGTTGATAAATATTAGGAACATGTCGGCCTGCGTTAAGAATAAAGTACTATTTATTTGAGACTAAAATATTACAAAAAATATCTCTAATGTTATTTTATGTCCAAATATCAAACTCAAACAATGAATATGAAAGTTAAATCCTTGATGTATCTAACTAATTAACAACACCTGTCCATAGTACGATTAGTGTCGGGAATTAGCTAGTTGTAGTTAATGAAATAGACAATTTGGCCATATTAGATGATCTCTTCTCTCTCCTGAGTTGACTAGCGCATATAAATCATACTAGATTCTGTATACGAAAAACTCCACAACAGTATACAAATTTTGGACTTGGAATTTTGTTAATATAAGCTTTTACGGCTATAAAGTGGTGTTTTATATAATAGATAGTGCTTTATTCTTAACACAACTTCATGTTTTCCTACTTTTTGATCACTCTGTAGTAATCAAAACAATTTATAAATAATGACCTTTTTCTCAAAAATCAATTTATAAATTTTTCTTCTTATAAATAATGACCTTTAGTTATGTCCATCAGTAAACTTACTGTATCATAAGAATATTTTATTCTTGAAGTAATTTTTTCTTCAAATATCAGTTAATGCAATAGTTTCTTATCTTCTGCGTAACTTATGGTAATCACACTATTTCTTAAATAATACAAGTTAATACTCATACTCAGCATTTTCAATTTATTACTATTTTTAAAAACCATATCATATATAATTTTTCACATGTCTGTGGCTTCAATGCTCTTTTCTCAATATTTTGTTCAACATTTTGTTTGACATTTAAATAAATAGTCAGAAAATGATGTAGCATAACGGACTTGTCGGTATTTAATCCTGTTTCAAGTAAAAATAAACGATTAATAAAGATAATTGCACTCTAGTTTTCATAACATTTTTTAGAAAACTGTTACCTAAATGTTGGAAATATTTACAACAAAATAAAATACTGATAGTGCACCTTTTAAATTCATGAGCTTCATGTATTTATTCCCTTTTACCGGTTTAATCAAATTATTGGGCATATTAACAAATTATTATGCAGATTACCTTTATGAAAATGGCACACTAAAAAGATTATAACCTCTATAATATTTAACAATATTACATATTTGGAAATATTATGCATAAACGAAAAATGCCTACATGTACTCAACTACTACTATAGTTTTCGAAACGAACTCAACTGTCACAATATTCAACAAACCTTATGGTAAATACACTGTTGCCGGTTATTAGGACGCAGAATCATCTCAAAATGTACAAGATATATACTAGCCAGAGTATATACGAAACGCTTTTAGCGCTAACTAGTGTTAAAATCTTAAACCCGGAGTATATTAATTTATAAAACGGTGGACGCAAAATCATATGGAAATTTATAATGCACGGCTGCAGAATTGATAGTGGGATATATATATATATATATATATATATATATATATATATATATATATATATATATATATATATATATATATATATATATATATATATATATATAATTTATCCTAGTGCTAAATTGTTCTCAAATTATTGCTTCGTAAGCAAGCGTAAATAAATATCAACTTTAGGTTTGCGGTCAAAGCGTGTTAAGAAGGGGCGTTTAGGCACATATCGCGACACTGTTCGGGAATCTTCCATCTTCTGGACTTGAGCAACTGTGAATGCGGATGGGATTTTTGTTCTTTATCTAGATAACTTTTTAACTTTAAACTTTGCGTTTAACATTTGTTTCTCGTACGTGATCATCTCATTTTCAATACCAATAGTTGCATTAATTATTTATAAAATTTATTACAACCGTGCTCATATCTATATTAACCTTTATGTCTAGTAGTACATTTTTTAGTGCTTTACTATTTTAATGTTTTCAAAAATTTTTATATTTATGGGTGTCAGAATTATTTTATACAATATATAATTATTCTAATATCGACTTATTAGTCGAATGTAAAACAATACCGTTCAAGTAACTTTATCAGTTAACTTTATCAGTAGTTTTTACGATTCTTTCCAGTAGTTTCATCAATATAAATAACAAGTTTATTTAGCTGTTTAACCGACAAATTGTCGTGTGGCTTTTGACTGCGGTCATAATTATTTTGTGTATTTTACATCGATCCAGCATTTTAGGTTTAGGTAAATGTATCACCTTTCCGAATGAGTAATAATATTCCATTAAGAAAAATTGACTTTCATGCATTTCTAAGTCACTTATAGAAAGCGTTGTCTAACCCACTCTGAATGATATTCGAAACATTTGATTAATGAAAAAGGTGCTCCCAGGCCTGGCCTAGCCGCAGCCAAAAAATTATTTTAATCTTTTAACTGCTGCGTAGGTAGGAGAAAACACGATTTACTGAAAGTCAAACTTTTGGAAATAAATTCAGAAAAGAATTATTATATCAATAGCGGCTTGAGATATGTATAAGGAATTAGGATATAAGGGATATAGGGAATCATACTAACAAAAGTTACTCAGAAAGAGACGAAAATTAAAAAAATGTAAAAATATATAGAATACTCCGTTTAAAATAAACGAAAATGTTGTCAGTTTTACGCATAAGTGCGAATACTGTACTTTCGAAAATATTTTAGCTGGATAGATCATACGCGATTATCTTGGTAACCAAAATTTCAAAGCAACCGGTTGACCCGTTCTCCATTTACTTTTAATACTCCATCCACCATGACTCACCCTGTATTTGTATATATGTAATATGTAATATGTAATATATATATATATATATATATATATATATATATATATATATATATATATATATATATATATATATACATATATATATATATATATATATATATATATATATATATATATACATATATATATATATATATATATATATATATATATATATATATATATATATATATATATATATATATATATATCTGTAGCTGAGAGGTAAACAGTCGTAACTCCAATTTTTACCGGATTGTTGTTTGGTTTTTTCTTTTGATGGTTTCTCTTGTTGGTTGCTTATATTTTTAGGTTAGACAATTTAGGTTGTAGTATCTCCATTTATCAGTGAGGTAAAGAAACATATCTCCAATCCAATAGTAGCATAAAAATATAAGCAACCAACAAACCATCAAGATAAAACAGCAAACAACAATCCGGCAAAAATTTTAGTTATGACTGTTTACATCTCAGCTACAGATATATATATATATATATATATATATATATATATATATATATATATATATATATATATATATATATATATATATATATATATATATATATATATATATATATATATATATATTGTTACGTTCCGAACGACTTTTCATTTCCTGCCAGCAATTCCATTCTCTTCCCCTGCCCTAAGCCCGCGTGTGAGTGTCGTTTATGCCTGAATAGTAGTAACGCGAAAGTGTAGAGCAGATACATTGACCGGCAATCACATCGTACACGTGAAGAAGCTAGTGCCGGTACCGAAGTCAACCCATCACAAGTAAATCCATTTTCTCTTTACCAACCATTATCTTCCTGTTACGCAGATGGTCCTTCATATATTTCGGTACAACAACAATTTGTTCATTACCCACCATATCTTCGAGCCCGAAGGTGAACGGTTCGTGGAAAATACAATTCTTAGTTCTTTTTATCTTTTTTATCTTAGTTCTTATATATATATATATATATATATATATATATATATATATATATATATATATATATATATATATATATATATATATATATATATATATATATATAGGGTGAGCCACAGTGGATGGAATATTAAAAGTATATGGAGAACGGATCTACCGATTGCTTTGAAATTTTGGTAACCGCAATAGTCGAGTATGGTCTATGTAACTAAAATACTTTCGAAAGTGCGGTGTTGCCACTTATATGTAAAACCGGCAACATCTTCGTTATTTTAAATAGAATACCCTGTATGTTTTTGAATTTTTTGAATTGTCGTCTCTTTCTGAGTAACTTTTGTTAATATATCTCTATATCTATCTCAAACCGTTATCGAGATAATAATTCTTTTCTGAATCTATTGCCAATAATTTTACTTTCAGTAAATCGTGTTTTCTCCCACCTACGCAGCAATTAAAAGATAATTTTCCTGTTGTCGTTAGGCAAGGCCTGGGGGCATCTTCTTCATTAATCAAATGTTTCTAATATCATACAGGGTGAGTTAGAGAATGCTTTCTATAAGTGACTTAGAGAAATACACGAAAATAATTTTTTTAAATGGAGTACTCAGTATATTATTACTAATTCGGAAAGGTGATACATTTACCTATTTAAAAATATTAATGTACCGTATACCTAATGTGCACCGTTTTCGATATGTAGGCACTTTTCTGTAACCCTTCCAAGAATATTATATCTTTTGGTATGTTGTCATAGCGGGTGGGCTATGAAATTTTTATTTTATCATTTTGTAATGACAACATACATGCTATTTTTCTAAATAAATTTATCATTAGTAGTATTTGCACATAATTTGAATAGATGTAGCACAAATATGGCATAAAATTATTATACAAACACAGTTTTAATGGACTTGTTTATTATTCATGGACAGTGCAATAAGATTATCAACAGAACTTGTAGAATATTTAATGAGAAATATCCGAATTTGCCGCAGATGAACAACAGAAAGTTTCTACAAATTCAGAGGAATTTTATAAATTTTGGTTAGTCATTAAGAGAACAATAACAACAGTGTCAGTATTAAGAAAAAATAATACCTAAGCAGCAATAACAGTAATAAAGGCTATAAGTAGCAATAACAAATAATACCAATAACTAATAAAATGTATAAAAATCTTAAAACTATTGTAATAATTGTTCGAAATGTTGACCGTTAACTTCCAGACACTGTTGTATACGACGACGGACAGCGTTTGTTGTAGCAGCTATTATATCAGCAGGGTGCGAGTTTTTAATCTCTTGAATCACTCGACGTTCTAATTCTTCCCTGTTGTGAAGTTTTATAAACTCTATCTTTAAGAATACCCCAAAGATAAATATCTAACGGGGTAAGGTCAGGGGACCTCGGAGGACAATTCTGCGGTCCAAAACGTTAAATCCAACGGTCATCGAAAATGCGGTCCAACTCCATACTAATTTCGTATGTACCATGTGGAGGAGCTCCGTCGAGTTGATACCAACAAGTTCTATATTTTTCAAGTGACAGATTATCAACGCAGTCTTCCACAATTGTTCTAATTACATTTAAATATTTTCTGGAATTCAATTTTTCGTCGTATATGTAATATTTTATTTTATCATCCATTAATTTACCAAAAACATTGAAACTAAATTTAACTTGAAAACCTTTCTAGTAATGTGGGGGTTGTCTGTGGCCCAATGGTGACGATTTCGTGTGTTACAAATCCCTTCCCTAGAAAATTTGGATTCATCAGTCCATATAATTTTCGTGAAAAAATTGGGGTCCTCTTGCATACGTACTAGCAACATTTCACAAAATTCTATTCTCCGTAGATAATCCTAAGGCATGATAAATTGGACTCTTGTAAATTTATAATTATGCATTTTATGGTTTGCCAGTATTCTTCGAATGGATGAATATGGCAATTCTAAATCCTGTTCAGCACAACGTATGGAATACTGGGGATTTACATGAAAATATACTAGCACATTGATTTCATTTATCTCGTCAGATGTCACAGGTTTCGGTAAATTTCTTGGTTCTCTTAATGACGAACCAAAATTTATAAAATTCCTCTGAATTTGTAGAAACTTTCAGTTGTTCATCTGCGGCAAATTCGGATATTTCTCATTAAATATTCTACAAGTTCTGTTGATAATCCTATTGCTCTGTCCATGAATAATAAACAAATCCATTAAAACTTCGTTTGTATAATTATTTTCTGCCACATTTGTGCTACAGCTATTCAAATTAAGTGCAAATATTACTAATGTCAAATTTATTTAGAAAAATAGCATGTCTGTTGTCATTATAAAATGATAAAATAAAAATTTCATGGCCCACCCGTTATGACAACATACCAAAAGATATAATATTCTTGGAAGGGTTACAGAAAAGTGCCTATAAATCGAAAACTGTGCGCATTAGGTATAGGGGACATTAACATTTTTAAATAGGTAAATGTATCACCTTTCCGAATTAGTAATAATATACTAATATTATATATACTTATATATAATTCCATTTAAAAAAATTTACTTTCGTGCATTTCTCTAAGTCACATATAGAAAGCATTATCTAACTCACCCTGTATGGTATTGGAAACATTTGATTAATGAAGAAGATGCCTCCAGGCCTTGCCTAGCCACAACTGAAAAATTATCTTTCAATATACTGTTACGTTCCGAAATGGGAATAGCCACAACTGGAAAATTATCTTGTAATCGGCAAATATAGTAATCGCTCCACAAGTAGTCCGTAACTTCACATATCAGTAATCTTCAATTAGTCGTCGAGTAAACGTCGAACAAGTCTAAATTAAATTATAAAAACCGGTTACTCCTTTTTTGACATAGCGAAGTGTTCAAAATCGTAAATTAAAAATAAATTGTTTTTAAAAAGTCAAATAAATAAAAAGTGATATAAAAATTGGCGCAGTCGTGCGGATTTCCATGCAACTTTAGAACACGGACATTGCCTAACTAGAGTTGTGGAATTCCAATTCCTAAGCGAAAGAACCAAATAGAAGAAAGAAACAGGAAGTTTAAAGAAATAAGAAGAAATAATTCACGAAGGAATAATTAAAGAAGATAAACAAGAAAGAAAAGCAACTTAGTTTTAAGAAAAAAAGAAGTAGGACACCCAGATAGAACACGGACCTTGCCTCACTGTCTGCGGACCTCTTCTCCACGATATTCAACATCAGCCAGGACAACCCTATCCAGAATACGGATCTGCCTCACTGGTAGTGGACCCTAGCCGACGAATGAAATCGACAATTTGCTAAGTCGCAAAGAATCATCTCGCTTACCCCATTGTACAATTTTTTTGTGTGTATATTTTTATTTTACGTACAATACGTACGAATAACTGATATAAACCAGTGAATCGAAATATTTTTTTTTCTGTCATATATTTTTTATATAATTGAAATCTTTTAATTTTAAAATTTTTATTATTTTGTTTTTATAAAATACTTGATAATTTAATAACCAAAAAATGGCTGAAGAACATATTGAACCATATAGGCTATCGGAAATGTTTTCCATAGTACCTGAATTTGATGGAAATCAAATTTTCCTTCAAACTTTTCTTAACGCAGTAAGATGTGCTTACGATATAGCCATCGATAACCAATCAATTTTGTTAACATTACACGTAAAAAATAAGCTCAGAGGCAAAGCCGCCGAGTTAATTAATTCACGTAATCCATCCACTTGGGATGAGATTAAGTATTTACTAGAAACACATTTTGGAGATTCTAGAGATCTCACAGCTTTAATTCAAGACCTACAAAGAATAAGTAAAAATTCTAACGAGTCTGCACTAAATTTCGTCTCTAGACTACAGACTCACAATGCAAAAATGCATGCGGCAATACAAAAGCAACCGCTTACCGCAGAACAAAAAACAGCGCAAAGTACCTTGATTGAAACAATGACTTTAAACACGTTATTAACAGGTTTAGACCCTAAATTAGGCTCCATTATTAGAGCAAGTAACCCGAGTGATATGCTTCAAGCTGTCGCCTGAATCAAACGAGAACTACAACTATCCTATTTTGAAACGCAAAAATTTAATAGAACTAACAGACCGCCCACTAATATTCAAAATTTTCCAAATAAGAAAATTTGTAATAAATGCAAAAGAATTGGCCATACTTCTAATGAATGTAGGAGTACCCAACAAAATTTTGGAACTTTTCAGAACTTAGCTAGACCAAGTTACACGCCAAATTATACACCGAATTTTACTCAAAATTCAAATAACTTTCAACCACGTCAACAATTTAATTTTAATAACGTCAGACCTCAAACAAATCAAAATTTCCAACAATTTCAACAAAATAAACCCTCAGCTATAAGACCAAACCCTAACTATTCGCAACAACGACCATCTATTATTAGGCCAAACCCAAATTTTACTCAACAAAAAACTCACCATATGAATCAAAATTATTGTGAATATAACGAATACAATGATACAGCTCATCAACAAGAAATAACCCCACAATATTATCCGGATGATACCGCTCATCCATATAACTTTGAAAACCAATACTATGAAGAATATTCACCATATGAGAACTATAACAGATATGATGATACTGCTCATCAATTCCATGACCCTAATGACCCGATAGAACAGAACACAAATCATGATTTTCACATTCTCGACCATCAAGACCACCCTCCAGATTCGGAGACAACCAAAATTCAACTTATAAAATGCAACAAAGACCGACAACCCAAAGACAAAAAATTCATGTAGATCAAAATCTCTTAACTGTAAATTCAAAAAAATTTATATTATATTAAAAATATTAGCAAGACATTCAAAATTTTAATTGATACAGGCGCAGGACTTTCGATATTTAAACCTAAAACTTGTGAGAATTACACTAAAAGATTTTCGGAAAATGTTATTATACAGGGAATAACGGATGAACGAATTTTTATCAAAGAGTCAACACTTATACCATTTACAGATTCGGATCCTCATAAAGTATATATTCATGACATTGACATAGAATTTAACGGACTATTAGGTTCTGATTTTTTGGAACACTATAATTGCATAATCGACATAAAAAATAGACAACTCATAACCAATTTTAAAACTGTCCCACTATTTAAAGTTACTGACGATTACAAACAACAAGAAAACACGCCACCAAATTTAGAAACCAAAATTATTAAAAATAACATTTCGATCGCCCCTCGTACTGAGCAAATATTTAAAATTCAATGTAATATCTTTAACACGGACGCTATTTTAAGCGGCCAAGAAAAAGATAAAGTACGAATTCCAAATGCTCTTGTAAAAATTAATGAAAAAGGAGAATTTTTAACATCAATAATTAACGCGAATGAAATTCCAAAAATTATATATTTCGATGATTTAAAATTAGAGCCCATTAAAAATTCCAGTTTATTAAATACAAATACAGCAAGTAAGAATCAAAATTACACAGACCGAAATTTCGAAATTAAAAATCAATTGCGAATTGAACATTTGAACGAAGAAGAACAATTTTTAATTAAATAATTATGTTTAGAGTATTCAGATATATTTTACTTAGAAGGTGACAATTTGACATTTACAAACGAAATTAAACATACGATTGACACGATAGACACAAAACCAATTTTCACAAAATCATACCGCTACCCTCACATCCATAAAGAGGAAGTAAAAACGCAAATTTCAAAAATGTTAGATCAAGGCATAATAAGACCGTCTATTTCCCCATGGTCTTCACCAGTATGGGTTGTTCCGAAAAAATTGGACGCCTCCGGGAAACAAAAATGGCGCGTTGTCGTCGACTATCGGAAACTAAATGAAATATCCATAGAAGATAAATATCCTCTCCCTAATATATCCGATTTACTAGATCAACTAGGTAAATGTGAATATTTTACAACTTTAGATTTGGCCTCAGGTTTTCACCAAATCGAAATTGATTCAAAGGATATTGCAAAAACAGCTTTTCCGGTAGAGAACGGACATTATGAATTCACTCGTCTTCCCTTTGGTTTAAAAAATGTCCCCGCGACGTTTGAGAGAGTTATGGATAACATACTCTTAGGTATCCAAAACGAACGTTGTCTGGTATACATGGATGACATTATAATTTATTCACCAACAATACACGAAAACATTAGTAGATTAACTGAAGTTTTCAAAAGATTAAGGAACGCGAATTTAAAAATACAACCCGACAAATGTGAATTTCTCCGCAAAGAAGTCGCTTATTTAGGTTACATAATTACACCCGACGGAGTAAAACCAAATCCAACCAAAATTAATTGTGTAGCTAATTTTCCTCAACCAACGAATCAAAAAGAAATTAAACAATTCTGGGACTAGCAGGATATTACAGACGATTTATACCCTATAACTTTGCAAAAATTTCCAAGCCTTTGACAAAATTGTCACAAAAAGACATATTATTCCATTTTGATTACGAATGCCAGAAATCCTTTAAAGAATTAAAAGAATCGTTAACTTCAACCCCTATTTTGATATATCCAAATTTCAATGAACCCTTTATCTTAACGACAGATGCAAGTTCATTTGCAATAGGAGCAGTTCTATCCCAAGAAAAAATAGGAAAAGACTTACCTATAGCTTTTGCATCTAGGACCTTATGTCATGCCGAAACTAAATACTCCACAATTGAAAGAGAGCTTCTCGCTATTGTCTGGTCGGTCAAACACTTTAGATCTTACCTGTTTGGACGTAAATTTAAATTAATAACTGATCATAGACCTCTAACTTGGCTACTATCAATAAAAGACCCAGGAAGTCGCCAGCGCGTTGGAGATTAAAGTTTGAGGAGTATGATTATGAAATTCAATATAAACCGGGAAAAATCAATAAAAACGCTGACGCTTTATCTAGAATAAAGATCAATCATTTCCAAAAATGTTCGGAATTTCTTACTAAAATTTTAACTTCAAATTCAGACAATGAATCAATAAATTCAGAAATTACAGAAATAGCCCCAGAAACATGTACACAGGAATTAGAGACATTTGTAAACCTTTATAAGACGCAATCTTTAATTGACTATAACAAAATTAAATTTACTAATGACCAACTATTAGACAAAAACACAAGGACGTAATAGTATTCTTTAGGAAAGATAAACTAGAAGATCTTCATTATAAAATCATAGAAGACATTTTTGATGAGAACCCAAAATTTGATCACAATAAAATAAATACCGTATCTAGTAAAACTGTAAAACATCGCAAATATTATATAATCTTATTACCTTTTGATGCAGATGAAGTAATTGAAACAATGTTTGTTACCTTATACAAGGATAAAAATACTCTCGACCTTTCGAAAATATATTTTGTCGAAAATAATCCAGACCTTCCAATTTTAGAAATGCTATCATTCATCTTCACTGAATCAGATCTAAATTTAACAATTTGTCAGAATTTAACAGAAACACCGTACGAAGATCAATTTCCTATAATAATAGATGAATAGCACAACGGTAAAGTTAATCTGCACCGTGGTATAAACGAAACTATCCGCGGAATACGCGAAAAATATAATTGGCCAGGATTAACGAAACACGTAGAGAAATACATTCAGAACTGCGAAATTTGTCAAAAAACAAAAACGTTACGTAAAAATTTAAGCAACCCTTTAGTTATCACGGAAACTCCAAAAACACCTTTTGAGCGAATCAACATAGATATTTTAGAAATCCCAACAAAAAATCACGTCCTGACAATTATGGACGAATTAACAAAATTTACACAGGCATACCCTCTTCAAGACAAATCAGCTAAATCAACAGTCAACACCCTTCTTTTGTACTTCCAACATTATGGAACACCTCTCCGAATTCATTGTAATTACGGCAGAGAATTTGACAATACTTTACTAAAAGACTTATTTATGTACTCTTTACGACATCAAACTGACTTTCTCTAGCGTCAATCATCCATAATCAAATGGATCCGTCGAACGATTTCATTCGACATTATTAGAAATGATACGAGTCAATAAAGCAGAAAATCCAAATGAACATCCCTTAGTGGTTATCCCATACGCAGTAATATGTTATAACAACTCTGTAAACAAGACCCATGGTTTCACGCCATATGAATTAGTCTTCGGACATACATCTAGTCGTCCTCCCGAAACACTATACAACCAAAAAGAACTGATTTCTAAATATGTTCGAGATCTAAATAATAGAATCTCATGGTAATACAAAATAGCACGGTCTAAATTAAACCTCCAAAAGGAAAAAGCGAAAATGCGATTTGACAAACATATTTCGGAAAATATACCTAAATTTAATATCGGTGACAAAGTCTATGTGAAAGAATCACAAATAAAAAACAAATTTCACAATAAATTTAATGGCCCATTTAGAATAAAAGAAATATTTCAAAATTCAGCGATCTTACAAAATTTAGAAACGAATCAAACTACAAACCTTATTCTGAAAATTAAAATTTAATTTCAGGTTTCTACTTCTGATCGGAACAGTAGCTTCACAATACACCATATCTCCTATAAATAATACCATCGGAATATATTTCCATAAGGAAAGTGAAGTAGTAATTTCAAACAAACAGTGGACCCTATTAGTTCACAAGAACATATCGTCATTGAAAAATGCTTTCAAACATAATGAAAACTTATTAGAAATTCTTTTACACGCAGTCAACCCTACTTTCGAAAATATGAATCTATTTCGAGGAGAAGTTAAAACCCATGTAAGCCTGCTTACGCAAATCTCTAAATCAATACAAGAGAAATTAAATGAAATTTATTTCGACACCAGACGCTACAAACGAGGACTTATTAACGGTATTGGCTCAATATTTAAAACCATCACAGGAAACTTAGACTATGCAGATGGAGAATATTATTCAGATTGTATTAAGAAACTAGCAAAAGATGAATTCCAATTAGAAAGTTTATTAAAAAACCAAATTTCAGTAACAACCTCTGTTATCAAAAACTTTAATGTCACTATACAAAAATTACAAATTGACGAAGCCACTTTTAATAGGGACATAAAAATTATTTCAGACACAATTTACAAAACAGCTGATAAAATAAAAGTCATCGAAGCCAAATTGAGATTACTAGAGCAATGTGAATTTCTAATGGAGAGTTATTTGTATATCGAGGATCAATTAAACAATATCATAAATTCAGTCACTTTCGCGCGTTTAAAAATAATTCATACATCAATAATTAATCCTGAAAATCTGGTTACATCACTTCAGGAAATATCTCAAAATTTACATCAAAACAACTTGCCATTGGTTATCAAGTTATCTAATATTGCTAAATACTTAGACATAATGGAATTAGAAGCCTTTCAGACATATTCAGATCTTATTTTTGTTTTGAAAATTCCATTAATTGATCAACAAAGATACACACTTTTTAAATTATTTCCTATACCAATTCTAAATCACAGAACTGGATTATATCATGTACTGTCAACTTCACAAAGATATATTGCGCGTGATGATGATTCTTTGATGTACATACCCTTGTCAAATTTGAACGGATGCAAACAACTTTATACAGGAACGAAACTCTGTACAAACCTTTTCGCATATCCCATAGATGACAATGCCATGTGCGAGGCACGCATCTTGAAAAATCTAAAAACACTACCCGAAAATTGCGAAACGTCCCTAATATTCGAAAAAGGATATAACGTTCAAAAACTAACCAACTCGTGGCTCATCGTAAACTCTAAACCACTTCAAGTCACTATAAATTGTAAGCAGATAAATACCAAGACGGAAATAATTTTCAAAAATTCCATTCTGACATTACAACCAGAATGCAGTGCATTTGTAGGAGTTACTAAAATACAATACAATTCGAAAGAAACCATCGTAAAAGAGCTCGATGCTCATCCTATTTTAATTCCATACAACTGTTGTCATGATATTCCCGACGATTTCGAAATTCCCAAATTACAACCATTAAAATTAAATAATCTCAACACCGAAGACCTCGAAATTGCAAAACATAAATTAGACGAATATTCAAAAACGCTGGATAATATGATTAATGAACCGTTCATCACCAAACATATTTCATGGTTCACGTACTTCACAATTGCTGCAATAATCGGCATTATCTTATTATACATCTGTTGTAAATGCCGAAAGAGAAAGAGATTAGCCATTGCTATGACATCCAATTCACCGCCACCTCCGCCTAGACCAAGGAAAACTTTTAGAAGCTTCGCCAGCATCCTTCCCAGGAGAAGACCATCAATCAGACCAGAAGAAGCATCCGAAGAAGATATTGAATTGAACTAATTTTCAGTGCTACAGTGCTAGTGCAGTGCTAGATTCCGTTTCAAGTTTTAATTTTAACTTTTAATCAGTGTAACTCACTTTGTTTTACCTTTATTCAAATGTTTTAATTTAATTATATTGCTACTTCTAATGTAATCCCATTGTCAATTTAAAGAAAAAGTTTATATGCAATTTCATGTTTTTACGTGCTTGCATGAACTTAACGCCATCGATTTTATAATCGATTTTTACAAAAAAGTTGTTGTATGACACCAACTTTTATTATAAGGGGGGAGTTGTTATATAGAATCCTCTCTTATATAAGGTTAAGACTTAGATTAATACAGTATTTTATAATATTGTAATATACATTGTAACAGGCCATTAGCATACAGGATGTTATGTCCAGAAAAGAGTATACCAAAGTCATTGCGGTTATCGCGTAACTAAAAACCTTTTGTGCTTATCATAAACCTACATTGTATTATATCGCAATTATTGCAACTCGCTAAAAGTCTTGAGAAAAACACTTCTTAGAACATTCCTGCAGCATCAGCAACAGAAATGTTTTAAATAGAGAAACAACCATTAGTAGCTTCAGTAATCGGCAAATATAGTAATCGCTCCACAAGTTGTCCGTAACTTCACATATCAGTAATCTTCAATTAGTCGTCGAGTAAACGTCGAACAAGTCTAAATTAAATTATAAAAACTGGTTACTCCTTTTTTGACATAGCAAAGTGTTCAAAATCGTAAATTAAAAATAAATTGTTTTTAAAAAGTTAAATAAATAAAAAGTGATATAAAAAAAAATCGGGCTCGAAGATATGGTGGGTAATGAACGAACGAATTGTTATTGTACCGAAATATGTGAAGGACCATCTGCGTAACAGGAAGATAATGGTTGGTAAAGATAAAATGGATTTACTTGGAATAATGATAATGATGGGTTGACTTCGGTACCGGCACTAGCTTCTTCACGTGTACGATGTGATTGCCGGTCAGTGTATCTGCTCTACACTTTCGCGTTACTACTATTCAGGCATAGACGACACTCACACGCGGGCTTAGGGCAGGGGAAGAGAATGGAATTGCTAGCAGGAAATGGAAAGTCGTTCGGAACGTAACAATATATATATATATATATATATATATATATATATATATATATATATATATATATATATATATATATATATATATATATATATATATATATCTGTAGCTATATATATATATATATATATATATATATATATATATATATATATATATACATATTACATATATACAAATACAGGGTGAGTCATGGTGGATGGAGTATTAAAAGTAAATGGAGAACGGGTCAACCGGTTGCTTTGAAATTTTGGTTACCAAGATAATCGAGTATGAGCTATCCAGCTAAAATATTTTCGAAAGTACAGTATTCCCACTTATGCGTAAAACTGACAACATTTTCGTTTATTTTAAACGGAGTATTCTATATATTTTTACATTTTTTTTATTTTCGTCTCTTTCTGAGTAACTTTTGTTAATATGATTCCCTATATCCCCTATATCCTAATTCCTTATATATATCTCAAGCCGCTATTGATATAATAATTCTTTTCTGAATTTATTTCCAAAAGTTTGACTTTCAGTAAATCGTGTTTTCTCCTACCTACGCAGCAGTTAAAAGATTAAAAGATTTTTTTGGTTGCGGCTAGGCCAGGCCTGGAAGCATCTTTTTCATTAATCAAATGTTTAGAATATCATTCAGAGTGGGTTAAACAACGCTTTCTATAAGTGACTTAGAAATTCACGAAAGTCAATTTTTCTTAATGGAATATTATTACTCATTCGGAAAGGTGATACATTTACCTAAATCTAAAATGTTGGATCGATGTAAAATACACAAAATAATTATGACCGCAGTCAAAAGCCACACGACAATTTGTCGGTTAAACAGCTAAATAAACTTGTTATTTATATTGATGAAACTACTGGAAAGAATCGTAAATACTACTGATAAAGTTAACTGATAACGTTACTTGAACGGTATTGTTTTGCATTCGACTAATAAATCGATATTAGAATAATTATATATTGTATAAAATAATTCTGACACCCATAAATATAAAAATTTTTGAAAACATTAAAATAGTAAAGCGCTAAAAAATGTACTACTAGACATAAAGGTTAATATAGATATGAGCATGGTTGTAATAAATTTTATAAATAATTAATGCAACTATTGGTATTGAAAATGAGATAATCACGTACGAGAAACAAATGTTAAACACAAAGTTTAAAGTTAAAAAGTTATCTAGATAAAGAACAAAAAATCCATCCGCATTCACAGTTGCTCAAGTCCAGAAGATGGAAGATTCCCGAACGGTGTCGCGATATGTGCCTAAACGCCCCTTCGTAACACGCTTTGACCGCAAACCTAAAGTTGATATTTATTTACGCTCGCTTACGAAGCAAAATTTTGAGAACAATTTAGCACTAGGATAAATTATATATATATATATATATATATATATATATATATATATATATATATATATATATATATATATATATATATATATATATATATATATATATATAGATATCCCACTATCAATTCTGCAGCCGTGCATTATAAATTTCCATATGATTTTGCGTCCACCGTTTTTCTGCCTCCATATATGGACGCAGAAATATTTGGGTATTATAAATTAATATAGGTTAGCACAAGATAGGAGAAGCTGGAGGTTAGCGTCCAACCAGTCTTAGGACTGATGACCTAATGATGATGATAAATTAATATACAACTCCGAGTTTAAGCTTTTAACACTAGTTAGCCCTAAAAGCGTTTCGTATATACTCTAACTAGTATATATCTTGTACATTTTGAGATGATTCTGCGTCCTAATAACCGGCAACAGTGTATTTACCATAAGGTTTGTTGAATATTGTGACAGTTGAGTTCGTTTCTAAAATTATAGTAGTAGTTGAGTACATGTAGGCATTTTTCGTTTATGCATGTAGGTAAGTAATACTGATTAATTTTCCTTTTAATATGTAATATTTCCAAATATGTAATATTGTTAAATATTATAGAGGTTATAATCTTTTTAGTGTCCCATTTTCATAAAGGTAATCTGCATAATAATTTGTTAATATGCCCAATATTTTGATTAAACCGGTAAAAGGGAATAAATACATGAAGCTCATGAATTTAAAAGGTGCACTATCAGTATTTTATTTTGTTGTATATATTTCCAACATTTAGGTAACAGTTTCCTAAAAAATGTTATGAAAACTAGAGTGCAATTATCTTTAAAAATCGTTTATTTTTACTTGAAACAGGATTAAATACCGACAAGTCCGTTATGCTACATCATTTTCTGACTATTTATTTAAATGTCAAACAAAATGTTGAACAAAATATTGAGAAAAGAGCATTGAAGTCACAGACATGTGAAAAATTATATATGATATGGTTTTTAAAAATAGTAATAAATTGAAAATGCTGAGTATGAGTATTAACTTGTATTATTTAAGAAATAGTGTGATTACCATAAGTTACGCAGAAAATAAGAAACTATTGCATTAACTGATATTTGAAGAAAAAATTACTTCAAGAATAAAATATTCTTATGATACAGTACGTTTACTGATGGACATAACTAAAGGTCATTATTTATAAGAAAAAGGTCATTATTTATAAATTGATTTTTGAGAAAAATGTCATTATTTATAAATTGTTTTGATTACTACAGAGTGATCAAAAAGTAGGAAAACGTGAAGTTGTGTTAAGAATAAAGTACTATCTATTATATAAAGTACCACTTTATAGCCGTAAAAGCTTATATTAACAAAATTCCAAGTCCAAAATTTGTATACTGTTCTGGAGTTTTTCGTATACAGAATCTAGTATGATTTATATGCGCTAGTCAACTCAGGAGAGAGAAGAGACCATCTAATATGGCCAAATTGTCTATTTCATTAATTACAATTAGCTAATTCCCGACACGAATCGTACTATGGACAGATGTTGTTAATTAGTTAGATACATCAAGGATTTAACTTTCATATTCATTGTTTGAGTTTGATATTTGGACATAAAATAACATTAGAGATATTTTTTGTAATATTTTAGTCTCAAATAAATAGTACTTTATTCTTAACGCAGGCCGACATGTTCCTAATATTTATCAACATTATAGCTTTATACAGCTTTTCGATTAAAGAAAAACTTCTTATAGAGAATGCCTTTCTCTCGAAAAATAATAAGTGAAATAAATTATTTATTACAATATGTATTTGATAATATGAGAATTTTTGTTGATATTTTAAAATTATCAACAGGGATTACATATTTTTGTAGATTTTATCTTTTCATAAACCACTTGAATTAACTTTTATTTAATTTATTTTTAAACTACTTAGATCTGCCATGTCTTCACGGATTTGTAATATTATTGCTATGGCGCAAAACTTACATAATACTATGTCAAATCTAGACAAAGAACATGAAAATGACTCTCAAGCTGAAAATGTATCTCAAGATGATTTTTCTGATTGTGCAAGTCCCAGTCCTGATTTGTCTGGAATACCTGCAGATATCAGACAAGCGATAGAAAATATAGAAATTTATTCACCTCTAAGTAATACAATTACTTCTAACTCCAGTGCGGGAAGCTTTAATTACTTTTCTATGATTTCAGATTCTCCGCCTTTACAGGATGACAATATTTTAGAGCAAGTTATATATCAAAATCGAACATCGGGTAAAGACAATTTTTATCTAGATATTAAGAAAAACCACTTCCTAAGAAGTACTCTGATTTCATTCTTCACTTTATTTACAAGAGAAAAATGTATTTATTTGAAATTTAGTACATGAAACATAGTACGATATATACTTTCTGATAATTAATGTTATGTAACTTATTTCAATGGGTGGTTCCAGGACCACTTTTAAGTCGAAAAGTTTACATAAACATATATCCTAGAATGGTTGCCTTTCCATATGATTTTTTATTTCCATTTTTTTTTTTCGGTTATTATAAAAATCTCAAAAACAGTTTAAGATATCACAGTAAAGTTTGGTATCGATTATTATGGTATAGAAACACGCCTAGATAATATTATACGTTCTACCTTTGTTGATTAAAATTGTATCGTAGCGTAGCCCATACCACTAGTTAAAAAAAACTTCTATGTGTTTTTATGTCATAATAACAAGCCAACATGATGTTTAATATATCAAACTATTTTCTTCAAGCTTTTTGATGAAACCGAAAAAATCATAAAAACTTTAGTGCCCTGTATATCAAAAACCAAGCGATGTAGGGTATATGTCTATATGAACCTTTTGACTTGAAAACTGGTTCCGAGATCACTCATACAAACAAGTAAGTACATCAGATTAAGTAACGTTCCATATAATATAATGTTTTTTATCTGGAATTATCTAAATTTGGAATCTGCTTGGACATCTGCCTCATTTGTATGCGAGGTAAGAGTAAAAATCTATAACTATCAATTACATAGAAAAATCGATGTGTGTGAGGTAGTATTCGTGTAAATGAACAGGGAACCCCCATTTTTTCTTAATTGGCGGAAAAATAGAATTCCGGTCATGATTAGGATTGTTATGTTATGTAATGTATCGAATACAAAAATGAGTTAAGGTATTAAAATTTCGGAGTGTCTGACCTTATTCAGCCACCCCTTATATTTTACCAATATGACAAAAGTTAGTAACATTAGCTTTTGTCATATTAGTAAAACATTTAGTTAACCAGGGTTATTAATGATTTGCCTCCTTGCAATTTGTGGTTGAATGAAGTCAGACAGCCCTCTGTCTTTGTGTACCCCTTATGGTTGACTCTTGTATTGCGAATTGAACACTTTAAATATAAAATAATTGCCCTGTAGTTTAATAAAGTTATATTTTTTTATTCATATTACATATACTAAGATAATATTCAGTATTATCTAAAATGCTTTCAACACATTCCACCCACACACACATATATGAGGACTTTTCTACTTTAAGATTTTTCTTAATAAAATAGCAATAAAGTTGTGTCCCAAACATTAGACATACGAATTGTAAAGAAAGCTTATTTTATTATACTTATATACATACATCTACTTGTTTCAGATATTGATAATATATAAATAATTTTATAGTCATTCCAAATACACAAAACTTTGAAAAGGGTGTGAGAGAAATTGAGAGGACCTTAAATAATTTAAATAAAGAACCTAAGGCCTTGCCTAGCCACAACTGAAAAATTATCTTTTAATTGCTGCGTAGGTAGGAGAAAGCACGATTTACTGAAATTAAAATTTTTGACAATAAATTCAGAAAAGAATTATTATCTCGATAACGGCTTGAGATAGATATAGGGAAATATTAACAAAATTTACTCAGGAAGAGGCGATAATCCAAAAAAATGCAAAAATATACAGGGTACTCTGTTTAAAATAACGAAGATGTTGCCGGTTTTACGTATAAGTGGCAACACCGCACTTTCGAAAGTATTTTTGCTGCATACATCAAACTCGACTATTTCGGTAACCAAAATTTCACAGCAATTGGTAGATCCGTTCTCCATATACTTTTAATACTCCATCCACCGTGGCTCACCCTGTATATATATATATATATATATATATATATATATATATATATATATATATATATATATATATATATATATATATATATAATTTATCCTAGTGCTAAATTATTCTCAAAACATTGCTTCGGAAGCGAGCGTAAATAAATATCAACTTTAGGTTTGCGGTCAAAGCGTGTTACGAAGGGGCGTTTAGGCACATATCGCGACACCGTTCGGGAATCTTCCATCTTCCGGACTTGAGCAACTGTTTGCTCAAGCAAAACAAGTTAAACTTGCGTTTAACATTTGTTTCTCGTACGTGATTATTTCATTTTCAATACCAATAGTTGCATTAATTATTTATAAAATTTATTACAACCGTGCTCATATCTATATTAACGTTTATGTCTAGGAGTACATTTTTAGTGCTTTACTATTTTAATGTTTTCAAAAATGTTTATATTTATGGGTGTCAGAATTATTTTATACAATATATAATTATTCTAATATCGACTTATTAGTCGAATGCAAAACAATACCGTTCAAGTAACTTTATCAGTTAGTTTTTATCAGTTAACTTTATCAGTAGTGTTTACGATTCTTTCCAGTAGTTTCATCGATATAAATAACAAGTTTATTTAGCTGTTTAACCGACAAATTGTCGTGTGGTTTTTGACTGCGGTCATAATTATTTTGTGTATTTTACATCGATCCAGCATTTTAGATTTATCGTTATTCTGAATCATGGCGGCTCGCCTACGCGAACTTCGGGCAAAATATAAAAGTTACCTTAATGATATTACAGAGATTGTCGATGTTGCCAAGTCAGCTAGAGAGGAGGTGTTGTTGCGTACGATTTGACTTAAGTTTTAAGCATAGTCCAGAAATCACGGGAGATTTTAAATATCATGACGTTATTATCACTGCATTATCTAGTCAGGCTGACTCTGATATAGATGCTGAAGAGGCTGTGCGGAGGCAGTTCCGGAATGCTGTTTTTTCTGTCGAGGCGGTACATGGGGAATTGTTTCCTAGTCCGGCGTCTTCTACTCCGTTATCTGTTAATGCCAGTGGCGGATCAAGGTCACACTCTCAGGTACGCCTTTCAAAATTGGCTCTTGGATTTTTTAGTGGAGATTTCGCTCATTGGTGTCAATTTATCCAGCGATTTAACCATGCTATTCATAATAATGAATTGTTGTCAGACGTTGACAAGTTCCAGTAGCTGGTGAGCTGTCTGTCCGGGGAACCTTTGAACCTTATTAAAACTTATTCGATTTCTCCTGAGAAGTATTCTTTGGCATATAATATCTTGGTTAAGTGTTATCAGAATAAAGAAAACTAGCCTCCCATTATTGGAACCAGATCAATTCCCTTTCTAAAATCTCGAGTGATTCCGCTAAGGCTCTTCGTTTGGCGAGAATCTTCCGAGAAGGCAAAGCTTCTTTTGAAGCCCTTGATATCGAATCTTTGGTTGATTTTTGTGGTTCAGTTGGCTTTTGGAAAAACTGGATGATGAGACTCACCAGCCTTTTGAGGATGAAACCGTAGATAATTCGACTAGCGATTACCTTTCCGCGAATTTTTCCGAACTCTTGAAATTTATCGAGGGTTGTGCTTCCGTCCTGGAGTCAGTGCATGTTAAAGATCTATCTAAAACTAACTCACACCATAGTTCATCATCCTCAAGTCTCTCCAGGTCCAACACAGATCACAAATCCATGGTGGCTAATCTTTCATCTAACCGATCTTTTTTCTCGAGTCCTCTATGCAAAGGTTCACACGTTTTGCGCAGGTGCGACGTCTTCTTGAAGCAATCACCTAAGGAGCGCTCATTATTTGTTCCCAAGATTAAATCATGAATCAATTGTTTACATCCATCACACACCATCAACAAGTGTCAATCTCGCTATCACACATTGTTTCATTTCTCTGATGCTTCCGTCGCCTCTTACCCGATTTATTCCAGACTGTCTGATCCTGGCCAATCCTCGACTCTGTCTTCGAACGGTGAGGCTCCGATTCTCCCTGTCGAGCTCACTACATGTACCAGTAGTATTCTATTCAGTGACGCTCAGTCTCAGGTCCTTCTGTCTACTGTCTGTTGTGAAATGTTGGGCAGTTCGAACAATGTACATCGGGTTAGAGCCCTTCTTGATCCCGGTAGCCAGGTATTGCTAATTACCAATAACTGTGTTCGCAAGTTACATTTATCTACATCACATGAACAAATTCCTATATTTGGAGTTGGCCATACTCTTTCTCAAGCACCATGCGGCATTGCGACTTGTCGGATTCGTCCCGTTGGTCAGTTATACCCTCTTTTGATAGTCCGGGTTATCGTTTTACATAGAATTTATGGTAACTTACCAAATGCCACAATCAAATCTTCAAGGGTTACCTCTTGCTGATCCTGATTGGAAGCAATCTCGTCCGATATATCTTCTCATCAGGGCTGACTTTTATCACCGTGTTGTTTTGCCAAGCCTCTCAACCGGTAGCTTTGGTTGTCCTGTAGCTTCGCAAACCATTTTTGGCTGGACATTATTAAGTCCATTACCAGGCTCATCTATCTCTGTACAACCATCCGCACTTACTTGTATATTATCTTCTCTAGATAAAACTCTTAAATCCTTTTGGGGCATCGAGGAGATTCCCAGATCATGCCCAGAGGACCCGCACGCCCAGAAGGCGGAATCGATCTTCATGAAAACCATCTATCAAGAACTTTCTGGTCGCTTTGGTGTCCAGCTCCCATTCAAAACCTCATCTCCGGTCTTTGAGGATATGTTAGATATTGCTGATCGTCGATGATTGTCTCAGGAACGGCGTTTATTATTTAAGTGAAATCTCTACCGGCTATATCTTGAATTTATGAGGGATTATTTAGATTTCGGGCATATGTCTTACCTGCCCTCACTCCCCCAGTTGAGAACTCCGATTTTATACCCCATCAAATCTGAGGGCAAGTAACAAAAGATTCGTGAGGTATTTGACGTATCTGCCAAGGCGTCCAATAATTTATCTCTCAATGATGTTCTTCTGGTTGGGCCTAAACTTCAGGCTGATATTACCTCAATTTTGCTCAGATTCCGAGCCAAGTCTGTTGTATTTGTCTGTGATATACGGCAGATGTATATTATATATATATATATATATATATATATATATATATATATATATATATATATATATATATATATATATATATGTATATATATATATATATATATATATATATATATATATATATATATATATATATATATATATATATATAAAAGTATGTTAGGACGTTGGACCACGTAAAACCGGCCCTTCAAGAGATATGAGAGCAACGCGGTGCAAAAAAGGGCCAGATAGGTTGCAAAGAAAACCTGTTGATAGACCGCTGTATTACGCAGGACTCTGTACAATACAAGCGGAATCTATCGATGGCCTGATACCACCACAAGGCATTTGATTAAACATCCCACGAGCTGTTGATTCACTTGCTCGGATGTCTTGCGTTACCAGCACCAACAGTGAGATGCATACAACATCTACTACCGCTCTGGAAAACCCGCTTCAGCATATCATCCGGTGAACGGCAGGTAACCACGAAGTCGGTATTGTTTACGAGAGAAGTGTTTCAGGGGGATTTCCTAAGCCCTCTCCTATTTTGTATCTCGCTATTACCCCTGTCACTTGAAATTCGCCAAACTCGCGGGTATAATTGCGGACCACCCAATAATCGGAGGCATAAGGACATGCATTTGTTTTACGTGGATAACCTCAAGATTTATGCCTCTGGAAAGCAAGGCTTGCAAAACGCCCTCAGGGTGGTGCAAGAGTACACGTGGGTAATTGGCATGGAATTCGGATTGGACAAGTATGCAGTCTTCCATCTCAAGAGAGGGCAATCTACGGGGATCCCTGAAGATGCGCAGATAGCAGACGGAAGCATCCTAAAACATTTGGATGCCGGGGAGATGTAAGCGTACCTGGGTATAAATCAGAACTATATCTAGGATACGCAACGCGTAAAGGACGCTCTCCGTCGCAAGTACAGACATCGACTCCGAAAGATTTGATCATCGGATCTATCGGAGAAAAACAAGGTGTCTGCAACGAATATGCTCGCCATTCTGGTACTGCTTTACTCCCTCGGAGTAGTGAAGTGGACTGCCGATGACCTGCGTAGGTTGGACAGGGAAACCCCAAAGATGATGCACATACATAGGAGCATTTATCCAAGATCGTCTGTTCCTCGGCTATATCTCCCAAGACAACGGGGAGGCCGAGGACTCTTGAACTTGGAGTGTATGCATGACAAATTAGTCCTGGGTATAGCATGTAACGTCGTCCGTAGCTCGGATCCACTTATGCGGCTAGTCAGGGATCATGAAGTCGCGGAGGTGGAAGCGGATCTATTTAAGACAGCATAAAAAGCCGCAGAACGATTCAGTCTCAGATTCGACCATAGAAAAAGAGGCAGGCAAGGTGATGACGTACAGTCAATCACTGAACTGGAGCCGAATCGTCTGAAAGCCCAAATTAAAGCTGCCGAACAGAGAAATATGTTTAGGGAGCATGTCGATAAGGCCCTACATGGAGTTTTTTATAACAACATTGAAGCACAAGGTTTATCAACGACGATGACCTTCGCCTAGGTGTTATAAACACCTTGGTCTACAGAAGCCGAGTGATGGGTGTGGAGGTACCTGATATCAACTGCAGGGCCTGTCACCAGGCACCGGAATCTCTGATGCACCTGCTATAGCGTGCCCTGTATATGCGGCTTCGGCCTACTTCTATCGGTATAACGCTGCATTACGTGTGCTATACCTTAAGGTATAGCACATTCTTATGGGATGGACAAAACACCGGTGCTGCCTTACGCTCCCGGAGATATTGAGTCAGTTGTCGGGAATGAGAAGTGCCACATATATTGGAACTACGTATTTCCGACCGTCAGGCGAATACAAGCTAATAAGCCTGATGTGGTCCTCCTGGACCATCAAACCAAGGTGATATATGTCATCGAGTTCACGGCTCCTGCCGAGAAAAACATTACCTTGAAGGAGGAGGAGCAACGAACCAAATACGTAGATCTCCGGGGTGAGTTGAGGACGCTGTACTCAGGCTACTCTGTCAAGATGGTCGTTCTGGTTATCGGTGTTCTCGGAGGGATGAAGCCTACGGTGCTGTCAGAACTGAAGATAATTCTGGCTTGCCAAAAATCGGTAGAGTGGTTGACAGGTCAAATGCAGAAGGCGGTCATCTTGGGTTCTCTACGTTTACTTAGGGCACATGATTACGGATTCATGGTAACTAACTTCACAGGCTAGTGGGGAGCTGTTGTGGCTAATACGCCTGCGCTTTTCTTACGAGTATTGAAGCCGTGGGAGAACTGTCCGGCATCCGGAATCGGAATTATATATATATATATATATATATATATATATATATATATATATATATATATATATATATATATATATATATATATATATATATATATATATATATATATAAATTCCGATTCCGGATGCCGGACAGTTCTCCCACGGCTTCAATACTCGTAAGAAAAGCGCAGGCGTATTAGCCACAACAACTCCCCACTAGCCTGTGAAGTTAGTTACCATGAATCCGTAATCATATGCCCTAAGTAAACGTAGAGAACCCAAGATGACCCCCTTCTGCATTTGACCTGTCAACCACTCTACCGATTTTTGGCAAGCCAGAATTATCTTCAGTTCTGACAGCACCGTAGGCTTCATCCCTCCGAGAACACCGATAACCAGAACGACCATCTTGACAGAGTAGCCTGAGTACAGCGTCCTCAACTCACCCCGGAGATCTACGTATTTGGTTCGTTGCTCCTCCTCCTTCAAGGTAATGTTTTTCTCGGCAGGAGCCGAGAACTCGATGACATATATCACCTTGGTTTGATGGTCCAGGAGGACCACATCAGGCTTATTAGCTTGTATTCGCCTGACGGTCGGAAATACGTAGTTCCAATATATGTGGCACTTCTCATTCCCGACAACTGACTCAATATCTCCGGGAGCGTAAGGCAGCACCGGTGTTTTGTCCATCCCATAAGAATGTGCTATACCTTAAGGTATAGCACACGTAATGCAGCGTTATACCGATGGAAGTAGGCCGAAGCCGCATATACAGGGCACGCTATAGCAGGTGCATCAGAGATTCCGGTGCCTGGTGACAGGCCCTGCAGTTGATATCAGGTACCTCCACACCCATCACTCGGCTTCTGTAGACCAAGGTGTTTATAACACCTAGGCGAAGGTCATCGTCGTTGATAAACCTTGTGCTTCAATGTTGTTATAAAAAACTCGATGTAGGGCCTTATCGACATGCTCCCTAAACATATTTCTCTGTTCGGCAGCTTTAATTTGGGCTTTCAGACGATTCGGCTCCAGTTCAGTGATTGACTGTACGTCATCACCTTGCCTGCCTCTTTTTCTATGGTCGAATCTGAGACTGAATCGTTCTGCGGCTTTTTATGCTGTCTTAAATAGATCCGCTTCCACCTCCGCCGCGACTTCATGATCCCTGACTAGCCGCATAAGTGGATCCGAGCTACGGACGACGTTACATGCTATACCCAGGACTAATTTGTCATGCATACACTCCAAGTTCAAGAGTCCTCGGCCTCCCCGTTGTCTTGGGAGATATAGCCGAGGAACAGACGATCTTGGATAAATGCTCCTATGTATGTGCATCATCTTTGGGGTTTCCCTGTCCAACCTACGCAAGTCATCGGCAGTCCACTTCACTACTCCGAGGGAGTAAAGCAGTACCAGAATGGCGAGCATATTCGTTGCAGACACCTTGTTTTTCTCCGATAGATCCGATGATCAAATCTTTCGGAGTCGATGTCTGTACTTGCGACGGAGAGCGTCCTTTACGCGTTGCGTATCCTAGATATAGTTCTGATTTATACCCAGGTACGCTTACATCTCCCCGGCATCCAAATGTTTTAGGATGCTTCCGTCTGCTATCTGCGCATCTTCAGGGATCCCCGTAGATTGCCCTCTCTTGAGATGGAAGACTGCATACTTGTCCAATCCGAATTCCATACCAATTACCCACGTGTACTCTTGCACCACCCTGAGGGCGTTTTGCAAGCCTTGCTTTCCAGAGGCATAAATCTTGAGGTTATCCACGTAAAACAAATGCATGTCCTTATGCCTCCGATTATTGGGTGGTCCGCAATTATACCCGCTAGTTTGGCGAATTTCAAGTGACAGGGGTAATAGCGAGATACAAAATAGGAGAGGGCTTAGGAAATCCCCCTGAAACACTTCTCTCGTAAACACTACCGACTTCGTGGTTACCTGCCGTTCACCGGATGATATGCTGAAGCGGGTTTTCCAGAGCGGTAGTAGATGTTGTATGCATCTCACTGTTGGTGCTGGTAACGCAAGACATCCGAGCAAGTGAATCAACAGCTCGTGGGATGTTTAATCAAATGCCTTGTGGTGGTATCAGGCCATCGATAGATTCCGCTTGTATTGTACAGAGTCCTGCGTAATACAGCGGTCTATCAACAGGTTTTCTTTGCAACCTATCTGGCCCTTTTTTGCCCTCATAAATTCAAGATATAGCCGGTAGAGATTTCACTTAAATAATAAACGCCGTTCCTGAGACAATCATCGACGATCAGCAATATCTAACATATCCTCAAAGACCGGAGATGAGGTTTTGAATGGGAGCTGGACACCAAAGCGACCATAAAGTTCTTGATAGATGGTTTTCATGAAGATCGATTCCGCCTTCTGGGCGTGCGGGTCCTCTGGGCATGATCTGGGAATCTCCTCGATGCCCCAAAAGGATTTAAGAGTTTTATCTAGAGAAGATAATATACAAGTAAGTGCGGATGGTTGTACAGAGATAGATGAGCCTGGTAATGGACTTAATAATGTCCAGCCAAAAATGGTTTGCGAAGCTACAGGACAACCAAAGCTACCGGTTGAGAGACTTGGCAAAACAACACGGTGATAAAAGTCAGCCCTGATGAGAAGATATATGGGACGAGATTGCTTCCAATCAGGATCAGCAAGAGGTAACCCTTGAAGATTTGATTGTGGCATTTGGTAAGTTACCACAAATTCTATGTAAAACGATAACCCGGACTGTCAAAAGAGGGTATAACTGACCAACGGGACGAATCCGACAAGTCGCAATGCCGCATGGTGCTTGAGAAAGAGTATGGCCAACTCCAAATATAGGAATTTGTTCATGTGATGTAAATAAATGTAACTTGCGAGCACAGTTATTGGTAATAAGCGATACCTGGCTACCGGGATCAAGAAGGGCTCTAACCCGATGTACATTGTTCGAACTGCCCAACATTTCACAACAGACAGTAGACAGAAGGACCTGAGACTGAGCGTCACTGAATAGAATACTACTGGTACATGTAGTGAGCTCGACAGGGAGAATCGGAGCCTCACCGTTCGAAGACAGAGTCGAGGATTGGCCAGGATCAGACAGTCTGGAATGAATCGGGTAAGAGGCGACGGAAGCATCAGAGAAATGAAACAATGTGTGATGGCGAGATTGACACTTGTTGATGGTGTGTGATGGATGTAAACAATTGATTCATGATTTAATCTTGGGAACAAATAATGAGCGCTCCTTAGGTGATTGCTTCAAGAAGACGTCGCACCTGCGCAAAACGTGTGAACCTTTGCATAGAGGACTCGAGAAAAAAGATCGGTTAGATGAAAGATTAGCCACCATGGATTTGTGATCTGTGTTGGACCTGGAGAGACTTGAGGATGATGAACTATGGTGTGAGTTAGTTTTAGATAGATCTTTAACATGCACTGACTCCAGGACGGAAGCACAACCCTCGATAAATTTCAAGAGTTCGGAAAAATTCGCGGAAAGGTAATCGCTAGTCGAATTATCTACGGTTTCATTCTCAAAAGGCTGGTGAGTCTCATCATCCAGTTTTTCCAAAAGCCAACTGAACCACAAAAATCAACCAAAGATTCGATATCAAGGGCTTCAAAAGAAGCTTTGCCTTCTCGGAAGATTCTCGCCAAACGAAGAGCCTTAGCGGAATCACTCGAGATTTTAGAAAGGGAATTGATCTGGTTCCAATAATGGGAGGCTAGTTTTCTTTATTCTGATAACACTTAACCAAGATATTATATGCCAAAGAATACTTCTCAGGAGAAATCGAATAAGTTTTAATAAGGTTCAAAGGTTCCCCGGACAGACAGCTCACCAGCTACTGGAACTTGTCAACGTCTGACAACAATTCATTATTATGAATAGCATGGTTAAATCGCTGGATAAATTGACACCAATGAACGAAATCTCCACTAAAAAATCCAAGAGCCAATTTTGAAAGGCGTACCTGAGAGTGTGACCTTGATCCGCCACTGGCATTAACAGATAACGGAGTAGAAGACGCCGGACTAGGAAACAATTCCCCATGTACCGCCTCGACAGAAAAAACAGCATTCCGGAACTGCCTCCGCACAGCCTCTTCAGCATCTATATCAGAGTCAGCCTGACTAGATAATGCAGTGATAATAACGTCATGATATTTAAAATCTCCCATGATTTCTGGACTATGCTTAAAACTTAAGTCAAATCGTACGCAACAACACCTCCTCTCTAGCTGACTTGGCAACATGGACAATCTCTGTAATATCATTAAGGTAACTTTTATATTTTGCCCGAAGTTCGCGTAGGCGAGCCGCCATGATTCAGAATAACGATAAATCTAAAATGCTGGATCGATGTAAAATACACAAAATAATTATGATCGCAGTCAAAAACCACACGACAATTTGTCGGTTAAACAGCTAAATAAACTTGTTATTTATATCGATGAAACTACTGGAAAGAATCGTAAACACTACTGATAAAAACTAATAAGTCGATATTAGAATAATTATATATTGTATAAAATAATTCTGACACCCATAAATATAAACATTTTTGAAAACATTAAAATAGTAAAGCACTAAAAATGTACTCCTAGACATAAACGTTAATATAGATATATACAACATTATTCACATTTCCGGTATTATCCGTTGATTGCCGTTAATGTAGAACTGTCATTTTCACATTATAAATGGACATTTACTCGGACGTCGCTCATTGACTGCTGAACATTTAGAGCAGCTACTAATAATATACTCATCTGATCATACGCGTAAATACTGTTAGGTGTGTGACGATGTTACCTTGAAGAACTACTGTGTTGTCCAGATCATTTTGACAATACAGTGACGCAATGACTTGTTCCCGGACCTGACTACGCATTTTTAGGAATACAGTTACAAGTCCTCATTTGTTCCTAAACGACCACTCAGTGAAAGGTAAAATAATATGTGAATAATTTTTATTTGTAATATGCTCTTCATTGTAAATCCGCCTCCACGTTGTTTACCCCATGTCGACAGTCGAATCCGGGGTTTAGATTAAATAAAATAGGCAATTTGTATTTATGTATATTCACAACAACCACATTGCGTTATATTAAATAAATATATGATATCAATTTGTTAGTTACTAATTGTCAATGGATGTCAAGATCTCAAAATAATATCCAGTTTGTTTATTGAAATGGCCTCTTTAGAATAGTGTATTTTTTATACTATGCGAGTGTACTCGTAAGTGCATTATTATAACGTTAATAGATATGATTTAAGACAGATGTATACCTACCATGTTTTTAATTGACCAATAATAAATAAATGACGTTTATCCATGACCACTACATTAGGAAGGTTTAATACGTCTGTTTTCCGTAGATTAGAGGCCTTCTAATACACTTGTGGATTAAAATTCATAATACCACGCTTATTGATTAATATTCTTGATCAAAATAAATCTGTCAAATCTGATGTTTTTCAAAACTAGAATTTTTCACCTCTTAATTGATCGGTTTTGCCCATGGTCGTGGATGGACAACGTTGAATTACATTCGGGAATTAACAACCTTTAATCCGCTTGAAAAAATTGGTGCTCTCGGCTGCGCCTCGAGTGCCCATTTTTTGTCGTGGATTAAGTTCTTGTTAATTCTCTTATATAATTAATAATATTTATGTGATGATATTTAATACAAAGTTAAAATTTAACTTTCCTAGTTGCTTTATTTTATATTATATATTTTATACTACAAACAATTTAGTTGGATATAAGACTTGCCAAGTTATAAATTTAATATCAAGGAACGTAACAAATTTTCTTTTAAATCAATTGAAGACCGTTCTACATTCCTATTGTAAGTTCCTGTTGTAAGTTGCTATGGAATTTAACACCCGTTCAGATCTCAACTTTTTTATCGGCGAAGCCGACAACCCCGAACGTCGTTTGTACCGAACTTGACCCCCTTTTCACATGTTTTTGGTAAAATTAGTTTTAACAAAATCATTGACGAATTTAAAATTATGGAAAATTTAGCAAATACAGAATTTATCTTTCTTTCATCTGACTAATTTTAACTTAATTACAATGGCTGAAAAATTAATAAAAATGATGATTTGCAAAAAAATACAATTTTTTTAGTTTAATATTGTGAATATTGGTAACTTAATATTAATTGAAATTCATGCGAAACTTAATAGACGATTTCTTATGATTGCTATTTATAGATTGCCTTGTGTAAAAACTTCAATAACTTCAAAATTCAACATAAATTCAATGAGTTATCCAACAACATTAAATACATTTGTAGATATTCACGTTACACTAGCTGATTTTAACATTAATATATTTATTTGAAAATAATGAAACTACAAATGAATACTTAAATATTTTTGGAAAAGAAGATTTCATGTCACTTATAAATGATTCTATAAGCATTGAAGGAAATTAAAAGGCATAGATTATATATTCTTAAAAGATAAAATTAAAAAATGACAGCATTTCTTCTTACACATCATTTATATTCGAGGCGCATATAATTGATTAGTTTCCCATAATACTCCAAATAGTAGCATCTGAAATAAAACAAACACCTATTAAAGAATAAGTTAGTTCGTTTTCAAATCGAAACTTTAGTTGAAAATAATGTTTCTGAAATGCAAAATCCCAATACGGCGGCAAGATTATTCGTAAATAAATTGAAAAATATGATTCCTGATTTTTGTAGTTTATTTTATCCTAAAATAATTAGGATAACATAGGGAAACCCGAACGATGATGCACATACATAGAAGCATTCAACCAATATCGTCTGTTCCTCGGCTATACCTCCCGAGACAACGGGGAGGCGAGGACCTTTGAACCTGGAGTGTATGCATGACAGATTAGTCCTGGGAATAGCAAGTAACGTCGCCCGCAGCTCGGATCCACTCATGCGACTAGTGAGATATCATGAAGTCGCAGAGGTGGGAGCGGGCCTATTTAAGGCAACACAAAAAGCCGCAGAACGATTCGGTCTCAGATTAGACCACAGACGAAGAGGCAGGCAATGTGATGACATACAGTCATCACCTTGCTGACAGTTCATCACTGAACTGGAGTCGAATCGCCTAAAATCCTAAATCAAAGCTGCCGAACAGATAAATCTGTTTAGGGAGCATGTCGATAAACTCCATGCAGGGGCTTATCGACATGCTTCTATAACAACATTGAAGCACAGGGTTTATCGACGGCGATGACCTTCGCTTAATTGAGGTCAGCCGGGCTCAGATCGGAGACCGAAGGCTTTATAGCACCTGCCAGGATGGTGTTATTAAACACCTTGGTCTACTGCAGCCGAGTGATGAGTTTGGAGGTACCTGATATCAGCTGCAGGGCCTGCCACCAGGCGCCGGAATCGCTGATGCACCTGCTATCGGCCTGCCCTGTATATGCGACTTTGGCCTACATCCATTGGCATAATGCGGCATTACGTGTGCTATATTACTACATAAGGGACTCGTATGGGGTGGGCAGAACACTGGTACTGCCTTACACTTCCGGGGATATTAAGTCTGTTGTTGGAAATGAGAAGTGCGCATATATTGGAACTACTCGTTCCCGACTGTCAGGCGAATACAAGCTAATAAGCCTGACGTCGTCCTCCTTGACCATCAAACCAAAGTGATGTATGTCATCGAGTTCTCGGCTCTTCCGAGAAAAACACCACGTTGAAGGAGCAGGAGAAACGGACTAAATACGTAGATCTCTGGTGCGAGCTGCGGATGCTGTACCCAGGCTACTATGTCAAGATGGTGGTTCTGGTTATCGATGTTCTCGGACGGATGAAGACTACGGTGCTGTCGGAACTGAAGATCATTCAGGCTTGCCGAAAATCGGTAGAGTGGTTGGCAGGTCAAATGCAGAAAGCGGTCATCTTGGGTTCTCTGCGTTTATGATAATTAGAGCACTTGATTATGGATTTACGGTATATAACTTCGCAGGCTAGTGAGGCGTTGTTGTGGATAATACGCCGGCGCTTTTCTTGCGAGTATCGGAGTCGTGGGAGAACTGTCCGGCATCCGGAATCGGAGTATATATATATATATATATATATATATATATATATATATATATATATATATATATATATATATATATTACAAACATTATTTTCAACTAAATTTTCGATTTGAAAACGAACTAACTTATTCTTTAATAGGTGTTTGTTTTATTTCAGATGCTACTATTTGGAGTATTATGGGAAACTAATCAATTATATGCGCCTCGAATATAAATGATGCGTAAGAAGAAATGCTGTCATTTTTTAATTTTATCTTTTAAGAATATATAATCTATGCCTTTTAATTTCCTTCGATGCTTATAAAATCATTTATAAGTGACATGAAAAAAAAATACTTTAGTTGAATAGATTGTCCTCGCTAACCCCTGATTCTAAATTTTAAAAAATGAATTTCAATGGGAAGTTCATAAACTTTTAATAAACGGGTTAGCTGAATCACCCTGTATATATATATATATATATATATATATATATATATATATATATATATATATATATATATATATATATACATATATATATATATATATATATATATATATATATATATATATATATATATATATAATGTTTCTTTATCTTTTGTTTATTTATTAGGATTGATAAATTTAATAAACCACGTTGTGTTGCTCTGCAAACAATGTTTTTATTTCATTAATTATAAGTTATATTACCAAACTATACTATAACACTAATAACCAAAACTTCTACCTGTAAACAAAAGAACGACATTTAATGTTTATTCTTTAACATGTCAATTCCCTTTTCCATTATTACAACTTACAACCATATGTTACAATTTCATTGACACAATCTTATATTACACCTGGTTTCTTCAACTCAACACCGTACGGCGTACAGTTCTGCCTACTGTACACCTTACCTACGCGGAGCGCGGCAAAATTCAAATTTAAAGAAATACATATTATTTACATCTCCCCGCTCTAGGGAAGAAAATTTATAATGAAATTTTTGCTAGATTTATTCATCCTTGTCTGTTTCTTCTTCTTCTTCTATTGTAGGGACTGGAATAAGTTTTGTAATGTGAAAGAGATTTTATTCTGATTTTCTTTGACCTGTTTCTATTCTATAAATTGAGTTTGAAATTTTTTCAACAAACTCAAATGCTCCAATTTTCAGTTCATCTAATTTCTTCCTATTTAGATTGATTCCATTTTCCACGTACACCATGTCTCCTACATTAAATTCGTAGTATTTTCGATTTTTGTCGAATAGTGTTATGTTGTAATGATGTGATTTTATTGTATTTTCAAGTGCTGTTTTTCTGTCTCTGATCCAGTAACTATTTGGTTTTCCTTGCTTTAAATCATTCGGTAAAATTGTGACGCCTGTACCACATAAAAGAATACTTGGTATAAAACCAGTGACTGAGTGTATAGTATCATTGTATTTATTTACGTATTCTTGAGCTATTGTTGTCCAGGCTCTCTCTTTTTCTTTTTCATTTATTTTTCATCTTATTTTGTTAACTAAATGTTTGATTAGGTCTTTCATTTAGGCCGTTTGCGAATGGTGTAATTACTGCTGTAAAGACCATTGGTATCCGCTCGTCATTTAAGAATTGTTTGAATTCTGTCGAATTGATTCCCGGGTATTGATCGGTGATAAGCATACCAATTTCCTCCGTCTCTGCTATGTCCATGACTAGTTTTACAAAATCATTTACATTCTGAGTTTTTGAGGTTAGAATAAATGCATATCTTGTAAAGTGATTTACTAATTAATGTAGATATTTTTTTGTCAATTTTGAACCTCCAAAACTTTCAATTGTGTCGTGAGATTTCGAAAGGTTTTGTGGCTGGACCTAGATGAGATATCAGTCCTAATTTATCGTGTCCTCTTGATTTATTTTTAATACATATTTCACAGTTTTTACAAATGATTTTGATGTTTTTTGTCAAATTGTTTCCTGCGTAGAGTGGACTGATTGTCTTTAAGGTTTTATTTTTTAAGAGTTTGGTGCTAACTACTCTTCTGTTATAATTACTTTTTATTTTTTTCTGAACCTTTTTAAATATATTATTATGTGTAAAGTAATAATATATTTAAAAAGGTTCAGAAAAAAATAAATTATACATACACATATTATGTGTTAAAATAAAGTATTATGTTTTTCAATAAATTTGTTTTTGTTATTTTGTATTTCTTCATTTTTATTATGATCGGTTAGAATATCTTCCAGCTTAATCAAATTCACAATTTTTAATTGTTCCTCTGTATTTTCATCCGGTTCTAATATCGGATTTCTGCGTAAGCAGTCTGCTTCCAAATTTTCTTTCCCTGGAGCATATTTTATTTTAAAATCATATTGCGATAGATAATATGTTAAATCGCCCAGCTCATCGGTTCTTGATTTCAGATTCATATTTTCTGGTGGTTTGTGGTCTGAATAAACTGTAAATGATTCATCTATCAACCAGTATTGCCAGTATCTTACCGCTTCTTTGATAGCTAAGCATTTTAAGAATATTGCTTTTTTTCTTCTGGGCTTCATTTAATTTTTTCGAAAAGTAAGCTACTGGCTTTTCTTATCCATTAGGCTGTATATGTTCCAACACCTTGTAAAGAAGCATCTGTATAAATATCGGTAAATATTAATAAAAAATTTCTAGAACCGGTTGGGAGCATAGCAAGCTTTTTATCATGTCAAATAAATTTTGGCATTCATCAGACCAAGTGAACTTTTCATTTTTCTTGAGTAGATTATGCAATGGATCCTAGTATTATCTCCTTCTTGGTAAATATTCATGGTAAAAATTGATTTTTCCTAGAAATTGTCTTATAGTTCTTTGCGTTTTTGGAATAGGAAAATTCCTTATAGAAATCAAATTATCTTTTACTGGACTTTTACTGAATTATTTTGTATTATATCACCCAGATATTTTACTGAGTCTGATGCAAATGTGCATTTTGTAAATTTTAATCTGAAACCTTCTTTTTTTTACTGCTTCCATCAGTTGTGTTAGATGATTAATGTGTTCAGAGAAAGTTTTAGAAAATATAAGGATATCATCTATATTAGTGATGGGTTGCTAATTAGCAGTCTGCTATTTTTTAACTGCTAAATGATAAATAGCAGTAGCAACTGCTACGGGTCCTTAAAAATAGCTGTTATTTTTTTAGCATATTGTATGTTTCACGATCTGATCTGGCTGTCCGCTGCAGTGCCAGGCTACCACGAGGACTGGTTAACCTCTCGGCTCCAGTCGAGTCGGCCGGTGAGGATTGAGGTCCGGGAGTGCCGCGAAGTGCGCGCTCACCGGTTAATAGGATTTAAAAAATAGCAGACTACTATTCAGTAACCCAACCCAGCAAAGATTTAACAGTGAAAAATAGCTGCTATTAAAATAACAGCTATTTTTAACTGCTAAATAAAAATAGCAGTAGCAATATTAGCAGCTATACAAAAATAGCTGGTTCGACCCATCACTAACCTATATAATTAACATCAATTAAAATCACTAAGCGTATACTTCCTCAATATATTACTTAGTATGCTCTGAAAAATTGCGGGTGAAGTCTTTAGTCTAATAGGTAGACAAGTCCATTGGAAATGTCCTTGTGTTACAAATCCTGTTTTTTTTTGGTCTTCAATTCGTAGAGGAATTGACTAAAATACAGAGTTCACATCAAAGGTTGAAAATAATTTGCAATTCCGCGTCTTCATCACTAGGTCTTCAATTAACGGAAATGGTTGAGCTTGAGGTACTACTATTTTATTCAAGTCTCTAAAGTCTATACATAGCCTGGATTTTTTATTTTCCTCTTTTTTGAATGCCAAAGTAACAGGTGCAGCAAATAGACTGCATGATTATTTTATCAGCTTATTATTTAGTAATTTTGCTACTTGTTCTTCTATTTCTTTTTTATCTTCTACTGTCCATCTATAAGGCCTCTTACTACAATAAGAGTCCATTAATAAGTCTATTCTCGCTTCATATTCACTCGCAGTACCTACATCGTATTTATTTTCCGCAAAAACTGATTTATATTTATTAATTAGTGTATTTATTTCAGATTTTTGATACTGATTTAAATGATTTATTTTCATTCTAAAATCTTTCTCTTTTATATGTTCATTAAAATTAATTGTGTATACTTTTATAGTGTTATTGTTATTTTCTAATTTAGTATTTATTTGATTATCCATAGAAATTTCTTCTATTTTATTATTAATTTCATCATTCAATCTCTGTTTGTGAATTATGTTCAAATCTTCATTTTGGACTAGTTTGAACTTTTTTATCAAGTCCAATCCAATCAAGAAATCATGTTTTAAATCTTCTTAGTCAATAATGTATACCTCAAGACTTTTCTCTAATTCAAAGATTTTTATTTTCAAAGTTGTCAAACCACATGGTTTTTAACACCATTAATTGTTACTCCATTAGCTTCATTCAAAGACTTTCCTCTTAGTTATAATAGTTTAGAATTTACCAAAGAAACATTTGAACCTGAATCATAAACTCCATATATTTCTAATTTATCATTAAATAGTAGTTTGACATGTATTAATGGTGTTACTCTTTGATTTTTTGATCAGTTTCATTTAACTCAGCTTCTATTACTGAAATGTTTACATGTTTAATAAAATTTTTCTTTACTTTATCATCCTCCTTTGTTCTGAACCAGCAGTTAGCTTCAGAGTGATACCGAATACCTTTATTTAACTTTTCACAAATTTTACATGGGCTTCGGTCTACATTTTTACCATTTGTTCTTGGATTTGCATTTTTCTTCTTATCCAAAAATTTTTATTTACCATATGTGTTCATACTTGCTCGCTTCATTAAACAAATCCACTGTATTTTTTAGTGTTTCTCTATCCATTTTGTTAAGTATAAATTCTGGGAAGCCTGCTGCAATAAGATCCTCTAAGGTACCTACGTCAATTGATCTTCTCATGCCCAATAAAAGTTTTTCTTTTCTCATGGCATAATCCAAAAATAAGTCATCTTTGTATTTAAATAATAGTGCATAAATGACTGGGTTCCATCCTTTACAATATGTTACAATTTCATTGATACAATCCTATATTACACCTGGTCAGTACAACGGCCGCCAGGGGTGCTAGGCTCTTGAAGTGTCGTTTCCCCATTTCCCTTACGTCACCTACAGTAAGGTCCTCCGCACACGGGTCGATCGGAGATGCGGTCGACGCGATTGTAATCGCTTATACAAGTTCTCGTCCATTTGATCCATAGAACAAGCGCGTCTGTCTTCCGCACACGGGTCGATTGTCTCTCAGTCGTTTCACGTCTTTCAAACGAGAAGAAACCTCTCCTGTTTATGTATTTGAACAAAAAAAATTTAAAAGAAGTTCAAGTGGCTGAATATGAAAAAAAAAAATTCAAGTGGCTGAACATAATTTTTTAATTATTATTTCTATATAGTCGGAGTTACCTTTTCTTCTTAAGGTATATATTTATATACCTTAAGAAGAAAAGGTAACTCCGACGACCGAATAAATAACCGATTTCAAGATTTTTCTTCATAGAGACAAGTAATTAATGAAGGGATTGGATTATCGTTATTTCATTAAGTATTTATCAAAGTATTGTTATTTTATTATTTCTATATCTACTTCTACGTTCAGGGAGAAGGTAACTGTGCTCGTTCAAATGTACCAATGCTCGGTAAATATATTTTAATATTATGTAGTAATAATGTATTAATTAAGCACTAGTATTTGGTATTTTATTGTTTTAATTTATATCTATTAAATAAATTAAACCTTAATTTAACACTACAACTCTATTTTATAATACAAGCTTTATAAAGTGATAAATAAATGTATTACATATTACGTATATAAAAGTATATATTACGGTTCTTCTTGATCGGTGTCTTCATTACTGTTATTATCTATCGTCTTCAAGATAATATATTTGAACAATTTGTTTTGATAAATATTTGTTAATTTCATACAAGAAACATTTCAAATTGGCATGAATTAGCATTTTTTTGAAATAATGGATCGTTTTGCCACTGAACCTTTCAACTACAAACTTATTAAATATACATTTATAATAAATGTACGGGATTAATGCACCCAAACTGCAACTAATTATGGTCACATCAAGAGAAATTTGACAAGAACTAAATACAATTACCTCCATGAGTCGCGTGATCCACTCGAACTATCTGCTTCTCTTCCGATCGCGTTAGATTTGAAACGAGGAGACGGCAATTCATGCGTTTCTAGTCGACCACTAAACGATCTGTGTACGGAGCCCCACTCCCTTGCATTGATAGTCGAGTAGAGAGGAGGGACTCGTGCGATTGGAATCGCATCGACCACATCTCCGATCGACCCGTATGCGGACGGCCTAACAGTAAACAGAACCTGGAGTACATGTAAACAAACGCGTAATCACGAATTGTAATGAATTTGCAGTATATAAATATAATAGTGTAAAATAGAGGATCCGCCGAAAGTAAAAAAGAAAGTGCATCATGTGATACGACGTTGCATAGTGCCCGCATGCAATTACGAAAAAAACAAACTTGCTCGATTGTGCAAATCTTAATTCTAACTTTATTTAAAGGGACAATGAAGCTTTTTGTCTATAATCATTTCACAATACATTGGAACATATAATTTACATTAAAAATACTTACCATGTTAAATTATTATCCACAACTGTGTTCAAAATTTGCGATATTGTGACGTGTTCTGTTTTCAGTAAAGTGCAGTGAAATAGATAGCTTTATTTTCGCTTCAACGTTACATTACTCCCAATTTACAATATTATAATTTGTAGTAGATATTTATATTATTTGCCTCTGTGAATTAATATTTTGAAATGATTTTTTCTATTAGATAATAATAGAAGAAATAATAGAAATGTTCATAGAATAAGTTTCAGCACTTTTCAGATAGATTATATACATATGTGTACATATTACATGTAAATAAAAAACGTATACTTATATTAAAATTTAAAAACATTTATGTTAAAATTAACCCGCAATTTCGCACTGCAAGACAACTAGCGCCCCTTGTACAGTAATTTACCAGCGAATTACCGCAGTGTCAGAGGGCTGCACCTGGTTTCATCAACTCAACACGGTACGGCGTACAGTACTACCCACTCTACCTTACCTATGCGGAGCGCGGCACAAGTACAAAATTTTCCACCAACTTCTACCCTTCTAGCTTCAAGTTTTTTCTTCTAAGATAGACTCCTATACTTAGAAAGGAATGGATTATTTAGGACTGGCTATGCTACGTCCATTAAGCTCCTGAAAAGGTACGGAGACATCACATCTTCTTAGGCCGCATCTCTGCCACAGATGCCGATTTTCTCCTACACAGCTGAAAGCAGAGCTGCTGCCACAAGCTTGTACTTTTCCACTCGTAAGATTTTTTGTAAGCAGAGTTTTAACCTTGGAATGGAATATGTTATCTAGATTAGATGTGCGGTGTTTCTTATACAACTGGAAGCACAACGGACACAATTGCGCTTCTGACATTCTGAAAAGCCAGTCACCCCTTTTTGTGTATTATTATTATTATTATTATTATTATTATTATTATTATTATTATTATTATTATTATTATTATTATTATTATTATTATTATTATTATTATTATTATTATTATTATTATTATTATTATTATTATTATTATTATTATTATTATTATTATTATTATTATTATTATTATTATTATTATTATTATTATTATTATTATTATTATTATTATTATTATTATTATTATTATTATTATTATTATTATTATTATTATTATTATTATTATTATTATTATTATTATTATTATTATTATTATTATTATTATTATTATTATTATTATTATTATTATTATTATTATTATTATTATTATTATTATTATTATTATTATTATTATTATTATTATTATTATTATTATTATTATTATTATTATTATTATTATTATTATTATTATTATTATTATTATTATTATTATTATTATTATTATTATTATTATTATTATTATTATTATTATTATTATTATTATTATTATTATTATTATTATTATTATTATTATTATTATTATTATTATTATTATTATTATTATTATTATTATTATTATTATTATTATTATTATTATTATTATTATTATTATTATTATTATTATTATTATTATTATTATTATTATTATTATTATTATTATTATTATTATTATTATTATTATTATTATTATTATTATTATTATTATTATTATTATTATTATTATTATTATTATTATTATTATTATTATTATTATTATTATTATTATTATTATTATTATTATTATTATTATTATTATTATTATTATTATTATTATTATTATTATTATTATTATTATTATTATTATTATTATTATTATTATTATTATTATTATTATTATTATTATTATTATTATTATTATTATTATTATTATTATTATTATTATTATTATTATTATTATTATTATTATTATTATTATTATTATTATTATTATTATTATTATTATTATTATTATTATTATTATTATTATTATTATTATTATTATTATTATTATTATTATTATTATTATTATTATTATTATTATTATTATTATTATTATTATTATTATTATTATTATTATTATTATTATTATTATTATTATTATTATTATTATTATTATTATTATTATTATTATTATTATTATTATTATTATTATTATTATTATTATTATTATTATTATTATTATTATTATTATTATTATTATTATTATTATTATTATTATTATTATTATTATTATTATTATTATTATTATTATTATTATTATTATTATTATTATTATTATTATTATTATTATTATTATTATTATTATTATTATTATTATTATTATTATTATTATTATTATTATTATTATTATTATTATTATTATTATTATTATTATTATTATTATTATTATTATTATTATTATTATTATTATTATTATTATTATTATTATTATTATTATTATTATTATTATTATTATTATTATTATTATTATTATTATTATTATTATTATTATTATTATTATTATTATTATTATTATTATTATTATTATTATTATTATTATTATTATTATTATTATTATTATTATTATTATTATTATTATTATTATTATTATTATTATTATTATTATTATTATTATTATTATTATTATTATTATTATTATTATTATTATTATTATTATTATTATTATTATTATTATTATTATTATTATTATTATTATTATTATTATTATTATTATTATTATTATTATTATTATTATTATTATTATTATTATTATTATTATTATTATTATTATTATTATTATTATTATTATTATTATTATTATTATTATTATTATTATTATTATTATTATTATTATTATTATTATTATTATTATTATTATTATTATTATTATTATTATTATTATTATTATTATTATTATTATTATTATTATTATTATTATTATTATTATTATTATTATTATTATTATTATTATTATTATTATTATTATTATTATTATTATTATTATTATTATTATTATTATTATTATTATTATTATTATTATTATTATTATTATTATTATTATTATTATTATTATTATTATTATTATTATTATTATTATTATTATTATTATTATTATTATTATTATTATTATTATTATTATTATTATTATTATTATTATTATTATTATTATTATTATTATTATTATTATTATTATTATTATTATTATTATTATTATTATTATTATTATTATTATTATTATTATTATTATTATTATTATTATTATTATTATTATTATTATTATTATTATTATTATTATTATTATTATTATTATTATTATTATTATTATTATTATTATTATTATTATTATTATTATTATTATTATTATTATTATTATTATTATTATTATTATTATTATTATTATTATTATTATTATTATTATTATTATTATTATTATTATTATTATTATTATTATTATTATTATTATTATTATTATTATTATTATTATTATTATTATTATTATTATTATTATTATTATTATTATTATTATTATTATTATTATTATTATTATTATTATTATTATTATTATTATTATTATTATTATTATTATTATTATTATTATTATTATTATTATTATTATTATTATTATTATTATTATTATTATTATTATTATTATTATTATTATTATTATTATTATTATTATTATTATTATTATTATTATTATTATTATTATTATTATTATTATTATTATTATTATTATTATTATTATTATTATTATTATTATTATTATTATTATTATTATTATTATTATTATTATTATTATTATTATTATTATTATTATTATTATTATTATTATTATTATTATTATTATTATTATTATTATTATTATTATTATTATTATTATTATTATTATTATTATTATTATTATTATTATTATTATTATTATTATTATTATTATTATTATTATTATTATTATTATTATTATTATTATTATTATTATTATTATTATTATTATTATTATTATTATTATTATTATTATTATTATTATTATTATTATTATTATTATTATTATTATTATTATTATTATTATTATTATTATTATTATTATTATTATTATTATTATTATTATTATTATTATTATTATTATTATTATTATTATTATTATTATTATTATTATTATTATTATTATTATTATTATTATTATTATTATTATTATTATTATTATTATTATTATTATTATTATTATTATTATTATTATTATTATTATTATTATTATTATTATTATTATTATTATTATTATTATTATTATTATTATTATTATTATTATTATTATTATTATTATTATTATTATTATTATTATTATTATTATTATTATTATTATTATTATTATTATTATTATTATTATTATTATTATTATTATTATTATTATTATTATTATTATTATTATTATTATTATTATTATTATTATTATTATTATTATTATTATTATTATTATTATTATTATTATTATTATTATTATTATTATTATTATTATTATTATTATTATTATTATTATTATTATTATTATTATTATTATTATTATTATTATTATTATTATTATTATTATTATTATTATTATTATTATTATTATTATTATTATTATTATTATTATTATTATTATTATTATTATTATTATTATTATTATTATTATTATTATTATTATTATTATTATTATTATTATTATTATTATTATTATTATTATTATTATTATTATTATTATTATTATTATTATTATTATTATTATTATTATTATTATTATTATTATTATTATTATTATTATTATTATTATTATTATTATTATTATTATTATTATTATTATTATTATTATTATTATTATTATTATTATTATTATTATTATTATTATTATTATTATTATTATTATTATTATTATTATTATTATTATTATTATTATTATTATTATTATTATTATTATTATTATTATTATTATTATTATTATTATTATTATTATTATTATTATTATTATTATTATTATTATTATTATTATTATTATTATTATTATTATTATTATTATTATTATTATTATTATTATTATTATTATTATTATTATTATTATTATTATTATTATTATTATTATTATTATTATTATTATTATTATTATTATTATTATTATTATTATTATTATTATTATTATTATTATTATTATTATTATTATTATTATTATTATTATTATTATTATTATTATTATTATTATTATTATTATTATTATTATTATTATTATTATTATTATTATTATTATTATTATTATTATTATTATTATTATTATTATTATTATTATTATTATTATTATTATTATTATTATTATTATTATTATTATTATTATTATTATTATTATTATTATTATTATTATTATTATTATTATTATTATTATTATTATTATTATTATTATTATTATTATTATTATTATTATTATTATTATTATTATTATTATTATTATTATTATTATTATTATTATTATTATTATTATTATTATTATTATTATTATTATTATTATTATTATTATTATTATTATTATTATTATTATTATTATTATTATTATTATTATTATTATTATTATTATTATTATTATTATTATTATTATTATTATTATTATTATTATTATTATTATTATTATTATTATTATTATTATTATTATTATTATTATTATTATTATTATTATTATTATTATTATTATTATTATTATTATTATTATTATTATTATTATTATTATTATTATTATTATTATTATTATTATTATTATTATTATTATTATTCTTATTATTGACGAAACTTGTAGCTGAATATCTATTTCTTAATAAGAATGGGTATACAATATCTACTTGTCAATATCTGGGGTCCGGAAAACATTCACCGTTATTCCTACTTTCCACGTTATTGTTAAAATATTGTAAAGTTTTTACAATAACGTGGTAAATTAAATAGAATACTTTCCATTTCATTTGTTATCTGTCTTCCGTTAAAACCAAATCCTCAAATTCATAAAGAACCAATAATACAAGTTATACAAATCAATTTATGTGGTTGCTTATATACGGCCCTGCCATTGATAAGGCATTCAAACGGTCAGTTCTACTAATTACATTTATGTAGGTTTAGTTAACATAAAGCACTAAAAATATATTTTCTTTTATAGGGCGACTATATTTGGGCTCAACCAGTTACAAATGAAGAATTTGATATACCAATTGGAGGAAAAATTGTGGGTATTGAATCAAGAAGAGTCAAGATTGTTGATGATGATGGCAATCAGTTATATATTTCAGATCGTCAAGTACTTAAAACTATGCATGTGTCATCTATCAGTGGTGTTGAGGATATGATCAATTTAGGTGACCTTCAAGAATATGCTATCCTGAGAAATTTGCATAAACGATATCGAGAAAAACAAATCTATGTACGTTTAATCGTTATTTACTATACATAATATTTTTGTAATAAAGCAATAAAAATTCCCATATTGTGTCATCGGGTTCTCAAGAATTTATTGTTTCACCAATATGTTAATAGTTTGTCGTTATTAAAAATATATATTATTTATGTCTCTCATAGGTTTATAATTCACAAGAAAATTATGTAGTGACTTCATTATTATTTAATATGATTAACTTAAAAGAGATCATCTGCATGATTTTGAAACAGCGTGAAAATATCCCAGTATTATTTTTTTAAAACCATTTTCAAATACAATAGAAACTTCTGTACGCAAACGCAAACTTCTAAGCAAAATTGATACTTTGGAAATGCAAACACAAACGTAAACTTTAGTTAAAATGTTAGTACAGTAGATAATATGAACTACTTACGTAAAATGTGTTTCCTTTGGGATTAAACTTTTTTTTTTAATATGAACAAGCTGAGTATACTCATTTAAATTTTAATAATAAGTTCTCTTGTTTTTTAAACCCGTGGAGAAATAGAAAGTATCAGTTTTTTTTTGCGAATGAGGCCACGCAAGCGAGAAACACTAGTTACTTTAAAAAGTTGCCTTAGTTTTATTAGCTTACATGATTATGCACTTCAAATATATTGTTTTATCAAAAATTCTCTGAAATTCTGTTGACTTCGGTCTGACTCCCCCCCCCCCCCCCCTTTATGCATAGGTGATTCATGCTATCCCATGAAACGAGCAATTTAGGCACGTCCCCCGCCTTTAGCCTCGCCTCCTCTAGGATAACAGGGGTCCCTAATATAAGGTACCTCTTCTCCTCCAGTGCGGTGCAGGTGTAAAGAAGATGAATCGAGGTTTCCTCGTCTTCTTTACAGTATATGCAGGCCGGGCTGTCAGTCAGCCTCAGTTTGTGCTTATATGCATTCAGAATTTAATGAAGTCTTGGGCCCATTTCTCAATCTCTGAGTATTCGATGAAGAGTTTGATTATTCGACAACCCCTTACTCCTCTCCATCTTTTGTTGTGCTGGTCTCTTGTCCAACCATTGATGCGGTCTCTGATCAGATTGCAACTTATTCCCACAGCAGGTTCTGGCCCATAGAGGTTTTTCCTAGTCCCTAGTCTGGCAAGGTCATCTGCATTTAGATTTCCCTTAATGCCATTATACCCAGGTATCCATAAGAGTTCCATCGGTCCCTCTCCTGTCAAGTGGTTCAATGCTTCATAGCAATTATAATTTCGACTTTATCGTTGCTGAATTTAGGGCTCTCAATGCCGCTCTGCTATCCAAGCAGATACGTACCTTCTCCTGGGTCCGATTTTGGTCGGCCCCGAGAAGACCGTATGTAATTGCAACTAGCTCGGCCTCGAATGCGGTAGTGTATTTGCCCAGGGGGAAGGTTTTACCTATCCCATCGCGTCGCCTATATATCCCAGCATCCGCTTTGTTCCCACTCTTGGCTCCATCCGTGTACCAGATGTCTCCATTAAGTGGTAATCTAGCTGGAACTTCCATCCAGTCGGTTTCACTGGTGAGGGTGATCTTATATTTCTTGTCAAACAGGAAGTGGATACCCGTACTGTCAGAGGGGATCCATAAGAGTCCCTCTTCAGCTAGTTCTCTTGAGAGTCTATTCAGGTCCCTTACCTTCCTATTCATGTTTCCCACCTTGTGCATTGCCTTTACGGTTTCCGCTTTCAGGGTGACATCAAGAGGTGGTATTTCCGTCAGTATCCCCATCGCCTCGAGCGGTCTTGATCTTGGGGCTCCGGTTATACTTCTTAGAATAAGTCCTCTTAGCTTGTTAAGTTGGTTGGCTTCCGACTTTAAACAGACTCTCTACCACCAGACCAGTGCTGCATACGTCAGTCTGGGTTTAATAATTGCCTCGTGCATCCATTTCATGGTCTCCGGTTTCAAGCCCCAGCTATTACCAATGGCCCTTCTTAGTTGCAAAAGTGTTGCTGTGATCTTGGAACATATGTGATTGAGATATTTTTCCCATGACAGTTTCCCGTCCAGGATTACTCCTAAGTATTTCACCTCGCTATTATAGCTTAGTGCTTGGCAACCAAGTTTCAGCGGATATGTTCTATTCCACTTATATTTCTTGGTGAACACCATCACCTCAGTCTTAGAGGGATTGACCGAGAGTCCCCTATCCCTGCAATTCCTAACCTTGTTTAATGCTCCTTGCATTATATCGAGAATCGGCTCCAGGAAAGGGCCCTTCGTTATTATTATTAAGTCATCGGCATAGCCAATTACTTGGTAATCCTTTAACCTTTCAAGCAGCTCATTCACCATCAGGCACCACAGAAGGGTGGCCATACCCCTTCCTGTGGACAGCCCGAGTCGACCCAGCCCTCGATGGTAGTCTTGCCTTTATTGGCAGCAAGCTGTCTGTTTCCCAACATATGGTCAGGGATTATTCTGGAGATATAGCATCTGCCTAGTGCTCCACTAATCACCTCCCTGGATGTAAAGTTGAAGGCTCCTTCAATATCAAGGAAGGTGCCGACAACGTATCCTCCGGAGTTCAGTTGTGACCTCGATGACACAACCTTATCTAGAGCTGTTTCTGTTGATTTACCAGCTTGATAAGCATGCTGGCTCCCTTGGAGCGGTCTCTCTATTAGGACAGTATCCCGAAGATACCTGTCAACTAATCGTTCGGCAATCTTTAGTAAAAATGAAGTAAGGCTAATCGGCTGAAAGTCCTTAGGGGACGTGTATCCGACTTTGCCCGGTTTAGGTATAAAAATAACCCTTGTGCCTAGCCACACTTTTGGAACCATCTTCAGTGCCAAGCTGGCCCTGGTGATCATTATAAGCGGACCGAGGATTATCTGTTCTGCTTTCTGCAGAAGTACCGGATAAATGCCGTCCGGTCCCGGCGATTTATATGGATCAAAGGATCTCAAGGCCCACCTCATTTTAGCCGGTGTGACTATCTCCTTCACAAGTTCCCTGTCGTCCTCCTCTCGGTTTACCGCCCAGGTCCTATGTGCCCCTACTAGCGGGTCGGAAATGTCTCCCGTCTTCGATCTATAAAAGCCCGGAAAATGTGCTTTGATGAGATGGTCTAAGGTTCCCTCATCCGATTTCGTGAATTTACCATTAGGGAGCTTGAGCGATCGCACTATCGCTTACGGGATAGGATCTTGTTCAGCCGTGCTGCCTCAGCTCCCTTATTTATCTCATTACAGAAAGAAACTTTGGGCTTCTCTAACCTCAGCCCTATACTGATCCCTGGCAGTCCTACAGTCCTCCCAGGTTGTATGGCTGTTACGTTTTCTGGCTCCCTTGAGAAGGTTTCTTACCTTACATCTAAGGTGTTCCAGTTTATTATTCCACCATCTTACCTAGCGTTTCGACCTAGGTCGTTTAGGTGTACAGTTCCCTTTATAGGATTCTATCAATCCTCTACTCAGTGGGGAGGCTGCCGCCTCCAGTACTTCTCTCTCGCTGATTCTGGAGGATTATGACTCACCGAACTGTTACTAGAAGATCCGACTTAAACTGTTCCCAGTTTATGAATATGGGGTTACGGACCCATTTCGTCTTCTCTCTCCCACTCCCAGATCAAACTTAATTGCAGAGTGATCCGAGAGTGTGGGTTCATCCGAGACCCTCCAGTTCCGCACGTATCCCGTCAGGTGTTTGGAGCCCAAGGTAATGTCAATTACCTCCTCCCTTATAGCATTATGAAAAGTGGGTGTATTTCTCAGATTTAAAATATCTAGCTCTGTACTTACCAGATATTCCATGAGCTCCATACCTCTGCTATTGGTGATCGTGCTACCCCAGACCATATGATGTGTGTTCGCATTACATCCCATCAGCACAGGCAGGTCGGCTTTTTGACAGAAGTCCACAAGTTCCTTCATTTTTGGTATCGGATTGTCCCTGCTGTCATATGGTAGATAGGCTGACGCTATGACCACCTTACCTACATTCTCAAGCATCGTAGTTACCGCTATTAGGTCTCCTGTGGACCACTTCCACAGGGATGTGGCGCTGATGTTCTTAACTACGATGCCGGCTCTGGGTCTGTTGGTACTACTACTCCTGTAACAGGAAATTTCCCAACCCCTTTATAGATCCCCGCACCACCCAAGGTTCTTGGATGAGTGCTATCCCTGTGTGCATCTTACCCAGATTCCTCTGTAGAATAGAAGAGGCATCTTTGCTTCGATGCAAGTTAATCTGCATAATTTGAATCATTCTTTTCTTAGCAGTTGCACCATTTTCGTCCCCTGGTTTGCTCAGATTCCCCTCGCCCTCTGTCCCAGTAGAGGCCAAGGTCAAGGTCCCGAGTGTAGCCTCGGTATCGGCGGTGGAGCAACTGCTTGGCTGGGAGGATGAAGGCATCCACGGTACAGGCCCGCTTTCGACCTCCTTATCCTCCAAGGTTCTTCCATCGGTTGATGATTCCATTTTACGAGTAGCTTGGGGAATAAAGGTCCACCGGGGGTAAGGTGACTTAAATACTCAGTAGTTGCACCAGGTGCTCCTGAGGCACCAATAGCGACTCTCGGTATCCCCTGAGAGCCAACCAGTCCGTTAGGCTCGGTGGCTCACACCGTCGGTTTAGAGGGGTTGCGTAATACTCATCCAGTTTCACCGGGCTGAATGGGAGGTTGTTTCTTAGTTGTGAACCGGGTTTGTCACTCTCCCTGAAGTAAACTCAAAAAGGGTAAATTCAAGAAGGGCTCATACTCGGGATGCTGCCGAGCCACATCCCTTCATTCGCATAGACAGGCCCTTTATCGGGGCCGTCTCATTCATACTCCCATTCGCTTGGACAACCCCTACTTAAGGGTGCCATCATTCATGCAAGTATGGACCCTTTAGAGCGCTCCCCAGCCCAAAAGGCCCCCCCACCAACTGCAAGGTCTTACAGCCCCTAAGGGGAGTATATATATATATATATATATATATATATATATATATATATATATATATATATATATATATATCGGGACGACTAGAAAGTAAAATGGGAGGTTTACCTTTAATTCTATTTTTTATCTCACTTAACATAATTTTATTCATTAGTAGGATTGGCTTCTAATACATTTTCTACGGTGTTAAAAAAGTTTTTGTAACATGTAATGCAAAACTTTTTTAACGCCGTAGAAAATGTATTAGAATATATATATATATATATATATATATATATATATATATATATATATATATATATATATATATATATATATATATGCGATGGAATCGTCACTCAAGCAACGTTTTGTTAAATGTCTATGAAAATGAAAATGTCTATGAAGCCCAAATAAATGAAAATGTCTATGACATACTAATCAAGAACGTAAATCTGTCTAGACCTTTTTGCCCTTTTTATATATTTTTCAATTATGCTGTATACATAGTTTCCAGCGTTTTGCGTGTGCCCTCGAATTAGGTAATTATGTGTGATGGAGTGAACATCGATATGTTAAACAGCAAACAAATACATTGCAATCATGAACCTAGAGGAAACACCCAATATCTTTATTATGCAGCATAGTAAAATATATTGTACGATATCTTTAGTCTCACCTGTTCTTCTGCTGTCTTCCATAGTTATCGGAGTAAAACAAAATATTTCCTTGGTGTGTTATTTGACACCTCTTCAATATATCTATACATGCCAGTTAACCATGCCAATTTCGTGTTTCCAAGTCCCTTACGCAAAAAAAAACAAAGGGTTTTGTTTGTCCTGAATTTCGGTTACCTAAGAAGAAAGAAGAAAAGAAATTAATGAGATAATAATTCTTTTGTGATTTATTTGTAACGAACGCTGACCGAAGCCTACTGTGAAATTAACAGTTGAGTCGTGTCTTGTAGAAAAAAAAGTATGATGTTTGTCCCATTGGCACTGGTAAGAAAGCTTGTAAATCATAAACTACTAATCGTATTTGATCTTTTTCAAAGGTATGCTTCTTCAAGGCTTGTCTAACCCACTGCGTTATTACAAGCTTCACATTGATTATCTTGATTTTTCTTTGCTAAAAAAAAATCGGCGTTGAATTTAGTATCAGTGACGGCTCGTGAGTTTTACAACTGAGGGGGCAATAAATAAATATTAATTTATATATATTTTTAGGCACCTACATGATTACATTTTTAGGTAGGTATATCGCAGTGTTTTAGGCCAGGTTTTAAATATCAGAATAAAATTATTAAATTAGGTACATACCTATTTAATTTTCTTGAAAACAATATCCATACGCCTTCCTTTGCATTGCGCAAAATGGTCGATAACAAGTTCATTGAAATTTGTGGTTGACGTGATTAGTTTCTTTGCAATTGAACACATTGCTATGCTGAGAATATGACGATTCTTAGCTACCTATTTATTTTGTTGGATAATATTTAATCGATATGCACTATTTAATTGACACATGATATTCACTTTTCCTAAAATCGAATATTCAATCACATTATTTAAATGTTTTACATTAATTTTATGCCTCTTAATTTTTTGACTGAGGTGTTTTAAGTCACAAATTCCCTTAGTGGTCCAAGAAGGATCGCTTTGTAGAGAATTTGGAATTAAACAAACGAAACAAAAAAATGCATTTTGAACACTACATCCACACAACCAATCTGCTAAATCTTACATACTTTTATTAAATTTTCTTGTATAACTCTTGGCTCCTGATATTTTCTGGAAATTTGTCATATTCGGCCGAGGACAATTTTTTCATTTGAACCTTTATCTCGTACGTGAACTCATTGTTATCTATTAGTTAAAATATTGTCTACTGAATTATTAATCATGAATAAATAGTCTCGTAAACAGCAATAATTGAAAATATGTAGTAGGTTTAAGAATGTATCTAGAGCAACATATGACCGGCGCAACACACTTTCTGAAAGCCGCTTGGCTTGCATTATGTGGTATTAGCCCACATGATGACGTAATTCGACGGACCTTAACTGCATACGCTACGCTTCTCACCTCCCACCATCCCGAGTGAGGCGGGACTACTTCGTAGGTCACCCCGCTGTACAATCGCTGTAACCAGTAGTACACCCTCATACACAAATTGCGCGGTTCCAGTAAAGCGGCCAATTAAAATTCAATTTCAATTAAAATAACTATAAAAAAATAGAACTTCAATTGACATAATGATAAAATTTACGCAGAACCTGAATTAAATTATTAATAAAATATAGAACTTGTGGAATTAGTCGGGGGGGGGTGCACTGCCCCATTGCCCTCCTTGCACCAGCCGCCACTGTTCAGTATTAAATATTCACGCATATGTGTTACAATTTGCATCTGGCTTGTTAGCAGCAAACCGTCCAGAATAACAGTTCCTGTGCATTTCTGCTAAGCTCAGGCCACCATCAATGAACTCTCTCGACATATCATTTCTCACATAGTAGCTTTCAATACGGGATATTGAATTTATGTGGTCCCTCACTGAATTGAAAAGTTTTTCATCAATCTTGTTATGATTGTTATGTTTCCCTCTTAAATCTACAAGTGTGTATCTATCGCCTCTGAATTTGCCTCGGATCACAGTGGTATTGCCCTCTTGCTGGTTCCCAAAATGTTCTGTAACCTTTTAGACTTTTCTTTCTGCCAGCTGTCTGTATTTCTCATTATTTTTTTTACCTTTCTCAGTTTGAGGTTGTTCAGTGAGTTTTGATTCTCCCGCAGTTACTGGTCCTTCTTGATTTACTGGGTTATTATATCTATTGGCCTTTAGTGAAATAGAAGCTGATGTTTCGTTCTCACTAATCGTTTCATCACTGCTTAACAGCGCTTACAAGCCGCCACGTAACGATTCTTATATATACATTATATATATATATATATATATATATATATATATATATATATATATATATATATATATATATAACTCAAGCCGCCACTGATACTGAATTCAACACCGATTTTTTTTTTAACAAAGAAAAATCAAGATAATCAATGTGAAGCTTATAATAACGCAGTGGGTTAGACAAGTCTTGAAGAAGCATACCTTTGAAAAAGATCAAATACCATGATTTACAAGCTGTCTTACCAGTGCCAATGGGACAAACATCATACTTTTTTTTTCTACAAGACACGACTCAACTGTTAAAATTTCACAGTAGGCTTCGGTCAGCGTTCGTTACAAATAAATCACAAAAGAATTATATATATATATATATATATATATATATATATATATATATATATATATATATATATATATATATATTATATAAAATATATTGTATTCAATTCATTATTCAAAGTAGCTCCCACAGTTTCTATAACTTTATTATCAGGTAACATAAAACTTTCAGTATGTTATCTGAAAGCCAGGCGTAACTCAATACTGCTACGTGTCTTATCATATAACTATATACATTGTAACCAACGTTTATGATGATTTGCTGAAACCTTATAATGTTCTTTCTTTAAATTAATCTTTTACCAATTGTATTTTAATATTACTTTCAACAATGTCAGCATAACGAAACTTATAAAGTCGCAGCAAACCCGTTGCATGAGCAGTATAATTTTAATATAGCTTTAGTATAATTTTAGTATGAGTATTACTGTTATACTCACATATCTAAATTCTTGTTCGTCCGTTAAATAAAATAAATTGTTTTTAAAAAGTTTAAATATAAACAAGTGATTTAACAAATTTGGCGCAGCCGGTAGGATTTCACGCGTTATTAGAACACGGATTTGCCTCACTAGTAACGTGAAATTCCAATTCCGAAGTGAAATAAAGAACAAAGCTCAAGAAGAAAAGAAATACGAAACAAGAATACTTCAAAGAAGCAACTTCGAAACATGAAGACTTCAACAAAGAAACAAATCTACAAAGAAACAAAGAAAACAACAGGGGAAATCGCAGATAGAACACGGACCTGCCCTCACTGTTTGTGATTCTCCTCTGCAAGCCCATCCTTCCCGAAGACACCCTGCTTCCAGAACACGGAATTGCCTTACTGGTTGTGGACTCTGGCCGGAAGACGAATGGCAAAAATTTGGTAAGTCAAAGAATTGACACGTTACCTTTAAAACATTTATTTATAATTTTAAGAAATATTATACAGGATATAGACCAAAAACTATTATCCTTCCCATCGGCAAATTTATTTTTATTTAATTGTATTTAATTAAATAACTGCTTAAAACATTTTTTTAAAACATAATAATTAAACTAACTTATAAAAATGGCAAACGAAGCTATCTTAGAACCTTACAAACTATCAGAAATTTTCTCAATTGTTCCGGAGTATGACGGATATCAAATTTTCTTGCAAACATTTTTAAATGCTATTAAATGCGCTTTCGACATGGCAGTCGATAATCAAAAAATACTTTTAACTCTCCATGTGAAAAATAAATTACGTGGAAAAGCCGCTGAACTAGTAAATTCTAGGAACCCGTCAATTTGGGAAGAAATCAAATATCTATTAGAGACTCACTTCGGAGACTCTAGGGACCTTACGTCTCTAATTCAGGACTTGAAAAGAATTAACCAACAATCTAGTGAATCAGCTTTAAATTTTGTATCCCGCTTGCAAACGCATAATGCGAAAATGCATGCAGCGATGCAGAAACAACATTTAACCGCTGAACAAAAAACCGCACAGTCAAATTTAATCGAAACCATGACACTTAGTACTTTATTGACAGGGTTGGATCCAAAATTAGGATCTATAATAAGAGCAAGTAATCCTACGGATATGCTTCAAGCAATATCCAGGATTAAATAAACCATTACCACCTAATTCATTAAATGCAAAGAATATATGTTCATTTTGTAAACGTAATGGTCACACAATAAATGAGTGCCGAACGAAACAACAAAATTCTTCAGCACCTTTCCAAAATTTTTCTAGGCCTAATTTTCAACAAAATTTTAATCAGGTCCAATCATCTAACTTAAATCAAAATTATCAGCGACCTCAATTTAATCCAAATGGAAATAATAGACCGATGAATTCAAATTTCCAACAAAATAATTACCAGCAAAACAGTTTTCAACAAAACAGGCCTTCAACTATTAAACCGAATCCCAACTATACAAACCAATCAAGACCACCAATAATTCGGCCAAATCCGAATTATAATCAACAAAGAATCGCTCAAATGAACCAAAATTTTGATGATAGGGCTCATCAATACGACTCACAATTCACTGATGATACTGCTCATCAGTACAGCTCACATGCACAATATACTGATGATACCGCTCATCAATATAATTACAATTGTGATCAAAATTATGAACAATATCAAGATTCATATTCAGACGAACCAGCATATCAACAAAATTATAATTCAACAGACCAATACAATTATTCTGATACTGATCAGGATTTTCGGCAAACTACTCAAGCTCAAGATCATCCACCGGATCAACAGCTATGCAAAATAACGGAATTAGAAAACCAAATTCAAGTAATGAATTTGAACACCAACCAACAGCAAGACAAACAAATATTCCTATAAATAGAGGAATATCAAGTGCCCTTTTAACAGTAAATCCCAAAAACTTATATTACATTGAAGACGCTACAAAAAAATTTAAAATATTAATAGATACAGGTGCCGGACTATCCATATTTAAGCCAAAAACTTGTGAAAAATATTCTAAACGTTTTTCCGAAAACGTTATAATACAGGGAATTACCGATCAAAAAATTCTAATTAATGAATCTACACTCGTTCCGTTTACTCTCAACGATCCTCACAAAGTTTACATTCATAATATTGATATTGAATTCGACGAATTACTAGGATCCGATTTTCTAGAACATTACAACTGCATTATTGACATAAAAAATAGACAATTAATTAGCAATTTCAAAACTGTACCTTTATTCAAAGCCACAGAAAATTCCACTAATGTACAAAATAATAAAAAACAAAATATTCAAACAAATCAATTTCTCAACAAAATTTCTATCAACCCTCGTACAGAACAAATTTCAAAATTTCGATGTAATCTTGTAAACACCGAAGCCATACTAACAGCTATGGAAATAGATAAAGTACGACTTCCTAATGCACTAGTCAAAATTGACAATAAAAGAGAATTTATTGCCTCCGTATTAAACGCAAACGCAGTCCCAAAAATAATAACCTTTTCCGAAATTAAACTAGAACCAATTAAAAATTTTTCATTAAATAATTTAAACGAATATAATTCTGAAATTTATACAGATAGACGCGAAGAAATAAGGCAGCAACTTCGTCTTGATCACTTAAATGAGGAAGAGAAAGAAATAATTACTCAACTTTGCCTAGACTTTTCAGATATTTTCTATCTCGAAGGAGATATTCTGACATTTACTAATGAGATCAAACACACAATACACACCAAAATGCTAAACCTACTTTTACAAAGTCGTATCGTTACCCTCAAATTCACAAAGAGGAAGTGAAAAAACAGGTATCGAAAATGCTAGAACAAGGTATTATCAAACATTCAAATTCCCCTTGGTCTTCACCGATTTGGGTTGTCCCCAAAAAGCTTGATGCGTCAGGTAAACAAAAATGGCGTGTCGTAGTTGACTACAGAAAACTCAATGAGTTAACTGTAGGAGATAAATACCCTTTACCAAACATTTCTGATCTTTTAGACCAACTTGGCAAATGCCAATATTTCACCACCCTTGATTTGGCCTCCGGTTTCCACCAGATTGAGATCGAATCCAGCGACATTCCAAAAACCGCTTTCACAGTCGAAAACGGTCCTTTTGAGTTTAATAGGCTTCCATTCGGTTTGAAAAATGTGGAAAGATTTCACTCCACACTTTTAGAGATGATTCGTACTAATTAGGCTGAAAACCCTAATGAACATCCACTAAACGTAATTCCTTACGGTGTTATTTGTTATAATAACTCGACAAATAAAACACACGGTTTCTCTCCATACGAGCTAGTATTTGGACATACGTCCAGTCGCCCACCTGAAACTTTGTATAACCAAAAAGAGTTGATTTCAAAATATATACGAGACTTAAATAACAGAATCTCGTACTATTATAAAATTACACGTACAAAAACCGAGCTTCAAAAAGAAAAAGCTAAAATAAGATTCGATAGAAACGTTCCAGAACATTCTATACAATATAAAATAGGCGATAAATTCTATGTTAAGGAATCTCAAATTAAAGATAAATTACATAATAAATTTAACGGTCCTTTCGAAATAATAAAAATCTTTCAAAATTCTATTAAATCTCGAAACGTCACAAACGACAAAAGTCAATTTTGACAGGATGAAACCATATTTTGAGAATTAAATTATTTTCAGGTTTCTTCTGCTGATTGGAGCAGCAGTATCCCAATACACCATTACTCCAATAAACAACACCATTGGAATATATTATCATCGAGACAGCGAAATCGTTGTAACAAATAAACAATGGACTCTTCTGGTTCACAAAAATATTTCATCAATAAAGAACACTTTTGAACATAACGAAAAAATGCTTGAAATTCTCTTACACGCTATTAATCCCATATTCGAAAATATGAACCTTTTTCGAGGTGAAGTAAAAACACACATCAGCTTATTAACGCAAATTTCAAATTTAATTCAAGAAAAATTAAGCGAAATTTATTTTGATACTACACGTTATAAACGTGGAATTCTCAATGGCATTGGTACAATATTTAAGTCAATTACAGGAAATTTAGATTCCGAAGATGGCGAATACTACATGAATTGTATCAATAAATTAACTAATGACGAGCATCAATTAGAAAATTTAATGAAAAATCAAATCTCAGTAACAACATCCGTCATAAAGAATTTTAACGCTACCATACAAAAATTGCAAATTGATGAAGCCACCTTCAATAGAGATATAAAAATAATATCAGACACAATTTATAGGACAGCAGATAAAATTAAGGTAATTGAAGCAAAATTAAGATTTTTAGAAAAATGTGAACTTCTCATGGAAAGTTACCTGTATATCGAGAATCAATTAAATGACATTCTAAATTCAATAACTTTCGCGTGATTAAAAATTATTCATACGTCGATAATCAATCCTGAAAATTAGATAACCTCGCTTCATGAAATTTCACAAAATTTACACCAAAACAATTTACCACTCATTATAAAATCTTCCAATATTGCCAAATATTTGGATATTATGGAATTAGAAGCATATCAAACTGACTCAGACTTGGTATTTGTATTAAAAATCCCTCTAATAGACCAACAAAGATACACCCTTTTTAGATTATATCCAATCCCTATCCTAAATAGAACTGGTCTATATCATGTTTTATCTTCATCACAAAAATACTTAGCGCGTGACGTCGATTCTTTGATGTACATACCCATAAAAAATCTGAAAGACTGTAAACCACTTTTCTTTGACACAAATATATGTTCTAATCTATTTGCATATCCCATCGATGACAATGCTATATGTGAAGCCCAAATCCTGAAACACTTAAAAACCGTACCCGAGAGCTGCCACATTTCAATAATATTTGCAAAAGGCTACAATGTCCAACAACTAACAGACTCATCATGGCTAACAATTACTTCAGAACCACTTCAAATTACTGTAAATTACAAACAAATAAACACCAAGACAGAGATCATTTATAAAAATTCCATTCTTAAATTGCAACCTGGATGTAGTGCTTTCATAGGAGTGACGAAAATGCAAGCTCACTCTAAGAACTTTTCGCAAACCAGTGTTAGTGATCACCCTATTTTAATTCCCTTTAATTGTTGTCAAGGAATCCCCGATGACATCCAAATCCCAAAATTGGAACCATTAAAATTGAATAATTTAAATGTGGAAGACCTCGAGATTGCCAAACACAAATTGGATGAGTATTCTCGAACATTAGACGATTTGATCAACGAACCATTTGTCACCAAACACATCTCTTGGTTCACATATTTTATCATTGCACTAATAGTAACTCTCATTTTATTATATATTTTATGTAAATGCCGAAAGAAAAATAGATTAGCAATCGCCCTCACAACAAATTCACCACCACCTTCACCTGGACCTTCTAAACGCTTAAGAAAATCCTTCAAAGACTCTATATATTTTAATTTTGTAAATTTTATATTTAAAAATATTAATTGTATAATTTAAACTCAATTTAAGGCTTTATACTCTCATTTAACTTTATTATTATTATATAACTTCAATAATCGTTAAATTCATAATTATTAATTTCAATTTTACTTATTTTTGAAAAGTTGCTGTATAACACCAACTTTTTGTTAAAAAGGGGAGTTGTTATATAAAATATATTGTATTCAATTCATTATTCAAAGTAGCTCCCACAGTTTCTATAACTTTATTATCAGGTAACATAAAACCTTCAGTATGTCATCTGAAAGCCAGACGTAACTCAATACTGCTACGTGTCTTATCATATAAACCTTATAATGTTCTTTCTTTAAATTAATCTTTTACCAATTGTATTTTAATATTACTTTCAATGATGTTAGCATAATGAAACTTATAAAGTCGCAGCAAGCCCGTTGCATGAGCATTATAATTTTAATATAGCTTTAGTATAATTTTAGTATTAGTATTACTGTTATACTCACATATCTAAATTCTTGTTCGTCCGTTAAATAAAATAAATTGTTTTTAAAAAGTTTAAATCCAAACAAGTGATTTAACATATATATATATATATATATATATATATATATATATATATATATATATATATATATATATATAATGATTATAATAGATTATATAGAAATCTAACGTAAGATCAGCGCAAATAATATACTGTAACAAATGGTATTACTTAAATATATTCCTTAAATTATTAATTCCTAACATGTTTGTACTAATTTATAATTTTTAGACCTACACTGGATCTATGTTAATTGCAGTAAATCCATATGAAGTATTACCAATATATACAAATGCATTGATACAAAAATACCAGCAAAAAAAATTAGAGGAGTTACCGCCACATATATTTGCTATTGCAGATAATGGTTATAACAATTTGAGAGTTACTAAAAAGAGTCAATGCATTGTTATAAGGTAAGTTCTCAATAACCAAAAACCACCATTTACATTCACATAATTCATTTTGTGTAACCATCAGAGGCGGATTATCCCTAAGGCAAACTAGGCACGTGTCTAGGGGCGCGAGATTACAAAGGGGCGCGCGCGCGGAATTTTTAAACAAAGAAAAAAATAACATAAAATTAATTGTGTCAGTAAGTATGCACCTACTTACACAAAGAGAACTATGTTCCCTAGCAGAATATATACCCTGCTCCGCACATTCGCTTAACCTAGTGGGTGAATGTGCCGCTGAATGCGCTCAAGAAGCTTGTTGGTTCTTTGGTCTCCTTCAAGAAATTTACACATTTTTTACAACTTCAACTTAGAGATGGGAATCTAAAAGCACAAATACTCCTAGGTAATGATAAAAAAAAAACAAAACTACTATCAAAAATCCATCTGACACACGCTGGTCAGCTCGAGTAGATGTTTGTTAAAGTTTGAAAGAGTTATTTCCAGAAATTTACGATGCTTTGATTGCTATCGAGAGCAATCTTGGGCAAAAACGTTCTGCTATATGTGAAACTAAAGGCATAAGATTGAAATTAGAACGACTAGAAACTGCTTTCATGATCGTGTTTTGGGGTTTTATTTTGGTTCACATGAACAAAACCAACAAAAAATTACAATCCGTTGATATTGACATTTGTACAGTTATTCAAATGTATGACAGTCTAATTATAATTTCAGCAGAAAGGGAAAATTTTAATAAATATGAACAGCAAGCCTTGGAACTATCATTAGTCAAAAAATATGAAAAGGACACAAAGAGGACACAGAAGAGAAAACTCACGACAGACGAATCTCCCGAATATATTACTTCTTTTTATCTGGTCGGGAAACATTCAGAGTGACAGTATATCTAGTAATTATAGACAGACTTGCGGTTGAACTTCAAAAGAGACGAGAAGTGTACAGCAATTTTTACAGTAAATTTCCGTATTTCAAATTGATAAAATTTAAGCAATTTGATCAATTTGAACACTGAAGAAGTTCAAAATAGAGCAAGTATGTTAGTAACAATGTATTCTGGTGATTTAGAAAAGTGTTTTGTTGATGAATGTATCCATCTACGTTCTTATTTAACAACGATAGCTCGAGACGAAGAACTGCTCCGAACAATCAATGCGATTTTACAGGTTCTAAGAAATAAAGAACTTGAAACAACTTACCCAAACATTGATATAGCCTTAAGAATGTGCGTATCGACGGCAGTCAGCAATTGCAGTGGCGAGCGGAGTTTTTCCTGTCTAAAGAGAGTGAAAAATTATCTTCGCTCAACCATGACAGATAAGAGATTAAATTCGTTAGCAATACTTAACATTGAATCAAACTTATAGCTATCTTTAAACTATGACGATGTTATTGACAATTTCGCAAGACAAAAATGTAGACGCAGAAACTTTTAAACTTTTTTTTACAATTAACATTGAATGTGATTAGTATCAATTTTTAAATAAATAATTCACAACTTTAATTTTTTTATTTATCAAATATTAATAAATTCTTTTAATCTTTTACATAATTGATAATAATACACCATCATCTGTCAACACACATACACAGTCAGATCTGTTTCCCAGAGAGGCATCATGGATTTCCATATTCGTTCTGTTCCTCTTGCTTTCTTCACTCTTATCACATATTTCATTCACGCCTAAGGGTAAGTACATGTGTCCTGGCCTACCTAATTATCCCTACTAATATTATATTGGAGTGACCGAAACGGCTTCCTCTTTAATAAAGCAAAGTGTCAAAGTAATGCCCTTCACTCGTTCACATATAACAGTATAATCACCAACTACCAGCTATGCAATGAGACAATTCCTCGTTCCTTCGAACTTTCGCGCTAGGGGGGCCCCGCGCGCCGATGAGGTGCTTGCCTACGGCGCTCTAGGCATTTAATCCGCCTCTGGTAACCATATATAAGAAAAGAAATGGTAATGTATAGTGGTAACATATTATTATTACCGCTATACGTGTACAATGTATATTAATCATCAAGTAAACTCGGCAAAATTGAAAAATTTTATTATTGAGTTTTCTGATAAAAAATTATCTCTAATTCATTTTGATGAATCGAGAAAATTCGTAAATTAATATTGAACTAAAAGTGAAGTATAAATAATAAATTTTTAACTTGTTTTTGTAATTTTTTGTATAGATTTTAGCGATAGTAACTTCTTGAATTATGCTCGCAAGTCGATGCAGAATGCTTCACAAAGTCTATCTATAGAATTTATACATATCTAGCAAGTAACATATATGTCGAAAATCGAGGAAGGAACTACCAAACCGCCAAGCAGTTATCAAAGTAGTTCCGGAATAGCAAGGCTATTACATAATCGCTATAGGAAACAACTAATTCTCGGGCTAAAGCCCCGCCAGGCATTGAATTATACCCAAAAGCGATCCTCCACTCCTTTCTCGTGTTTCTGCACGATCAGATAAGGTTTTAAAAAATAAAACCCGCCACAGGTAGGATTCGACATTTGGCCCGGATTGGAACCGAACGACATACAGCTGTTTCGAACTTGTTAGTTCTCATCAGTGCCGTACACGGTACGCCGATCCAGGACAAAATAGTTGGTAGTTCCTTCCTCGATTTCCGACTTATATGTTATTGACATAGATCGAATCGATAAAGATGTATACCCACAACTTTCATTCGGCGTTAGTCAGAGTTAGACATAAAACATACATAGCAGATTTTAGTTTTTAAAATACCATAAATACCATCTTACTGTGATTTTTTATAAATAAAGAAAACAGCAAATAATATTCAAAATACATGAAACTGTGATTTTCAATTACAATAAAATAATAAAATTGTTAATATGTCACATTAGAAATAAAAACAGAAAATTATAGCATTAACAAAATAGGACACTGAATGGAATAATTAAGCAAATAAACTAATAATAAATAATATTTCTAAATATTTAACATTCGATGACTCCATTAATAGTGATGATATTAAAAACTAATAGATATTAGTGGTCAAAATATATGTACAACTTTAAGACACACCATGTATATACAGATCAAACATCGTCTTATATTGATTGGCACGAAGAAGGAGATGAGAGAAGATTTTAGCACTTTTTGTTGTAAGTGAAATCAGTAGTGTTTATTGTATATTCTTTGTGGCATATTTCTTTGCATATGAATTTGGAAAACGACAATTTAAATCGTAATTCACAAACGTCCTTATTTCTTCATTATTATAAGTACATAAATAAAAATATGAAGAATAAACAAACGTTTATTCTTCATGTTTTTATTTAAACTAAATTTCTACTAATTATGTATTATACTAATATTGCATAATAATTATGTACCTTACAATTACCTTAATTGTACCTTACAATTATTGTAAGGTACAATTAATCAATATTTAATTTTCGAGTGCACAGTTGCAAAAATATCGTGCTGAATTTTAATCAATATGAAAGCAGGAATTTCTGTTATTTCATTTTATGAAGTCATCTCAGATTTGTAATTTCTATATTATTTTATTTAATTTGAACACTATCTCAACGACACTAGTTGTCGATCAAATACTATAGTGGACAACCTGCGACATCCCGGCTTTCTACTTGGTGAACGGCAAAAATCGAGTTTTATTTTTACCACGTTTTTATTAATTCGCATTGTTGTCTGTCTGTTTAGTACAAATTTTGCAATTGATTTTAAACTAACTTCCCGATGATTTAGAGACTTGAAACTTTAAATGTAACTCAGAACTAGATAACACTGCAATATTAACTCCCTTTCTTATCTGTCTGTTAGCTAAGGTTCCGTACGGAACCCTATTACTAAGCTCACGCTATCTGTCCGTCCGTCTGTCTGTCCTACCTTTAAGAACTGCATCTTTTGAATCGTAAAGTTCAATCTACAAGTTAATCAAGACTAAAAAGTATAAAATAATTTCTCCTAACCCCATACAGATTCCCAGCTCCATATAGATAGTCCTGAGAATTTGTTATTGTGAATTTTTAATACCTATGAAAATACTTGTAAGATTTAAAATGAAAAACGTTGGGCGCATGCAATAGACAATAGTAAAGAATGTAGAGAGTAGGTGTCGTTGAGAAAACTCACACAACAGTTCATTAACATTTAAGTCGGGAATCGAGAAAGGAACTACCAAACCGCCAAGCGGTTATCAAGTAGTTCCCGAATAGCAAGGCTATTATATAATCGCTATAGGAAACAACTATTCCTCGGGGCAAGCCCCGCCAGGCATTGAATTATACCTAAAAGCGATCCTCGACCCCTTTTTCGTGTTTCTACACGATCAGACAAGGTTTCAAAAAATAAAATCCGCCACGGGTAGGATTCGACATCTGTCCCGGATGGGAACCGAATGACAGACAGCTGTTTCAAACTTATTAGTTCTCATGAGTGCCATACACGGTACGCCGTATACAGCGTAGTATCATTTGTAGTGTAATAAAATTGTTAGTAACTTAGGTGAATTATTCATGCATCGATTATGTATTTCATGATTTGCATGCGCCCAACGTTTTTCATTTTAAATCTTATAAATATTTTCAATGCTATTAAAAATTCACAATCATAAATTCTGAAGACTATTTATCTGTATGGGGTTAGGATTCTGTATGGGGCTAGAAGAAATTATTTTATACTTTTTAGTGCATTTAAAAACGTGGTATATTATTTTTGTTTTTTAAATAATTATTGATATTATTATATAAAACTACTTGAATTCTGGGTGGAATCCCGACTGGCACACTATATACGTATAGTATATAGTTAATGGGAGAATGCTACCGCAGTGATATAAGATGGCGTCACTTGTACTTTATTTGTATCGTATTGATTTCTGTTACAAGAACAATATCGTTCACTTCTCATGATGCAATATTGGTAGGAGCTCACCTATTTTTTATAGCGTCATGTTTGTTTATAAACGAGATCATAACATTTATAGTTTGAACAACAAAGTCGTATAAAATATCACAGACACATTTGTCTGAAAATTTCTTTATGTGACCTCCTACCATAAACCTTTATCTGCAACTCCTGAAAAATACAACTCGATAGGAAACGTATTTTAGGAGGTCGATACGTTAAGAAAATAGCTTACACTCCCTCTCAAATTTGTTAAAATTATATAGCCGTTTTACACACCCTGCCGTTGTATTAATGGTATAATTAGTTCAGCTTCTATATCACTGATGGTGCTCATGGCGCAATCTGATTACAGTTCGTGTTACCGATATTTCATAAAAACAATCCAGACGATCCAGATGTACAACTTGACCTTGATCAGCTTTATACTAAACTCAACTTAGCTGCGATAGAGAAGAGAGTCGGCTACAGAAGTGACAGAGATATGAAATTCACATAAGATTTCATAGAATGTGTTTAAGTACATTGTCGACGATCTTCCTTTTCCTCGTCCCCGCGGGTGGCGGGGGCTGGTAATACCAACCCATTTTGGTCGATGTGGATCGAGTAGGCGCGGTCCCTGGGAGTCGCCACCCACGAACTCCGGGAGCTCACGCCCTCGCCATGGAGGGCCTCGCGGCTAAGTGCCGCAACACTTCGCGCCTCGGCGCTGGGGGTAAGCGTATTTCTCCTGGACGCGCTGAGCAAAGCCTCCCATATCCTCGACGCGGCGGTCCGCGACCTGGTTGGTGGAAGGACCCGCTGGCTTGTATGTCCCTCGTCGAGGTTGGTGTCAAGGTCGACACCGGGGTGCGGCGAGCGTCGGGGGCTTCTAAAACCTGACCGCTCCGGGTCTGCATACTAGCGACGAGTTGGTGTTCGATCTGGTCAGCCAGCCAAACGTTAACCACGCCTGGGGTTGCTTGATGTTACGATGACCTGTGAAACGTACGAAATAAGCGGCTGGCGCCGATGTCCTCGAACGTAGTACGGACGCGGGAGCGCTTATCCAGCGATGGCTTCGGAAGATTCGGCCTCCCGACCTAATACCTGTTAGCCGGCGCCCGTCGGAAGAAATATCCACTTCAAGTACAAGCAGTGTTTCGTGCCGCGTCCAAGAAGAGATCCCAACGATACGGCACGCCTGGACTAGCGGTAGGTTGTCACCTGGAGTCGTAACCCCCGTATGTAGGTGCTAGGGAACTTAGTGCAATGTCGCACCTAGTTGCAGGGCTTCTTCCCAGTACTGACCCTGGAATAAAATTAAACACGGGTTATATAAAGCTCTAGGCAGAAATAACCCACCGAGTAAATTGGCGATGGCGAAGCTAGGCTATACACTCTAGCTGGTTTCTGTCACTAATACACTGTCGTAGATAGCTGGATAACGGCTACAACTGCCCCTTAGCGGCGACGGTGTGGCCTCGACCACGTGGCGATGATGAAACCCCAAGATGGCGTCATCCTGGCGTCTGATGATAGCGATGAAATACTCGATTAAATAACTCACCTGGATATTCTACGAAGCCTTTACCAATTCGGTGGATTGATACGCGGTGGAAGACCGCTACCAATCGTGATGGATGCCTACGTGGCGTGGGTTGGCGGTACTAAAATCGCGCGGCAACGTGACGATTGTGATCGTCGACGTTAAATGCGTCGAATGCGATGACTTTTTGTTGATTTTTTTGTTAATAATCTCTGTGTGTAGCACAGTTTACCAGAAATTTCGCTGCAGAATCTAGTCGAAGACTGGAGTAAATCATAAGACCGGCGAAGCGCGTATGCTAGGCGAAGCGTAGGACACGAAGCGAAGCGAACGACTGAAAAAGAGGCAGGTCAGAGAGCTACCTGTATCGACGCGCTCCAAAATGGACGTGCAGAGCGGGGAACCAATCGCGTCACGGATCGGGGTTACTCATAGAAGTACTCATTTTCGGAGAGAGGCATATGACATCTCCCCCCTTGATCGTACTAGATTCTGTCAGCAAAATATTTGGTGTGGGAGTTAGTTTCTCCTGAAAAGCATGCATGAGGAAGTGTTTTGTACAGCATTTATTTATTTGGGGGAAAGTGGGTTAGGAAGCCGAAGCATAAAAACATGGGGTAAAAAAAAGGATATGTAAGTTCGATTACCCAGCGTGGGCAGAACTTGCAAGAAACTCACGCCTATCCCCTGGTCCCAGTCGGGGGGGGGGACTCGTTGCTTCTCTTTTGAACCTGCTTCTGCTTCGGCTTGTGCGCCACTCATAAAAATTACGATGATGGTCCGCTGGTCCTCCATGGGGGTATCTGAAATATAAAACAGAAAAACAATACACACGGGGGGTATATTTACAAATGTATGGGGGGTATCGTTGTAATGCGGCGAGGCGACGCCTCGGCCTATGGTTGGGCTGTGAAGGCGACGCGCTCGCGGTTACTTGTCCTCGTTGTGCGGTGTCCGAACAACAGACGCCCCGGCCTATGGTTGGGCTGTGGCAAGCGGGGCTAACGGATCGCGACAGCTTGCTCCTTCTTCTATCTTCTTTCTTCCGGAGAGGGGCCCCGCTGGCTCGCGGTCGTGTTCGCGACGGCGGTCCGCGGGTGTTCCGGTCCTCGACGAGTTCGCTACTGGTATTCCGGTGGTCGGGGCCGAAAGTCATCGATGTAGACTTTGACGTGTACTCCATCTTGCTCCACGGTGTTGTCGCCGTGGTGGATGATGACTTCGTGAGGGCCCATCCATTTGGCCTGGAATGGATTCCCGTCTAGGCGGAACTCCCCAACCATGACGCGTTCTCCTGGGTCAAAGGTCACACCGGCTTGTCGGTGTTCTGGAAACATGTTCCGGGCGTAGATGACCTGACGATTCCGGGCGCGTTGAATCCGTTGTCTTCTGGCTTGCGCGGTCCGGTCGGGAAGCTGTCGCACTTCGGCGCATACCATCCATTCCCCCGGCCTAGGCAAGGTTTCTCCAAAGAGCATTTCGGCTGGTGATTGTCCTGTCGCAGTGCTGGTGCGATTCCGGAGGGAGAACAGGGCTTCTGGTAGCAGCTGATCCCATTTCTTCGTCGCAGCTTCTTTCGTACGTAGGATCTTCTTTAATTCCTGAACCCGTCGTTCCACTGGATTCGCTCGCTGGTGGTACAATGGAGCAGTGTAATGTTCTATTTAGCGGGCTGCGAGATAGCGTTCCCAACGTCGGCCTCAGAAAGGCGCATCGTTGTCCATGATGATGGATACTTGGTGTCCCCACCTCGCGGTTACCTCTCCCAGAAACTCAAGGATTTCGGCTTGCCCCCCGTGGGGCGCTGATTTCGCCTCGACCCATTTCGAAAATAAATCCACGAGTACGATGATGAACTCGTTTCCTTGCTTCGTCCTGGGGTAAGGTCCAAGAATGTCCAGGCTGACGGTCTTTCACGGCGTGTCTGGGATCTGCAGTCGTAACGGCGTAGCGTTTTGCCGGTGAGCCTTTGTCGAGGCGTACACCAAGCAGCCTTTCACGTGACGTCGTACATCGCGTTCCATGTACGCCTACATGCGCGGCTAGTGGGGAGTCGTGGTATTCTTCCATCACGCGATCCCTCATATGTAGCGGCACGACTAACGCCCGTCTATCTCCATCCATGTGTTCCATATTACACTGTCGGATAAGAAGTACCCTCGTGCGCTCCGGGTTCCGGCCATTCGCGGTCCTTTGCGGAGCACGAGCTGGACACGTTTCCGTTCTTTGCGGCTCGCTTGTTCCTATAGCTGCTCTTCGCGGATGAGGTCAAAGAGAGGTCGCGGGGGCAGCTCTTCCGCTTCCTCTGGGTTCTCCTCCCCCCTTGACTCGCCTTCGCTGTCTTGTTCTTCCGATGACTCGATATTTTCTTCAGGTTGTTCTATATTTATTTCCCTCGATGCGGATGTGCTTGCCTCCGGTTCGTCGACGGCTTCCTCGTCATCGCTATCTTGGAGGATGTGGACCGCGAGATATGCGCGATCGTTCACTTCTTCGAGTTCTTCCGGATGATCTTCCGGTTGTGGGTGTCGTGACTTTTTTTAGACCCTAGGTTTATAATCCTTCACAGTTAATTATTTTTAGACTTTTTTGGTCATCTATAATCAAATTTAATTTTTACCGGGACGTGAAGTAAACCAACCGGGACACCGGGATTTTGTCTGAAAACCGGGACGTCTGGCAAGCATATATATACGGTAATCTATACATATATCAGTGTATGTTTGTGTTGGCAAAAAGAAAATAAAATGTATATAAGAAAATTGTAATCATTTACAATAGTAGTATAGTAGATAATTGGAGAGGAGAGGTAGAGAGATGTAGTGGAGGTAATGGAAGATTGTTATGCGTCAAAGCTACATAAAGTACATGACAAACTATGCGATTGAATTAAGTATGTCACGATAAAAACGTTTTATTTTATATTTTATTAGGTTTTTGTTAGTGTAAATATTCTAGTTCCATGTTAGTGTAAAAATTCTAGTTTTATTTACTTAGCGTTGGCAATAACATTAGGCCTAGCCTGGTATTTTTTAGTGATGTACGAGCTTTTATAAGGTACGCATGTACTCAAATGTCAAATACAGTCCACTAGTACAGTAATCTATTTTATTCATCAATTACAAACTAAAAGTCCAGAACCAGCTCACAAACAAAAGTTCGTCAGCCATATTTCACTTCAGAGGAGTAACAGGAATCAAAAACATTCAGTAAACACCTATAATATACTATTAGATGACGATTTATGGAAACAAAACTAATGGGTAGAAGCCCACGCAAAGTGTCACAGTTAACAGCAATACATTTTTCCCGTCGACTAAAATTTGCAAAAGAGCATGTTGAGTGGCCCACGTCCAAATGGCGAAACATCCTATGGAGCGATGAAATGAAAATTATTTTATATGGTTTGCCGGGACGCCGAATGTATTAGGGTATATTTAGCTATTATTTTTATTTTGTTTTTAATTATTTCAATCTTTTCTATAGTACCGCTATTTTCTGCACACCTGAAATGTGTATCTTTTACTTATTATATTATTCTTTTCCACTTTATCTGTTTTTTTATTACTAATTTGTACTCCTTCATATAGCACAGCAACAGATATTTACTCTTGCGTAAAGGGACATGTTAGTTCCTACCAGTCTGTTTAGAACTCTCCTGCACTGCTATATATATATATATATATATATATATATACATATATATATATATATATATATATATATATATATATATATATATATATATATTGTTTTTTTTTTATATCGTGGTCGATAAAAATCAATTTTTAAAAACAATTTATTTTTGAAATATCGAATTGAACGTTTTGTTACAAGGATTTAAAATAATTATATTATTACAATAATATTAAGTGAGTACCGGAGGTTTGAAATTGAAATTATGCCGGTTTGCCGGATACTACCTTCTGATCGCACGCTTTCGCCTATATAAACTGTCATGTGCTGAGTCTGCATGATAATGGCTTTAGCTATGAGCATTCTTAGAAGTTAGGCGTGAGTTGCTGACCACAAGCAAGTCTTTGTTTGTGAGAATGAGATAAATCACGAATTGTATCAAGTAACTATGAGAAACAACTGATAAAAAAGACCAAAGATTAAGTTATTTGAGATAGGATACAAAGTAAATGAACCTAACTGAAATTATTCTAAGTCTAAAATGTATACGATTAAACATTTTATATAACAACTCCCCCCTTATAGAAAAGATGGTGGTATACAGCAACTTTTGGATAAGCAGAAAGTTCCAAAAATATGAGAGTTGCTATTAAGTGCAACATAAATGCAATAAGCATTATAATAATATAAGGTAAAATTGTAATAAAATCAAGTGAACAAATTAAAATAATAACATAAGTCCAGTTCACTTGAACACTAGTCACAAAATATAAAATTTCCAAAATCACTATAAAGTCTCAATTTAGTTCAATATCTTCTGGGGAACTGTCTGTTGGTCTGATAGCGGACCTTCTTCTTGAAATAAAGTTGGTGAGTCGTCGTTTTGATTGTCCAGGAGGCGGTGGAGGTAAATTTGACGTTAGGGAAATAGCAAATATTCTTCGCCGTCTGCATTTGCATGTGAAGTATAGGATGACGAGAAGAACTATGACAGTAATTATGAAATAGGTAAACCAAGAAATGTGTTTCGTGACAAAAGGTTAGTTGATTAAATCATCAAGGGTTTTGGAATATTCATATAATTTGTGCTTTGCGACTTCAAGGTCTTCAACGTTGAGATTGTTTAATTTTAAAGGCTTTAATTTTGGAATTTGCAGATCGTTAGGAATGTTGTCACAACAGTTCTAAGGGATTATAATAGGGTGAGAATCAGCATGAGTTACAGTAGTGTCTCTAGAGTATGCTTGGACTTTGTTAACACCAACAAAAGCACTACAGTAAGGTTGTAACTTGAGAATAGAATTTTTGAAAATGACTTCAGTTTTGGAATTTCGGTTTTGACATGAGATGGTTATTTGAAGTGGTTCAGAATTGATTATAAGCCAAGTCTTGTCTTCTAGATTGTGAACTTTGTATCCTTCTGCAAATATTAAAGATGTCTGGCAATTTTCTGGAAGGGTCCTGGTGTTCTTCAGAATTTTGGCTTCGCAGATGGCATTGTCATCAATGGGGTAGGCGAACAAATTTGAACACAGTTTTTGTCCAAAAACGGATGGTTTGCATCCGTCGAGATTCGACATAGGAATGTACACAATAGAATCGTCATCTCGTGCAACATATTTTTGATTGGTTGACAAAACATGATATAAACCAGTCCTATTACTGAGGATAGGCATTGGGAATAATTGGAATAAGGAAAATCTTTGTTGATCAATAAGAGGAATTTTTAGAACAAATACTAAATCTGAATCGGTTTGAAATGCTGATAGTTCTATGATATCTAGATATCTACTAACATCAGATAATTTTATTGGAAGTGGTAAATTATTTTGATGCAAGTTTTGAGATATATCCTGTAATGTGGATATCAGATCTCCAGGATTTATAATAGAAGTATGAATAATTTTTAGACACGCGAATGTAATTGAATTTAATATGTAATTTAATTGATCCTCAATGTACAAGTAGCTTTCCATTAATAATTTGCATTTTTCTAGGAATCTTAATGTTACTTCGAAAATTTTGAGTTTCTCTTTAGTTCTGTAAATTGTGTCAGATATTATTTTAATGTCTCTGTTAAATGTTTCGTCGTCTAGTTGTAATTTTTGAATAGTTGTGTTGAAATTTTGTATTACCGATGTTGTTACGGATATTTGATTTTTTAATAAATTTTCAATTTGATGTTCGTCTGTAATTAGTTTGTTAATACTGTTTGTGTAATATTCGCCATCTTATGCGTCTAGATTGCCTGTGATTGCTTTAAATATAGAACCAATAGCATTTAAAATACCGCGTTTATAGCGTTTTGTATCATAATTAATTTCATTTAATTTTTCTTTAATATTATCAGAAATTTGTGTTAATAGACTGATCTTTACTTCTCCTCGAAATAAATTCATGTTTTCAAAAATAGGGCTGACGGCATATATTAAATTTTCAAGAATATGTTTATTATGTTGATAAGCTAATCTCAGAGCTGAAATGTTCTTGTGAACAAGAAGGGTCCAATGCTTGTTTGTCATATAAATATGGCTTCTATACGTGTGATTGAGTATTGGGATGCGGCTGTCCCTATCAGCAGAAGAAACCTGTAATTAAATTTAATTTTCAAAATAGGGTTTCATTCGGTCAAAATTTACTTTAGTTGTTTAATTCGTTTGAGGGTTTAATAGAATTGCAGAAAGTATTTCTTGAATTTCGAAGGGACTGTTAAATTTATTGCTAAGTTTGTTTTTGATCTGTGACTCTTTCACGTAGACCTTGTCTCCGACTTTAAATTCGTATTGTTTTCTGGGAAATTTTTATCGAACCTGGTTTTTTATTTTTGCTTAGACAGTATAGTTTTTCCACGGGCAATTTTGTAGTAGTGAGAAATTCTGTTATTGAGGTCTCTGATATATTTTGAAATTAACTGGTCTTCATTATATAATTTTTCTGGAGGTCGGCTGGAAGTATGACCGAAAATTAATTCGTATGGGGAAAATCCATGGGTTTTGTTGACGGAATTGTTGTAGCATATTACAGCATATGGGAGTACTGTTAGAGGGTGTTCATGAGGGTTTTCCGTTTTATTTATTCTAATCATCTCTAATAAGGTTACGTGGAACCGTTCAACCGATCCGTTGGATTGCGGATGATTAATACTAGAATACGTCAGTTTAATGTCATAGAGAGTACAAAGATCTCTAAGAAGGGTATTGTCGAATTCCTTTCCGTAGTCGCAGTGAATGCGAAGGGGTGTGCCAAAGTGTTGGAAGTAAATAAGTAAAGTATTTACTGTCGATCGTGCGGCTTTGTCTTCAAGCGGGAATGCTTGAGTAAATTTAGTTAATTCGTCTTTGATAGTCAAAACATAACTCCGAGTGGGGACTTCTAAAATGTCAATGTTAACTCGTTCAAACGGTGTTTTCGGGGTTTCCGTAATTACTAGAGGACTACTTAAATTTTTTCTCAAAACTTTTGTTCTTTGACATGTTTCGCAATTTTGAATGTGTATTTCGACATCTTTTAGTAAACCGGGCCAATTATATTTTTCTTTGATTCATCTAATGGTTTCATTGATTCCTCGATGAAGGTTAGATTTTCCTGAATGATGTTGATCAATTATAATTGGTATTTGGTCATCGTCAAGTCGTTTAACTAAATTTTGACAAATAGTAAGTTTTATGTCTTTACCGGAATAAATATAGGAAAATATTTCTAAAGTTGGTAGGTCTAAATTATTTTCAATATAATAATTTTTTGTTTCTTCAAAATTGTCTTTTCCTCTGAATAAGGTGATAAAAAGCGTTTCTATTATACTATCAGGTTCAAATGGTAAAGGAATTATGTAGTATTTACGGCTTTTAACAGATTTGCTAGAAACTATGTTAATTTTGTTATTCGTAAAATCGGGTTGCTCTTCGAGTATATCCTCGATAATTCTATAGTGTAAATCGGCTAATTTAACTTTTTGTAAGAATGTAATAATATCTTTATGTTTTTTATCTAGCAACTGATTATTAGTAAATTGGGTTTTGTTGTAATCTATTAAAGATTGGGCTTTATATAAGTTTACGAAATTTTGGAGTTTTTCTACAATTGTCTCAGGGGACTCGTCAGTACTGATAGATTCGTTATAGTCATTGTCAGAATTTGAATTTAAAACTTTTGTTTGTAATTTCGCACAATCTTTGAAATAATTAATTTTTCTTCGCGATAGTGCGTCCGCGTTTTTATTTATTTTACCGGGTTTATACTCAATTTAGTAGGAGTATTCCTCTAATTTTAAACGCCAGCGCGCAAGGCGGCTGCCTGGATCTTTAATCGAAAAAAGTCATGTAAGAGGTCTATGGTCTGTGACGAGTTTAAATTTTCTGCCAAAGAGGTACGGTCTAAAGTGCTTTACACTCCAAACAATAGCTAATCATTCACGTTCAATCGTGCTATATATAGTTTCTGCTTGACATAATGTCCTTGAAGCATATGCAATGGGGAGGTCTTTACCGATAGGACCTTGGGATAAAACTGCGATAATTGCGAATGCTCTAGCATCCTTTGTCAGTACAAATGGCTCATCGAAATTTGGATAATTTAGTATAGGGGTAATGGTTAAAGCTTCTTTGTTCGAATGCAGTAATACAGTCATTGTCAAAGAAGAATGGAACATCTTTTTGAAGTAATTTTGTCATTGCTTTGGATAATTTTGCAAAATTTGGAATAAATCGGCGGTAATAACCTGCAAGTCCGAGAAAAGATTTAATCTCTTTTTGATTTTTAGGTTGGGGAAAGTTTAGAACACAATCAATTTTGTCAGGATTTGGTTTTGCACCGTCAGGGGTTATTATGTGTCCAAGATATGCGACTTCTTTCCGGATAAATTCGCATTTATCAGTTTGAATTTTGAGGTTCGCGTTTCGTAGTCTCTTAAATACGTCTGTAAGTCTTAACATATGTTCCTGAATAGTGGGTGAATAAATGATGATGTCGTCCATATAGACGAGACATCGCTCATTTTGAATTCCTAATAATATATTGTCCATAACACGTTGAAATGTGCTAGGGACGTTTCGTAATCCAAAGAGCATTCTAACGAATTCGTAGTGACCATTATCGATAGAAAAAGCGGTTTTGGAAATATCTTTAGGATTAATGTCTATCTGGTGGAACCTAGAGGCGAGATTTAAAGTCGTAAAATATTCGCACGCACTTACCGAGTTGATCTAGTATATCCGAAATATTGGGCAAAGGGTATTTATCAGCTACTGTGGCTTTGTTTAATTTACGGTAATCCACCACAACACGCCATTTTTGTTTACCAGACGCGTCCATTTTTTTTTTGGGACAACCCAAACAGGGGAGGACCATGGCGAAACTGATGGCCTAATTATACCTTGACTTAACATTTTGGATACTTGATTTTTTACTTCATCCTTGTGGATGTGCGGGTATCTATAAGATTTGATGAAAATGGGTTTCGAATTTCCGGTATCGATTGAATGTTTAATCTCGTTAGTAAAAGTGAGATTATCTCCTTCGAGATAAAATATGTCCGAAAAGTTGAGGCAGAGTTCAGTTAATAACTCTTTCTCTTCTTTATTTAAATGTTCAAGCCTTAATTGATTTTTTATTTCAAAATTTCTATCAATAAATTGACCTGAATTTTGAATTTGGTCATTTAAATTAAATGCTGAAAAATTTTTAATACGTTCTATTTCAAATTTAGAGAAGTCTATAGTTTTTGCTATAGCGTTAGCATTGACAACTGTTGTTAAAAATTCACCTTCGTTATTAATTTTCACAAGGGCATTCGGTATACGAACTTTTTCTATTTCTTGGTTACATATGATTGCGTTAGTATTAAAAAGATTACGTTTAAATTTGAAAATTTGTTCAGTTCGAGGACCTATACAAATTTTATTTTGAATTTTGGAAGGTTTTTGGATTAATTTTGGAGATGTCTGATTATAATTTGGAAAACTAAAATTTTTCTTTTCAACTGTAGTCAGTTTTTGATCGAATTTAGAATGTTTTGGAAGAGAATGAGTCACTTCTTTAGTCTGACTTGGAATGGAGGGCGGCAAATCAAATTTTTGAGAAGGGTCTTCGACCTTAAATAGAGGTGCTATTTTAAAGTTCGTTACGAGTTATCTATTATTAAAATCAATTACGCAATTATAATGCTCTAGGAAGTCAGAGCCTAGTAAACCATCGAAACTAATATTAAGATTGTAGATGTATACCTTGTGTGTATCGTGGTCAGCAAATGGAATCAAATTTAATTCAGTAATTAGAAGTTTTTGATCGGTTATACCCTGTATAATAACGTTTTCGGGGACCTTCTTTTATAATTTTGACATGTTTTTGGCTTAAAAATTGAAATAACTGCTCCTGTATCTATTAAAATTTGAAAGGTATTAGTTATGTCCTTTATATAATATAGGTTGTGAGGATTTACGACGAGTAAAGGCCTATTTACATAAATTTCTGTTCTTGCCTGTCTTGATTTTGATTTAAATTCATCGTTTGATATTGAGCTTGAATTTGTTCTAAGGCGGTTGATTGATTCGGCGGGTCTTCGTAAGACTGGGGGTCTAATTGAAAATTTTGGATATTTGTATTTTCAGGATATTGAGTACTATCGAAATTTTGAGTATTATCGCTAAAAGTAGTGTCGTATGAGTTTTGATTTTGTTGAGCAGTATAACTAGATTCGTAATTATCAGTTTGATAATTGGGCTTAAAGCATTGAGCTGAATTTGAATAATGAGGACTATTCGTCATTCCGTATTGTTCATTTATCGAATTTTCGTACAAATGAGCAGTATCATTTGTGCAATATGGTTCATAGTATGAATGAGCAGTATCATTCAGAGTTTCATTTAAATGATGCGTACGTTGCTGATTAAAATTTGGGTTTGGTCTTATTACGGAGGGTCTCTGAAAATTTGGGTTTCGTCTAAAAATTGTTTGCATAAATTTATGGTCTGTTTTGCATAAATATATTTTGTTGAAAATTATTATTTGGCTGATTTGTAGGCATCGGTCTAGATTGATTTTGGGTGAATGTAGGTCTTTGAAAAGTTTGTTGACCTGGTTGATGAAAATTTGGCCTAAAAGTATTATTAGAAAAATTCGTAGAATTATTATTATTACATTGGTGGGTAGCTTGTCTAGTGCGACATTCACTTATGGTGTGTTCGTTTCGCTTGCAGTACGAGCAGACCTTTTGTACACTAGTTTGAGGCTTCTTAATTTGATATGTATTTATATTATTTCCTGAACGGGAAAATTTTTGGTTTTCAAAATACGAAAGCTGTAGCTTTCTCTTAATTCTAGAAATTGCTTCTAGCATATTGCAAGGATTGCCAGCATGAATTATTGAACATAGTTTAGGATCTACCCCTGTTAAAAGAGTATTTAATGTTATTGTCTCTTGTTGATTGTGCTAATTTTTGTTCTGGTGTCAATGGTTGTTTTTGAACACAAGCGTGCATTTTTGCATTATGTGACTGAAATCTAGAAATAAAATTTAAAGCAGATTCATTTTGATTTTGTTAAATGCGTTGAAGATCTTGAATCAGGGATGTGAGATCCCTAGAATCTCCGAAATGGGTTTCTAATAAAATTTTAATCTCGTCCCATGTTTCAGGGTTGCGAGAATTAATTAGTTCTGCAGTTTTACATTTAAGCTTATTTTTCACATGGAGGGTCAATAAGGTTTTTTGGTTGCCTACAGCCATTTGGAAGGCACAACGAACAGCGTTTAAGAATGATTGTAGGAAGATCTGATTTTCATTATATTCGGGTACAATAGAACATACTTCTGAAAGTTTATAAGCTTCTACCTGTTCTTCAATTTGACCGTTTGCGTGGACAGTTGTCATTTTTAATAAATCGGTTAGAAAAATTTAAATAAAATAATAAAAAATAGGTTTTTATGTTTTTTCACGTTAAACGTAAAATTAGGAGGTAAAGTGAATATAGGAGCAATAGCGACTGGACTATACCACTTTATTTTTAGACGTAGATAAAATGTAGGTAATGCGATTAACGGTATAATCGCGTAATTAAAATGTGACGATTAACAGTATAATCGTATAATGTAATATAAACTTTGAGATAAGGCGTGATAATTCTATATGAATGCACTTACCAAATTAAATTCATCCGGACGCTGGCCTGGATATCGCAGTTAATGAGGCAATTTCCGTGTTTTAACTGGATCACCTGGGAACAGCTGATCTTCCGGGCTGCAAGAGGCTCGGATCAGTTAGGCGATTCCGTGTTCTGGATCGATTTCCTTCTTGGGTTTTTCTTGTTGAAACTTCTTGTTTTCTTCGTGCAAATTGTTTTCTTTCTTGAAGTTGTTTTTAGTCGCTTGGGAATTGGAATTCCACGACGATAGTGGGGAAAGTCCGTGTTCTAACGACGTGTGAAGATCCTACCGGCTGCGCCAGATTTTTATATCGTGGTCGATAAAATTCAATTTTTAAAAACAATTTATTTTTGAAATACAGAATTGAACGTTTTGTTTAAAACGTAAAAGGATTTAAAATAATTATATTATTACAATAATATTAAGTGAGTACCGGAAGTTTGAAATTGAAATGAGTTATGTTGGTTTGCCGGATACTATGATAGTTTGCCGGATACTACCTTCTGGTTGCACGCTTTCGCCTATATAAACTGTTATGTTCTGAGTCTGCATGAGAGTGGCTTTAGCCATGAGCATTCTTAGAAGTTAGGCGTAAGTTGCTGACCACAAGCAAGTCTTTGTTTGTGAGAATGAGATAAACCACGAATTGTATCAAGTAACTATGAGAAACAACTGATAAGAAAGACCAAAGATTATGTAAAATATTATATATATCATATATATATATATATATATATATATATATATATATATATATATATATGACAAATATGGTATCGTTGGATTGGTATTAGACAGAAAAAATTGTAATAACATACATGGGGTCTCATTTAAAATCTTGAAGTTGATGTCACGTGACCGGAAATGTGCAGGTGAAATAAAGTCCTGTTTTTGTAAATGCCAAAAATGGGCAACACTTTCGAGTGTTTAATATCGCCAATTTTCAAAATTATTGTGCAAATAAGTTTCGAGATATCGACTGGGCAAAACTTCATGGGCCACCCGTTATATATACATATATATATATATATATATATATATATATATATATATATATATATATATATATATATATATATATATATATATATATATATATATATAATACAATAAATAACCTACTATATAATACAATAAATATGATTCAGTTATATAATCAGTATTACATATATTTTAGGTTGAGTATATTTAAAAAAAACACATATGGAATTGTTTTTTGATACAGATTTTTAACACTTGTGAAAAAGGTTCGAAATGAGCCGAAAAGAAAAAACGAATTCGGAAATTAAAACAAGACACAACATACATTTATAGTACTATAATAAGTTCAATATCATGACACAATTTGTATTATATGTGGAAATGGGATTGTACAAATTTTACAATTAAACACTGATGTATTAAAATATACCTCATCTTAATAATTATTGTAATGTTTCTTTATTTTAGCGGTGAAAGTGGTGCTGGCAAAACTGAGAGTACAAAACTTATATTGCAATATTTAGCATCAACAAGTGGACAACACTCTTGGATTGAACAACAAATTTTAGAAGCAAATCCGATTTTAGAGGCTTTTGGTAATGCAAAAACTGTTCGTAATGACAATTCGTCTCGTTTTGGAAAATACATAGATGTATATTTTAATAAAACAGGAAATATTGAAGGAGCTAAAATAGAACAATACCTTTTAGAGAAAAGCCGCATTGTATCTCAAAATGACGGAGAAAGAAATTATCACATTTTCTATAGTATGTTAAATGGAATGTCAAAAGATGATAAGAAACGATTGGATCTTGGGGATGCAGATCATTATGTTTACTTGAAAGGAGGAAGGACTTTGATATGTCAAGGAAGAGATGAGAAAAAGGAATTTTCTGATATTATGGCAGCATTTAAAGTGTTAAATTTTTCAGAAAAGGAAGTTTCAGATATATTTTCACTTCTTGCAGCTATTTTACATCTTGGAAATTTAAAATTCAAAAGTGGAACATCTAATCATTCAGACTCTTCTGAAATTGCTGATGTTTTGGTTAATGAAAAAATTTCAAAATTATTAGGGGTAAATAAATTTGACTTAAGCGAAGCCTTAACCAAAAAAACTATTTATGCTCATGGCGATCAAGTTGTGTCTAATTTATCCAAAGATCAAGCAGTTGAATCCAAGAATGCCTTTGTAAAAGGAATATATGGACAATTATTTATAATGATTGTTGCAAAAATTAATAGTGCCATATCGCTATCAAAGTTTCTACCAAGGGGAAGTATTGGTATTTTAGATATATTTGGTTTTGAAAAATTTGAAATTAATAGTTTCGAACAACTTTGTATTAATTATGCTAACGAAAATCTTCAGCAATTTTTTGTTCAACATATTTTCAAATTAGAACAAGATTATTATGCAAAAGAGGGAATAAATTGGTCTAATATATGTTTCGTGGATAATCAAGATATTTTAGACATGATTGGTGTAAAACCACTAAATGTATTGTCCTTAATCGATGAAGAATCAAAGTTTCCTAAAGGAACGGATTTTTCCCTATTATCAAAATTGCATAACCAGCACAATAGAAAAACATATTACCTGAAACCAAAATCTGATATGACGCCGTCATTCGGAATTCAACATTTTGCTGGTGAAGTATTTTATGATATACCTGGTAAGTGCAAGTTTAGTTTTTATATTTTTACTATTAGAAACTCAATATAACTAATTATATATATATATATATATATATATATATATATATATATATATATATATATATATATATATATATATATATATATATATATATATATATATATATATATATATGTGTGTGTAAACGTTTAGGGAAGATTAAATAATAATCAGGGGTTTTTACCACCTCAGACTTTATTTTTGGACTGTATTCAACATCTACAACAGTATTCGCGAATTCTCTGGGTTAGACTGCCGCCTCACTCCCCAATCGTCCCGCTGCTCGGTCCATTACGCCTCCGTTCGGCCATCCTCCCTACTATAGCGCGAGGGTCGATATTATTGACTGTTTACACGGCCATCCTGTTTGCGGGGCGTCCTCGCACCGACCGAGGTGATGCTGATCTGAAAACAGAATACCGAAACAGAGACTGCCCAAACAATGGTATAATGTTATTGTTAGTACTGTACAGAGTTTTAGGTAATACAGTCAATTACTAGACATAGTGGTACTGCCACTCTCCTAGTTTTTATCGCACATCAGGTGGTACTGCCACCTTTTCAAGGCATAGTGGTACTGCCACTATCCGCTGCTTCATTGAATGGCAGGTGGTACTGCCACCTTCCCAAGGCATAGTGGTACTGCCACTAGCCGCTTTTTCATCGAATGGTAGGTGGTACTGCCACCTTATTAAGGCATAGTGGTACTGCCACAATCCGCTTTTTCATCGAATGGTAGGTGGTACTGCCACCTTCTTAAGGCATAGTGGTACTGCCACTATCCATCCCTTCATCTCGTTGTTAAAGGTTAGTAAATCACATTAAAATAAATCAAATCCAAATCATAGGTCAGTTACTAGGTCGTAAAACTCATGATGTTATGTTCAGAAAACGAGTGTGTGACCTAACTATAAACAATCTCATACAAACACTGGATTTACTGACCTGATAACTTAATGAAATGTAATTAGTAATTACTATTCGGACTTACTTTGCGCTATTAACCCGAGGGCCAAGCTCGTAGTTGTTCGTGAGCTGCTACCGTAGTCCGATGTCCCATCTTATGCAGCTCGTATCGCTCATTTGAGAGAACTGTCCGAACAGTATACGGTCCTTTATACTTCGGTTTTAATTTGCCATCACCTGCCAGTTGCGAATCCTCAATCGCCACAACATCGCCTGGCTGGAAAGGTTTGACGCCGCAGCGAACGGTATTAAATTTCTGACCATGTTTAATCGCTCTATTTATAATCTTTATTCGAGCTTCTGAGACGGCCTTGTCTGGGTCGATGAAGTCATCAATCGGCATTGCATCTTTTAAAAACTGCTGAGTTGCAGGTAATCTCGGATTCACGCCCAGCTGTAACACTGCTGGTGCGTAGCCAGTGACGGAGTGTACCGTTGAGTTAATATTGTCCTCAATTGCACCCAATGCGGTGGTCCATGTGCTTTCTTTCTTATCAGTGAGCGTTGCTTTTAATAAATTAAAGACCGTTCTCATCACACGTTCTACTTGCCCGTTCCCCCTTGGTACACCAGTTGCAATGAAGTGTAGTTGAATCCCTTGTTCATAGAGGAAATTCCGAAACATCGTCGACGTAAAAGCAGGTGCTCTGTCTGCTATAATACGCTTCGGCTTTCCTAGAGCTTCAAATACTGGTATTAGGGCACGAATAGAACATTCGGAAGTTTTCTTTGGTATTGGTTGCAAGCGACAAAATTTGGAAAACGCATCAATGATAACCAGAATTTGGATACATCCATTCGACTTTACCAAAGGGCCAGGTTTACCATGGTCAATATGCCTGTCCAGTATATCACTGGCCTTTTCACCATGTTGCCATAACCCTTGCCGAGAACCAGTGTGCGATTTGCCTAACACACATGCTCGACAGTTTTTGATATACTTTTTTAAACATTGTCCCATTTTCGGCCAAGATAATGTTTCTCGCATTTTCTGAATGCATTTATCCAAACCGATATGCGATGACTCGTCATGGTACAATTGCATTGTAAGGAGGCGAGCGGCAACAGGAACAAAATATTTTGGGGGATTTGTTTTGGTTACCACTAAACCATTTCTCACTGTATACTCTGAACTGCAGTCGGGATTGTCTAATACGTCACGACAGAATTCATCATTGTTTTGAAATTCCCGCAATGTTCCCACGTCGGAGAGTTTCTTACTGTTTATAGTTTTGAGTGCACATACTTTTAACTGACATTCATCATTCACAGGATTGCGACTTAATTAGTCTACATGGGCCATTTTACACCCTGGGCGATATTCAATGGAAAAGTCAAAATCTTGTAATTTGATCCACCAACGCGCTACGCGAGGATGCAAATTTTTCTTGAGAGCCGTCACTCGCACGGAATTACAGTCAGTATATACTGTGAAGTGGACACCATACAAATACACTCGGAAATGTTCTACTGCCTCAACCAGCGCAAGAGTCTCTAGGTCGTACGAATGGTACCCGCGACTCATAGTCGGTAGTACGACGACTATAATATGTAACGGGTTTAGCGATTCTTTTTGAAGCAACGCGGCACCGAGACCGACAGAACTTGCATCCGTGTGTAATTCACAAGGCAAGTCCGGGTTGTACACACGTAAAACAGGCGGAGCACTCAGTTTGCTGATAATTGTTTGTCTCGCTGCTTCACACTCAGAAGTCCACTCGAACACATGATTTTTCCGTAATAGTGAAGTTATTAGAGCGGTAATTTGAGAAAATCCCTGTATAAATCGTCGGAAATAGTCAGCAAGCCCCATAAACTGCCGTACACCTTTTACGTCTTTTGGGGAGGATGCCTGCGTCAATGCACTAACTTTTCGCGTACTGGGACGTACCGTCCCTTCACTTAATATTACACCAAGATATTCGGTTTCGGACGTAAAGAAGGAACATTTTTCATAGTTTAAAGAAAAACCAGCGTGAGCTAGAGCATTTAACACCTCTTCTAAGTTTTTCATCCCCTCTTCGAGGGTTAAAGATGGTACCAACACATCATCAAGGTATACAAACGCTTTTTTACCTTTCAAGTCACCTAAAGCTTTATCGATAGCCCTCTGATAAATTGCCGGAGCATTGACATATCCAAATGGCATTCTATTGAACTCGTATTGTCCATCTGGTGTTACAAAAGCTGTGATGTGCTTGGATTCCTCTTCTATCTCCAATTGATAAAATCCTGCTTTCATGTCTAAGACAGTATAGTACCTGGCGTGGCACAATGCATTTATTTGATCTTGAATCAGTGGTAGCGGATACCTTTCTTTAACTACCAGTTTGTTCACATCCCGGTAATCTACGCACATCCGCAATTGACCATTCTTTTTCTTCACGGGCACTATGGAGCTGGCGTACTCCGACTGATTTTCGCGAATGATGCCGTCTCTTAACAGCTCACTTATTATTTTATTGACTTGAACTCGTTCTTCGTAAGCCAAACGACGAGGGCGATACGCCACTGGTGTAGGATCTTTTAATTTTATCGTCATTTTTCCGGTTTGGATATGGTCCGGTGTTATGAGTTTATAGGTTGTCAACAAATGTTCCAAACGTAATTTCAAGTCATCATCTAAGCCGTGTTGATTTATTTAAACACCAGCAGTACACTGCAACGTAAGCACTACAGGAATGTTGCGAGGGTCATAGTAAAATTCGAGTCCGTCATCATTTTTCTCAACACGTACACAAGGTTGACCGATAATGTCCCATCCAATAATAAGGTCAATGCTACTCGGCATTACTCCATCAGGCACGATTATGAAGTTTATTTCTAATGTCAAATTCGGCAAAGTTATTACGAGTTCACATTTACCGACAGTATAAACAACTTGGCCTCCAAATCCCGGAAAAGCACGTACACTGCGGTCTGTTTTGATAATACCATTTAAAGTTTTTACAATAGAATGTTTAACAAGTGAGACGTCGGCACCACTATCAATAAGATACGGGACCGATTTCGCCTGTTCATTGCACAATAACGTTGCTATCGGTGTCTCGCTCAGATGGCGTCATTTATTTAGTACAAATGCCTTTTTCGGACTTCCATGCTTAGCCCAACAATTGGGTTTAGTGTGGCCCGGCTTTTTGCAATGTTCGCAGATAGGGATGCTGGGTTTTGGTTTATCACTGGCAGTATTTTCCTTAGCCTTGTTTCCATCTTGTAAGGCTGTACACATGTTTTGTCGATGACCTTTACGCCCACACTTATAATATGATCCGTTCCTACCATGGCTCGAGGACCGTGGTTCTCTTAGTCTGCGCTCGTGTTTCCGTCTCCCCACTCCAGATCCTTCATGCGCGCGCATTGATGCTCCGGATGTTCTTTTGCAGCATGCATCAGCTTCGCTTAATAACTTTAATAATTCACGTTCTGATTCTGGTTTTTGTACATGAATCATTGAACGTGCCTCAGTGTGGTCCAGACCGTATTCTACTATGCTAAGCATAATATTCCACGGCAGCTTATCGTACAACCGTGTAATCATGCGAAGATTTTTATTGCCGTAATCGCATAACCCATCACAGTCGTGACTTCGGAGTGTAGTAGCCAAATATGCACGTGCTCCTGGTGTCTCCCGATCAGGAAAAGCCACAGTGAGATCAGCGCAAAAGTTGTCCCAAGTACGGCAAATGGGTCTCCAGTCGTGATAGTGACGGTACCCTCGACCTCGCAGAGCATCTCCTGCTTTTGCGATCATGAGAATATCACTTACACTTAGTTCTTGTTTTAACTTTGTAGCGTCCTCCAACCATTCTTCTATTAAGTAAGCACTCGTATCTGGATCGTAACTTGCGAGCCTGAACTGGACCTGCGTAGTCGTTGACGCAAGCGCACTTGAGCTCCCTGCTTCTGACACATTGGGCGTTGCCCCTGGTGTTGTCGCCCAATCTTTACATGCCGAGTTAAATCTGCAAGTTGTTGTTGTTGCATTGAAACTAAGTTGACGAGCGTTTCCTGCCACTGCACTTTGGCACGTTTCGGGTTTGAAGGGCCACCGAAGTCCTCTGAGCTCACAGCACTTATCTCGCCGTCACTTTCACGTTCAACACCATCCAACATTTTATCTACGTTTTTATAGTCAATTTTCTAGTTTTTGCTAATAAGGGCACTACGCACGGATCAATCCCACTTCTGATGTAAACGTTTAGGGAAGATTAAATAATAATCAGGGGTTTTGTACCACCTCAGACTTTATTTTTGGACTGTATTCAACATCTACAACAGTACTCGTGAATTCTCTGGGTTACTCACTCCTGCCGCCTCACTCCCCAATCGTCCCGCTGCTCGGTCCATTACGCCTCCGTTCAGCCATCCTCCCTACTATAGCGCGAGGGTCGATATTATTGACTGTTTACACACACATATATATATATATATATATATATATATATATATATATATAATATATATATATATATATATATATATATATATATATATATACATATCTTAACGATGCTCTATCTAATGAAAATAATTCCATGTATGTTATCCGGTTATACCGACATATCATTCACCTTGTTTTTATATTTTCCCAAAGATAGAAATTAAGCGGGGTGAGATTTGGACTTCCAGCAGACCATATCTAGGGATGCAGAGACCGCGTCGTCCAATACACCCATCTTCAAATACGGGTATATCGTCTAGAATGTTTGATACTCTCGTGTAGAGTGAACAGAAGCTCCGTCATGTTGATTCCAACAATTTCCAAATTCCAATAGTGGTCAATTATTCAAAAAACCGGTAACTATTGTTCTTTGTATCCCCATATAACTTTGAGAAGTTAAGGTTCCATCGTAAATATGGAACAAATTTTCTTGGAATCTCCTTTCCCTTATAGCGTGAGGGTTTTGATTTGCCCAAATATGACAGTTAAATATTCTATGTCTATTAAATATTATTTCACGAGAAAACTACGATTTATCAGTTCAGATAATTTCTTTTTCAAAAAATCATTATTTTCTTGAATGTGATTTAAAATCGTTTCAGAAAATTGAACACTATTACCAGCATCTGCTGGATGCAGGGCTTGAACTTCAGTAAACTTATAATCATGCATTTTGTGTGATCTTCCCCGTTACAGAATACATCCTTACATAATAATTTAGAATGACAAGATCAACATTTATTTGTTTTCCATTGCACACTGCACACTGTACAGCTATATAGTTGTATTAACAACATAGATTTACATAAACATAGATTTCTAAATAACCCAAAAACTGTACAATTTAGGTATAAAAATGCCCATATAGGTCAAAAGGTAATCAAGAAGGGAAGCGAATGAAGTTATACAATATATTCCATATGAAATAAGCCACTTATTGAAGGTCGTAGGTGTTAAAGTTTGACCTCCTGTTTTGCACACCCTGTGTATTTTGGAGCATTTGTAATTTATACATATTAACTATCTATAAATGCTCTTTAACATATGGGAAAATAATTATTTAATGAAATTTACCTTAGTGAGAGTTATTAATTTCTATCCACGGGTTGGTTTTCGTATAAAATGTTAGTAAAGTCAAAATATGTAAAAGACTATTAGCTTTAGGAATAAGGAATGGCTTTGAAAGTTACCAAAATAATAAGTAGAATTTTAATCTGGCATAAAAATATGGTATGCCGTTTAAAATAAGGAAGTTGTTGCCAATTTCTGGTATAACCGGAAGTGTCACCTACATGGCATTATTTTCTTTAGATAGAGCTTCACTAAAAACCCTCATATGAAAATTTATATCATACATATATATATATATATATATATATATATATATATATATATATATTATATATATATATATATATATATATGTATACGGTCAGTCAAAAAAGTCTCCATACACTAAGCTTATTCTTTAGCAAATTTTCTAAGTTCTTAATTTTTTATTTACTGACATTTGCTTTAATGATTGCATTAAACGCCTCATTAGAAGACCTTCAAATAAGTGTTTAAATAGAAAGATAAGTGCTTGTAACTTATTGATTCTTATTTAAACACCTTATTTGAACAAGTCTTCCAAAGAGGCTTAATGCAATCATTAAAGCAAATGTCAGTACAAAATATTAAGAAAGTTGAAATTTCTCATAAGAAAAGTTAGTGTATGGAGACTTATTTGATATATATATATATATATATATATATATATATATATATATATATATATATATATATATATATATATATATATATATATATATATATATATATATATATATATATACCCCTATATGTTGAATATTTTAAAAAATTTCATTTTTTTAATGTACCCTTGCTAAATTAACATTCCTCAATACACCTGTTTACCCCACCCAGCACCCCTATTCGCTCCCACCTCCCGTTAGCTAGATGGGTTATTATTAATTTGAGCAACGTTTCGTTTGTGAAAAACTGTTCCTATAGCAACCTACAACACGTCCATAAAAAAACGCGAAAATCCAGAAGGGGGTGTTCTATACAATGACCATATATATATATATATATATATATATATATATATATATATATATATATATATATATATATATATATATATATATATATATATGCTATTTCAGCTTATAAGTTTTTTTAAAACAATTTTTAATATTAAACACTGTTTTATTAATGTTTTACATAATTTTATAATGAGTCGTAGACGACGAAATGAAGTTACAATCTAGACTCACTTAGTGCTGGCTTGGATGTAATTTATAAGTTTACAATGCTGACGCTTGCAAACCGTGGTTTTCTGGGAAGGCCTTGGCAATACTCCAAGCCATCACATTTAGCGATAAATGAAATATATAATGCACAATCAAAAGTTAAGCAGGTATCGTATGATGTCTGGAAAGAGAATGATAACAGATTTCAGGATATCATATTACCTTCTCGCAAGATAATAGTTATGCGTTACATACTGAAATATTCTAAGTTAACAATAACAATGTATATAAACGGTAGTTTTATATAACAACTCCCCCCTTATAATAAAAGTTGGTGTATTATAGCAACTTTTAAGGAAGTTGAAAGTAAAATTAAATTGAATAAAAAAAATGGAACAATATAAAAAGCAAAAAAAAATGGATTTGAATAAAATACAAATTGTTTTTGCACAACACATTAGTTCAGTTCAATAGTGTCTTGAGCGATGTCTCTTCTTCAAGTGGGATGGAAGGTCTTCTTCTAGGAAGGATACTACCAAATAGTCTTTTTTGGGTCTCGGTGGGGGTGGAGGCGAATTTGTAGTAAGGGCGATTGAGAGTCTCCTCTTCTTACGGCATTTACAGAACATGTAAAGTATGACAATATCGATTGAGGATCATCGTCAAATATGTGAACCATGAAATATGCTTAAAAACGAATGGTTCAATTATTAAGTCGTCTAACGTTTTCGAGTATTCGTCTAACTTGTATTTAGCGATGTCCGAGTCTTCTACGTTTAAGTTGTTTAGTTTTAGCGGTTGCAATTTTGGCATTTCGATGCTGTTAGGAAAGTCTTCACAATAGTCGTATGGAATTATAATTAGGTGAGAGTCACTGGTTGTTTTAGAAAATTCTTTAGGGTCTGCTTGTACTCTTGTAGCTCCAATGAATGTATTGTATTCTGGTTGTAATTGTAAGATCGAGTTTTTGAAAATTAATTCGGTTTTTGAATTTCTCTGTTTACAGTTGATTGTGATTTGTAGAGGCTCTGAATTTATAATTAACCAAGTATTTCCGGTTAATTTTTGAACTTTATAACCTCTTACGAATATCATCGAGGTTTGGCAATTTTCGGGTATGGATTTCAGATTCTTCATGATTTGCGCTCCACAAATGGCATTTTTGTCGATAGGGTACGCGAACTGGTTAGAACAAATTTGGGTTTCATGAAACAGTAGTTTACAATCATCCAGGTTAGACATAAGAATGCACATCAAAAATTTGTCATCTCGCGCAATGTATTTTTGAGAATAATTTTGATTTCGTCTGATGTACGATAAACTGTGTCTGAAATCAATTTAATGTCGTTATTAAACGTCCACTCATCAAGCTGTAGTTTTTTAATTGTAGCGTTAAAATTTTGTATTACTGATGTGACTGAAATTTGATTTTTCATCAGGTTTTCTAATTGCTGTTCATCGTTATTTAATTTGTTAATGCAATATTTATAGTTCTCGCCATCTTCAGCATCTAAGTTATCTGTGATCGCTTTAAATATGGTGCCTATACCATTTATAATGCCACGCTTGTATCGATTTTTGACATCATAATTAATTACGTTTAATTTTTCTCGAATTGATTTTGAAATTTGAGTTAGGAGACTGACATGTGTTTCAACCTCGTCTTTAAAGAGATTCATATTTTCAAATGTAGGACTAATTGTTTGTAGAAGTGTACCCAGTAGTTTTTCATTATGTTCATAAGCAATTTTTATATTAGAAATGTTCTTGTGAACTAGGAGAGTCCATTTTTTGTTTGTTGTTACTAAATTTGATTCTTGGTGGTAATAAATGCCGATGGTGTTGTCAATGGGTTTAATGGTATATTGAGTGAGTACTGTGCCAAACAGCAAGAGAAACCTTAAAATAAATTTTAATTTTCAAGATAAGGCTTCATTCGATCGAAATTTATTTTTGTTTTTTGTGATGTTTCTAAATTCATGAGTATTGCAGAGTTTTTAAATATTTCTTGTACTTCGAATGGGCCATGAAATTTATTACCTATTTTGTTTTTAATTTGAGATTCTTTAACGTAAATTTTGTCACCGATTTGAAATTGATTGGGTTTTTCTGGTACGTTTTTATTGAATCGAATTTTCGACTTTTCTTTTTGAGCATTAGTTTTTGATTGAAAATTAATCATTTTACAGGTTTGCTATGCTGATCGGAACAGCATATTCCCAATCTCAAATAACACCAGTAAAAAATACGATAGGAGTCTACCATCATGACCAATCAAAACTAATAGTTTCCAATGACAAGTGGACACTATTGGTACACAAAAATTTATCAGGTATTGAAAATGCGTTTAACAGTAATAATAATATTTTAAGCGCTATAACAAACATGCTTGATAACAATTACCATAGCATGCAGAAATTTCACTCTGAAGTTAAAACGCATGTCACGCTATTGATACAAATTTCGGATTCAATTAAAGAAAAACTCCAAGAAATCCTAGTAGAAACAAAACGCTATAAGCGCGGAATAATAGACGGACTAGGTAGCATATTTAAATCAATTACTGGCAACCTCGACGCCTCTGACGGTAAATTCTACACAGAGAGTATTAATAAATTAAACCAGGACCAACATCAAGTGGAAAACCTACTAAAAAACCAAATTTCTGTCACTATGTCAGTTATAAAAACATTTAACGAAACAATTCAAAAACTTACTTGACGAAAAAACTTTCAATGACGACAAACAAAATTAAGGGAGCGATACACCAACTAGGAGACAAACTTGCCCTATTATTATTATATTATATAGGTTTGGGCCTCATCGGCCACTGATCGCATGGGTAGTCCCTTGGCGATCCCCTCTTATCCGGGTCATTATCCAAAAATGCTATCCCATAAAAGGAGCAATTTAGGCACGTCCCCCGCCTTAAGCCTCGCCTCCTCTAGGATAACAGGGGTCCCTAATATAAGATACCTCTTCTCCTCCAGTGCGGGGCAGGTGTAAAGAAGATGAATCGAGGTTTCCTCGTCTTCTTTACAGTATCTGAAGGCTGGGCTATCAGTCAGCCTCAGCTTGTGCTTATATGCATTCAGGCTACTATGGTGGCCCGTTATGATTCCCACCAGAGTTCTGGCTTTGTGCCTGTTCAATTTAATGAATTCTTGGGCCCATTTCTCAATCTCTGAGTATTCGATGAAGAGTTTGGTTATTCGACAACCCGTTACTCCTCTCCATCTTTTATTATACTGGTCTCTTGCCCAGCCATTGATGCGGTCTCTGATCAGATTGCGACTTATTCCCACTGCAGGTTCTGGTCCATAGAGGTTTTCCCTGGTCCCTAGTCTGGCAAGGTCATCTGCAATTAGATTTCCCTTAATGCCATTATGCCCAGGTATCCATAAAAGTTCCACCGGTCCCTTCCCTACCAAGTAGTTCAATGCTTCATAGCAATTATAGACCAGCTTCGACTTTGTCGTTGCTGAATTCAGGGCTGCCAACGCCGCCCTGCTATCCGAGTAGATACATACCTTCTCCTGGGTCCGATTTTGGTCCACCCCCAGAACACCGTATGTAATTCCAACTAGCTCAGCCTGGAGTGAGGTAGTGTATTTGCCCAAGGGGAAGGTTTTACCTATCCCGTCGCGTCGCCTATACACCCCCGCATCCGCTCTGTTCCCACTCTTGGCTCCATCCGTGTACCAGATGTCTCCATTGAGCGGCAATCCAGCTCGACCCTCCATCCAGTTGGTCTTACTGGTGAGGGTGATCTTATATTTCTTGTCAAACAGGAAGTGGACACCCGTACTGTCAGAGGGCATCCATAGAAGTCCCTCCTCAGCTAGCTCTCTTGAGAGTCTATTCAGGTCCCTTACCTTCCTATTCATGTTTCCCACCCTGTGCATTGCCTTTGCGGCTTCCGCTTTCAGGATGACATCAAGAGGTGGTATCCCCGTCAGTATCCCCATCGCCTCGATCGGTGTTGATCTTGGGGCTCCGGTTATACTTCTAAGAATCAATCCTCTTAACTTGTTACGTTGGTTGGCTTCCGACTTTAAACAGGCTCTCTCCCACCAGACCAGTGCTGCATACGTCAGTCTGGGTTTGAGAATTGCCTCATACATCCATTTCAAGGTTTCCGGTTTCAAGCCCCAGCTACTACCAATGGCTCTTCTCAGTTGCCAAAGTGTTGCTGTGATCTTGGAACATATGTGACTTAAATGTTTTCCCCATGACAGTTTACCGTCCAGGATTACTCCTAAGTATTTCACTTCGCTATTATAGCTTAGTTCTTGGCCACCAAGTTTCAGCGGACATGTTTTGTTCCACTTATATTTCTTGGTGAACACCATCACCTCAGTTTTAGAGGGATTAACCGAGAGTCCCCTCTCCCTGCACCAATTCCCAACCTTATTTAAAGCTCCCTGCATTATATCGAGAATCGGCTCCAGTAAAGGGCCCTTCGTTATTATTATTAAGTCATCGGCATAGCCAATTACTTGGTAGTTCTTTAACCTTTCAAGCTGCTCATCTACTACTGGACACCACAGAAGGGGGGATAATACCCCTCCCTGTGGACATCCAGAGTCGACCCGGCCCTCGATGGTAGTCTTGCCTTTATTGGCAGTAAGCTGTCTGTTTCCCAACATATGGTCTATCCATTCAGCGATTATTCTGGGGGTGTAGCATCTGCCTAGTGCTCCGCTAATCACTTCCCTGGATATAAAGGATGTAAATCACTTCCTTGATATTGAAGGCTCCTTCAATATCAAGGAAGGTGCCGACAACGTATCCTCCGGAGCCCAGTTGTGACCGTATCGATGACACAATCTTATCCAGAGCTGTTTCTATTGATTTACCAGCTTGATAAGCATGCTGGCTCCCTTGAAGTGGCCTCTCTATTAGGACAGTATCCCGAAGGTACCTGTCAACTAATCATTCCGCTGTCTTTAGTAAAAATGAAGTAAGGCTAATTGGCCGAAAGTCCTTAGGGGACGTGTATCCGACTTTACCCGGTTTAGGTATAAAAACAACCCTTGTGTCTAGCCACACTTTCGGGACCATCTTCAGTGCCAAGCTGGCTCTGGTGATCCTTATGAGTGAACCGAGGATTATCTCTTCTGCTTCCTGCAGAAGTACCGGATAAATGCCGTCCGGTCCCGGCGATTTATATGAATCAAAGACCTCAAGGCCCACCTCATCTTAGCCGGTGAGACTATCTCCTTCACAAGTTCCCTGTCGTCCCCCTCTCGGTTTACCGCCCAGGTACTATGTGCTTGCCTTAGTCGAAGCCAAAATGTTTTTCTTTGAAATTTGTGAAAAACTACTCGAAAGTTATATGTACCTTCAAGATAACATTAATGATATTCTAAATTCTATTAAATTTGCACGTTTAAAAATTATTCACTCATCAATCATTACACCAGATAGTTTAATTGCAACCCTTCAGGAAATATCTCAAAACTTTATCAAGAATAACTTACCCTTATCAGTAAAACATTCAGAAATTGCTAAATATATAGAAATAATAGAATTGGAAGCATTCCAGACACAATCAGATCTTGTTTTCGTTCTAAAGATTCCACTGGTAGAACAACAACTATACACCTTATATCATTTGTACCCCATTCCCGTCCTAGATAATAGAACTGGATTGCATCACGTACTGTCACTTTCTCAAAAATATATCGCGAGAAATGATGATTCTTTGATGTACGTACCCATCAAGGACCTAGTAGGATACAAAAAACTAAGTCCTCTTAAGAAGCTCTATTCCAACCTCTATGCATATCCGATAGATAATAGTGCAGCATGTGAAGCCCAACTATTCAAAAATCTTGTAGAAATGCCGAAGAACTGTCATAACATTTTAGTATACGGACAAGGCTATAAGGTACAAAAACTCGAAGCCAATACATGGCTGGTTATAGTTTCAAATCCCACTTATGTTAAAATAAAATGTGCAAATTCGAATACAGAAACTACAATCATTAACGAAAATTCTGTTTTAAAACTTCAATCAGAATGTAACGCCTTCGTCGGCATTGCAAAAATACAGGCCGAAAACCGCAAGATGCTTAACGTAACAAGTAATCCACATCCAGTGATAATTCCCTACGATTGCTGCAGTATGATCCCAGAAAAATTTGAAATGCCCAATTAGAAACCTTTACAATTCGACAATCTAAATATCGAAAACTTAGAAGTCTCCAACCATAAGCTAGAACAATATTCCAGGGACTTAGATAAAATAATAAACGAACCCTTCGTGACTAGGAATATTTCATGGTTCACTTCAGCCTGACCTTACTCTACGTAGCCTTCAAATGTAGAAATAAGTTCAAAATTAACAAGGAACGTCCAGAGTCCATACACAAGGAAGCACTAAAAAGAATTAACACCCTGCTAAGAAGAAGGCCCAACATCCAACAGACCAATGAAGACACCCCTGAAGAATTATCCTAAAAGCTGAAGTGTAACATCAACTTTTTTTGAAAAAAGGGAGTGGTTATATGCGAATATTCACAGCAGCTAGTCTCAGGCATATCATATTACGATGATCAAAATTGATTACGATTTATCAAAAGTGATAATAACTTCCTTGCAATATTATTGTGAACACGCAAGCATCACGCCACTTTGAGTTCTGCTGATGCTTACGTGGCAATCCAAAGGTTATAAATATTATGTTCAAACAAAATTAGTTCAGTTCAGAATAAACTCAAGTCACAAAAACGTATTTATAAAACAGTCTAATAAACAGTCAATTTTAAAACCTATAGTTATTTTTTAAAAAGTAATTTTTGAAAGTGAAAATCTAATATATATATATATATATATATATATATATATATATATATATATATATATATATATATATATATATATATATATATATATATATATATATATACATACATACATATATATATATATATATATATATATATATATATATATATATATATATTTATATTTATATACACAGTGCGTCCATAATGTAACGCATAAATTCATTATTAGCTAAATAAACAATATTGTTGAAAATTCCCGAAACAAGTCGATTTTTGATTTTAATTTACTGTTTTTTCAGATAATAAATTAATATACAGGGTGACCTACCTTCGAGTAATGACGTCATCAACGGTTTTTTAAATAGAACACCCCATTTTTTCCCCAATTTATCGATGTCCATTACTGAGCTGATTCCAAAAATGTATCACAAGTTGCTTCAAATTGGTATAGGGTGGGCAACAATACAAAAGATGTTTTATAAAAATTCAATTAGAAAGTTATACGTTACTCTATTTTCACAAAAGAAAATTTACAATAAATGTTCAAATTGTTCTCCATTGACCGCTAGACAATGACTTAACCGGTCAATACATTCGTCTCTGACAATTTGTAGCACAGCGGGTGTTATGTTCAACATTTCTTGCCTGATTCGGTCTTTTAGCTCATGGATATTGCCAGGTCTGTTAGTATAAACTTCATATTTTAAATAACCCCATAAAAAGAAGTCTAGTGGGCTAAGATCAGGTGATCTAGCGGGCCATTCCACTGTTCCCCTTCTTCCTATCCACCGATCTGGAAAGGTTCTGTGTAAAAATTCGCGCACAGCTACAGCGAAATGTGGTGGCGCGCCATCCTGTTGAAATCAGATTCTGCTGTTTAAAGTATTGGCTATTTGAATATCAGAAAAAAGCCGTGTCAAATCGGGAATTAATGTATTTTGTAAGAAATTCAGATACAATGGTCTGGTAATGGAAATTGTTATTTCCATTACTTTGGTCCATCATATATTCGCAGAATTTAGTTCTTCGGTCAAAGTCTTCTTCAGCCAATTCATGGATAAGACGTACTTTATAAGGATGGTATTTTACGTTTTTAAAAATGTTCGACACTGAAGACTTTCCAATATTCAAATCCTTAGATACTCCCCGCACTGTACAATGTGGATTTTCCACTGCCGACAAAATTACGTCTTGTTGAATATTTTCATTAACTTTAGGTCTACCTTGCTTTGATGCATCCCTCACATGCCCTAATTCTCTGTATTTTCGCTCTATTTTACTTACCGTAGATTGTGACATAGGTTCACGATATGGGTGCATTTCATGGAATAACCAGCATACCTCATGTCCGCATCCTATAGCCAACACCAATCATCATTAAAATTTCAATCCTCTCCCTTTCAGTTAAAGGCATTTCAAAAAACTAGTTTTTATGATAAATTAGTTTTAGATTTCAAGTAAACGTACCTACTTTGAAGCGTTAACAATACAGAAGTGAACTTTTTATGACAGTTTTTAACGTCAATTAAAAAGCAAATGGCAAACAATACCTACTAACAATAAAAATATACGGTATAGTCGAGGGGCAAAGATCACTAACAAACGTGGTTGGGGTGTCTTTTAATAGTTTATTAAAATAGTTGCATCACAATACGTTAATTTCATTTAATTTTTTAGTACGTTTCTTCATTTGTAAATAACTTGCAATTTTGGTATTGTTGCCCACCCAATATCAATTTGAAGCAACTTGTGATACATTTTTGGAATCAGCTCAGCAATGGACATCGGGAAATTGGGGAAAAAATGGGGTGTTCCATTTAAAAAAACCGCTGATGACGTCATTACTCGAAGGTAGGTCACCCTGTATAGTACAGTCATTTGGTAGTTTTACCTGGAAAGTTTTCCGGGAGTTTTGAAAATGGATAATTTTATAAATTTCAATGTGTTCTTTCCGAATTTCAACTTTGTCACCTCGTATCTTTGTCGCTCGCCCCGCCACATTGGAAAAATGGCATCTAAAAGCAGTTTTTTGACAATATCTCCTTTCCGACTCATTTCACGATAAATACATTTATATACAAAATTAAACTAGAGAAAACTTCCTACAATTAATCACCTTTTTTCGTAAAGTCAATAGTTTTGGTCTACGAATACCGCAAAGTGTAGTTCAACACGAGTTTTAGCCACAGAATTCATTTCCACGCCACCTTGAGGTAGAGTAAGCGGCGCGTTTTTTTATCGTGGTATCCCCAGTAGGCCTAATTCACATGCAATTCACTATTCCAAAATTTAACGCATTCTCCTTCGCTTCGCTATCCTTGATGGACCAGGTGTTGCGAGTTCATTATCTTTAGTACCGATCGGAACGTCACAGACCGAAATTTTTTCCACATCATCCATCATGGGATTATCATTTTCATCTAAATCCTCTTCGTTCTCGATTTCATCATACGTTTGCTCGAAAATAGTTTCCGTTTCTTCCTCTTCATCGCTATCTTGTAATTGAACTTGCGAGTTATTACAGGTACCACTACAATTTGTGCATATAACGGAGCACTTTAATCCAGCCTTTCTGCATCCACAGGCTTTCTGACATTTCTTTTTGAATTTGGAAGAAATAAGTTTTAATAAGCTTTCCGGAGCTGGGAGCTCGAGTGTGGTAACACGAGTTAGCCCGTTCTTGTTTCTTTTCCATCCCTATTGCTCAGCATTTTGTTCATTCCCATACCACTGCTGACCTGGTGATATGTTCGAAACAAATGTTGTCGTGCTGCTGCTTCTGTTGATGGTAGTGACGCAATATTAAATTTACTTTTATATGCTGATGCTGTGAAGAATACATATCTATAGTTGTTTAAAGACATACTTTTCACATTACTGCATCTGTATAATTCAAGAAGGAAGCGTTCTCCAGTTTTAGCAATGATCTCTGGATCAGCATTTGGATTTTTGAATACCTGGAGAACCTCGTTTAAATCTGGATTTTTTCGGAGTACATTAATAAATTTCATTTTTCCTTGATTAAATAATGCTGATGTTGTATCACAGCCACTGAAGGCACGCAAGAATAAAATATGATCTGCGGCTGTTTTATCTACGATACTTTTTGTTGAAAATATTTGTTGCGAAATTATTCCTTTTCCTGGTTTGAGAATATATATGGTTGAACGCGTAGATAGAGCCGTTAAAAGAATAAGAAGATCTACATCTTCGCCAACAACTATTACGAAATCAAATGCCGATGAAACGCTTATTGCGGTATTGATTATTAGCGTATCCGCATCTTCCGTGGCTTGTTTGACCGTGAAGTTCTCCGCTTCAAATTTTGTTTTCAACGTTCTAATGAGGCGGTTCTTGTTTGCATCTTTGCCCAGGAATTTATTTTGTGACACAGTTGGAATCATGGGGTCGTCAAAAAGTATTTCTACTGAAGCAGTTTTTCGTGATCGTCGGGATCGCTTCGCATATTTGGTACTACGATTTGCTACATCTTTCGGATATCCATCAAATACGATAATGGCATTGGATGTATAATTCGATCGAACGTAGGTAACGTATTTATTGCAGATGAATGAAAACGATTCACCAAGATGCCTTATACATAGAAGATTTCATACATTTGCGCATGACTTTGTCATGCGCCTAGTTTCATGTCTCTAGTTTCATTTTATATATAAATGGTTTTATCATGAAATGAGTCGGAAAGGAGATATTATCAAAAAACTGCTTTTAGACGCCATTTTTCCAATATGGCGGCGCGAGTGGCAAAGATACGAGATGGCAAAGTTGAAATTCGGAAAGAGCACATCGAAATGTATGAAATTACCCATTTTCTAAACTTCCGGAAAACTTTCCAGGTAACCACTTTTTTTTAGAACCAAATGACTGTACTAGTATATTAAGCATTTTTAGTTTCTGTACAGATTAAAAATTAGTGGTGATAGCGTACATCCTTGTCTTACTCCTTTCCTAATACCTACTTCCCTTTTTTCCCCTTCTACTTCTATAACAGCAGTTTGCTCTTTGTATAGATTGTGTACTACTCTCCTATCTCTATACTTCATTCCCGCGCTCTTTAGTATCTCGAACATTTTTTCCCATCTTACGTTATCAAAAGCTTTTTCTAAATCTAAAAATCCTATATAAGCGTTCTTTCCTTTTTCTATTGTTTTCTCTAACATTACTCTTAGCGCCAGAATAGCTTCGCGAGTTCCCCTATTTCACTTAAACCCGAATTGGTCTTCTCCTAGTATTTCCTCCGTTCTATTTTCCATTCTATTCTGCACTATTCTGGTTAAGATTTTTGACGCATGGGAAGTTAGGCTGATCGTTCTAAAGTTCTCGCATTTGTCGGCTAGTAACGATGATGTTCCTCTTATAATCCTCCGGCATCTCGCCCGTTTCGTATATGTATTTTACCAGTTCATCCTATTTACTACTTTCTGTCCCGCACATTTCAAAATTTCCGCTTGTATTTTATCTACACCCGGCGCTCTATTATTCTTTAGCCCCCTTAGTGCTATTTCAAATTCCTCTCTCTTTCTTTTCCTACATCTTCCCTATCGAAGCTAGATTCTTCCTCTAATATCTCTCCTAATTCCTGACCCTCGTATAAATTTCCTAAGTACTGCTTCCATCTGTCTGCTTTCTCCTCTCTTCCGATCAGTATGTCCCCCGATTGACTCCTAACGTTTCTACTTATTGTTCCTATATCCCTGAAGTTCCTCTTAATTATTTTGTAAGCCTCATCGGTCTTACCTACTTGCAACTTATCTTCTACTTCTTTGCATTTATCCTCTATCCATTGTTCTTACGCTTTCCTACATTTTCTAACGATTTCCCACTTTATTGACTTATAAATTTTCAGTCCTTCCTCGTCTCGTCTGTTTTTGTAGCCTCGTCTCTTTTGAATTAAGTTTAAGATTTCGTCCGTTATCCAGGGCTTCCTAGCTTCCCTTTTATCGTGCCCTAAAACGTCCGTAGCCGCGGAATCTAGACTATTCTTGATACCCTCCTACTCACTATCTGCGTTATTGATTTCGTCCTTACTCGCTTTATTTATTAATTGATCTGTTTTCTCCTGGAACTTATCTTTCATATTCTGATCCCTCAATATGTCTACATTTATACGTTTCTTATCCATCTGGGTTTTCAGATTTTTGAACTTTAATCTAGCTTTCATGACTACCAAGTTGTGGTCGCTGTCTACATCTGCTCCTGGATAACTTTTACAGTCTTTTACTTGATTTCTAAATCTCTTCCTAACCAGAATGTAGTCTATCTGATACCTGTCTATCCCTCCTGGCATTTTCCAGGTGTACCGCCTCCTTGAGCTATTCTTGAACAATGTGTTCGCGACTACCATCTTGTGCTTCTCACAGGATTCTATCAGTCTGTTACCTCTCTTGTTTTTGTTTCCTAATCCATAAGGACCTACAAATTCTCCTTCTTTCCCCTCACCTACGACTGCGTTAAAATCTCCCACTATTATTAAATTTTCATGACCCTTCACTAACCCTATTACCTGTTCTATGTCCGAATAAACGGCTTCTAACTGTTCCTCACTGTGACTAGAAGTAGGCATGTATACTTGCACTATTAGTGTTTCCACTGGCTTCGAATCTAACCTAACCATCATTACTCTCTCGCTGTATTGTATGTAGCTATCTACACACCGTCCTGCGTTCTTCCGCATAACGATCCCTACTCCCGCGTTTCAATTTACCGATCCTGTGTGTATTACCCTATAGTCACCGCTCCAAAAATCTCCTATTTCCGGCCAGCGCATCTCACTTATACCTACTATATCTAATCCTAACCTATCCATTTCTATCTTCAGATTCTCTAGCTTCCCTGCCTGTCTCATGCTTTTGACATTCCACGCTCCGACTCGTGAAATGCTACACTTCTTACTATCCCTATTATTGCACTCGACCACGTCTCCCGGAACAGTCCTCACCCAGAGATCCGAACGGAGGACTATTTTACATCCGGTGTTTTTTGCCCCAGGAGACGCCATCATTAATTTGGGATAAGCTTTCTGTTAGCTGTTCTGAGGATTATAATGTGGTGGTTTCCTCTTGCCTTCCACATCGCAGTCGTGTGTGTCATAGCACCATACCAACCCCCACGGTTTCTGCCACTATGACTACTGAAAGAGCTGCTGCCCTCCTTCAGGGACTTGTCTTAGTCTGGTTTTTCAATAAGAACCCCCCCACTATGGTTAAACCTATGGTACGGCTCCTTAAATCATTAAAACGCGCAAGCCGACCCACCCGTTCTAGTTTGCATTAGAACTTCGTCAAGGTGCAAGTCCTATCGGACCGGATTATATTATTTACATCTATAATATAAAATTACATCTATATTATTTACATATTTCCCACTTCGTGGGTAACCACCCACGGAGTGGTCCGGTAATCAACCTTCATCACACCTGCCTAGTGAGGCAACCTTCTGTCTATTTGTTTCAGCCGGCAGCCGCCCTAGCCGCCGCTGACCAACCGGTCGGTACGGTCGTTGGGAGCACGGCGGCGGCGTCTCGGATATGTGGGTTCCACTACATCCTGTCTGGGCAGGTGGGAACTATACTCTCTGGTCGGAATTGTTACGGATCGGTCCTCGAACAGGACACGGCGGCGGCGACGGCTGGGTCGGCGGGGTCAGCGTCGTGAATTACCTCGTTCCTCTCAGTTGTCTTCCCTGAGATTCGGTAAATGCGCTATGAAATCTGAAACTAACAAAGTTAGAGGAGTTCAGCATTTGGATGGAATGGAGAGATTGGTTAATGCCTGAAGGTTGTAGCACGAGGAAGAAGGATCCTGTGTGCTTGGATCTCGTTTTGGAAACGGGTGTGTATGTTTGGACACTAAAGATGTCTAAGTAGTTGGGAGGCGGCTTGAAGTCGTTCGTGATGGTGATAGTCTTCCTCTTACTTCACTCGATTCAACTACTTATATTGGTGGAGGCGGCGACAAATATGGGGCTATGCGAGTCTGTTTCCACTGGATGGTCTGTCTGCTTGCTTCCATACTAAAATGAGGCTGGTATTGACGGTAGTTAATATGAGTTTATATTGCTGCAGCCACTCCTGGCCGATGACGACCTCCTCGTCGACGATTGCTATGACGTATACGGGAGTAATTGTTTCGGCCTCGCCAATCTTCAGGCGGCAGTTGATAAGGCTTCAGGTGTAAATGCGCATGCCACACGTGGCGGCCACTAGAGGTCCACGAGGAGCACTCTCATAGCCCAGCACCAGTACTGATAACACGAAGATATGAGTCGACTCAGTGTCGATAAGGACGGAAGTTGGTATGCCGTTTAATGTGGCAGAAATGCGTGGATATTCCACTCTTTGGTGGAGGGACATCTCCTCCTTAATCCCACACCGCGCGCGGCGCCTCCTCGGTGGCTAATATCGCCGGCCGGCCGTTGATTCTTACCATATTCGAACGCCCTATATGCTTTCCGGGTGGTGGCAGCGCGAGTTGACTAGTGGCTGTTCTGCTCATATTGGCCCTGTATGTTCTTGCGTTGAGGGTAAAGCTCGTCAATTTGGTCCGGTTCGGAGAAACGTCTTCTGTCGCAGGCAATTTCGGTGGAAATGATCTCCTTGGCAGAATCGGTAGCCATCCGGAAGCCGGATTCCTGTGTCCCGATTTCCCCGGACTTCGCTGGATCTCGCCGGTAATTTCGAAACACTGTTGACGGTTTTCGCATCCGTCTCGATCTTGACGGCGAGCTCCAATAGTTCCGATATGGTTTGGACCCTGGCCACTCGGATGAGTTGGCGTATCTCGTGTCTCAGTAAATAACTGATTTGCCGCACCATGGTCGGCTCGTCGGCGGTGTAGTCTAATCGTTTGTATAGTGCAAGTTTCCTATATATAAAACCCTCTGTGTCTTCCTTCACTTGCTTGTTTTTTCCGTAGAGGCTGCTTCGGTGGCTTGTACGGTGGGTTTCACGCTATCAAATCTGGTCAATAGCCTAGTTTGGAACTCTTCATGTTCTAGACGGAGAGAGCGTAGTTGTTGTACCACGTATGGGTAGGTCCTGGAGGGCGATCGGCGATGGTCACCGTCCACTCGTTCGGGTCTACTTGCTCCTCTCTAACGTAATTGTATTTAGTTACAACGATGGTTAAAGTGCCATAAGCTCTCCCCAAGGCGGAAATAAAGCAGAACTTATTAAGAGGTTAGTATAACATTTATATTTATATGAGTGAACCATCTACGTTAGAGATTAGGCAGACGATATCAAATAATGATATAAGAATAAAAAACGGACAAGAGAATTGAGTGCCAATACATCAAGTTCATCTTCTTCATGTTCGTCGAATTCAACATCCTCAAGTGCTTCCTCAGATGATACAAGATGCAGGATCAAGAAGCAGAAACAAAAGAAGGGAAAAATGCATAGGTTATCCAAAAAGAGGCGCAAATACTCGACGGAGAGACCTATGTATTTTCCGGGAGTGGTTGAGAGGATGATTCCAGAATTTGACCCACAACTAGAAATACTAACGGTCAAACAATGGGTATTAAGAGTCGAATAGCTGGCGAAGTATTATCAATGGTATTCTTCAACAACAGTTAAAATTGCCGCTACACGATTATCAGGTATGGCAAGAAGGTGGTATGATGTTGAAGGTTTTACGAAAACCTTTACAACAAATGAAGACGTTATTAGTAGAAAAATTCCATAAACCAATACCATTCGCAAAACTCTTAAAAGGCGCTGCCCTGTATGAAGCGACGGCCGGACAGAATTTAGCCGAATACTGTTTTACTAAAATGAAAAACTACGAGCCTTGCAAGTTATTATGCCAGAAGAATGGGTAGTATATGCCGTAATTGGGGGAATACTCGATCAAAATATATCCAGGGCAGTTCGATCATCCAGATTCATTAATTCCAGTGAACTGTACTCTTTTCTGAGCACGATGGGAAATATGCCAACAAGGAGAACCGAAATACGATTTAATGATAGATGACTTAGCGATATCTTAGAAGTAAACAAAGAAAGACGGTCTATTATAAGGAGATGGTTGATTTAAGAAGTAATTCCCAAACATGATGCATGTTATTTCTAACTAGGTGCCGATGGACATTAAATACGTCTCCATAACCCAATCATAGCGCTTGCTTTCTTGCCAGTGGTCTCGTGCCGATTCCAATTTCTCTGTACCGCTAACAGTCGGCCATCCTGTCCCACTAATTGTCCTCAATCAACTCACTATTGGATTCCAACCCCTAAAAGTATAGTATGATCTTCAATAAATTTCCACTGGCTAACCAAGTTAGTTGCAGTTGCGCTAACTTACTAGTTAAATCTCTAAGTTCATGCTATTTTATTTTAATCAAGCAGTTATTTTCAAGCGAGAAGCATCGAAAAGCAATACATGCACTCATCCATATTTCATCATGTAGGATAACAAAAAACATCCACATGGCTAACCTTCATCATGTAGGGTAACAAAAACATCCACATGGCAACCATTCATCATGTGGGATAACAAGAACATCCACATGGCAATCCTTCATCAAGTGGGATAAAAAAGCATCCATCTGTCAAACATTCATCAAGAGGGATAACAAAAACAGCCATGTCAACCTCAATTCATGGAAAAACGCCTATGAAGAAGTTTTAGCAAATCGTTCATCTTATAGGGAGATAATCATGAGGATCACTGTCATCATGCGGGGATGATGACAGTTATATGGTACATTATTACATGGTACCTCATAGCAAAACGTATATTATATAGTTACAAAAGGTTAGCTGTTCAGCTAACGGGTTTCAACTTATCCACTGCCATTATCGTCGTATTGAAGCCAGCCTTTCCAGTAGCAACTTTAGTAACAGCATACCGATCATTTGGCAACACAGCCGTCACTCGAAAAGGACCTTTGTATTTCGGAAGTAACTTCCGACTTTGTCCAGTGGCTGGAGCATCTCTTTTTTGTACCATTACCAGATCCCCAGTGCCAAACTGAGGTGCTTTTGCCCGCTTCCTGTCATACTTTCTTTTTTGGTCCTCTTGAGCTTAATTAAGACGCTCCTTAGCCTGACTTCGAATTGAATACAAATCCGCGCGTTCTACCTGTAATTTAAGTTCACATAAAAAGATAGCATCTGTGATACCACGTGGTTAGTAACCAAATAATACTTCTGACGGCGATGTTCGCAACACTTTATGGACAGTGTTATTTAGACCTCTCTGAACTGTTTTAACCTGTGTGTCCCACATATCATCTTCAACGTTACCTGTCAGAGCGGCCATCGCACTTATTGTTAGTATTGTATGGTTCATACGTTTGCATTACTCATTTGCTCTGGGCGTAGCAACTGCATTTTGGACATGTTTGATCCCCATATCCAGACAGAATTGTTGGAAAGTACGAGACGTAAACATTGTACCTCGGTCGGAGATTAAGCGTGTGGGAACGCCAAAAATATCAAAAACAGCTTGAAGGCACTTCAGCACATATTTAGTTTTGGTGCTTCGTACAGGCTCAAGTATTGTGAATTTAGTAAACGCATTTACCATGACCAATAGCTGAGTATTTTTTTTTCTTCGAATTAACGAAAGGCCCCAAATGATCAATGTGCAATGTATGACAGGCAATTATTATTTTTTCAATTGGATGTAAATGACCAGCCTTTTTACCCGAATGTGCTTTATAGTAAAGGCAATTTAAACAAGAACCAATGTACTTGGTAACAAACTGTCGCATTTTCGGTAACAAATAGTTTTTCTGAATTTTACTTAGATTCTTTTCTATACCAAAATGGCCTAGGTCTCGATTATCTCCTCTGGGTTGAGAGAATGACGTCAGAATTCCATTTGATAACAGTTTATACACATTTGCTTTATTAGTGAACGCCAATGAGCAGTTTTTTAAGTCTTTAATTAAAGAACAATCTGTGATATGCACTTGTTCACACACAGTTTGTTGAGACGACTTGAGATATCTTTCCATCCACTTTCCTTCTTGGGAATTTTCTAAATAATGTAATGTAGGAGGCACCAAGATGGACTTATTATCGGGTAGAGGATAAATTTTTGAATAGTTATAATGTGTAGGGGTGAGAATAAAAAGTTTAAGTACCATAACAATCGAATCATTTACAGATACTATCCCAAATTGTGAAAATTGCAATATTTCAAAAATATGTACATTATCGATTGAAACGAGGTTCTCTTTATCGTAATGTTGGAGTAAAAATAAATATAAAGATTGCAATTCTTTTAAAGTTATGTCTAAATTTGTAGTTTGCGATGCTGCTAAACTTTTTTTTCTTTTTAATTTTTTATAAAATGCTTCTGCGTTAGCAGAAATTATTTTGTGTTGAGTTTTCTCAGTCACGGCGCGTTTTTCGTAACATGGTAAATATTTTGGAGTTCGTTTATCTTTTCGAACGTAAACGGTTTCATTAATATTTGAAGGTTCTATATTTTCGCGATTTTCATTTCGTCGGTCTAATACGGTTCTTTCTTTATCAATTACGTTATTTTTGATTTGATCAAGAAATGATTTCTTCTTTTCTATTTTTATTATCTTCCTCATAAATGGTGAAGTCTAAGGATAAATCAAAATCATTATTGAAAGGTCCGTAAATTATGTCGAATGGAGAATAGCCGGTGGCTGAATGTATACTTTGATTATATATCAATACAGCAGTAAGTATTTGTGATGCGGGGCTATCTTTATTATTTTGAATATTTATTATTCTTAGCTTTTCTATAAGGGTGGAATGTAGACGTTCAATGAATGAATTAGAATTTGGATTTGCTGTAGTGGTTATATGTAAAGTGATTTTATGTAATTCACAAAATTCAATCAATTTATTATTAAATTCATTACCTTTATCCGCAACTATTTTCTTTGGATAATTATGGTGCGAAAAATAATGTCTTAATTTCTTTATTATCTCAAGACCTGTTAGAGTTAATTAAATAGGCTTGGGCATATTTTGAAAAATAATCAATTACAGTTAAAAATTTGCAATTTCTATATTGAAATGTATCAATAAATAGGGCTTCGAAAGGCTTCGAGCTCATCATGGGACCATTAAGTTTAGGATTATGTGGATGCCTCTCGTATTTTGAGCGTAAACATAATTCGCATTTATTTATAATGTCGGATACAATGTCTTTCATTTTTGGAAAATAATATTTTTGTTTTAAATTATTTAAAATTTCTACAATACCGTTATCAGTTTTTTCATGATAGTCTATAACTAATTTTCTTTGTTCCTCATAATTTTCAATGTTTTTTAAATTTTTATTTGCGAAGCAAAATTTTACTGCGTTATTAAAATAAGTTTTGGCAAAGTGTCTAAACACAGATTTTACAAAGTCATTTTGAATATAAACGCAGTATTGATTATTTGGGCTTATTATGTCTTTGAATATTGTTTTTAAATTCGATTCTAAATTTTTCTTTTCCACAAATACAGTGTAATGAAATTTATTAAAAGGTTTTTTTAATTTTATAGAGAAATTCTTTTTAATATCGTCGCCTACAATTATAGAAATTTGATATTGATAATGATTCATAGGTTTCTTGATTCTGGTATAATTAATCCATTATCATCTTCGTTTATACTATGAACTGTTTCGTTATTATCATTATTATCGATTTCTTGCAATATTTGTTCGAACTCTGCATTATTATCTGTAGGTTGTTCGGTAATTAACTCATCTAAACTAATTAAATCTAATTCAGAGGGTGATTCTACAGCTATTGATTCATTTTCTTTATAATTTATTTCTATGCGTGATAAAGCGTCTGCAACATAATTTTCTTTACCTTTTTTGTATTCAATTTTAAAATTAAATTCCTCTAATTTTAATCTCCACCTAATTAATCTGGAGTTTGGTTCTTTAATTTTACTTAACCACACTAAGGGTTTGTGGTCGGCTTCGATTATAAAAGGTTTACCAAAAAGATATGGCCTAAAGTGACAAGATTCTAATATTGATAACAATTCTTTTTCAATAATGGAATAATTCCTTTCCGCAGAATTTAAAATGCTTGAAAAATAAGCAATTGGTTTATTATTTTGTGATAAAACTGAACCTATGGCAATGTTACTTGCATCGGTCGTTAATACAAATGTTTTTTCAAAATCTGGATATGCTAATATAGGTGCGTTAGTGATTAATTATTTGGCAATTTGGAAACAATTAATATAACCTGTATCATTGATATTTATTTTAGCGTACTTCTTTAAACATTTTGTCATAGGGAACATAAGTTTTGCAAAACCTGGAATAAATTTTCTATAATAACCTACAATACCTAGGAACGATTTTATTTCTTTGACAGTTTTTGGCAAAGGATATTTATTAATTGCTTCTATTTTTGCGGGATTCGGTGCAATACCATTAGGCGTGATTACATGACCTAAAAATTATACTTCTTTACGTAAAAATTCACTTTTATCTAACTGGATTTTCAAATTGCTTTCCTTTAATTTTTGCAAAATTAATTTTAAAAATGGTGCAAATGTTCCTGTAAAGATTTTGAAAATATAACAACGTCATCCATATAAACAAAGCATATTTTATAGAGGTATTCTCTAAGAACATTATCCATCATTCGCTGGAATGTGGCGGGCCCGTTTTTTAAACCAAAAGGCATACGCAAATATTCGTAATGACAATTGTTAACACTAAAAGCTGTTTTTTTTTTGTTCTATTGAATCAGGGTGCATTTCTAATTGGATAAAGCCCTGCGCTAAACCTAATGTAGAAAAATGCATCGTCCTAAATTATCTAAGATTTCTTCGATTTTTGGTAACGGATACTTATCTTCTATTGTTTTTTCGTTTAAACGTCTATAATCTATTACCATTCTGTATTTTCGTTTCCCACTGGAATCTAATTTTTTCGGAACTAACCATACCTGAGATGAGTAAGCTGATATACTTGATGTAATTATTTTATTGTCAAGTAATTTTGAGATTTGTTTGTGAATTTCTTCTTGCATAGCTTTGGGGTGTCTGAAGGACTTAGTATAGATAGGTTCGTTATCAATTGTTCTTATATGGTGTTTAACTTCATTTGTAAATGTTAAATTTGAATTTTCATCTTAAAAACAGTCTTTAAATTTTTGGCAAAGTTGTATTAATTTAAATTTTTTTTCGTCATTTAAATGATCGGTTCGTATTATTTCTGAAATTTTTTGTTGTTTTGATTTTTCTACGGGAGGACAATTGTTAAAATATTCAGCTGGTAATACCTGAATTATTTCATTTAAATTTATATCTACTTGTGAATTGTAAGGATTCGGCAATGTGCAAATACCATTTTTTGAAACTGCTAAACATTCAGGAAGAATTATGTCATTATTTAATTTTATTTCCGGTATGTATACTTCTCCATTATCAATGGATACTGGTAATTTTATTAATTCTTTTCTACAATTTTATAATTAATTTGACAATTATTATATTCGAAATAAAATGGAATAATTTTATCTTACAATTTTAATATTTGACTTTCATAATCGATGTTTGCTTTTAGTCTATGCATATCCTTAGAGTCTATTAAAACATCAAATCGTTTACGCCATGGTATTATTCTTAATTTTATTGGTTTATTTATATTTAATTCGCTAAATAAATCTAATTTTAAATTTTTGTCTGAATTAATTGTTCTGTACAAGCCAGTAACATGAAATGGTTCACTAAAAATAAAATCTGAAAAATCATTTGCTTTATTTGGATTTATTATAGAATCTGTAGCACCTGTATCTATTAAAATTTTAAGATTCTTATTTGGTAGATAGAAAAATGGTAATTTGGAATTCTGTCCTATATTATTTAAGTCGATAATTGACTCGAGGCCGTTGTTATAAAATTTTCAGTGTTACTTAGAGATGGGTTATACGTATGATTTTCATTTTCAATAAAGTTTTCCTGATATTCCGGTAAATTTTCATAATACCGATTTGCAATTTGATTTTCATTATTTTCTACGTTAAACAGTTCTTGAGATATAAAATTTTGTTTGCTAGTAGACGGTTAAAAGAAATTTTGTTTCGGTTGAGAAACTATCGTACGTGTTGACATAGGTTGTACTTTATTTTGAGGGGGACCTGAGGGGGTCTTTGTTCTCCAAAAGTTTGCCTATTTGTTGTAAAGTTATTTGTATTATTATTATTATTATTAGAATTGCGGAAAACAGAGGTCTTTTAAAGTTACCTGAATTATTATTGTGAGCGAATATTAAATGAGACCTGTAAGGTTCTTTTATGCCTATTAAAAATGTGTGTAGCACATCATTTTCATACATACTAATTTTAAATTCTTTTATAAGTGACTGACTATGTAAAGCAACATGCTGTAGTAATGAGTTTTGAGCCGTTATAGTTTTTGTGTAATATTCCTAAAACGTTTCGTTTCTTTGTTGTAATAAACCTTTTAAATTATGTACTAATAAATCTGTATTTCTTTTATCACCATATTGTTCTAAAAGAGTTTCCCTAATACTTGGCCAATCTGTACACTGATTAAAATTAAGAATCGCCCTAGCTTCTCCCTTTACTTTACCTTTCAATAAAATATTAAATAAAAATAACTGATTTTCTAATATTTTACCTTGTAGATGTGCTACTAATTCATCTACACTAGAAATAAAAACATATAACTAACATATCAACAAACATGTATCTGTCTTCGTTAATAAACAAATTGATCATGAGACTGACTTCATCGATGCTTACAAGACCTTGACACTGAAATATAGAAGTCAATATCGCGCCGCCCAAACCATGCAATTCCACATATTTATTTATTTGGGTTAAGTCTAACTCAAGCCGACATAGTTTTTTTTTTTTTGAAGAATCAGATTTGCCTTTAAATTGTTTCTTGCAACAAACTTTTTCTATATGACCTAATTTATTACAATATGTAAATTTATTTTTAGAGCATGCATTTCGTTTGTGACCTATTTCGTTACACAAAAAGAATTTTATTTGGGTAGGTTTTTTTGACAATACCGAGTGGCAACCTGTTGTTTTGGTTTCTTCATAATGTCGTTTTCGGTCATCAGTACATAAAGTTTCTGCCTCCCTCTCACGTTTAAGACCATGCGGAACTTGTCGTATGTATGCTGCAAAATCAACAAAAGTTTGACAGTGAGCTGCTCGAAGGGCTAATCGAGTTTGATTATCTAGTACCCCATCAATAATTGCATCGATAATCTGTTCGTCCGTTAGAGGCAACCTTAGTTTATTTAATTTAGTTAGTTTGGTAAAACAATACTCCTGCAAATTCTGCCCGAGTTCAGCTTTAAAGGAAGCCGCCTCGTGAAATAATTTACAAAAATTTATTTTCCCCGGAAAAGTAGATATTAACAGAGACTCCCACTGACTCCAAGAATTTTGCGCCGTTTGCAAGCCATCGCACCATACCCTTAGCCATTCCCTTTAATTTTCCCAAAGCTAAATAGGTCGTGGTCAATTCATCCCAATTATACATACGAGCACATTCATTAACTTTAGTTATACAGTCGTGAATACTTTGATTATCATCGACCGGATCGAATGCCGACAATAGCCTATCATCTTTGAAGACAGACAAACGTTGTCTTTGATTTGTAATTTTTCCTCGATAAATGGGCCTATCCTTATAACTGTTGAATAACCTGTATATTGATGTTACAAAAATAAGTGAATTTAGAAAATTAAATGTTCTGTTTTAAGTATAGAATTAAGTACGATTTGTATTTCATCTAAGCACCCGAACTATGAACGTTCCAATTACGAAAATGCTGACATATGAAGTTTCTTTGTTTCAGTGATTACATATTTATACAAAGATTAATCTAGAATAGTATCGCACGCCTTTTTAAGATATATAGACAGAACCACTTCGAATAATGTAAAAATAATTATAAAGAAGAAATTAATAAGCAGTGCATCAAGACTTTTATTTATCCATGGCCTTCTATATTTCTAATAACAACCTCCTTTAAGTAATCCAGCTGTTGCTGCATGTGCTCCATCGTCATAGGTGGTGTATAAGACCTGACAGATGTCTCGGGGGAAGTAGCAGCCGCAAGAGCCCTGAAGGTACCTGGCATTGGTGTTGAATTCAGTTTCCAGCACAAAAACTCACTAATACCTTTTTATTAGGCCCTATCCCACTTCTGAGATATAAGGAGATGGTTGGTTTGAGAAGTAATGCCCGAAACTAGAATATAAAAATTATATTACGTTATTTTTCTATGGATATAAAAGAGCACTACTTGACTCGATGATATCTCTAATTTGAACGAATAAACCATATTTCGCTTATGATGCATGCTATTTCTAACTAGGTGCCGATGGACATTAAATACGTCTCCATAGCCTAATCATAGCGCTTGCTTTCTTGCCAGTGGTCTCGTACCGATTCCAACTTCTCTGTACCGCTAACACTATTAAGTGTTGTAATTGTAGAGGTCCGCATCGTCTATCGGAATGTCTGAAACCCAAAATAGAGTGCTACAAGTGTGGTTGTTTAGGACATAAACAAAACAAATGTCCGGCGAACATGGCAAGGTCAAGAACTCAAAACCCTGATTTGCCACATTGTAACAGTGTAAACAGTCCTACGGTTGCAAAAGTGCTTATCCGTGGACAAACTATTGATCGTTTAATAGACACGAGAAGTTCAAAAACATTAATCAAAGAAAGTGTCTGTAAAAGACTTGGATAATCAGCAGAAACAAGGACACCTGTGTTGCGAGGTTTCGCTGGCAATAAAATAATAAGTAATCAAATAGCAAGGACACACCTATAAATGTTCGAAGCACGAAGTCAAACAGACAAATAATACGTTGGCAGAAGTAATGAGTAATATACACGTCGGTCGCATGTCTGAATACTCTAAAGAAAAATGCTTGGATTTATTGACCAAGTTTAAAGACCGAATCACAATATCAATGTCGACGTTAGGTAAAACGAACTCTGTAAAATTCGTTTTTAAAATCAATCGTACGTCTGATACATCAATCTCATAGGAACCGGATGGCACGATCTGAAAAAGATGTTTTACAGAACACTTGTTAAGACCTCTATTTAGTTTATTACAGTGAGTTTATTAGGGTCACTGTAGGTAGATATTTAGTTCCCTAAAATGCACTTATTTATGATGGGAACGGTCGGGTCGGTTGCATTTTTCGGAATCATATCTTGCTGTGAATAATCATGTTGAGTGACACAAAAGCCGTCACCGTAGCGTCACAGCCAGATGTGAAGAAGAGTCTATAAAACAGATAACCGAAAGCTGACCGGATACATTGCTACAAAATCCACTGGCTATGTAACTTAGGTATTAATCAGTTTTAAAATCATTATACAGAATGTTTTCTTTAAAGTGTTCATACCGTTGTTGCTTAGTTTTAATAAATATATGTATTGAAGTAAACACCGCTGTTTATTTCACAACTCTAAAGGCAACAACAAAGATGTGGTACAACAGTACGCCCTAGTGATACGAAACAAGATCACGATCAAAAACATGATCCTTCGAGCCGGATTAATTACCGGATGTTAAATTCAACACGAGAACAAGTGCAACCAAGTCAGTGCATCAATTTCTCAAATACAATTGCAACGAAGCCAGTGTGTCAATTTTTGTGAGAACGAGTGCAACCAAGTCAGTGCATCGATGTCTCATCACAACATAGTAGCTAGCAGTGCATCAAAAATCTTTGGAGTGCGACCAAGCAGCGCATCACCCAAGGAATACATAAAATCGCAAAAAACACCGAGTAAGTAAGTGTGCTTTCTTCTATCATTGTCCTAAACCCATATATCGCTCTACAAACGTTTCAATTTGTGTTCGCAACATGGAGCAGTTAAAAACATTAGTTAGCCAGCGGGGTCAATTAAAATCACGTCAATCAAGATTAAGTACTTATTTCATGCAAATATCAAATACCCATGAAATTCAAGGAATTTATTTGGATATATTAGAAAATCGACGTTTATATCATCAAAACATATTAAACGACTTTGAAGATATTCATGCAAAAATAGTAGAGATTTCAGATGATGAATCTCACGAAATAGAAATGGGATCCTTTGAGGATGCCTTTTTTAACCTTATAACAAATATTACATCATTCTTGCGGACATAAAACCGCCATATCGGACGCAGAGTGTCCTAAATTAACTCCATCAAAAAGGAGTGAAAATGGTTTACAATTGCATAACATAACTTCGCCAACGTTTAATGCCGAATTCGACAAAAAATCATTCGTGCATAAATATAAGACCAAAAAATCGGACGCAGTGGGTTCCGAATTAACTTCATCAAAAAGGAGTGAAAATTATTTACAATCACCTAGCATATATTTGACAGTATTTATTGCCGAATTCGATAAAAAATAATTCGTGAATAAACATAAAACCGACGTATCGGACGCAGCGGTTCACGAAATAACTCCATCAGAAAGGAGTGGAAATTCTTTACAATTACATAATATAACTCTGCTAACGTTTAATGCCGAATTCGCTAATAGATCATTCGTGCATAAACATAAAGCGAAGTATCGGACGCTGTGATATTCGAAACAACTCCATCAAAAGGGAGTGTAAATTGTTTAGAATTACATAATACAACTTTGCCAATGTCTAATGCCGAATTCGATAATAAATCATTCTTGCATAGACATAAAATCGAAGTATCGGACGCAGTCGTGCCCGAAGTAACTCCATCAAAAAGGAGTGAAAATTATTTACAATTACATAATATCATTTTGCCAATATCTAATGCCGAATTCGATAATAGATCATTCGTGCATAAACATAAAATCGACGTATCGGACGCAGTGGTTTCCGAAATAACTCCATCAAAAAGGAGTGACAATTATTTACCGTCCAGTAAAATTTATCAAAAGTTATCACCCAGCATAACTCTGCCAAGCTTAAACGGCAAATTTGAAAATTCGTTAGAATTTCGAGATGTTTTCTATTCTATTATTTACGAAGGTCCCGCTTCATCCACCATACAAAAGTTTAATTATTTAATTTCAAGCTTGAAGGGTGCAGCGGCGCAATCAATTAAATCAATAAGATTTTGTGCAGAAAACTATACAAAACTCACACATTCATGCCGATTCATTCTAAACATGCCTTTAAAGAAAAATATATCAAAATTCCGTAATTTCAGGAAAATGCGTTAAAGCGATTATACTTTTTAGAAAGAAAATTAATAAAAAATACCCAATAAATTATCACCTTCTCATCAATTAAAATATTTAATTATCAAGACTAAACCTTTACGTTCATTTCACTGTTACACAAATCCTTTATTACCATAATTGCAAGAGAAACGTTTGCAAATTTCTGTAAAATATATATCAATAAATGTTATTGAACAATATATAAAATGGTTGCGCGCTAAACCAAAATTTAGTTCTCCCATTATGGGAAATTTACCTACATTTCGTTTAGAACCCGCTCCACCCTATTACATTTGTGGTGTCGAATTGTCGATTATGCTTGTCTTATATTAATAAAGGACAAGAGAGGTTATACAAGTAAGCTAATTAAGAAATATATATACATTTTCATATGTTTTGCTACTAGGGATATAAGTACACCTTTATTTATTCACCTTGATGTTAAGTAAATAATCTTTGTTAGTCACTTTACGTTTACTTACGGCAAGGTATAAAATCTGTCAAATACCCCAAATCTGTATAACTGGCAATAATCATTTAATATATGAGCAATAGGTACGTTGTTTACACAAATTGAGGCAGTTTCAAATTCCTGTCCTCTGAGTTCCCTTTTATCCGATGTTAATGAAAATATACCTCTCGTTCCCGCACACTTATTAATTGGTGCATGTATGTATTATTTCTACGCCTATGGAAAATTGATATAGCAGCTCTGGAGAAAGGACCGACGGTGTTTGTGTTTGTGCCCTTAAAAACTGCTAGTGGTAGTGGCGCTATCATAAAACGATCTGTTTCGAGAGTGTGTTTCATGATTGACAGTATTACCTTAAGGACATATATCTGGGAGAACCTTTAACATTTATGTATAGTAAAACTATTAGCTTTTATTGAGTGTTAAATATTTGTTGTTGAAAGCACAGTCTTTCAAGGCGTGCGGTATGTTAAGACCTCTATTTAGCTTATTACAGTGAGTTTATTAGGGTCACTGTAGGTAGATATTTAGTTCCCTAAAATGTACTTATTTATCATGGGAACGGTCGGGTCGATTACATTTTTCGGAATCATATCTTGCTGTGAATAATCATGTTGAGTGACACAAAAGCCGTCACCGTAGCGTCACAGCCAGATGTGAAGAGTCTATAAAACAGATAACCGAAAGCCGACCGGATGCATTGCTACAAAATCCACTGGCTATGTAACTTAGGTATTAATCAGTTTTAAATTCATTATACAGAACGTTTTCTTTAAAGTGTTCATACCGTTGTTGCTTAGTTTTAATAAATATATGTATTGAAGTAAACACCGCTGTTTATTTCACAACTCTAAAGACAACAACAAAGATGTGGTACAACAGTACGCCCTAGTAATACGAAACAAGATCACGATCAAAAACAACACTATTGACCAACTTCTAAATAACAATATAATAAGATAATCCGATTCACCGTATGCCAGTCCCGCCTTGCTAGTAAAAAAGAAGACTGGTGATTACCGCATGGTAGTGGATTATCGACGTTTAAATGCGATCACAGTGAAAGATAAATACCATTACCCTTAATAGACGAATAGTTAGATCGTATGGGAAATCAAAAGTATTTCACGGCGCTAGATTTAGCCAATGGGTTTTATCAAGTAGAAGTTGAAGAGAACTCGATTCCTAAAACTGCTTTTATTACACCTGACAACCATTATGAGTTTTTAAGAATTACTTTTGGGGTAACAAATGCTCCTGCTTGTTTCCAACGATTAATGAACACGTTCTGGGCCCTCTGATAAACTCTGTAGCGCTTCCATACATCGATGACATTATAATACCAGCCCGAACAATTGAGGAAAGATTAAATCACTTGTAATTAGTGTTAAAACGTTTGAGGCAACATAATTTGACTTTGAAGTTGGAGAAATGTTCCTTTTTCCGTGAGGAAATTGAGTATTTCGGACGAGAAGTAAGTGCCTCTGGAATTAGACCAGGGAAACAAGAGGTGGAAGTAGTTCTAAGAATGCGGTCACCAGAAAACGTTAAATATGTAAGTGAGGAAATTTTTAGAATCAGCGGGTTACTTTCGCAAACATGTGAGAAATTATGCCAAAATAGCAGAACCTTTGATAAAGTTATTACATTGTGATGTTCCTTGGTGTTGGACTACAGAACAACAAAGTGATTTTAATACAATAAAAACAATGTTAACCTCTCGACCGGTATTGACGATTTTTGATCCATCACTACCCATTGAACTTGATACGGACGCTAGTGCGAAAGCTATGTTACTTCAATTCAGTGCCTGCAACGTGTAGTAGCATATTTTAGTAAACAAAACTCAGTCGATGAAAGACACTATCACTCCTATGAGTTAGGGACCAAGGCAGTAGTGCTAAGTTTGCAATATTTTCGAGTGCATTTGTTAGGAATACACTTCACAGTAGTGGCAGATTGTAATGCGCTTAGGACAACCTTTTCAAAGGAAGACTTGATTCCACGTGTGGGTAGATAGATGGTGGCTACTTGTTCAAGATTACACTTTTGACATCCTGTATATACCAGGTGCCAAAATGCTCCATGTCGACGCTCTCAGCCGGTATCCGTGCGCAAAATAAAGAAATCCACCAAATCCATATCACGGAAGGTGATTGGATTTTAGCGGCACAGCTTCAGGATGAACAGTTGAGGAAATCCGGAAAAATGCTGGTGGAAGGAGTGGTCAATAATGACACTAAACAATACTTCAGTGATTACATGCTGAAGAATAATAAGGTTACAGAAAACTCAAGGATGGCAAGAAACTATGAGCGGGCCTAAGGACGCAAGATGGCAGATAGTAAGACTATGTCACGACGATGCAAATCATCAGAGTATTGACCAAGCAATACCCATAATTCGAATGTACTACTGGTTTTCTAAAATGCGACGTTTTGTTATAAAATATGTAAAGGCATGTCTAAATTGCCAGTACTTACTGTAAACATTCAAATAAAAAGAGGCAAGGGGAACTGCATGCATAATAAAAGTTCCTGTGCCGTTTCATACCCTGCACATTGATCACGTAGGACTATTCAAAACCAGCAAGAGAGGAAATAAATATTTATTCATAGTTGTAGATGCCTATACGAAATTCACCATTATAGAGGCAGTAAAATCTACAAAATCAAAAGTTAGCATACGTATTCTTCAAAATTTGATGAACATTTTTGGTGTACCGGCCGGCATAATAAGTGACCGAGGTACCGCGTTTACGGCTAAAACATTCACACTATTTTGTGACTCTTATTCGATAAAACATGTGCCAAATTCAGTGTCAACGCCACGATCCAATGGACAGTGGGAACGTTATAACAGAACAATTCTAAATATATTAGCTACGACTAGCACCAAGAGAGAGAGGGCGATATGTGGGATATACATATCAAAAGTTTACAAAGTGCATTAAATACGTCTTTTAAGAAAATTATCAATACTGCCCCCGTTAAGGCCTTATTTGGGTACCAGTATAAAACAACAGCCTTAATGGTGAATTAAATTCGTTGAAGGTTGAAATGGATAGAGTGGACCTTAAACAATTGAGAAGTAAGATAACGGACCATATTAGCGAAAACCAACGTAAACAAAAGCAGCGATACGATAAAAACAGCGAATCCGGATCAGTACCTCTTAGAAGATTTAGTGTCAATACGTATTACTAGTGACATTAGTACGGGTACAAGCACAAAATTAACACCAAAGTTCAAAGGACCGTTCAGAGTGAAACATGTAAGTATTACCTAATGACAGGTACATCGTGGAAGATTTATGAGAAGGATATCGAAATCTTACAACCACAGTGTCAATAGATAATATGAAGAAATGGATAACAGTGCAGTTGTAAAGTTTTTCTAAAATATCTTTAAACCAATATTGCTGTTACGACAATATGAAATTTAAACCTAAATTACGAGGTGGCTATTAGTGCCAGGTGGGTATTAGACATTAGAAAACTGTAAATAGACGGAAGGTCACGCAGATTTGGTGAAGGTCGGGAATGATGGATCACATTACATGAATGCCTGTAGTGTAAGTGGGATTTCGATAACGCATAAACAAAGTAACGTATCCCGCTAATAAACAATAATTATGATAGGTTAGGGACAATAGTAGACCAACAGTGTAAGGCCAACTGGGCCGCTGAATTTCTGTGACAACTGGGCAGTGGTAAGGCCGACAGGAATGTGGAATTTGTATGCCGACTGGGTAGTGGTAAGGCCAACAGAGCCGCGGAATGTGTGCGCCGACTGGGTAGTGGTAGGGCCGACTGCGTCACGGAATTTTTATGCCGACTGGGCAGTGGTAAGTCCGGCAGGGCCGCGGAATTTGTGTGTCGACTGGGCAGTGGTAAGGCGGACAGAGCTACGGAATTTGTATGCCAATTGGGCAGTGGTAAAGCCGACTGGGCCGCGGAATTTCTGTGCCGACCGGGCAGTAGTCAGGCTGACTGGGCGGGGGAATTTGTGATCCGAAGGGGCTAAGGGCTGATTGAGTCCAGTGATGCAGTTAGGCAAGGACGCCAGCTAATACAGTGAATCAGTGAATACACCAATATTTTGGTGAGTCAAATATATTGGCACCTAAACGTGCAGATGTTTGGTTTACAACGATTCCAAGCGCTGAATCGGAGTTGTTACGGGGAGCCCAGTCAGGTTTTGATATACAGTTGTACTAGTTAGAAGCCGAATAAAGTTATGTTATACTGAATTCCAATTTTCATTGAATTATCCAAAAATTAGTCTTACATATATATTATATATATATATATATATATATATATATATATATATATATATATATATATATATATATATATATATATATATATACATATATAATATATATGTATATTCTATTAACATCGCATCGTTCTGTATATTTCAATAGATTCAAACATAACTAAGACATTGGCTTATTTGGGTTAATATTATCATACATATACTCACAAAACATATATTCTTCAACGACTAGCTAGACGTCACCCTGAAATGAGTAGAGACTCCCCCAGATGCCCATCGATGAAGCATCCCAATGACCGACTCGGGGGCAACCATATAGATCCACCCACACCACCTACGTCAAGTCATTTGAGTGGCCCGCGATACCGCCCAACCGCGAGTAGCCCACACTCGAAGGAACCACGACTTGAAGCCGGGTAACTGTGCACGGGGGTGATCTTAATTTTCACTCACACACAAGCTCGCACACTGGCCTTTTTAGTAATATCGCCACTTACTGACTGACTGTCTTATTCGATGCGTCTTTAACTTGCTTGTGTTGGCACAACCACAAGCAATAAATTATATTTGAATGTCGGCCTAAGATAAACATAGAGATCAGCTCTTACGGTTATTTCTCATAAAAATGTAATTAAATTAGTCTAGGAAAAATATAACTCTTACATATATATATATATATATATATATATATATATATATATATATATATATATATATATATATATATATATATATATATATATATATATATATACCGGGTGTATCAAGAAATACGCCCCAGCCTATAACTTTTTAATTATCGACAGTAGAAGCGCCATTTTTTGGACTTCCGTGTTAAAGTAGGTTTTTTACAAGCTCTGCATATAATATGTAACATGTCGCTTCTGGAAGTGACCGGAAGTTATATCAACTTTTTTATTTTAAATAGAACACCCTGTATATTTTTACGGTATTAGATGGCACACTTTATTCTGAATCCATTGATATAATATTGTTTGTGCTTACTGTCAACGGTTAGCAAAATATATAGCTTTATGTACTATACTACGGTAATAACTAATAAATATAGTACACTATAATCTAAGAGGGCCTATGACTATAATTTTAAAACAATAGTTACAAGTGACGCTAGTTTGACAATTCTGTTTAAACTGACCTTTCTGTTTATTGTCACAAAGTAAACGAATAGAATTAATTTAAAAATCTTTCGGAATAATGGATGATGAAATTATAGTTCTATCAGATATGTTGGAAGTGTACTATGCTTCAAATAAAAATAGCAGTGAGGCTTTAAGAAAATACGTTGAAAAATTTCCTGACAGACAAGTCCCATCCAGAAGAAAATTTTGTCATTTACATGAGAAATTCACTGAAGAAAATTAAAAAAGAAAATCCAACAATAGCAAATGAAATGAAACAGTTGGACGTTTTACTGGCAATAGAGGAAAATCCTCAAACTTCAACTCGATAAATTGGAAATATTTTAAATATGTCGTATTCAATGGTGCACAGAATATTAAGAAAGCATAAAATGCGGCCTTTCAAATCTAATTTAGTTCAACATCTACAGCAAGTTGATGCTCTAGAAGAATTCATTTTTGTAATACTTTTCTGCAAAAGGTAAATGACGATTATTTATTTTTAAATAACACTATATTCGGATGAAAATACTTTTTATAACAATGGTATTTTTAATAGGAATGTTCATTACTACTGGAGTGATGAGAATCAGTGTAAATGTTTGGTGCGGGATGAAAGGCAATGAAATAATAAGGCCTCACTTTTTTAATGAACATTTAAATGCTATTATTTATAGTGATTTTTTATGAAACAATTTGGAGAATTATTTAGAACAATTGCGTGTGAATGAATACGCGAATGTGATTTTCCATCAGGACGGGGCCCCTAGCCATAATGCCCGTATAAATGTAAACTATTTAAATGGGCGATTTGGAGAAAACTGGATCGGAACGAATGGTCCAACAAAATGGCCGACTAGGTCACCTGATCTCAACCCATTAGATTTTTTCTTATGGGGCCATTTAAAGGATTAAGTGTACCTAACAATTTCACAAAACCTTGAAGACCTAAAGCAAAGGATATAGTGGCTGTTGACAACATATCACCTCAATTTGTCCAAAATACCGTAAATGGGGTAATACAAAGGTATCAGTTATGCATTGAAAATGAAAGTTGGCAATTTGAACAATATTTAAATTGATAAATTAATAAATACTAACAGATTTTGAACTACCAGGTACATTATTATTCGATGGTTTTCTTAATGAAACGTTTTATTTGTTTTTTCTAGATTCCTTAGATTATTTTTATTATTGATTTGTTGGTTTTGCTGCTGTTTTTCATTAAATAGTTTTGTTTATACCTAGATATTCTTATTTTATTTACCGTCATTCTCAAACTATTAACACACTTCCTTCTAAAAAAAAAAATGTGGCATTATAATGATATTCACTATTCAAGATATGTCTCACAGTTCCCTAGTGCTACAATGTAATGCAATGTACAAAGGTCTGTATTTTGCTAACTGTTGACAGTAAGCACAAACAATATTATATCAATGGATTCAGAATAAAGTGTGCCATCTAATACCGTAAAAATGTACAGGGTGTTCTATTTAAAATAAAAAAAGTTGATATAACTTCCGGTCACTTCTGGAAGCGACATGTTACATATTATATGCAGAGCTTGTAAAAAACCTACTTTAACACCGAAGTCCAAAAAATGGCGTTTCTAGCGTCGATAATTAAAAAGTTATAGGCTGAGGCGTTTTTCTTGATACACCCGGTATATATATATATATATATAATATATATATATATATATATATATATATATATATATATATATATATATATATATATATATATATGTCGGAGCCGTAGGGGCACTTCTGGGTTTCGACCGCATGGACATATTATTTAAATACTTAATGTACGCCTATGACACGTTTATTAATTTAACACAGGTAATATGAGAACATACGTCAGTTTACAATACACAGTTTTTAAAATGAATGTTAGTAATAACTAAGTAATTATCTACCGAATAAAATGCAAAAGAAACAATTAAGTAAGTAACTAACGATCCGCCCCCGCTAGCCCGTACGCGTGCTGCTTTCTTTTTCAAAGCTCAAATTCAACTCCTCTTATTTCGTGTCCCGGGCTAGCAGGTTTGTTTCGTTCGCTCCCCATAAGCGTGTTACTTTGCCCATATAAGGAAATGTGTTTTATCCTAAACGCCTATTGGCTAAAGACTATCTTAAATATTCTTAACATAAACAAAAACATGTATCAAGCATATCTACAAATTCAATATGCCCAAACAACTACAAATCACCTTCGTAATGACTTGGGGTTAACGAATAAACAAATAAATACAAATGAACATGGTAATATTAGTGGTGACACAAATATCACTGCTGCATTTTAGGTTCCCACGAAGGGATCCATAGGCGGGTGGAATTTTTTTGTTGCAGCCACCGACACGGCCATTCTGACAATGTGCACGTCCTCGGGCACTCACCTTAAGGAATAACACCTATAAAAAAAGGAAACAGATCTTGTCATTACTGCTCGTCTATCCTGACTAAATAACAAAAATAATTGTTATTATAATATGGCCAACTACAATGTGGCAGCAACACAAGTGCCTCGTCCGAACGCATCGGATTGACATAAACAACAATACAGGTAACATCCGAACGCATCGGGATCGACAAAAGTACCTCACATCCGAACGCATCGGATTGACACAAACAGCAGTACAGGTAACATCCGAACGCATCGGGATCGACAAAAGTACCTCTCATCCGAACGCATCGGATTGACACAAACAGCAGTACAGGTAACATCCGAACGCATCGGGATCGACAAAAGTACCTCTCATCCGAACGCATCGGATTGACACAAACAGCAGTACAGGTAACATCCGAACGCATCGGGATCGACAAAAGTACCTCTCATCCGAACGCATCGGGATCGACAAAAGTACTTCTCATCCGAACGCATCCGGATTGGCAAAATAACTCTATATATAAAACCATATAAGACATATTAGACACATCAATATCATAATCAAATCATTGATTATTTATTCTACAACTATAGGCTACTACTTTGCCACCGACACTTGCTCATTCTTGTTCTCATCGTCAGACCCTGAATCTGTTACAATTTCACCTTGTCCCTCTGGTACACTAATAAGCTGATCGTGTAGAAATTTGAAGATTCGGCCTCTGCCTTTATCGGTAGACTTAATTGCCTCATATCGATCATTCTCCAGAATTTTGGTAATTTTAAAAGGACCTCTAAATTTACGGTCGAGTTTAGAAATCATTCTTTCATTATTTTTACTGTAAACAAAATCACCAACTAAGAAGGGATTGATGATAGCTTTTCCAACATTTTTTCTATCTTCATCATACTTAGAAGAATTTACGATATTTTTTGTGACTGCTGTACGAATATCCGCTAACGAAATGTGTTTTTCGGAGCAATCGTCCTTATTATACGAAACTTTTTTGTAACTCTAAAGAGCGGATTGAAGATCCAAATAAGATTTCAGCAGGGCTGAAGCCTGTAACTCTATGTTTAGTGCTATTTAAAACTAACTGAACTTCGCCTAAATTATCCTGCCACTTGCGATCGTTTTCAGCTTCAACTATCGTCAGTGTATTTTTTAATGTTTGCATCACTCGTTCTACCTGTCCATTTGCCTTGCTTGTACCTTGAGCGATGAAGCGCAAGTCAATATTAGAATTGGAACAAAAACTTTTAAACTCACTGCTAGCGAAACATTTGCCTTGATCACAAATGATACCGGATGGTGCACCAAACAAGTACGTGAATTCTTTTAAGCAATTAACAGCAGTTTCGGCAGTTAAAGAACAAATACGGTACAGTATTACAAATTTAGAAAAAGCGTCGATAATTACCAGTACATATTCTTTATTATCACTTTTACCAGACAGCTTTCCAGATATATCTACGTGTATAGTATGCCACGGTTGTGGATTTTTATTAATTGGATACATTTTAACCTGGACTTTTCCCGATTTACTTTTCGAAGCTTTGCAAATTAGACAATTATCGACAAATTTTCTTACAGTACGCGACATTTTAGGAAACCAGTATAGTTCATAAATTTTATCTAACGTCTTTTCCCACCCTAAATGTTTTATGTTAGTATGTACATGATTTATTACCGACCAAATCATGGGCCTTGGCACTACTGGCAGATAATGGGAACGACTATTCCTTTCAATTTTACGGAACAAAATATTATTCCGAATATCATATGTCTTTGCGACATCTGGGTCTAGTTCGTTTGCTCGAAGGGCGGCAATTAATTTTACCAGTCCATCATCACGTTGTTGGCCTACGGTAAGCCAGTCTGAATGTAGATCAATAACCTGAACTATTTTGGCTGAATTATGATATTTAGGGTTGTCGTCTTTGTAAGTGGTCCCCTCATCAATGAAGGTAGACGGATTCCGAGAAAAGAAGTCGGCATGCTTCATGCGTTTACCCTCTCGATAAATTATGTCTAAGTTAAAGGCTTGTAAGAATGCCCACCAGCGGTGTACGCGCGGGGTTAAGTCGAGTTTCGAGCGCGAAGATTTAAGAGAATTGCAATCTGTAAAAACTGTAAAAAATCGTCCACAAAGAAAGTGAAAAAAATGTTTTATTGCTTTTACTACCGCGAGAGTTTCAAGTTCATATGAATGATAACGAGACTCGGGACCAGTGGTACGCTTACTAAAATAAGCAACCGGGTGAAGTTTAGTATTTTTCTTTTGAAATAAAATCGCACCATATGCCTCACAACTAGCATCAGTGTGCAGCTCTATCAGTAAATCAGGGTCAAATATCATGAGAATAGGTTAAGACGTCAAAGAACGAATAAGTTGATTTCGCGAATTATCATGTTTAGGGAGCCATTCAATTCTTTTGCATGATTTCGTTGTTAATTGGTACAAGGGCGCAGCTATGACTGAAAAATTTGGGATAAATTGACGGAAGTAAGATGCAAGGCCCAAGAATTGACGAACTTGAGTCGGAGTTTTGGGAATCGGTGAATTTGACAGGGCTGATGTCTTACGTGGGTTGGGGCGCAATTCCCCAGCTCGTACTAAGAAACCTAGGTACTCTACTTCCAATTTAAGAAATTTTCACTTTTTCATATTAAATGAAAAACCAGCCTTGACAAGTGCGTTCATGGCAATTTCGAGGCGTTCTATTCCTTCAGATACTGAAGATGATGGTATTAAGACATCGTCAATATAAACCACTGCAAATTTATTACGTAAATCTCCTAGAGCCTTATCAATAGCACGTTGGTATACAGAGGGGGCGTTCGTGAGACTAAAAGGCATAGTTAAGTATTCATACTGCCCATCAGGTGTGACAAATGCTGTTCTTTCTATCGAGTCAGGTTGAACAGGAATTTGGTGAAAACCTGATGCCATATCAAGAGATGAAAAATAATATGAGTTATGCAATCGATTAATTTGGTCACTGATAAGTGGTAAAGGATACTTGTCGGGTATTGTATTCGCGTTAAGTTCGCGATAATTTACACAGAGACGATCGGACCCATCTTTCTTTTTAACTAAAACCACAGGGCTTGAAAAAGGAGAACAGCTAGGTCTAATAATATTAGCTTGAAGTAATTCTTCAATTTTAGTCCTAATAATTTCGCACTCAGTGGGAGCCACTCGATACGGCCTTCTTTGAACAAATTTGCTTGAATCTTTTAAACGAATTTCCAACTGACCTGTGTTTACCCTTCCCGAAGGTACACCCATGACAAAGTGATCTTGATAACTAGACAATAACTTATTTAAGGTGTACTTATCATCGCCAGTTAAATCTGTGTCAATCATATCGAAACTTACAATTTCACGCTCACAAACATGAACTTTAAGCTCTCGAGAAATAAATAAACCGTCTGTATTTAACTGAACATTAATATTTTGCGCTATTAAATCTTTTCCAATAATAATCTGAGCCGACATAAATTCGTTTGGCACCACAAAAAAATAACAGTTCAATTAAAAGCCCTTGAACTTCAACTACTGCTAGAATTTAACAATTACAAATGAAAGATTCACTACCAATGCCCTTTAAACTGACTAAATTACTAAATCGTTTCCCACTGAAGTAGGTAGCGATATTTTCTTTTAAAAGAGAACAATCTGAGCCCGTGTCGAACAAAAAAGGAAAGGTCTCACCAGATCTTAGTTTTAATTATCCAACAGGTAGTACTTCCGCTTCGCACACGTTGACCCTCTTTTCGTCAGGCTTTCGATTGCCATTAGGACACTGTGGTGAAATATGGCCTGGCTTGCCACAGGTATAGCAACTCCTGGAATACCCTTTAACTGGTTTCGGCGTCCTAGGTGGAGATCGTCTGGGCCTCCTACATTGATTTCCACGATGACCTCTTCGTCCACGATGACCACTTCATCGTCAGTGTGGTGACCGGAGGGAAATAGCACCGGACGTTTACCAAGTCTTCCTTGTTACATGGCACACATACTTTTGGCATCCTTTGGTCAGTCCGTTTGGTATCTTCGCCTCACAAATTCATTGCGAGTAGAGCCAAAATAGCAAGCAACGAGAACAGCAAAGCTTTCGTCGCTTTTCTGTTATTTAGAAGGGAAATAACGGTCCTCATCGAATGTAGCATTTCTTCAATGAGAGTAGTCTGTTCAGAAGTGCTGCTTCTTCCATTTACATCTTCTGAAAACTGCTTGATGGGGTCCGCTGGTTTGGCAAATACAGCTAAAAATTCGGCTTTTAGAGTAGGCCAATCCTTTTCGGTTGGTTTGGCAGATATAAACCAACTTGCTGCCTCACCCATAGGTCGACAATTGCACACCAGCCTTCGGCGTCTGCAAATTTTGATGTTGGATCAAAAGCTGGTAACTTCATATTCCCGAAAGTTGATGTAGATGGACATGCTGTCACTGGAGATGGCAACCGTGATGTCACTGACACTAAACGTTCTAAGTACTTAAGTCTCTCCTGAGTTTCATTATTACGTCTCGAAGTTACACGCTCCTGCAATGGCATTTCGTCTTCGGTGTCGGAATGTCCTTTTTGCAGTCTTGATCCCACTTCTGATGTCGGAGCCGTAGGGGCACTTCTGGGTTTCGACCGCATAAACATATTATTTAAACATTTAATGTACGCCTATGACACTTTTATTAATTTAACACAGGTAATATGAGAACACACGTCAGTTTACAATACACAGTTTTTAAAATGAATGTTAGTAATAACTAAATAACTATCTACCGAATAAAATGCAAAAGAAACAATAAAGTAAGTCACTAACGATCCGCCCTCGCTAGCCCGTACGCGTGCTGCTTTCTTTTTCAAAGCTCAAATTCAACTCCTCTTATTCCGTGTCCCGGGCTAGCAGGTTTGTTTCGTTCGCTCCCCATAAGCGTGTTACTTTGTCCATATAAGGAAATGTGTTTTATCCTAAACGCCTATTGGCTAAAGACTATCTTAAATATTCTTAACATAAACAAAAATATGTATCAAGCATATCTACAAATTCAATATGCCCAAACAACTACAAATCACCTTCGTAATGACTTGGGGTTAACGAATAAACAAATAAATACAAATGAACATGGTAATATTAGTGGTGACATAAATATCACTGCTGCATTTTAGGTTTCCACGAAGGGATCCATAGGCGGGTGGAATTTTTTTGTTGCAGCCGCCGACATATATATATATATATATATATATATATATATATATATATATATATATATATATATATATATACATATATACATATATACATATATATATATATATATATATATATATATATATATATATATATATATATATATATATGTGGGTGGGTGTACGTGTGCATGGGTGTCTGTATGTATGTATGTATGCATGTATGACCACAAACAGTATTATTTTTTCGGTGCATGTGTATATTTACTTCGTTTATATATCTTATATATTATATTATTGTGTTATATACATTTAATTATGTAATCACCTTTTGATGGATAATAATCTTTTTCAACGTAATAAGTTTCAAAAAATAAAACCCGCCCCGGGTAGGATTCGACATTTGTCCCGGATGGAAACCGAACGACATACAGCTGTTTCGAACTTATTGGTTCTCATCAGTGCCGTACATGGTACGTCGATCCAGGACAAATGCCGACTGAAACCCGTGAGGTATACATCTATATCGATACTATCTATGTCAACATAATAAGTAACAATTATTTAATGAACCTGTACAATCCGTGAAGAATTAACTATTTATTTAATTACAGGATTTCTAGAGAAGAATCGTGATTCTTTCAGTCAAGATCTAAAAAAACTGGTACTAATTTCTGATAACGACACTCTGAATTATATTTTTAAAAATAATATTAACCAAGACACTACCTCTAAGAAAATGGTTACACTCTCTTCGCAATTCAGAAATTCACTAGACTTATTGATGAAAACACTAAATGTTTGTCATCCTTATTTTATTAGATGCATAAAACCCAATGAGCACAAGAAGCCACAGGTAAGAACCTACATAATTCTGAAATTCTGTATACATTTAATTACAAGTAGTGAAAACACTGGAGATATATATTTTTGTTCATTACTTTTTTGCATTAACCGCTTAATCAAAAAATCATGAAGGTGTACTCCATGAGTGTTTAATTTTGTTTAGAGAACTTTTAAAACAAAACATTCACAAATATAACACAAATAACGTACTCCGTCATTTTGGTTTGTATCCACTTTTGTTAGTTTACTATAAAATAGTGCGATATACAATATGTTTAGTTATTGAGGTTATTCATATTACAGCAGCACTATTTTCCCAGGAATTAGTCCTTTATTAATACCATTCGCGACGTTATCATAATGGCTTTTTCAGATTTTATAACATTAAATTTCAAAAATTCACTGAGCTTGCAAATTTGACATGCGTACTGTTTTATTTGAATTAGTTTCTTATAAAATAATATGAAATACATCAGATTAAACAGTAAACAACAATAGAATTAATACGTACGTATATTAATAGAAAATACACATACTATAGTCCATAAGTAACGCATCAATTAATTATCTATATACGTTATTTCTTTATTTTATAAAAAATTACTATATAAGTTTTATATAAGTAAAATCCTGAATCATCAATTTTTACTTCTAAAATAATATTATTTAAGTAGAATTTTATGCCTTCCATTCAACTACATCAGAACGTCAGTTTCTTCTATAACATTTTTATACATTAAATGAGGATGCTATGAAGTGCAGTGTAAATGTTTTTTAATGTTATGTATCCTTTATCAACAAAATTGAGTTTCAAATGTATTGTATACAATCAAATATGTTCTGCAGCCACGGAATCATATCATAACATTACATTAGGTCTTAAATAAATAAAATAAAAAATACCATTATTTAAAATATGTACATTTGTTTCATAAACTTAATACTGGCAATGATTGGCGATTTGAATTTTATGAAATCATTATATAGATGTCAAGGGGATCCATTTTTTTTTATAAATAAATATTTTGTTGTTACTTCTACTGAAGTAACATTTGTCTTAAGCGGAAAACCCACATTGATGTTCGCTTAATATATTAAGAAAGTGAAGTTTCGGACTGAAATCGTTATCGTCAAATGATACGATATTGTTATATGGTACAATAATGTAATCGCTCATCTTCCGTTGTCTATCTCCATCTCCACCGTGTCGATTAAAATTGTTTATGGCCTACTTTATGCCATCTTTTTTTGTTTATCAAGGAACGGCTTGTACATAGCTCTTGTGGTCTCCCCTTCTACGAACTACGACTGTCCCTGGACACTATGCGTCTTTGTTCAAAATTGTTCAATTACGGTTAATCGGTCATCAGTCTAATGATAATTAAGTCTTAATGAATTCTGAATATTTCATGACATAAAGTGTAAATAACGTAGTACAATACTATTGAAAATCTTAACATGGTGTCATTATATTGAAAATAAGAATGATGGATTATATAGGTTTTCTTTTTATTTTGTTCGCCAGTTATTAAAATAATTCTACTATTAAGATGGGAAAATGTGCCACTGCAATAAATTGGCGCAGCTGTAGTGGGATTTGAAGAAAAATATATATTTTATATAAGTTCCGAACACAGTGATGTAGATGAAGTGGGTCTAATGCCACAACTATTATTTGCCGTAACTAACCAATAGATGACGGCATATAATTTATGTACTCCATCGTAGTAAAATAAAATTCATATGTAACGCGTACGAAACAGGATTCCTATCTATGTAAATTACGTTGTAGGTTCGACGTAATAAATTTTTAAAAATGGATACAAAAGACTTTATTCACAATAACACACTACTACACCTAATTTGGATTACTATTAACAATCGAGCAGAGTGACGACTCTATTGAAAGCAATAATGATCGTTTAACCCGTTAAGGCGTGAGCTTAAATATAACTATTAACATAAACAAAAGACGCCATATACACTTACATTAATAGGGTACATAACACCTCCTCCTTAAAATTGAGAAAATAATGATTTTAAATCTTTATTTTCGAGTTGTATGTCGTCTTTTTGTTTTTGTTCTCTTCTTTCTTTATTTTTGAATATTATTTGAGATATTTTGAATTTCCTCTTATTGCTAGAAATACAATATTTATATAATTTTAAATCTAAGAACAATATGATTATAATTAATATGAAGATTAGCAAGTAAACATATTTTACATACATACATATTAAACAACAGTCCAGGGTGTATCTTTTCGGTCAGGTATTTCTTTCATATCTTTTATTCGAATCTGTTGTAGTTTTTCGTGGATCTTCGTTAGCTCGCCGAGGTGGGTGTCCTCGATGTGTAGAGTGTTTGCAACACCAATCTTATCTACTGTTTGCAAATTAAGCGTCTCGATGGGTCATACAGGTAGTTTACTCCTTTTGTTCAAGTATACCTGGTTATTGGTTTTTATGTAGCATCCTTTTGGTATGTGGGCTAGCTGAGGTGAGTTAATATTTTCGAATTCACTTATGTTGCATGTCTTCTGTATAGTCATTTTCTTTTTGGGGACTAGCAGTAAAATCTCTGATATTTCTTCAGTTATGTCGTTTTGGGGAATGAAAGGAATAGTATGGCATGTAGTGATTTGTCCATGTAAGTAGAGGACGACAGCCGGTGCTAGAGCTCCCCCCACCACTTTCTGTGACGCCATTGACCTTGAACGGGACGGCCTTGACCTTGATAGAGGTTACATTGACCAAGGTCATCGCGACCTTGATATGGGTCACCTTGACCGATGCCATCGTGACCTTGAACGAGGTTACCTTGACCTTGAGTAATGTCACCTGTGAAAGTCACTTGGTAGGGGTATATTTCAAAGTCGATTTCATCGGGACCAAACACAGATGAGATATTTTGTTTAAAAGTGTAGACATGTTTCGGTTAGCGTCATACAAACAGCGCATTGTAAGGTTCACTCTTGTTCAGGGTGGTCTTTTAGATTTAAGTTTTATTTATATTCAAATTTAATTAATTTAATCTAATTTATTCACATGATTAAATATCAATTAGACGACTCAATTTTATTTCATTATTTAAAAAAAAAGTCAGGTTATGTTAGGATTCGAACTCGGCGTCTTTGGGTTTCTTTCATGCACGTTTTGTGAGCCACATACGTAGATATAATTTGCCTATAATAATAAGATAAAATTGAGTTGTATGTCTATACCATTAATTAATTATGCGAATTTGTAACATTTGCATTATATTTCGAGATCGAAATTTAAATTTAAGTGAATCATGATTGTTATAGAGAGATGTTGTATAATAATATGAATATATCAGTGAAAATATGATTTTACTAAGAAACAATATAATTTGTTGAGGGCTTATTCAACTGTATTTCTTTCAGGCACGTTTTGTGAGCGATATATGTAGATATGATATGCCTATAATAATAAGATAAAATTGAGTTGTATGTCTATACTATTAATTAATTATGGGAATTTGTAACATTTACATTATATTTCGATATCGAAAGTTAAATTTAAGTGAATCATGATTGTTATAGAGAGATTTTGTATAATAATATGAATATATCCGTGGAACGATGATTTTACTAGAAAGCAATATAATTTGTCCAGAGCTTATTCAATTGTATTTCTTTCAGGTACGTTTTGTGAGCGATATATGTAGATATAATACACCTATAATAATAAGATAAGAATTAAGTTGTATGTCTATACTCTTAATTAATTATGCGACTGTTTAACTGTTATTCTTTTCCGTCAGGATTTCATACGAATATTTTTAACGTAGCTGGATACGCATAATAAGAATACGCATGTATCAGGATAATTAAGATCTTAGGCGAATAAATCGTATCTGGTTTACTGATTAAACCAACATTGTTGAGGGTATTAACTAATATGTACGGCGGAAATGTGGAAATTAGAAGGATTATCTTTTAAATTATGTACCTGTAAAACATTGCTCTAGAGAATGCTAAGAACTGATTTACTGGTTATATTTATCTCAAATTTGACAGGTTTGTATTATCTAGTACATAATTTAGGTGGCTAATATGTCAGAATAATTCACCTAATACTAAACGGAAATATATTTAGAAAAAATCCTAAACGTCTGGTTTAAATTATTTTTTATTGATGATAATTCATTACTTAAGTTATTTTGTTTTGATATAATCTTTTTGAGAGTCGTAATAGTTTTGTTCATAAATTGATTTGATACTGTTAATAATTGCTTCATCTCAGTGGGTATTGATTTTTGATTTTTTGCTAATGTTTCGATTGCCTTATAGTATTTAGCGTCTTCATAATCTAACAGTCCAAATGCCCATTTGTATGCTTTTCCTACAATGTTTAGTAAGCCTCTTTTGGTTCTTACGATTTTGGGATTTAACGTCTCTAGTTTTTCTTTCGCGATTTTTATTTGTTCTTCACATCTAGTGTAGTGATGTTCTAGTGAGGGTGTTATAGGGGGTTCTCCACGGCTGTTTAATTCGAATTTCGATTTTGTTTTATACAAATTTAATTCTAGTTGGTTAATATTAGTTTCAATAAAAAATCAATGGGATGGATTTCTATCCGTGAAAGTCCATCAGCTACTTGATTTTCACTACCTTTTCCATATATGATATCGTAATCATATTCCAATAATTTTAATTACCAACGCATTAGTCTCGAATTCGATTCTTTTAAGCTATTGGCCCACTGGAGAGGTCTGTGGTCAGTTATGATGATAAATTTTCTACCGTAAAGGTATGCTAATAATTTTAATTTTCAACGCATTAGTCTCGAATTCGGTTCTTTTAAGCTATTGACCCACTGGAGAGGTCTGTGGTCAGTTATGATGGTAAATTTTCTACCGTAAAGGTATGGTCTAAAATGTTTTGTAAAATGTATGATACTTAATAATTCTTTTTCTATAACTGAATAATTTTTCTCATCATCATTCAGTACGTGAACCATAGGTAATCGGTTTATCGCTACTGATTGAGCCTTGTGACAGAACTATACCTATAGCGAAATTACTTGCGTCTGTGGTTAGTATGAACGGTTTATCAAAATCTGGATATTGCAAAAGTGGTTGATTTGTCAGTATAATTTTACAGGTTACGAAATTGTCAATGAAATCCTTATCATGTGTTATTTTATGATTGTTCTTGAGACATTTTGTTAACGGTTTTGTTATTTTATTAGTTTATTCTTTTATAAATTTACGATAAAAGCCTAAAATTCCTAGAAATGATTTAATCTCGCATTGAGTTTTTGGTATCGGAAATTTTGATATCGCTTCTATTTATTTGGATTTGGGCTTTGTCTTAGAAATTCCGATTTGTCTAATTGTATCTTTAGTTGTGCTTGGCGTAATTTATCAAATACTAATGTTATGTGTCTGATATCTTCTTGCAATGACGGAGAAAATATAATTGTGTCGTCCATATATATGAGACAATTGTCATTTAGAATGTCGCGAAATACGTGGTCCATGACTCGTTGGAACGTGGCCGGAGCATTTTTTAAGCATTTAGTGATTATTTCAAAGACATCATAGGTTTAGAAGATCTCAGACGACTAAATTTGCAAATAAATTTCCAAGAACAAATTTTATTTAATAAAGACCGAACAGTAAATATTCCTTTTAAATATAGGCACAGTAGTACCGTGAACCAATGTACAATAGAAATCCCAGCGTACTCTAATATATTTCAAAGATTCCCAATTAATATTTATGAAGGCGAAATAATAATTCCAGAATTCAGATACGAAGAACTCTTGATTCCAGAAGCACTAACTATAGCGGAAAATAGATAAGCTAGATTCGAAATCCAGAGTACTAGTGACCATACTACCGTATGTTATATTTTTACCGAACCGTTTACAGCTCAAAATATAGAACCTGATTCGTATGAAATCCATCACATCAAGGAATTCACACTATCAGATAACACATGTCAGCTTAGCTACAGCGAATTAATGCAACAAATCAGAACTAAACACATGAACAACGAAGAACGCGCTGCTATTCAAAAACTAATTTCGAAATATTCAGATATTGTCCATAACGAAAGATTAAAATTAACATTCACGAATATATATATATATATATATATATATATATATATATATATATATATATATATATATATATATATATATATATATATATATATATATATATATATACTCTGGATTTCGAATCTAGCTTTTCAACAATCGAAGGTTTTTCAACAATAACAATATTTTATTACATAAATATGACATTGACAGCTTTTTAATTTACAAGAACTGTTCAAAATGACTACCACCAGCTAGGATGCATGTATATATATATATATATATATATATATATATATATATATACATGCATCCTACATATACATACATATACATACATGCATATACATATACATGCATATACATATACATACATGCATACATATATATATATATATATATATATATATATATATATATATATATATATATATATATATATATATATCCAGGATACGCAACGCGTAAAGGACGCTCTCCATGGCAAGTACAGACACCAATTCCGAGAGATTTGGTCGTCAGATCTATCGGAGAAAAACAAAGTGTCTGCAACAAATATGCTCGCCACTCTGGTACTGCTCTACTCCTTTGGAGTAGTGAACCTGAACAAATTGAGATAATTAACGAATATTCCGGGAACGAATTTCCCGATAATTATTCAGAAGAATTTTTGACCTATTATAACTTCTTAATCAAAAACGACACCGAAAACCAAAATTTTCCCGCAGCTACCGATGAAATAGCCCCGATGTAGCATTTAACGCCTACATTAACGCCTTACCGTATATTCAAATACAAGACCCCCCTATAAAATTACTAATTGATACAGGTTGTAACATCAATATGATAAGACCCATTATAGCTGAGAATTATTTTCCAAATTATATAACAAAAAATTCTTCAATATTAAAAACGCCATGAGGTGACAAAAAAGTAGAAAAAAATTATTATACCTGCTTTCCCTGAATTTCAACTAGATATAGCTACAGCGAATTAATGCAACAAATCAGAACTAAACACATGAACAACGAAGAACGCGCTGCTATTCAAAAACTAATTTCGAAATATTCAGATATTGTCCATAACGAAAGATTAAAATTAACATTCACGAATATATATATATATATATATATATATATATATATATATATATATATATATATATATATATATATATATATATATATATATATATATATATATATATATATATATATAAAATTCATTAAGACTAATTATCATCAGATTAATGACCGAGTCATCAAAATTGAATAATTTGGGATTACTTCCTCATAGTTTTTAGTTATAAGCGAAATTGTAATTTCATATCCACAATGACAATATTAATACCTCTATTTTGTATTATTTTGATGATCTTCATTTATGTTTTTATTTTTTTTTTTTGGAGAACTGAAAAAATGTATTTCTAAATGTACGACAATCGATCGAATGATTCGGCGATTGAATTGTACATTAGAAAATGAAACAAAATAAAAATTGATAGAACTTCGTCTAATTCCTGTAGAATCGTATATACCTATTCGCCCACTAAAATTTCTTTGATGTATTTACAGATATTTGATAGAGTACTTTGTACTAGGCAGTTACGATACTCTGGGATGATGGAAACTGCGAAAATACGTCAGGCAGGTTATCCAATTCGATACACATATAAAGAATTTGTAGACAGGTTTAGACACCTAGGAAAGAGTATTCCTCCTTCTAGTAAAGGTGACTGTAAAGAATCCACTGCAAAAATATGCACTGACATTTTTGAAATAGAAAAGAGGTATCAACTTGGGCATACAAAAATTTTTTTAAAACATCAAGACAATGAATTTTTAGAAGATTTGAGAAGTACGGTATTAGAAAATTATGTTAAGCTTTTACAAAAAGTAATAAAAGGATGGATGTATCGAAGAAGATATTTAAAATTACGTGCAGCTGCGATAGTTATTCAAAAGCACTTTAGAGGCAGAGGATACCGTAACAAATACTTGCTTATGAAAAATGGATATCAACGACTTCAATCTTTTATTCGGTCTAGGCAGTTAACTTATTCCTATAACAAAATTCGAAAAAATATTTCCGGTGTACAAGCATTATGTAGAGGATATTTAGTGAGACATAAAGGCCAATTTGGAAATATATATTCAATTATTAAACAAAGGCGTTTGGATGAAAAGGAATTTAAAAGCCAAGGAATTAAAAATTATAAAGTTGAAGCTGAAAACATTATGCAACAACGACTTATAGAGTGTAATCGTGAGTACGTGTCTAAATTGAAAAATCAAGAAGAAGAAAACAGTAAAGTACAACAGTTCGTTGACGATGTATTTGACTTTTTGCCACCTAACACACCAACGGACATTAAAGACAATGAACATTTTATGGTAAGTTAGAATGCTCACATAAAATATATTGCTTGCTTATGGCAAACGTAGAAATTATGAGTTTTTACTACTTTCTATACCAAAAAGCCAGAAGTAAGATTGTTTCCTCATTTAATTTTTTTTAATTTAGTTTTTCTCTCTAAGAAACGTTAATATTTACCGTTGTATTATTTAAGACATTGAAATATACAGATCATGTGGAAATATAATGTGATATGTAAATATAACATAATATAACAAGACGTTTTAAGCTGCTTGACATATATGTAATAATTTAATTTATAATTGGTTGGTTGTCTAAAGTCTGAATCTGAAATAATTTTATAATTATATAATATTTTTACCATATTTTTGATCTGTTTTTCACCTTATTTTGGGTTATGCATAAAATTTTCGGTATATCTTGCCTGGTTTGTGTTCATAATTGACGATATAGTTTTACTTATACTACATCAAAAATTAATACACTTTAATTTGTTTCAGAACCACCTTGACAAAGAAGAAGCAGTAGATATAGAAGAAAATGATCTAAAGGAATACAGTTTTCGAAAATACGCCGCTACTTATTTTGCTAAAAACGCGAATTATCAGTATTCAAAAAAACCATTAAAAGAGTCATTACATTATTTACCAACACCGGATGATGTCATTGCAGCTCAAGCATTGTGGATGACAATATTGCGATTTATGGGAGATTATCCTGAACCTAAATTTGAAAATACTTTGAAAGATAATGAACCAGTTATGGCAAAAGTTTCCGAAACTCTAAACCGAAGTTTTACGAATAGAAAAGAATATCAAGTAAGTAGTCCTCTAAAAACTAGCAACATAATATGACATACACAATAATATGACATATACAAATCCGAAAAGAAATGTATAAATTCTATAAAATTGGTATCAATATTTTTTAAATCGCTCGGAATATGTCAAAAGATGTACTTGAAATGGCACTTTAAGAGTTATATTTTAATTTTCTCGAGCCGAATTATGCCGTCATCAATTAATACTTTTTAAGGAAAGTCTCCTTTGTGATTGTGTTATTTGAAAGAACTTTTTTTCACAGTACAATAAAAGATAAGAAGAATTTCATAAGAATTTTTGTAAGCAACTGAACTTTTAAAATCAATAAGACGTGAAAATCAATATAATATATAATATAATATAATATAATATAATATAATATAATATATATATATATATATATATATATATATATACAGGGTGATTCGGCTAACCCGTTCATTAAAAGTTTATGAACTTCCCATTGGAATTCATATTTTAAAATTTGGAATCAGGTGTTAGCGAGGACTATCTATTCAACTAAAGTATTTTTGCTTTTCTGACACTTCCTTTATACCGGAAGTAGCTATCAACTTCCTTATTTTAAATAGAACACCCAGTATATTATTACATTTTTGTATTACACTGCTGATTTTAAGTGAATTTTCTTAACAATTCCCTATACCTATCTTCAGCAGTTTTTGAGATATTTTAATTTTTTTGGAAAAATTAGGTTTTGTAGTATCCCATTGGAATGCTCGTCACTTATTCAAAACAAAAGTTACAGTAGCAAATTTTGGGCTGTAATTAGGCGGACTATTAAGCTTTCAGGTGATATGTAGTTTGATTTTTTATTATTTACAGGGTGTCCAAAAGATTAAGTTCATTCTGACAAACTTCAACTGCTCAAAAGTAAATTTTCTTAAATGGAACACCCTGTATTTTATTGCTTTCTGTGATGGAGAATTAAGTTATATTTCAATCTGTATTAGGATTCATTATACCTATCTGCTACCGTTTTCTTGCTATCGAGGTATTTTTTATTCGATACCATAGTTTTCCATTTTATTAATTTACTTCTGACCAGCGAGCCGTGAAAATTAAAACAACGTAACATTTATATTAATTTTTTATCATAAACAATGGTGCAAAATTATTGAACAAAAAAAAATCATCATGAATAAAAAGCAAATTTTAAACGATTTGGAACTGAAGTTATTAGAACACGCCCCAAAGATGTTACTGGTGATGAAGGCAACCAAGTAAATGTCTTGGCGTATTTCAATGCAAATCCACATACGTCGATTAGAGCTGCGTCACAAGATTTGGGACTGTCTTACTCGTCAATACATATATATATATATATATATATATATATATATATATATATATATATATATATATATATATATATATTTATATATATATATATATATATATATATATATATATATATATATATATATATATATTTATATATATATATATATATATATATATATATATATATATATATATATATATATTGTTAAGAAATATGGGGTGAATAATAATCCGATTTTCGTTATACACCAATTTATTTAAATTCTTAGATATTACAAGTGAATATCTGAACAGATTGGCGCGTATATCTCAACTATTGAATGGTCGGTCCCTCTATCGAAACCGCGCCGAAAGCTGATGTCATAGTTTATACTACATGTCTCATAAAGTATTTGATTTAATATCAACAATTCGGCGGCGGCTCGGTCAAGGTTCTCCCAACTCGATAAATGAAGAACAATGGTAACAAAATATTCGAAACAAATGACTAAAATTCTGCTATCTTCACAATATATATATATATATATATATATATATATATATATATATATATATATATATATATATATATATATGTTAACTTGTCTGCCGCCTTCATGGTCACGTCGCAGCCACTTGAGCCCTAGATGATGTCATTCGACCCCATTAACTATAAATTATTGTAAACAAATACTCTCAAGCTTAGACGATTATCTACTCGAAGTTCAGTCAGGGTCTAACATTAGTCTGTATTATGTATCACGTGTAACTCGGTGTGGCGGATGGGTGGATCGATAATTGTCAATAAATGTTATTTTGTGAATTTCGGAATATTATTTGATAAACTTTTCGAACAAAAGCTAACATCAGAAGTGGGATGCCTCCTTTGCTTTAGGCCAGGGAGAGGACTTACGTGAAAAGGTGTGGATTAAAAAAAAATGGCGGACTCCGAAGAACGAGTGCGTAACTTGAGTGACAGAGTTGACAGTGAACCAGAGACAATTGAACGAGACAATACAGTGAGTGATCAGATGTTTAACATGTGGAAGCTGCAACAAGAGAGTAATGCACAACTCCAACAACAACTGATGGAACTATTATCCACAATGGCCGCCCAGCATACTTCCGGCCTCTCAGTCCCGAGTACTCCATCACTACCATCTACGCCTGCGCTTGACGTCAGATCCGCGTTGGCGCATATTCGTCTCTCGTCATTTGACCCCGATGACACACCTTTTTCGATGATAGAATGGATGGATGACATAACACGTATTCAACAGGAAATCGGGATATCTGATACGCTGATTGTATTGAAAGCCGGCGAGGCTCTACGTGGACGTGCCTCTCGCTATTATAAACAATGGAAACCACTTGTGCGTGACTGGGTCTCATTCCGCAGGGATTTTGAAGTCATTTTCCCCGCACAAGGTACTCCTGCTACCAGAATTCGTGCATGCCATGCTATTAAAAGTATCAATTTTGATTCTTTGGTCGAATATGGCAATGTTAAACTTGCTGCCATCAAACGGTTTTATGCCAATTTTCCTTGGGAAATAACAGTGAGTCTTCTTGAAGATAGGGTGCAAAACGTAGAGGAAAAAAACAGAATTAGAATGCAAGATCCGACAGATGAGACGAGCTTACTAAAACTGTTGGCACTCTTTCAAATCGTGAAATTAGTGACAAATTGCGAAAACGGCAGCGAGATTCGCCATCCCAATACGTGCACGATAAAATACCCGAATTTCAAGGAAAGTGTCGGAAGTGCTATCGGCATGGACATAAACAAGTAGACTGTGGACAAGAAGTAACATTTGTTCAATTTACTCCTGTCAAGCCTTTGCCTGGAACATCTGGAATGAAATCAACCTATTTAATGGCCGATCACAAAAGTTTGAAGAATGTTAAAATCTGTACCCATTGTCGAAAGATCGGGCACACAGAGGACGTTTGTTATCGCAAAGATAAGTTTAAACATGCATTTTTTTTTAACCGGAATGGGAAACTGTGTCACCAAACCTCTAGTTAATATTTACATTAACAATAACTGTTCCGCATTTCTTCTGTACACAAATTTAATGAAAATGAATTAGATTCGTCAGGATTGGACGAGCTTCGTAATTCGATTCTTAAAAATGCACAAAAACAAACACCGCCTGCAGATATCATGACTGGCAAGTTAAAAATATAAAAGTGCCATTGATAAAGTGCTTGAGCTACTAAAACGTAAAAACACTTTTGTTTATGTTGACGACGTGCTCTGCTCAGCGACAACTATTTCGGAAGATCCACAGAATTTACGACTGGTAATCAACGCACTCTCGAAGGCCGCATTTGTGCTGAACTTGTCAAAATACAGATGTTAGCCGAAAATCGTCGTTTAAAGACCACCGATAAGCTGATATACCAAACAAAGTTGTGCACAGCACAAAGACACGGAGAAAAGCAGTACTCAGAGAAAAAGACGAAAAGAAATGGACTCAAGTACTACCTACTATTGAAAATTATTTTAGCGTGACTGTAAATAAAACAACTGGGTATTCGCCTACCGCACTAATGTTTAGTGAAACCCGAAGCTTGAAAGCTGCCGAACACCTATTGACCGATATCCCGTCCCAACCTTTAGCACGAGACAAGGTCGTTCAGCGTCTGGAATGCATCACTTAGAACGCAGCAACAAAGTTCAATGAGAAGCGAGTCCCGACAGTGCCGTACGCTGTGGTCGACAGAGTGGCTGTACAAAATACACAACTGGCTACGGGAGGCAAGCTCAAACTAAAGTTTCAGGGCCCGTTTGAGGTAACTCATTATTTAGATAATGAAAGGTACGCATTGCGCCGTATGTTGTTTGACGACCACCAGAGGTGGTCGTAGAACAACAGTTGCTACTCATGAACAGTTACGTACCTGGCCTCAGTAGGGAATGTTTTGTATTGTATTATTTTAATGTTACTTTTTTTTAGCCTTTTCGACTAGCGCCGTATGGTACGGAACCAAATATTTGTAAATGTCCCTGATATGATCAAGCTATTAAAAGGTCCCTGATATGTTCAGGCTATTAAAAGGTCCCTGATATATTCAGGCTATAAAAAGGTCCCTGATATAATCAGGCTGTGAAAGGTCCCTGAATGTAATTTCAGGCTTAAGGTCCCCAAATAAAATATGGGCTTTTTAAGGTCCCTAGCTAGGCTAGGTCTCCCCCATGGACCTAGGCATGGCGGAACGGGAGCTCTGACTCTCATTTTTTTTCTGAGCTCATTTTATATTTTCTATTAGCATTTTATTATTTTTGTTGCCACTCTAACAGACGTACCTACTAACAAAAAGTAACCGCACACCACCATTATTGTTTTGCTGTTTTGTTTTGTTTTTCTCAGTAGCTTTATAGGTTCGAGGACGACCCTACGTCAGGAAGGCCGTGTTAACTTGTCTGCCGCCTTCAGGGTCCCGTCGCAGTCACTTGAGCCCTAGATGCTGCCATTCAACCCCATTAACTATACAAATACTCTCAAGCTTAGACGATTATCTACTCGAAGTTCAGTCAGGGCCTAACATTAGTCTGTATTATGTATCACGTGAAGCTCGGTGTGGCGGATGGGTGGATCGATAATTGTCAATAAATGTTATTTTGTGAATTTCGGAATATTATAAACTTTTCGAACAAAAGCTAACATATATATATAATATGGGGTGAATAATAATCCGATTTTCGTTATACCCCAATTTATTTAAATTCTCAGAGATGAATATCTGAACAGATTGGCGCGTATATCTCAACTATTGAATAACCGGTCCCTCTATCGAAACCGCGCCGAAAGCTGATGTTATAGTTTATATTACATGTCTCATAAAGTATTTGATTTAATATCAACAATTCGGTGGCGGCTCGGTCAAGGTTCCCCCAACTCGATAAATGAAGAACAATGGTAACAAAATATTCGAAATAAATGACTAAAATTCTGCTGGCTTCACATTCGGCTTATCCTGACATTGGACCTGACTCACGGGGTCAGATGTGATGTACTGAATCACCTTGGCTTTTACTTATGACATATGGATTATACCTACTTTACGACTAACGGTGCCCTAGACCGTTTGACACATCCGTAGCAGACCGGGCTACCCTGGCACACTGGGCCATCATGGTTCACTGGACCATCATAGTTCCTGGACTGCAATGTAGCACACTGGGCTACCCTGGCACACTGGGCCACTAAGTCTGAAAGTGCTTGTTGTACTCCCAAACACACGGTTGGCCAAACCGATTTCTACTACACCGAGTTCACTGGACTCAGTTTAGGTTCACTAGACCGACATCTCTACTCCGAGTTCACTGGACTCGTTTAGGTACGCTAGACCTCTTGTCTTGTAGTTGCCCTGGATCCACTTCCTTGGGTGCATTAATCAAACGCGCCGATACCCCTGGGCACACTGGACCCAGCCCTGCTGTGGACCCTGGAACTGCAACCTCTTGGGGGTACACTAGACCCTCTCTTTAATTTTCATTCTACAACATAAAAAACTATTAAATTTCTAATTAATTTTTAACTGCCCTAAAAGAAAATAAACACTGTTTTGATTTCTTAGTCATATTTTCTTTTGATTGGTAGAGGCACACTAGACCTCTTCCACATTACAAATCTGCCTTCCGAGGTTTGAACAATCTCAGGCGGTCACTAGCCACAACGCCCTTAAACCTTCGCCTATCTTTCGAAAACGAGGCTACTCGGTATCTATCGTTTTCAATTTCTTCTCTACTATTTTTACTGGCCCGGCACTAACTTCCTACTACTTACTCCTTTTATCAAAAAACTGCTTTCTATTAGAGAGCTTAATTATTATTTAGTGGCAGGGGAAAACGATCTTTCACGGTTATCTGGTTTAGCTTTTGGTAATCAACAACCATTCGAAAATCGCCTGCTTTCTTTTTAATTAAAAGAATTGGACTACTGTATAGGAAAATAGTCGGTTCAATTATGTCTTGTATTAATAACTCATTAACGATTTCACGTATTTTATCTCTTTCAAAGAACGATAGACGATAAGGTGTAGACACTACGGGAACAGCTGATGTAAGCTCAATATGCATTTCAATGTCAATGTTATTCAAAAGGCAAGTGTTTTTACTAATACACTCGGCATATTGTTCAATGAGTCACTCAACATTTTTATTTAACTGTTTACAATTTTCATAATTTTTATTTACATTACATTCGCCAGAACCTCGCGCTAAGCACGTATTTTCGTTCAAGCTCTAATGTTTGTAAACTCAGGTTTAGAATACGTATCATGCCAGTCCCGTGACAGAATTGTACTTCATTCCAGGAATTATTATTACGGCACCATTTCGGTTTTATTCAGAGTAAAAAGTGCGTACTTCACAGAATATTACATTTGATGTTACCGCAATGATATTTATTCCGGGTTTTATTTCAGAAAGCTTCTGCGTTTTTATTTCAATAATATTATTTTTCTCCACCGCGTGATATGGTAATATCATGTTTCGTACTGTTAATTTCAAAGACGCCGATGTTTTATAAACATAAACTCCATCGCACTCCGTAATCGGTTGGCCTATCAATATCAAAAATCGGTTGTTTGTAAATTATCTGGCACAATAAGGAATTCGGTTGACACGACAATTTCGTCTATCTCGATTTTTACTTTTATTTGGCCTAAAGGTTTTACTGTAGCCCCTCCATAATCTACGATTACATTATTTGTTGTATCGGTTTCTATTTTTAGACCTAAGTTATGCACTGCACTTAATTTAATGGTATTACAGCTGCTACCAAAATCTACGTATGCGGAAAGGGTTTGTCCATTTATTTTAGCAGTTTTAAAAAAATTTTCGTTTTTTTGTGTCCTGGTTACCACTCGATACTAATATTAATTCGCGATTTGAGCTTTCACCAAATTTTTGTCTTTTCCAACACTCATTTTCGTTATGACCTTTCCGCTTACAAAATGAACAGTTGTTATCCGAATCATATTTTCGACAGTCAATCTTTTTGTGTCCGTCACGACCACACAAAAAACATTTGACTCTTCTGTTATGCCTATCATCAGATTGTTCAATAAAACTATGTGTGGCACTTACCTTGAGGCTGTATTTTGATACCTGTTCACTATTTGCAATTAAAAACTGTAGTAAGTGCTTCGTAGATATACAACCTGCAGCTCGAATTCCTGACCTTACGAAGGGGTCGTTGATTGTGTTTGTGATGACTTCCACGATCACCTTGTCCTGAAGTTTGCAATACTGACCAGCTACAGAGGGCTAGCTCTACAAATATATATATATATATATATATATATATATATATATATATATATATATATATATATATATATATATATATATATATATATTTGTCATTGAAATGAAATGAAATTAAATCCTTAGTTCATATTTAATGTTGGGCAGCGTTACACATATTTATTCATACTTAAAATATATGTTTATTATTCACATTAATATACGAAAAATGCATTTATCTGAAATTCATACGATACAAATTATCATGAAGATGGCTATCGGTGGCAGTTCAAACGTACGGGAATATAATACACGATATGTCGTGCCCGTTAATCGTAGTGTAACTTCAATTGAAGTTGAATCTAGGCCAGTACCAAGAGATTGACATCGTTACCTCGAATCAATCCAGGGCACTTTTCCGTGATCTTTTCCGAGATAATTATGGTATAATTTATTCTTAGAAGATCTGGCCACATCTATGTCAATCGGAATTTAAACCAGAAGTCAAGTACTCGTGTGAAAAAAGCCGATTAATCCCCCGTGTGATAGACTGGTTGGTCGGTAGTAGTGCGTAGTCCGACCACTTGATCGACTAATTATTTAAGGTACATTATTTTAGTACAAACAGAACTAAATTATCTCTCCCACCCACCATTAATGAATTACACCAGTAGTCAATGAGCAAAAATTATACAAACCTGTGAAGGGTATTTTAACCCTTAAACCGATTTCTTTGCAAAGAAAGGAATAATTACATATTCAACATCTTGATGAGTTCTAATTCTATTCTCCATGTTTCATCGACATTATGATTTCCTGATTGGAGCAAGGGAAGGGAAGGTCCCTTTCAATTAAGAGAACTACATTTAGTTCCCTTAAATTAATAGCATAAGATAAATTGTTATAAATTTTAAAACATAATTTTTAGGAAATCCTAAAGCAGGAAAAAAAAATATCCATGAAGAAGAAAGACAGACAGAAATTGATTAACATGACGTTAAAGCGTAAAAACAAATTATTGGAAGATGTTAGGAAAGGTTTAGTTGAGGATACTTATGCGGCGGACAATTATCATAATTGGCTACAAAATACCAGAACAAATAATTTAGAGAAATTGCATTTCATTATCGGGCATGGTATTTTACGTCAAGAACTAAGGTAAGTAAATATAAATCATTGATTATTCATAATTAATTTAAATAAAAAATATAACTAGTTTATTTATCGCATTAGTTAGTGTTGTTATAATGTCCGGTTATTTCATAAATGATCTATTAATATTTATCATATTTTTTACTTAAAGAGTAAATACCATGTGATACATATTACTTCAAAATAAAAATGGTAACTAAATAAAAATGACAAAAGGCATTATGGTCTACAAGTAACGAATAAATTCATGTCATATCTAATTAAAAATCCTGAAATACATATTACTTAAATAAATATTATCTAATAAACCTACATGACAAAATACTCTCATAACAATAATGCGTCTTATAAAGAAAGAAAAGTACCTACTACCCACATTAAAATCATGTAATATTACATTCTTTTATGTAATGTGAATTTCTGCGCTATTTCTTAGTTCGAGAGTTAAGTAAGAATACTTTCTCTTGATGATGAAGAAAATTTCCCTGATGATTTTCCTAATTAATTTTCTACTGAAATTAACAGGAACATTTGTTATTATTAGAAAGCTACAGCATATTTTGCACCTCAATCAAGTTTTTTCCGATAGGTGATTGGGTTGGTAGTCACGGTAAAATTCTGTGATTAAAGTTCCTTACTTTTCCGATTTGGCGCCACTTCGTTATCTTTATGGGGATAATAAAAATCTACTTCCACATATTAAATAACGTCAACATTTTAAGAGAACGCACCAAGGCAAGCCATTAATTAAATTACCCGGAAATTATGCAAAATGTCAACAACACCTTTATTACTGTCTAATCAGCCTTAATTTAATTCTATCGTTTCATTTTTTTAAAATGGCCAATATTTTTTTTATTATCTACAACGATCATCTTGCGACCAATTGTTTCAGTTATTTCTTAGTGTGAGAACAATAATTATAATTAATAATTATAATGGAATAATTATTTGGATTCTTGTTTTTTAGTTTATTATATTCTCTGTGCAGATTTATATGCTACCATAAATATTGCTGATGCCTAACTGCCTCGACCAACGGGTTCTCCCTCTCCGTTCTCACTATAAGCATATCACGGTCGGGTTATACAATATAACGTGGATATAAATACATTAGTATATCAGGATGGTATTTATTACAAAAGCATTAAAAATATAAAGCATTACGACATCGTGGTCATTGAATGAATGATTGAAAAGACTGACTTATGACGGTTTTTTTTTTATATATATATATACATTGCCATAGATAAATAACAAAAAAAGTACCTTTCAATTTTTTTACAACTTTTCTTTTTGTTTCGCCCTTATATTAGCCATATAATAGGCTGATTGATTAAATATAGGCAAGTGAAAATTTCTTAAACAAAATACTTACAAAATAGTAATTTCGTGATTGAACAAAATTGGAGCATTACCTCATGTGACCATTAAAATTCCCTCCATAAAGTTATAACTAAGCTAATACTTACTTTTTACAGGGATGAGATATTTGCCATGATATGTAAGCAACTAACCAACAATTATATTAAGTCCTCTTATGCTCGAGGATGGATATTAATATCACTCTGTGTTGGATGTTTTCCGCCTTCCGAAAGATTTATTAATTATTTAAGGGCTTTTATTCGATCTGGTCCACCAGGTTATGCACCGTATTGTGAAGGAAGACTAAATCGAACATTCCAAAATGGGGCGCGCACCCAGCCACCAAGTTGGCTGGAATTAATGGCGACAAAAAACAAGGATCCTATAAATCTTGATGTTACTTTAATGGACGGGACACTTCAAAAGGTGGAAGTAGATTCGGCTACAATATCGGAAGAAATAGTGACACAAATAGCCACAACTCTAGGACTTAAAGATATATTTGGATTTTCTTTATTTATTTCTCTTTATGACAAAGTCATGTCTTTAGGCAATGAAAACGACCACGTAATGGATGCTATTTCTCAATGCGAACAATATGCTAAAGAAATTGGGCAACATGAGAGAAATTGTCCTTGGAGATTATTTTTACGAAAGGAAGTATTTACTCCTTGGTATAATCAAACTGAAGATCCAGTTTCAACAAATTTAATTTATCACCAAGTGATACGAGGTATAAAAGCCGGAGAATATAGATGTAACATCGAAGCCGATGTAGCATCTTTAATTGCAACTCAATATTATGTGGAAAACGGTTCTCAAATCTCTAAAAATATTTTACATACAAGAATTGGAGAGTACATGCCTACTTACTTAGTAAAACAGACTCAAAATGATCTTAGTGAATGGGAAAATCAAATTATAAAGTCATTTTCGAATTTAATTTGTGTTAAACAAAAACTTGCCAACATCACAGCAAAAGAATTTATTGTAAAATATGCTCAAACAACATGGCCAATTTTGTTTTCTAAGTTTTTTGAGGCACATCAAATTTCAGGACCAGAATTATTTAAAAAAGATATGATTATTGCAGTAAATGGGGCTGGAATATTTATGATAGATGATCAAGAGCAGATTCTATTAGAACTTACATATGCAGATATTTCCTTTGTAACATATGAACGAGCAACACAGTTCACTAAATTTATTATGACTACAATAGAGAAAGAAGAATATGTATTTCATACACTAGATGCCCAAAATTTATCATCTCTCATTCAATATATGCTTGACGGGTTAAGAAAGCGTTCTATATATTGTGTTGCAACTCAAGATTATAGACATCCTACAAATGCGGCATCATTTTTATCATTCAGAAAGGGCGATCTTATTATTTTAAAAAACAATTTAAATGGAGAAAAATTGATGACCACTACTTGGGGATATGGCGAGTGCAATAATAAAGTGGGAGATTTTTCTACTGAAAATGTATATATTATCCCTACAATCACAAGACCTCTTGAAAATATTTTAGCAGCTTTCAGAAAGGAGGAATATGTAGTATACAAACAATTTGCAAATACTGTTATAACGACAGCACAACGAAATAAATTATATACGCTTGCAAATTATGCCGAACAACATTTTCGAAGTGAAAGTAAAGCTACTGTAACTAAAACAACTCTATTAAGCACAGCTCGAAGATCATCGCGTGAAAAATTATGGAAATACACAAACGAACCTATTTATCAACCATTACTTCAAAAGTTACTAGCAGATGAATACGCTAGCAAAGAAGCTTGCAAGATATTTACTGCAATACTTAAATATATGGGGGATTTACCGGCACCTAAATCTAAATATAGCAATGAATATACAGATCAGATTTTCAGTGAAGCCTTAAAATATGATTTACTAAAAGACGAAGTATATTGCCAAATTATAAAGCAATTAACGTTTAATCGATTATCAATAAGTGAGGAACGTGGATGGGAGTTAATGTATTTAGCAACAGGTTTATTTTTACCTAGTCCAAATTTGCATATCGAACTCCAAAAATTTCTTAAATCTAGAGATAATCCATTTTCAGAATATTGCCTTCAAAGATTACAGAGAACGCAAAAGGTGGGACCTAGAAAGTTCCCTCCTTATTCGATAGAAGTAGAAGCTATACAGCATAAAAGCATGGAAATTTTTCACAAAATTTATTTTCCTGATGATACTGATGAAGCTTTTGAAGTTGATTCTATGACAAGGGCTATTGATTTGTGTAAGGCAATTTCTTCGAGATTAGAGTTGAAATCAATTGATGGATTTAGTTTATTTGTTGCCATATCTGATAAGGTATTTTCAATACCAGATGATGCGTTTTTCTATGATTTCCTAAACGAACTAATAAACTGGATGCGAGCTACTAAACCTAGTTGGGGAAGTAAGTATATTTATAAACATAAATTTATGCTCAAGTGTTTTGTCTGCTCCTGTATTTTGTATTATTTTGTATACGCAACTGTGTTGGTTGATATAGCTATTTCGTGGTTGTAGTGTTACAATGCGTTCATGAGAGTAGCCATGTTTATTCAACTCAGTTGAATAAATATGGCTACTCTGAGATCCAACATGTATGCACGTTAGATATTGCATGTATTCACTAGTTTATGTTCATAAATTAAGTTAACTAGTTTGTTTTACTTTGGAAGTAAGTGTCGATAGAAAACCCTATTGAAAGGTTTTACAAAGTGTAACTATATGCCTTGTCCATTAAGCCTTGAATATATAGAAAAGCGAAAAATCTTATTTTTTTGATACAGCAATGGAAATAGATATACAACAAAACACGTGCGCTGGATTCAACGAGACGATAATTCCAATCGACTAAATAAAGCTTTACTGTAGCTTTCGTTGATTTCGTATTGTATCTTTACAATACAATACAATAATGTTATTTATAATATGTGGTTATAATCTTTATCATTATGACATATAACACTTGACTAAATATTAATTATCAATAATTATTAATATATTTATATTAACTTCCCTTAAAATAATTTTAATCTCATATATACTTACGCATATAATTTCATATATGCGTAAGGAAGTGTACAAGGCTGCGTCGTCTTCCTATATTTATCATTTTTACCCCTTTTATAATTAGCTTTATTTATATGCTATAATGAATAACGAATCATCAAAATTATTAATAATCATCAAGAATAGGAACAAGTCTCAAAACTGCGATATTCATTAATTACCTTCACTCTATGCATTCTATTCTATTCATTTCTCTCCGAATGCTGTCTCGCTCCTTCTTCTACGCATACACAGAGAATCCCACACTTTTTCCTATTTTTGACTAGCTATACATATACGAGTACATAATATCTCTTCGATAAAAATATCCAGCGACTTAAAATTCAACACATTAGGTACTCAGAAATATTTACAAATTTAATGAATTTGAGAAACCCAACAGATTTTTGCTTCTTAAGACACAGCATTCGGGCATAACTTGATTAATAATAAATAACGAACAGCATATTTCTTCTACGCATACCTAGAGAATCTCACACTTTTTACTATTTCGATGAGCAGTACATGAACACGATTCATACATATTTAGATAACTTCTAAAAAAAAAAATGTTTTTTTGATTGATATTGATTGATTGAAATTGATATAATCTTTGGATTATATACAACTTGCTACAAGTTTAAAAGGGAGCTAATAGCTAGTAAACATGCAACAATACACATGCGCTGGATTCAACGAGGTAAGGATTGCAGTCGACTAAACAAAGCTTTCTTTAGCTTTCGTAGGTTTCGTCTTCCTACATTTATAATCTTTACCCCTTTCATAATTAGCTGTATTTATATTACTACAGTGAAATCATCACGAATTACGAATCATCAAAATTGTTAATACATAAACGCGATTCATACACATAACTTCTAAGAAAAAAACGATTATGTACAATTTGCTACACAGCTTAGCTTAAGCTTAGAAAGGAGCAATAGACAAGATTATTCAGTAATGATGCAGTCCCAGGCTCATAATAGTTCGGTCAGGCATAATTTTAATTTTATAACTAATGTACTTGAATAAAAGTACTTACGTTCGGAAGGCATCATTATTGTTATCCAAAAAATGATGCCTTTAGAGCTCAGACAAATGTTATCTTTCTGACAAGCTTTCTATGGACATCAGTTTATTAATATCAAAAAGATAACTTTGTATATATATATATATATATATATATATATATATATAATATATAATTATATATATATATATATATATATATATATATATATATATATATATATATATATATATATATATATATAATATATATATATTTCGTAGAAAGGAGCAATAGACAAGATTCTTCAGTAATGATGCAGTCCCAGGCTCATAATAGTTCGGTCAGGCATAATTTTAATTTTATAACTAATGTACTTGAATAAAAGTACTTACGTTCGGAACGCATCATTAATGTTATCCAAAAAATGATGACTTTAGAGCTCAGACAAATGTTATCTTTCTGACAAGCTTTCTATGGACATCAGTTTATTAATATCAAAAAGATAACTTTGTATATATATATATATATATATATATATATATATATATATATATATATATACACATTACGATTTTAAACACATACTCATGTCAAAAAAGGAGTAACCTCCTTTTATACTTTTAAACTTCAAACTTTTCCATGCTTACTTGCTGACTAGTTGAAGATTACCGAGGTACTGAAGTTAATTGATGGTATATCGGAGATTACTTAATCGTATGTCAGAGATTACTAATGAATAATTGGACGTTTCTCTATTTAAACCATTTCCGTTGCCGAGAAGGCAGGAATGTTCTAAGAACTGTTTTTCTTTAAGTTTCACGAGTTGCAATAAATGTGATACAATGTAGTTTTGAAATAAAGCGCGAAAGGATTTAATTACCTGATAACCGAACTGACTTTGGTATACTATTATTCTAAATCTTAATCTAATAAATAAGAGAGGATTCTATATAACAACTCCCTCCTTATAATAAAAGTTGGTCTCATACAACAACTTTTTTTGGTAAAAATCGATTACAAAATCGATGGCGTTAAGTTCATGCAAGCACGTAAAAACATGAAATTGCATATAAACTTTTTCAAAATTGACAATGGGATTAAATTAAAAATAGCAATATAAAATTAAATTAAAACTTTGGAATAAAGGTTACACAAAGTGAGTTACATTGATTGAAAGCTAAAATTAAAGCTTGAAACGAAATCTAGCACTACACTAGCACTGTAGCACTGAAAATTAATTCAATTCAATATCTTCTTCGAATGGTTCTTCTGGTCTGATTGATGGTCTTCTTCTGGGAATGATGCTGGCGAAGTTTCTAAAAGTTTTCCTTGGTCTAGGTGGAGGCGGTGGCGAATTGGATGAAATGGCAATGGCTAATCTCCTTCTCTTTCGCCACTTATAACAGATGTACGAGTATAATAAGATAATGCCGATTATTGCATCAATTGTGAAGTACGTGAATCATGAAATATGTTTGGTGATGATGATGGTGATTCACATTATCCAGTGTTTTCGAATATTCGCCTAATTTATGTTTGGCGATTTCGAGGTCTGAAGTGTTGAGATTATTTAATTTTAATGGTTGTAATTTGGGAATTTCGAAATCGTCGGTAATGTCATGACAACAGTTGTATGGAATTAAAATAGAATGAGCATCGACCTCTTTTACGGTGGTTTGTTTCCTTCGAATTGGACTATATTTTGGTGACTCCTACAAATAAATTGCATTTTGGTTGTAGTGTCAGAATGGAGTTTTTCAAAATAATTTCTGTCTTGGTATTTATCTACTTAAAATTTATGGTGGTTCGGAATTTACGATGAGCCATGAGTTGGTTAGTTTTTGAACATTATATCCTTTTGCGAATATTTCGCAATTTTCGGATAGTGTTTTTAGATTTTTCAAAATGCGTGCCTCGCACATGGCATTGCCATCTATAGGATATGCGAAAAGATTTGTACAGAGTTTTGTTCCTGCGTAAAGTTGTTTGCATCCGTTTAAATTTGACAAGAGTATGTACGTCAAGGATTCATCATCACGCGCAATATATCTTTGTGCAGTTGACAGTACAGAATATATCCAGTTCTGTGATTTAGAGTTGGTATAAGAAATATATATACACTGAAATTTGTTTTTTATAAATTTTCTAATTGAAATTCATCCTTTGTTAGTTTCTTAATACAATCTAAATAATACCTGCCACCTGCAGAGTCTAAATTTCCTGTGATGGTTTTAAATATTGAGCAAATACCGTTAATAAATCCTCGTTTGTAGCGTCTGGTATCGAAATAAATTTCATTTAATATTTTTTGTATTGATTTAGAAATTTGCGTAAACAAACTTACATGGGGTTTAACTTCTCCTCCAAATAAATTCATATTTGAGAAAGTACGGTTGACTGCGTGTAAAAGAATTTCATTATGTTCGAAAGCACTTTTCAGTGACGATATGTTCTTGTGAACCAGTAGGGTCCATTGTTTGTTTGAAATTACTATTTCACTTTCCTTTTTGGAAATATATTCCGATGGTATTATTTATAGGATATATCGTGTATTGTAAGGCTACTGTTCCGATCAGCAGCAGAAACCTGAAATTAAATTTTAATTTTCAAAATAAGGTTTCATCCTATCAAAGTTTACTTTTGTAGTTTGATTCGTTTCTAAATTTTGTAAGATCGCTGAATTTTGATATATTTCTTTTATTCTAAATGGCCTTTAAACTTATTGTGAAGTTTGTATTTTATTTGTGATTCCTTCACATATACTTTGTTATCGATATTAAATTTAGGTACGTTTTCCGAAATGTGTTTGTCAAATCGCGTTTTCGCTTTTTCTTTTTGGAGGTTCGTTTTTGACCGTGCTATTTTATAGTACCATGAGATTCTATTGTCTAGATCTCGAACATATTTAGAAATCAGTTCTTTTTGGTTGTATAGTGTTTCGGGAGGATAACTAGATGTATGTCCGAGGACTAATTCGTATGGCGTGAAACCATGGGTCTTGTTTACAGAGTTATTATAACATATTACTGCGTATGGCATGACTGTTAAGGGATGTTCATTTGGGTTTTCGGCCTTATTTAGTCGTATTATTTCTAATAATGTTGAATGGAGTCGTTCGACGGATCCATTCGATTGTGGATGGTTGACGCTATAGAAAGAAAGAAGTTAGTAGAAAATCGGTTTAATGTCGTAAAGAGTACATAAGTCTTTTAGTAATGTATTGTCAAATTCTCTGCCGTAATCACAATGTATTAGAAGAGGTGTACCGTAATGTTGGAAGTACAAAAGAAGGGTGTTAACTGTCGATTTAGCTGATTTGTCTTGAAGAGGATATGCCTGTGTAAATTTTGTTAATTCGTCCTTAATTGTCAGGACGTGATTTTTTATTGGAATTTCTAAAATATCTGTAAAAATGTTAATTCGCTCAAGAGGCGTTTTTGGAGTTTCCGTGATCAATAAAGGGTTGTTTAAATTTTTACGTAACGTTTTTGTTTTTTGACAAATCTCGCAGTTTTGAGTATTTTTCTGCTTGTTTCGTTAATCATGGTCAATTACATTTTTCGCGTATTCTGAGGATGGTTTCATTTATACCACGGTGCAGATTACCGTTGTGGTATGATTATAGGAAATATCAATTTCCTATGATTATAGGAAATTGATCTTCGTCCGGTATTCTTGTTAAATTTTGACAAATTGTTAAATTATAATAGATCTGATTCAGTAAAAATGAACGATAGCATTTCTAAAATTGGAAGGTCTAGATTATTTTCGACAAAGTATGTTTTCGAAAGGTCGAGAGTATTTTCATCCTTGTATAAGGTAACAAACATTGTTTCAATTACTTCATATGCATCAAAAGGTAATAAGATTATATAATGTTTTCGATGTTTTACAGTTTTTCTAAATACGGTGTTGATTTTATTGTGATCGAATTTAGTATTTTCGTAAAAAATGTGGTCTATTATTTTATAATGAAGATCTAATTTATCTTTCCTAAAGAATACTATAATGTTCTTGTGTTTTTTGTCTAATAGTTGGTCATTAATAAATTTAATTTTGTTATAATCGATTAAAAATTGCGTCTTATAAAGGTTTACAAATGTCTCGAATTCCTGTGTACACGTTTCTGGGGATATTTCTGTAATTTCTGAATTGATTGTTCCATTGCCTGAATATGAAGTTAAAATTTTAGTAAGAAATTCTGAATATTTTTGGAAATGATTGATCTTTATTCTAGATAGAGCGTCAGCGTTTTTATAAATTAGTCCCGGTTTATACTGAATTTCGTAATCATACTCCTCAAGCTTTAATCTCCAACGCGCTAAGCGACTTCCTGAGTCTTTTATTGATAGTAGCCAGGTTAGAGGTATATGATCTGTTGTTAATTTAAATATATGTCCGAAAAGGTAAAGTCTGAAGTGTTTGACTGACCAGACAATAGAGAGAAGCTCTCTTTCAATTGTAGAATATTTAGTTTCGGTATAATATAAGATCCTAGATGCAAAAACTATAGGTAAGTCTTTTTCTATTTGTCCTTGGGATAGAACTGCTCCTATTGCAAATGAACTCGGGTTTGTCATTAAAATAAAGGGTTCATTAAAATTTGGATATATTAAAATAGGGGTTAAAGTTAATGATTCTTTTAGTTCTTTAAAGGATTTTTGGCATTCAGAATCAAAATGAAATAATACGTCCTTTTGTAATAATTTTGTCAAAGGTTTAGAAATTTTTTCGAAGTTGAATATAAATTGTTCGTAGTATCCTGCTAGTCCTAAAAATTGTTTAATTTGTTTTTGATTTGTCGGTTGAGGAAAATTAGCTACACAATCAATTTTGGTTGGATTCGGTTTTACTCCGCCGGGTGTAATTATATGACCTAAATAAGCGACTTCGAATAAGAAATTCGAATTTGTCGGGTTGTATTTTTAAATTTGCGTTCATTAATCGTTTGAAAACTTCGGTTAGTCTACTAATATGTTCATGTATTGTTAGTGCATAAATTATAATGTCCATATACACACTTAGGTATCCAAACGTACAACGCTCGTTTTAGATACCTAAGAGTATATTATCCATAACTCTTTAACGTCGCGGGGGTATTTTTTAAACCAAAGGGGAGACGAGTGAATTTATAATGTCCGTTTTCTACCGAAAAAGCCGTTTTTGCAATGTCCTTTGAATCAATTTCGATTTAGTAAAAACCTGAGGCTAAATCCAAAGTTGTAAAGTATTCACATTTACTTAATTGATCTAGTAAATCGGATATGTTAGGTAGGGAATATTTATCTCCGATGGATATTTCATTGAGTTTCCGATAGTCGACGACAACGCGCCATTTTTGTTTTCCGGAGGCGTCTAATTTTTTCGGAACGACCCATACTGGTGAAGGCCATGGAGAAATAGATGGTCTTATTATCCTTGATCCATCATTTTAGAAATTCGCGTTTTGACTTCCTCTTTATGGAATATGAGGGTAGCGGTATGATTTTGTAAAAATAGGTTTTAAGTCTACCGTGTCAATAGTATGTAGTCTACCGTGTCAATAATAGTATTTCATTTGTAAATGTTAAATTGTCACCTTCTAAATAAAATATGTCTGAAAATTCTAAGCATAATTCCTAAATCAAAAATTGTTCTTCCTCGTTTAGATGTTCAATTCGCAATTGATTTTCAATTTCGAAATATCGGTCCGTGTAATATTGATTCTAATTTGATATTGATTCTAATTTGTTGTATTCGTATTTAACCCCTTCAGGCCTGATTTTTTTTGCAATGAATAAAAAATTATTTGTTGATTATTTTCAAGTTAAAAGGGTACTAATATGAGAAAAATAGTAAATATTACAAAAAAAGTTTTTATTTTTCAAAATATTTAATGTACATTACACTGTACATATGGTACAAAGTATTTTATCTTCTATAATTTGTATGGAACTTTGTAAAACAATTCCTATATTTCATGAGACATAAATGTACTGTACATTTTTGACAATATGCATGGGTCCTTCCTTTGCAACCAACTAATTTGCATCTAGTTGCTTCCTTATCATCAAATAAGGGAAGATGATCGACGTTGTCGAATTGGAACTTCGGCTAAGGGACGTTTTTCACCACGTCTATGTACAGGAGGGGAAAGAGTTGGCGATGAAGATGGCCTACCCCTTTTGTTTACATTAACTGGTTTCTCATATTGGATTAAACTTTCAGCAACTCGCATTTTAAAAGCAAGAAGATCAATTATATATTTCTTAGGAACGTGGCATTTTTCACAATTCTTTTTGTAGTCAATCCAACTCCCTACTAATGCATAATCTACCATATGCATTATTACCCTCAAAGTCCATTTCCGAGATCTGATAAAATTCGATAAAGACGTATGAGTTGGTCAAGAAGATCTACACCTCCCATACTATGGTTATATCTTTTAACAACTTCTGGTCTAGATATTTCTATGTACGCAGACGACTGTTTATCCCATCTTTTCACAATATCTTCATTTCCTTTTCCTACAAAGTTGGAAGCTAAACATACGGTCCTATTGTCGAGCCATTTCACCAGAACTCTGCCATCACTACTTACGACCTCTTCAGCATATCCCCGTCCCCCTTTCCCCGTTTCTTTATCTGATGACAGAGGTGGCTTGAAAAACCTATTCTGACTCTGATTGTTCCAGCTGCGAATACATTTCTGTCCTTCAAAACCTTTAGTAATGAATAAGAGGAAAAATAATTGTCATAGAACAATTTATGGCTGTTTTCTGGAAATATTCGCTCAGCAAGATGAAGGACAACTGCTGCCCTTTGGCCGTAAAATTTTTGATTTTCTTCATTCACACCCGAATTCTTGCCTTGGTAGAAAATAAAATCAAATGGTTGTCCACTTTTACCACAAATAACATATACCCCAGGGTCCAGGCTTTCCTTTTATATACTGTTTGAACCCGAGCTTTCCAGTAAATGGAATTATCTGCTCATCAATGCAGAGCTCTTCTTCCAGTGGTAGCTCAAGACATCTCTTTCTTACGCTTTCAATAATTGGGCGTACCTTGTATAATTTATCATTGCAGCCATTAGGTTTTTCTAAGTTATTGACCAAATGCAAACAAGACCTCAATTGGAAAAATCTGTCTCTGGTCATATTGTGCAGAAAAGCCCTTATTCCTAATATTCGCTCCCAATAAGTTCATATTCTGGGAAATTTATGTAAATTTCCAATAATTATGTGTAGTCCAAAAAGTGTTTGCATTTCAGATGTAGTCGTATTTCTAAAAGTGATATTCTTTTGTGCAGCATAAATATTTGTGTAGTAAGCCATTTTTTCAAAGTCCGTCGTGGTGATATAATGTTCAAAATACTCTATAGGATAAAGTGGTTGTGCAGGTACTTCATTTTCTGCTGAGTCATTGTCAACAGGTAAGTCGATATTGGCTGGTGGTGTGTATATGGTTCGTCTCCATTCAACTGACTCTTTTTTCTTTTTTTGAACTATTAAAGGCTGGTCATCATCTTCATTAATTTCTTCATCACTTCAGTTTTGTTCATTTACTCGATTCTCCAAAGTTTCCATTTCGGTTCTATTGATGGTATCGCTCCCAAGGCGAATAGACGTTTGAGAAATACCAGGATGATACTCTATCATCTTATCGTCTTCTTCCTGGTCATTTTCGTCTGTATTTATTTCAATATCAGCTTCATCCAAGTCTGAAATATCACTGTTTTCGACCATGTCTATAAGTTCCTGAACATCTTTAGGATCACAAGGATTGTACATTTTCCCTTTTTTGTCCATTATTTTACTGTAACAATACAAAATACAAAATTACGAAAATAATTATGTATGTTGGCAATCGGTACCAGATGTACATCCATATGTACAGACTGAAATAGCAACCGAGACTGTTTGTACATATACGTGTAAACGTTTAGGGAATATTAAATAATAATCAGGGGTTTTTACCACCTCAGACTTTATTTTTGGACTGTATTCAACATTTACAACAGTACTCGCGAATTCTCTGGGTTAGACTGCCGCCTCACTCCCCAATCGTCCCGCTGCTCGGTCCGTTACGCCTCCGTTCGGCCATCCTCCCGACTATAGCGCGGGGGTCGATATTATTGACTGTTTACACGGCCATCCTGTTTGCGGGGCGTCCTCGCACCGACCGAGGTGATGCTGATCTGAAAACAGAATATCGAAACAGAGACTGCCCAAACAATGGTATAATGTTATTGTCAGTACTGTGCAGTATAAATTACAACTCACCATTGTACTATTAAATAGCAAAAATAGAATTAATAAAATGTACAATACTACTAAATACACAAAGGAAATAAGTTTAAAATAAACATTTTGTCACTACCTAATTTTTTACTGTTTTTAATTGTAAAGTAATTGTAAAGAAAGTATAAAGCTAAATCACGTGCTGTGATTCATTAATTTTGGAAAACTAAGTCTATTATGCATATGGTTAGACTAAACGCGACGTATATTTTTTATTTGACGTGAAAATTGTTGAAATTCCACAACCTCTTATGATTTTGGCGAGTTTCAGGTATAGCTAGAGTCTGAGCCTGTATAGTTGCTTTAGCATATTATTTAGAATTATCCGCGATCGCAAGTTGAGTTCAAAGGGCGTAACGCATGTCAGACCCTGAGTTGACTACAAATAAAACGAGTAAATTCCTTACCATACCGTGTGTCTCAGATTCTGATATAACTACTGGAATATTATTGATTAAGAATTATATATTTAAGTTTGTGTAAGTTGGAGAAAAATTCATTAGCATTCTTCGGTGCAGGAATATTAACTCAAGAGAATTATGTAACTTCTAACTTCCAATTTATTGGAAGTTATTGTAGATATAGCTATGCTCGATAGTATTTAACATAATTTCTCCGGGCTCCCACGCTTTTCGGTTTCCAGCTTCCATCTTTCTCTATCATCTCAATTTCCTATCCCGTTCAAATATGGCATATCTATTCCTCCAATTCAGGTTATTTATGGGTTGACGAGCTAACCAAGTAGCCCATCTTGTGATAACTAGTTCAGGTGATAAAGATATGCCTGACAGAACTTCTCTAAATGTCTCCCTGAGTAGACACTTTCACAAAAAATATCTTCATATTCGCTATTATCTGGTTAACTAAAGGAAAATCTTCTCTTATTATTTCTGCCATTCGGTTAAGTGCATAAGCTGCATATGTATAACGTATCATATTATCATATATGGAAAAGTTCCACTTAACAGATCTTCCGCTCTTAGCATGTATTCAGCTGCGTTCGTTGCATTACTAAGAGAATTGTATTGATCTGGTCTTGTCTTGTTCTGATGTGGCCATACACAGTGAGAGCACTCAGTCACAACATCTACAATTTGTATAATGGATTTTTGTGCGTGTATCAATTTAGTGACGATGTACGGATCACATGCTACACCACTCGCAATTGTTACTAATATTCCACAGTTATCAGCACGTATGTCTAGCGATATACGTTTCACTCAACTACGTATGGCATAGACAGTTAATAATTTGCCGAACAATATGCAATTATGAAGTCACGTCTTGTATAATTTGATTTATTGGCGTCTCAATATTTCTGTAAAATTTACTTCATTTTTGTTTCATTTATTTTGATTTTTGTTGAATTTATTGCATTTATTTTGATGAAAATATCACCATTGAATGTTTTTGTGGAGAACCTTTTCATCACTCTATCATAAGTTGACGGATTTGTATTGTACCCACTGTTATTCTAAAATGTGTTTCGTCACAACACTGTTCAAAAATGTAAAAGAATCATACAAACATACAAACCATACAACTGTTTTGTAGTTGGTTCTGTATAATATCTTAGAAACCACTCAATGGCTGCTACTAACACTGTTAGGTTTTAACCCATAAATTAAAAACGTCCGCATGCGTCAGCTTCGCCTATAATGAAGTACATAAAATTTTCTCCAACGTGGTTTCCAATGTTGTGCAAGACGATCTCATATATCTGGTTAACATATCTGTTTCTTAGTGTAGTTGGACTAGAGAGCTTTCGGTTCATATTCTTCTAGAAACTGGCGTAATGTGAGGGTTTTAAGTTTATATAACGGAATATCACTTGACAGAAAAACTACCGTGAGGCCACAGAAAAATATAGTGTAATTTCTTAACACTAACTGAGTTTTCCACAAAACACCAAAACACTATATACTATACTCGACGCGCGTTTCGCCAACAAAGTTGGCATCATCTGGAGATGATTAAAACTACTCTTATTCTAACAATGTATCCTATTTTATACCTAAATTACTGACTATAGCTCAGTGAATCCTGACCGTCACGGTTGCGGCTCACCGAACTATAACCGTCACGGTGGTGGCTCACTGAACTACGACCGTCACGGCTGCGGCTCATCTACCACGACCGTCACGGCCGCGGCTCAGTGAGTCGTGAGTAACTAGCCAATAAAGTTTGAACTTTTAGGCAATCCAAAAGATAAATTTAACACAAATGATAAGTCGGGGATTTACGAAATCAGCTGTAACGACTGTAGTCAAAGGTACGTTGAACAGACCAAACGATCTATTCTAACCAGGTTCAAAGAGCACATGGCGCATCTTAAATATGGTAGAATAGATAAGTCTAGTGTTGCCCAACATGCCTTCGAGAACAACCATAAGATAGATGTTAGTAACTTAAGATTAATTAGAAATGTAACAAATGCAAGACAGTGAGATGCAATTGAAAGTTTAGAAATAGAAAAATGTAAAAATAGTATGAATAGTGACAGAGGGCCTATTCCACTTAGCCCGCTTTATTGGCTAGTTACTCACGACTCACTGAGCCGCGGCCGTGACGGTCGTAGTTCAGTGAGCCACAACCGTGACGGTTATAGTTCGGTGAGCCGCAACCGTGACGGTCAGGATTCACTGAGCTATAGTCAGTAATTTAGGTATAAAATAGGATACATTGTTAGAATAAGATTAGTTTTAATCATCTCAAGATGATGCCAACTTTGTTGGCGAAACGCGCGTCGAGTATAGTGTATAGTGTTTTGGTGTTTTGTGGAAAACTCAGTTAGTGTTGTCTTCACACCAAAGGTTCCAACCTACTCCAGGATGTAATTTCTTAGACAAATTAATAATTTTTTCACACATTACAAAATAAATCATTTCCTTTTGCAAACAACTTCAACAAATTCAAGTTTGCAGTAATTCTGGTCTAGATTTTTTGTCTGGTGACATGTTAATAGTCATGTTACCGCATAACTAAAAACACAAATTCAAACACACGACTTGATCCACAAGACCGCATGAACAGTAAAAACAGCAATAAGATGAAAACAAGCCCATAGTAAGTCCCTGTGTAACATGCGCTGGCAATGACGTTGCTATAGAAACGAACATTGGCAGCGTATCGATTGTTAGTTCGCCTCACTTTACTGATTACTATGTTCTAGTAATTAAAAAGATATTTTATTTATTTCTATTTATGTGCAATTACGCATGTATGTACATCGCATAACTGCGTGAGAAATGACGTCATCTCTTGAAAATAAATTTTTATTATTGCATGTTTACTGTATGCAATTTACCCTAAGAGTAATGCATAAAATTCTTATTCAATTAAAAAATGGGTTTATTATTAAGTCAAAACTGTCTCTTTAGCATGACAATTATATATTATGTTATAAGTATTTGACAAAGCCATGACGTTGTATATTTTCTTTAGTCAGTCAAATCAGAAGATTACGAATACATGGGAATCAACATTCCAGCTGGAAAATGTATATGTACATACTATACAGCAGAGTGGTAAATGATTGAAATATCAAAGAAGCAGTAGAATCGTCCTGGTTGCCTAGTATTTAAATAATATTATTTCTGGCGGTAATGTTTTAAAAGCCAATACCAATTCAGCAACAAGTAAACACGTCACATAAATGAGCATTAAAAGGCCAATGCAGTCAAGCTTCAGTTCTTGAAATGGGCATTCCATATTATCGGAATGCGGTAGGAATTTATACACATCGATAAATTTTTGAAGGAATTACCGTAGTTTAAGTGTAGAATATAGTATTTGTAGGAACTGATTAACTGATTCAGAAAAGGTAGGCATTTACGTTGGAAAATTTCTAGGATACTAGACAAATAAATACATTGCCAGGACATTAGTTATCTTCAGGCATTATATATTGATCGTAGAGTTTTAGGTAATACTGTCAATTACTAGACATAGTGGTACTGCCACTATCCTAGTTTTTATCGCACATCAGGTGGTACTGCCACCTTTTCAAGGCATAGTGGTACTGCCACTATCCGTCCCTTCATCTCGTTGTTAAAGGTTAGTAAATCACATTAAAATAAATCAAATCCAAATCATAGGTCAGTTACTAGGTCGTAAAACTCATGATGTTGTCTTCAGAAAACGAGTGTGTGACTTAACTATAAACAATCTCACACTAACACTGGATTTACTGACCTGATAACTTAATGAAATGTAATTAGTAATTACTATTCGGACTCACTTTGCGCTATTAACCTGAGGGCCAAGCTCGTAGTTGTTCGTGAGCAGCTACCGTAGTCCGATGTCCCTTCTTATGCAGCTCGTATCGCTCATTTGGGAGAACTGTCCGAACAGTATACGGTCCTTTATACTTCGGTCTTAATTTGCCACCATCTGCTAGTTGCGAATCCTCAATCGCCACAACATCGCCTGACTGGAAAGGTTTGACGCCGTAGCGAACGGTATTAAATTTCTGACCATATTTAATCGCTCTATTTATAATCTTTATTTGAGCTTCTGAGGCGGCCTTGTCTGGGTCGATGAAGTCATCAATCGGCATTGCATCTTTTAAAAACTGCTGAGTTGCAGGTAATCTCGGATTCACGCCCAGCTGTAACACTGCAACGTAAGCACTACAGGAATTTTGCGAGGGTCATAGTACAATTCGATTCTGTCATCATTTTTCTCAACACACACACAAGGTTGACCGATAATGTCCTATCCAATAATAAGGTCAATACTACTCGGCATCACTCCATCAGGTACTATTATGAAGTTTATTTCTGAAGTCAAATTCGGCAAAGTTATTACGAGTTAACATTTACCGATAGTATAAACAACTTGGCCTCCAAATCCCGAAAAAGCACGTACACTGCGGTCTGTTTTAATAATACCATTTAAAGTTTTTACAATAGAATGTTTAATAAGTGAGACGTCGGCACCACTATCAATAAGATACGGGACCGATTTTGCCTGTTCATTGCACAATAACGTTGCTATCGGTGTCTCGCTCAGATGGCGTCATTTCTTTAGTACAAATGCCTTTTTCGGACTTCCATGCTTAGCCCAACAATTGGGTTCAGTGTGGCCCGGCTTTTTGCAATGTTCGCAGATAGGGATGCTGGGTTTTGGTTTATCACTGGCAGTATTTTCCTCAGCCTTGTTTCCATCTTGTAAGGCTGTACACATGTTTTGTCGATGACCTTTACGCCCACAATTATAACATGATCCGTTCCTACCATGGCTCGAGGACTGTGATTCTCTTAGTCTGCGCTAGTGTTTCTGTCTCCCCACTCCAGATCCTTCATGTGCGCGCATTGATGCTCCGGATGTTCTTTTGCGGCGTGCATCAGCTTCGCTTAATAACTTTAATAATTCACGTTCTGATTCTGGTTTTTGTACGTGAATCATTGAACGTGCCTCAGTGTGGTCCAGACCTTATTCTACCATGCTAAGCATAATATTCCAAGGCAGTGTAATCATTCGAAGCTTTTTATTGCCGTAATCGCGTAACCCATCACAGTCGTGACTTCGGAGTGTAGTAGCCAAATATGCACGTGCTCCTGGTGTCTCCCGATCAGGAAAAGCCACAGTGAGATCAGCGCAAAAGTTGTCCCAAGTACGGCAAATGGGTCTCCAGTCGCGATAGTGACGGTATCCTCGACCTCGCAGAGCATCTCCTGCTTTTGCGATCATGAGAATATCACTTACATTTAGGTCATGTTTTAACTTTGTAGCGTCCTCCAACCATTCCTCGATTGAGTAAGCACTCGTCTCCGGATCGTAACTTGCGAGCCTGAACTGGACCTGCGTAGTCGTTGACGCAAGCGCACTTGAACTCCCTGCTTCTGATACATTGGGCGTTGCCCCTGGTGTCGTCGCCATCTTTACATGCCGAGTTAACTCTGCAAGTTGTTGTTGTTGCATTGCAACTAAGTTGACGAGCGTCTCCTGCCACTGCACTTTGGCACGTTTCGGGTTTGAAGGGCCACCGAAGTCCTCTGCGCTCACAGCACTTATTTCGGCGTCACTTTCACGTTCAACACCATCCGCCATTTTATCTACGTTTTTATAGTCAGTTTTCTAGTTTTTTGCTAATAAGGGCACTACGCACGGATCAATCCCACTTCTGATGTAAACGTTTCGGGAAGATTAAATAATAATCAGGGGTTTTTACCACCTCAGACTTTATTTTTGGACTGTATTCAACATCTACAGCAGTACTCGCGAATTCTCTGGGTTAGACTGCCGCCTCACTCCCCAATCGTCCCGCTGCTCGGTCCGTTACGCCTCCGTTCGGCCATCCTCCCGACTATAGCGCGGGGGTCGATATTATTGACTGTTTACATACATGTACAAGGTAATTTACAGCATCATAAATATAACCCCAGTTCAAAATTGTACATTCTAATAAATGGAGAGTGTTTTTGGAACATATGTGAATCAAATGAACACACCTACCTTAAAATAAAATACCACAGACATTGAAAAAGCACTAAAATAAACAACGATGACGATCGGCGTGCGTCCTCTACCTACTGCTTTGACAGAACTGGCCGTTTAATTGTCGATTATTCCGCTAGATGGTGCATTGTGTTATAAATATCCTTTAAATAAGTGTACATTAGTATGTACAACCGGCTGTAATTGCTGGAAAATGCCGAATAAGCAAATAAAAAAAATTGAAATCAATGTATGTACATTATAACGTGCATCAGGTCCGAAGGGGTTAATAAAGTGGAATTTTGAATAGGCTCTAATTTTAAATCATTGAAATCTATATTTTTTGAAATTGCATTCGCATTAATTATCGATGTTAAAAATTCTCCTTTTCACTAATTTTTACAAGAGCATTTCGAATTCGGACTTTATCTTTCTCTTGACCGCTTAAAACAGCGCCCGTGTTAAAGAGATTACATGGAATTTTAAATATTTGCTCAGTACGAGGGATAATCGAAATGTTATTTTTAATAATTTTGATTTCTAAATTTCGTTTCTAAATGTAGCGTGTTTGCTTGTTGTTCGTAATCGTCAGTAACTTTAAATACTGGGACAGTTTTTAAATCGGTTATAAGTTGCTTATTTTTAATGTCGATTATACAATTGTAGTGTTCCAAAAAATCAGAACCTAATAATCCGTCAAATTCTTCATGTCATATCAATGTTATGAATATACATATATTATATATCTTATGGCGGTCTGAAGTTCTAAATAGTATAAGTGTGGATTTTTTTATAAAAATTTGTTCATCAGTTATTCCCTGTATAATTACATTTTCTGAAAATCTTTTAATGTAGTTTTCACAAGTTTTAGATTTGAATATCGAAAGTTCTGCGCCTGTATCAATTAAAATTTTGAATGTATTACTAATGTCTTTAATATAATATAGGTTTTTAGAATTTACAGTTAAGAGATTTTGATTTACATAAATGTTTGGTCTTTGGGTTGTTCGTTTTTATTGCACTTTATAGTTTGAATTTTGGTTGTCTCCGAATCTGGAGGGTGGTCTTGATGATCGAGGATGTGAAAATCCTGATTTGTGGTTTATTCTGTTAAATCGTTAGGGTCATGGAATTGATGAGCAGTGTCATCATATCCGTTATAGTTTTGATACGGTGAATATTCTTCGTAATAGTTTTGATTATCATACGGATGACCGATATCATCCGAGTAAAATTGTGGCATAACTTCATATTGATGAGCTGTATCATCATATTCGTTATACTCATAATAATTGTGATTCATGTGGTGCGTTTTCTGTTGGTTAAAATTAGGGGTTGGCCTAGGAAGTTGGCTTAGAATTAGGAGTAGTTAGGGTTTGGTTGCGATAAGACCGAAGGTCTATTTTGTTGAAATTGTTGATTTGGTTGAGGTCTGACATTATTAGCGTTAAATGGTTGACGCGGTTGAAAATTATTTGAATTTTGAGTAAAATTCGGTGTGTAATTTGGTCTAGCTAAATTCTGAAAGGTTGTGAAATTTTGTTGGTTACTTCTACATTCGTTAGAAGAATTACCAATTCTTTTACATTTACTACAAATTTTTGTATTTTGAAAATTTTTAACATTAGTGGGTGGTCTGTTTGTTTTATTAAATTTTTGCGTTTCAAAATAGGATAATTGTAATTCTCGTTTTATTCGGGCGACAGCTTGAAGCATATCACTCGGGTTACTTGCTCTATAATAGAACCTAATTTAGAGTCTAAACCTGTTAGTAATGTGTTTAACGTCATCGTTTCGATGAGACTATTTTGCGTAGTATTTTTGATCTGCGGTAAGCGGTTGTTTTTGTATTGCCGCGTGCATTTTTGCATTGTGAGTTTGTAGTCTAGAGACGAAGTTTAATGCTGGCTCATTGGAATTTTGATAAATTCTTTGGAAGTCCTGTATTAATGCCGTGAGATCTCTAGAATCTTCAAAATGAGTTTCCAGGAGGTATTTAATCTCATCCCAAGTGGATGGGTTACGAAAATTAATTAACTCGGCGGCTTTGCCTCTGAGCTTGTTTCTTACATGCAAAGTTAATAGAATAGATTGATTATCGATAGCCATATAATAAGTACATTCTACAGCATTGAGAAAAGTTTGAAGGAAAATTTGATTTCCATCAAATTCAGGAACTATAGCAAAAATTTCTGATAGCTATATGGTTCAATATGTTCTTCAGCCATTTTTTGGTTATTAAATTATCAACTATTTATATATATATATATATATATATATATATATATATATATATATATATATATATATATATACAGTGCTATTCAAAAGTCCCCTCCCCCCCCCCCTCTTATCTTTGGAACGATTATACATAAACTAGTGAAATTTGGTAACTGAATATTAAGGGTTGTAAACTTCCCTACTAGTGATGATAGATGACGTATGCGTTAAAGATGACGTCACAAGGTCATTGTGACCAATAATGGAACCCTATGGCAAGCGACACCTCTTTTAAAAGGTATCGAAAAAACCTATTCAATGATACTAATATTGTGTCTGTTTACGGCAGTTTTGACAACTGGCTTTCAAAAACCGCAAAGCTGTGATGAATTAAATCAGTTAATAATAAAATTTAAAATTCAAGCTCCGCCACTGGATAGTTGGATAGTAAATAATCTGACGTTTTTGCAAGTCTCCCCAATTTGATGTTTTTTTAGCTATCAAAGTTTTTATACATTTAATAATTTGTGTATTGTTGATCGAACGTTTAACTGTTTTAGTACCTTGTGGTAATTTTAAAATATTTGTACATTCAATAATTTGTTAAACTGTTGTGAGCTGAACGTTTAAGTGCTTCAAAAAGAGAAATGGTACGTGTTTTAGGTGATAAAGTAGCAGCGATCCTAATACTTGGTGAAACTGGAGAAAATATTCATGCAGCAGAACGCATTTTTAATGAAAGTTTTCCCGATCGCCCAGTTTCGAGGACTTATTTGAGAGAGCTTCTTCGTAAGTTTAAAACAACGGGTAGTATTAATGATGCAAAACGATCTGGCAGACCACAAATTTCTGATGAGAAAAAAATTGATATACTGGCAGATAATAATAATAATAATATTATTGTATTACTGGCGGCTAATAGTAAATCCTACTTCTTCAACAACTCAAGTTGCATCAACCTGTGAAGTCAGTCAAAGTACAGTGCACAGGGTGTTGAAAAAAAAACAAATTTCACCCATACAAATTAAAAATGGTTCATCAACTCTCAGACGATGATCCAGACCGAAGACTGCAATTTTGTGAAAATATGGAGACTAAAATTAACCAACAGCCAGACTATGTCAAAACAATTTGTTTTAGTGACGAAAGTACTTTCCATCTAAATGGAAATGTAAATACACAAAACGTGAGATATTGGAGTGACGCAAATCCTCACATGTTTCGTGAAATACATACTCAGTATCCCGAGAAGGTCAATGTTTGGGCAGGTATACTGGGAAACCACATCGTTGGGCCTGTTTTTTTAAATAGTAACTTAACCGGTGAGGTGTATCTGCAGATGTTGCAAAATGCAATAGAACCGTTAATCCTTGAAATTTTGGAAGATAATCAAGATGAATTCGACATTTTGGAAATAACATTCCAACAGGATGGTGCTCCTCCACACTATTACGGTGCAGTAAGACGGTATTTGGATGAAGAATATCCTGGTAGATGGATTGGACGACGAGGTTCAATGGAATGGCCGCCTCGATCACCGGACCTCACACGTTTAGATTTTTTTCTGTGGGGGTATCTTAAATCGAAGGTTTACGCCACTCAGCCTGACAATATTGATGTTTTAAAACAACGTATTCTTACAGAATGTAGGGCTATTTCCGCAGACACATTTGAAAAAGTACGAGAAGAGTTTTGCAATAGGATGTTTTAAAATTGGCGCCCAACGTGGAGCTTCATTACAAAATATATATATATATATATATATATATATATATATATATATATATATATATATATATATATATATATATATATATATATATATATATATACATATATATACATACGGGGTGTCTCACCAGGAACTGCATCGATCGATATGGGGAAAATTACGCACCAGAGAATTTTGAAAATTTGAGAAGATACTAATGCCAATGTGGCCAATTTAACTAAAATAATTATAAGCATCTGGCATTCCGGTTATACCGGAAGTCGACCAAGTTGCTTATTTTAAATAGAATATCCTATATATTTTAGGGTTTTCAAAAAGAGCATAAAATTATGAGTCAAGCACATGTAGGATACCCTATGCCTAAACCTAGCCGTTTTGGAGATATTTGAAATTTAAACAAAATTTTGACAGATGTAATGGTTTACAGTAACCTTTATAACTTTCTTCATGTAAAAGATACTAATTTTCTTTCTGGCATGTAGAAAGAATACAAGGAGAGCTGCACTCTACAATTGAATTACATTCAATAATAATATACCAAGTGTTCCATATTTTGAAAAAAATATTTAAGATTTTTTTAAAAACAACAATCAATATGTTATGCACTATAGTAATAAATACTATTTATCTTTTGTGTTTAACACATAATATAATATGTATATATGTATGTATTTGTATGTATAAAAGTTGAATGTATATACGTACATACATATGTGTGTAAATGAATAAATATTTTTATTTCTAGTCTAAAGTATATCTGTAACCTCCTAATTTTTATGGCAGTTATATGACACTGTACGTCATGTCATGTATATTTTATTGCGGTTACATAAGAAATAATAAATACCCCCTTCATTCGGACACTTACATATATACATATATATATATATATATATATATATATATATATATATATATATATATATATATATATATATATATACATATAAGAATCCTGAACTTTCTTTCTCCAGGATTATTCAAGATTATCTTTCATTTTGAAATATTTTCAAGGTCATACCACTATATTATTTCATTTTTTGATATCTGAGAAAATTTCATGAGTTCCATCAGGTTCCCTATACCTATTTTCAACTGTTTCTTAGATATCGTGATTCTTTTGAAAATTTTGAAAGACGTAGCTTTATTTTCAACACTGTGCCTTTTACCCATTTTCGACTGGTGCTTCTGGGCGCTTCTGGGGTAGACAGAAGCACAAGAATGGTACTTAATCAATGGTATGGTACAATACGAAATCCGCATTGACAATTAATTTATCGCAAACAGGGTGTCCAAAATTTGATCACCAAATATATCAAAGTTGAAAAACGTTATTTCAAATGTGACACCCTATATATTATTGGATGATCGGATGCAGAATTTGATTCTGCATCGATTCGCTATAACTTTCCCTATACCTATTTCCAAAGGTTTTCTTGATGAAACTCTAAAAGTCCTATCTAGTAAGCCTTGATTTTGACGGGAATTGAAACAATGTTGATTTTATGTCAAAGCAGTATCAGCTCACGAATTCGTGAGGTATCTACTTACAGTTCTAGTGATTTTGTTAGTTTTCTCAAGTATAGCTTATAATGAAGAATATTGAAGAATATTCCAATAACGATTTGTTAAATTTGTTTTAAATTAAATGGTGAATGTAGACGAATTGTTAGACGAACATGTAGACTTTTTAACGAACGATATGCGGACCTACCAACAATGACTTCCGGAAAATTCGCAAGAATCGAAGCTTGGTTTATGGCAAGTGGGAGTGTAAGGGCAACACGAAATCACCGAAAGCCCGTAATAGTAATGAAGATAACGAGGTGAATGTGTTGGCTTATTTTCAAGCTTATCCACGGAGTTCAACTCCAGCAGCAGCGCTGGGTATTTCAAGAGCATCAATCCACAGAATATTAAGAAAACATAAAATGCATTCTTTTTCTGAGATAATTGTACACGGGTTACGTCGTGGTGATGAGGCAAGACGAGTCGACTTTTGCGAGTTCATGTGCATAAAAATGCAAAAATCTGAGATTTGTTCAAAAAATTATGTGGACTGATGAATCAAAATTCAGCAGGCAAGGAATTATAAATCGCCGAAATAATCACTGGGCACATGATAATCCACACGTCATAAGGGAACATAATCACCAGGACCACTTTAGTTTTAATGTTTTTTGTTTAATTATGGACAATAGAGTGGCATATCAAGTGTACGATGAAAATTTGAATGGGACTAGATATCTGAAGATACTCATAGGGTTTTTTAGTGATTTCCTAAATGCTTTACCTCCACGTGACATAGCAAACTATTGGTATCAGCTGGTGCTCTAACACATTCCACTATAGCTGTACACCAGCAGTTGACCTTGATGTTTGAGGATCGGTGGATTGGCCCACAGGGAACCCATAGGAGCCCACAGGGATTGGCCCTGGAACTTGCCACTTAGATCACCCGATTTGACGCCCTTGGATCTTTACCTCTGGGGCCGTATAAAAGAACTAGTGTTCTCTAGGCCTGTACAAACTAGACAGGAATTATTGAACCTTTTTCACGATGCGTTTACTAATCTAAGTCCTGACGAACTTCGGGGGTCTGTTTCTTGAGGAATATATGACAGAGTTATCCAGTGTTTGAACCAAAATGGCGATCATATAGAACAATTATTATAATTTTACATTCATTTATTATTTGTTGTCATTATGTTCCAATTTTTTTATATTTTGCATTTGTTAATACGTTCTAAATTTTGTTATGTTCCTGTTTTGTTTTCATGTTCTAAGTAAAGTGAGTTTCTGTCGTTTCAGTCATGTTCATTTTGTTTCGAAAAATAAACGCTGTTTCTGCCAAAAATCACATTAAAATAGAAAATATGGATTAACAAGAAAACCGTTGGAAATAGGTATAGGGAAAGTTATAGCGAATCGATGCAGAATCAAATTCTGCATCCGACAATCCAATAATATATAGGGTGTCATATTTGAAATAACGAATATTTTTAACTTTGGAAATGATGTAATTGCTTATCAAATTTTGAACATCCTGTTTGCGATAAATTAATTGTCAATGTGGATTTCGAAAGTATCATTCTTGTGCTTCCGTCCACCTCAGAAGCGCTTAGCACCAGCAGAAAATGGGTAAAAGGCACAGTGTTGCAAATAAGGCTACGTCTTTCAAAATTTTCAAAAGAATCAAGATATCTAAGAAACAGTTGAAAATAGGTATAGAGAAACTTGATGGAACTCATTATGAAATTTTCTCAGGAATCCAAAAATGAAATAATATACCGGGTGTTCTATTTAAAATAAGGAAGTTACTGACGACTGCCGGGATAACAGGAAGTGGTATGACCTTGAAAATATTTCAAAATAAAAGAGAATCGTGAAAAATCCTGGAGTCCGAAAATTCAGAATTCTAAGTTTTTCTAACCACGAAAACTTCTAACGAACGGCTACCGTGAGAAACCCTGTATATATATATATATATATATATATATATATATATATATATATATATATATATATATATATATATATATATATATATATATATATATATTAGGGCGGACGAAAATGTCTGCGTACGCATTAGGTGTCTTATGGGATACATAGCAAGAGAAAAAAATCCGAGTGTCCTACGACAACTTCATTGGCTGCCGAAATGATCTTGAAAATTTTATAAAGAGGAGTTTTTCAAAAAATAAAAAATGCAGCTCTTATCTGCTTGTGCTCACCACATGGAGGTGGCTGCATATCGAGTTCCTACCCTGACCCTCCCGCCCCTACAGAAATTTATTTTCTTTGTGGTCTAAAACTTTCAAAAATTAATCATAATCATAGAAATCATGTTAGTGAAGTCTTCGTCTGATATTCCCATTGTCAAAGGGGGTTCGCTTATGGACATTCTGCCAATCAATTAAGTCCACATAATCTTCACAATCAAAATTTAGTTCATTCAATTGAAATATTCTAACGTCCTCTATTCTCGACGATGATTTTTTACATTTTAGAATCCTCCTTAAAGCCAACTCTCTAATGAATTTTCTGTCATCGGCTAACATTGTCATTAAAAGGTTTTCTGAATGGGCAATATACCCGTTCCTTTTTATTACAGGATCTATCACTTTTTTAAGTTCATCAAGGAGGAATCGAGATTTTCTAATTATGTTGATACTGTGCCTAGCCCCATCTTTACAAGACCAATTACATGTAATTTCAAACCAACTTACGGCATATACTTTAACTATAAATTCAGTTAATATTAAATTTGAAGGTTTTGAGATGGTTCCTCGGCAGCAACATATTACCTTAGAACCCTGTTGGCTATTGTAAGCCATCTGGCGTAGGACATTTTCCCAGGTGCTTTTGAAGCTAAATCTTCTCCCAAAATTCCGTTAGAGGTTCCCTGACACATCTCAAACATGTATTTTTGATCTGTACTTAGCGTTTTCACATCTATTGAAGGTAACATAGTCTCAACTTTTTTAAATTCTACCACTGGTAAGTTCTCACATGATTCTAGAGATTTGCCAATTTGCCCCGAAAACCTGTTTCTCCGGAAGTTTTTCCATCCAAATAGTTCATTAAGTGACGCAGTGGTAATACGTTCGTGTGAAGCAAACAAACTAACCACTGTAACAGCTTTTTTATATCCGATTCTAGACCTCGAATTACTCCATTTGTTGAACCGGTATTTACTACAGTTCCCTCACAACCTATAGCCACAATTGTGTTTACATCAGTATTTTTTTTTTTAAACTGAAGTATTGATGTTTTTTTAATTACTTTTACACTTCCAGACTTACATGTCCGAGATATTTTGATCTGGGTTCAGAAACTAAAGCATAATTTTCTTCGGTAACAGTTTCTTGATAGCACTTATTCCCTTTTTTTTTTCTTGGACCAAGGTTTTGTCCCTCCGCACATGAAAATAAATTGCCTGCACTTCTAGCGTATGGTTACCAAATTTTGTTGTTAGACTAGCGCGAATTTTAATTCTTTCTCTGCGTATCTTAAAATATAAATCACGTGCAATGTACAACGCACTTGCTCTAAGACTGAAACACAGGCGAGTGTCGGTTTAGTCACTGGCGTCGTAATTATAAATATATATTTACTTATTTATGATACGGATGCACTAAAAACTGTTTGAAAGAATTAATAAATGTCTATAATTTAATTTATTGGCACATAGTAACAAAAATTAAAATAAAAAAAATATATATAAGTTGAAAATGGTTTCGGTAACAGAAGATATTATTTTTGGGAACTTAATTTTTTTTCATTGATTCTAGCTTGTAATAGGCATATCTTAAGCATACAGAATTATTAAGTTTCAAAAGTTAAAAAAAAACACTCAGCCCTAAGAACCAAAATTTATAAAATTCCTCTGAATTCGTAGAAACTTTCTGTTGTTCATCTGCGGCAAATTCGGATATTTATCATTAAATATTCTACAAGTTCTGTTGATAATCTTATTGCACTGTCCATGAATAATAAACAAATCCATTAAAATTGCGTTTGTATAATTATTTTCTGCCATATTTGTGCTACAGCTATTCAAATTAAGTGCAAATACTAATTACTAATGTCAAATTTATTTAGAAAAATAGCATGTCTGTTGTCATTACAAAACGATAAAATAAAAATTTTATGGCCCACCCGTTATGACAACATACCAAAGGATATAATATTCTTGGAAGGGTTACAGAAAAGTGCCTATATATCGAAAGCGGTGCACATTAGGTATAGAGTACATTAACATTTTTAAATAGGTAAATGTATCACCTTTCCGAATTAGTAATAATATACTGGACATTCCATTAAAAAAAATTGACTCTCGTGTATTTCTCTAAGTCACTTATAGAATGCATTCTCTAACTCACCCTGTGTGATATTGGAAACACTTGATTAATGAAGAAGATGCCCCCAGGCCTTGCCTAGCCACAACTGAAAAATTATCTTTTAATTGCTGCGTAGGTAGGAGAAAACACGATTTACTGAAAGTAAAATTTTTGGCAATAAATTCAGAAAACAATAATTACCTCGATAACGGCTTGAGATAGATATAGGGACATATTAACAAAAGTTACTCAGAAAGAGACGACAATCCAAAAAATGTAAAAATATACAGGGTATTCTATTTAAAATAACGAAGATACTGCCGGTTTTACGTATAAGTGGCAACACCGCACTTTCGAAAATATTTTAGTTGCATAGATCATACTCGAATATTTTGGTAACCAAAGTTTCAAAACAATCGATATATCCGTTCTCCATATAAGTTTAATATTTCATCCGCCGTGGCTCACCCTGTATATATATATATATATATATATATATATATATATATATATATATATATATATATATATATATATATATATACGCGGGGTGTCTCCTAAAAAACGCCGCAAGCCATAACTCCGTTATTTATAATCTGATTTTAAAAAACAAAGAATCAAATGAAATGGCTCTAAATACACTCTCGAGTGATCATACTGCAGTGTTATTAAACTTTTTTTTTTCTTAAAGCGATAATCAACTTTTGTTTTTCAAATGGCAATATAGTTTTTTATTATTTACTATTATGCAGATTTCTTTTCTGAATCCAACGATGTATAACAAATGGACTTTTGTGAAACATTTGTCACAGAAAAATGGTGAAAATATTCGCCGATACCGCAATAGGCGCCCGGTCGCTTAATTGATGACAAACGTATTTTGACTAATCATCTGTGCCGTGGAAACAAAAAATAGTACAACAAATCGAGTAAATGTCATTTAAACTTCCACATCCCAGTTTTTTACATTATTTTGCTTTTGTGTGTCATAGTGTCATTACAGTAAGTTATTTTTTGCGAAATAAGTCAACAGTGCAGTATGGACAATAATCAAATATTGACGGATATGATTCAGATATACTTTCAGTGTAATCAGAATCGTGGTGCAGCAGTCCACCTTTATAGAGAGCGGTTTCCTCATAGAGACGTTTCAGAACCACGTAAGTTTGGAAGACTTGAAGAAAATTTAAGAAACTATGTGGCATTTAAGAAACCGAAACGAGAAGAACGCGAATTTAATCAAAACACGGAGCTCAATGTTCTTCTTAATGTTGAAGAAAACCCAAGAACCTTCATTCGGGAAATTTAAAATAATATTGGAGCTTCAAAACGAACTGTGAATTCAATATTGAAAAAGCACAAATTTAAGCCATACATACCTCATAAAGTACAGGCATTAGAGGAAAACGATAGAGAACGAGGACAACAATTTTGCCATTTGTATTTAAATTAAGTGCGACGAGGCCCACTTTTCCACTCTAAGATTATTTCGTCAGACGAATGTACATTTAGTGTCAATGGTATTTTTAATAGAAATATCCACCGACATTGGAGCCAAGAAAACCTAAGGATTATCGTCGAAACTAATTTTCAGGGAAGGTTTAGTATTAATGTGTGGTGTGGCATTTTGGGTAATAGATTGATTGGACCATTTTTCATAGATGGCACCCTAAATCAAGAAAAATATTATCAAATATTGACAGAACAACTTCAGAATTTTTTAGATGAACTACCTATTTCAGAACTCAATAGAATTTATTTCCAGCAAGATGGGGCTACCCTTCATAATGCCAGAATGAATACTATGTAATTGGCTAAACACCACATTTAATGAAAGGTGGATAGGAACTTATGGACTGATTCGATGGCCTGCCCGTTCTCCAGATCTTACTCCACTTGATTTTTGGTTGTGGGGTTATCTTCAAGATCATGTCTATTTTACCCGACCGGAAAATGAAGAATTCTAAGGCAAAGAATTATACGTGTGTGTCGCGAAATACCTCCCAATTTTATATTGAATGCGACCAATGCAGTATTCAGAAGATGCCAGGTATGTCTTGATTGTGCCGGTAACCAATTTGAGCAGCACTTGTAGGTTTGTAACTTTATTTGATTTCTAATTTGTTTCTTTAGTTGTTTCGAGTTAAACTTTGGTGCACTTCGTTTAATGTATTTCGTGTTTGATGCTGTTTAACTTTGTTTAATGTAGTTTCGTGTTTATCTTTGCATGTATTTAATCAACTTGTCTTTAATCGATCTTCATGTAATGTTTCTTATATAATTAAATTCTAATTCTGTTCTGGGTTTTATTCGCTTTGTTGTATTTTTTTTTGTTTTCCACGGCACAGATGATTAGTCAAAATACGTTTGTCATCAATTAAGCGACTGGGCGCCTATTGCGGTATCGGCGATTATTTTCACCATTTTTCTGTGACAAATGTTTCACAAAAGTCCATTTGTTATACATCGTTGGATTCAGAAAAGAAATCTGCACAATAGTAAATAAAAAAAAACTATATTGCCATTTGAAAAAAATAAGTTGACTATCGCTTTTCAAAAAAAATAAATAAATAAATAAAACTGCGGTATGCTCACTCTAGAGTGTATTTAATTTTTTGCTTTTTAAAATAAGATTATAAATAACGTAGTTATGGCTTGCAGCGTTTTTTAGGAGACAGCCTATATGTAGGAAAATAGTTTTATTTTCGTTTCTAGTTTATTTATTCACATATATTCCTTCCTCGTTACCTATTTCTTTTGATAAGTCCCTGAACGCGACACAGTGTTTCTGGATATTCGAGAAGTGAGTCGATTGGAAGCCTACAATTGAGGAAAGACGTTTCTAGTTTCTAGTATTTTTTTGAGTAAGACGTAAGACGGTTGTCCTGTGTAACAAAAAGTGCCGGTCACGTGTGCTAAGACGAGTGATTAAATGGGACGTTGCTTTAGAAATTATGTGTTTCTCTTATTTCAACATTGTGCTGTATATATTTAGTTCCTAGAATATATTGTCTATGTGTAACATTCAATCCGGTCTTGTTTATTAAATGATCCCTAGACCTACAAGAAAGCCTACAATTTTGGGGGCTCAACCGGAATATAGACAATAAAAGTAAAAAGAGTGGCGAAATAAATAAATACACTAGTGCACTAAAGACGAATAGAAAAAATCGAGCAAAACAAAGACAGTACGCGACCAGTGAACGGCAAAAATACGTAGTTTGTAATAAACTATAAAATAAAGCGTGGCAAAACTAAAATTATTGAACATTCATGAGTGTTGTGTTGAACATTATTTTACGTTGATACGTTCATAGACTTGTTTGTAACATGGATAGAATTGATCGCTGCCATTTTAGTCCGACAATTCAGCGATGGGCAGTGGAAAATGACTGGAATCGAGGGTTCGAGAGCCATAGCTGTTTTGCAGAGAAATTGTATCCTGTAAACTGTATTGCTAGTTGCCTGCTGTTTTTCTACCAAACCGTTAGCTGCGAATTCCATCGAGACTGGTACAAAAGAAGTAGGAAGGCAAAAGAGTAATTCTGTCGCAGGTGTAAATAATTAGAATTAATCAGAGGTAGGATGCATGTTTATTAACTTTGCTGAAAGCTGTTGTCCAGAGGCATCGTTTCGGTTAGTTTTTGAGGAGAGATATCCTGAGAAGCGAGCTAAGAGGCGTACCAGAGACTTTCGTGTATTTTAGAGAAATTTACAATACTTTAAAATTAAACATTTAGATGTTTGTTTATGCATAAAAGATTATTGTGTTATATTTCTTGAATATATTGTTTGTAAACGTACATATAATCACTCCACGAAGTAAATTAATTTGAATGTTCGTGGAATATAGCTTGCAGATAGTCATTTTTCTATATAGTTTAATTGATTTATTTTGGCTACTGTTTTCCGTGTTGCGAGATGCTGGATTAAGAGGGACAAAATAATTTAAGGCTATTTTTAAGATTTTGATTTTTCGATTTACTATCTAGAAGCATAGTGACGCATTCTCACAATAGTTAGGTTTTATAATTTTTTTTTAAAAGGAAATAAAACAAAATGGCGACGTTGGGTAACATTCCAAATATTGAGTATAATATTACCAAAGGTAATTTAAAAGCAGTGAAAGCATTACATCTCATTGCTTTTGGGGATGAAGGTCAACTCAGAAGGACGAGGAAAGCTTTACGTGAATTTTCCGGTTTCAATTTTAATAAAAATTCAAATGAATATATAACGAAGCTTGGCGAGGTTATTCGATTAGACGTAGCCGATTTGATTGCAGTTTATCATATTCTCGGCTTAGATTATTCCGGTTCAGAAGATGACGCGACGTGGCGGATCGCATTTGTTCCTTTATGATTAATTTAGAGGTGTGCGATAAAGACGAAGAAGATGAAGATGAGGACGAAAGTAATAACGAAGACGAAAATGAAGAAGACGAAGATAAAAATAGACAAGCGAATGATGGAAGATTAGCAAGACGCACTGATACGAACGGAAGAGTTGAACCATTTTCCTTAACATTTAGAGACGTAGAGGATAGCATTAGACATTTCTATGGAAAATATGATTATCCGGTGAAAAAGTGGATCGAAGATTTCGAAGAAATAGCTGAACTAACGGATTGGAACGACCTGCAAAAGTTGATATTCGCCAAGAAATCACTAAGAGGATTAGCAAAATTATTTGTGCAATCTGAAAAGGGGATTAAAACATGGTCCACGTTAAAGAAGCATCTAATTAAAGAATTTGAGGTCCACGTCAGTGCACACATTCATAAAATTCTAATAAACAGAAGAAAGAAGAGAGACGAAAACGTACAAGAATACGTACTTACGATGAGAGAGATTGGAAGTCGAGCGAATATTATTATACAATACAATACAAGCTGCTGTTATTATACAATATATAATTGATGGAATACAGGACGACACGTCAAATAAAGTTGTACTATATGGAGCCAAAACTTTTTCACAGTTTAAGGAGAAAGTGAAAATATACGAGAATATTGTGAAGAGGAAACCTATAAGTGACCAGATAAGTAGACATTCTACATTCAAGGGAAGAAAAGAAGAGAAAGTATATGTGAAGAGAGAGAGAGAAAAAGTCGAAGTTTGCTATAATTGTGGGGAAAAGGGCCACTAGTCCAAACAGTGTCCTCACAAAAGTAAGGGTACTAAATGTTTTAGTTGTGGTAGATTTGGTCACATATCTGTGAAATGTCCCAAAAAACAGACGACGATGCCAAACAGGGATGTCAAATCTAGCACATCAGCAGACGTTAATACTATGGAAGTAGTTCCAAAGAATTCTATGAGACTAAGGATTGGAAATGTTCAGTTACTGGCGTTGTTCGACACCGGAAGTGACATAAGTGCAGTTAGAGAAGATATTTTTAAAACATATTTCCCTGACATCCAGTTAGCTAAAAATGTTATAACTATAAAGGGAATAGGAGGAAGCAAAGTGTCGACCCTTGGATCGTTTTGCAAAAATGTTATGGTAAATGATGAGGACTTTATATTGATGTTCCATGTTATTCCCACAGATGCGACTGGCTTTAGAGCTATAATCACTAGAGCAATCTATTAGAGCAGGCTGAAATCAGCATGAGAGAAGAGGGTATAGTAGTATACAAAAAAAAATAAAACGAACTTTATGATGGAAATTACTTTGAGTAACGACGCAGAAGAAGAAGAATTGGACTTAGAACATATTACGGATTTAGAACAAAAGGAAGCTGTGAAGACGCTTATTACAAGATTACGAATCTAAAAAGACTAATCCACGGATGTTGCAATGAAGATAGTTATGAAAAATGAAGAGTCGATATATCAACGACCTCGACGATTATCAGTACCTGAGAAAATAGAAGTTGAAAATCAATACAGGAATGGTTAGATGACGGCATAGTTAGAAATAGTTCTTCAGATTTCTCGAGCCCAATTGTATTGGTGAGAATGAAGAATGGGAAGATACGAATCTGTTGTGATTATAGAAGGATTAATAAGAACATCGTAAAAGATCGCTTCTCCCGTTGCCATTGATAGATGTTTTAGATAGGTTGCAACCTACCCAGGTTTTCAGTACAATTGACCTCAAAAAATTGGTTTTTCCATTTAGCAGTAGAGGAAAGCAGTATCAAATATACTTCTTTTGTGACGCACAATGGTCAGTATAAATTTTTGAAATGTCCGTTTGGGTTATGTAATAGTCCAGCCGTATTTCAGCGATTCATTAATCACATATTTAGACCTCTAGCGATGGCTGGAATCGCCATATATTGTATGGATGATGTCATTATACCCAGAAAAGACGAAGAGGAAGGAGTAGAAAGACTAAAAACAGTATTAGAAACAGCAAGAGACCATTGCTTTGAAATTAATAAGAAGAAATGCCGATTATTGAGAAGGAGAGTAGAGTTTTTAGGCTTTATTATCCAAGAAGGAACAGTTCAGCCATCTGCAGAGAAAACTACTGCTATACGAAAGTTTATAGTGCCTACGACTCACAAACAGGTGCAGTCTTTTCTCGGATAGATGGGCTATTTTCGGAAATTTATTTCTGCGTAAGCAATTATTGCGAAGCCTCTGAGTGATCTATTGAAGAAAGATCAACCGTTCATATTTGGTGAAGATCAGCAGAAGTCCTTCGATGAACTTAAAATACTACTCACGTGCGAATCTGTTTTATATATTTTCCAACAAGGGTGTGAGACTGAACTTCACACAGATGCTAGTAAATACGGATACGGTGCGTGTCTAATGCAAAGATCAGACATTGACTTGAAGTTTCATCCTACTTACTATATGAGTAAGAAGACAACGCCTGCCGAGGAGAAATATAATAGCTATGAATTAGAGGTACTAGCCGTTATTCAAGCTGTGAAGAAATTCCGTGTGTATTTATTAGGAATTAAATTCAAAATAATAACAGACTGCTCTGCCTTTCAGAAAACGATGAATAAAAAAGATCTAACAACCAGAGTAGCCAGATGGGCGCTGCTGTTGGAAGAATACGACTATACCATAGAATATAGAAGAGGAACCTGTATGCCACACGTAGATGCTTTAAGCAGATCTCCTATGATGATGACTTTAACTGAAGAAAACGGATTAATCAAAAGAATTCAATTGGCTCAGGATAAGGATGAACATATAGTAGCTTTAAAAAAGATATTAAAGGCGGACGAACAGTATGAAGATTATTTTATGAAGCACGATATTCTATATAAATATGAAAGCGGGCAAGAATTATTGGTAGTTCCTAAAGCCATGCAAAATGAAGTGACAAGGAAAGCGCATGAAAATGGTCATTTTGGTGTTAAGAAAACCGAAGTGATGATAAAGAGGGATTTCTATATAGCGAAGGTGAAAGAGAAAGTCGAAAATTACATTAGAAACTGTATACCGTGTATACTAGGTAGTAGGAAAGAAGGAAAGAAAGAGAGTTTCTTACATTCTCTACCAAAGCAAGAGGGCCCACTACATACCTATCACCTCGATCATTTAGGTCCGATTCCCTCGACCAATAAAAATTATCAGCACATCTTGGCCATTATCGATGATTTTTCAAAGTTTACGTGGCTGTACCCGACAAAATCTACCACATCAAAGGAGACGGTGAATTGCCTGGTAAAGCAACAAAAAATATTCGGTAACCCAGCACGAGTTAAAACTGATAAAGGGACTGCCTTTACAGCCAATGAATTTAGGGATTATTGTATTGCTGAAAATGTAAATCATGTGACGATAACTACTGGCATAGCCCATGGCAATGGCCAAATTGAACGAGTACATCGAATCGTAATTCCTGTTTTAACTAAACTTGCCATCCACAATCCGACGAAATGGTACAAGTTTGTTGATCGTGTCCAAAGAACGTTGAATTCGACATATCAAAGAAGTATCACTAATACACCCTTTGAAGTATTAACTGGCGTCCCGATGAGAAATAAAGAAGATACAAGGATAAAGGAGTTCATTGAGGAAGAAGCTTTAAAAATGTTCGATAAACACAAAGAACAATTAAGAATTAATAGTAAAAAACAGATATTGAAGGTACAAGAGGAAAATAGAATGACATATAACTTAAGAAAGAAGAAAGCAAGAATTTACAGTAGGGGTGACTTAGTAGCCATAAAGAGAACCCAGTATGGAACGGGATTGAAGGTAAACAAGAAATGTCTTGGACCATACGAAGTACTAGTATGTAAGCCAAGTGAACGTTACGATGTCGTAAAAGTGGGGCATCATGAGGGGCCAATGAGGACCTCCACGTCCGTTGAATTCATGAAGGGATGGGTGGAGAATGATGACACTGAATCCGAGGCAGATTCTTAGTCGGATGGCCGAGTTGTAGGAAAATAGTTTTAATTTTTGTTTCTAGTTTATTTATTCACATATATTCCTTCCTCGTTACCTATTTCTTTTGATAAGTCCCCGAACGCGACACAGTGTTTCTGGATATTCGAGAAGTGAGTCGATTGGAAGTTGCCAATTGAGGAAAGACGTTTCTAGTTTCTAGTATTTTCTTGAGTAAGGCGTAAGACAGTTGCCCTGTCTAACAAAACCTGCCTGTGTAACAAAAAGTGCCGATCACGTGTGCTAAGACGAGTGATTAAATGGGACGTTGCTTCAGAAATTATGTGTTTGTCTTATTTCAACATTGTGCTGTATATATTTAGTTCCTGGAATATATTGTCTATATGTAACATTCAATCCGGCCTTGTTTATTATATGATCCCTAGACCTACAAGAAAGCCTACATATATATATTATATATATATATATATATATATATATATATATATATATATATATATATATATATATATATATATATATATAGGGTGAGTCTTTAAGGTATACATATATTTTACCAGCGGTGTATTTGGGCACATGGAGCATTATTGTGTAGTTTTTTTCTTAAAAAAATAATGTTTTTTTATTTGTAAATTTTGACTTAAATCACTGTCACATGTTGGTTACCGCTGATCAAGCATGCCGACTGCCGTTAATATTCTATCACAGAAATGCGTTGTTGTCAGCTTGTCACCAATTTCTCACAAATTGGAGAAAATATCTGCCTTACAAATTTGTATTTTTAGAATATCAAAAATACATTTTTATTTTCTTTAAACTTCTATTTTAATTGGTAAATTAAAATCAACATATTTTTACACCACATTGAGGTATTGCTTTGGCGCGTTACTTTTTTGATAAGTGGGTTGTTCGCCTGTAGCCATGACCCCACTATGAATTTTTATAAATGCGAAAATGCGAAAGCAACAAATGATATTTGAAAAACAAGCAATTGTAATTACAAAGATATGCCAACATACTAATAATAAAAAGTAAAAACATTTTCAAGAAATAAAAATTAATAAACACTCACCTGAGCAGGAACTAATTGATCCACTTTATATTTCACTCCACTTCCCTTAATTTCACGTCACTTCACTTAACTGTGCGTCACTTCACCTCACTTTACAACCGATCCAATAAGATTATTCACATGACTTCATTTTGTAACATTATTTTTTCCTGAGCATACTCCTTAACCATAATAAAATCACAAAAACTGTTCCAAATGACCATTATTTTGTATACATCCTCGTGTTCTTCTCACCAGCGATTCACGAATATTTTGAAACAGCTGTGGATCATCTCTTATTGTATTAGCTGCGTTTTCAATTCGTTCTTGCAGTTCTTCAATTGTATTAACTGGTACGGCATAAACTATACTATAAAAAATAATAATGCAATAATACAGTATAACCATAATGTTCCAGTAGTTCATTATGTAACATATATTTTGTGTTTTGATTAATTAGCTCATATAATTCGGGTTTTATCACTGTTGGCCCATATGAAATGTTGTAGCCATTTCACAATATCTGCCATTTTTGTTCCTATTGTTGGTTATTTTTCAATGGCATTGTTGTAGTAGGATGCATTATCAACAACCAAAACTGACCGTGTTGTAAAATGTGGGATTACTTGACATTCAAGCCACTTCTTAAAGTTTTCGGTGTTTGTATCACCATGATACTCCCTGCTCTTCACACCTTAAATACAATATTATATTTTCACATGTTTGGAATCTAGAAAATATCATACCTGATTTAAATATTAATAAGGCACTTTCCACACAACCATTTTAATTGCCCACATGAATAAGAATCAGATCCTTTCCCTTAGATATGGGTTCATTTAAACCTAAAGAACTGCCACCTGTCTTTTCGTACGATGTACGAACTGTGAATATAAGTTTTATCTAATATAAATATTTGATTCTTCTCATAATCAGTCATATGTCATATGACTGATATTTCATAAGAGCTTTTTCTGTTATCACTAGCTTTTTTCCACCTGTAAGGTAGAAATTCAAATAATTTATCTTCATATGCAGATCCTTCGAATGTTCTTGCTAGTAGTATATAATTTTGCAACTACTCTGTGCTTACTAGGTTAATGGAACTATAACAAAGTACAAGTATATTAACAAAATAATACTTACTTATGCTTAGTTGACAATAATGTATTCTTCATAAAAAATACTACTAAATCGCATAGAACTACTAGGTAACTGAGTTCTCCTTAATTATAAATATAAATAAATTGAAGTATAATTTACCTCAAGTCCATTTTTCTATGAAAGCCTCGCAAGGGACTAATTTTGCCATGGAAAGGTAAACCAGTTTTTCTGATTTTAAGCACAATATCTGTGTGAACAAATCTAGCAGTCAATAAAAATCTCTTAGGAAATATTTTGCAGTTAGTACAAACCTTTTACAGTAGGCCTTCTCTTCCCTATTATATAAAATTCCTGAATTACCTTCTGCAAACATTTTTCAGTAAAATTATGTACGACTATGTATGTACGAATACGATTTTGTGCTTGGTATATTCCTTTTTTCTTTGGAGAAGAAAAGGAGGTACCTGAATCTATCACAGCACCTTCTTTGAGTACCTGTTGATAGGAATTTTTTTAATTTCTGTTGTGGCTAACATTCTCTTCGAATGTTTACTTTATTCTTGGGATCCTTCTTCATACATGTTATGACATTACTTATTACTTCTCGGGAACAGTTATGTAACACCTTTTTTGTTGATTTCTTAGTCACATCCATTTATCTGCAATTTGATAGTGAAGTGACAATATGCATGTGATACATATTTAATCTCTACATAAGTGTATGATTTAGAAATAAAAACTAATATTTACCCATTAAAACGTTCGCTACCAAGGGTATTTAAGCAGTACGTCATCACAGACCAGGGGTAAATTTCTTTGTTTTTGTCCAGTGTTGTGGGTTTTGGTGTTCACTGGGTATCTTAGAAACTCAAATTCATAATAAAAGTAATTTTTTTAAGGCTGTCACATATTTGTGACGCTGGTCTATAGCAAATATTATGTATAGACCAGGGTCACATATATGTGACAGGCTAAAACATTACGGTTTTATCTAAGTTTTATTCAAAAATACAAAACTTACAAAATATTATGTCTAAATGATGATAAGGTAGTTTTATGGCTCATTTTGGGCGTAGTATTCTCTAAAACATGGTTCGATGCATAGTCCGATTGCTTGGCCGTTATTTTGGCACCCAATGCACGTAAAAAAAGTTGCGGATCTTTTCTTTTTTTGAGAACATACACGGCATCTCAACCTTTTGGCTAATTTTTTGGGAAAATGAGTGTTTGCAGGTGCTTGTGTGCTCGTAGACGCCTGAGCATCAATCTGGAGAAGGCCCAAAACAATATATTCACGGAATTGTAAATACGTTTTTTTCTTGTTGTATACAAAATTATACAGCCAGCATGCGTTCCAGATTGACACGTCTAGGAAATGGAAAAATATTTTTAGGTACCACCGTCCATATTTGCGTGGCGTTAAATAGTAAGAAACCATTTGGTCGCACCTGTCAATCCCTGACATGTACAAATTATAATCAGTTATGGTAGATGGTTTGGTCTTTTTATTTCCTCTTTTATCTGTAACGTCACCCATAGCCGCTTTGTGTTTAGTAGAAATGACCAAAACGTCTCTTTTATCTTTCCATTTCTGTACGAGAACATTACCTTTTCTCCTAAAGACAGTTTCTCCTTTTTTTAGTTTACTTGACACAACTGTCAATGGGTTTCCTTTGCGATTTTTTCTAAGAGTGCCAACAATGTGAGTTTTATCTTTGTGTAAAGGCTTGGCTAAGCGGACACCATTGTAAAAATTGTCCATATAAATAGTATGACCTTTTCCTAGGTAATCTTTAGCTAACTCGTAAACAACAGAAGCAGCATGCCCATTTTCGTTGTTGACAGTTCCTCTCCCTGTATAAATTAAACATTTAGCAAATAACCGTCTGGCGTACATAATTCGTAAAGCTTTATTCCGTAGTTTGCCTTTTTATTCGGGATGTATTGCCTAAAACTGAGGCGTCAGCGCCATAACACTAAAGCTTCGTCCAAAGATAGATTTTCGCCAGGATAATAAATGCTTTGAATATTGCGCAAGATGTATACCACGACTTGGTAAATCTTGTGTAATCGGCTAGAAGTATCGTCTCTTGAGCCATAAAAACAAAGATTTCGAAGTATTGTCTCAAACCTATTTCTTGACATAACTTTGCCAAAGACAGAGTGTTTGTAAATAATATTATTGCTCCAATAAGACTTTATACTGGACATTTGGACATTTCCCATAATGATGCACAGCTCCAAAAAACGTTTTTTTTTCTTCCGGCGTCGTTGGCGACCATTTTTTCATATTTGAACCGCGATATAAGTTATTTGTATTTATAAGCGAACTAACTCGATCATTTTTCCAATCACAAATTTTGTTGACTAGCTGATCATCAAATATCATCGAAAATATATTAATGGGTAAACAATCAGGGGACATATTTATTTTCAAACCTGGTTGCTCACTGAAAGTATGTAGTTCGGGATCATTATTTGTTTCACTCCATTCGTCGTCAGAACTACTGTTACCGTCAGTTCCAGGTATACCTTGAGGTACATTGACGTCACAATTGGCCGTTGTAGATCCGTTTTCTGATGCTGATGATGAGCTGCCCACGTCTGAATTTTCTTCGTGAGGAGGACGAAAACTGCTACCTGAATCTTCGAAAGGTTCTTGAGCGTCCATTGATTCATCGCTAACATCGTCTCTCATTATCTTTTCGACTTCTTCTTGCAATTCGCATTCCTTCAGTGGTCTATTGTGAAATCTAGCCATTATCTAATAATATATTTTATGTATATTTTTCATGTGTATATTGGTATATAACGACTTAAAACTACGTGACCTAAAGTATGACAAACTAAAGAATAGCCACTTGAAATATGCAAGGAATGTGTAGTCCTGTTCATATATCATAGAGTCTGCACGTGTGCCGAATTATTATTTCAACGGCTTATTATTTACACATTTAGGTACTTGTTCTCTACACCCAAATCTCTTCAGCGTGTCGCACGTCTATGGAATGTGAGTAATGTTTGCATCTTCCCCGCTTCGTTGCGGCAATTCTTTAGTTTGCCAGACTATAGATAAGAAATCAGTGGGGTTTAGACGCATGTTGCATGAAATCAAATAAGCCACTGTCTCCGTATAAAGTCACTGTATATTGGTATAGCCCTCGTTGAGTGAAGGAAATGCGATAAACCCTAATGCAATAAATCAAGACAACATTCATCAATAAATCAATCACAACCATTTACGATGGAATGATGTTTATTATTTTCTAAATTCAACAAAGCAAGATTTACTAATTATTTTTTATTACTAGTGTTCAAACACACCTAAAACATGCCTAAAAATATTAGCTTACCGTCCTCTGTGTATTTATTTCACTATAAAACGCATATATTCTTGCTTGAAATCGGTAAACACTTTCACACGTACAACATAAATAATAAACATAACCTCATACTTCGCACGTGGCTACAATCCTGAGACAACTTGGCACAAATGTGTGCCAGACCTTGTTATAGACCATACCGCATCCAACAACCCGCTACCACAGACCGCGGCAAATGGAGTTATATTTGAATTGCGTTAAACCAGCGTCACACACTTGTGTCGGCGGTCCCAGGTAAAATTCCAGCTGACACATATATGTGACGCCTGGTAGCGAATGTGTTAAAGACAATTTCTTTCAATTAAAATTAATTAAATGATAATGAAAAGTTATGAAATCTGCTTGTATGTAAATTCCCATAACCTATAAAACGTACTTTGCTGATACTTCGCTACTTACTCTAACTGGTGATCAAAGTTGAAAAATATCAAATATAATAGACTAAATAACAACAAAAAAACAACTCAAACAATATAAATGATAACTATTAAATTTTAGGTAACATTTTAAATCTGTAAGTTACACTGTCAAACCGGTCAAACCTGAAACATCTGACAGAAGCTATTAAACCATGTTATGTTACTTTCTAGACTGGTCAAGAAAATACAATGTCTTCTAGGCGCTAGAATGCACCTATAAACCTATAACTGAAAACACGTTAACAAACCGTTGAATGTAAACATTGCAAGTAAATTACGAAAATCGTAAAAAATAGCATGTGTTGTGATGATTTTAATGTATAATGTGTATAAAAGAAGTGTTGTATCATCATGTACTTACATTAATATTAGGTATCCATGTAATGTAAAATGCATGTTATTTGATAAGGAAAAATAGTGTTATGTGGGAAAGTTGAAAATTCGTTTTCTCGAAAACTGTATCCGACCGCCAAATGCTGAAACCAGATGCCTATTCGGCGCCCTCGAATTTGGTGAGAATTTGAGAGTTTTACGCTAATGTAAATAATTAAAGAGGTCTTGTAATTGTGGTATAACCTTCGTAATTCAACGGCCCTTCTGAAACTTTTTATACAAGTTTGGAGGTAAGAAGCTAAAAATATTTCTACTTCCGTATTTCATAATTTTGTAACGTAAATTAAGTACAAAATAGCTTTTAAAACGGCAATATTTTACCTGCTAAAAGTGCATATCACATCTCAGCTCTATTTATTCCACGTTATTTGCAATAAAATCAATTTTTTGCCATTTATTTGTCAACTAAAAGAAGAAAATGTAAATGTGGAGATTTGGCAATATTGCCTGCTATACATCTGATCAAACTTGTATCATGGATATAGTGGATACAACAAATAAGTAGCTCTCAAAATGTTGAGCAAATTTTTCTACATATTAAAAATTCAGTAACTCCGTTAATAAGGCCGATATTAAAAAATGGTTTTCACAATAATCATTTACTAGGTGTAGACATTAAGTGGTTAAAATATATGTAAACCTTAAAGACTCACCTTATATATATATATATATATATATATATATATATATATATATATATATATATATATATATATATATATATATATATATATACATATATATATATATATATATATATATATATATATATATATATATATATATATATACATATATATATATATATATATATATATATATATATATATATATATATATATAATTATATAATGTTACTAGTAGACTGTTATATTTATTTTTAGTCAGCATTCCTAGAAAACATATAACATAAGGTTAAATAGAACAAAGAACAATTGCCATTATATGAAAATACTGACTGTACATCCACCGAGTCTATATATATAGGTGAATGTACAGCGGGAACCCAGTTTAGATTAGTTTTTATCTTTGTATAATTAAACTATCTAATAAAGTGCTACTGAAATATTTCGGCGTTGAAGTTTATTTTTGGTGATCAAATCAGGAAAGAAAGTTAACTGGCGCAGTCGGGTAGGATTGTCATCACAGGATCGCTGACATTGTGCGAAACTGGTGGGCTCCAGATCCTTTAGAAGACAACGATCCTACATCTCAACGTTCAACCCCGCTCAGATCGACCAGGAAAAACCCAAGTAAGTCCGAGTATTTCCTAGTACTGTCCGTACCTTTCTGTCTTTGAACAAAGTTTAAGATAGTCGTGGTACAACCCTAGTAAGAATCATTGAAATAGTTATTCTTTGACTAGGTATAATTTGTGATTTAGCTAGGTAGGAATTTCGTTTTATCTGACATTGATAGGACTTAATTTATTAGATTAAGAACAAATTACAAGAAACAATTTCGCAATTTTTACATTACATTACGCAACAATTTTAGTATTAATTTTCTTTTTTAATGAGTAGACCTTACCCAACTACTGCGCCCAGACAATTAAGTAGAGTTAGAGAATTAGAATTAGAACACGAACGTATCGACATGGCTCAATTAGACCTTCAAAAAGTTAAAAATCTTGTTGAATTTATTCCAAATTTTGATGGAGTTGAGTTAATGTTACAGAACTTTTTTGATGCTGTAGAAAATTTATTAGAAGCCAATCCTACTAATGAACCTTTTCACATTAAAATTATGTTAAGCGCAATAAAAAATAAAATTAAAGGTAAAGCTCGCATTCTACTTTCTAGTCGTCCCGATATCGTGACATGGCCACCAATGAAAAATTTATTTATTCAAAATTTTAGTGATAATAGAAATATTTTAACTTTAGAGCAAGAACTTCAGTATATACGATATAATCCAAAAGAAACGCTTCTAAATTTTGGCAACCGATTAATAGAATTAAAATCTAAATTAATTACTAAAATACAATTATCGAATATTTCCCCTGAGGAAAAACGTGGTCATATTAGCCTCTACGAAAGGCAAATATTTAATAGATATAAAATGAATTTACCAAATAATTATGAAACAATTTTAAGAAATAATCCAACGATTTCATCACTTGAGGCTGCTATCTCATTCATAGATGAGCAGGTAAAATATGACGAATATAAAAGATTATCATTAGGATTACAACAACAACCTCTCACAAAATTTTCAATCAAATCAACGTTTTCAAAATTTCCAACGAAATTACAATAATCAAAATTTTGGTAACAGATCCCAAAACTTTTATTCAAATCAAAATTTCAATGCTCAAGGGAATCCTAATCAATATAGGTCACAACAATTTCCCTCGCAACCTATACAGGTACAACATAAACCACTTAAGCAAAATTTCAACACAAGTGCGCAAGTTTCTGGTAAACCCCAAACTTCATATAAACCAACACCAATGTCCGGTATCTCTACTATCAAACGCCCTCAAATGCGACCTTAATCACATATTACAACTCGACCAAATTTCCGTACATTCGACCAAACCCCACAACATTGTGTCTCCGAAGAACTATATAACTACGAAGACGAGCAACCAGAAGAGAACACTGTATTTCCTCAATATGACGTTAATGAACCTACTTCTGACGAAACTACATACCAATATAACGAATAGAATCTTCATTCCGAAATTCCAGACGACGAGATCCCCCAAGAAGAAACATTGACTGAATATTTTCGGAATACAGTAACTGCAACAGATCAGACATAGACCATAATGCTTTTCTAGCTGCCCCACTTGCTTATATTCAAATTAACGACCCGCCAATGAAATTATTAATTCATTCTGGTTCTTCTAAATCCTTAATACGTCCCGATATCATTGAAAAACATTTTCCCGAAACAATTTTTAAAGAAAATTCCACAATTAAAACATGCCCAGGTCAAAAACAAATCCAGTTCTGTGCAGAAATTCCTGCATTTCCGGAACTAAATTCTAATGAGAAAATAAAAATTATTCTATTCGATTTCCATAATTACTTCGACGGTCTAATAGGCTTAGACGTTATTACTAAATTTCATATTATTTGTGATTTATCAAACCAGGTATGCTATGGAGATAATTTTCAAATTCCCCTTTATTTTCGAGATCCCCATGATATTGCTAAACGCATCACAATCAATGCTTTTGAAATTCTTCACACCATTATTCCAATTAATATCCCAACAGGAGACGTTTACATTCCTGAACAAAATTCTGGAAATCTTAAAATCCCTCCCATTGTGACAACAGCTGAAAATAACCAAGCTTTAGTCGAAATTCATAACCTCTCAAATGAAACAGAAACTATTTATCTTGAAGACCCTACTACTGCTTATTCTCTGCAGTATTTTGAAACAAAATCCGCTTTTCAATCTCCCTTACAATCTAACACAGCTCAAATTAAGCGCAGCGATATTTCTAAATTTATTCGTACCGATCATCTTAATGTCGAAGAACAACAACAATTAATTTCCCTTTGTAAAGATTTTAAAGATGTGTTTTTACTTCCTAATCAATCTCTTTCATTCACAAATGACGTAAAGCATAAAATCTATACTCGTTCATATCGATTTCCGCATGTCCATAAACAAGAAATACATGATCAAATCCGTAAAATGTTAATTGAAAAAATAATTAGACCCTGTTGTAGTCCCTGGAGTAGCCCTGTATGGCTTGTACCGAAAAAACTTGATGCTAGTGGAAAGCAAAAATGGCGATTAGTCATTGACTATCGCAATTTAAACAAAAAGACAATCGACGACCGTTACCCACTCCCCAATATTACAGACATTATAGACAAACTTGGACGATGTAATTATTTCACTACTCTTGACTTAGCGCAAGGCTTTCACCAAATTGAAATGGATTCAAATTCTATCGAAAAAACAGCTTTCACAGTTGAAAATGGTCACTACGAATACCTTCGTATGCCTTTTGGACTTAAAAATGCACCCGCGACATTTCAACGCGTAATGGATAACGTACTCAAAGACCTTCAGCATAAAATTTGTCTAGTCTATATGGATGACGTTACCATATTTTCTACATCCCTTCAAGAACATATTCAAAATTTAAAATTAGTTTTTGAAGCTTTTCGAACATACTCTCTAAAAATTTCTCTTCATAAATCTGAATTATTAAAAAAGGAAACTGCTTTCTTAGGACACGTTATTACTACAGAAGGCATTAAACCAAATCCTGACAAAATTAAAGCCATTAAGCGATTGCCCATTCCAAAAACTGCAAAAGAAATTAAATCATTTTTAGGACTTGTTGGATATTACCGTAAATTAATTGATAATTTTGCAAAACTCACAAAACCTTTAACTAAGTGTCTAAAGAAAAATGAAAAAATTATTCACACCCCTGAATTTGTTGACTCTTGTGAAAAATGTAAGAATATACTTACCAATGAACCTTTATTAGTATACCCAGACTTTACAAAAACTATTGAACTTACAACTGACGCAAGTAATTTCGCAATTGGAGCCGTTCTCTCCCAAGACAAAAAACCAATCGCTTACACATCTCGAACTTTAAATCCCGCGGAAGTTAATTATAGTACAATTGAAAAAGAACTTTTGGCAATTGTCTATGTAGTAAAATATTTTAGACCCTACCTCTTTGGTCAAAAATTTATAATATTTACAGATCATAAACCTCTCCAATGGCTTTTTTCATTAAAAGACCCACAGTCACGCCTTGTACGTTGGCGATTGAAATTAGAAGAATACGATTACGAAATTCGTTACAAAAAAGGTAAAACCAACTTGAACGCAGACGCACTTTCTAGAATCAAAATTGACGAAACGTATGCCCTTGACGATGAACTTTCCATGATCAATAACCCTAATACAGAAAATCAAGACGATCGATCTGATTTTCTTGAGAACTTAGACAATCTTCCTAATATAGACTCTGAAAATAATTCAGATCCTGAACTAATACTTGACAACCTTCCAAGTCCAGATCCTGAACGTCTTGAGAATTTTCTTAATGTCCTATCGGACGATACACAACACACAGCACACGAAAACTCTGTTTGTGCACCACATATTACAGAAAAACTTGTCAGCTCTTTTAGTCTGCAAATTATCATTACTGAATCAAACACTCTTGCCGCACGCTTCTTACCCTCGCTAGAAAAACCTTTCAACAAAACCCGACACATTCTAACACTTCATACTAGTATATATGATGATGAAATCTTTCTTCATCTTAAAAATTATATCAACACCACAGACAACAGTTGCCTCTATTTTCATAGCAAAGCTATAAAAGAAAAAACACTCCGTGTACTGAGAAATAAATTCAGTCCCCTTACTAAAATTGTAATCTCAAATTCCTACGTCACTGATCTGTTAGAAGATCGTGAAAAGATTAAAGAAATAAAATTTTGGCATGAAACAAAAACTACACACCGAGGTATAAATAAAACGACCAAACGCATTTCAACAAAATTCTATTGGCCTAATATGTCTAACGATATTAATCGTTATATAAATCTCTGCGACGCTTGTCAACGCGCAAAATATGATAGAAATCCTCAACACATTAAATTGCAACATACTCCAACACCTACTAAACCTTTGGATATCTTACATATCGACCTTTTTCATATCCAATCAGAAATTTATCTTACTGTTTTAGACCCATTTTCTAAATACAGACAAGCGATTAAACTTCCTTCAAAAAACGCAATTGATATTGTCCAAGCTCTTATTCAATTCACTTCCTATTTAGGAACGCCTTCCCAAATTATTGCCGACGCTGGCAAAGAATTCAACAATCTTCTTCTCAAAGAATATTGTTAATTGTACGGCATAGAACTTCACATAACCTCCATTAGAAACTCCAACAGTAACAGTCCTGTTGAACGTTTCCATTCCACTCTTCTTGACTCCCTTCGAACATTAAAAATCGACCATCCTAGTAAGCCATTAAGTTATCTCGTAACTTTAGCCGTTTCTTGTTATAATAACTCAGTACACTCAGTTACAAAACTGACTCCTTTTAATGTTATATTTTCCCATCTTGACAAAGACAATTCACCCACGTTAAGTGAGGCCAAAATTACCCAAGACTACATTGACGCAACGAAAAACATTGCAAAACAACTCTTTCAAGCGGTACAAAGTCGTATCGAACATCAAAAAGCTCAAGTACTTTCTAGGCGTAACACAAATTTAGATGACCCCCAACCTGTAGGTATATCATCTCAAGAATACCTAAATATAAAAACTCCACGTGACGCTAAAATAAAACCAATATTTAAACGTGTCTCAATTCATAAAGACAAAGGTCGCACTGTCGACACATCTGCCGGAACTTTTCATAAAAACAAAATAAAAAAGAAACAACAACTAAAACCTTCCTCCTTGTTACAGGATGAAGACAATGACTCTGACATTCCTCTATCTACTCTACGAATGCGCATCACTGAAAGTAAAACCAGTCCGGAATCCTCTCCTTCCGATAATACTAGGTCCAGTTTAAATAATTTCCCACTATCACTCTTTTCTCCATGTAATTAACATTCATACTGTAGAAAACCAGCTTTTAAACATTACTAATTTAATAACAATTAAAGAATACGCTGTAAAACATGACTCATATATCAAGTGGTTACAAGCCGAGTTTAAATAAAACATTTGATAAATTTGAAACAATTTATTCTAATAATAAAAGATTCAAACGAGGTCTAATTAATCCTGTTGGATCACTGTATAACTCCCTCTTTGGTTTAATGGATAACGATGACAGAGAGAAAATTAATGTTAATATCAAAATTTTATATGATAATCAACATTCAATCGTATCTCAAATAGAGACAAAGACAACCATACTTAAAAATTTAATCAACAATCTTGAAGATACAATAAAAATCATAGACGCAAATAATAATCGCACTACTACAAAACTTAATAATGTAATTATTCAAGAACATATACAAGATATAATTAACAATATAAATTTTCTTCAAAATTATCTTTCTAATATCGAGAACGGTCTATTGTTCGCCCACCTAAATTTAGTACATTCAAATATTATAACTACTAATGGTATCAAAGAAATGTTTGTAAATCTTAAACTCTTATATAAAACGAACGAAATTCCTATGTTTCATATTCATTATTATTTAAGCCTTTTTAAAATAAAAACTTTTATAAAAAATTCAAAACTATATATCGAAATTTTAGTACCAATTCTAAAAAAAAACTTATTCTTTGTTCAAACTTATCACACTACCCTATAAAAGTCTGACAGTCCTACCCTCTAAATCCTTCCTGATACTCGGTACTGAAAATGAACATGCATAGGTTGACCAAGAACTGCCGCTTCTTGATGACATTTACCTGTCTGACAACATTATGGACACTAGTAGGCACTGCATTATCGACATGATCCAACGACAGCCTAACATTGCCTGTAACGCTGTGCCAGCACGCCAAACACGAAATCTTATCCAGACACTACCTAATGGACAAATTCTGATGGTTCCCACATTGCCCATTGAAATAAAAGAAAAATGTACCGACCTAGAAGTTCAAATATTGAAAGAAACATCACTTATCACCCCAAATGTCAACTGCACTCTTTGGATTGACCAAGAAGAAGTCTACACATCTCCAACTTCACTCCCAACTTCAACTACCTATTTTCTACCAGAGCCACTTATGACATCAAATTATTCATCATTCTCTTTAGACAACGTACCCATCACTGAATTAGAGGAACTTCACCAACAACTTCGTGATTTTAAACATATTAATCTACAAGCTCCCGATTTAGACCTAATCGATCACCCTTGGATCGTAATACTGTGTATTAGTATTTTTACAATACTACTGATAATAGGCCTCCTGTACATCTATAATCGATGCAGAACCAGAAGCCCCATCAAAATTAACTTATCAACCCACAAGGACCCTTCTCCGGCTATGCCTCCGTTTATAGTGGGAGGAATTATATAATGTTACTAGTAGACTGTTATATTTATTTTTAGTCGGCATTCCTAGAAAACATATAACATAAGGTTAAATAGAACAAATAACAACTGCCATTATATGAAAATACTGACTGTACATCCACCGAGTCTATATATAGGTGAATGTACAGCGGGAACCAAGTTTAGATTAGTTTTTATCTTTGTATAATTAAACTATCTAATAAAGTGCTACTGAAATATTTCGGCGTTGAAGTTTATTTTTGGTGATCAAATCAGGCAAGAAAGTTAACAATATATATATATATATATATATATATATATATATATATATATATATATATATATATATATATATATATATATATATATATATATATATATATATGTCGGGGGCTAGCAGGGAAGAATCTGCTTTGGGGCGGATTTACTGGACTTTGGTCGCATTTTCACACACTTTATTACACTTAATAATTAACTAAACAATAACGATGAAAAAATATAAAAGTCACTAAACAAAACAAACGAAATCAATAGTCAGTAAATAATAAAATTAAAATGTCAGATCATTAAAACGATAACTAATTGCACGAAAGGAGCTAAGCAGTCCGCCACCAATAGTCCCGTGATATCCTCGTCTCGCTATCTCGAGTCTTTTTTAACTGAATTCATACACGGGACCCTCAACTCGGTTTTGTTCTGCCCGCGGGAAAAATAGGTTCCACCGCTAGCTCCGTCACACAGTCGACATGACCATTTATGGTAATGTTTACGTCTTCTCGTAACCGTGTTTATGTCTGCATTCCATGCATTCCTATCTCGATAACCGGGGTGGCATGGGCCTATACAGAGGGTTGTCTCCGACACGGCCATACTGACATAGTGCGCGTCCTCGGGCACTGCAGTTTTAATCTGAAACATAACAAGTAAATTACCATCCTCAAATCGCTCGTCCATCCTGACTAGCTACGTAAGTTGGTATAGTATGACGACTATACCGGTGTTCAGCTTGAGAGTGGAGGACCGACCTACTGATGTCCTCTCAAACTCAACTCATTCATTCTAAGATAGGGAGACCGACCAACTGATGTCTCCTCAAACTCAACTCGTTCATTCCAAAATAGGGAGACCGACCAACTGATGTCTCCTCAAACTTAACTCGTTCACTCTAAAACAGGGAGACCGACCAACTGATGTCTCCTCAACCTCAACTACCTGTGGAGGACCGACCAAAAGATGTCCTCTCACTCAGCTATCCCGTGGAGGATCGACCAAAAGATGTCCTCTCACTCAGTTATCCCGTGGAGGACCGACCAAAAGATGTCCTCTCACTCAATTATCCCGTGGAGGACCGACCAAAAGATGTCCTCTCACTCAATTATCCCGTGGAGGACCGACCAAAAGATGTCCTCTCACTCAGTTATCCCGTGGAGGACCGACCAAAAGATGTCCTCTCACTCAATTATCCCGTACAGGACCGACCAAAAGATGTCCTCTCACTCAATTATCCCGTGGAGGACCGACCAAAAGATGTCCTCTCACTCAATTATCCCAATACTTTGAAATCATTCACTACTTCACATGCACAGTAAAAATGGACAAATTAATTACCCTAATCATCAGCGGACACAGGCTCAGTCTGGCTCTCAACTTCGGATTAAGCGAGCGAATTTCGGTTCCAAATAGTAATTCGGCAGGACTAAAACCGGTTACCCTATGTCTAGTACTGTTTAAAGCTAATTGTACCTCTCCTAGAGAATCTTGCCATCGATCATTACTTTCTGACTCTATCGATGTTAAAGTGGTCTTAAGTGTTTGCATAACACGTTCTACTTGACCATTCGCACGACTTGTACTATGTGCAAGAACGTGTAAATCAATATTATGGGACTTACAAAACCCACGAAATTCACTGCTAGTGAAACATTTACCCTGATCACAAATAATTCGAGCAGGCGCTCCAAACAGATAAGTGGATTCTTTTAAACAATCAAGAGCCGTCCCTGACATAAGTGATTTTACTTTTCTCAACAACACAAATTTTGAAAAAGCATCGATTATGACGAATACGTATTCTTTGGTATCACTTTTGCCACTGAGTTTGCCTGTAATATCTAAGTGTATTGTATGCCAGGGCCTGGGTATTTTAGGTATTGCATGCATTTGAACTTGCTTTGCACCACTTGCATTTTTAGAAGATTTACAAATTATACAATTTTCAACAAATTTTCTAACCGTGCGTGCCATTTTCGGGAACCAATATAACTGATAAATTTTATCAAGAGTTTTATCCCAACCCAAATGTTTTAAGTCAGTGTGTTCGTGATTTATTACCGACCACACCATTGACTTAGGTACCACTGGTAAATATAAACTTTTATGATGGCGCTCGATTTTACGGTACAATAAATTATTACGAACGTCATAGGTTTTTGCTAGGTCTGGATCAAGTTCATTTGACCTAATTTTTGTGATGATGCTTAAAAGGTCGTTGTCCCGTTTTTGTTCGACCGAGAGCCAATCTGTATATAGGTCAACTACCTGCACGGAACCTGGTGCATCTGTGTTTACATTCCCCTTTTCAAATGGCGGTGTAGGGTTTCTTGACAAATAATCGGCGTGTTTCATGCGTTTGCCTTCTCGGTAAATTAGGTCAAAGTCAAACGATTGTAAAAATGCCCACCAGCGATGAATTCGTGGTGTTAAATCTTTTTTTGTGCGAGAAGCTTTTAGGGAGTTGCAATCTGTTACTACTGTAAAGTGTTTGGCATATAAAAAATGGCGAAAAAATCGTATTGATTGTACCACTGCCAATGCTTCGAGTTCATAAGAATGATAACGAGATTCAGCTTTAGTGGTTCGTCTGCTAAAATATGCAACAACGTGAAGTTTAGAGTCCTTCTTTTGGAATAATATTGCTCCGTAAGCGTCTGAACTAGCATCGGTGTGTAATTCGATTGACAAATTAGGATAAAAAATGATTGGCCTACGTTGAACAAATTTATTAGAATTTTTTTAAACGTATTTTTAAAGTTCCTGTGGTGACTCGTCCTGAAGGGACGCCATTGACAAAATATTTACTGTATTTTAGTAACAAAGTGAAAAGGTTTTGTTTTTCTATATCTGACACATCAGTATTAACCCCTGAAAAATTTACCGGTGTCTGGTCACAAAGTAATACATTGATTGCACGTTTTAAAATTAAACCAGATGGGCCAAAGTGCACGTCAACATTTTGTGCTATTAAATCTCTGCCAATTATAATGCTCTTTGAAATAACTTCATCTGAGACTACATGAAACAAAATTTCAACATGTAAATTCTGAATTTCTACCAGCGTTAAAATTTGTGTTGAACACAAGGAAGAGCCACTAGCAATCCCCTTTAAGGAAACTAAATTATTGAATCTTTTGCCATCGAAGTGGCATGCAATACTTTTACGGACCAGAGAACATTCAGAGCCTGTATCGAATAAAAATGGAAACGCCTCACCAGTTTTTAAAAGTAGCTTTCCCTCAGGCAAGGCGGCAACTTCGCAAATATTCACCCCTCTCTCACTTATTCGGCGTTCTCCGCTTGGTCTCCGAGAGCGATCCTTCTTGGGACAATTTGGTGAGATATGACCAGCTTCCCCACAAGTGAAACAGCTAACGGATTTTGATTCCCTGTCCTGGTGGTGTCGATTCACACTACTTGTTGAAGTTGCGTATTTGGATTGGCGATAGCTGTGCGCTTTATGTCCAAGTCGGTAACAGTTGTGACATCGGCCAGAAAAGGACGCTACACTTCTTCCAGAATGTGAGGATGACTGATTTGAGCGCTTCGAACTAGTATGTTGACCAGTAGGATATAGCGCAGGACGTTTGATGAATTTCCCCTCCATCATGGTGCAAAAGGTGCGAATATCCTTAGGCAAGTCAGTTTGAAATCTTCGTCTGGCATAGGGAAATCGGTTGGAAGCTTGGAAGCAGCCTATTAGACAGCTAGGGCCTCGTCGCTTTCTCGTTCTCGAATAAGAGTCAAAGCAGTTTGCATGCTGTGTAACAGGTCTTCCATTGTGGCATCTTCAGGTGCTATATCGGTTCGTCCTAGTACAGCTTCAGCTAACTGTTCAATTGGGCTTACTCTTCGTTGAAATACAGCCAAGAATTCGGCACGAAGTAATTCCCAGGTTTTCTTCATTGGTTTGGCTGATATTAACCAATTTGCGGCTTCACCTTCTAGAGCACCGGAAATTGTCAATGCAATTTCTATATGGCTGGGTTGAAAAGATTCCACCCAGGCATCAACAAATTCACACCAGGATTCTGCGTTCATATTTTTGTCTGCGGGATTGAACTTTGGTAGTTTTATTTGTCCCATGTTGGTAGAGGCAGATGGGCGCGCTGAAGATCCTGGTTGATCTCTTATTTCTTGCCTCAATCGTTGGATTTCTCGAATTACATTTTCGGAGCCATTTTCCGAAGCTTCTTCATTATTTGACGATTGTGGTAATAGTTCTGATCCCACTTCTCATGTCGGGGGCGAGCAGGGAATAATCTGCTTTGGGGCAGATTTACTGGACTTTGGTCGCATTTTCACACACTTTATTACACTTAATAATTAACTAAACAGTAACGATGAAAAAATATAAAAGTCACTAAACAAAACAAACGAAATCAATAGTCAGTAAATATTAAAATTAAAATGTCAGATCATTAAAACGATAACTAATTGCACGAAAGGAGCTAAGCAGTCCGCCACCAATAGTCCCGTGATATCCTCGTCTCGCTATCTCGAGTCTTTTTTAACTGAATTCATACACGGGACCCTCAACTCGGTTTTGTTCTGCCCGCGGGAGAAATAGGTTCCACCGCTAGCTCCGTCACACAGTCGACATGACCATTATGGTTTACCCACTCGAGAGCATGCAACGTATGATTGTCCGTGTGAAAAACATGGTGTGCTCAAATCTAAGCCACAAACAGACATTGTTTGGCCTTGGGATTTATTAATAGTCATTGCAAATGCCAATCTAATCGGAAATTGAATACGCTTAAATTGAATTGGCACATCTGTGGGTATAATAGGTATTCGTGGTATTAATATATTTTCACTTCGAAACTTGCCATTTAAAATGGTGCCTTCGATAACGTTTTTCATTAATTTTTTAATGACTAATCGCGTACCGTTGCACAGCCATGGCGGGTTCAAATTACGAAGCAAAATAATTGGAGATCCAACATTCAATTGTAAGTTATGTGGTGGCATACCTGGCAAATCCAGTGAGTTCAAAAACTCTGTTGGAAAATTTACAGCTTCAGTGTCATCGCAAACTGTATCAATAGATTTATATGATACCAAGTCGCCTGGCAATAACTGTTGTATCTTCAGATTCAAAATGTCAACGTCCACATTTTTTGCAGCTAAAATTGCTCTTTCTGCAAGCCACTCGAGATTTATGTAATTCGTGTGTACATCGGGAAATATTTGTTCAATGAGAGCATCTTGCGAATCAATGATTGTGCAGAAATCAGTCGCTAATTTTATGTATCCAGTTTCATCTACAGTGACTTTTCCATCGCCGATATCTAAGAGTTGTTTTGAGAATGTTTCAGCGGATGGATCTTGAAGCATTTGAACGCGCATATTTACTTTCAGCTGTACTATTTCAACATTACGCCACAATGGCGATGATTTTAAGCAGGCGTTGATTTCATCAGCGTATGTTGAACGTGGAATGACGGGAAGTATTTGTCTGAAGTCACCTGAAAGAACTAACAGAGTGCCACCAAATAGTTTGTCGTTGTTTTTAATATCTTTCAATGTCCTGTTCAACGCCTCAAGCGAATGTTTGTGTGCCATGGTACATTCATCCCAGATGATAATTTTACACTGTTTCAGCACTGCGGCTATGGACGATTGTTTTTTTATGTTGCACACTGCGTCAGGGTTATTTTGAATATGTAGTGGTAGCTTAAATACTGAATGAGCTGTTCTGCCTCCATCCAATAAAGTTGCCGCAATGCCCGATGATGCAACGGCCAATGCGATGCCATTATTGGATCGTATTTCGGCGAGAATTAGCGAAATAAGGAATGTCTTGCCAGTTCCACCTGGTGCATCTAAAAAGAAGAACCCACCTTGTCCTGCTGAAACTGCGAGCATAATGCAGTCGTAAATGGTTCTTTGTTCCTCATTCATTAGTGGGACATTGCGAGTAACAATCGCCGCCATTTCTACAGTGTTGTACTGCAGTTCACGATTCATTTCAGTGTTCATTAAATCAGTTGCACCTCGATTTGGCGAATTCATACCGAAATGACTGAGTGGTAAATTGGCAATGATAATGCAAAGATCCTCAATAGCAATCAATGCTTCATTGTACATATCGTCGCTGAATGTTATCGCTAGATCGTTACACCGTGTACGATGTTGATGCAATATATCATCAGTCATTGAATCTTCGTGATTATCCCACAATATCTCTGCTCGGGCTGGAAAACATGTAGTCAACACTATAGCGAATAGTAGACGAATTTGTATTGCTGTACAGTTCAATGCTGCTTCAGCAAGCATACATTCCCACTGATTGTCATCTTCCAGCAAGCCGAGTGCAAGGCATGCATCTTTATACGTTGTATACTGTTGCCCATTCACTTTACGTATATCTTGAAATGACAATGGGCCAGTAACATTAACCAACAATAGTCGAAGATAAAAGCACTCAGTCTGTCTTGGATTCACTGTAAATACTCGCCCCAAGGCGTTTGATTTGAGTAAATTGGGACATGCATCAACTGGTGAGCCTTGCTTGCAGGGTATCCATTGTTTTGTTTGAGCCCATGTGAAATAGCGTGGTACTTGTGAATAGAGTAAAGTACGTGCAAAGGCACCAAAATCATCCGCACGATTACACAATTCAAAAAATTCAGTGAGTGTAGTTTTTGGTGGATTTATAGCACGATCAATCGCTGTCTCGTTCGTGAAATATACACGCTGACCGTTTTCAAGATGAACGGCTAACTGAACAACTGCTGGATCCCGTTCATGAATCGGAAAACCAAAGATACGCCAAACAGCTTCATTGGAGCTGATGTACCGGCCAATTTGGTAGAGCGTTATTTCATCGTTTTTATTCACTGGAGGAGCATTGACATTGGTATTTTCCACTCTAAACACCGCCATGTCACTGCCTTTATGGACATACTTGCAAATGTATTTGATGCTCTTCGCAGAACTGCAGAACTCAACATTAATATGAGCATTGTATGTTTTGCTCAGCAGGGGCGAATATGGCACGATCCAACGATTTTCAATATCAATGTCTGTGTTGCTGATGTTTTTAATAAATGATTGTCCGCCATTATCTGGATTCCTTCGACGATATATTGGATATCCGTCGACATTTGTGATTGTATCGTTAGTGAAATCTTTAGGGAAACTTTTTGTACATTTTCCATCTGCCATGCAAGGCGATGAACGATTAAAAGTACCGCATGGGCCATGAATCATGTTTGCTGTAACAATATCAAACAGCAATTGATCAGTAGACGGATCGGGAATTTCTGCAGAAATTATATTATCTATTTCTTCAGGACGGATTTTGTCGATTAACCAAACCAAAATATGGACATGAGGTAATCCTCGCTTTTGCCACTCAACCGAATACAGCCAGCAACGTGTGGGACTGAATACATGTAATTTAGTAATAAAATTTATTAAAGACTTCAGCTTTTGCCTAAACACACGTGCTGTAATGTCATGACGATGTATTGCATTTTGGCCAGGCAACAGCAAAGATGTAATCTCTGGCCATTTTGGATTACATGTGAACGTGATAAATAAACACGGTCGCCCAGATTCGCGCACGAAAGTCAGAGCATCCTGTATATACTCTTGCATATGACGTGGACTGCCTACGTACGATGATGGTAGAATGACAGAGTTACCAATTTCGGCGGCGTCGGCGTTGTTGACAATAGCGTCTCGCAAGTGAATGTACTCTTCCACACGTAGCTTGAGTTGATTATATCGTAAGTATCGTAGTCGTTCGCCCTCTATCTTCGCGTACATGTCGACCATGAATTGTTGACAAAGCTCTCGAAATCGTAGAATGACGTTGTCCAGCCCGCGTCTAATCATCAATCTATACGCATAATAATCCTTCGAGCTAACGTTCTTGTTTGTTTCGGCTCCTGTAATAATATATTCATAAATATTAATGTAAATTAATTACGTTTAATAATTTAATTGTTTTGTTAAAAGTGTAATGATCAAATTCATAATTAATGAAGTACCTGATACGGGATCTCGTTGTTTAATATTTATGCTATATCCGTGTTGTCCCTTCCAGAAGATTAGCGGATATTGGAGAACGTCATATGAACGGTGTGTATCAGCAATGAACTGAAGATTATTATTTCTCCTACGAATCACAATTTCTCGTGCACCTGTACGATCGCCAACCATTCCAGCAACGTCGTCAGCAACAGGTGCATTGAATCTACGAATGTGTTCTCCAGCTGGTGTTTTATCAGGATTAATAACAATAGCGTGATTATCGCTTTCTAATTTGTGCATGTGGGATTTGAATATTTTCAACAATTCATTATGCTCATTCAATAGAGCATCCAGCTCGCTGACGATGCGTCTGGCAAAGAATGAATCAAGGTTATTGTAGCCACAACGTGCATCCACCCGATTGGCTAGTGCGGTTCAGGAGTCCTCGCCGCCCATAAAGTAGATTTGTAAAAATTTATGTGGTTCGTTTGGCATTGGCAGCAATGAGCCTATTTTATGATAAACTTGACCTCTGATTTTAAATGTAGAATTGTATTGTTGACCATTTGCATTAGTATTTTGAACTATTTCTGTTGCTCCGAACGATGTCATTTGAAAGCATGAGTTGAATGTTCGAATGGACTTTAGGAACACGTTAGAATCTGGATCTGTGCCGATAATCAAATCGTTCAATGGTTCCGGTGGTGTTTCAATTTCAGGTAGCGCAGGTACCTTCCCTGATGCGCAACACATCCCGGCTGGTTCATTTTTGAATTTCAAAGCATGACAATACGGGCATTCTTTGTCCATAGCACCAATTACCACTTTTGAATGAGCATAATATTCAATATCGGGCTCATACTGGAATGCTAGACGCAGGAATGATGTAGCTACAAATGCTCGATGTGCCTGTTGGCGTTGTTAGTCATTTGCTCTGCGTCTATTGACAGTAAAACGGTGTGATTGTCGTTGTTCTAATCTAATGACTTCATTGCGTTCAGCTCGTGTATCGTCTAATTGTTCTTGACGCAATTGCGCCATTCTCACACGCGATCCAGTATTTTCTTCCTGAACTTGTTCTTCGGTTCTTTGGGCTCTTCTATTTCGAATGCTTCTAGATTTATTCTCGGCTCAAATTGGCCCCTTTGCGTTTTGTTGGCATTGTTCACTGTACAATACAAAACACACATAAATAGAACTGATTGAATTATTTAATTATTATATTTAATTATTATATTTAATTATTATTATTATATTTAATTATTTTATTAATAATTTATTTTATCTTTGATTACATTAAATATACATGTAAAAATTAGATAGTTTCACGAAAGCGAAAAATTTTATGTTTCTTAATTATATCGAAAATACATATTGTTAGAAATAGTGAAAAAAAAAATTCTGTCAAAGTTAGAGCTCTTATAAGTAAACACAAAAAAAATTTCCCAATTTTAATAAAAATCTAACTTTCACCGAATTCGTTTTTCACCATTCCCAACAATATTTTCGTTATAAATAAGAAAGAATAATTTTTGATTTTATAATAAACGTATAAAAATAATTTATACTTACAACTCAATAGCCGTTGTTTGCGGGAACTCGTGACACGTGTTGAGTATTTTAGAGGTTATGTAAATCACTTAATTAACTGATCGTGCGAATTACACTCAAAATTAATAATTTTATTAGTTATTAATAATTAATTATATTCAATAATATTAGTTATTAATAAATAAATAATAAAGTTACTTGAGAATATATTTGATATGAGAGTTACACTGAGATAGTAAAAATGTTTAACTACTACGCTTGACGCATAAACACTAATAATAGCCGAAAACTGTAGAGGGAGTGAGAGAAGGCTTCTTGTTTGAGAGAAATTGGAGACCATCTTCGTTGTCATCCCTACTCCGTGCTGTTTACTGGGTGAGAAGTGACACCGGTAGACACATGGAGGGTATAACTTTACCAAGTGATAATAATTGATGTTATCGAGCGGGATAAAAAATGATAAAATTATGAAAATGACTATTAAAAAGCAGGGGTTGGTGATAGAAAAGTGAAAATTTAGGGTTGTATGTATTTTTTAATGCCACATAATAAAAAAATAAAAAAAAAAAATTTATCAAAAAAATTAAAAAAAAATTTTGGGGTGGACACCCCTTATCACTTAGAGGTTTGAAAAATAGATAGTAGCCGATTATCAGACTTACTGAATATGCATAAAAAATTTCATAAGAATCGGTCAAGCCGTTTCGGAGGAGTATGGGAACGAACATTGTGACACGAGAATTTTATATATTAGAGAATATATATATATATATATATATATATATATATATATATATATATATATATATATTGCTTGATACAAAAATGTCGAATATAAAACCATTTAAAGAACTATCTAAGAGTCAAGAAACAGACGTTTACGTAAGTTTTTAATGAATTCACTAAACAATTCCGATCTTCAGACACGTCAAATTAATCAGACTCAATTATTGTCAAACAATGTAGCTAGTGGTCAACGTCAATTAGATATGCCAATAGTGATAATATAAATAGTATTGACGATAGTGAGAATAATAGTGCTGAACAAGTTGAAGCGGATTTTGATTTTTATTCTCTGATGATTGATAGTCATCCCAGTGAACAGGCCTCATCATCTGGTAATCATTTAAGTTTATCAATAACTAGCCAAATGGATGAATCACTAGATATAATATTACACATGATGCGTTTGGTAAACTATTGAAACCTATTGAATACTTCATATTTTGAAGAAATTAATAAGTTACCTATTAACCCTCGGATATTACTTTATACACCAGAAGAATATATAACAATCCGTAAAGTTCTTCCAGGTGACGTCAATATCGATGGGTTATCCATAGTAAAAAGCTCATCAAGCTAGCTTCATCTCATTCTTGCTGAAATTTATCCCAAAGTATCGGACCCATTTGTTATTGGAATTTATCATGGCTATGAGTTGCTTGAGAAACCCGAGGATTGGCAATTATATTTGAAAGACTTTATAGAGAAATATAAAGTATTGAATACTGATGGATTTAATTATAAAAATATAAATTTTTAAGTTGTAATTAGGGCTGTTTAGTATTTGTGATACTCCTGCAAGATCCTTTGTAATTTGCACCAAATTATATAATGGATTCTATGGTTGTTGAAAGTGTAATGATGATAATTTTAAAAATCACCGCATGCTTTTTTTAATATAAATCTACATACATATATGTAAGTTCATTATTTTATTATTTTGAATACGTTATTTTCTTATATATAATAAAAAAGCAACCAATCATTTTTTGGATATTAATTATAATTAAATAATCTCAAAAAAGTATTTAATTAGTGATATTAATATGATTTCATTGATTCGATAATTTTTACATCAGAAAAATGATACCTTTAGTACTACTAAATCTTTATTAATAACGTACAAAATATTAATTCAGTATTACAACGGTACTCGTCAAACAGAAGAAAGAGAATGAATGAATAATTACGAAATTGTACCCTATCTTATAAAAAGTGTTAATAGTCTTCTCCTACAAAAAGTTCGGTATGACACATTTACACGATAAACATTGAGCAATCCGTCGGAGTCGCTCTCTTGTTGAACGCACAGGGTGTCCAGTTACGATATAGTCGGCACATAGGAGTTTCAGTATCAATATCCCCAAATGCTTGGGCTGATATATTAAATGACAACATTATTGGACCATTTGTTATCATTACCACCTATCAGCATTCTGTAAAAAGAGGAATTCTGTAAGAATTATATAGGTATTTGTATGTTCTATGGGTATTTGTATTTCTTACGAGATCAAATCATTCCTGCGCTTCGTCATCTTAACATGAACTTTCACGAAATTTGGTTTAACAAGACGGTTACCCCATAATACAACGAGGATTATGGAGTTTCTTACAAAAACATTACCTGATAGTATTATAACTAGGAGGGTTTTTATTTTGTGGGTGGCAAGATCACTTGAGAAATCGCAAGCATTATTCCTTGCGATTTCTTAATATGTAGAGTACTGTAAAGCAGCTTATAGAGCTTAATATAGGAGAGCCCTCAGAAAAAATTTCAAAACTCTCTAAAACAGAAAGTCGAAAATATCTAAGAAACGCGGAGGAGTTTTTATGGCGTACTGTTTGTGATCCACTACCAGTCAGGTGATCTCTTCTATGCCGAGATCCGCGATTGACACTATACATTGATCAGTGTTACTAGATTAAATATTTGTTATTCTGAGCGCCTTTAACCTTATTTCTATTTTGTAACATGTATATAACATGTAACTTGTATATGTATTTTGAAGTGAGTAACATAAAAATTAAAGAACACAGCAAATGGCGCCAATCGGAATACAAGCTGCAAAGTGGGTATCAAGATCATCTTTTAATCATTCATAATAAAAAAATAATGTATTATTCTTTTGAGTTTGTCTGGAGTCTCGAGGACTATTAGTGCAAAAAATAACCATTATTGACTATTCACTTATATTTAATATTTAATATGCTGAAAATTCACTTAGGAATATGCTGAAACTTCTAGGAGTAGATTGCTTAAATTCCAATTTATCAATGTTTACGGCATTAAAAGCACTGACAATATGAAATAATTAATTATTTGTATGTATAGAATTAATACTGAGTGAATGAATCTATTATAAGAAGTATAATTATAAAAATGTTATCTTAACATTCTTAAAAGCAACAGTCATAAAACTCGGGAAAAAAACAAAATTATAATAAATAGGCCCCTTTCTTGATTAAACAGTAACCAAATCAGTAATCTAAAAACTGTATGTAATAAGAGAACGTATTAGGGATAACTTTTTGGGACGCGTTTGTTATTGTTTGTCGCAGTTCTGATAAAATATTAAAAGTATTTTATCCCAACCTAACCTAACCTAAACATAATAAGTAGACAGTTAGGTTAGGCTAGGTTAGGTTAGATTCCTTCAAAATAACAGCGTATTTAGTTGTTAATATTCATAATTAACTTTTGGAGCTCCTCGTATACTAATCAGTACATGTGGTTTCATATAGAGGGCGTACGATTAAAAACATTATAATGGACGACAATTGTATCGGAATTGTAAACATTTGAAGGAAATTAAGAAAATCATAATAAATAATAGATTTTATGACGGTTTAATATATGATATGTATAAAGGAAGTGTTGTAGCATCTACTGGTATTAATATCAGCTACCTACGTAGTGTGAAGTGAAAATTATTTGATAAGGAATGTGGCATGCATTGTGGAAAGTGGAAAATTCATTTTCTCGAAAACTGTGTCCGAATGGATGAAATTAAAACTAGATTCGTGTTCAGCACCCTCGAAAATAGGGGGATAGGAAAAATTTGGTAAGCATTTTCAAAACTTCTGTACAATTACCAAGAAGTATTTCAGTTTTGCATTTTTTTATAGTAAACGAAGTATTTATTATTGTTCTTCATTATTTAAATATCTTTTTCAAATTCTATAAACAAAAATATACCTGTTTCTATATAAATTTACTTTAATAATTTCTAATGAATTGGCATATTTCTTTTTAAGTACCGTAATATTAAATTCATGTCTTCTTTGTCTACTCTATTACTTTAGCTATGCAGGCATTCTCAATTAGATGAACTGTTTGCGACTAAATAAAAACCTTCAAGTATGAAAATGCTATATAATACATACAAAAGTAATGAACTGGACACAAGCAAGCCGGTTTCTATCACCACTTCGTTGATTATAAGATACATTAGATTGCAATAGAATTTATAATTTATTTATACTAATAATAATAGTACTACATTATTATACATACAAACCGGATTAACTGCGCTATTAAAAATTTTCATATTTTTTAAAAGTAATAGCATTATCCTAAATCGCTATATTGCCTCAAATTTGCTGTTGGTGATCAAAAGCAAAATTAGTTACTAGACATATTGGGCTTCCTAAAAGGAAGCCTATTATTACTTTACACATGCCTGTGTACATCTAGTACACAGTACACTGTGTACACAGCCTCGCCAGGCCTAGCTCGGCTCGGTACCGCTCTGCCAACACTCACTGAACAAGGCCTTAGTGCTTGTCGTGTGACGTCATCAATGTAGGCCGTGCAATTTTAATCATATAAGGGGATATATACACTAATATTTATGAAAACTATCAATAGTTAACTTCCTGAAATATGTCACGTTTATGTTTGCCTTTGAATGGGGTTTTTACATTTACTATTTTCCACCATATCGTCATGATGTTTACAAAATCAGCAGTATCTTGAGAGTGTGGTATACGGCTATCAAAATGTCTTAAAGCCTCTACTACGAAAGAGTTAAAAATTTTTAGTGAAAGTTTTACATTTTGTCGCTCTAAAGATGAAGGAAACAATGCTTTTAGGTTTAAAGAATAGCCGAACTTCAAAATCTTATCATACTCCAGTTCATGTAATTTTTTAAGCGCAGGAAAAGAAGCGCATTTTTTTTCTGAAGTGTCAAAATCAGGAAAATAAAATGTTTGATCAGGTTTACAGTTAAGCCAATTAGTAAATATATATTTGAGTAGGTGAACTGTGTCAAATAAGTAAAACAATGGTCTTTTATTATCTGCCGGTTGAGGATAAACACTACTAAGTTGGTCTGTAGTTGAAAAATGGCTCATTGCTTTCCCGTTAATAGCATTATTATCACTTATTGTGCAAAAAACTACATACCCAATTTCCTCTAAATTTTGAATAATAGTTTTAATAAAATTATAGAGTATTTCGGAATTCATTTTTGAGACGGGAGCTATGTGAGCTACCTCTTTAAAGCTAGAACACACACTTGCAATCATGAAGGTAAATGCTGAGGAAGCTAGAGAGTTATTATTATTGACTGCTGTACCAGCTATATTGCCTCCCTTATAATCCATAAAAGGGTCAATGTGAATTTCATCGAAAAGCAGTGTCACAAATCTCTCATGATCCTTTAACAAACCAAACACATTTCGAGCATAGGTTAAAAACATAATTTTTTCATCTATATGGGGATCAGTCATATGTTTATTACAAATACCCATTATAGTTTGAGGATGTGGTAAAATAAGAGACCCATAATCTCTTAAGTATTTGTATGCATGTGAACTAATAGTATAGAGAATAGAACATAAAATTATTATACTACTTGAATACCTATATCTTTTCTTTGCAGTTGTAAGCAATGCTAATTGTTCACAAATAAAATCTAAAGCATGTACTATTTTGTTATCATCAAGATTTCGAAAACTTTTTAGTATATTTGACACAAAATCGAATACACGTTTAATTTTATTTGTCATTTGATGATTTGACAGAATCAGGCATGGTCTTGCTATTAAAGTCCCAGTCAGGGTTGTCATTATCGGTAATATTTTCCTCTCGATTTTCCTCTAAAGGTAGGGTAATAACCTCGGTAATAACAGTCTCATCTATGGCTTCAAATATTGACTGTATATCGTCCAAACTATGCGAAATAAGCGGCGTTTTAAATTTTGATGTTGAAATACAAACTGACTCGCTATACAAAAAAGTTTTAATATTCAGGTTAAAATTAATAACAATCGCCCAATTAATGCATGAGCTAGATGTATATTCAATTTTAAAAATAGTTAATCTTTCACCTTCTTGAGACAAACGTTGGGCAGAAAACCAAGTAGTTTAGTTTTCTACATTTAAACTACCAAGACCAGGTCTTTTGGTAGTCTAAATGTAGAAAATTTTACTATAAATTCATCAAAATTGTCAAAATGTATGTTTTTTTCATGCTTCTCAACCTCAATTTTGCTTATTTCAAGGGGTTTTGACAAATTTAACTCATCAATATTTTTGAGCTGTTCATCTTTACTTGGCCGTATTTTGACATCTTTTGATAAATAAATGGGGCAATTTAAAAAAATAGATGGTATACAGTCTTCTTTTAGCCGTGGTTTTAGTAAATCTGTTGTAAAAATCTTACCAGTGTTTGAGTCTTGAACTGTTATACTTTTTATTATACTACCTTCATGAAAATGAGCTTCACATACTCTCGTGTTGTTTGTGGGCTGAAAGTTATCTCGGGGCATCGCTTTTAGCCATGTTTGTCGTAAACTTACGTCCTTTGGAAAACCGGAAACATGAACTTTAGGCCCATTTTTATAGTTTCCGTTACAGCGAGGAACACAACACTTTTGAGGCATAATTTCACTAAGTATCAATTACCACAAAACTAGCCGAAACCAAGAGAAAAACATACAATTAAACACGAACAAAAACTTATAAATTGTGCTGTAAACAAACCGACGGACAGCCAAAAAAGCAACAGGTTATAAGTCCCAAATATATGGTTTTACGTATTTAAAAATACGCCTAACAATATAAATTGTATACCTACATATACAACGAAATATTAGGTACAAGTTTCACGCACTTAAAAGCATATAAATAGTTCTAATTTCAGAAAAATGCAAGAAATAACGCTGATTATAGCAACGCTAGGTTCACAGGTTAGCATACCATATCAGCATATTTTTGTTAGGGAAGTCGAACAAGGTAGTGGTATTTGATAATTAAATAAATAAATTACGAAATACCACATTAAAAAAAGAGGAAAGAACATCTTATGGAAATATGTGTTTTACGATATTGAAGAAGAGAATGGTAATTTAAGAGAAAGAGATACATCCTTTATATACTGGAATCCTAATATTCGCTAGTATCGTAGTAGTCTGGCAATGTTGCAAATATCTGTGGTGTCTCGATTGTGTTTACGCGGCCTGTAAGCTGGCTTTCTAAATCTTCGCTCCATATCGAAAAGGCCTACATTCATGACGTCACGAGCTAAAATTTTGTGAGCGCTTTGTCCTTTTGTAGAGGTGTTGTTGGCTCTGCTCGACCGCTGCGGCTGTGTGCACGTACACGTACATAACACCCCGTTCACACGACACGGTTTCGATAACTTTATCGAATCGGTAAAAGCATCGAGTCCCGCAGTGGTGCATTGTTTTAGATCTGTATATTCACACGATAGTCACTCCCCGCATACGGAAAATTACCGATTCGTTCACACTTGCATCCGGTTGTCGCCACTGGCATCCGTATGCGGTCATTCAGGGAAAAAACAGAATCGGTCGTCAGTGACATATATATATATATATATATATATATATATATATATATATATATATATATATATATATATATATGTGTGTGTGTGTGTATTTAACGAGTTCATATTCTGATACGATTCGATTATTTTGCAGAACGGGTAGTTCTAAGTAAATTTGCGATGGACAAAATAAATACGGAGCTATTGATAAGTTTTGTGGAAGCGAGGCTCGTTTTATGGGATAAATCTCTTGATATATGTATATAAAGACAAACATTTAAAGTTATCAGCATGGACAGAAATATGCTCTCTTTTAAGCGACAACTTCGAAGAAATGGAACAGAAAGAGAGGGAACTTTGGTAACGTGTGTTTACTTATATCGTGCCGGGTTGTCACCGGATCACATCACTGCAGCACCTGTCGCCGAATGCCGGCTCTCCGGCACCCGAAATTAGTGGGGATATGAATTTGATACATGCTTTCACATTATCCGGTTTTAATAATCCAGTTGTTGCTAAAACAGAGGCTTGGTGCATTATTTTTGTTGTACTACATTAAAGACATGGCGAGCAATGAAATTGATATAGAAATATTAATATCTCTGGTTGAAGCTAAGCCGGTATTGTGGGACAAAACGACTGAACTTTATAAAGACAAAAATGAAACAATGTCTTTTCTGTCTCAGATGCCGCCGATATAATATCCACATTGTAATAATGCGCTCGCGTTCCATCACCGCAAAACTTACTGTCACTACTGAATGATACAAGAAAACTAATCTTTTCTGGAATCGGGTACAAAACCGTAGTTGTGTGAAAGCTTCACATCCGCCGGGTAGTCGGCAGTGGCGGCTCGTCGGGGTAGGCAAGGTAGGCGCCGCCTACCTTTAAAATTTTATGTCATTTCTCATAACAGCGCAATTACAATGAACTGTTAACGTCCCTGATAATACAGAAATATTTAATGTAATTAATAATAACTACTTTATACTAATTAAATTATCTATCGCCGTCGGCGGCGCTGGTGCCGTAAACACCCTTTATATATACCACCGCAGTCCGCACGGCGCCGCGCTACACGGAATTAAATCATTTTATTCCTAAGCAGAACAACCAGACCAGGCTAGGTTCTCCATCCCACCGCCTGAAAATCGATAGCTAACACGTCAACCAGATGTCGGTAAGACGACAAACAGCGTTGTTGTAATGGCAAAATAATCGCAGCTCAGACGTCTGCAGCCAATTATACTCTTTAAATAAAGCAGTTGAAGGCGAATCCAATCGCCGCCTGAAGTAGATCGGCGTTCTTCGGCAGATCCGAAGACGCCTTCGCATTGAATAAGCCGTGACATTACTGGGGATATTGGGTTATATACCTATTGTGATGATCAATTTGAAACATTAAATATCGAGTCAATGTTGAAATATTTTGTGGAATATGAATTTCGAGAAATATTTCCAGAGGTTTTTAAACTTATTGTTTTAATTGCTACAATTCCAGCAACAAGTACATCGGTTGAAAGACATTTTTCTTGTTTAAAACGTATTAAAACGCATAGTCGGAACTCTATGAAGAATGAACTTTTATCGTCGCTTGCACTTATTTCAATTGAAAAGGAATTATTTAGCACACTTCAGAAATCTGATGACTTCACGGAAAATATAATTAACAAATTGTCATTAATTAAAGATAGGCGCATTAATTTAAATTATAAAAAGTAGTAGGTATCCACTTTGTAATTGTCAGTCAATAATAGCGATGGTTAAGGAAGGCTGTGAGGGCAGGAGGAGGCCTATACCCTAAAGCGCCCCAAAATAATGTATTATTGCCAACCCAATTTACATAATATAGGTATAATACTCAATAAATATATTTCGTTTATTCCAATTTATTTATACCCACAATAACTATTATTATTCACGAATAACAAAGAGGTATCAAGTTCAAAAAATTCTTGTGAAAGTCTATATTTTTGTATAAATGAAATTCAATCATTGAAATTCTGAAGTACCAGGAAAACGCGTGACCTTGGAAATTTTAAAAATTTTCGCCAGCGGCGCTATTTTTAAGAGTTGGTGAAGCTCATACGCCGCTATCGCCTACCCTAATATAGATACCACGAACCGCCACTGGTAGTCGGCACCGATTATCCGGTGCTAGCTGTGTATGAAAGGAGCCTAACTCGAGTCGACGAATTATCGATTGCCATCGAGCTCAACTGATCTACTAAACAGATCGATATATGTATATAGGTCTATAAGTCGATGTAGGTAGATATCAGCTGTTCGGATTATTGACATATTTAATAGTTCATAAGAATTGCTTGTGTCTGTGTTGTTAAGTTAATGCATTGTCATAAATACATTACTGTTCTAGACTCATTCTCGTAATCATAAGAGAAATACAATAATTAATGTATTTAATGTTCGCTTTTGTTGTTATTACAAAATTGTCAGAAGGTTGCCGAAAAAACTAAGACAAAGTTACACGCTGCATTGTAATTCGGAGAATTATTAATTTCCTTCAATCTGGGAAATTAGTCCATATTAACCTGGTACAGTAAAATCTCTTTAATTAAAACAATATGATTGTTGTAACATTGATTAAATCAAATCGAACATTTCAGCACATCACCTTAATTAATAGTGGCCTCAAGTCGTGGAGGACTTTAACGATGCTCTGATGCTCTTAGTTATTTCAAACTTTAATAAAACTATTTACGAGTATAAAGGTAAAAATATATTTGATGGTTTATTCAGAGACTCAAATAAAGAGTCTTCGGAATTAAATCGTGTGCATATTAATTTACCAAAAATGAGATTGAACGGATATTCATTAATTTCTCACTTTTTTGGATATGTACGATTCGTTAGTGTATAACAACACTTCTTTGTTATCCATAGAAAAAAATTATTAGTTTCATCTCCTGTCTCCTGAAATTCATCTACTCATTATACTTAGTATAATAAAATACTTGCCAACGTCAACGAGGCACAACCGAGAGCGCCCATTTTTTCGAGTCATTCCCGAATGTAATTCAACGTTTTATCCACGACCACGGGCAAAACCGGTCAATTAGGAGGTGAAAAATTCTGGTTTTGAAAAACGTCAGATTTGACAGATTTATTTTGATCAAGAATATACAATCGAAGCGTGGTATTATGAATTTTAATCCACTAGTATATTAGAAGGCCTCTAAACCACGAAAAACAGACGTATTAAACTTTCTTAATATGTATAGTAGTCGTGGATAAAAATTATAATGCTACTGCAAGTCACTTTGAATAGGAAGCTATTCACAAGTCGCTTCAGGTATTCTTGTACTAAAATATCATTATGGATGAAACGTCCATATTGTTGGAACAACACCTGATTAAATCTTGGCCCTCTACTGCCTAATTTCCGAAACAATTTCAATTTACTACACAATACCGAATAACTGACGAGGATGGAGGGAATGACGCAAATCAAAGTAATGCACAGGTCAACTGATCCGTAAAAACAACATGAAATTTTCACCATGATGAAATTTTCACCATTTGCTTTGTCCATTATACGTTTGCAAAACTTCGATCATGTGATAGATATTATCATTTGGAAATATTTCATGAGATTTTCCTATATGACAATATTTCGATAATCAGTCCTTACCTTAGCAGTCTCCTCCTCCGCAGTCTTATGCTTTAGATAAAGGAACTCAATTTCTGTGTGTATATAGTTTTAGTATATATAGTGTGTAGTAGTGTATATATAGACCACTATAATTTATTTATTCATATTTTTTAGGTGCGACACCAATACAAGCTCAGTATCAAGTATTTTTTATGAAAAAACTTTGGATTAACACTATTCCCGGAAAAGATCCTAATAGTGACTATATATTTCACTATCATCAAGAAGTACCCAAATATCTTAAAGGTTACCATAAGTGTAGTAAACAAGAAGCAACCAAATTAGCAGCTCTTATATTACGCTCTCGTTATGATGATAATTTTTTGGATGCCCAGTCTGCTATTCAACATAATTTGAAAGATATTATTCCAGTAGATATAATTAAAGCTGCAAGTAGTTCAGAATGGAAAAAGCATATAACAGGAGAATACAGAAGTACTAACATAAGTAGTGACGAAGCTAAAATAATATTTTTGAAAAATGTATACAAATGGCCTACTTTTGGTTCTACATTTTTTGAAGTTAAGCAAACCACGGAATCAACTTATCCAGAAATTATTATTATAGCAATTAATAAGTGGGGTGTAAATATTATCCATCCTCAAACAAAAGTAAGTTAATTTTTATTATTCCAATTAGAAATAGGGAATTAGATGAAAGGGTAATACAATATCCACCGTAGAGGGAACTGGCGCAGAGTCTATTTCTAACACTAATTTTATGTGACATTTAGGAATCAAACAACAATGAAAAAAAATTATAATTATGTTTTATAACTGCTAATTACAAAATTCAAATATATAAATGGTTCTAAAACAGTGTTTTATCACTAAAATGGTGTTTTCAGAACAAATAAATTCCAAGAACATCAAAATACGGGGTGTCCGTAAATTTCACCAACAACGCTTCAACGTTATATATTCAGGACGTTATATATACGACGTTATATATTCACGGTAATAACTAAATACGATCTTTGGAAAAAGTATCATAAAAAATTTTTAGTTTCCGAGTTATAGACTCGGAATTTTTTTAATTAATAACTCCATAACCCCTTTACAGATCGAATTCAAATTTACAACAACACATTCAGAACAATCATTTAGAAATTGAGATCATTAGGGCCTATTATTTCTCAAAATATTAGTTCATCTGATATACTGGGTGATAGTTTTCTCGGAGTTTTCTCTTCTCCTTCTTTTAATGGTGAGAACTGTTACCGCAGCCGAATTCTTTTTAAACGGGTAGCAGCAGTGAAAAGGCCCTTTTCTAAAAAAAAAAGTCTTTTGCGAAAATCGCCTAACCGTTTTTGAGAAAAATGACTATTTACAAGTCTGTTTGCTCCGCTTTGTGTTGTGAGTGCCGCTGATTAAATACTTTGAATTCAATAGGTACTTTTTAATAGGCGATGAAAACAAAATGTTATTTGCTGTTATTAGCATCAGATTAATGTCATTATTGTCATTTGCTCTAGTTGATGGCGTGTTGTTATCGATTTATTCTACTTTCATTTTACTGATTTTGCTAGTTTTTAAATTTAGTCCTAGTAGTTTATTTAGTAAGCTCATTCAATGAGTTTGCCGACATGCACTTAATATTAGGAGAATGTAGGATGAACTATCGAGCTACTGTATGATTGTACAGTGAAAGATTCCTGAATCGTTGAACACTTCACCTCACTACGTTCGCTTCAGTTGACAGAAAATTAAGAGAATATGGTTCTTTTAAAAATGTTCTGCAAATGCCGGTCGCCCTCGACAATTGCTACCGGAAGTTGAATGAAGGGATTCTTAATCTCGTTGAAAATGAGCCAAGAATTGTCGGCAGTATGTCAAAACAATTAAAATATGTAAAAGTAATATTCACAAAATTGTAAAACAGTAACTTCATCGACAATTTCATTTAACTCCTGCTCAAGAACTTGAAGATTTTGACCCTGACACACGTTTAGAGTTTTTCCATTGGTTGGTGAATGGCTTCGCAGAAGATAGCACTTTACTGCCAAAAATTATTTTTTAGGGATGACTCATGTTTTACGAGATTCTCGAGAATGTTGCAATTCTGCAACGGTACATTGCAATAGTATGTATTGCAATGTACCGTTGCAATAGTATTCAAGTTAGACAGCACTTAAATGAAATTTATGAAGAAATATGGATTGGCAGAAGTAATGATGCATCAATAAAGTGGCCGTCGCTATTTATGAGAAACATTAAAAGATATTTATGAGAAAAAAGTGTATTCTACTCCCGCTAATTTTCCCAAAAATTTGTGGCACATGATCTTTTAGAAGGTGCCGAGGAAATACGACACATACCTAACATATTTAATAACATTCGATTTATTTAATCTATTGCGCCGAGTCAATTTTTATATCCGATACGATGGGATAATGTTTGAAAGGCAGTTGAAATAAACAATTTTTAGTTCTAAATAACCAGTTTCTTTGTACAGTATAGTGTTTATAGTTGTTTGTAAAGTTTATTCTATTTCTTGTGTTTATTACTTCGAATTAATGTTATATGCATCGATTAAATAACTTAATTAGATTTGTGCGGTTTTGTTATTTGTATTGTTTCGTTATGTAGGTATGTTCATAATACAATAAATCACCAATTATAATTGGTGATTTATATTCGAGCCTAGCCTTCACAGTCTTCACACACAAAAACGGAACAACCAGGCTCAGTCTACCTGAGCCTATCCATAAAAACAAGCCACGGTATGTTTTGAGATTTTGTATTTGGCAAATAGCGATGAAATAAACAATAAATAGTCATTTTCTTCAAAAATGGTTACCTATAGTAGGCGATTTTCGCTAGTCAATTTTTTTTTAAGAATAAAATGACCTTTTCACTGTTGCTATCTGTTAAAAAAACGACTACGGTAAAAGTTCTGACTACCAAAAGAAGGAGGGACGCTGATAAAACTATCACCCAATATATCAGATTGACTAATATTCTGAAAAATAATAGGCTTTACTGGTCTAAGTTACTGTTTCAAATTATAACCCGATCGGTAATGGGGTTGTGGAATTATTAATTAAATAATTTTTTTGGGCACCTTTGAAAGTCTATAACTCGGAAACTAAAAAATAATTATGAACTTTTTTTCGTAAATCGTACTTATTTATCATCGTGTATATACAGTCAAGCGTTGTCGGTGAAGTTTGCGGATACCCTTTGTGTATCTAAAATATTTTAAATTATTTTGATTTACATTTATTAAACGTGTGAATAAATTTAATGAAAATAATTTCTTGTATAGTGCAAGTAATACTAAATGATACGAGACAACAGAAGAGACAATTATATTGGTACAAGTACAATCATATTAGTAGAATAAAAATTAAATTATTTTAGAGGTATTTAACTTTAGAACGCATTTCAACAAGAAATAATTATGAGAAATACATTTTCATTCATAATATCAAATACTGAATCATCCGATATGAAATAACATCATACAGGGGCGTAGCGTGTGAAAATAATCGAGGGATGTAATAAAAATTTTATAAGGGGAAGATGTATAGTCGGATGTATGGTAGGTCATATGAAAATGGTAAAAATAAAAAAAACATTAACCTAAAATGATTATGCCGAGGTAGGTATATATCCTAATTTTTAAAATGAAGATCAATTCTTCGGTTTTTGTTTTATCCAGCGAAAACTTCTATCACTGTTTCTTCAAATGTTGGAGACAATCTCATATCTTCTAACAATGCTAACTTTCAATATTTATTAATGCTAAAGCTGACAGTCTTTCTTGCTTTTGAGAATTTCGCAGATAAGTATTTATTCGTTATAAGTATTTATTCGTTAAACATGAAAACGATCTTTCCGCGGAACTACTTGTGGCAGAAATAGTCAAAACTAAACGACACAATTTTGATGATCCCAGGAAAACAGAAGATAATTGAAGGGACATAATATATTGGTGAAGCTCAAACACAGTGCTCTTTTTCATATCCGGATCACTATAAATCACTGAAAGTTCACTTTTGAAACGATTTAAGAATATTCCATATGTGTCTACTAAAGAAGAAAAAAGTTCGTCAGGAAAACGTTTTACGAATGAAGTAAATTGTGTGGAATTTAGAAGATTTAAGAATTTCAGTTTAGAAATTTTACTAAACCGTTGACTAATTTTCAAAGTAATAACGTCCAAAATTTCATAACAATCGTGCGTAGGTGCTTTTCTTATCTTCTTCAGGAATTGAATCCAAACGCATTCCTTTACTTATGGTTGATTTTATAACACAAATCTGTCTATACGGTCCCAAATGTCATTAAACTCGTTTTTCATTTTTTGAATATGTGATATGAAATCGGCGATCTTTTAATTGCAGTAACTAATATCTGATATTTTTGTCTGTAGAATTTTAAGCAGGCTCTAGGAATGTGGGAATATTGCAGAAAACATTGCTAAGAAAAAATTTAAATCAAAGTCGTGAAATAAAATTAAAAGGTCTCTAGCACAAATAACGGTTTCTCGATCCCATTCCTCATATTCATTTTCCACAATTACCTGAAATAGTGCTTCCAAATCTTCCTTATGTCCATTTATTGTTTGCACGATCCGACTTTGAAAGTTCCATCTTGTAGAAGCGACAGAAATAATTCTCTCTTTCACATGAGTATCCAGTGCATGTGTTCGTTTGGACGATTTGGCGACAAAAACAGAAAGATTACTGAAATTACTGAAATTATTCGTGCGCCTTCACGGTCGATTTGAAATAAAAAAGTTCATGGTAGCGTTTAAAGTAAATAATGTATGTTTGCAATCGGCTTAAAATAATTAAAAAATTGTAATAATTGAACAAATCGATTGAACTTTTAAATAACACTAATTTGCCAATTTTTAAGGGATGCAACGCATTACTCGCATCCATGTACGCTACGCCCCTGACATCATATGTATAACGGTTTATAAGAAACGTTTTCGTCTGTAGTAATACTGGAAGACCGGAGTGAATAAATGACTGATCATCAAAAGAGCAGTAGTTTCAAATTTTTAAATTATACTCTAATGAAACTAAAGCGATGGAAAAATAGGACGATATTTATATTATTACAAATATTACTTAATTATAATATTTATTATATAAATATTACTTAAACTAATTTAGCATTAACATATAAGTCGGAAATCGAGAAAGGAACCACCAAACCGCCAAGCGGTTATCAAAGTAGTTTCCGAATAGCAAAGCTATTACATAATCACTCTAGGAAACAACTACTCCTCGGGCTAAAGCCCCGCCAGGCATTGAATTATACCCAGAAGCGATCCTCGACCCCTTTCTCGTGTTTCTGCACGATCAGATAAGGTTTCAAAAAATAAAACTCGCCACAGGTAGGATTCGACATTTGTCCCGGATCGGAACCGAACGACATACAGCTGTTTCGAACTTATTAGTTCTCATCAGTGCCGTACACGGTACGCCGATTCAGGACAAATGCCGAATGAACTCTATGGCGTATACATTTTTATCGATACGATCTCTGTCAGTAACATATAAGTCGGAAATCGAAAAAGGAACCACCAAACCGCCAAGCGGTTATCAAAGTAGTTCCCGAATAGCAAAGCTATTACATAATCGCTCTAGGAAACAACTACTCCTCGGGCTAAAGCCCCTCCAGGCATTGAATTATACCCAGAAGCGATCCTCGACCCCTCGACACTGCTTCTTTATTTTTTTCTAAAATATAGTATGAGTATTTAAAATTAAGTTGTTACCGCTTAGCACTGGTACCGCTTATGTTAGAATAACATAAGCGGTTGCATATTTTAATTTTTCATAATATGAGACAACTGACGATATATTGTGCAATAGATCCGCGTTGTTGAAATATACTTGAAGTGATATAATTTTTTGTATAATCACACTGTATATAAATTTGAATCATTACTATTATTTTTTTTAAACTTTTGTTGTAGGATATTTTAGCGACCCATGAATATTCTGAATTAAGTAATTGGTCATCTGGTAATACGTACTTTCATCTTACTATTGGGAATATAATGAGAAAAACTAAATTATTGTGTGAAACATCACAAGGTTACAAAATGGATGACTTAATCACCTCTTACACAGATTACTTCCGTAATCAAAAAGAAAAGAATAAAACCATACTATAAGGAAAAATACCAAGAAGTATTATTGTACAAAAACATTAAACTTTAGAACATATATTTACATAATTTTATAATGATGATTAATATATTTTTTATATCAATATATAGTTTTGGTTCATTCTGTTTATTTTAATATACACTGATCAACTATATATAGACCCTTGATGTAGTTATAAAACCCTAGAAGCAACAGAATAAAGTATAATTTTAAAATTACATTTATGTATATATTTTTTTAATTTGTCGTTTTAATCCATGTATGTTTTAATCCTACATTATATATATATATATATATATATATATATATATATATATATATATATATATATATATATATATATATATATATATATAATGTGTGTGTGTGTGTGTGTGTGTGTGTGGGGTATAGATGCAAATCCCGCCAAGTCATAATAATCAAGAAAAACGTCCAGAAAGCAAAGTGTACTATTGGTTAGGTAAGTGGTATTTTTACAATGTGGTAGGATAGTTTATTAATAAAAAAAAGTTAGTTTAGAAAATTTAAATGGGTTTAAATTTAAAAGTTAGTGTATAAAAATTAAATATTCAAAAAATGACTTGGCGGATTTTGCATCTGAACTTCAAGAAAATTAATAAACAGTTTTTGTACAGCAGGTTTATTTTTGATAATATAACAGAAAAATAATATTCCAAATAATAATTGAATTTGAAAATATCTTAAAATACAAAAAGGCGACTGACTTCAAAAAATTAAAACTAGATTTAAGTTTTTAGAATTAAATTTAAACTATATAATTATAAAAACTTTTGTAATTTATATCCTTAAATCTTGGTCTCTTCCAAGATTATTATTTTGGCAGCAACTATGTAGTATCGTTAGCATCTTCTAGGGCCATTTGCCTACTGGACATGCCTACTGGTTCTTGGTCAATTATGTCCTTATAAAACTTTAAATTTGGCAATTCTCTCCACACATCTCCATAATTTTTACTCAACAATTTCGCTACAGATGCCCCTTTCTGAGAATCTACAGGTCTTCCTTCTTGCATAATATGAGGATTTAACACGATTGCTTTTTTCCCACGTCTCATAATTTTCCCTTTGAAACTCGGACCTGTAATATACTTCTCCACGCACCGTAATATTGTTATCTTGTTTTGTCAGAATAAACCTTTTGGCACAGTTAAACTGAAAATGCCAATTTGCCGGGGATTTAATAACCGAAGTTGTTACTTCTTTCCATTTATAAGCATCCCAGTCTTTTCCTAGAATCCGCATACTGGAAAATTCTCTTATTATTTTATAGTATTGTTTTGGATTTGTAATTGCGGGATCTTTTTTTACTCTACGTTCAATCAACTCGATCGGGGGGCATGTACGAGTGTCCGACTACGGGAAAAATGTATTCAATTTTGGAAATGTGGATTGGAGCAAGCTTACGGAGCCATGCAATGAGCATTGCAATAACAATGCAGTTTTTATTTTGCCCAGTGCAACCATCAGCAAAAAGACGAACAGTAGTAATTTCTTCGGAAAAGACAAATTTTGAGAGTATATCAAAGAGAGCTGAGTTTTTTGGTAATTGCTGATCTGTCCACAAATATGAAGTTACATTTTCAGGATTTAACTTAGTGGATAATTTTCCTTGTACAACTGTAAAGTTATACAAATTGAATTGTTGTGAAAAATAAGCTAATTGGTCAGATAGTTTGGGTAGAGCTAGATTTTTCTGACAATCGAATGAAAAACACTGAACGTCATTATATTCAGTGCCTCTAGCTTATGTGACCTATTAACCAACATAAGTTATTTTCTTATATCTTCATTTAATTCAGTCTTTAACTTTTCTTTTGTTTTTAGACAATCTGAGCACATGTCTGTCAGAGGTGTTCCGAAGCTTATATTGTAGTAACTGTTTACATCATTTCTGAAGCAAGATTCTTTAACTTTTAATTGCCCATCTGCTGATGCATTGTACATTTTATGCAATTTTCGGATATTCAGCTCGCAAGGTAAGTATCTTCTAACTGCTGTTCTACTTCGACAATAATGGGTTTCTGTACAAGTCAGACTTTCTATGAATATTGATATTGCATTCCTCATGTTGTCATTTTTATTCTTTATTCTGTCACCACCTCGACTTTCTTTTGAGGGAGTCCCATTTGCTAAATATCGTCTCATAACACCCTGGACTCTATTTTTTTTTATATTTAGGATCCTTAAAAAAATTACGACAAACTTTCGCCCTTTTTTCATTAAATTTCCGAATGCTGTACTTAATTGTAAGTGTTTCTTTTCCTCTGGTATTATCTCTAATCTATCTATTATATCTTTCAATGGTTCATCAACACTGCAATATTTATGTATTATTGTGTCTTGGTGTAGTTTATCCTTTCTTTTATAAAATAGTCCGTGAAATGTTTTTACATCGCACATTTTTAAAGTCCTACATTTCAAATAACTTCGGTGTTTGCATTCTGGAATTTCTGGAAAATGTTTCCATTATGCTATCCACAACGTAAAATATGTAGTTATATGCTCTCTCCAACAAAATCTAAACGTTACTAAAGAATAATAAAAACCATGTGCTTCTGTCACCAGATCAAAGTCACGTGATACTCCAACGAATCTATTGGTTAAAATCGACTTGGCGTAATCTGTACCTGAATAACTGCCACAATTGGCGGGTTTTGAATTTAAACGTGATTTTAGAACTGAAATAAATAATGAATCTGGCGTGTTTTGCAAGCAAATGACTATTCAAATACGTTTATAGCTCAATAAAGTATTCATAGTTGGTAATAACTCATATTTCAATTTTTGTTGACTTGGCGGGATTTACACCTATACGACTCATATATTGCCGCTAATATCTGAAAGTCGTTAGTACGCATAATAACTTAGCATTTTAGGAATTACGCATTAATATTGATAATAACTAGAAATTGAATTGGAATTATGTAGAATATCTGAAACATTTTGTTTTATGCATATGTATTTAGGGGTAATATAGGTAAAATAGAAGAATATATACCAATATCTATTTATGTACTTAAACAAGTTGAGCTTTGGTAGCTCTATTTCTATAACTATTGCACAATACAAGAAATATATTAAAATCTATTTATTTGAACAAGAAGAATTTTGGTATCACTTACTAATATCTATTAATCGCACATATAATCGTTGTTATATGTGCGATCTTCTGGATACTCAGTGACGATTTTAGTATTTATGCATACTTCCTAATGTGCTCAGTTATTATGCATAACCATTGACAGTTTCAGTAATACGCATAAATCCTATATATATATATATATATATATATATATATATATATATATATATATATATATATATATATATATATATATGTTGTGCATTCGAAACAACCTGTTTTGGTTGTGCAATCGTAAGAGCCTGACCAGAGGAAGTGGGCAGGCGGCGCGCGAAAAAGTGGGAGTGAGAGATGAACGACGAACAACAACGAATAATAAGTTTTATTTTGTATGGCTATATGTATGTTATTTTTACTAGTAAAAGTGAGCAATATATCAATCATTTTAAGATACAGTCCATTAATTAATCATAGATCAAAAAGGAAGCATTAATCCTGTACGTAATACACCGAAGGAAAGTGCAAGCCCCAACATTGGCCTTCGACCCCGACGATAGAAAAGTCGGCGCGAAAAATAGCAAAGCAGAGACATATTGGAAGGAAGAAGCCGCTGGCAATCAAAGCTAAGTCCTTTATTTTTCCTAGTTTTTTCCTTTATTTCATTAGATACCAATAATATCAATTCATTTGTTTTTTAATATAGTTGTACAATAGCATTGTTTAGACGTTTCTATCGCGCATTTATATTTTTACAAATTAGTTTGTGCAACGAAAACCAGCAACAAAAATAAGATATTTCGTAGCACACGTGTAGACAACAATTCGTTTTTTAAACAAATTAACAATAGAACAAATATCTTAGAACAAAATCAAACCATATATCGATCATATATATCACAAATATTAAGCATTTACTATCACAAATATCAACATTTATAGCTACTTAGATACATTTATTAAGCAGAGATTTACAAGGGTATACTTATAACATAGCAATTTTTCTCGCATAAAATCAATTAAGCAGTACATTTAAAAATTCTAAAAGTTTCCAACAATATAGCTGTTATTATCCTTAGTAAGTATTCAATTTTCATAGGTACACTATATTTAAAATGGCAGAATCTGAATTACTTAGACAATTAATCAAAAAACGTGGTGTTCTGAAAACGCAAATCACAAAATTTTCTACATACATTCAGAACTTTGACAGAGAACATAAATCACTCATAGAATTACAAGCACGTCTAGAAAAAATCGAGAATATATGGAACAATTTTCAAACTATACAAACTGACATTGAAATAATATACGAGGGAGATGAAGATCAGTCAGCTGATCGCGAAGCATTCGAAAACACATTTTTTACCATTACATCAGCCACAAAACAATTAATATTAGACATAGAAGAATCGCAAAATAAACAAAGTACAGGGTCGGTTTCAGCACCATCAGAATTTAATTTATCGCAATCTAATTTACACAGTAATGTACATTTACCTACTTTACCCATACCACGATTTGACGGCAATTACAAAGAATAGTCAAAATTTCACGATACTTTTAAGGCTTTGGTTCACAACAATGGAAATTAAAAAATATTCAAAAATTTTATTTTCTTTTTTACATGGTAAAGCTAAGTATACTATAAGTTCAATTGAGATTTCAGATGCAAATTATGCGGTAGCATGGGATTTGCTTAAGGAACGGTTCGAAAATTTACGGGCAATGGTAGACAGCCATTTAACTGAATTATTAGGCATACTGGCATTAACCAAAGAATCATTTAATGGTTTGAGAAAACTTCTAGACACATTAACGCAGGAATTACGGTCGTTAGAATCATTAGGCTTATCCATAAAGGCCTGGGATCCACTTATCATTCATATATTTTCAAAAAAATTGGATCAAATTACAAAAAGGGAATGGGAATGTACTATCAAAGGACGTAAGCTACCAACCTTGGAATAATTTAAAACTTTTTTAAACGAAAGATGTCAAATTTTAGAAGCTCTTAATCTAAGTCATGATAAACAGTATACCAAACCAACACAAAAATACAATGAACATGCTCTCAGTCACATTTCGACAGATCAGTCTATAAACAGACCTGCATATAAACCTTTTTGTAAATTTTGTAAAAAAGATCATTTCTTATATACGTGTCCAGATTTTCTAGCATTATCAGTAGTAGACAGGCAAACAGAAGTCAAAAGGCTTAAAATATGTTTGAACTGCTTTAGATCCAACCACTTAATAAAAGATTGTAACGGTCAAAATTGTAAAATTTCTCATAAAAACATAATACTTTACTTCATTATAATAACAAACAATCAGCGCCATCATCCAATACCAATAATATTACTTTCATACAAGAACAACAACCTTCTAGTTCAACCGATATAGAAAATGATATCATATCAAAAAGATAAATAGTCGCGCACTCAACACACACACAAAATTCATACATTTTACTGTCGACAGCTAACATTTTCGTTTTTGATCATTTAGGAAAGCAACACAGTTGCAGAGTTCTATTAGTTAACGGCTCGCAGTCAAATTTCGTAACAAAAGAACTTATGACAAGCAAAATACCAAAATTCAATATAAATCTTCCAGTCACTGGTATAAATCAAAACTTAACTAACATTAGTTAGAAAGCACACATTAATATTTCTTCCATGTATACATCATTTGCTACCACCATAACATGTCTAATTCTCGATCAAATCACTGATAATATCCCCACAATATCATACGATATCTTAACTCTAAATATTCCTAAAGGCATAAATTTAGCAGATCCAACCTTCCATATCTCTAATAAAATTGACATGCTTTTGGGAGCAAGTATCTTTTGGGATTTGATTGGTTCTGAAAAAATAAGCTTAGCAACAGGACAACCTCATTTATACAATACAAAGTTAGGCTGGGTAATTTCTGGGCCATGTTCCTTTTATAATTATGTTTCAAACAAGTCAAAATCTCTTTATTATTTAAATATCATCGATCAAAAGACACACGACCAAATTGAAAAATTTTGGAAAGTTGAGGAATTTTCATCCAAACAAATTTTATCTCAAGAAGAGATGGAATGTGAAAAACATTATATTGACACCACAATTAGAGACGAAACGGGTCGCCTTGAAGTAACACTTCCCTTTCGTGAAAACATAAGAAATTTAGGTATATCTCGCGAAATAGCTATAAATCGATTTTATTCCACTGAAAGGAAATTGCTTAACAATCCCGATTTAAAACATTTGTATATAAACTTTATGAACAAGTATGAAACATTAGGTCATATGTCCAAGGTACCAGAAAATCATATTTATGACGAACCTTCGTTTTATTTGCCACACCACGGCGTAATGAAAAATTCTAGTACCACGACAAAGCTACGGGTAGTTTTTGACGGCTCTGTGAAATCAGCGACAGGAGTTTCACTTAACGATACGTTAAAAGTAGGTCTAACGATTCAGCAAGATTTGTTCTCCAATATCCTTAGATTTCGGCAACATAATTATGTTTTGACTGCTGACGTGGAAAAAATGTATCGACAAATCAACATAAATCCTAAACAACGTGATTATCAGCGAATAGTTTGGCGACAAGGGCCAGATCAAGCTCTAGAACACATTGATTTCAATACTATAACATATGGTACAGCTTCGGCCGCTTTTCTAGCCATTAGATATTTGCATGAAGTAGCATATCGTAATCAATCCCAACATTCCTTAACTAGTGACGTTATCCTAAACGATTTCTACGTGGATGACCTCGTAACGGGAACAGACACTATAGAAGGTGCTAAACTGCTCAAACAAAATTTATGTCAAATTTTACAACCATTTGGATTTTTCTTACGTAAGTGGGTGTCTAATTGTAGTCAAATTTTTGAAAACGTAGATGAATCACATATTACCAAGTTTCAAATTTCTGACGATAAACAGTCTAAAACCCTTGGTTTATCTTGGCACTCTGAAATTGACACACTCAAATATACAATTGATCTTCCTAGCGAAGATCCTATTCATATCACAAAACGATTTATCTTATCAACAATATCAAAAATATTCGATCCGCTTGGTTTAGTGGGCCCAACAATTATCAAAGCAAAAATTATTATGCAAAAGTTGTGGGAATTAAAATTATCATGGGATGAAGAAATACCGGACGATTTAAAATCAGTCTGGCGTCTATTTTATGTTCAATTACCATTTATAAATCATATAGAAATTCGGAGACATGTTTTGATCCCGTAGAAATACAACTTCATGGTTTTTCGGACAGTTCCGAGGTAGTATTCGGCGCGTGTATATATTTAAGAAGCGTAGATGCTTTTGGACATATTTCAGTCAACTTATTAGCTGCGAAATCACGAGTAGCTCCAATTAAAACTGCTAAATTATCAAATGCAGTTAGTCATTTTCTAAGTATTTCAGTCAATGATTTTTTCTTTTGGTGCGACCGAACTATAGCGCTGTCATGGATTTCGTCAGCTCCAAGTCAATGGAAGAGTTTTATAGCTAACCGAACTTCAGAAATTCAACGTTTAACAAATAACAATCAGTGGAGATATATAAATAGTAGTGATAACCCTGCAGACATAATTTGACGCGGCATGAATCCAGAATCACTGGCACAATCACAACTTTGGTGGAAGGGACCCAATTGGCTTTCATTAGATAGCAATTTTTGGCCTGATAGCGATTTTGCAAAATCAGACGAAATACCCGAAAAACGAAAAATTATCATTTTAGTAACAATTACCGACTTTTCAATTTTTTCAAAATTTTCGTCGTTAACAAAGCTTCAACGTGTCATAGCCTATTGTTTACGTTTTTATAAAAACATGTCCTCTAATCGCAAAAATAGAATAAGCGGAAACTTAAGCTTACAAGAATTAAATACATCCATGATGACAATTTTGAAATTAGCACAAATTCAAGCATTTTCCCCAGAAATATCATGTTTAAAGGCGAAAACCAGAGTGTCTACTTCCAGTAAACTAGCTTCACTCAACCCATTTCTTGACCAGCACAATATCATACGTGTAGGGGGACGATTGGAAAAATCAGATCTCTCATACGATAGCATTCATCCTATCATTCTACCAAAGTCACACAATCTTAATAACTTAATAATCTTACATTCATGCTACTCTTTTTTCGCCCAGGCAAAGTTATTGGCCATTGAGTGGTAAGAATTCAGTAAAAAAAATCATACGCAACTGTATCACTTGTTTTAGAGTTAAACCAATCACTTTTATTCCTCAAATGGGAAATTTACCAGATGTTAGAACTCGACCAGCAAGACCTTTCTCAATTGTAGGAGTCGATTATGCTGGACCCTTTCCAATTAAAAATAGTTTTACTTACAATCGAAAATTCATTAAATGCTATATGTGCGTATTTGTATGCTTCGCGACGAAAGCCGTGCATCTTGACAGTTAGTAGTCTTAATACTCATTTTTAAATGCGTTAAAAAGATTTATTTCTAGACGTGGCTTGTATAAGGAAATTCACTCCGATAATGGCGGCAACTTCGTTGGTGCCGAGAATGATTTAGCAGAATTATATCAATTAATTAACACAATAGATAAGGATTCAGAAGTCACCACTTTTTTTTAACCAAAATCAAATTACATGGAAATTTATCCCACCAGAATCCCCTCATTTTGGAGGACTATGGAAGGCGGCAATAAAATCTGCTAAGTATCATTTAAAGCGAATTGTTGGTAACTCAAACCTAACTTTCGAAAATTTATATACTATATTAACTCAAGTTGAAGCGATATTAAATTCCAGACCTTTATGTCTACTCTCAAACGATTCAAATGATCTCACACACCTGACTCCAGGTCATTTTTTTAATTGGCCAACCATTAATTTCTTTCCCTTCTGAAAACTTGACTAATTTGCCAGCAAACAAAGTTTCGTTATACAATTACATGCAACAATTGGTGCAACATTTTTGGCAGCGGTGGTCTAAGGAATATTTAAGTAGCATGCAGGAGCGTACCAAATGGAGATTTAATAGAGTCATTGATGTCAAACCGGGTACCATGGTATTTCTAAAGGAAGACAACTTACCACCCACGTTATGGAAGCTTGGTAGAATCATTGAGGTCCACCCCGGCAGTGATAGTGTAGTGCGAGTCTTAACTATTAAAACAGCGAACGGCGGTTTGAAGCATTCAGTGCATAAAGTGTGTATTTTGCCAATTGACGCTTAAAACTATTATTTGACATTTATGATTACTTTTTATGATTTATAGATTGTATTTCACTTATAATGCTATTTTGCTTATTGTTATGCTCATACATTTTAATTGTATCTTTATGTTACATTTTCACATTGTTTATGTTTCTATGATATCTTTGAAACCCAAGCCTTTCAAGAGGGGCGGCATGTTGTGCATTCGAAACAACCTGTTTTGATTGTGCAATCGTAAGAGCCTGATCAGAGGAAGTGGGCATGCGTGGAGGCGGTGTGCGAAAAAGTGGGAGTGAGAGATGAACGACGAACAACAACGAATAATAAGTTTTATTTTGTATGGCTATATGTATGTTATTTTTACTAGTAAAAGTGAGCAATATATCCTCATTTCAAGATACAGTCCATTAATTAATCATAGATCAAAAAGGAAGCATTAATCCTGTACATAATACACCGAAGGAAAGTGCAAGCCCCAACACTATACTAGTAGGCGCTTGTTTTTAAAGACTTGTAGTATCTGTCATTTAGTTTAATTTGACATAAAGGGGCACCTTGGTAAGAACGTCATTAAAATAGTGTGTAAGAGTAGTAACTTCTATTCCACATTCGGTTCAAAGGTTTATTATTCATTTAATAACCCATCATGCCTTTTGGACCTGTTGTTGTGGTGAGCATTATAGTGTTGTTAGAAGACGGTCGGGGGCAATGTGAAACAGCACGAATTGTGGGTGTGAGTCTTTGTGGGTATAAAGGGTATTCCAGCGCTATCAAGAGACTGGCTTGATAACCAGAAAACCAGGATCCGGGCGGAAAAGAGTTACAACCCCAAAAGATGACCGTCTCTTGGTGTCCACAATTTTGCGGAATAGAACAGCAACTGCGGTTTCACTGCGAAATCAACTTCAGGAAGTGAGAACTGTAAATGTCAGCGAATGGACCGTTGGAAGAAGGCTTCGTGCTGCTGGATTGTCTTGTAGAAGGATGGCTACAGGTCCATCATTTCAACTCCAGCATCGAAATGCAAGATTGACTTTTGCCCGAAATCACCTGGCATGGAATACAGAAGATTGGAGCAGGGTACTGTTCTCAGATGAGTCGCGTTCTTGCTTAACTGGGTCAGACGGACATCGACTAGTATGGAGAAGACCTGGATAAAGATGCGCATCAGTTTGTATTGATGAGCGACTTCCATTTGGCGGTGGGTCAGTTATGGTTTGGGCGAGAATCTCTTCACAGGCACGTACAGAATTGGTTTTTATAAGGAATGGCTCTTTAACAGCTCAAAGGTACATTACAGAAATTCTAGAAGATCAGGCTATGACTTTCCTGGTTACTATGGATGAGCACGGCATTTTAATGCACGATAATGCTAGACCTCATGTAGCCCAAGTTACTATAGAGAATCTGGATGAGGTCGGAATTAGGCGGTTGATTGGTCAGTTCACAGTCCATGAATCCTATCGAACATGTCTGGCATGATGTATGCCTTCAAATACGTTGTCCCAAACAACGTATTCGAAGGCATACACCAAGTCCAAGAATTGCCCAGGAGCTGAGAGAATTTCTTTTGCAGGAATAGAATAACATAGACCAAAATGTGATCCGTAAATTAATTGCAAGTATGCCACGTCGACTTCATGCAGTCATTAACGCAAGAGGAGGGAATACACGTTATTAGCAGATAGCAGACGGAAGCATCCTAAAACATGTGTATGCCGGGGAAACGTACGCGCACCTGGGTGTAAATCAAAGCTATATTCAAGATACGCAACGCGTAAAGGACGCTCTCCGTGACAAGTACAGACACTGACTCCGAAAGATTTGGTCATCAGATCTATCGGGTAAAAACCAGCTGTCTGCAACAAATATGCTCGCCATTCCGGTACTGCTCTACTCCTTCGGAGTAGTGAAGTGAACTCGATGACCTGCGTAAGTTAGACAAGGAAACCCGAAAGATGATGCACATACATAGAAGCATTCATCCAAGAACGTCTGTTCCTCAGCTATATCTCCCGAGACGAGGAGGCCCAAGACTCTTGAGCCTGGAGTGTGTGCATGGCAGATTAGTCCTGGGCATAGCATGTAACGTCGTCCGCAGCTCGGATCCACTCATGCGGCTAGTGAGAAATTATGAAGTCGCAGAGGTGGGAGCGGGCCTATTTAAGGCAGCACAAAAAGCCGCAAAACGATGTGGTCTCAGATTCGACCACAGACGAAGAGGCAGGCAAGATGATGACATACAGTCAATTACTGAACTGGAGCCGAATCGTCTGAGAGCCCAAATCAAAGCTGCCGAACAGAGAAATCTGTTTAGGGAGCATGTCGATAAGCCCCGATGGAGTCTTCTATAACAACATCGAAGCATAGGGTTTATCGACGGCGATGACCTTCGCTTACTTGAGGTGAACCGGGCTCAGATCTGAAACCGAAGGCTTCATAGCTGCCTGCTAAGATGGTGTTATAAACACCTTGGTCTACAGTAGCCGAGTGATGGGTATGGAGGTACCTGATATAAATTGCAGGGCCTGCAACCAGGCGCCGAAATCGCTTATGAATCTGCGTTCGGCGTTCCCGAATGACAACTACTCGTATTGGAACTACTCGTTCCCGACCGTCAGCCGAATACAAGCTAATAAACCTGACGTCGTCCTCCTTAACCATCAAACCAAGGTGATGTATGTCATCGAGTTCCTGTTGAGAAAAATATCACCTTGAAGGAGGAGGAGAAACGAATCCAAATACATAGATCTCCCTCTATGAAGGAGGAGGAAAAATCGGTAGAGTGGTTAGCAGGTCAAATGCAGAAAGCGGTCATCTTAGGTTCTCTGCGTTTACTTAGGGTACATGATTATGGATCCACAGTAACTAACTTCGCAGGGTAGTGGGGCGTTGTTGTGGATAAGATGCCGGCGCTTTTCCTACGAGTATCGAAGCCGTCAGAGAACTGTCCGGCATTGGCATCCGGAATCGAAATGTATATATATATATATATATATATATATATATATATATATATATATATATATATATATATATATATATATATATATATATTTAGTTTAGGTTTCTCACGGTAGTTGTTCGTTAGAAGTTTTCATGGATAGAAAAAATACAGAATTCTGAATTTCTGAACTCATTACTCAATATTTTCAAGGTCATACCACTTCCTGTTATCCCGGAAGTCGCCAGTAACTTCCTTATTTTAAATAGAACACCCAGTATATTATTTCATTTTTGAATTCCTGAGAAAATTTCATTAGTTCCATCAGGTTTCCCTATACCTATTTTCGACTGTTTCTTAGATATCTTGATTATTTTGAAAGACGTAGCTTTATTTTTAACACTGTGCCTTTTACCCGTTTTCGACTAGTGTTAAGCGCTTCTGGGGTAGACGGAACCACAAGAATGGTACTTCCGAAATCCACATTGACAATTAATTTATCGCAAACAGTGTTTTAAACTAAAATTTTATCACCAATTACATCATTTTCAAAGATGAAAAAGTTCCTTATCTCAAATGATACCCTATATATAATTAGATGATCGGATGCAGAATTTGATTCTGCATCGATTCGCTATAACTTTCTCTATACCTATTTCCAACGGTTTTCCTGTTAATCCATTATTTTTTATTAAAAGCCGATGAAACTCTAAAAGTCCTATCTAGTAAACCTTGATTTTGACAGGAATTGAAACAATGTCGATTTTATGTCAAATCAGTATCAGTTCACAAATTCGTGAGGTATCTCCTTACAGTTCTAGTGATTTTGTTAGTTTTCTCAAGTATAGTTTATAATGAAGAATATTGAAGAATAGTCCAATAATGATTTGTTAAATTTATTTTATACGCATGGTGAATCTAGACGAATTGTCAGACGAACATGCAGACTTTTTAGCGAACGATATCCGGACCTACCAACAACGACTCCCAGAAAATTCGTAAGAATCGAAGCTCGGTTTATGGCAAGTGGGTGTGTAAGGGCAACACTAAATCACCGAAAGCCTGTAATATATAATGAAGATAGCGAGGTGAATGTGTTGGCTTATTTTCAAGCTTATCCACGAAGGTCAACTTCAGCAGCAGCGCTGGATTTGGGTATTTCAAGAGCATCAATCCACAGATACTAAGAGACACATATTAACAAAACATAAAATGCATCCTTTTTCTGAGATAATCTGTATCTGAGATACACTGATTACGTCTTGGTGGTGGGGCAAGACAAGTCGACTTTTGCGAGTTCATGTGCATAAAAGTGCCCATACGTCATAAGGGAACATAATCACCAGGACCACTTTAGTTTTAATGTTACTTGTTTAATTATGGACAATAGAGTGGCATATCAAGTGTACGATGAAAATTTGAATGGGGCTAGATGTCTGGAGATACTCAGAGGGTTTGTTAGTGATTTCCTAAATGCTCTACCTCCACGTAACAGAGCACTGTTGGTATCAGCTGGATGGTGCTCCAGCATATTCCACTATAGCTGTACACCAGCAGTTGACCTTGATGTTCGGAGATCGGTGGATTGGCCCACAGGGATCCTGGAACTGGCCACCTAGATCACCCGATTTGACGCCCTTGTATTTTTACCTCTGGGGTCGTATAAAAGAACTAGTGTACTCTAGGCCTGTACAAACTAGATAGGAATTATTGAACCTTGTTCACGATGCGTTTGCTAATCTAAGTCCTGACGAACTTCGGGGGTCTGTTTCGCGAGGAGTATATGACAGAGTTATCCAGTGTTTGAACCAAAATGGGGGTCATATAGAACAATTATTGTAATTTTACATTCATTTATTATTTCTTGTCATTATATTCCAATTGTTTTATATTTTTCATTTGTTATTACGTTCTAAATTTTGTTATGTTCTTGTTTTGTTTTCATATTTCAATTAAAGTGAATTTCAGCCGTTTCAGTCATGTTCATTTTGTTTCGAAAAACAAACGAGATTTCAGTTTCTGTCAAAAATCACATTAAAATAGAAAATATGGATTAACAAGAAAACCGTTGGAAATACGTATAGGGAAAGTTATAACGAAAGTTATAAGAATCGATGCAGAATCTAATTCTGCATCTTCGCTAACTATTACACAATAGAAGAAAGATACTAAAATCTATTTATTTGAACAGGAACAGGTTTGGTAGCACTTACCAATGCATAATCTGTTATTTTATTACAACTGCAAGTAATGTTTCTACATAATTTAGTACAGTTGCATCTTTGGTAACCTTGCATAGTACCGAAAGCAACTGCAGCTGCTTTTCTAAGAGAAGTTTGTTACATTTGGTACATCATTCACATGCAAGACGTCTCAACTTGAATAAGTCTCAAATTGAGATCGCACATATAATTGCTGTAACATTCCATCCTTTGTGTCAAGTTTATAAGTGCTATTGTCTTCATCTATTTTCACCACAAAGGGAATAACATTGCGGAATGATCCACGTGCACGATCAACATCCGGAATAGGAACTGTAACATTAGTACCTACTAAACATGGCGAAAATTTTGCATTATCTCTGATCATTCTCTCTAAAACAAAGCAGAATCATAGTTTTGAGAAAAATATATTGTATGAATCCTATCAGCTCAGCTGATACAGTATGTATTATGCTACTCATCAGTAGAGCACAGAAAGTATCAGCTTTAATCGCTACGAAAGCCATTCCAAAACGTTCATTTGTCACATAGTAAATATTAGTATTTATTATTTCCCCTAAGGAAATATTTGTGCCTTACTGGAGAAGTTTTTGGTTTACTGAAAAAAATATTACTCTCCCATTGTTGGGTATAGTGAATTGCTTTTATTATTAGTATTGAAATTTATTTTAATTCATTTTTCCAGGTTAGAGAATAGGCGAAAATCGTCGTTTTCATTAAATATGCGGATTTATGTAATTTTTGGACTATACTTTTCTAATAATACTAAATTTTAATGAGTTGGATTGAAGACTTTTTTCCAAAATTAAACAATTTTAAGTTTTGGGGAAAAATATATGGACTCAATAGGCGCCGGCCTAGAACAATTTTTCTGCAAGAAATTTTTTAATAATTTAAGAATATAAGAAATATGTTATAGTTCTTACTTCGTAACTAATTTGAAAATTAGTTTTATACTCTACATTTTTTCGGTTTGTGGAATCGAGAGAAGTTATATTCTGATATTTTCAGCAAACACATTAAAATATGCAATTTTTGAATCATATTCTAGAAATTTTCTATAAACTAATTTATCAATTATTAAAACGGTATATTACGTTTACGTATATATTACAATATATACGTAATATTATATATTATATATGTAGTCTTCACGGTCACCTTATAACAATGATTGACTAAATTTTTATTCTAAACAGCGTACAGATGTCGATAACAATATGCTATTGACCTTGGTAGAATTATACTGTTCTTTCTGCCTTGAAGCTTCGGTTATGTTATCAAGTTCTTTTTTCATTTATATCAAGTATTTCATCAAATAAACCAAGTCAAATAAAACTAAAATAAGATTGTAAACATAATTACGTTATAGTCACTGACTTTATTTATACAATCATACTGAAGGGGGCACAAGATGCGAACGGACTATAAGAGAAGATAATCTTACAAAAACATTCGTTTCGATCCGTTCTTATTCTCTAAATAATCAAGGGGAGTGAAATGTTATTAAAAATTTCCTTCAACTATTATGATATATTACGTATTGTTTTCATTTAGAAATAAAATATATTCCTCTACATGTTACCATCACTAAGCATATATTTACTAAGAAGTTAAGCAACTCCTTGTAAGTATGAAGAGGTTGTTTCGCAATCAACTTGGTCTTCAGTAACAGATCCATAACTATAACTGTAAGGAGCTAGTGTTAGGCTGGATGTATCCCTTCGAGGCCACGCTTGAGTTTTATAACTGTTGCATGCTATGAGGCTGTTCATACCAGGTGGACGACTTTTTTCAATAGATATTCCATTGCCAACCGATCTGATACTGAAACAATAAATATAAAATATGTCTCTGATAATCGCTTTATTGAGAAAAAATTAAGTATAGGAAATGTATACATATAGGAATGTTATATATATATATATATATATATATATATATATATATATATATATATATATATATATATATATATATATATATATATATATATATATATATATATATATATAATATATATATATATATATATATATATATATATATATATATATATATATATATATATATATATATATATATATATATATATATATATACAGTGGAACCTCGCTTAACGAGCACTTTCCATAACGAGTGATTCGCATAACGAGCATAAAAGAATGACTACCTTAACGAGCGATGTTTCGCAGAATGAGTGACGAGGGAGGGAATCATCGTGTTGTCGCCTGCTGTAAAAGCGCTTGTGACTTCTATTGGGGTAGAAATATTATAATAAATAACAACCTCTATGCATTTCTCCCGCCCGCCGCCGCCGTTTTGCCGGTAAACCGTGCGATAAAAAAATAGGTTCTATAACCTGTGTTTCAGTCTTTGTTTAGCGCTCGTTTATCTTACTGTCACTTGTGAAAGTTGTATTCAGTCACATTATTGTGTATTTTTTAAGTGCAGAGTTTAAACATGCGTACACGTTTGTCCCCAAAGAAAATTCTACAAGAAGACAGAAGAGGTAAGAGAAGAAAAATCACGGTAGAAGCCAAATAATTGAGAAGCGAGAACGAGGTGTGCGTGTGGCTGACCTAGCACGTACATACGAGTATAATCGGTTTACATGAACGATTTGGACTATCCTCAAAAATAAGGATAAGATTAAGGAGATTGATGCTTCAAAGGGTGTTACAAGAATTTCTACGCAACGGCCACGTATTCTCCACGGTGTTGAAAGATTGCTTTTCATATAGATCAACGAGAAGCAATTGCAGGGCGACACTATTAACGAAAACATAATTTGTGAGAAGGTGAAACTAATTTTTGCCGACTTCATTAAAAAGACTCCAGTATCATCAACGGACGAAGAAGAAGCATTCAAGGCATGCCATGGGTGGTTTGAAAAGTTTAAGAGAATAACCAGAATCCATAGCGTTATGAGGCACGGAGAAACAGCAATATCAGACATAAAGGCAGCCGAGAACTTCATCGGCGTATTCAAGAAACTTGTGAATTCTGAGGGTTATCTGCCACAGCAGGTTTTTAATTGTAATGAGATGGATCTCTTCTGGAAAAAGATGGTGAAGTGAACTTATATTACGGCAGAGGAGAAGGCATTACCAGGCCACAAGCCAATGAAATATCGTCTCACGCTGTTGTTTTGTGCAAATGCAAGTGGCGATTTGAAAATTAAACCGCTGCTCGTTTACCATTCGGATAATCCACGACCTTCAAGAAGTATATATAGGTCCAGAAGAACAGGCTAAATGTCATGTGGAGGTCCAACGACAAGGCTTGGGTGGCACGTTACCTTTTTTCAAAATGGATCAATGAAGTGTTTGGTCCATCTGTAAAAAAATATATGCCTGAGATGAATTTGCCACTCCGTGCCTTGCTTGTTATGGACAACGCTCCTGCAAATCCTCCAGGCCTAGAAGATGATATCCTTGAAGAATTTAAATTCATCAAGATCCAGTTCCTGCCTCCCAACACCACTCCTTTACTGCAGCCCATGTCCCAGCAGGTCATTTCAAATTTTAAAAATCTCTACACTAAAGCTCTCTTCGAGCATTGTTGAGGTAACTGAAGGAACCAATCTCACTCTCAGAGAGTTTTGGAAAGACCACTTTCACATCGTTTCCTGCCTCAAGATGATTGACAAGGCATGGGAAGGGGTCACCAAGAGAACCCTTATTATCTGCATGGAAGAAGCTTTGGCCGGATAGCGTTGTCGAACGCGACTCCTAGGGGTTAGATCAAGTGTCTGCGGAGCCTGTAATCAACGAGATTGTGTTTCTGGCCAAGATTATGGGGCTAGAGGTGGATAGCAACGAAATCGATGAACTAGTGGAAGAGCATAGCCAGGAACTGACCACCGAAGAGCTTATGGAGCTGCATTCTGTGTCACAGCAAGAAGTTGTGGAAAAGATTTCGTCAGCGGAGGAGGAGCTAACAGCCTCAACAAAGCAACAACCTTCCAGTGAAATAAGGAAGATGCCGAAAGCATGGGAAACTGTTGCATCGTACATTGAGAGAAGCATCACCCTAATAAGGCAGTAGCTATTCGAGCTACAAATTTATTTAACGATAATGCTGTATCTCATTTTCACCAGATTTTGAAGCGTACGCAAAAACAAATGTCTCTAGACAACTTTCTTGCAAACAAGGATGTATTATAAATAATAAATTACATTATTATAAATTTATTTGAGTATTTTTTCGGAATGGAACGCATTATCCTATTTTACATTGATTCCTATGGAAAAAATTGTTTCGCTTAACGAGTGTTTCGCATTACGCGTAAGATTCGGGAACAAATTATGCTCGTTAAGCGAGGTTTCACTGTATGTATGTATTGTATATATATATATATATATATATATATATATATATATATATATATATATATATATATATATATATATACCGTTCTTTCATTTTTTTACTAGACAGCAAGTCAATCGGTCGAGTTCGTATAATGTGTAGGGAGGGGAAACGGACGGTATGCCCTGCTTCAGGTTGTCCAGTGTCGATAATTAGCGGCGCTACGACAGTTACGTTCTACACGTGAGGGAGTGTACAACGTATTTGTAACGGGTAAAAACTTTTATGTGGGAAGTGATGTTGATGGGTTTACTGTTAAAAGATGATCAAGGTATTTATTTTTTGCATTATTTTTATAATTGGTTTTGCATTAAAAAAAGTGTCTTCTAATAAAACGTTTAAAAATAAATAGATTCTCTTAAAATAATTAAAAATAAAATACAAACTCTTAAAACTTAAAAAGTATTCCCTTGAATAAGAAAAAAAACTAAAGAAAATTTTCGAAGATGTCTCTGTCTTGCGCCAAAAAATAACCCAACCTGTCGTAAAATTCTGAACGAACGTTGGTCAGCTTAAGAGGGCTAATAGTTTAAAATAAATTTTCAATATTAGCCCTCAGTTGATTTAAATTATTAGCTCTTTCATGAGGATGCCCGTATAACTTTGATTTAATATACCCCCATAAGAAAAATCATTAGGGGCCAAGTCTGGCGATCTTGGTAGCCATTGAATTACGCCTCTCGTAGATATAATTCTTTGGGGGAATATCGTATTCAAATAGTCAATGACTATTCTTGAGTTATGGGCCGGAAACCCATCGTGCTGGAACCAAACGTTGTGAAAATTGGGGTTAATGTTTGCCAATGCAGGAACAATTTCGTTTTGAAGAAGATTCAAATAAGTCTCCCCATTTAAATTTCCATCAATAAAGAATGGTCCAATAATATCATTCCCATAAATACCAGCCCAAACATTCAATTTTTCGGGATATTGTGTCCTTGTATTTAACAGGCAATACTGATTTTCAATAGCCCAATACCGTAGAATTGATGGATTGTGCCTACCATGTAACGGAAACGTGGATTCATCGGTGAACACGATGTTATAAATAAAATTGTCATCCGCATTTGCACGTTCCATTACCGTGTTACAAAATTCCATTCTACGGTACTGGTCTTCATCGAAAATTTCTTGATGGGATTCGTATTTATAGGAATGATATTTATTTTTCTTTAAAATTTTGTGAATTTTACCCACACTAAAACCAGTCCTCGGAAATTTTTGGGATAGAAATATTTGAATCTTCTTCTACCATTGCACACACCATTAATTCCTGCATTTCAGCGTCCTCGTTAATTCTAGGTGTCTTGTGGCATTTACAACCTCAAATGCATCCCGTTGACTTAAACTTTTCGACTACTGTCGATATTGTGTTCAAGGCAGGGATCGGACGATTTACATATTTGACTGAGAAAAGGTCCCTTATTGCACGTAATGAATGTCCTTGAAGAGACCATGATATCAAATCAATTTTTTCCTCAAGTGAGTACGTCATAATTACTGAGTTTTGAATTAAAAAAATCTATTTAAAATTACACGTATTACTACGAAGTTCACTCATCTAAATGCCAAACACGTATGCGACGGTAAATGTGAAATCTAAGTCGTCGATCATCACGGCGTACGGCCCACCTGAGCGGTGGCTAATTTTCCGAGAAGGACCGAACGGTGGAACCTATGTACAGTTTTAAAATAAAAGCACGGTATATATATATAGGGTGAGCTGCAGTGGATGGAGTATTAAAAGTATATGGAGAACGGATCTACCGATTGCTTTGAAATTTTGGTTACCAAAATAGTCGAGTATGATCTATGCAACTAAGATATTTTCGAAAGTGCGGTGTTGCCACTTATACGTAAAACCGGCAACATCTTCGTTATTTCAAATAGAATACCCTATATATTTTTTCATTTTTTGGATTGCCGTCTCTTTCTGAGTAACTTTTGTTAATATTTCGCTATATCTATCTCAAGTCGTTATCGAGATAATAATTCTTTTCTGAATTTATTGCCAAAAATGTTACTTTTAGTAAATTGTGTTTTTTCCTACCTACGCAGCAATTAAAAGATAATCTTTCAGTTGCGGCTAGGCAAAGCCTGGGGGCATCTTCTTCATTAATCAAATATTTCCAATATCATACAAGGTGAGTTAGAGAATGCTTTCTATAAATGACTTAGAGAAATGCACGAAAGTCAATTTTTTTAAATGGAATGCCCAGTATATTATTACTAATTCGGAAATATGATATATTTACCTATTTAAAAATGTTAATGTCCCCTATACCTAATGCGCACCGTTTTAGATTTATAGGCACTATTCTGTAATTCTTCCAAGAATATTATATCTTTTGGTATGTTGTCATAACGGGTGGGCTATGAAATTTTTATTTTATCATTTTGTAATGACAACAGACATGTAATTTTTTTAAATAAATTTGACATTAGTAATATTTGCACTTTATCTGAATAGCTGTAGCATAAATATGGCAGAAAATAATTACACAAACGCAGTTCTAATGGATTTGTTTATTATTCATGGACAGTGCAATAAGATTATCAACAGAACTTGTAGAATATTTAATGAGAAGTATCCGAATTTGCCACAGATGAACAACAGAAAGTTTCTACGAATTCAGAGGAATTTTATAAATTTTGGTTCGTCATTAAAAGAACCAAGAAATTTACCGAAACCTGTGACATCTGACGAGGTAAATGAAATCAATGTGCTAGTATATTTTCATGTAAATCCCCAGTATTCCATACATTGTGCTGAACAGGATTTAGGATTGCCATATTCATTCATTCGAAGAATACTAGCAAACCATAAAATGCATAATTATAAATTTACAAGAGTCCAATTTCTCATGCCTCAGGATTATCTACGGAGAATAGAATTTTGTGAAATGTTGCTAGTACGTATGCAAAAGGACCCCAATTTTTTAAAAAAAATTATATGGACTGATGAATCCAAAATTCTAGGGAAGGGATTTGTAACACACGAAATCGTCCACACACAACCCCCACATTATTAGAGAGGCTGGTTTTCAAGTTAAATTCAGTTTCAATGTATGTTAATGGATAAAATAAAATATTACATATACGACGAAAAATTGAATTCCAGAAAATATTTAAATGTAATTAGAACAATTGTGGAAGACTTCGTTGATAATCTGTGACTTGAAAAATATAGAACTTGTTGGTATTAACTCGACGGAGCTCCTCCACATTGTACATACGAAATTAGTATGGAGTTGGGCCGAATTTTCGATGACTGTTGAATTAGACGTTTTGGACCGCAGAATTGACCTCCGAGGTCCCCTGACCTTACCCCGTTAGATTTTTATCTTTGGGGTATTCTTAAAGATAGAGTTTATATAATTCCAGTCCACAACAGGGAAGAATTAGAACGTCGAGTGATTCAAGAGATTGAAAACTTGGACCCCGCTGATATAAGAGCTGCTACAACAAATGCTGTCCATCGTCGTATACAAGAGTGTCTGGAAGTTAACGGTCAACATTTCAAAGAATTATTACAATAGTTTTAAAATTTTTATACATTTTATTAGTTATTGGTATTATTTGTTATTGCTACTTATAGCCTTTATTACTGTTATTGCTGCTTAGGTATTATTTTTTCTTAATACTGACACTGTTGTTATTGCTCTCTTAATAACGAACCAAAATTTATAAAATTCCTCTGAATTCGTAGAAACTTTCTGTTGTTCATCTGCGGCAAATTCGGATATTTCTCATTAAATATTCTACAAGTTCTGTTGATAATCTTATTGCACTGTCCATGAATAATACACAAATCCATTAGAATTGCGTTTGTATAATTATTTTCTGCCATATTTGTGCTACAGCTATTCAAATTAAGTGCAAATATTAATAATGTCAAATTTATTTAGAAAAATAGCATGTCTGTTGTCATTACAAAATGATAAAATAAAAATTTCGTGGTCCACCCGTTATGACAACATACCAAAACATATAATATTCTTGGAATGGTTATATATATATATATATATATATATATATATATATATATATATATATATATATATATATATATATATATTGGAATATATATATATATATATATATATATATATATATATATATATATATATATATATATATATATATACAGTGGAACCTCGCTTAACGAGCACTTTCCATAACGAGTGATTCGCATAACGAGCATAAAAGAATGACTACCTTAACGAGCGATGTTTCGCAGAATGAGTGACGAGGGAGGGAATCATCGTGTTGTCGCCTGCTGTAAAAGCGCTTGTGACTTCTATTGGGGTAGAAATATTATAATAAATAACAACCTCTATGCATTTCTCCCGCCCGCCGCCGCCGTTTTGCCGGTAAACCGTGCGATAAAAAAATAGGTTCTATAACCTGTGTTTCAGTCTTTGTTTAGCGCTCGTTTATCTTACTGTCACTTGTGAAAGTTGTATTCAGTCACATTATTGTGTATTTTTTAAGTGCAGAGTTTAAACATGCGTACACGTTTGTCCCCAAAGAAAATTCTACAAGAAGACAGAAGAGGTAAGAGAAGAAAAATCACGGTAGAAGCCAAATAATTGAGAAGCGAGAACGAGGTGTGCGTGTGGCTGACCTAGCACGTACATACGAGTATAATCGGTTTACATGAACGATTTGGACTATCCTCAAAAATAAGGATAAGATTAAGGAGATTGATGCTTCAAAGGGTGTTACAAGAATTTCTACGCAACGGCCACGTATTCTCCACGGTGTTGAAAGATTGCTTTTCATATAGATCAACGAGAAGCAATTGCAGGGCGACACTATTAACGAAAACATAATTTGTGAGAAGGTGAAACTAATTTTTGCCGACTTCATTAAAAAGACTCCAGTATCATCAACGGACGAAGAAGAAGCATTCAAGGCATGCCATGGGTGGTTTGAAAAGTTTAAGAGAATAACCAGAATCCATAGCGTTATGAGGCACGGAGAAACAGCAATATCAGACATAAAGGCAGCCGAGAACTTCATCGGCGTATTCAAGAAACTTGTGAATTCTGAGGGTTATCTGCCACAGCAGGTTTTTAATTGTAATGAGATGGATCTCTTCTGGAAAAAGATGGTGAAGTGAACTTATATTACGGCAGAGGAGAAGGCATTACCAGGCCACAAGCCAATGAAATATCGTCTCACGCTGTTGTTTTGTGCAAATGCAAGTGGCGATTTGAAAATTAAACCGCTGCTCGTTTACCATTCGGATAATCCACGACCTTCAAGAAGTATATATAGGTCCAGAAGAACAGGCTAAATGTCATGTGGAGGTCCAACGACAAGGCTTGGGTGGCACGTTACCTTTTTTCAAAATGGATCAATGAAGTGTTTGGTCCATCTGTAAAAAAATATATGCCTGAGATGAATTTGCCACTCCGTGCCTTGCTTGTTATGGACAACGCTCCTGCAAATCCTCCAGGCCTAGAAGATGATATCCTTGAAGAATTTAAATTCATCAAGATCCAGTTCCTGCCTCCCAACACCACTCCTTTACTGCAGCCCATGTCCCAGCAGGTCATTTCAAATTTTAAAAATCTCTACACTAAAGCTCTCTTCGAGCATTGTTGAGGTAACTGAAGGAACCAATCTCACTCTCAGAGAGTTTTGGAAAGACCACTTTCACATCGTTTCCTGCCTCAAGATGATTGACAAGGCATGGGAAGGGGTCACCAAGAGAACCCTTATTATCTGCATGGAAGAAGCTTTGGCCGGATAGCGTTGTCGAACGCGACTCCTAGGGGTTAGATCAAGTGTCTGCGGAGCCTGTAATCAACGAGATTGTGTTTCTGGCCAAGATTATGGGGCTAGAGGTGGATAGCAACGAAATCGATGAACTAGTGGAAGAGCATAGCCAGGAACTGACCACCGAAGAGCTTATGGAGCTGCATTCTGTGTCACAGCAAGAAGTTGTGGAAAAGATTTCGTCAGCGGAGGAGGAGCTAACAGCCTCAACAAAGCAACAACCTTCCAGTGAAATAAGGAAGATGCCGAAAGCATGGGAAACTGTTGCATCGTACATTGAGAGAAGCATCACCCTAATAAGGCAGTAGCTATTCGAGCTACAAATTTATTTAACGATAATGCTGTATCTCATTTTCACCAGATTTTGAAGCGTACGCAAAAACAAATGTCTCTAGACAACTTTCTTGCAAACAAGGATGTATTATAAATAATAAATTACATTATTATAAATTTATTTGAGTATTTTTTCGGAATGGAACGCATTATCCTATTTTACATTGATTCCTATGGAAAAAATTGTTTCGCTTAACGAGTGTTTCGCATTACGCGTAAGATTCGGGAACAAATTATGCTCGTTAAGCGAGGTTTCACTGTATGTATGTATTGTATATATATATATATATATATATATATATATATATATATATATATATATATATATACCGTTCTTTCATTTTTTTACTAGACAGCAAGTCAATCGGTCGAGTTCGTATAATGTGTAGGGAGGGGAAACGGACGGTATGCCCTGCTTCAGGTTGTCCAGTGTCGATAATTAGCGGCGCTACGACAGTTACGTTCTACACGTGAGGGAGTGTACAACGTATTTGTAACGGGTAAAAACTTTTATGTGGGAAGTGATGTTGATGGGTTTACTGTTAAAAGATGATCAAGGTATTTATTTTTTGCATTATTTTTATAATTGGTTTTGCATTAAAAAAAGTGTCTTCTAATAAAACGTTTAAAAATAAATAGATTCTCTTAAAATAATTAAAAATAAAATACAAACTCTTAAAACTTAAAAAGTATTCCCTTGAATAAGAAAAAAAACTAAAGAAAATTTTCGAAGATGTCTCCGTCTTGCGCCAAAAAATAACCCAACCTGTCGTAAAATTCTGAACGAACGTTGGTCAGCTTAAGAGGGCTAATAGTTTAAAATAAATTTTCAATATTAGCCCTCAGTTGATTTAAATTATTAGCTCTTTCATGAGGATGCCCGTATAACTTTGATTTAATATACCCCCATAAGAAAAATCATTAGGGGCCAAGTCTGGCGATCTTGGTAGCCATTGAATTACGCCTCTCGTAGATATAATTCTTTGGGGGAATATCGTATTCAAATAGTCAATGACTATTCTTGAGTTATGGGCCGGAAACCCATCGTGCTGGAACCAAACGTTGTGAAAATTGGGGTTAATGTTTGCCAATGCAGGAACAATTTCGTTTTGAAGAAGATTCAAATAAGTCTCCCCATTTAAATTTCCATCAATAAAGAATGGTCCAATAATATCATTCCCATAAATACCAGCCCAAACATTCAATTTTTCGGGATATTGTGTCCTTGTATTTAACAGGCAATACTGATTTTCAATAGCCCAATACCGTAGAATTGATGGATTGTGCCTACCATGTAACGGAAACGTGGATTCATCGGTGAACACGATGTTATAAATAAAATTGTCATCCGCATTTGCACGTTCCATTACCGTGTTACAAAATTCCATTCTACGGTACTGGTCTTCATCGAAAATTTCTTGATGGGATTCGTATTTATAGGAATGATATTTATTTTTCTTTAAAATTTTGTGAATTTTACCCACACTAAAACCAGTCCTCGGAAATTTTTGGGATAGAAATATTTGAATCTTCTTCTACCATTGCACACACCATTAATTCCTGCATTTCAGCGTCCTCGTTAATTCTAGGTGTCTTGTGGCATTTACAACCTCAAATGCATCCCGTTGACTTAAACTTTTCGACTACTGTCGATATTGTGTTCAAGGCAGGGATCGGACGATTTACATATTTGACTGAGAAAAGGTCCCTTATTGCACGTAATGAATGTCCTTGAAGAGACCATGATATCAAATCAATTTTTTCCTCAAGTGAGTACGTCATAATTACTGAGTTTTGAATTAAAAAAATCTATTTAAAATTACACGTATTACTACGAAGTTCACTCATCTAAATGCCAAACACGTATGCGACGGTAAATGTGAAATCTAAGTCGTCGATCATCACGGCGTACGGCCCACCTGAGCGGTGGCTAATTTTCCGAGAAGGACCGAACGGTGGAACCTATGTACAGTTTTAAAATAAAAGCACGGTATATATATATATAGGGTGAGCTGCAGTGGATGGAGTATTAAAAGTATATGGAGAACGGATCTACCGATTGCTTTGAAATTTTGGTTACCAAAATAGTCGAGTATGATCTATGCAACTAAGATATTTTCGAAAGTGCGGTGTTGCCACTTATACGTAAAACCGGCAACATCTTCGTTATTTCAAATAGAATACCCTATATATTTTTTCATTTTTTGGATTGCCGTCTCTTTCTGAGTAACTTTTGTTAATATTTCGCTATATCTATCTCAAGTCGTTATCGAGATAATAATTCTTTTCTGAATTTATTGCCAAAAATGTTACTTTTAGTAAATTGTGTTTTTTCCTACCTACGCAGCAATTAAAAGATAATCTTTCAGTTGCGGCTAGGCAAAGCCTGGGGGCATCTTCTTCATTAATCAAATATTTCCAATATCATACAAGGTGAGTTAGAGAATGCTTTCTATAAATGACTTAGAGAAATGCACGAAAGTCAATTTTTTTAAATGGAATGCCCAGTATATTATTACTAATTCGGAAATATGATATATTTACCTATTTAAAAATGTTAATGTCCCCTATACCTAATGCGCACCGTTTTAGATTTATAGGCACTATTCTGTAATTCTTCCAAGAATATTATATCTTTTGGTATGTTGTCATAACGGGTGGGCTATGAAATTTTTATTTTATCATTTTGTAATGACAACAGACATGTAATTTTTTTAAATAAATTTGACATTAGTAATATTTGCACTTTATCTGAATAGCTGTAGCATAAATATGGCAGAAAATAATTACACAAACGCAGTTCTAATGGATTTGTTTATTATTCATGGACAGTGCAATAAGATTATCAACAGAACTTGTAGAATATTTAATGAGAAGTATCCGAATTTGCCACAGATGAACAACAGAAAGTTTCTACGAATTCAGAGGAATTTTATAAATTTTGGTTCGTCATTAAAAGAACCAAGAAATTTACCGAAACCTGTGACATCTGACGAGGTAAATGAAATCAATGTGCTAGTATATTTTCATGTAAATCCCCAGTATTCCATACATTGTGCTGAACAGGATTTAGGATTGCCATATTCATTCATTCGAAGAATACTAGCAAACCATAAAATGCATAATTATAAATTTACAAGAGTCCAATTTCTCATGCCTCAGGATTATCTACGGAGAATAGAATTTTGTGAAATGTTGCTAGTACGTATGCAAAAGGACCCCAATTTTTTAAAAAAAATTATATGGACTGATGAATCCAAAATTCTAGGGAAGGGATTTGTAACACACGAAATCGTCCACACACAACCCCCACATTATTAGAGAGGCTGGTTTTCAAGTTAAATTCAGTTTCAATGTATGTTAATGGATAAAATAAAATATTACATATACGACGAAAAATTGAATTCCAGAAAATATTTAAATGTAATTAGAACAATTGTGGAAGACTTCGTTGATAATCTGTGACTTGAAAAATATAGAACTTGTTGGTATTAACTCGACGGAGCTCCTCCACATTGTACATACGAAATTAGTATGGAGTTGGGCCGAATTTTCGATGACTGTTGAATTAGACGTTTTGGACCGCAGAATTGACCTCCGAGGTCCCCTGACCTTACCCCGTTAGATTTTTATCTTTGGGGTATTCTTAAAGATAGAGTTTATATAATTCCAGTCCACAACAGGGAAGAATTAGAACGTCGAGTGATTCAAGAGATTGAAAACTTGGACCCCGCTGATATAAGAGCTGCTACAACAAATGCTGTCCATCGTCGTATACAAGAGTGTCTGGAAGTTAACGGTCAACATTTCAAAGAATTATTACAATAGTTTTAAAATTTTTATACATTTTATTAGTTATTGGTATTATTTGTTATTGCTACTTATAGCCTTTATTACTGTTATTGCTGCTTAGGTATTATTTTTTCTTAATACTGACACTGTTGTTATTGCTCTCTTAATAACGAACCAAAATTTATAAAATTCCTCTGAATTCGTAGAAACTTTCTGTTGTTCATCTGCGGCAAATTCGGATATTTCTCATTAAATATTCTACAAGTTCTGTTGATAATCTTATTGCACTGTCCATGAATAATACACAAATCCATTAGAATTGCGTTTGTATAATTATTTTCTGCCATATTTGTGCTACAGCTATTCAAATTAAGTGCAAATATTAATAATGTCAAATTTATTTAGAAAAATAGCATGTCTGTTGTGATTACAAAATGATAAAATAAAAATTTCGTGGTCCACCCGTTATGACAACATACCAAAACATATAATATTCTTGGAATGGTTACAGAAAAGTGCCTATAAATCGAAAACGGTGCGCATTAGGTATAGGGGACATTAACATTTTTAAATAGGTAAATGTATCACCTTTCCGAATTAGTAATAATATACTGGGCATTCCATTTAAAAAAATTGACTTTCGTGCATTTCTCTAAGTCGCTTATAGAAATCATTCTCTAACTCACCCTGTATGATATTGGAAACATTTGATTAATGAAGAAGAGGCCCCCAGGCCTTGCCTAGCCACAACTGAAAAATTATCTTTTAATTGCTGCGTAGGTAGGAGAAAACACGATTTACTGAAAGTAAAATTTTTGGCAATAAATTCAGAAAAAAATTATTCTATTTTATAGAGTGTATAAAGGAAGTATTGTATTATCTGCTTACATTAATATTAGGTATCGATGTAATGTAAGATGCATCTTATTTGATAAGAAAAAATAATGTCATGTGGGAAAGTTGAAAATTCGTTTTCTCGAAAAGTGTGTCCGACTGCCAAGCTAGATTCTTATTCAGCGTCTTCGAAAATAGGAGGGTAGCCTAATTTTGGTGAAAATTTGGGAGTTTTACGCTAATATACATAATTAAAGAGATCTTATAATTATGGTATTACCTTCGTAATTCGACGGCCTTTCTGCAACATTTTATACTTTGGAAGGTAGGAAGCTAAAATTATTTCTACTTCGGTATTTTACAATTTTGTAATGTAAAGTAAATACAAAATAGCTCTTAAAACGTCAATATTTTAATTGCTAAAGATGCATCTCACATCTCAGCTCTGTTTATTCCACATTATTTGCAATAAAAGCAATTTTTGGTCATTTATTTGTCAACTAAAAGAAGAAAATGTAAATGTGGATATTTGGCAACAGTGGTCATTATACGTCTAATCAAACTTGTATCATGGATATAGTGAGTACAACAAATGAGTGGTTCTCAAAATGTTCAACAAATTTTTCTAAATATTAAAAATTCAATAACTCCGTTAATAAGGCCGATATTAAGAAATGGTTTTCACAATAATCATTTACTAGGTGTAGACATTAAGTAGTTAATATATGTATATGTACACTTTGGAAGAAGCGATAAAGACATAAAACAAAGAATAGCGCAGGGTCGAGTAGCTTTTAACAAAAAGAAAGCACTTTTATGCTCGGAGGTAATAAACTTAGAAACAAGGAAAAGATTTTTGAAAACATATATATGGAGCACGGCACTATACGGTTGCGAAACCTGGACGGTAGGGGAAGCAAGTAGGAAGAAATTAGAGGCTTTTGAGATGTGGTGTTACCGAAGAATGATGAAAATACCATGGATTGATAGGGTTAGAAACGAAGAAGTATTGGAGAAAGTCGGCGAGAAAAGAAGTATGTGGAAAAACATAAAGAAGAGAAGAGATAGAATGGTAAGCCACTTGCTGAGACATGGGGGAATACTCCGCGATATTTTGGAGGCAGAAATAGGAGTGAAAAAAGGCAGAGGTAGGTCTAGATTAGACTACTGCTCGCAAATAGTAAGGGATGTAGGTTGTAGCACAATTAGCGAAATGCGTAGGTTAGCACAAGATAGGAGAAGCTGGAGGTTAGCGTCCAACCAGTCTTAGGACTGATGACTTCATGATGATGATGAGAATGATGTACAGTTTAAAGACTTACCTTGTATATATATATATATATATATATATATATATATATATATATATATATATATATACCGGGTGTATCAAGAAAAACGCCCCAGCCTATAACTATTTAATTATCGATGCTAGAAACGCCATTTTCTGGGCTTTGGTGTTAAAGTAGGTTTTTTACAAGCTCTGCATATAATATGTAACATGTCGCTTCCGTAAGTGACCGGAAGTTATATCAACTTTTTTATTTTAAATGGAATACCCTGTATATTTTTACAGTATTAGATGGCACACTTTATTCTGAATCCATTGATATAATATTATTTCTATTACTGTCAACGGTTAGCAAAATACATAGCTTTATGTACTATACTGGGGTAATAACTAATAAATATAGTACACTATAGTCTAAGAAGGCCTATGACTACAATTTTAAAACAATAGTTACAAATGATGCTAGTTTGACAATTATGTTTAAACTGACCTTTCTGTTTATAGTCACAAAGTAAACGAATAGAAATTTCTCATTTACATGAGAAATTTAGAAGAACTAGATCACTGAAGAAAATTAAAAAAGAAAATCCAACAATAGCAAATGAAATGAACGTTGGACGTTTTACTGGCAATTGAGGAAAATCCTCAAACTTTAACTCGACAAATTGGAAATAATTTAAATATGTCGCATTCAATGGTGCACAGAATATTAAGAAATCATAAAATGTGGCCTTTCAAATCTAATTTAATTCAACATCTACAGGAAGTTGATGCTCTTAAAAGAATTCATTTTTGTAATACTTTTCTGCAAAGGGTAAATGACGATTATTTATTTTTAAATAACATACTATGGTCGGATGAAAGTACTTTTTGTAACAATGGTATTTTGAATACGACTGTTCATTACTACTGGAGTGATGAGAATCCCAGACACACTAGAACTACAAATTTTCAGCAGCGTTTCAGTGTAAATGTTTGGTGCGGGATGAAAGGCAATAAAATAATAGGGTCTCACTTTTTTAATGAACATTTAAATGCTATTATTTATAATGAATTTTTAAGAAACGATTTGGAGAATTATTTAGAACAATTGCCTGTCAATGAATACGCCAATGTGATTTTCCATCAAGACGGGCCCCTAGCCATAATGCCCGTATAAATGTAAACTATTTAAATGGGCAATTTGGAGAAAACTGGATCGGAACGAATGGCCCAACAATATGGCCAGCTAGGTCACCTGATCTCAACCCATCAGATTTTTTATGGGGCCATTTAAAGGATCTGATGTACCTAACAATTCCGCAAAACCTTGAAGACCTAAAGCAAAGGATTAGAGTGGCTGTTGACAACATATCACCTCAATTTGTCCAAAATACCGTAAATGGGGTAATACGATGGGGTGTCAGTTATGCATTGAAAATGAAGGTTGACAATATTTAGATTGATAAATTAATAAATACTATTTGACTTGAATTATTTTTGTTATTGATTTGTTGGTTTTGCTGCTGTTTTTCATTAAATAGTTTTGTTTATACTTAGATATTCTTATTTTATTTATCGTCATTGTCAAACTATTAACACACATTCTTCTAAAAAAAAATGTGGTATTATAATGATATTCATTATTCAAGATATGTCTCACAGCTCCCTAGTGCTACAATGTAATGCAATGTACAAAGGTGTATATTTTACTAACCGTTGACAGTAAGCACAAATAATATTATATCAATGGATTCAGAATAAAGTGTGCCATCTAATACCGTAAAAATATACAGGGTGTTCCATTTAAAATAAAAAAGTTAATATAACTTCCGGTCACTTCCGGGAGCGACATGTTACATATTATATGCAGAGCTTGTAAAAAACATACTTTAACACCGAAGTCCAAAAGATGGCGTCTCTAGCTTTGATAATTAAAAAGTTATAGGCTGGGGCGTTTTTCTTGATACACCCGGTATATATATATATATATATATATATATATATATATATATATATATATATATATATATATATATATATATATATATATATATATGTATATATATATATATATTTTTTTTTTTTAAGAAATATGGGGTGAATAATAATCTGATTTTCGTTATACCCCAATTTATTAAAATTCTTAGATATTACAAGTGAATATCTGAACAGATTGGCGCGTATATCTCAACTATCGAATGGTCGGTCCCTCTATCGAAACCGCGCAGAAAGCTGATATCATAGTTTATACTACATGTCTCATAAAGTATTTAATTTAATATCAACAATTCGGCGGCGGCTCGGTCAAGGTTCTCCCAACTCGATAAATGGAGAACAATGATAACAAAATATTCGAAATAAATGACTAAAATTCTGCTGGCTTCACAATATATATATATATATATATATATATATATATATATATATATATATATATATATATATATATATATATATATATATATATATATATATATATATATATATATATATATATACATATATGTTATGTACCCTATTAACGGAAGTGTATATGACGTCTTATCATGTATGATTTTATGATTTTTCTTGAGACATTTTGTTAACGGCTTAGTTATTTTTGCGAAATCTTTTATGAATTTACGATAAAAGCCTAAGATTCCGAGAAATGATTTAATCTCGCGTTGAGTTTTTGGTATCGGAAATTTTGATATCGCTTCTATTTTTTTTGGATTAGGGCGAATTCCTTCGGGTGTGATAACATGTCCTAGAAATTCGACATTTTGCCTTAGAAATTCCGATTTATCTAACTGTACCTTTAATTGTGCTTGGCGTAATTTATCAAATACTAATTTTAGGTGTCTGATGTGTTCCTGTAACGATGGAGAAAATATAATTATGTCGTCCATATATATGAGGCAATTACCATTTCAAATGTCCCGAAATACATGATCCATGACTCGTTGGAACGTGGCCGGAGCATTTTTTAGGCCGAAGGGCATTCTTAGGTACTCGTAATGCCCATTCTCCACGTTAAACGCGGTCTTTTCAATGGACTTAGGATCCATTTCAATTTGATGGAAACCGCTAGCTAAATCTAATGTGATGAAATATGTACATTTCCCTAGTTTATCGAGGATGTCCTCAATATTCGGAAGCGGGTAACGGTCGTTGAGAGTTTTTTCATTTACCTTCCGGTAATCTACTACAATTCTCCATTTCTTTTTACCTGACGCGTCTGCCTTTTTGGGTACAATCCATATGGGACTGCTCCAAGGACTGTTTGAGTGTCTAATTATACCGTCTTCGAGCATTTTGTTTATTTGCTTATTCACTTCTTGTTTGTGAATAAACGGGAACCTGTATGTTTTTGTATGGACAGGAATTTCGTCTGTTGTTTTAATCTCGTGTTTAATTTTATTTGTGAATGTTAGTTTTGATTTTTCGTTATGGAAAATATCTGAATATTTCGAAATTAGTTTTTGAATAGCAGCGCGTTCTTCCTTATTCATGTGTTTAGTTCTGATTTGTTGCATTAATTCGCTATAGCTAAACTGACCTGTGTTATCTGATTGTGTGAATTCCTCGATGTGATGGATTTCATACGAATCAGGTTCTACACTTCGAACTGTAAACGGTTCGGTAAAAGTATAACATACGGTATGGTCACTAGTATTCTGTATTTCGAATCTAGCTTTTCCGTTTTCAGCTATAGTTAGTGTTTCAGGAATCCAAAGTTCTTCGTATCTAAATTCTGGAATAATTATTTCGCCTTCATAAATATTAATTGGGAATCTTTGAAATATACTAGAGTATGCTGGGATTTCTATCGTATTGCTATTGATTCGCGGTACTACTGTGCCTATATTTGAAAGGAATATTTACTGTTTGGTCTTTATTAAATAAAATTTGTTCTTGAAAATTTATTTGCAAATTTAATCGCCTGAGATCTTCTAAACCTATGATGCCATCAAAATAATCACTAAATGGGAATAATACAAATTCTAATTTCGTATCTAGTTGAAATTCGGGGAAAGCGGGTATAATTATTCTATTTTCTACTTTTTTGTCACCTAACGGTGTTTTTAATATTGAAGAATTTTTTGTGATATAATTTGGAAAATAATTCTCGGCAATAATGGGTCTTATCGTATTGATGTTACAACCTGTATCAATTAGTAATTTTATAGGGGGGTCTTGTATTTGAATGTACGGTAAGGCGTTAATGTAAGCGTTAAATGCTACGTCGGGGCTACATGATCGGCGGTTGATGGAAAATTTTGGTTTTCCGTATCGCTATTGATTAAGGAGTTATAATAACTTAAAAATTCTTCTGAATATTTATCGGGATGTTCATTCGGAGGATATTCGTTAATTATCTCAATTTGTTCAGGGGTTAGTTCAAAGTCTACATCTTCGTTTTTGATATTATTTACTTCACTAATAACATATTTTGAATTTGTTGGGTTATACTGTTTGACCCACGGGAATTGTTTCCTTACTTGACTAGGCGTAAAAGTTGGTTTAAGCCTTGTTGTTGTACTTATTGGAGTTGGTTTATTGTCGGGTTTGTAATTTGGATTTGGTTTAAATACGTTTTTCTGTCTGCCAAAAACTTGTTGATTAGTGAGAAATTTTTGTTGAAGGGTTTTTGATTGTACATCTATTGGTTGACTTGGAAATGAGTTATTAAAGCTGAATTGTGAGGTGTTAGCTACATGTGTTTGTTTAAAATGCGGATAGAATGGATTATGAGATTTATTTACTTCAATTGATTTATGATTGATTTTATTTGAATATGCAAATTTTTGTTTGCTTATACTTTCCATATAGTTTATGGTTTCAAGTTCTATACATACTATTTCTATGGCACCTTCTATTGTCTTGATATTTCTTCATTTTATGATTATTTGAATATTTTGTGGTAAATGTAACAAATATGTTCTCAGGGTTAATTGTTCAAAATACGAGATTTTTATTAACCTTGAGTCACCTGATGCCTTACTAACTAATAAGCTACGCAGAATTTGCAGTCTGGAGCTAAATTCGATTAAATTTTCACCTTTCTGTGGTGAAGCCGTCATGAGTGTATTAATTAAAGTTTCCTCTGACCTGTTGTCACCAAAGCTTTGTATTAATACACTTTTTACCAAGGGCCATGAATTTAACTCTAAACGAGGTCCTATGATTTCAGCAGCTGGTCCTCTAAGTTTTCCAATTATTGTGCTAGTAATTATTTTTTTATTATTTGCATGATTTACATCCGATTTACCAAAAGCGGTTACTAAATCTTCGCAGGCTCTTAAAAATTGAATAAACAATGGTTTTTCACCGTTAAAATATGGGATTTGATCTGTATAAATTTTGTAAAAGCTGGCGTTTAATTCAGTCATCTTTATATAGATTTAATCAATAATTAAAACAATTCTCGAAAATATTATATCTTGAAATTGTGCAGAATAAATAAATATATATAAAAATCTTTTTCTCTGTGTAAATTCTGGTTTCTTAAAATTACGTGTACAAGATTGTACTGTATATTAAATAGGTAGATCCTGATTGATCTTTATTTAATAAACTTTCCTCAATGGAATACCTTAATTAACCTATATATTTCCTTTAGAATGATTCTAGGGAAATACAGGAATTGGGATAAAAAATGGCTCTACTCACTTTGATAGTCCTGTAGAGTTGTTTTTGTCTCCCAGTGTGCAGGTGCGTTATGGATTCGGTCTTTTGGTCCTGGGTGAATAGTCGGTTAATCGTTGACACGAAAGGACGATTCCGGGAGTTCCTCGATGGTTTTTCTTGAAATCTTCCTCCAACTATCCTGTTCGCAGCGCCAATTACGTTGTAGGTTCGACGTAATAAATTTTTAAAAACGGATACAAAAGACTTTATTCACAATAACACACAACTACGCTTAGATTATTAACAATCGAGCAGAGTGACGACTCTAAACTGAAAGCAATAATCTGATTACTTCTGGTAACCCCTTGGGCGTGAGCTTAAATAAACTATTAACATAAACAAAAGACGTCATATACACTTCCGTTAATAGGGTACATAACATATATGTATATATATATATATATATATATATATATATATATATATATATATATATATATATATATATATATTGTGAAGCCAGCAGAATTTTAGTCATTTATTTCGAATATTTTGTTATCATTGTTCTCCATTTATCGAGTTGGGAGAACCTTGACCGAGCCGCCGCCGAATTGTTGATATTAAATTAAATACTTTATGTGACATGTAGTATAAACTATGACATCAGCTTTCTGCGCGGTTTCGATAGAGGGACCGACCATTCGATAGTTGAGATATACGCGCCAATCTGTTCAGATATTCACTTGTAATATCTAAGAATTTTAATAAATTGGGGTATAACGAAAATCAGATTATTATTCACCCCATATTTCTTAAAAAAAAAAAATATATATATATATATATATATATATATATATATATATATATATATATATATATATATATATATATATATATATATATATATATATATACATATATGTTATGTACCCTATTAACGGAAGTGTATATGACGTCTTTTGTTTATGTTAATAGTTTATTTAAGCTCACGCCCAAGGGGTTACCAGAAGTAATCAGATTATTGCTTTCAGTTTAGAGTCGTCACTCTGCTCGATTGTTAATAATCTAAGCGTAGTTGTGTGTTATTGTGAATAAAGTCTTTTGTATCCGTTTTTAAAAATTTATTACGTCGAACCTACAACGTAATTGGCGCTGCGAACAGGATAGTTGGAGGAAGATTTCAAGAAAAACCATCGAGGAACTCCCGGAATCGTCCTTTCGTGTCAACGATTAACCGACTATTCACCCAGGACCAAAAGACCGAATCCATAACGCACCTGCACACTGGGAGACAAAAACAACTCTACAGGACTATCAAAGTGAGTAGAGCCATTTTTTATCCCAATTCCTGTATTTCCCTAGAATCATTCTAAAGGAAATATATAGGTTAATTAAGGTATTCCATTGAGGAAAGTTTATTAAATAAAGATCAATCAGGATCTACCTATTTAATATACAGTACAATCTTGTACACGTAATTTTAAGAAACCAGAATTTACACAGAGAAAAAGATTTTTATATATATTTATTTATTCTGCACAATTTCAAGATATAATATTTTCGAGAATTGTTTTAATTATTGATTAAATCTATATAAAGATGACTGAATTAAACGCCAGCCTTTACAAAATTTATACAGATCAAATCCCATATTTTAACGGTGAAAAACCATTGTTTATTCAATTTTTAAGAGCCTGCGAAGATTTAGTAACCGCTTTTGGTAAATCGGATGTAAATCATGCAAATAATAAAAAAATAATTACTAGCACAATAATTGGAAAACTTAGAGGACCAGCTGCTGAAATCATAGGACCTCGTTTAGAGTTAAATTCATGGCCTTTGGTAAAAAGTGTATTAGTACAAAGCTTTGGTGACAACAGGTCAGAGGAAACTTTAATTAATACACTCATGACGGCTTCACCACAGAAAGGTGAAAATTTAATCGAATTTAGCTCCAGACTGCAAATTCTGCGTAGCTTATTAGTTAGTAAGGCATCAGGTGACTCAAGGTTAATAAAAATCTCGTATTTTGAACAATTAACCCTGAGAACATATTTGTTACATTTACCACAAAATATTCAAATAATCATAAAATGAAGAAATATCAAGACAATAGAAGGTGCCATAGAAATAGTATGTATAGAACTTGAAACCATAAACTATATGGAAAGTATAAGCAAACAAAAATTTGCATATTCAAATAAAATCAATCATAAATCAATTGAAGTAAATAAATCTCATAATCCATTCTATCCGCATTTTAAACAAACACATGTAGCTAACACCTCACAATTCAGCTTTAATAACTCATTTCCAAGTCAACCAATAGATGTACAATCAAAAACCCTTCAACAAAAATTTCTCACTAATCAACAAGTTTTTGGTAGACAGAAAAACGTATTTAAACCAAATCCAAATTACAAACCCGACAATAAACCAACTCCAATAAGTACAACAACAAGGCTTAAACCAACTTTTACGCCTAGTCAAGTAAGGAAACAATTCCCGTGGGTCAAACAGTATAACCCAACAAATTCAAAATATGTTATTAGTGAAGTAAATAATATCAAAAACGAAGATGTAGACTTTGAACTAACCCCTGAACAAATTGAGATAATTAACGAATATCCTCCGAATGAACATCCCGATAAATATTCAGAAGAATTTTTAAGTTATTATAACTCCTTAATCAATAGCGATACGGAAAACCAAAATTTTCCATCAACCGCCGATCATGTAGCCCCGACGTAGCATTTAACGCTTACATTAACGCCTTACCGTACATTCAAATACAAGACCCCCCTATAAAATTACTAATTGATACAGGTTGTAACATCAATACGATAAGACCCATTATTGCCGAGAATTATTTTCCAAATTATATCACAAAAAATTCTTCAATATTAAAAACACCGTTAGGTGACAAAAAAGTAGAAAATAGAATAATTATACCCGCTTTCCCCGAATTTCAACTAGATACGAAATTAGAATTTGTATTATTCCCATTTAGTGATTATTTTGATGGCATCATAGGTTTAGAAGATCTCAGGCGATTAAATTTGCAAATAAATTTTCAAGAACAAATTTTATTTAATAAAGACCAAACAGTAAATATTCCTTTCAAATATAGGCACAGTAGTACCGCGAATCAATAGCAATACGATAGAAATCCCAGCATACTCTAGTATATTTCAAAGATTCCCAATTAATATTTATGAAGGCGAAATAATTATTCCAGAATTTAGATACGAAGAACTTTGGATTCCTGAAACACTAACTATAGCTGAAAACGGAAAAGCTAGATTCGAAATACAGAATACTAGTGACCATACCGTATGTTATACTTTTACCGAACCGTTTACAGTTCGAAGTGTAGAACCTGATTCGTATGAAATCCATCACATCGAGGAATTCACACAATCAGATAACACAGGTCAGTTTAGCTATAGCGAATTAATGCAACAAATCAGAACTAAACACATGAATAAGGAAGAACGCGCTGCTATTCAAAAACTAATTTCGAAATATTCAGATATTTTCCATAACGAAAAATCAAAACTAACATTCACAAATAAAATTAAACACGAGATTAAAACAACAGACGAAATTCCTGTCCATACAAAAACATACAGGTTCCCGTTTATTCACAAACAAGAAGTGAATAAGCAAATAAACAAAATGCTCGAAGACGGTATAATTAGACACTCAAACAGTCCTTGGAGCAGTCCCATATGGATTGTACCCAAAAAGGCAGACGCGTCAGGTAAAAAGAAATGGAGAATTGTAGTAGATTACTGGAAGGTAAATGAAAAAACTCTTAACGACCGTTACCCGCTTCCGAATATTGAGGACATCCTCGATAAACTAGGGAAATGTACATATTTCATCACATTAGATTTAGCTAGCGGTTTCCATCAAATTGAAATGGATCCTAAGTCCATTGAAAAGACCGCGTTTAACGTCGAGAATGGGCATTACGAGTACCTAAGAATGCCCTTCGGCCTAAAAAATGCTCCGGCCACGTTCCAACGAGTCATGGATCATGTATTTCGGGACATTTTGCAATGGTAATTGCCTCATATATATGGACGACATAATTATATTTTCTCCATCGTTACAGGAACACATCAGACACCTAAAATTAGTATTTGATAAATTACGCCAAGCACAATTAAAGGTACAGTTAGATAAATCGGAATTTCTAAGGCAAAATGTCGAATTTCTAGGACATGTTATCACACCCGAAGGAATTCGCCCTAATCCAAAAAAAATAGAAGCGATATCAAAATTTCCGATACCAAAAACTCAACGCGAGATTAAATCATTTCTCGGAATCTTAGGCTTTTATCGTAAATTCATAAAAGATTTCGCAAAAATAACTAAGCCGTTAACAAAATGTCTCAAGAAAAATCATAAAATCATACATGATAAGGATTTCATCGAGAGTTTTGAAACTTGTAAAACAATATTGACAAATCAACCACTTTTACAATATCCAGACTTCGACAAACCGTTCATACTAACCACAGACGCAAGTAATTTTGCTATAGGTGCAGTTCTGTCACAAGGCCCAATCGGTAGCGATAAACCTATTGCCTATGCCTCACGTACACTAAATGACGCTGAAAAAAATTATTCGGTTATAGAAAAGGAACTATTAAGTATTGTACATTTTACAAAACATTTCAGACCATACCTCTACGGTAGAAAATTTACCATCATAACTGACCATAGACCTCTCCAGTGGGTCAATAGCTTGAAAGAACCGAATTCGAGACTAATGCGTTGGAAATTAAAATTATTGGAATATGACTACGATATCATATATAAAAAAGGTAGCGAAAATCAAGTAGCTGACGTGCTTTCGCGAATAGAAATCCATCCTATTGAAAATGAAGATACTTCTTCACTTGCCGTTAATCCAGACAAAAACATATTTGAAACACCATTAAATATTAGTGACGAAAGTTTAGATAAATTGTTAAGCGGAAGTCCAACCGAAATAACTTTAGACGAATTGAATGAAATTGACCAACATCTTGACAAAATCACAATACCCAAAGTAAACATAATTTCTGATATACAAATTCAACCCCCAAATGTAATCACGAATGATACCGTTCATTCGAATGACGAAAACCCCGTATTAAATATACCAATTTCAGAAAATTCTATAAATTCATTTAAAAACCAAATAATAATTACTTGCTCTAGAGATATTATCAAACCCAGCATAAATCTAAGAAAACTTCATCAAACGAAAAACAGATGCGAAGTTATTCTTCCTAAAACCTCCCCTAATGAAATATCAGAAATTCATATCCTAGAATTTTTCAGGGATTATTTAAAACCCAAAACATTGTACGGAATGTTAATAGATGAACGAGAAAATCTAAATTTAATACCCATACTTCAAAAATATTTTAATCCTAACTCCTTTCGATTAATACAAACAAACTTGTATTTAACTGATATCGAAAACCCGGAAGAAATACGTAAAATAATAACATCCGCTCATGTAAACAGAGGAAGTCACTCCGAAATAGTAGAAACAACAAAACTAATTAAACAACACTATTTTTGGCCTAACATAACAACGGATGTAAGAGATTTTATAAACACTTGTGAAACCTGTCAAACATGTAAGTACGAAAGACAACCAAACAAAATAATATTTAAACCAACACCTATCGGAGAAAGACCATTCGAACACATTTATATGGACTGTTTCGAAATAGACAAACAAAAGTTCTTAACAATAATAGACAGTTTTAGTATATTTGCTCAAGCGTACCCGCTAAAATTGTGTTCAAAGGAGGTAATAGACAACCTCTTATTATTTTTCTCTCATTATGGCGTACCAAATAAAATAACGACTGATTGTGGTGGTGAATTCAAAAATCAGTTAGTCGAAGAATTTTTCAGACAATATGATATAACTACCCATTACACCACACCAAAACACCCAAACAGCAACTCGCCAATAGAAAGATTACACTCTACCTTAATAGAAAAATACCGCGCTACTAAACTCGAAAACGTTCCGAACAAAAACCCAATAAACATAATGAAAATTGTTATTATCGCCTATAATAATTGCATTCATTCCAATACAAAATACACGCCATTCCAAATAATAAAAGGTGATATAAATACAAAAACTTGTTTCAAATTAAACGAACACCATATTATTAACGATTATCTGAATAAAAATGCCATAAATGCAGAACTTATAAGAAAACAGGTATTACAAAATAATCTAGAAACACAAAGGAAAAATCTAAATAAACATAATACGAACAGAAAATCACCAGACCCAATCAACACTAACAAAATATATGTACAAGATACACAAAGAAAATCAAAAACAAAACCTTTATATAAACCAGTTATACCAATCAAAGACTTAGGAGACAAAATTAAACTACCACGAAATACTATTCATAAAGAACAAGTAAAACCCATTAGAAAAATTAATTCAGAAACTTTTGTTTCAGATAATGGGAACAGTTCCAATATTCCTACTGATGATACTCCCATCACTAATAACTAGCCAAATCACGCTTAAAACAATATCGAAACCTTTATTACCCATATTTTTAGGTAAAGCTATCATAGCAAGAACTCACCATACATTTATAAAATACATAGATACAACAATATATGAAACTAATATCAACCAACTAGAATTAAATTTGCATAAAATAAAATCGAAATTCGAACTAAATAGCCGTGGAGAACCCCCTATAACACCCTCATTAGAAAACCTCTATACTAGGTGTGAAGAACAAATAAAAATCGCGAAAGAAAAACTAGAAACATTAACCCCTAAAAACGTAAGAACCAAGAGAGGATTACTAAATATTGTAGGTAAAGCATACAAATGGGCATTTGGACTGTTAAATTCTGAAGACGCTGAATATTATAATAAGGCAATTGAAACATTAACAAAGAACCAAAAATCAATACACACTGAAATGAAACAATTATTAACAGTATCAGATCAACTTATGAACAAAACTATTACGACTCTCGAAAAGATTATATCAAACCAAAATAACTTAAGTAATGAATTATCATCAACAAAAAATAATTTAAATCAATTTACTAAATATTTACATATTCAAAATTGGCTCACAGAAATATTCACAAATACTGAACAAATAATTGATTCTCTAGAATCGCTTGAAAATAAAATACTAATTGCACACGAAAATCTAATTGATAAATCATTATTAAACATACAAGAATTACAAGACAAACAGAACATTCTAATATTAATGAAATTACAAATTATATAGACTGGTTGAAATTAATCGCCACTAAAGTTCATAAAATCAACTCTAAAATAATAATTAGCTTTAAAATACCTATAATTTCTGAAGAATTATTCGATTACATCCAATTAATCCCCATACCTGTGAACGATACCTTATTAATACCGCCTAATCCTTATATCCTTATCGGCTCTACCTCACAATATTACCTAAAGGAGGAATGTCCAATGATCACTGGTAGATGTTTCAAAGAAATTCATCAGCCGCCAGACACAGACGACTGCATAATCCAGATGCTACATGGACCACTCACCACGTGTCATACTATTCGTTTCACTCCCCAAAATGACATCACTGAAGAGATATCAGAGGGCTCAGTATTACTAGTCCCGAAAACGAAAATGACCATACAGAAAACATGCAACATAAGTGAATTCGAGAATATCAACTCACCTCAGTTAGCCCACATACCAAAAGCTAATAACCAAGTATACTCGAACAAGAAGAGCGAGCTACCTGTACGACCCATCGAGACGCTTAACTTGCAAACAGTAGATAAGATTGGCGTTACAAACACCACTCTGCACATCGAGGACATCCACCTCGGCAAGCTAACGAAAATTCACGAAAAACTACAACAGATCCGAATAAAAGATTTGAAAGAAATACCTGACCGAGAAGATACACCTTAGACAACGTATTTGTTAATTTTTATATTAATAATAATTATATTGTTCTTATGCTTCAAATTATATAAATATTGTATTTCTAGTAATAAGAAGAAATTTAAAATATTTCAAATAATGTTAAAAAATAAAGAAGGAAAAGAACAAAAGCAAAAAGACGACATACAACTCGAAAATAAAGATTTAAAATCATTATTTTCTCAATCTTAAGGGGGAGGTGTTATGTACCCTATTAACGGAAGTGTATATGACGTCTTTTGTTTATGTTAATAGTTTATTTAAGCTCACACCCAAGGGGTTACCAGAAGTAATCAGATTATTGCTTTCAGTTTAGAGTCGTCACTCTGCTCGATTGTTAATAGTCTAAGCGTAGTTGTGTGTTATTGTGAATAAAGTCTTTTGTATCCGTTTTTAAAAATGTATTACGTCGAACCTACAACGTAATTTATATATATATATATATATATATATATATATATATATATATATATATATATATATATATATATATATATATATATATATATATATACAGGGTGATTCAGTTAACCCGTTCATTAAAAGTTTATGAACTTCCCATTGGAATTCATTTTTTAAAATTTGGAATCAGGGGTTAGCGAGGACGATCTATTCAACTAAAGTATTTTTGCTTTTCTGACACTTCCGATTATACCGGAAGTAGCTATCAAGTTCCTTATTTTAAATAGAATACCCAGTATATTATTACATTTTTGAATTATTCTGCTGATTTTAAGTGAACTTTCTTAACAATTCCCTATACCTATCTTCAGCAGTTTTTGAGATATTTTAATTTTTTTGAAAAAATTAGGTTTTGTAGTATCCCATTGGAATGCTTGTCACTTATTCAAAACAAAAGTTATAGTAGCAAACATTGGGCTGTAATTAGGCGAACTATTAAGCTTTCAGGTGATATGTAGTTTGATATTTTATTATTTACAGGGTGCTCAAAAAATTTAGTTCATTCTGACAAACTTCAACTGCTCAAAAGTCAGTTTTATTAAATGGAACACCCTGTATTTTATTGCTTTCTGTGATGGAGAATTAAGTGATATTTCAATCTGTATTAGGATTCCCTATACCTATCTGCTACCGTTTTCTTGCTATCGAGGTATTTTTTATTCGATACCATAGTTTTCCATTTTATTAATTTACTTCTGACCAGCGGGCCATGAAAATAATACGCATTATCTTAATGGTCAATGTAAACATCAGAGTAGATGTCAAAGTGAGAAATTTTACATAGTATTATAAATTATAACGTGTATTATGGAAATCCAACAGGAATATTCAAATAACGACATTAAATTTATTTTTCATTCATGGAGAATGTAAAAAAATTATTGGAAGGACTTGTCGTTTGTTTAACGAGAGATATCCACATTTACGGCCTTTCAACAAAACTGCCTTCAAGAGGATAGAAGCAAATTTTAAACGATTTGGAACTGAAGTTACTAGAACACGCCCCAAAGATGTTACTGGTGATGAAGGCAACCAAGTAAATGTCTTGGCATATTTCAATGCAAATCCACATACGTCGATTAGAGCTGCGTCACAAGATTTGAGACAATCTTACTCGTCAATACAGAGAATTCTGGAAAAACATAAAATGCATGCTTTTTCCATTTTAAAACTGCAAGCTCTCCACCAAGGTGACGAAGTACGGCGTGTGGTATTCTGCGAAAGCATTTTATTAAAAACGCAAGAAGACCCACATTTTTTGAACAAAATTATTTACACCGATGAGTCAAAATTTAACAGAGAAGGGATAATAAATAGGAGGAATTGGCATGTTTGGGCAGAACAAAATCCACGAATAGTGCGTGAAGGTAACTTTCAAAGTACATTTAGTTTTAATGTTTTTTGTTTGATGATGGATAATCGCGTGTGGTTTGAAATGTATGATGAAAATTTAAATTCTCGTAAATACCTAGAAATTCTTAGAACGGTGGTTTCAAATTTTTTGGAAAATTTGCCACTAAATATTCTAAATACGTGTTGGTACCAAATGGATGGCGCTCCAGCCCACTCAACCCATGAAGTTTACCATGAGTTAACAAATATGTTTGAAGATCGCTGGTTTGGACGTAATGGTCCGGCTCTATGGCCTCCCAGATCACCCGATCTAACGCCCCTTGATTTTTTTATGGGGCCATATCAAGAGTAAAGTCTACTCAACGCCCGTCAATACCAGAGATGACTTATTACATCGAGTTAGAACTGCCTTCACCGAACTAGATGAAGGAATGGTATTGAAATCTACGACCGTTGAGATTAATAAACGAATTTTATTGTGCTTAGAACACAACGGACGGCACATAGAACAATTGTTACACCAATAAGACCCAATTGTTAACATTTAGTTATTATTGTTATTATGTTTTATTGTTTAGGCTAATGTAAGTTCCAAATCGTTTAAAATATGCTTTTTATTCATGATGATTTTTTTTGTTCAATAATTTTGCACCATTGTTTATGATAAAAAATTAATATAAATGTTACGTTGTTTTAATTTTCATGGCCCGGTGGTCAGAAGTAAATTAATAAAATGGAAAACTATGGTATCGAATAAAAAATACCTCGATAGCAAGAAAACGGTAGCAGATAGGTATAGTGAAACCGGTGGAAGAATGGGAACGCCAACCAGGAGCAGATCTCGATCCGCTTACGGAGGAAGAACTGCTAAGGGCTTGTGCCAAGATTAAAAATGGCAAGGCGCCTGGTCCGGACGGTATCCCCCCTGAGATCCTGAAGGCCGTGGTGGAGGAATATCCTGCGGAGGTGCTGCGAATCATGAATAACGTCATGGGGAGCGGCGACTTTCCCGAGGGATGGAAGATGGCCAGGCTAGTTATAATTCTCAAGGCGAACAAGCCGGCGGAGGACCCCACATCTTTCAGGCCGATATGTCTGATCGATGTGCTTGGGAAACTCCTGGAACATCTCATCCTAGGAAGACTCCTAGGTGAGCTGGAGAGAAAGGGAGGCCTGTCGGAGAACCAACACGGGTTCAGGGCGGGGAGTCTGCTGGTCCAGGGGTGGATGCTGTCATGGTCATAAAAACCATTGCACAGGAGGCGTGGGAGTTCAAGAATTTGTGCGCGTTGATCACTTTGGACGTGAAAAACGCGTTCAATTCGGTCTCATGGGGAAAGATCATGGGGAGGCTGCGGGAGCTAGAAATAGCACCGTATGTTGTAAACATGATTGCCAGCTACCTGTCCTGCAGAGGCCTGATATTGATGGCCGGGGATGGTAGCGAGAGGAGGAGAATCTCGTGTGGAGTGCCACAGGGATCGGTTATGGGTCCTACCCTATGGAACATTATGTTCGATGGGGTATTTAGACTCAGAGTGCCCGAAGGAGTGAGGATCTTGGGTTACGCTGATGATGTCGCGGTGGTCATTACCGGAAGAAGTGACATAGACGTGAGGAGAAATGCCAACCTCACTGTTGAGAGGATCAAGAGATGGGTAGAAGAGAGGGAACTGACTCTGGCGTTGGAAAAAACGGAGGCAATCCTCCTGACAAGGAGGAGAAAGCTTCCGTGCATCACGTTTCGAGTAGGGAATACCGAAATCGTGCCGAAGCAGAGTATTAAGTACCTGGGAGTCTGGATTGATAGTTCACTGTCGTTTAGGGAACATATCAAACAGACGCTGGAAAAGGCGGGCAAAACTGTCTCGGCCCTTGGTCGTTTGATGCCAAACATTAAGGGCCTCAGGGCGTCAAAGAGGAGTCCTCAGCGGGGTGGTGCAGTCGATCTTACTGTATGCCGCCCCGGTGTGGGTGGATATATTGAGAAGAGACAAGTGGAGGAAAGAGCTCACCAAAGTCCAGAGAAGAGCAGCGCTAAGAGTTTGTAGTGCATACAGAACTGTATCGGCAGCGGCAACGCTGGTGATAGCCTGTATACCACCCATCGATCTTCTAGCAAGGGAGAGATGGGAGGTGTACGGAGGCGCTGACAAAGGTGCAGCAAGGGAGAGCCTATGGGAACATTGGCAGGAGAGATGAGAGGCGGGGCCCCGAGGGAGATGGACGAAGGTGCTAATCCCAGACATAAGGCCATGGTGCGAAAGGGCACATGGCGATGTCGAGTATTACTTAACCCAGGTCCTTACTGAGCACGGCTGTTTCGCGGACTACCTATTGGATATAGGCAAACGCGAGAGCAGAGAGTGCTGGTCCTGTGGAGAGGTCGACGATGCTGGCCACACAGTGTTCTACTGCAAAAAGTGGACAAGAGAAAGGAGAGCTGCAGAGCAAAAAGATAGGACATGCTATCATTGCAGACAACATGGGATCATGTTGTCTGCAATGATAGCATGTACTGAACACCAGAGGCCAGGTGTCTTTCGAAGATTTTCCACTCGAGAAAAAAAAAGGGTGTTTCAATTAAGAAAATTGACTTTTGAGCAGTTGAAGTTTGTCAGAATGAACTAAATTTTTTGAGCACCCTGTAAATAATAAAATATCAAACTACATATCACCTGAAAGCTTAATAGTCCGCCTAATTACAGCCCAAAGTTTGCTACTATAACTTTTGTTTTGAATAAGTGACGAGCATTCCAATGGGATACTACAAAACCTAATTTTTTCAAAAAAATTTAAATATCTCAAAAACTGCTGAAGATAGGTATAGGGAATTGTTAAGAAAGTTCACTTAAAATCAGCAGAGTAATTCAAAAATGTAATAATATACTGGGTATTCTATTTAAAATAAGGAAGTTGATAGCTACTTCCGGTATAATCGGAAGTGTCAGAAAATCAAAAATACTTTAGTTGAATAGATCGTCCTCGCTAACCCCTGATTCCAAATTTTAAAAAATGAATTCCAATGGGAAGTTCATAAACTTTTAATGAACGGGTTAACTGAATCACCCTGTATATATATATATATATATATATATATATATATATATATATATATATATATATATATATATGTTACGGCTACAGCCCGAATATTGGATAATACTAGAATTACCCGGATAAAGTTAGGATTATCCAAATATAGTGGATAATGTCGGTAATTCAGATAGCGTACGTTAATTTTAGGGCATAAACTGGTTAATACTAAAATTTTTCAACGACGCTTGGACAAAACACTATAATCGTTCATTCGCGTTCCGGAGTTGACAAGATGACGACTAATTTAGAAGTGGTACGTTCTTATTTTAAAGAGCAATTTAACGAAATGCTCTGCGATTTAGTGTCGCGTAAAGACTCTGATTCTTGTTGCATGAATTCTGTCCAATATTGTGAGATTTTGGAGTCAGTAAAAATAACAAACCAAGCAAAATCTAAATCGGCACTACAGTATTGACATTTAAAAAGGTTTGATGTTTGTGTGGTTGGTGGTATTGAGAAACTCATTTCTCCAGTGGCTGATGGCGAAATAAATATAAGGTATTTTGTGAAAAATGAGGAGATATTTGACATACTGCACGAAATCCACTTGGAAATTGGACACGGAGGAAAACATCGCATGCTTAAAGAAGTGAACAAAAAATAAAAATATAACTCAGGAAATTATCATGGTTTATTTAAAACTTTGTATTGCATGTCAGAAAAACCAGAAATCTACTAAGAAGGAAATGGTTGTCAAACCCATGGTATTTTCGGAAATGAATAGTAGATGCCAAGTGGATTTGATAGACATGCAGTCAAACCCAGATGGATCATATAAGTTCATCATGGTCTACCAATACCATTTAACGAAATTCGTACAGGTCAGGCCTTTGCAGTCGAAGAGAGCAGAAGTTGCAAAACATTTACTGGATATATTTTGCATTTTTGGTTCTCCGTCCATTTTGCAATTGGATAACGGTAAGTGTAGTTTATTATAGTTTTTGGTAGTTACTTATGCAATTTTGTTTCCATGTATACTTTTTAAGCGGCTTTATAAATTTGTGTGGAATAAATTGTATATTGTAAATTGAATAAATTTTGTAGGAACTACTACTTGTTCGGTGGGTATGAATTTTGAATAATAGATGTGCAAATGAGTGAAAATAAATTACCTAAACAGTTAGTAAATTTGACGTCATAGTATGTCCAAGCTCATGGCTTTGGTGTTTGGAGTAAACAAAACTCTACGAAGGAAAAATAATTGAGAAACTTCTAATTTAATATAGAAAATGGTACTGCATGACGGCACGCGAGTCAATAATACCGAAGGAAATCGGGCACAATGATTAATCTGACTGCCATGATATGACGTCATAGCACAATATTTAAATACTTGTTATAGCTCGAAAGCGACTTTTCGAATGGATTTAAAATTTTAGTAGTGATCTTTTCTTATCAATTACTTCCATTTTAGATTAGGATTAAATAAAAATAAAGTTTCATTAAATGAGCCCATTGAAACAAATTTCACAAAATAAAATTTTGCAATTCGCAATTATGAGAACTGACTTCACTCCTAGAAAATCGGATTACTACCTGAAATATTCTATTGGGTGTTCAAGAGGGGTCAAAAAGGTTTATTGTAATATTTGTACTAATTACTAATCCAAGATACCCTTCCAAGAAAATCACCGAGAACCAAAAGCATCTAATCTAACATCAAATTATTTTCACTAGGTCGGGAATTCTCAAATCGTATCATCGAGGAGTTGTGCTTGATGTGGAGTGGAATAAGAATTATACATGGAAAGCCCAGACATAGCTAGTCACAGGGAAGTGTGGAGCGAGCGAATAAGGACATCCAAAATATGCTCATGACATTGATGAGCGATGAGAAAAGCAGGAAGTGGTCAGAAGGTTTGCGATTCATCCAACTTATGAAAAATTGAGCTTATCATGATCGCATAAAACTTTCACCTTACAAAGCCATGTTTGGAACTGATATCAAAGTTGGATTTACATCTTCTTCTCTACCTAAAGAGATAATTCTCTCATAAGAATAAACCATACAGTCTTTATTACACTACTTAATTTTACTTTCAGGTTATCGAAGGTATTCAAACAGAAGAAGAGCTAGAAAAAATAATTAATGAAGAGGCTCACAATAAAGAAGACGTTATTCCATCAAACACCACAGAAAATGATGAAAGGGGGGATGTCACTGAGGAGAATATCTGTTCAGTTTGTAATACGAAAAGTTCTTTGCCTGGTGGAACATGTACAATTTGCTCAAGAAAAAAACAAATTATTGCAAATAGACGCGAAGCAAAATCAAACTTGGAAAACCAGGCAAAGAAAATAAAGAAAAGGTCGGATGTCAAGTTCCCTCCATGTAACGTAGGGGATACTGTGCGAGTAAACATCCCTGATGTTGATAGAGGAAGAGGGGACTTTAGAAATGTCTTGATGTCAGTATTGGAGGTAGGAGAAGAAGGCTTGTATCAGTGGAGGAAATGTTTTCAAGAAGCCAGTTCACGGTATGTGACAACAAACTTATTAACATTGATGACGTATCTGAAAAGATATCTTTACGCCAAATTGCCAATCAATGTCCGGAGGTCAGGGATGTAAAAGGTGTCATTGTAAAGCAAAGTGTGACACGCTTAAATGCCGCTGTAAATCTGCAGGAGTAATATGCAATTCGAAATGTCATTCCAGCTTATCATGTGCAAATAAATAATGGTTACAGCTCAAATTAAATAAATGGATAATTTATATTTCTTTTCACTTCTGATACTGTTTGCATTTTATGCTTAAAAATATTTCTTATTCTTATGTTAGAATAATTCTGCTTTTATGTTTGTTCAGAAAAATAAATAAGTTTTCCTCAGAATAATTTTATTTTTATATTCTACTACATACGTGCGAGATTGGTCGCGTTTATACTTTCAATTAGTATCCTCTACGTGGTTTAGCCATTCCTCCTTGGCTAAATCTAGAATTACCCGGATAAAGCAAGAAATCATTGAATACTTCGCGTTTTATCAAGTCGGTTTGGATAATACGCGAGATATCTGGTATATATATATATATATATATATATATATATATATATATATATATATATATATATATATATATATATATATGTATATATATGAAGGGTTCGGCTGTAAAATCTGTTAAGTAACATTTTCTTGTTTTGGAGATATTTAACGATTTAGATGACCTATTATATACCTATATAAAATGACCACCATTATTTAGTTACAAATAATCGTGTTCTAGTCACCAGAAATTCATGAACATTTCTAGCAGTACGTGGGGGAACAGAATCATGTTGAATCCACATTAGTCTTCTTATTGCTAGAGGCAATAAATCATCCAAACCATGTTCTAAACTTTCACTCTGAGATACATTCCTCCATTCAGACGTCTTGGTAGTATGTACAGTCCAATAAGATAATTGTCAATAATTCCTGCCCGAATTCCCTCGTACAGCTCGAGGATTTTCATAAGCCCAAATATGGGTATTGTGGTGTTCAAATTGTTCTTGTAACCATTCACAAAATTGTCCTCGACCTGCTAAATCTGCTGGAAGCAGAGCTTGAACTCTCCTGACGTGATACGCGTGTAGCCTTTGCGAACGTAAAATTCGTGAAACGGTTAACTGTTACACGTCAAATCGGATACTTATTCTTCTTGTACTGGTGCCACGATCTTCTTTAATTGCATCAGAGAGTCGGCACAACATTTTTTATTCTTCTTGTTTGTTCTCAAGACATCGGTCTTGAGTACGTGGTTTAAAACTTTAAAAATCTCGCAATTGCTGAAAAATCCTTACGAAAATGCGTTCATTAGGTAGATTTCTCACGGGATATGTTTCTGAATATAATCTTCTTGCTTCGAATGCACTTCCACCTGCTAAAAAATAACAGCGCACGTTTCTTATAACCGCACTTTATATAATTGTCCTTATTACTTATTGCAAGTCAAACTATAATACTACTATCGATTTACTGTATCTCTATCAATATAAACAACAGTTAATAAAATTCTCTCAGGAAATATTTTGCAGTTAGTACAAACCATTTACAGTAGGCCTTCTCTTCCCTATTATATAAAATTCTATTTTTCAGCAGAATCGTGTATGACTACGTACGAATACGATTTTGTGCTTGGTTTATTATTTTTTTCTTTAGGGAAAAAGGGGGTACCTGAATCTATAACAGCAACTTCTTTGAGTACCTGTTGATAGGTATTTTTTTAAATTTCTGTTGCGGCTAACATTCTCTTCGAATGTTCACTATATTCTTGGGTTCGTTCTTCATAGTTCTTATGACATTACTTATTAATTCTCGGGAACAGCTATGTAACGCCTTTCTTCTTGATTTCTTACTCACACTAATTTATCTGCAATTTGATAGTGAAGTGACATGATGCATTTGATTATACTTCGTTGCTTACCGTAACTGGTGATCAAATTTGAAAAATATCAGATATAAAAGTCTAAATAACAACAAAAAGGCATAAATGATAACTATTAAATTTTAATTAACAATTTTGAATAGCATTAAAATCTCAAGTTACTGTCTAACCTGAAACAACTGGCACAAGCTGTCAGCTGTTAAACAGCAGATGTTACTTTGTATGAAAGTCAACTCTGACTGTCTGACAGTCAACGTATTATAATACGATGATCTCTGGGCTATATATCATAACCTATAACTTAAAACGCATTGACGACTGAATTTAAGCGTTCTAAGTAAATTAAGAATTTCGTAAAGAATAACATGTGTTGTAATAGTACTAATATATAATGTGTATAAAGGAAGTGTTGCATCATCTACTTACATTACTATTAGGTATCGATGTAATGTAAAATGCATCTTATTTGATAAGAAAAAATAATGTCATGTGCGAAAGTTGAAAATTCGTTTTCTCGAAAAGTGTGCCCGACTGCTAAATACTAAATGCCAGATTCTTATTCAGCGTCTTCGAAAATAGGAGCCTAATTTTGGTGAGAATTTAAGAATTTTACGCTAATATAAATAATTAGAGATCTTATAATTATGGTATTACCATCGTAATTCGACGGCCCTTCTGCAACATTTTATACTTTGGAAGGTAGGAAGCTAAAATTATTTCTACTTCGGTATTTTACAATTTTGTAATGTAAAGTAAATACAAAATAGCTCTTAAAACGTCAATATTTTAATTGCTAAAAATGCATCTCACATCTCAGCTCTGATTATTCCACATTATTTGCAATAAAAGCAATTTTTGGCCATTTATTTGTCAACTAAAAGAAGAAAATGTAAATGTGGATATTTGGCAACAGAGGTCGTTATACGTCTAATCAAACTTGTATCATGGATATAGTGAGTACAACAAGTAAGTGGTTCTCAAAATGTTCAGCAAATTTTTCTAAATATTAAAAATTCAATAACTCCGTTAATAAGGCCGATATTAAAAAATGGTTTCCACAATAATCATTTACTAGGTGTAGACATTAAGTAGTTAATATATATGTACACTTACTTTAAAGACTCACCTTATATATATATATATATATATATATATATATATATATATATATATATATATATATATATATATATATATACATACATATATATATATATATATATATATATATATATATATATATATATATATATATATATATATATATATATATAATTTTCCTCTTCTGGTAGATGTTAATGCGGCTCAGAAGTAAGTGATAGGAAATATCTATGATAAATAGGAGGAATTTATTTTAAACATGAGAGAACATGCTATAATTTAGTATCCTCAGTAGGAAGTTGATTTTTATATTTCTTATTTGCGCTTGCAGTAAAGTGTGAAATGGCCATTAGTCAACCCCTTTTCCTAAGTGAGATTTCTTCTGCTAAGCCGTTATAGTTTGAATAGACATGTAAAATTAATGGACTTTCTGCGTTCATCTTAAATTTTACACGAGAAGTTAAGGAAACTGCATCACCATTTATAGTTTTCGTAGGCTGATTAAAAAGATTTCTATATTCTGTAAAATCAAGAAAATCTCTTGAGGTCATTCTTGTAACAATAAATGGATTTTTTTCTCTGACTATTTACCAACACACTGTATCGACCATTGAGATCGTACACAGCAGTTTTTTTTTCTGGCATGTTTTTCGACCAAGCCAAAGTCACGATCGGACGGCATCATTGAATGTCCCGATTGAAAGAATACGTGAACAATTTTTTTAAATTTCCTTACATCTAGAACGTGCAACCAAAGGCCTATGACTGTCCAGTTTTTATTTTGGCCGCAACAATTGTCGGAGAAAGCGTATAGTATGTCTCCACTTGTGATACTGCCATCGAAATACCTTTTTAGGCAACTTGCAATTTCTATTGCACCCCGCTTGGTTGTGCTCTCATCTCAAAATAAAAAGAATCCTTGCTCTTTGTCTCCACTACACCTATGGATGCTCAAATTATAACACCACATTTTTTTCTTATAAAAGCATGGGCCTGCCAACCATCCCCATGTATTGAGCAAAAAGCTTTTTTACAAATTGTTTTGTTTGCGTCAATTTGGTAACAAACGGTCTGATCCCTTTTCGTATTTTGCTTGTTTGTTCTTCTTTTAACTTCCTATCTCTTTAGGCGCCCAAGTAGATAGGCAGTTTGGACATCGTGGTCTTGTAAATCCCAAAATTGGGTAAAAATATTGTTCCGTAGGTTGTTGTCAATCTTCTCAAAGCATTTTTTTACAGTTACAAGGAGGTCCGATTTGACGTTTTGGTACCTCCTTTCCTTTACCTCTGTATGATTTGTAACTCTCGCCACTATCTTTGAGTAATTTAATTTTATTTTGCAATGGCAAACTTTGTTTTCTCTTTTCCCCTTCGAGGTTGTTCATTGTTCTGAAATAAATGTATGTAAAATCTGTTACGTACAGGTTTACATGACAGGTACAAACTTAACATAGCAACAGCATAGTGTTCATGTAAAATATGTTAAGTGCAGCACAAACAGGTTTTATGTGAAATCGTGCCAATAATTAAACTTTACCAACCTCAAAATTCTCCCAATTTTCTACTAAAGAGTCAGTATTTGAATAATCCGGATCAGCATCTGAATCATCAATCGTGCTTAGGATGTCACTATCAGAAATAGCTTCCTCCATAATCACAAAGATATATGAAAATTTATGTCAGTTAATTACAGGATGCATCAACGTGTGTACATAACAGGTTTTACTTGAAGAATACCTTAGAAACTATCACTTGCCAGCAGCGCCACCAACTAGCACCGCACTACTTAAACCACTGGCACGAAATTTAAGCTGTTAGTCTGAAGACTTAGACACTTAACATGTTCTACATGCAATAAAAACAATTCATTTTGGATATGTCACTTGACAGGTTCTTGGTCGGTCACTTGACATATATATATATATATATATATATATATATATATATTATATATATATATATAGATATATATATATATATATATATATATATATATATATATATATATATATATATATCTTGATTTTACAGAATATAGAAATCTTTTTAATCAGCCTAGGAAAACTATAAATGGTGATGCAGTTTCCTTAACTTCTCGTGTAAAATTTGAGATGAACGCCAGAAAGTTAATTTATTTTACATTTCTAACTATGTCTATTCTAACTATAACGGCTTAGCAGAAGAAATCTGACTTAGGGAAAGGGGTCGACTAATAGCCATTTCACACTTTATTGCAAACGTAAATAAGAAATATAAAAATCAACTTTCTATTGAGGACACTAAATTACAGCATGTTCTCTCATGTTTAAAATAAATTCCTCCTATTTATCATAGATATTTCCCATCACTTACTTCTGAGTCGCATCAACATCTACCAGAAGAGAAAATTTTAACGATAAATAAAATATTCTTTTTCAAATTACAGTCTGTCTCTTTGATTAGAATAAAAACTATATATTTCTGTCAACTGTTAATTCTATTGACGCTAATTATGGCGTAAAACATGTTAATTAACAATTCTCTACATATTTTTTAGGACCAAAGACACAAAAAAAATTATTATATTTTGTTTTAATTAAATTAGACTGCCTAAGAAATTTCTGCGACATACTCATGTAAAAAATTGCATAAATTTTATAACACTCATTTTAATTTTATACCGCACTACTTAAACCACTGGCACGAAATTTAAGCTGTTAGTCTGAAGACTTAGACACTTAACATGTTCTACATGCAATAAAAACAATTCATTTTGGATATGTCACTTGACAGGTTCTTGGTCGGTCACTTGACATATATATATATATATATATATATATATATATATATATATATATATATATATCTATATATATATATATATATATATATATATATATATATATATATATATATATATATATATATATATATATATATATATATATTGTGAAGCCAGCAGAATTTTAGTCATTTATTTAGAATATTTTGTTACCACTGTTCTTCATTTATCGAGTTGGGGGAATCTTGACCGAGCCACCGCCGAATTGTTGATGTTAAATCAAATACTTTATGAGACATCTAGTATAAACTATGACATCAGCTTTCGGCGCGGTTTCGATAGAGGGACCGACCGACCGACCATTCAATAATTGAGATATACGCGCCAATCTGTTCAGATATTCACTTGTAATATCTAAGAATTTAAATAAATTGGGGTATAACGAAAATCGGATTATTATTCACCCCATATTTCTTAACAAATCAGAAGTGGGATTGTCTTACGTGCTTTTGCGTGTTTTTAGTAAAAAAAAACTGTAAAATCATGCCAAAACATAAGTCAAAAAAGGACGCGCGGTCGTCAACCGAAAGTAGTGAAAGTTCGTCTAGTAATAGTAGTAGTAGTAATACAACAAGTAGTGATAGTGACAGTCATGCTCAACAAAATTAAAGATTGCGTCGCCAAGTAAAAACATTAAAACGAAAGTTAAGTAAAAATTCCAGTGCCTATCGGGGTAAAATTGATAGTGTAACTAGTAATAAGATAGTGAAAGTATTCAGTGGAGATTTTGATGAACTGATGAATGTTAATCAGTGGTTAAACAGTGTTGACGCTACTGGTGATTTATTTGACTGGGATGATAAGGCCCGTGTGTATTGTATGATCAATAAACTTAGAGGGAACGTGAAGACGTGGTACCACAATCAAGAAAATCTTAATCTATCGTGGGAAGAATGGAAGGACAAACTACAAGAAAGTTTTCCAGTACAACAGTGTGTTTTCAGCAAATTAAAGGATTTAGTAAATATTGAGCGAAGTGCAACTCAAAGTTTGGTTAATTTCTTCTACCAAAAGCTAGCCCTTGGTCAGTATTGCAAACTTCAGGACAAGGTGATCGTGGAAGTCATCACAAACACAATCAACGACCCCTTCATAAGGTCAGGAATTCGAGCTGCAGGTTGTATATCTACGAAGCATTTACTACAGTTTTTAATTGCAAATAGTGAATAAGTATCAAAACACAGCCACAAGGTAAGTGCCACACATAGTTTTAGAGATAGAAGACCATTCGCACAATCTGATGATAGGCATAGGAAAAGAGTCAAATGTTTTTTGTGTGGTCGTGACGGACACACACACACACACACACACACACATATATATATATATATATATATATATATATATATATATATATATATATATATATATATATATATATATATATGTGTGTGTGTGTGTGGTCGTGACGGAGGACACAAAAAGGTTGACTGTCGAAAATATGCTTCGGATAAAAACTGTTCATTTTGTAAGCGGAAAGGTCATAACGAAAATGAGTGTTGGAAAAGACAAAAATTAGGTGAAAGCTCAAATCGCGAATTAAAATTAGTATCGAGTGGTAACCAGGACATAAAAAACGATAAATATTATAAAACTGCTAAAATAAATGGACAAACTCTTTCCGCATACGTAGATTTTGGTAGCTGCTGTAATACCATTAAATTAAGTGCAGTGCATAATTTAGGTCTAAAAATAGAAACCCATACAACAAATAATGTTATCGTAGGTTATGGAGGGGCTACAGTAAAACCTTTAGGCCAAATAAAAGTAAAAATCGAGATAGACGAAATTGTCGTGTCAACCGAATTCCTTATTGTGTCAGATAATTTACAAACAACCGATTTATTGATAGGTCAACCGATTACGGAGAGCGATGGAGTTTATGTTTATAAAACATCGGCGTCTTTGAAGTTAACAGAACGAAACATGATATTACCATACGACGCGGTGGAGAAAAATAATGTTATTAAAATAAAAACGCAGAAGCGTTCTGAAATAAAACCCGTAATAAATATCATTGCGGTAACATCAGATGTAATAAACTGTGAAGTACGCACTTTTCACTCTGAACAAAACCGAAATGGTGCCGTAATAATAATTCCTTCGAATGAAGTACAATTCTGTCACGAGACTGGCATGACACGTATTCTAAACCTTAGTTTACAAACATTAGAGCGTGACGAAAATGCATGCTTAGCGCGAGGTTCTGGCGAATGTAATGTAAATAACAATTATGAAAATTGTAAACAGTTAAATAAAAATGTTGAGTGACTTATTGGACAATATGCCGAGTGTATTCGTAAAAACACTTGCCTTTTGAATAACATTGACATTGAAATGCATATTGAGCTTACATCAGCTGTTCCCGTAGTGTCTACACCTTATCGTCTATCGTTCTTTGAAAGAGATAAAATACATGAAATCGTTAATGAGTTATTAATACAAAACATAATTGAACCGACTATTTTTCTATACAGTAGTCCAATTCTTTTAATTATAAAGAAAACAGACGATTGTCGAATGGTTGTTGATTACCGAAAATTAAACCAGATAACCGTGAAAGATCGTTTTCCTCTGCCACTAAATAATAACTAAGCTCTCTAACAGAAAGCAGTTTTTTTGATAAAAGGAGTAAGTAGTGGGAAGTTAGTGCCGGACCAGTAAAAATAGTAGAGAAGAAATTGAAAACGATAGATACCGAGTAGCCTCGTTTTTCGAAAGATAGGAGAAGGTTTAAGGGCGTTGTGGCTAGTGACCGCCTAAGATTGTTCAAACCTCAGAAGGCAGATTTATAATGTGGAAGAGGTCTAGTGTGCCTCTACCAACCAAAAGAAAAGATGACTAAGAAATCAAAACAGTGTTTATTTTCTTTTAGGGTAGTTAAAAGTTAATTAGAAATTTAATAGTTTTTTATGTTGTAGAATGAAAATTAAAGAGAGGGTCCAGTGTACCCACCAAGAGGTTGCAGTTCCAGGGTCCACAGCAGGGCTGGGTCCAGTGTGCCCAGGGGTATCGGCGCGTTTGAGTAATGCACCCAAGGAAGTGGATCCAGCGCAACTACAAGACAAGAGGTCTAGCGTACCTAAACGAGTCCAGTGAACTCGGAGTAGAGATGTCGGTCCAGTGAACCTAAACTGAGTCCAGTGAACTCAGTACAACAAAAACGAGTCCAGTGAACTTGGAGTAGAGATGTCGGTCCAATAAACCTAAACTGAGTCCAGTGAACTCAGTGCAGCAAAAACGAGTCCAGTGAACTCGGAGTAGAGAAGACGGTCTAGTGAACCTAAACTGAGTCCAGTGAACTCAGTGCAGCAGAAGCGAGTCCAGTGAACTCGGTGTAGTAGAAATCGGTTTGGCCAACCGTGTGTTTGGGAGTGCAACAAGTACTTTCAGACCTAGTGGCCCAGTGTGCCACGGTAGCCCAGTGTGCTACATTGTAGTCCAGTGAACTACGATGGTCCAGTGAACCATGGTGGGCCAGTGTGCCAAGGTAGCCCAGTGTGCTATATTTCAGGTCCAGTGAAGCATGATGGCCCAGTGTGCCAGGGTAGCCCAGTGTGCTACGGATGTGTCGAACGGTCTAGGGCACCGTTAGGCGTAAAGTAGGTATAACCCATATGTTATAAGTAAAAGCCAAGGTGATTCAGTACATCACATCTGACCCAGTAAGTCAGGTCCAATGTCAGGATAAGCCGAATGTGAAGCCAGCAGAATTTTAGTCATTTATTTAGAATATTTTGTTACCACTGTTCTTCATTTATCAAGTTGGGGGAACCTTGACCGAGCCACCGCCGAATTGTTGATGTTAAATCAAATACTTTATGAGACATGTAGTATAAACTATGACATAAGCTTTCGGCGCGGTTTCGATAGAGGGACCGACCATTCAATAGTTGAGATATACGCGCCAATCTGTTCAGATATTCACTTGTAATATCTAAGAATTTAAATAAATTGGGGTATAACGAAAATCGGATTATTATTCACCCCATATTTCTTAACAATATATATATATATATATATATATATATATATATATATATATATATATATATATATATATATATATATATATATATATACATATATGATGGGTTCGGCTGTAAAATCTGTTAAGTAACATTTTCTTGTTTTGGAGATATTTAACGATTTAGATAAGATTATAAAATTAAAATGAGTGTTATAAAATTTATGCAATTTTTTACATGAGTATGTCGCAGAAATTTCTTAGGCAGTCTAATTTAATTAAAACAAAATATAATAATTTTTTTTGTGTCTTTGGTCCTAAAAAATATGTAGAGAATTGTTAATTAACATGTTTTACGCCATAATTAGCGTCAATAGAATTAACAGTTGACAGAAATATATAGTTTTTATTCTAATCAAAGAGACAGACTGTAATTTGAAAAAGAATATTTTATTTATCGTTAAAATTTTCTCTTCTGGTAGATGTTGATGCGACTCAGAAGTAAGTGATGGGAAATATCTATGATAAATAGGAGGAATTTATTTTAAACATGAGAGAACATGCTGTAATTTAGTGTCCTCAATAGAAAGTTGATTTTTATATTTCTTATTTACGTTTGCAATAAAGTGTGAAATGGCTATTAGTCGACCCCTTTCCCTAAGTCAGATTTCTTCTGCTAAGCCGTTATAGTTAGAATAGACATAGTTAGAAATGTAAAATAAATTAACTTTCTGGCGTTCATCTCAAATTTTACACGAGAAGTTAAGGAAACTGCATCACCATTTATAGTTTTCCTAGGCTGATTAAAAAGATTTCTATATTCTGTAAAATCAAGATATATATATATATATATATATATATATATATATATATATATATATATATATATATATATATATATATATATATATACATATATATATATATATATATATATATATATATATATATATATATATCAAGTGACCGACCAAGAACCTGTCAAGTGACATATCCAAAATGAATTGTTTTTATTGCATGTAGAACATGGTAAGTGTCTAAGTCTTCAGACTAACAGCTTAAATTTCGTGCCAGTGGTTTAAGTAGTGCGGTGCTAGTTGGTGGCGCTGCTGGCAAGTGATAGTTTCTAAGGTATTCTTCAAGTAAAACCTGTTATGTACACACGTTGATACATCCTGTAATTAACTGACATAAATGTTCATATATCTTTGTGATTATGGAGGAAGCTATTTCTGATAGTGACATCCTAAGCACGATTGATGATTCAGATGCTGATCCGGATTATTCAAATACTGACTCTTTAGTAGAAAATCGGGAGAATTTTGAGGTTGGTAAAGTTTAATTATTGGCACGATTTCACATAAAACCTGTTTTGTGCTGCACTTAACATATTTTACATGAACACTATGCTGTTGCTATGTTAAGTTTGTACCTGTCATGTAAACCTGTACATAACAGATTTTACATACATTTATTTCAGAACAATGAACAACCTCGAAGGGGAAAAGAGAAAACAAAGTTTGCCATTGCAAAATAAAATTAAATTACTCAAAGATAGTGGCGAGAGTTACAGATCATACAGAGGTAAAGGAAAGGAGGTACCAAAACGTCAAATCGGACCTCCTTGTAACTGTAAAAGAAAATGCTTTGAGAAGATTGACAACAACCTACGGAACAATATTTTTACCCAATTTTGGGATTTACAAGACCACGATGTCCAAACTGCCCATCTACTTGGGCGCCTAAAGAGATAGGAAGTTAAAAGAAGTACAAACAAGCAAAATACGAAAAGGGATCAGACCGTTTGTTACCAAATTGACGCAAACAAAACAATTTGTAAAAAAGCTTTTTGCTCAATACATGGGGATGGTTGGCAGGCCCATGCTTTTATAAGAAAAAAATGTGGTGTTATAATTTGAGCATCCATAGGTGTAGTGGAGACAAAGAGCAAGGATTCTTTTTCTTTTGAGATGAGAGCACAACCAAGCGGGGTGCAATAGAAATTGCAAGTTGCCTAAAAAGGTATTTCGATGGCAGTATCACAAGTGGAGACATACTATACGCTTTCTCCGACAACTGTTGCGGCCAAAATAAAAACTGGACAGTCATAGGCCTTTGGTTGCACGTTCTAGATGTAAGGAAATTTAAAAAAATTGTTCACGTATTCTTTCAATCGGGACATTCAATGATGCCGTCCGATCGTGACTTTGGCTTGGTCGAAAAACATGCCAGAAAAAAAACTGCTGTGTACGATCTCAATGGTCGATACAGTGTGTTGGTAAATAGTCAGAGAAAAAAATCCATTTATTGTTACAAGAATGACCTCAAGAGATTTTCTTGATTTTACAGAATATAGAAATCTTTTTAATCAGCCTACGAAAACTATAAATGGTGATGCAGTTTCCTTAACTTCTCGTGTAAAATTTAAGATGAACGCAGAAAGTCCATTAATTTTACATGTCTATTCAAACTATAACGGCTTAGCAGAAGAAATCTCACTTAGGAAAAGGGGTCGACTAATGGCCATTTCACACTTTACTGCAAACGCAAATAAGAAATATAAAAATCAACTTCCTACTGAGGATACTAAATTATAGCATGTTCTCTCATGTTTAAAATAAATTCCTCCTATTTATCATAGATATTTCCTATCACTTACTTCTGAGCCGCATTAACATCTACCAGAAGAGGAAAATTATATATATATATATATATATATATATATATATATATATATATATATATATATATATATATATATAAGGTGAGTCTTTAAAGTGTACATATATATTATTAACTACTTAATGTCTACACTTAGTAAATGATTATTGTGGAAACCATTTTTTAATATCGGCCTTATTAACGGAGTTATTGAATTTTTAATATTTAGAAAAATTTGCTGAACATTTTGAGAACCACTTACTTGTTGTACTCACTATATCCATGATACAAGTTTGATTAGACGTATAACGACCTCTGTTGCCAAATATCCACATTTACATTTTCTTCTTTTAGTTGACAAATAAATGGCCAAAAATTGCTTTTATTGCAAATAATGTGGAATAATCAGAGCTGAGATGTGAGATGCATTTTTAGCAATTAAAATATTGACGTTTTAAGAGCTATTTTGTATTTACTTTACATTACAAAATTGTAAAATACCGAAGTAGAAATAATTTTAGCTTCCTACCTTCCAAAGTATAAAATGTTGCAGAAGGGCCGTCGAATTACGATGGTAATACCATAATTATAAGATCTCTTTAATTATTTATATTAGCGTAAAATTCTTAAATTCTCACCAAAATTAGGCTACCCTCCTATTTTCGAAGACGCTGAATAAGAATCTCGCATTTAGTATTTAGCAGTCGGGCACACTTTTCGAGAAAACGAATTTTCAACTTTCGCACATGACATTATTTTTTCTTATCAAATAAGATGCATTTTACATTACATCGATACCTAATATTAATGTAAGTAGATGATACAACACTTCCTTTATACACATTATATATTAGTATTATTACAACACATGTTATTCTTTACGAAATTCTTAATTTACTTGGAACGTTTAAATTCAGTCGTCAATGCGTTTCAAGTTATAGGTTATGCGCCCAGAGATCATCGTATTATAATACGTTGACTGTCAGACAGTCAGAGTTGACTTTCATACAAAGTAACATCTGCTGTTTAACAGCTGACAGCTTGTGCCAATTGTTTCAGGTTAGACAGTAACTTGAGATTTTAATGCTATTCAAAAGTGTTAATTAAAATCTAATAGTTATCATTTATGCCTTTTTGTTGTTATTTAGACTTTTATATCTGATATTTTTCAAATTTGATCACCAGTTACGGTAAGCAACGAAGTATAATCAAATGCATCATGTCACTTCACTATCAAATTGCAGATAAATTAGTGTGAGTAAGAAATCAAGAAGAAAAGCGTTACATAGCTGTTCCCGAGAATTAATAAGTAATGTCATAAGATCTATGAAGAACGACCCCAAGAATAAAGTGAACATTCGAAGAGAATGTTAGCCGCAACAGAAATTTAAAAAGATACCTATCAACAGGTACTCAAAGAAGTTGCTGTGATAGATTCAGGTATCCTATTTTTCCCTAAAGAAAAAAATAATAAACCAAGCACAAAATCGTATTCGTACGTAGTCATACACGATTCTGCTGAAAAATGGAATTTTATATAATAGGGAAGAGAAGGCCTACTGTAAATGGTTTGTACTAACTGCAAAATATTTCCTGAGAGAATTTTATTAACTGTTGTTTATATTAATATACAGAGATACAGTAAATCGATAGTAGTATTATAGTTTGACTTGCAATAAGTAGTAAGGACAATTATATAAAGTGCGGTTATAAAAAACGTGGGCTGTTATTTTTTAGCAGGTGGAAGTGCATTCGAAGCAAGAAGATTATATTCAGAAACATATCCCGTGAGAAATCTACCTAATGATTTTTTATCATTTTATCATTTTCGTAAGGATTTTTCAGCAATTGCGAGATTTTTAAAGTTTTAAACCACGTACTCAAGACCGATGTCTTGAGAACAAACAAGAAGAATAAGAAATGTTGTGCCGACTCTCTGATGCAATTAAAGAAGATCGTGGCACCAGTACAAGAAGAATAAGTATCCGATTTGACGTGTAACAGTTAACCGTTTCACGAATTTTACGTTCGCAAAGGCTACACGCGTATCACGTCAGGAGAGTTCAAGCTCTGCTTCCAGCAGATTTAGCAGGTCGAGGACAATTTTGTGAGTGGTTACAAGAACAATTTGAACACCACAATACCCATATTTGGGCTGATGAAAATCCTCGAGCCGTACGAGGGAATTCGGGCAGGAATTATTGACAATTATCTTATTGGACTGTACATACTACCAAGACGTCTGAATGGAGGAATGTATCTCAGAGTGAAAGTTTAGAACATGGTTTGGATGATTTATTGCCTCTAGCAATAAGAAGACTAATGTGGATTCAACATGATTCTGTTCCCCCACATACTGCTAGAAATGTTCATGAATTGCTGGTGACTAGAACACGATTATTTGTAACTAAATAATGGTGGTCATTTTCAACAATTTTTGTGATTTTAATATGGAGGGAGTATGCTCAGGAAAAATAATGTTATAAAATTAAGTCATGTGAAGTAATCTTATTGGATGGGTTGTAAAGTGAGGTGAAGTGACGCACAGTTAAGTGAAGTGACGTGAAATTAAGGGTAGTAAAGTGGAATGAAATGTAAAGTGAATCAATTAGTTCCTGATCAGGTGAGTGTTTATTAATTTTAATTCCTTGAAAATATTTTTCCTTTTTATTATTAGTATGTTGGCATTTCATTGTGATAATTGCTTGTTTTTCAAATACCATTTGTTGTTTTCGCATTTACGAAAATTCATAGTGGGATCATAGGGCTACAGGCAGACAACCCACCTATCAAAAAAGTAACGCGCCAAAGCAGTACCTCTATGGTGGTGTGAAAACTTGTTGATATTAATTTTCCAATTAAAATAGAACTTTAAAGAAATTAAAAATGTATTTTTGGTATTCTAAAAATAGAAATCTGTAGCGTAGATATATTGTTTCCAATTTGTGAGAAATTAGTGACAGGCTGACAACAGCGCATTTCTGTGATAGAATGTTAACGGTAGTCGGCATGCTTGATCAGCGGTAACCAATATATGGCGGGGTTTTAAGGAAAAATTTATAAAAAAAAACTACATTATTTTTTTAAGAAAAAAACTCATTATTATGTAGTTTTTTTCCACGTGCCTAAATACATGGCTAGAAAAAAAAAAAAAAAATATATATATATATATATATATATATATATATATATATATATATATATATATATATATATAAACGACGGCGATGTTATGGAATACAGACAGTTAAAATTTTACAATTATACAATTATAATGAAAGATAAAAAGTGGATCTTACAATATCTTAATGTGGTAATATACTCCAATTAGTGTGAATTGCTGATCTGGAACTGCGCTTGTACCGTAGGTAGATTCCAGATATCATTGTAAATGACGCACTTGTTGCACACGAAAACACTTGATTTTGGAAACACTGCACTATGTTGTTACAATTCTGATTTATAATTAATACCTTTTTAAACTGAGGAAATTACATTCAATGGAAACGTCACGTTTGACAGATTATTCTAACCTAAACTCGATGCTCAATTTTTTCAACAGGTAGGGTGACTAGATTCTGTTAATTTTGCTCTTGCCGGCGTTAGATGTTATCTTAACTGCTGTTTTGGACGAACTCCCCTGAACTTTTGGTTCACTTCTATTTATAAACTCGTATAGCGCTCATTTGTTTAGAGACGCTTTTTGTGGCTTGGGTTTCAAATTTGACGTTTCTAATTTTTAATTAAAGATTTCTTCCTTTTCTTTTCTATTGCTTAAAAACTAATTTCATATTTCGATTGCCCATATTTTTGTGCATCTTTTAAAGTGCATTACGTTTGATTCCGTAATTTTTTTTTTTATCTTCCTAAAAGGATGATTTAACATATTCTTTTTGCTTCTTATACTAAATTTTAGTATCTATATTTGACTCTACCTTATATCTAAATCTTAATCTAATTTTTACAATGACTATTATGCTATTCACTGTCTTTTATGTATACTTTTTAATAAATTTTAGGTTCGTGTCCTTTCACTGCATGTTTTTATTTTATTATTGTTTTATATTTTAGGTTCTTATCTATTTAAACATTTTATATACGCTCACTAAAGAGTCCTTCATGTTCTAATATACTTTTTGGTACTTAAATTTTAATGTACAGTATTAATTAACAATTTTACACAATATATGCTTATGTCTAATTTTTCAGTTCATTTATCATTTATTGTTTGAATTTTTACTAATATTTTATTATTTTTTTCTCATGTTTTAGGTACCTGATGGTTTCTTTTTGGATATTATTTCAGTAAATGTGATGGATTGTTACGAGTGAACTTTTATTTAGTCTTATTATCATTCATCTCAATATATATATATATATATATATATATATATATATATATATATATATATATATATATATATATATATATATATATATATATATATTCCACCAGGGGTGGAAAATCGGATCAACAGCCTCCTCGTGGCGCGCCCTGGACAGACAGGGGTAACTCTACTGGACCAATGTTGGCCGTAAGCTCTTGGGATTAACCATCCCCAGAGACTGAATCTGGTTCCAAACCAAACAAGAGGAAGTGCTCCTCATAATCGGCCTCACTCGGATGGAGGTCAGAGATAGGTGGGAGGGGCCTTACCGGACTAAGGTAATGTATCACATATATCAGGGTTAACCTAAAGCCACAAGAGCTGACAAGAATGGATGCTAGAATCGATGAGGAACTTCCAGAAGATGCAGACATCTGGCAGGTCAATTGTACTATCTACAACGCCACTAAGGGGCTCGTTCCACGTGAGAGGTCAAACTCTTTCAACAGGAACGAGAAAACCAAGCGGCATGTAAAGCAGATCGAAGGCAAAAGAGTCGGCCAGACAGCACGCCTCTCGAATCCAGAGTGTGGTGGAATATATAAGAAACAATCGGCCGACGTATTATCGCCGGACTCAGACGCTAACACTACACTCTAAATCAAACGGCGCTCTTAGCTACCAAGCAGCACTGTTTAGACAGAATTCGAGCACTTATGGCGATTAAGAAAGCTTTGAATAGGCGGATAAGAATAAAGGAACAAAACAAATTGTTCCGTTCAAATCCTCCCCGCTTTATTCAAGAGCAACAACGTGCTGTCGAAGATCCACCGGCTGTAGAGGATGTCGAAAACTTTTGGAAGGAAATCTATGAAACGACGCATCCATTCAATAACACTCCAGTGATCGCACGCTTCCAGGCTTTTTGCAACACTCTCATTGAAGAACCATAGGAAGCGTGCCCGGCAATTAATCTGGAGTAAAGTTTAACATGCACTTGTTGGAAGTAAAAACTTCGCTGCCCCAGGCCCAGATGGATTAAACATATGGTGGTGGAAACGGTTCGGTCAACCCACTGCCATCTGGCCCAAGTTTTCAACTCGTGGTTGAACGAGGGGCAGCAGATTCCAGATTGGTTTGTCAAGGGAAGAACTGTACTTACCCCCAAGAAAGGGAATTTGTCCGATACGAAAAATTATAGGCCGATTACGTGCCTCAACTACTGCTACAAGTTGTTTATACGCATATTGTACGTTAGGGCGTTGGAACACGTAAAACCAGTCCTACAAGAGATAGGGGAGCAACGCGGTGTAAAGAAAACCTGTTGATAGACCTCTGGTATTACGCAGGACTGTACAATACAAGCGGAATCTATCGATGGCCTGAATAGACTACCGCAAGGCATTTAATTCAACATCCCACGAGCTGTTGATTCACTTGCTCGGATGTCTTGCGGTATCAGCACCAATAGTGAGATGCATACAATACCTACTACCGCTCCGGAACACCCGCTTCACCATAACATCCGGTGAACGGCAGGTATCCACGGAGCTGGTAGTGTTTAGGAGAGGAGTGTTTAAAGGGGATTCCCTAAGCCCTCTCCTATTTTGTATCTCGCTATTACCCCTGTCACTTGAACTTCGCCAAACTCGCAGGTATAATTGCGGACCACCCAGTAATCGGAGGCGTATGGTGACCCATTTGTTTTACATGGATGACCTCGAGATCTATACCTCTGGAGAACAAGGCTTGCAAAATGCCCTCGGGGTGGTGCAAGAGTACACGTGGGTAATTGGCATAGAATTCGGATTGGACAAGTGTGCAGTCTTCCACCTCAAGAGAAGGCGATCTACGGGGATCCCTGAAAATGCGCAGATAGCAGACAGAAGCATCCTAAAACATTTGGATGCCGGGGAGACGTAGGCGTACCTGGGTGTAAATCAGAACTATATCCAGGATACGCACCGGGTAAAGGACGCTCTCCGTGTTAAGTACAGACATCCACTCCGAAAGATTCGATCAGATCTATCGGGGAAAGACAGTCTGCAACAAACATGCTCGCCATTCCGGTACTGCCCTACTCCTTCGGAGTAGTGAAGTGGACTGTCGATGACCTGCGTAGGTTGGACAGGGAAACCCGAAAGATGATGCACGTACATAGAAGCATTCATCCAAGATCATATGTTCCTCGGCTATATCTCCCGAGACAACGGGGAGGCCGAGGACTCTTGAACCTGGAGTGTATGCATGACAGACTAGTCCTGGGTATAGCATGTAACGTCGTCCGTAGCTCGGATCCACTCATGCAGCTAGTGAGAGATCATGAAGTCGCGGAGGTGGGAGCGGGTCTATTTAAGGCAGTACAAAAAGCCGCAGAACGATTCGGTCTCAGATTCAACCAAAGACGAAGAGGCAGGCAACGTGATGACATACAGTCAATCACTGAACTGGAGCCGAATCATCTGAAAGCCCAAATCAAAGCTGCCGAACAGAGAAATCTGTTTAGGGAGCATGTCGATAAGGCCCTACATGGAGTTTTCTATAACAACATTGAAGCACAAGGTTTATCGACGGCGATGACCTTCGCTTACTTGAGGTCAGCCGGGCTCAGATTGGAGACCGAATGCTTTATAGCGGCCTGCTAGGATGGTGTTAAAACACCTTGCTATACCGAAGCCGAGTGATGGGTGTGGAGGTACCTGATATCAACTGCAGGGCCTGCCACCAGGCATCGGAATCGCTGATGCACCTGCTATCGACGTGTCCTGTATATGCGACTTCGGTCTACATCCATCGGCATAACGCGGCATTACGTGTGCTATATTACTACCTAAGGCACTCGTATGGGGTGGACAAAACACCGGTGCTGCCTTACGCTCCCGGGGATATTGAGTCAGTTGTCGGGAATGAGAATTGGAACTACTCGTTCCCGACCGTCAGGCGAATACAAGCTAATAAGCCTGATGTCGTCCTCCTGGACCATCAAACCAAGGTGATATATGTCATCGAGTTCTCGACTCCTGCCGGGAAAAAACATTACCTTGAAGGAGGAGAAGAAACGGACCAAATACGTAGATCTCCGGGGTAAGTTGCGGGCGCTGTACCCAGGCTACTCTGTCAAGATGGTGATTCTGGTTATCGGCGTTCTCAGAGAGATGAAGCCTACGGTGCTGTCAGAACTGAAGATCATTCCGGTTTGCCAAAAATCGGTATAGTGGTTGGCAGGTCAAATGCAGAAAGCGGTCATCTTGAGTTCTCTGCGTTTACTTAGGGCACATGTTTATGGATCTACGGTAACTAACTTCACAGGCTAGTGGGGAGTTATTGTGGATAATACGCCGCCGCTTTTCTTACGAGTACGAACTGTGCGGCATCCGGAATCGGAATTTATCTATATATATATATATATATATATATATATATATATATATATATATATATATATATATATATATATATATATATATATATATATATATATATATATATATATATATATATATATATATATATATATATCCCATATATATAAGCCCAGATCCCGACCGATTTGAGAATTTTCTTAATGATCTTTCAGACGATATACAACATACCGCACAGGATAATCCCATTTGCGCATCACCTATGACAGAAAAACTGTTAACTCTTTTAATCGGCAAATTATCATTAGTGAATTAAACAATCTTGCCATACGCGTCTTACCGTTACTCGAAAAACCTTTTAGCAAAACCCGACACATTTTAAAAGTTCATACTAGTATATGACATGATGAATTTTCCTTTGTCTTAAAAGTATATCAACACCAAAGACAATAGTTATATATATATATATATATATATATATATATATATATATATATATATATATATAGTTAAATTTCTTCCCTTGATTGATCACTAAAATTAAACTTCAATCCTGAAATATTTCTCTAGCTCTTAATTATTAGATAGTTTAATTATACAGAGATAAAAACTAATCTAAATTGGTCGTCATTGTTCATCCGCCTATACCTACATAAACTCGGTAAATGTACTGTCAATATTTTCTTTTTAATAACAATTGCATTATATTATTAAGTGTATTGTATTTATTGTATTGTATTGTATTATTAACCTTCAGTTACGTCTTCCCTATGAATTCCGACTAAAAATATAACAATTTATAATGACATTATACAATTCCTCCCGCCATAGACGGATGCATAGTCGGAGTAGTGTCCTCGAGGGTTGATAATTTAATTTTGATGGGATTCCTCGATCTACATTACATCAATTGTAAATATACAGGAGACCTGTTATCAAGAGAATTATAATAAAACTGATGCACAATATAGTGATCCAGGGGTGATTGATTAGGTCCAAATCGGGAGCCTGTATATCTAAGGTCACGAAGTTGTTGATGAAGTTCCTTTAATTCCGTTATAGGTACATTGTCTAGAGAGAATGAAGAATAATTTGATGTCATACGTGGTTCCGGTAAAAAATAAGTAGTTGAAATAGGAAGTGAAGTTAGAGACGTGTAGATTTCTTCTAGGTCAATCCAAAGAGTACAGTTGTCATTAGGGGAGTACAAAGAGTACAGTTGTCATGATAACTGATGTTTCTTTTAATATTTGAACTTCTAGGTCTTTACTTTACATTAATTGTAAATTTAGTTGAATTATATCAATAATGCAGTGACTGCTTGTGTCCATAATGACAGATGTCATCGAGCAGCGGCTGTTCTTCGTCAATCCATACATGTTCATTTTCAGTGCCGAGTATCGGGAAGGATTTTGAACTGTCAGACTTTTATAAGGTAGTTGAATAAGTTTGAACAAAGAATAAGATTTTTCTTTTAAAATTGGTACTAAAATTTCGATATGTAGTTTTGAATTTTTAATAAACGTTTTAATCCTAAAAAGGCTCAAATAATAATGAATATGAAACATAAGAATTTCGTTTGTTTTATATAAGAGTCTAAAATTTACAAGAATTTCTTTGATATCGTTAGTGGTTATAATATTTGAATGTACTAAATTTAAGTGGACGAACAGGAGAGCGTTTTCGATATTAGAAAGATAATTTTGAATAAAATTTATATTGTTAATTATATCCTGGATATGTTCTTGAAAAATTGTGTTATTAAGTTTTATTGTATTGGGATTGTTATTCGTATCTATGATTTTGATTGTATCTTCGAGATTATTAATTAAATTTTTAAACACAGGTGTCTTTGTTTCTATTTACGATGTAATGGAATATTGATTATTATATAAAATTTTGTTGATATCAATTATTCATTGTCATGTCATGGTCGTCATTATCCATTGAAACAAAGAGGGAGTTGTACAGTGAACCAACAGGATTAATTAAACCTCGTTTGAATTTTATTATTAGAGTGAATTGTTTCATTCATCAAATGTTTTATTCAAAATGAATTCGGCTTGTAACCACTTGTTTATGAGTCATGTTTTACGACATTTTCTTTGATTGTTATTAAATTAGTAAAAATATTTAGAAATTACTTTTCGACGGTGCGAAGGTTAATTACATGGAGAAAAGAGTGGTAGTGGGAAATTATTTTAACTGGATCCAGTATTATTGGAAGGAGAGGATTCCAGATTGGTTTTACTTGCAATGATGCGCATTCGCATAGTGATAGAGGAATGTCAGAATCACTGTCCTCGTCCTGTAACAATGAGGATGGTTTTAATTGTTTTTTCCTTTTAATTTTGTTTTCGTAAAAGTTCCGGCAGAAATGCCGACAGTGGGACCTTTGTTTTGTGGATCGAGACACATTTAAGGATCGGTTATATTTTAGGGTCATGTGGGTTTTTGTATTTAGGTATTCTACCTACAAATTGGGAGTCGTCAAAAATTTACTTTTCGTCGAGAAAGTACTTGGGCTTTTTGTTGTTCGATGTTGTTGTCAAGACGTGAAAAGATGATATTAAAAGGGGTTAGTTTTGTAAATGAGTGTACTGAGTTATTATAACAGGAAACACCTAAAGTAATGAGATAACTTAACGACTTATTAGGGTGGTTGACCTTTAAAGTTCGAAAGGAGTCAAGAAGAGTGGAATGGTAAAGTTCAGTAGGACTATTACTGTTGCAGTTTCTAAGAAGGTTATGTGAAGTTCTATGCCGTATAGTTGAAAATATTTTTTGAGCAAAAGGTTGTTAAAATTTTTGGCAACGTCGGCAATATGTTAGGAAGGCGTTCTTAAGTAGTAAGTAAGTAGTAAGTAAGTAGTAAGTAAGTAGTAAGGAAGTAAATTGATTTCGAGCTTGAACAATATCAATTGAATATTTTTAAGGAAGTTTAATCGCTTGTTCGTATTTAGAAAAGAGGTCCAAAATAGTAAGATATAGTTCTGATTGAATATGGAAATGGTCGATGTGTCCAAAGATTTACTAGATGTTGGGGTATGTTGCAATTTAATATGTTGAGGATTTAGATAATATTTCGTGCGTTGACAAACGTCGCAGTGATTAACGTCGTTAGATATGTTAAGCTAATAAAATTTTATTGAAATACGTTTGATAGTTTCATTTATGCCTTGGCGCGTAGTTTTTGTTTCATGCCAAAATTGAATCTCGTTAATATTTTCACGATCCGACTAAATTACAATTTTAGTAAGAGGACTGAATTTATTTCTCAGGACACGAAGTGCTTTTTCTATTATAAGTTCACTATGAAAATGAAGACAACTATTGTCTTTGGTGTTGATATAGTTTTAAGACAAAGGAAAATTCATCATGTCATATACTAGTATGAACTTTTAAAATGTGTCGGGTTTTGCTAAAAGGTTTTTCGAGTAACGGTAAGACGCGTATGGCAAGATTGTTTAATTCACTAATGATAATTTGCCGATTAAAAGAGTTAACAGTTTTTCTGTCATAGGTGATGCGCAAATGGGATTATCCTGTGCGGTATGTTGTATATCGTCTGAAAGATCATTAAGAAAATTCTCAAATCGGTCGGGATCTGGGCTTGGAAGGTTGTCAAGTATTAGTTCAGGATCTGGATTATATGAGTCTAGATCAGGAAGATTGTCTAGGTTATCAAGAAAATCAGGTAGATCGTCTTGATTTTCTGTAGCTAGGTTATTGATCATAGAATGTTCATCATCAAGGGCATGCGTTTCATCGATTTTGATTCTAGAAAGTGCATCTGCGTTCAAGCTAGTTTGAAAGATTTTGAAATGAATTTCGACTAAAGCTTGGTTATGTTCAGCTGTCGTGACTGGAAGGAATTTTAAGTTTTCCTCCAGAAGAAGAGGAATGTCTCCTCTTATTGGGATATTAATTGGAATAGTAGTGTGAATAATTTCAATAGCATTGATGTTATGCGTTTAGCAATATCACGGGGTCTCGAAAATAAAGTGGAATTTGAAAGTTATCTCCATAGCATACCTGGTTTGAAAAATCATAAATAATATGAAGTTTCAAGAAATTAATTGAGGAAGCCGTTACTCTATGGTAGTTCATATTTCACAACGGAAATGAGTAAAAACAACTACTACGTTTTTATACCACTATATTTTCACAGAAACGTGACTGCAGTTTCGACAATTATGTCATTTTCAAACGATGATTTAACTAAGAATAAAATACAAACATTCTGTTCCTATAATATATACTATCCAAATACAGGGACTAAGTTATGACAATAAACAGGTAGTTAAGGTTTGTATGAAACGTGTTTTCCAAATGGTGGAATCCCGACCATCAAATTGTGTGATGGTGTGTGGACACAATTTGATGATCGGGATTAGACGAAATAAAACGAAATTCTTACCTAGCTGAATCACAAATTATACCTAATCAATAGATAATTATTTGAATGATTTTACTAGAGTTGTAGGGTGACTATCTTAATCTTTGTTCAAAAGTAGAAAGGTACGGATAGTGCTAGGAAATATTCGGACTTACTAATTTTTTTCCTGGTCAATCTGAGCGGGGTTGAATGTTAACATGTTGTAGAATCGTTATTTTCTAAAGGATTTGGAGTCCACCAGTTTCACAAAATGTCAGCGAACCTGTGATGACAATCCAACCCGACTGCGCCAGTTAACTTTCTTCCCTTGTTTGATTACCGAAAATAAACTTCAACGCTGAAATACTTCTGCAGCACTTTATTAGATAGTTTAATTATACAAAATTAAAAGCTAATCTAACTTAGTCGTTATTGTTCATTCACGTATACATAAATTAGGCAAATGTACTGTCAACATTTTCTTGTTAATAGGAATTCTATTACATTTAACCTTAAGTTACGTATTTCCTATGAATGCCGACCATTTAAACTTTGTTTGGTTTATTTCGACTAGCTCAGCTAATCTGCATATATGTCTTCTTTTTATTTGGTTTTAACAACATTAACATGGTTTTAACGATATTTACAAATTAATTAATAATATTTAGTATGTTGTAAACGTTATTATTTACTAAGGTTTGTAGTGTTGTTTCCATTAGTTTCAATTTAAACTTAATAACCGGATATTCAGAAGGATATAATCCTAAAATTAGATTATAAGCTACAATCCTAAATTAGCGTAACTTTCAGTTTTCACCACTTTGGCGTTTGAATCAATTGAAAGAGGTTTAGACAAGTTTAGATAATCCCTTTTAAGTTTCTGGTCCTAATTAGAGTTATATAAAGTGTAAAATCTGTGGCAAATATTTTATAGAGTCCAAAACAGTGTCTTACCTTCTTATGCTTTCTGAAATATTCTGATACTGCTTATCTATATAAATATATTCTCCGTCTAGATTTGCGAGTTTATCTTCTTCAATTTCTACATATATAAAGTGTTCTTTTGAAAAGCAGATGAATACCAAAGTAACAATTCCAACAAGGAGATGAATAATAACAATAAACATTGAAGCATTTCTAAAACCAATACTGTCATAAAGAATACCACTGATAGACGGGCCAATAAAAGCTCCCAGAGCAAATGCACTTGTCCATAATCCAGAAATTAATCCAAAAGTTTCTAAGTTATTTGGGAAACCATGAGCACTAGAAGAAGAAAAGAAATAATTGAAAACCATTTGCAATGCAAGTTATTAAATGATGAATAAAATTTAATAAATATGTGTATTTTTTATTTATAAAATAAAATTAAAAAAAAAAAATAGGACACTAATTTTTCACGAGCACTGAAAGATTACACGTTTCTTAGGAGTTTCGCGAATCAAGTTGACATAATCGAGAGATGAGTATAACTAATTTTAAACTACCCCTAATTTCTATTTATATCAAAATTTTGTTCAGGCTTTGTATAACCTGAATAAATGTATAACCGTTATAAATGTTATTCGGCACTGTTCGCTTATGAACTCACTAAATTTGACTATTTTTCTTCATGGTCAGTGAACAATGAGAGAATAACTTATTAAGGTTTACTGTGCCACTCCTAATAATTAATATTTTGGGACTGTTTCTATTTATGGTTAGATAATCGTAATGAGGTAAACATTCGATTCATTGATCACTATTAATGCCTTCATTCAGCGTATCAACTAAAACAAAGGACCCAAAAAAACAAAGAATATTAGGTATAAAACCCTTATCTTTGTTCATAGTATTATCACATTTAGTTATCTTAATGCTTTCCATGGCATCTAATATTCTGTTGTTGGTTATACCTTCTACTAACTTTATGGTCCAAAGGAGGTCGAGTGGAGTAAACCGTCGCCAGCAGCGCGGGTCTTGCTTGCGGGTGGCATCTTACCTCTCGCGCTGATACCTTCAAAAGCAGATGCTAAGCTTGGCCCACCTTTGTACGACGGTCCCGGTCTACATGATGGGCGGGTAAAGAGCGGTAATCTCCCTCGGCTCGCAAATATCTCCATCAAGGTCATTACGCCTGGCAATAAATTTTGGCGCGACTCGCTCTCAGTTATCTGCTACACTTCGTCCCTTGCACTGGCTTAGCTCGTGGAACCGGTCTCTTCGCTTCTGTCCACTTGGCTCACTGCGCTTGCCCAGTAGAGGCAACAGAGTGTACGATTCTACCTGCCCTTCTCACTTAGTGTTAAGCTCTCCGACCATTCGGATGAGCTCCACTGATCGTTACTATTACTGTTTCTGGTTAGATTAGATTTTCTGCAGAACTTATGGTGGCCATGCTCCACACATAAATTACTTAGAAAAAGAATTCGAAATACAATATTAATTACTTCATCTATGGACAACGATAAAGTGTCTCGTGTATCAACGATCTTCTACGCATTGCATCGATCAACGGCAGCGTCGACGACAACTTCATCGTGATTGACTGTGATTACCGCATGCCAATCCCTACAGGTTTTAATAAAGGCTTCATCGGCATCCAAGTATTTTGTATATACCGAGTATACGAATATAACTATATAGGATTCTACACTACGTTTTCCATCGATGATATACACCGAGGATTACGTTTAGCTGTGACGATATACGTCAAGCGTTAACGCCACGTGGTAGCTGTACCACTCCCAATTCCGCCGAGTGCTAGCCGCTCCCCGTACTCCAGGTTTACGGGGACTTCGACACCGAGAGGAGGTTCACCGCCACCATCGAGCGCCGTTGCCGCCTACCAGTGCTTAGATAAGAAGAAGTACCGCACCACAATAGGGTTATTGTATCGAGGCTGAGCCCAGATTTACCACGTCGTTCTACCAACGCTCGGTAAGTCATTTTACTTTCAAACCTAGAAACTATCCCGTGTTTATCTTTATTTCAGGGTCATAAGGGAAGAAGACCTACAACTAGAGGTGATATTGTACTCCCGTCCCCCTGGCATCAGCATACAGGACCGATCAACAGAGTGCCGGCCACGCATTTCTGTCAGAGACCACTGGAGACCATCTACCGTCAATCAAGGCATGCCACACCGTTGAGTTTTCTATTTCCTGCTGGATGCTTCCTCTGAAGGCGTCGTTGGATAGTGCGGGAAGCCGCACATCTACTGGAAACCTTCTGCGTCGCGAACAAGCAATCTATCACCTATGTCATACCCACGAACGCGAACCCAGAAATGATGAACGTTCGCGGATCCATAATCGTAACCCAGCCAAACCAACATGCCTGGAGGCATGCAAACGAGAAGCGGTCGGGTAGCAGGATCACCCGACGGAAAAGCCACGAGAGCATCGAACCAGACACCGACCGAAGCAGCCATACAGCGAGTTTTTACGCCAGCGAAACGCCGGAACGCTGCGATCCGGATTTAGGGGGTGTCTATTATGACGTCACGCGCCAGTAGATGAGTAAGGCCGGTTTCAACTCACCCGCATGTGTAATGTGTTAGAGAGAGAGGTGGGTCACGTGTAATGTGTTAGAGAGAGAGAGGGTGGGCTGCGTGTATGAATGTCTGCGTACGATAAATTGTGTTAGAGCGAGAGAGGGGTCATTGCGTACGTTACATATGTTTGTATTAAGGAACGCAGATAAGCGAGTCTCAAATATAAACACGGAATAAGAGGTGTAGTAAAATTTATTCATATATATTCAGAGTTTTACCTAACAAAGTTTTTAATTGTTTTAATAATCCGTCTTCAAGACAAGGTACTTCAAGAAGCTCCCAGCTAAACGATCCTGCTGCTACAACTTTGCGTGTGTACTCGCTATACTTGTAATAGGTATTGTTCTGGAAAAAATAGATGTATCCATCTGTATAGCGGAATGCTGATGTTAATTTATCTGGTATTCCTGGGAAGAGATAATTTAGTGGTCCACGATTTAAAATATTTCCAGTTTCATTAAATTCAATGTATGAATTATCATTGTATAACAGGTACATTTTACCGCTGTTTGTTTGAAATAAAGCATTTATTTTACTGTTCGGAGGTATAAGAGAAAATGCAAAACTTTTTTGAATTTCTAAATTTGGGAAGGAGGCGATATAATAGCGATTATTTCTAAAAGTTACTAACTCTCCTACGGAATTTTGAAAAGCGTGAGAAACATGCATAGATCTTAACTCTTTGGGGTGGTAATCGATAATTAATTCAGGATTTTTTGGAAAATGCATCTCATTTAAGTCAAATTTCCATAAAAATTTATCAAAACCAACGTACATCCGATAATTTGGAAACTGGGGAGCTGTAGCAAGGAACATGAGATCGGCAGACTGAATTGCACAGAAGTTTTTCAGAATAGATGTTCTTAACGAGGTAGTCGTGGTAGTGGTAGTAGCAGTAACGATTCTTTTTTCATATACTTGCGTAGTCGTGGTAGGAGGCTCCTTCAACCCTTTTTTGTCCATACAAGTCTTCCATAGTCTTTTTATCATCATCATCAAAAAATGTTGCAGTTTGTTGATACCAAGGATACATTATAGATAGGCGAACATTACTATGCGATAATCCAAGAGAATGTCCAATTTCATGTAATAGGACTGCCAAAAAATTTGCTTCATTATCGGAAGCCATACCATTTCCTAGATACCACCGTTCATTTGCATCAAGATGGATTTCAATACAGTCACCCTTTGTGGTGGGAAAGTATGCGTGAGCTAAAACTTTTCCTGGACCATCGAAATTAAATGGACACTTAGAAGTACCTTGACAATTAGCTCGAAAATCGTGATCATTTGGTAGTACAGTTATAGTAATGTCAGGTTTTGGAGAAGGTATTTGTATGTACACAAACTTTAAATTGGATATTTTCTCCCACATATCGAAAGCTTATTAGTTAACTCAATATATTTTGAATGGTTATTGACTTGAGGGAAATACCATCGCAAGTCTGATTTATTCCATTTTGAATTAATTTCATAATTATTATCAGTAACAGTAACATCAAGGCTTATTCGTCAACTTAATAGTTTCTGAATTTAATGTTCCTGTCACGGGAAAATTGTATCTTTCTTGAAATTCGATTAAGGCCATATCTATATTAGATATTGTATTGCTTGTTGCATTGATATATCCAAAACGTTTAAGGAAAGAGACTGCAGATCCCAGAGCTTCATTCTCTGCAGATACTGTTACAGAGAGCAATAATATGATATGTAAACAGTGAAACATTATGATTTATACTAACCCACATAAGTTTTGATAAAAGTTATTTATATAAATTATTTATTAAGTAGTGGAGAAAATAATATGGTTTCAAATAGTATTCGAGTTTGTTAAAAATAAAAATATCAAATCCAATTTTATAACTGATTCCCCATACACGTGTAATGCAACAGCATACATCGCGTAGGCCTCTCAATTCATTTCTCATAGGTCTCCCACTGTATTTACGTCATATTCGCGGTATATAAATATAAAATGCGTTATTTTATGTTCAGTCAAAAATCAGTACACTAGCAGCAGCGGCAGTAACAATAAGCGTCAAGTTATTTGTGTCATCTTTTTACAAGAAAATTAAAAAAGGTGAGTACCCTTAAAACTGTTAGGTGTTTTTATCTATTTATTTTTTGTGGTAGATTACTTTTGAATAATTTTGTGTCCCCAAGCTGAAATTGTTGTATTTTTTTTACAGATTAACTTAACGAAATTAGACTCCATCTCTTGTATTCTAGCCAGAAAGTCGACGATAAAATTAAACGCATTGCCAAAGAATGAGCCAGTAAAAATATTACGAGCAAAGGAAGTAAAAACAAAATTTGGCCAAACCATACTGTTGGAATTAGAAAACCACGTAACCTTTTTGCCAAATAGGGTTACGGACCAATACAGACCGTACTTAGAGCACTTTGAAGGCGGAAATATTCCGTGGTTTTTAAAGGGACCGTGGACGTGGGAAAGCCTCTACCAGGGACGTGTTTCGAAATTTATGAAAATTAAAAAAAAGGGTAAGTGATTTTTTTTCTCTTAAAGCCATACAAGTGTTTCCTCTATAATTAAAAAATGTCAAAAGTAGTAAAACATTCAGATGATTTGCTGTTAGCCATTAGAAAATTTTATAAGATAACATTCGATAAATTTACATCAAGGGATGCTGAAGTGTGGACAAAGCGTTTAAATAGACAAATCAAAAATAATAACAAAATCATTAAAGCAAATAAGCTTTCCATTGGAACGATTAGAAAATTACAAACTCACGTGGGACATTTTAAGCATTTTCGTAATTTAATTTTAAATTTTAATAAGCATGTTGGGTTAGGGCTTAAATCAAAATTAGGCGATAGGGTTAAATGGGAAAATGTTATATCATGTTTGTCTAGTCGAGTTAAAACAGGGGTTATAGTAAATTTATGCCATAAGGACTTGGGGTATTTTTTAGATGATGCTAGTAAGATCTTTACACGAAAAGTTAAAACCGTCTTGAATACATTTAGATTGCTTAAAGTCAATACTACGTTTTGTGGAGAGTTTATTAAAAAATCAAGGGATCATGAAGTTTTAGATTTTAAATATTTTAGTACTAAGAATATCTCTTTGGATAGATTTACCGATTTACATGTTTGGTTTATCGAAAATGTTAAAGATAAAATTTTTACGAAACTTTCTGAGTTTGCAGAACGTGAATCACGATTCGCGCTGTCTAAAGTAATTTCATTAGAAGTTAATATTAATAAATTAGAATATGGAAACGGTTCATCCTTCATTGGTCTGCCAAACCAAATTATAAATAGAAGGGCATGTATTAATGTTAAAAATTCAGATCAGGCATGTTTTTATTGGGCAGTAGTAAGCGCTATATGTCCTGTTAAGAGAAATACTGAAAGAATATCAAGCTATCCGCATTATTCTACTATTCTACAGACGGAAAATTTAGAGGTTCCAATGTCATTGCAAAATATTACAAAATTTGAAAAATTAAATAAAATATCGGTAAATTTTTTTGCATTAGAATTAAATAAAGTCAACGAAATCAATTTTATACAATAAAACCTGCTAGACTTACAAAAAATAAGTTTGAAAGGCATGTAAATTTACTCCTTATTCAAAATAAATATTTTCCAAAACTAAGTGATTATGATGCTCCTCCAATAGATAATGATAATGATCAATCGGATATAAGATTTCATTATTGTTGGATTAAAGACTTGGGAAGACTAGTCGGTTTGCAATTAAACAAGAATGAACATAAAAAATTTATTTGTGATCGCTGCTTAAATTATTTTTTTAGTGAAGGTAAACTAGCTGAACATGATGAGCTGTGTTCTGACTTAAATAAATGTAAAATGACTTTACCTAAATACTATCATGTTGAATTTTGAAATTTCGTATACAAACAAACCACTCCATTCGTACTTTATGCTGATTTTGAATGTCAACTAACTAATTTTGCAGATTCTGATGCCAAATTAAGTAAAACAACAAAATATGAAAAACATGTACCGTTTAGTGCAGGATACTACGTAAAATGTTCATATGATGATAGTCTATCATATTTCAATAGCTATAGAGGTCAAGATTGTATGGATTGATTCGCTAATGAAATGTCTGTAATTTCAAAAGTTATTAATTCTAAAATTAAAACAATTGTGCCTCTGTCTGAAAAGCCTATTACATGCAAGGAGGTAGAATACTGCCATATTTGTGAAAAAAACTTTTTAAATACAGATACAATTGTTAGAGATCATGATCATTTTACTGGCCAATTTAGAGGTTTAGCTCACCAGGTATGTAATATAAATTTTCGAAAATCGTTTGTCGTTCCTGTAATATTTCACAATTTAACTGGATACGATAGTCATTTTATGATTGCTGATTTATGTAAAAAAGGACGTCTGAGCTTGCTTCCTATAAATAAGGAAAAATATATTTCATTTACTTTACATTAGAATGAAAATGATATTAAATTAAGGTTTATTGATTCATTCAGATTTATGGGAGCTTCACTCGATGAACTAGCATCACTTTTAGATATAACGGAGAAGAAACTTTTAAAACGAGAATTTGGTAATTTAGATGATGATGCCTTTAAGTTATTAACTTGCAAAGGAGTATTTTGTTATGATTATATTAATAGCTTGGAAAAATTAAAAGAAACTGCATTACCAGCAATTAAACATTTTTATAATAAGTTGTGTGATAAAAATATTAGTGAAGCAAAGTACGCTCATGCACAGAAGGTTTGGAGCACTTTTAAATGTAAAAATTTGGGAGAATACAGTGACTTGTATTTGAAGACAGATGTTTTGCTTCTTGCCGATGTTTTTTGAGAAATTTAGAGAAAAATGTAGACATACATACCATTTAGATCCTGCGTGGTATTATACAATGCCAGGGTATACGTGGGACTGTATGCTACAGTACACAAAACTAGAATTATTAAAAGATTTCGATATGATTTTGTTTTTTGAAAAAGGAATTAGAGGTGGAATATCTGTTTGTAGCAACCGATTTTCGGAAGCTAACAATAAATACATGCCGGAGTATGATCCTACAAAGCCCTCTAAGTACATATTATATTTAGATGTAAACAACCTTTATGGATGGGCGATGAGTGAGTTCTTACCCTCGGGAGGGTTTAAATGAGTTGAAGATGTTACCAAGTTTGGTGTTGTACCAAAATCCATTGATTCTCCTCAGGGTCATGTTGATATAATGTCGATACCTGATGATGCAACACAGGGTTATTTTTTTCAAGTTGATTTAAAGTATCCAGTAAATTGCATGATAAGCATAAAGATTTTCCATTTGCCGCCGAACACCGCATACCGCCCGGTTCAAAATTAGCAAAATTAATGCCAATACTTTATGACAAAGAGAAATATATTATTCATTATAGAAATCTTAAGCAAGCTTTAGCCAACGGGTTAGTTTTAACGAAAATCCATAAAGTTTTATTATTCAATAAATCAGCGTGGCTGCGACCCTACATTGAATTGAATACCAACTTAAGGGCTGCAGCCACTAGTAGCTTTGAGAAAAATCTTTTCAAGTTAATGAACAATGCTGTGTTTGGCAAGACAATGGAGAATATAAGACGGCATAGAGTAGTAAAGTTATATCAAAGATGGTATGGGAGATATGGAGCCAAAAACTTAATTGCAAGTTTTAGATTCCATAGTCGTACAATTTTAAATGAGAACTTAATGACTATCGAACTTAAGAAAGCAGAAGTTTGTTTTAATAAACCACTGTATATAGGCGCAGCAATTCTTGATATATCAAAAGTATGCATGTATGATTTCCATTATGATTTCATGCTTCCAACCGTGGGTGAAGAGAATTGTACGTTATTGTACATGGATACAGATAGTGTAATATATGAATTGAGGTGTCTAGATGCATATGAACAGGTTATTAAAACACATTAATGTAAATTCGATACATCAGATTATGCAGAAAATAACCCTTATAAAATAGAAAAATTAAATAAAAAAATCCCAGGTTAATGAAGGATTAAGTTAACGGTAAAATTATTACGCATTTTGTGGGGTTAAGGTCAAAAATGTATACATTTAAATTACAAGTAAATCAGGAAGATAGACAAAATGAGAGACATCGTTTGGAACGGAAACAACTAAGCAAAGCTAGAATTGATTGCGATATTCGAAATTTGGGTATAACGAAAAAGTCAAAAGGTATAAAACATAATGTTGTAAACAATAAAATTGCTTATGAAGATTATGAAAAATGTTTAAAGCAATTTAAAACACCAACAATAAACCAAAGATGTATTCGGTTATATAAACATTCAGTATTTAGTATAGAGCAAACAAAAATTTCTCTAAGTCCTCATGATGATAAACGGTACTTAATACCGCATTCATTTTATACGCTTCCCTGGGGACATTATAATGTACCATAATTGCGATTTATGTATGTTTTAGATGGCAACGATGAGGCAACCTCCGAGTTTAGATGCTTTGTGTATAAAAGTAATTTGTTGTAATATTGATAATTTAGCAGAATTCATTAAGCATACGCCATTACCGTGGTCATTGACTAAAATTGTTGCAAAAAGGTATCCATGGTACAAATGGAAAACGCTAAATAAAGAAGCTGTTAAAGGTCCCTTTGTTGACTTAGCATTTGTTGACTACTCAAGAATAATGTTAGTACCCATGAGAAATGCAGTTTTATCAGCCTATCAATGGGAACATGAGTATGATGATGATCAAAAGTGTTTATCGGTTTCCTTTTATAGAATTAATAACTATGAGTTTAATGCGTGTAAAAATTGTTTTAACAAGATGAAATTAGCTCACAATACATAATCAATCGTTAAGTACAATATTTGAACATTATCATCAGATGTATGATAGTGAGCATATAATAGGAGAAATATATCAATCACGGTATTATTGGTGTCAAAATTGTTTTAAGCAGGTTTTATTCGAAGTTAAAGATATGGACTCTCACTACATTCATATCCAGCAAATCACAGATTTATAGGTTCAGATGATAGCGATTCTAGCGTAGATGGTTTTTTAGGATATTACAAAAATGCTTAGTGTATGGCTTTAATAAAAAACAATCATTTTCTTTATTAAAGTCTATCTAATCACTAATCAACATTTTTTATGTTATTACTTTAAAAATGTTGATTACTTTAATTACTTTAATTGTTGATGTTTTTACTTTTACTAACCTAATGTGTGTACTTATTCTACGTGTATACTTTTTATGATAATTGTTATTAACACATATTAATTAAATATAAAGTTATGTAGAAAAAAAGTTTTTTTGTTTTTCTCAACCTATCATTTGAACTGTTATCACCTAGGTTTGTAATTTAAAGAAATTGTTGTTGTTGCTGCTGGTGAACTGTTTTTTGACTACGAATACGAACACATTAAAAACATTTTGTTATTTTTCTCAACCTTTCATTTGAACTGTTATCACCACTTTACAGGAAAAAAAATTGCGAAGGACTTAAAGTATTTAAAGTATTTTTACATATCTACAAATCATTTATTAAATCATTAACAACTTTACATTTATAAAAATAGATAAATTCTCTAAGAGCACTATTTAACATATCGTTTGGCATAATAGAACAAAAAGTATAAAACATTTCCAAAGCACTTAAAGTATTTGAATTATTTTTACAAAAAGCTACAACATTATAGTAATATTTACAAAAGTTTAAATTTTCTAACAAATGTATACGTTGCGTTATCAAATAATTATTGAGTTCTAAAATTTGCCTCACTTCTTCTTTATCCATATAATACTCCACACGATGTTTCTTTACAAAAATAAATTTGCAATCATCATAATCTAATGGGGTAACAGTGCAATACTCTCCACATGGAAACGAGACAGGTTGGAAATCATTTGATTGTTCTCTATCCATGTGAAAGAAATCATTCATTTCTTGCATCATTATTGCAGTAAATGTATGCCATTCATAAGTACTAAACGATATTCTGCTGGACTTGAAATGCTGAGTTAAAATCACGGTAGGTGTAAATAATCTTGCTCGACTTATGCCACATTTTACTTTATAACCTGAAAGCGTATATGTAGTTAACAGTAGACACCTATTTTCAGACTTGGCAGCAGTCTCATAATTTTCCAAAATTTTATTTAATTCTTCATCATAGTCTTTGTTAGACACATTGTCACTAAATTTACCTTCACTCTCACAATCAGTTACAATATCAACAGTATTTTGTTGAGACTTCATATTGACTGAGAAGCAGATCAGAAATCTAATTTTATATATGCTTCCAATACACCATAATATTCTATCTTTTGATTGGTCTATACCACATCAACGTTTTCGATCCATGAGTTGTGACTTTTATTCCAATCCAAGCCATTTCACGTACATTCTGTTACCTTTTTTCTAAGTATTTTCTCAACCAAGTAAATGTCTTCTTCGTAAAAACCGCCGCTAATCGGTATACCTTGCATGGCTTCTAGCAAATACGTTGCAGGATTAGTTATTTTAATTTTAATGATTTTGAATAACTCTGTGGTCCAATTGGGCGTGTACCCCTTTTCAACTACATGTTTCGACTTGCTTATGCGTACAATGCCACCAACTTTGAATTTTCACCGTCCTGCTATTTTCAAATGACTAAATGTTTTATTTAAAATCGCTTTTTCGTTAGATTTATTGACTTGAGAAGGTTTGTATCCGGTTTTTCAATGTTTTGTATTATTGTAGTTTGCAGTAATTTCAGGTAAAACGTTGATCCATTTATAGGTACCATTTAAGCTGAAATACTTGTAAAGTTTCGATTTCAGAGTTCTAATGACCCGTTCAGCAATAGCCTCCTTCTTGGTGGTGAAAACGGAGTAATGATTTATTTTATGTTTTTTCAATAAATTTTGAAACTTGCTATTATAAAATTCCGTCCCCTGATCTGACTGTAGATTTCGGGGTGTTCGTTTTGTGTGAGCGAAAATATCTGAAAATGCTCGAGTAATTTCCTCACCGGTCTTCGTCTTTAGTGGTCACGTCCAAACATATTTTGAAAAACAATCGATAACGACTAATATCATTTTGTAATTTTTATTTTGATGAGCGTAAGGACGCATTTCAGCCAAGTCCATTTGCCACAAGTCATCGAGACCCTTAATGATCGTCCTACGCCTAGGAAAATTTTTACGGGCTTGCTTATGTAATTAATTCATTAACAACTGAATCTTCTCCTTTGAACTCATGTTGAATATTAAAATGTTTAAACAGCAGGTATATGTTTTATAATATTCAGCAGCAGCAGATCATTATATATTTTTAATATTTTATTATCTATCTTCATATTTTCTTTTCATTCTACCTGTCAAAATTGTTAAAGTATCTAGTATACGCTTTGATTGTAACATTAGTACTGGAGCTTTCGACGGCAACAGATCTGCTCACACTATTTATGAATTTGTAATAGCAGCAAGTCCTGGGTACGCAATCGACGAAACACCACACAATTTGCTATATTTACCTGTTGTGTCGCAGCCTGAAATTACCAATATCACCGTGGTGGCTTTCGACCAAGACGGAAAACCTATCAACTTTAGAGAAGTGAGTACATTAGTGTTGGAGCTCAGAGCGAAAAGCAAATGGGATTAATAGTAAGACATTCTGCTACTACACAATCAATACCATTAGTGAAATAGCCGTCTAAACGACAACATCTTACCTTCGCTAACAAATTGTTTTTACAATCACTAGGCTTTTCATTAAAAAATGACAACCGTGTATGGAAAACGTCATCGTTCAAACAACGCAATGCCTCCAATGTTTGATATCTATCGTAAACCAATATTTGATGAGTCGATTCGGAAAGCTGAATACCGAACATATGCACCATTCATCAAATCATTCAATTGTAGTGACATTATGGAGTTTAGTATCAACCAAGTTGACTCCTTTTTTGCGATGAGTAAAACTTTACTATGCATTAAAGGTTCACTCGATATAAATGGAAATGGGGAAGTTAAACTAGCAAATAATATAGGTGCTTTTCTTTTCGATTCATGTACCTATAGCGAAAGTGCAAGAGAAATGGAAACAGTTCGAGATCCTGGCATCGTAAGCGTTGTACGTGCCATGACGTGTTATAATCAAGAAATTCTAATCATATGGTTATGGCAGGTTGGAATTATCCTAAGGATCCTATTTTAAATACTTCCGATAAATCATTCAGCTTACAAATTCCCCTTAAACACATTTTCAACATTTTTAACGATTATTCTTTGATTACATGTGGGCGTCAAACAATACTAGTTCGATCTCGAAATGATAACGATTGCACTAACATTGAGTTAAAAGTTAAGCATATCTTTCCCAATGATGAAATTAAATTGGAACTAATGAAATCCATTCAAAAAGATCAGCCCATAGTTATTCCATTTATAAAGTGGGAATTACATGAATTGCCGGCAATTACTAAAGGTGCAAGACGTGAAGTTTGGGCCGTTAAAACTAGAACTTCAGTCGAAAGACCTTGTTATGTCATTGTTTTCTTTCAAAGTGATAAACGTGACAAGATCACAGCCGATCCTACTTTGTTTGACAATGTTAACATTCAAAGTATAAGGTTATCCCTAAATAGCGAATATTGGCCAAATGAAAGAATGCAATTGGATTTTGGTAAAACTGACAATAATGAGGCCTATTTCAACTACACTGAATTTTATCCCAGTTACATGAATTCCACACAAAAGCGTCCTCTAATCGATTTATATTCTTTCAAGCAACGTGCATTGTTCGTTATTGATTGCTCGAAACAAGAAGAAAGCATGAAGGCATCCACTGTTGATGTAAAACTTGACATTGAAGCAAATATTGGTTTACCCGAAAATACTAAAGTCTATTGCATAATAATTCACGACTGCATGATGGAGTATTTCTCCCTTACCGAAATTGTTAAAAGTTTAAATTAAATGTATTTAAATGTTAGTAGTATACGGACAGTCATCACGAGAGTAGCATTCATAGATGTTCAAGGATTCGTCGTAGATGGGATGTTTATTCTCAAAGAACTTACCATCGAAATTGGCTTTAACCGTTGTCATTATATGTTTATGCCTCCACAACCATTTCCTACATTAAGTAATCAAGACAAAAAGACTGCTGCCTACTTGGAGAAGAACGTACACGGCATTTGATAATCTCATGGAGATGTAGAGTATTCCAAAATAAACGAAATACTGGAAAGTAAGCTATTGTTTGCCGCCGACTACATTTACGTTCGCGACCATCAAAAACTAGAATATTTACTAAAAAAATGTCATATTTTTGGAGTGCTTCCCATAATTACTGATGTTTGCAAGTTTGATGATACATCTTATGCAACTGGAAACTTTGTGCATGATCCAAACCCCTCCCACACCACTGGGCTATATTCATGTACCGAGAGAAATGTGGATCGTCTCCGCCATTGGTTTATAGAAAACGAATTTTTACTAAATCGCTCTGTATAATCAGTAATTTGTGTATATTTTACATATACCATATGTAATTACCATTACTGAAAATGGCTTTGTTAAGAACTATATAATCCTGCAAGCGATTTTACAAAATGTGCTTTACATATATCAGCCATACAACGTACAAGAAATTTTTGTATGTTTTGATTACGATGGAATAAAAAATGATAGTTGGCCCTCAAAATGGCAAAGAATGAATCACACTTTAACCAATTATAACATATCTACTGCCACGGCTTCAATGCTTCACAACATGGAACGCTTTAAATTGAGGTTACGTTTTACCTATAATTCTATCAGAGATACCGATTGGAAATAATTAAAGGAATTAAAAATGGGGGAAGAGGATTGGAAAGAATTAAAAGATTTTTATCAACAAATGAACTCATCAGAGAAATGTGCACAAGCTATGGATATACCTACAACTGTGTCTATCAGTAACATATAAGTCGGAAATCGAGAAAGGAACCACCAAGCCGCCAAGCGGTTATCAAAGTAGTTCCCGAATAGCAAAGCTATTACATAATCGCTCTAGGAAACAACTACTCCTCGGGCTAAAGCCCCGCCAGGCATTGAATTATACCCAAAAGCGATCCTCAACCCCTTTCTCGTGTTTCTACACGATCAGATAAGGTTTCAAAAAATAAAACTAAAACCCGCCACAGGTAGGATTCGACATTTGTCCCGGATCGGAACCGAACGACATACAGCTATTTCGAACTTATTGGTTTTCATCGAATATCGAATCCTACCTGTGGCGGGTTTTATTTTTATTTTTTGAAACTGTGTCTAGTTTATTATATTATTTTACAATTTGTTCAACTGTTTTAATTATAAAATCCGTTACTAGATTTATTTTAAGGCAAACATTATTAAATCAATAAGAATAGTACTCTATTCTGCTTTTTATTTCTGGTACGGCTTGTATAAATAAAAAAGATTTTTATTTATTTAGAAATGGATTTTTATTAAAAACGTCCTACATAATCACTAAGTTTTATATTACATGTAGATTCAGGATTTCATTTTAGAATTTTCAAAACTTCATACTTCTGTTGCGTTGAACATACTGAAGTAGGTTGAATGCGTCTTAGTGGATATGTTACTTGTGGCAACTGTCTGAAGACATTTGCTTGCTGTTGATTTAACTCTTGAGGTACCCAATTTATTCGACGATTCTTCCACATGTTTTCAGCGAAACATAAATTCTCTTCTCGATTCATAACCTTACTTCTTTCTTATAAAATCAATATCTGTATTCTTCTAAAGACAAAATGTAACTAACAACATCCTGTTCTATCACACATTACATTTTTGTTGTAACGATCTCCACGCGAGATGACCCCCATCGCAACATCACAATGACGTGTGTAACGTACGCAATGACCCTTCTCTCGCTCTAACACAATTTATCGTACGCAGACATTCATACACGCAGCCCGCCCTCTCTCTCTAACACATTACACGTGACCCACCTCTCTCTCTAACACATTACACATACGGGTGAGTTGAAACCGGCCTTACTCATCTACTCGCGCCAATACCCCAGCTCCCATACTCGGAGGGCGAAGTGGGGCAAAGAGGGTCGCGGGGCAGCCGGAGAAGGGGGCGCGTGGGTGACGTCCACAATGTTCAAGCAGCTGCCATCACAGGCACCACCAGTTCCCGACGCCAGGAGGCGCGGGGATGGGATTAAATATAATCTCAATCAAACCGTGTACAGAACAAATTTCAAAGCTCAAATGTCATTTGATTAACGCCCTAACGCGATAGTCCAAATAAACGACAAACGTCAATTTCTTACTTCTATATTAAATGCAAATGCAGTGTCTAACACTATTAACTTATCAGACACAAAACTAAAATCAATTCAAAATTTCCTGTTAAATAACATTAATTAAATAATATTTTCAAAGTTATGATGACAAACGTAATGGAATAAAAATCCAACTGGCTCCATCTAGACCATCTAAATGAAGATGAAAGTGAACTAATAACTCAACATTGTTTAAAATTTGAGGATATTTTTATCTTGAAAGTGACTAACATTCGCCAACAGGATTAAACACGCCATAGATACCATGACGTGAAACCCATATTCTCGAAATTGTACCGATATTCTTAAATACACAAGGAGGAAGTCAAAATTAAGATGTCCAAAATGTTAAACCAAAACACTATTCGTCATTGAAATTAGTCCTCCTCGGTACGGGTCGTCCCTGTGAAGTTTTATGCTTCAGGCGAGCGGAAATGGTGTGTGGTTGTTGACTACAGAAAACTCAACGTACAAACAAGTACCCCTTAACAAATATCCTGGACCTTTTAAATCAGCTGAGCAAGTGCCAATACTTCACGACATTGGAATTGGCATCCGGGTTTCACCAGATTGAGATTCCACCGAACACCGAAAAATTTCTTCAGCGTGGGTAACGGACACTACGAATTTATTCGTATACCCTTGGGACTTGGGTATGATAGTGTCATATGCCTCTCTCCGAGAATGAGTACTTCTATGAGTAATCCCGGTCCGTGAGGCGATTGGTTCCCCGCTCTGCACGTCCATTTTGGAGCGCGTCGATACAGGCAGCTCTCTGACCTGCCTCTTCTTCAGTCGTTCGCTTCGCTTCGTGTCCTACACTTCGCCTAGCTTACGCGCTTTACCGGTCTTATCGTTTACTCCAGTCTTCAACTAGATTCTGTAGCGAAATTTCTGGTGAACTGTGCTTCACACAGATATTATTAACCACAACAAAAAAATGAAAAAAAAGTCGTCGTACTCGACGCATTTAACGTCAACGATCACGACCGTCACGTGGCCGCGCCATTTTAGTGCCGCCAACCCACGCCACGTGGGCGTTCAATAGCGGTCTTCCACTGCGTATCAATCCACCGATTTGGTAAAGGCTTCGTAGAATACCCAAGTGAGTTATTTAATCGAGTATTTCATCACCTCCGAGGGTCATCAGACGCCGGGGTGACGCCATCTTGGGGTTTCATCATCGCCACGTGGTCGAGGCCACGCCGTCGCCGCCAAGGGACCGCTACAGCCGTTATCCAGCTATCTACGCCAGTGTTTTAGTACCAGGAACGAGCTAGAGTGTATCGCCTAGCTTCGCCATCGCCAATTTACTCGGTGAGTTTTTTCTGCCTAGAAATAACTAACTCGTCTTTAATTTTATTCCAGGGTCAGTACTGGGAAGAAGTCCTGCAACTAGGTGCGACATTGCACTAAGTCACCTAGCACCTACATACAGGGGTTACGACCCCTGGTAACCACCTACCGCTAGTCAAGGCGTACCGTACCGTTAGGATCTCTGCTTCTTGGACGTGGAAACACTTCTCGTACTTGAAGTGGATATCTCTTCCGAGGGGCGCCGACTAACAAGTATTAGGTCGGGAGGCCGAATCCTCCGAAGCCATCGCTGGATAGGCGCGGGAATCCGCACTACGTTCGAAGATATCCACGCCAGCCGCGTATTTCGTACGTTTCACAGGTCATCGTAACATCAAGCAACCCCAGGCGCGGTTCACGCTTGGATGGCCTACCAGATTGAACACCAACTCGTCGCCAGTATACAGACCCGCAGCGCTCTGGTTTTAGGAGCCCCCGACGCTCGCAGCACTTCGGTGTCGACCTCGACACCCAACCTCGACGAGGGACATACAAGCCAGCGGGTCCTTCCACCAACCAGGTCACGGACCGCCGCGTCGAGGATATGGGAGGCCTCGATCAGTGCGTCCAGGAGAAATACGCCCACCCCCGGCGCCGAGGCGCGAAGTGGGGCGGCACTTAGCCACGAGGCCCTCCACGGCGAGGGCGTGAGCTCCCGGAGTTCGCGGATGGCAACTCCCAGGGACCGCGCCGACTCGATCCACATCGACCAAAATGGGTTGGTACTACCAGCTCCCGCCGCCCACGGGAACGAGGGAGAGGAGGATCGTCGACAATAGACAACATATTTTTGGGTATCCAGAATGAAAAATCTCGTATCTCTTCTTGTCTCGTACAGAAATCTCGTCTTGTATGTATGAATGACATTCATATACTCCTCAGCCATCCATGAACACATGTCTCATCTTACAGAAGTGTTCAAACGCCTTAGAAATGCCCATTTAAAAATTCAGCTAGATAAGTGTGAGTTTCTTTGTCGCGGTCATCTTATTAATAAAGAAGGATTAAAATCAAAGCCTAACAAAATATCGTGCATCGTTCGAAAAATTCGAGTACTGCTATTCCAAATTTGGACTAGAGGGTTTTCGAGGTCGCTGATTACGAATTTGATAATGGCATGTCCAAAAACAAAATGGCGGCCTCAATATGGCTACCAAAATTTGGAAAAAATTAATCAGATTAAAGGAAACTTAGGACTAGGGAGTTTTTGAGGTCACTGATTACGAATTTGATAATGACATGTTGAGAAACGACATGGTGGACCCAATATGGCTACCAAAATATGGAAAAATTCAATCAAATGAAATGAAAATTAGGACTAGAGGGTTTTTGGGGTCGCTGATTACAAATTTGATAATGGCATGTTAATAGACAAAATGGCGGACCCAATATGACGACAAAAATTTGGAAAAAGTCTATCAAATCAAATAAAAAGTAAGACTAAGGGGTTTTCGAAGTCGCTAATTACGAATTTGATAATAACATATTAAAAAACAAAATGGCAGATCCAATATGGTTACCAAAATTTGAAAATTTTCAATAAAATCAAATGAAAATTAGGACTAGTTGGTCTTTGAGGTCACTGATTACGAATTTGATAATAGTCTTAAAGGACAAAATGGCGGACCCAATATGACGACTAAAATTTGGAAAAAGTCTATCAAATCAAATAAAACGTAAGACTAATGGGTTTTCGACAAATTTGATAATGAGGTGTTGAAAAACAAAATGGCGAATCCAATATGGCTACCAAAATTTGGAAAAGTTCAATTCAATACTAGGGGGTTTTCGAGGTCGCTGATTACGAATTTGATAATAGTGTTAAAGGACAAAATGGCGGACCCAATATGGCGACTGAAATTTAGAAAAAGTATACCAAATCAAATGAAAATTAAGACTAGGGTGTTTTCGAGGTCGCTGATTACGAATTTGATAATGGTGTGTTAAAAGACAAAATGACGGATCCGATATGGCAACTAAAATTTGGTAAACGTCAATCGAATCATTAAACTTGGTACTGGGATGATTTCGCTACCGGGTATTTTGATTTTTTGAAATTGGTACCGGAGATTTTCAAGAAGAATATAAAACAATTATAAAATGTTAGGTCCAAGACATTTTATTTATTTATAAATTGATTATTTATAAATTGAATTATTTATAAATTGTCTTCAGAGGAATCAGTGTCGTCGTTTTCCGTATCCGTATCAATTTCATCTACAATTAATTTGCGAGTTTGACGATCAAAGTCCTTTTTTTTGTATTGGTAACTTTCTAACGCCTGAAATGTACGGATCTGAATTTAACAATAGGCGAAAAAATACATCCTCTATTGTTAATTTTCGGGAAAAGTCCTAGCGATATTTTTTTATTAACTTATTGCAAGATTCTTGGGCTGCTTCGGACATTTGACCAATAGGCAGCAATGCCGAATTTGTGGGCCATAGATCAAAATTTTATGAACAGTTGGTGGCATGGGATATCAAGGGTATAATTGTACAAATAGCTCCGCCGCCGCCGTTTCAAAAGCACATTTTTTAAATTTATCAACTTCAAAAAATTCGTATAAACACCAGATAGCAACTTTTATTTGAATTGATTAACTTTTTCTAAATGTTGATAGCTATATGAAGGCCGTCATTTTGTTTTTGGGAATGCCATTATCTAATTTGTAGTCAGCGACCTCCAAACCCCGAATACAAATTTTCATTTCAGTTGATTGACTTTCCAAATGTTGGCGGCCATATTAGAACTGCCATTTTGTTTTTAACACGCCATTATATAATTCACATCAATGACCTCGAAAATCTATAAAATACAAATTTTCATTTTAATTGATTAACTTTTTCCAAATAATGGTCGCTGTATTCGGGCTGCCATTTTGTTTTTGAAAATACCATGTATGTAATTCGTAATCAGCGATCTCGAAAACTTCCAAATAAAAATTTTTATTTCAACTGATAAAATTTACAAAATGTTGATCGCCATATTGGGCCCGCCATTTTTTTAAATTTTGATATCAAATTCGTAATCAGCTACATTGAAAACCCCCTAGGAGCAATTGTTACAAAATATGCACTTCTTTCAATTATGGCTAGGTATCTTAATTTTGTCGAATTATATCATCAAATCAGAAAAACAACTATAAAAACAAGATAGGACAATTTCTGAGGCCAATTTTGCTATATTTCCATCGTTAAATGTTCAACAAACAATTTACAGTGAAATTTGTCAGTCGAGTGCAGTCGAGTCATAAACTTATTTCTTACTTTATAAACACAATTTTTGGTAATGAAAAAAAAAACACCGGTATGTCCCCGGTATGACCCTGAATAAAGATAAACAGGTCATAATTTCTAGGTTCAACGGCAATATGGCTTACCGAACGTTCGTAGAACGACGTGGCAAGCCTGGGCTCAACCTCGACACAAAATCCTACTGTGATGCGGCGATCCTGGGTATTAAAGCACTGATAGGTGGCAATGGCACTGGACGGTGAATCTCCGTAAACCTGGAGTATGGGGAGCTGTTAGCACTCGGCAGCGTTGGAAGTGGTACAGCTACGACGTTGGTGTATATCGTCGCAGATAAATCGTAGATAGCCAATTGCTTTCAACTTAATTCGAACACTCGGTGTATAGAAATACACCTGGGTATCGACGAGGCCTTTTTTTTCTTTAAACCTTTGTACGTAGTGAATTATTTCAACTATATTGAACACCCAGTATACCGGATGTCAATGTACCCTTTATGCTCAGTGAAATTTTTGTAAATTATTGATCACCCTATAAACAGCAGAACAATGTATTTGTTGGGGCTGAAGCGTGGATAAATCCGTCGGTGATGCTGGTTGATGACGCGACTGAGCACATAATTGAGGACGCTGCTGGGCACGTGGTTGATGACGCTGCTGTCCACGTGGTTGAAGACACAGCTGAGCATATGGTCGATGCAATGTGTAGAAACACTGGTATTCGTAGTCGATACGAAGCACTAATATCGTTGATCCTCGAATATCGTTGGGGTGCGTATCAGTGATACAATATTGTTTATACTGAATATCCTTTTCATAATCAATTTATGGGTGGAGCAAGGTCACGGAACGCTCGGAGAGCTTAATACCAAATAAGAAAGGCAGGTAGAACTGGATCCTTTGACTTTTACTGGGCAAGCACAGTAAGCCAAGTGGATTAGAAGCGAAGAAACCGGTTGCGCGAGCTAGGCAAGTGCAGGGCACGAAGCGTAACTGATAACTGAAAGCGAGACCAATATTCATTGGCAGGCGTAATGGCCTTGATGGGAATATTTGCGAGTCGAGTGAGATTCCCGCTCTTTATCCGCCCATCGTGTAGACCGGCTCCGTGGTACGAAGGTGGGCCGAGCTTCGCATTCGCATTCGCAGGTCTCGACACGAGAGACAAGATGCCACCCGCAAATCTCTCCTCGGCTAGAGGGAGCGAGACGGGTTTTTCGTCCGTATTTCTACATTCCAGTAAAGCGCTCTCGTACTCCCATAGTGGAGAAATTAGTACAGACGGGTTGGGGCGGAGTTTACATGACGCTATGTCACACAATAAGGCCGATAAGTTTTTGCAACTTCAAGTGATAGTCTAACCAGGTTATAATTAAAAATAATTTTAAATCGTCGACAAAAGACGATGACGCGACATAAGCATTAGAGATAAATCACTAATAAAAAATATAAACAATAATAATCGCAGATCTGAGCCTTGAGATACTCCTGAGAACATCAAGAAGGTCTTAGAATTAAAGCCATTATACGAAACAAATAATGTACGTCTGGATCAATACGACTCGACCAAGTGAAGAATACGATTCGATTAAGTGAAGAAGATTACTACTGGATCCATATAAATGTAATTTTGAAATTAATACTTTAAGATTCATTCTATCAAAGCCTGTGAAAAATCTTTATACACCACATCCACTTAACCTTTATTATCTATGTGATTTGCCGTTATCTGTGTAAGTTCTGCTAAATTTATAACAGTGAAGAGTTTTACAACAAACCCATGTTGATTAAGTGATAAAACGGATTGGACACCCAGATAAATGTGGATGTTATACCAAGATAAATGTCGAAATTCTTGTAAGATTTGACAAAATAGTGATTAGGCGATAATGTTTTGTATCAGATGGATCATCACCTTTTAATATATGACAGCTTTTTGCTACTTTCCTAAGTGTGTAGGTAGACAGTGTTAGATTAAACAAAATGAGAAATGGCTCTATTAAGACGCTTGAGCAATTTTTAACAACAGAGCTCGTGATTTTATCATCCCCACGGGTTCTGGGGATTTGATCATACCCCATGATTGACTAATGTAATAAATTTCTGTAAATTTTACATTAATAAAAGTTGAGTGATTACGAAAACTTATGTTTAATTATATCAGAAATATATCAGGTTGGACATTTACACTTAAAGTTTTTATATATAGGAATAAGCTTATCAACAAACCATGCTTCACATGTAGAATTGACACCAGTATGATCTACTATGTATGATGCTTTACTATGTAGTAAAGCATCATACAGCCCAAAAAAAATTGGCTATCTTCTTCAACTATAGGATGAGTATCTCTTTGAACAACACATGTTAGGCTGAAAATGCATAAATATTAGATTATGTCATTCGAGTTAAGGATAAAATTAAACTGTTGAAAGTTATTGAATTGTAAAAGATTTAACATTAGTAGTGTATATCTCGAGTGATGAAATGAGAAATATTGAAATCGTCCAGCAGTAACACATGTTTAGCATTAATGGAATTTAAAAAATTTTCTAGAAATATTTAGGTCATTATTAACTTGTGGTGGAATATAAATTACAAACACAAAACAAAATGCCTAATACTAATTTACATAATACTAATTAATAACCTAATACTAATTTACAATGGCATGGCACAATTACATCAATGAATGAAACACGATCACAAGGTCTTCAATATTTAATAAAATACTATAATTTGCATTAAATATCATTAAAACAGTACCACGATGGGCTGTGCCTATATGTCAATAATCTCTATCTTGTCGGAAGACTGTGTACGTACCTATTCATAAAAACTTAATTACTAGAGAAATTTTCCTTTAACCAAGTTTCAACCAGTGTAATATATTTAATCATAATTAATTTTCATAAACACATGCCAAATAACATAATTAATGTTAAGTCCTCAAATATTTTGAAAATAATGAAAGTTCAGTGTTTATATTGGGCTTTATTAGTATGATGCTACGATTCTTGGAACCACGAATTTATTTTAATATAAGTGTTAATATCGGTCGGTAGTTCTTTTGGAAATATCATCCATTAATTTCTTGTAATACTTATTCCTGTTACCTTGGAGTTTTATCAAAAGACACTCTCTCGTTTTTGGACTCATTTAGATTTTTCAATTTATATAGGCGTTGTGGATAATGGTGTGGCCTATATTTTCGGTGGTTAGAGTAATTTTAATCGAAAGAGGATTTGTTTTCTTATCAGAAAAATTATTTAACAATAGATTTAATTGATTGTACAGTTTCAGGTAATAAACAATTTAATACATTATTTACTTACTGTTTATCATGTATAATGTTTTCATTACGATTAGTCGTATGATTTTTAGAGATACAGTAAATTAATATTACACATACGAGAGTTTCACTACAAGATTTCCTGTACAATATCTTCAAAATTGAAAGAACTACTGGTTACTACAATGTACCGATGATTTAACTGATTTTAGAATATCGATTTCTCTCTATGAAGGTAGTATAAGGGCCTTTACGTCTTTAATGCTGTCTCCAGACGCTTCAGACTATGTTAGCATGTGGCGCCACTTAGCAGAGAATTAATAGAAGGGAGAGAGCTTCAACAACAGCACATATTCAGGATCTGTCTGTATTCGTAACGGAAAATGTTGATGTATCTCATTTATCTACCATCTTCCAAAGTTTTTCCAGTTGTCTAGTTATATAATTGATCCTAAATCAGGACATTAATATATGGACAGACATTAAGCATGAATTGGGTCATTAAATCTTAATCGGATCACTCACTTTTCTAAGACTTGAAATTTTATATGTCAGGAATATACTCCCATATATTTATTTAAAAATGGCATTTTAATTTAAATTAGGAATAATTTTATACTTACATACTTGTTCTTAAAGCATCGGTAAAAGAAGAGACTAACTGAGCTGCCATGCCTAGTCCATGTAAAATCAAGCCAATAATGGATAACCATAATGTACTGCAAAAGAAAAACAGAAATATATGACTAGAATTTAATTATGCTTGTATACAAGGTGGTGATAATATTCCACACAATTATTAATTTTGTTATTAACTGAACCTTTTACCTCTATTATTTTGACTGACATGAAAACCTAGTTTTGACATCACTGTCTTTTTAAAATTTCAATTCCTTCTGTTGTTTAAAAAAATGCATTCTGTGTGTGTGTGTGTGTGTGTGTGTGTGTGTGTGTGTGTGTGTGTGTGTGCGTGTGCGTGCGCGTGCGCGTGTGCGTGTGCGTGCGCGTGCGCGTGTGCGTGCGCGTGCGCGTGCGCGTGCGGGTGTGTGCGCGTGTGTGTACCTATATATTTTCTTACTTTATGTATATATATATATATATATATATATATATGTATATATATATATATATATATATATATATATATATATATATATATCATCATTAGGTCATCAGTCCTAAGACTGGTTGGACGCTAACCTCCAGCTTCTCCTATCTTGTACTAACCTACGCATTTCGCTAATTGTGCTACAACCTACATCCCTTACTATTTGCGAGCAATAGTCTAATCTAGGCCTACCTCTGCCTTTCTTCACTCCTATTTCTGCCTCTAAAATATCGCGGACTATTCCCCCATGTCTCAGCAAGTGGCCTACCATTCTATCTCTTCTCTTCTTTATGTTTTTCCACATACTTCTTTTCTCGCCGACTTTCTCCAATACTTCTTCGTTTCTAACCCTATCAGTCCATGGTATTTTCATCATTCTTCGGTAACACCACATCTCAGAAGCTTCTAATTTCTTCCTACTTGCTTCCCCTACCGTCCAGGCTTCGCAACCGTATAGTGCCGTGCTCCATACATATGTTTTCAAAAATCTCTTCCTTGTTTCAAAGTTTATTACCCCCGAGCATAAAAATGCTTTCTTTTTGTTAAAAGCTACTCGACCCTGCGCTATTCTTTGTTTTATGTCTTTATCGCTTCTTCCATCCCGATTTATTTTACTTCCTAAATAAGTGAAGTCTTTAACTTCCTCCAATCTTTCATTATTAATTTGTACTTTCGTTTTTGCTCTGCTCTCGCGCCCTCTGCACACTAACACTTTAGTTTTGTTTTTATTCACCCTTATTCCGTATTCCTCTGCCAACACTGCCTCCATTTCGTTCAATGCTGATTCTAATTCCTCCTTACTAGATGCTAATACTGCTATATCATCCGCGAATCTCAGCATTTTTAGTTTCTGTCCTTGTACTTTAATCCCAAAATCCACTCTATCTTTTACCACATTAATCGCCTCTTCGATGTACAGATTAAAAATTAGTAGTGATAGCGTACATTCTTGTCTTACTCCTTTCCTGATACCTACTTCCCTTTTTTCCCCTTCTACTTCTATAACAGCAGTTTGCTCTTTGTATAGATTGTGTACTACTCTCCTATCTCTATACTCCATTCCCGCGCTCTTTAGTATCTCGAATATTTTTTCCCATCTTACGTTATCAAAAGCTTTTTCTAAATCTACAAATCCTATATAAGCGTTCTTTCCTTTTTCTATTGTTTTCTCTAACATTACTCTTAGCGCTAGAATAGCTTCGCGAGTTCCCCTATTTCGCCTAAACCCGAATTGGTCTTCTCCTAGTATTTCCTCCGCTCTATTTTCCATCCTCTTCTGCACTATTCTGGTTAAGATTTTTGACGCATGGGAAGTTAGGCTAATCGTTCTAAAGTTCTCGCATTTGTCGGTTCCTCTCTTTTTCGGTATAGTAACGATAATGTTCCTCTTATAATCCTCCGGCATCTCGCCCGTTTCATATATGTATTTTACCAGTTCAAACATCCTATTTACTATTTTCTGTCCCGCACATTTAAAAATTTCCGCCTGTATTTTATCTACACCCGGCGCTCTATTATTCTTTAGCCCCCTTAGTGCCATTTCAAATTCCTCTCTCAATATAGGTTTTCCTACATCTTCCCTATCGATGCTAGATTCTTCCTCTAGTATCTCTCCTAATTCCTGACCCTCGTATAAATTTCCTAAGTACTACTTCCATCTATCCGCTTTCTCCTCTCTTCCGATCAGTATGTCCCCCGATTGACTCCTAACGTTTCTACTTATTGTTCCTATATCCCTGAAGTTCCTCTTAATTATTTTGTAAGCCTCATCGGTCTTACCTACTTGCAACTTGTCTTCTACTTCTTTGCATTTATCCTCTATACATTGTTCTTTCGCTTTTCTACATTTTCTAATGATTTCCCACTTTATTGACTTATAAGTTTTCAGTCCTTCTTCGTCTCTTCTGTTTTTGTAGCCTCGTCTCTTTTGTATTAAATTTAAGATTTCGTCCGTTATCCAGGGCTTCCTAGCTTCCCTTTTATCGTAGCTTCCCTTGTATCGTCCTAAAACGTTCGTAGCCGCGGAATCTAGACTATTCTTGACTATATATATATATATATATATATATATATATATATATATATATATATATATATATATATATATATATATATATATATATATATATATATATATATATATACAGGGTGTCCCAAAAGTGACGCCCATGCTTTCGAAATTTGACTTTGTGAGCTAAAACAAATCGAAAGTTAAGAGTGATGAAATTTCCGTTTGGCCTTCGTTAACTTGTTATGAAGGAAAAACTAATAAAATGCATAGGAAACTAATCAGAGCCCAGCCGATGTGATTGTGTCATATTAATTCCGCAGCAGTTTGAATTCGAGCCTTTAAAAAAATGGATCGATGTGAATCTCAACCAATGCTATAGCGGCTTCACTCGATCGAGATTGTGAGTTTCGATTGCCATGTCTTTTTTAAGAAGGGATCACGTTAGCCAGGCTCCGATAAGTCTCTGTTCAAAAACTTGCTGCTAATAATGTCAAAACTACCAAACGCTACTTGCTTGTGTCACGTTTACATAATTTTGCAACATTTCAGTAATTTGAAATGGAACGTTTCTACTGTAATCGAGATTATGTTGACATGTTGAAAACACTGGGCGCGTGCGATGATAATGCAACTGCCGCGGCTACTGCATATGCGGAAATGTTTCCAAATCGGCGTTATCCTGATGCAAAAACCATAAGACGCGTTGACATCGGTTATTGGAGACGGGTAATTTGAATCCCCGAAGAAAACTTTCAGGACGTCCACACAGATTGAGAGTTAATCAAGAAGAAAAAATTCTGGCATTGTTGAGGCAGAATCAAGAACAAGCCTTCGCAGTGTGTCATCGCAAGCCAATTTTCCAAAAACCACAATTCACAGATTGTTACGAAGAAATGGCTTACATCCATACCGGCCTCAAAAAATTCACGTTTTACATGATGGGGATATGCCGCTGCGAATGAATTTCTGCAGATGGTTGTTACGTAACGTTGACAATGATCCACATTTCATTAAAAACATTCTTTGGAGTGATGAATCCACATTTGCGGAAGAGGTTATCATAAACACATATAATTTGCACCAGTGGGCTGATGAAAATCCCCATTTTATCCGGAAGCGATCATTTTAGAGACGATGGTCAGTAAACGTTTGGGCTGGATTAATGCATAATAATGTGATTGGCCCATGTATGTTGCCCAATAGGCTGAATTCAGAACTGTACTCTCAATTTTTAAATGATAATTTGCCACTTCCATTCCTCGATGATATTCCATTGGCAACTAGACTAAACTGTTGGTTCCGACATGACGGAGCACCAGCGCATTATGGTGTACAAGTACGACAGTTTTTGAATAATTCTCTCCCTGGAAAGTGGATTAAAAGAGGTGGACCCGTATCTTCGCCACCTAGATCGCCCGACTTGAATCCCTTAGATTTCTTTTTCTGGGGATTTTTGAAGGACAAGGTTTACTCCATACCTGTTGCGAATGCTGAAGATGTCGTGGCTCGGATTCATGATGCTGTGGCATTAATAAATGAAGAAATGTTAGAGAGTGTTCGTGCTTCCATGATACATCGGGCTGCTGTTTGCATTGAAGTAGGAGGAAACCTAATTAAGAATATTTTGTAAAAACTAACTAAGATGTTATGCAGAAATTAAATTAAAAAAATTAAATAACATCTAAAGTTGTTTTCTCAACAAGTCGTTAACGAAGGCCAAACGGAAATTTCATCGCTCTTAACTTTCGATTTGTTTTAGCTCACTAAGTCAAATTCCGAAAGCACGGGCGTCACTTTTGGGACACCCTGTATATATAGGTATGTATATATATATATATATATATATATATATATATATATATATATATATATATATATATATATATATATATATATTGCAACACGGTGCAAAGAAAGGCCAGGTAGGTTGCAAAGAAAACCTGTTGATAGACCGCTGTATTACACAGGACTCTGTACAATACAAGAATCTATCGATGGCCTGGTTAAACTAATTTGATTCAACATCCCACGAGCTGTTGATTCACTTGCTCGGATGTCTTGCGGTACCAGCAGCAATAGTGAGATGCATACAACACCTACTACCGCTCTGGAAAACCCGCTTCGCCATAACATCCGGAGAACGGCGGATAACCACGGAGCCGGTAATATTTAGGAGAGGAGTGTTTCAGGGGAACTCCCTAAGCCCTCTTCTATTTTGTATCTCGCTATTACCCCTGTCACTTGAACTTCGCCAAACTCGCGGGTATAATTGCGGACCACCCAACAATCGGAGGCATAAGGTCACCCATTTGTTTTACATGGATGACCTCAAGATCTATGCCTCTGGAGAGCAAGGCTTGCAAAACACCCTCAGGGTGGTGCAAGAGTTCACGTGGGCAATTGGAATGGAATTCGGATTGGATAAGTGTGCAGTCTTCCATCTCAAGAGAGGGCGATCTACGGGGATCCCTGTAGATACGCAGATAGCAGATGGAAGCATCCTAAAATATTTGGCTGCCGGGGAGACATATGCGTACCTGGGTGTAAATCAGAACTATATCCAGGATACACAACGCGTAAAGGACGCTCTCCGTGGCAAGAACAGACATCGACTCTGAAAGATTTGATCGTCAGATCTATCGGGGAAAAACAAGGCGTTTGCAACAAATATGCTCGCCATTCCGGTACTGCTCTACTCCTTGGGAGTAGTGAAGTAGACTGTCGATGATCTGCGTAGGTTGAACAGGGAAATCCGAAAGATGATGCACATACATAGAAGCATTCATCCAAGATCGTATGTTCCTCGGCTATATCTCCCGAGACAATGGGGAGGCCGAGGACTCTTGAACCTGGAGTGTATTCATAACAGATTAGTCCTGGGTATAGCATGTAACGTCGTCTGTAGCTCGGATCCACTCATGCGGCTAGTGAGAGATCAAGAAGTCGCGGAGATGGGAGCGGGTCTATCTAAGGCAGCACAAAAAGCCGCAGAACGATTCGGTTTCAGATTCGACCATAGACGAAGAGGCAGCCAAGGTGATGACATACAGTGAATCACTGAACTGGAGACGAATCGTCTGAAAGTCCAAATCAAAGCTGCCGAACAGAAAAATCTGTTTAGGGAGCATGTCGATAAAGTCTTACATGGAGTTTTCTATAACAAAATTGAAGCACAAGGTTTATCGACGGCGATGACCTTCGCTTACTTGAGGTCAGCCGGGCTCCCCCGGTTTAAGGCTTTAAGGCTCCCTCAGACAGACGCGATACTGGACTCAGGATGATTCGGTACTACATCTAATTACATGGCGATACTTAAATTCGTTCACACAAAGGCGGGATCCCGAGGGGTGCAGTAATATCGCAATTGGTAGATCGCATCGGTAATTCGGGCTACCGAAGTCGATCGGTAGATCGCCGAAATATCGCTGCGGGATTCAGGAAATTTTATCATATTTAGTTCTAAAACATGAATCCTCAAGAAGAAAACGTGCTGCTTTTGGGACTCGCTATGGATGAGGATGAACCTGAGGATAATCAGTAAGTTTATAAAATACTCAAATACTATAGTAGGTAGTAAGCATTCTAATTATTTTTTAATATTTTATACTAGTAATGTATGAAAATAATATTATCAATAATATGGTAAATAATTAATACGTTCAACTAATGTTCGACATCTACTTTTTGGAATAGAAGGCGTATTTGGATGCACGAAATATATATACTGAGAGAACAAGAGGGAGAATTTTTCACGTTGGTTCCCCAGCCCATTCTACCTCTACTTCAGGATGCCTATTGAATGTTTCGATATCATTTTGGCAGCCATCAAGAGTGACATTACAAAACAGTAATGTAAAAAAAGCGCTGTAAGCAAGTATTTTACATTTTCTTTTATGTATTATTATTGAAAATTATGAGAACTGGTGAAAAAAAGCTGATAAACCTAACTTATTGGGCTGGTCTTCTTCATTTTCTACTGGAATGGCTTGAGGTCCTTGAGAAGAAAAATCGTCAGTAACGGCAGGTGAAGGGGCAAGATAGTTTGCTGAGCTCGATGTGGATAGGGATGTACTCATATCGATGCAAAGCACCGATGAGTCTGTTAAGAGCCGTTGATTTAATAACTCTTCTTCTAATTTAACTTGTTCTTGATGCATCACAATATTTGACATTTTTGTCTCTAGAAGCCGACGGGGTGAAAATGTTTTTATGGTCTGCGCCCAGGATAGAAAAAGGTGATCAATGGCATCCATTGTATTTCGTTTTCCCAGATAGCTCATAACTTTATCAACATTTACAGTTGATAAAGTTTGTTTCCGTGATCTGGAAGTTGATGGTGTTGAACTGATGTTGTCGGCAGTTTTTCTCCTCAAAGTTGGTGTGGCAATTGCTTGTTTCTTGTTATAATGAGCGGTGACAGCGGAAATATCATCATTGGCAGGTACTTCAGATGTTTCGCTTGAAAGTGATGAGTGTAAATCATTAGGTGACATTTGTTTTTGTGACTGAGAAGGTTGCTGTTCCTGGGTCATTTCGATGTTCTGTGAGAGTGAACCATCCTCACATACATTAGATATTGTGTCAGCAAAAGCAACATGCGGCCTCAAGAATTCCATGTGCTTTGCCCACTGCCAATGTTGATATTTTAATTCGGCCTGACCCGTAGTAGTTTTCTGCGATTTCAAAAACCTGCTGTAAAAATCCTTTAAATTCTTCCATTGACGTTTAAGCGTTTCACCTGAAATAAAAACATTTAAAATAAGTAAATAAAGCAATAGAGTTTTAATAAAATACTAATCTTGCTTGTCGCTTCTTTTAGAAGGAGACTCATTTTATACAATTGGGCATAGCTTTAGATTAGAGTTTTCGATTGTCTTTAGAGTAGAGTTTTCGAGTGAGATTGTACTTGACGTGTGTCTAGCTATTTGGAATAATATGAAATATCATTATATGCTAGTGCCTACAAACCAAATCTGGACAAACTGTGCCCGTCGCTTCCAGGAAAGGTGGGAGTTCCCGAATTGCGTCGGGTCGATTGACGGGAAACATATTATAATTAAATGCCTTGACAATGCTGAATCTTCATATCTATCATAGACAACTTCTAAAACGGCACTCAATCGTCTTGCTGGCTATTTTAGACCCAGAATACGAATTTATATCCATTAACGTTGGGGCCTACGGAAGAAATAGCGATGGGGGAATTTTCGAAGAGTCTAAGATGGGGAAGAAATTCATGCATCAAGAGTTTGACGTTCCTCCTGATGAACCACTTCCAGGTCAAATGCAAGCAACACTGCACGTTCTTATTGGAGATTAAGCTTTTGGCCTCAAACCATATTTAATGAAACCATTTCCTTATGAAAAATCGAAAAGCGATCAGTCAAAATAAATATATAACACCGACCTATACCAAGCCAGGAGAGTTGTCAAATACGCCGTCGGCATTAATGCCATGAAATGGAGAATTTTTTTAAGGCCAATACAAATAAAAGCCAGCAATATTAAATATTTAGTGTATGCAGCATGTTTGCTTCATATTTTTTTTTGCGTTTACAAAATTGAAGGATGAACAGTATATAAATGAACTTTCTCACGAGGAACCACTACAAAGGGACATGGTATCTGTCACGTGTTCAAAGAGTAGCAAATATCAGCTATGTGATTAGAGAGAGGTTTGTTCAATACTTCAATCAACATCACCATCCTGATGAATTTAATTTATGACTTTGTAAAAAACCCTGTACAATTATTATACTCTAATATAAAATATTTTTAATGATTACGATTAATATGCCCTGTTTAATTAATTATAAGATATTTTAAGATTCACAATTTTTTTAAAGTTGATTCATTTAATCTATTACCTAATATTAACCATTTTATTATCTCAAGAAGAAGAAGAATCAAGAAAAATGTACTTACTGTCTTTATTTAGTAGTTCCTCTAATTCCTTCCACTTCTTATTTTTCGCCCTTGTGTCTTTGTATCTTTTGTGATGATGATAAAATAATATAGGATTTTCCTTAACGAAGTTTATTAACTGTTCACTGCACATGTTAAGAGGTCAAAACAGTACATAGTACTGTATAACAAGAAAATAAACTAACCGAATACCGATTACCCCAGACATCCTCTGTATGATCACCTCTTTCGGTATACAGCGATATTTACCGACAACAGTCAGGAATCGGTAACGTCCCGAGTCCAGTATCGCGTCTGTCTGGAGGGAGCCTTCATAGCGGCCTGCCAGGATGGTGTTACAAACACTTTGGCCTAACGAAGCCAAGGAATAGCTGTAGAGGTACCTGATATCAACTGCAGGGCCTGCCATCAGGCACCGGAATCGCTGATACACCTGCTATCGGCAATCCCTGTATATGCGACTTCGGCATACATCCATCGTCATAACGCGACATTACGTGTGTTATACTACTACCTAAGGCACTCGTATGAGGTGGACAAAACACCCTAATAAACTAAAAAGCTCGACGTCGTCCTCCTGGACCATCAAACCAATGTGATGTATGTCATCGAGTTCTCCTGCCGAGAAAAACATTAACTTGAAGGAGGAGGAGAGACGGACCAAATACGTAGATCTCCGGGGTAAGTTGCGGACGCTGTACCCAGGATATTCTGTTAAGATGGTGGTTCTGGTTATCGGCGTTCTCGGAGGGATGAAGCCTACGGTGCTGTCAGAATTGAAGATCATTGCGGCTTGCCAAAAATCGGAAGAGTGGTTGGCAGGTCAAATACAGAAAGCGGTCATCTTGGGTTATCTGCGTTTACTTAGAGCACATGATTATGGATCCACGGTAACTAACTTCACAGGCTAGTGGGGGGTTGTTGTGGATAATACGCCGGCGCTTTTCTTACGAGTGTCGGAGCTGTGGGAGCTGCCGGATGTGTCCGGCATCCGGAATGGGATATATATACATGTATATATATATATATATATATATATATATATATATATATATATATATATATATATATATATATACATAGTTAACTTTCTTCCCTGATTTGATCACCAAAAAATAAACATCAACGCCGAAATATTTCAGTAGCACTTTATTAGATAGTTTAATTATAACAAAGATAAAAACTAATCTAACTTGGTTCCCGCTGTACATTCACCTATATATAGACTAGGTGGATGTACAGTCAGCATTTTCTTATAATGGCAATTGTTCTTTGTTCTATTTAACCTTATGTTATGTGTTTTCTAGGAATGCCGACTAAAAATAAATATAACGGTCTATTGGTAACACTATATAATTCCTCCCGCCATAGACGGAGGCATAGCCGGAGAAGGGTCCTTATGGGTTGATAGTTTAATTTTGATGGGTCTTCTCGTTCTGCATCGATTGTAGATATACAGGAGGCCTATTATTATCAGGAGAATTGTAGTAATACTGATGCACAGTATGATAATCCAGGAGTGATAGATTGGGTCCAAATCAGGAGATTGTAGGTTAATATGTTTAAGGTCACGAAGTTGCTGATGAAGTTCTTTTAATTCCGTGGAAGGCACATTGTCTAGAGAGAATGTAGAGTAGTTTGATGTCATAAGTGGTTCCGTTAAAAAGTAAGTAGTTGAAGTTGGGAGTGATGTTGGAGACGTGTAAACTTCTTCTTCGTCAATCCAAAGAGTACAGTTGATATTCGGGGTGATAAGTGATGTCTCTTTTAATATTAGAACTTCTAGGTCTGTGCATTTTTCTTTAATTTCGATAGGTAACGTAGGAATTATCAGGATTTGTCCATTAGATAATGTCTGGACAAGGTTTCGTGTTTGGTGTTTCGGCACAGCGTTACAGGCGATGTTAGGCTGGCGTTGGATCATGTTGATAATACAGTGACTGCTAGTGTCCATAATGTTGTCAGACAGGTAGATATTATCGAGAAGCGGCAATTCTTGGTCAATCCATGCATGTTCATTTTCAGTACCGAGTATCAAGAAGGATTTAGGGAGTAGAACTGTCAGGCTTTTATAGGGTAGTGGGATAAGTTTGAACAAAGAATAAGTTTTTTCATTTAGAATTGGTACTAAAATTTCGATATATAGTTTTGAATTTTTTATAAAAGTTTTTATTTTAAAAAGGCTTAAATAATAATGAATATGAAACATAGTAATTTCTTTCGTTTTATATCAGAGTTTAAGATATACAAAAATTTCTTTGATATCATTAGTAGTTATAATATTTACATGTACTAAATTTAGGTGGGCGAGCAATAGAGCGTTCTCGATATTAGAAAGATAATTTTGAAGAAAATTTATATTGTTAATTATATCTTGTATATGTTCTTGAATAATTATGTTATTAAGTTTTATAGTAGTGCGATTGTTATTTGCGTCTATGATTTTTATTGTATTTTCATGACTGTTGATTAAATATTTAAGTATGGTTATCTTTGTCTCTATTTGAGATACGATTGAATGTTGATTATCATATAAAATTTTGATATTATTATTAATTTTCTCTCTGTCATCGTTATCCATTAAACCAAAGAGAGAGTTACACAATGATCCAACAGGATTAATTAGACCTCGTTTGAATCTTTTGTTATTAGAATGAATTGTTTCAAATTTATCAAATGTTTTATTTAAAATAAACTCGGCTTGTAACCACTTGATATATGAGTCATGTTTTACAACGTCTTCTTTAATTGTTATTAAATTAGTAAACATATTTAGGAGTTGGTTTTCTACAGTGTGAAGGTTAATTACATGGAGAAAAGAGTGATAGTGGGAAATTATTTTAACTGGACCTAGTATTATCGGAAGGAGAGGATTCCGGACTGATTTTACTTGCAATGATGCGCATTCATAGAGTAGATAGAGGGATGTCAGAGTCATTGTCTTAATTCTGTAATAAGGAGGATGGTTTTAGTTGTTTTTTCTTTTTAATTTTGTTTTTATGAAAAGGTGCGGCAGAGGTGTCGGCAGTGGGACCTTTGTCTTTATGAATATTGGTTTTATTTTAGGGTTACGTGGGGTTTTTATATTTAGGTATTCTTTAGATAATATACCTACAGGTTGGGGGTCGTTTAAACTTTTGTTACGTCTAGAAAGTACTTGGGCCTTTTGGTGTTCGATACGACCTTGTACCGTTTGAAAAAGTTGTTTAGCGATGTTTTTTGTTGAGTCGATATAGTCTTGGGTAATTTTAGCCTCACTTAACGTGGGTGAATTGTCTTTGTCAGGATGGGAAAATATGACATTAAAAGGGGTTAGTTTTGTAACTGAGTGTACTAAGTTATTATAACAAGAAACGGCTAAAGTTACGAGATAACTTAATGACTTATTAGGGTGGTCAATTTTTAAAGTTCGAAGGGAGTCAAGAAGAGTGGAATGGAAACGTTCAACAGGATTATTACTGTTGGAGTTTCTAATGGAGGTTATGTGAAGTTCTATACCATATAGTTGACAATATTCTTCGAGTAAAAGGTTATTGAATTCTTTGCCAGCGTCGGCAATAATTTGGGAAGGTGTTCCTAAGTAGGAAGTGAATTGAATAAGAGCTTGGACAATATCAATTGCGTTTTTTGAAGGAAGCTTAATTGATTGTCCGTATTTAGAAAAGGGGTCTAAAACAGTAAGATACAGTTCAGATTGAATATGGAAAAGATCGATGTGTAGGACCTCCAAAGGTTTAGTAGGTGTTGGAGTATGTTGTAATTTAATGTGTTGAGGATTTCGATCATATTTTGCGCGTTGACAAACGTCGCAGAGATTTATATAACGATTAATATCGTTGGACATATTAGGCCAATAGAATTTTGTAGAAATGCGTTTGATTGTTTCATTTATACCTCGGTGTGTAGTTTTTGTTTCATGCCAAAATTTGATTTCTTTAATCTTTTCAAGATCTTCTAATAGATCAGTGACGTAGGAATTTGAGATTATAATTTTAGTAAGGGGACTGAATTTATTTCTCAGTACACGGAGTGTTTTTTCTTTTATAGCTTCGCTATGAAAATAGAGGCAACTGTTGTCTGTGGTGTTGATATAATTTTTAAGATGAAGAAAAATTTCATCATCTGATATACTAGTATGAAATGTTAGAATGTGTCGGGTTTTGTTGAAAGGTTTTTTCTAGCGAGAGTAAGAAGCGTGCGGCAAGAGTGTTTGATTCAGTAATGATTTAGAGATCTATTTGCCGATTAAAAGAGTTGACAGGTTTCTCTGTAATAGGTGGTGCGCAAATAGGATTTTCGTGTGCTGTGTGTTGTGTATCGTCCGATAGATCGTTAAGAAAATTCTCAAGACGTTCAGGATCTGGGCTTGGAAGGTTGTCAAGTATTAGTTCAGGATCTGGATTATATTCAGAGTCTAGATTGGGAATATTGTCTATGTTTTCAAGAAAATCAGATAGATCGTCTTGATTTTCTGTACTAGCGTTATTGATCATGAAAAGTTGATTGTCAAGGGCATTCGTTTCGTCAATTTTGATTCTAAAAAATGCGTCTGCGTTCAAGTTGGTTTTACCTTTCTTTGTAACGAATTTCGTAATCGTATTCTTCTAATTTCAATCGACAACGTACAAGACATGACTGTGGGTCTTTTAATGCAAAAAGCCATTGGAGAAGTTTATGATCTGTATATATTATAAATTTTTGACCAAAGAGGTAGGGTCTAAAATATTTTACTGCATAGAAAATTGCCAAAAGTTTCTTTTCAATTGTACTATAATTTACTTCCACGGGGTTTAATGTTCGAGATGCGTAGGCGATTTGTTTTTTGTCTTGGGAGAGAAGGCCTCCAATTGTGAAATTACTTGGGTTAGTTGTAAGTTCAAAAGTTTTTGTAAAGTCTGAGTATACTAATAAAGGTTCGTTGGTAAGTATATTGTTACATTTTTCAAAAGAGTGAACAAATCCAGGAGTGTGAATAATTTTTCATTTTTCTTTAGACACTTAGTTAAAGGTTTTGTTAGTTTCGCGAAATTGTAAATGAATTTACGATAGTATCCAACAAATCCTAAAAATGATTTAATTTCTTTTACAGTTTTGGAATGGGGAATCGCTTAATGGCTTTAATTTTGTCAGGACTTGGTTTAATGCCTTGTGTAATAATGACGTGTCCTAAGAAAGCAGTTTCCTTTTTTAAGAATTCAGATTTATCAAGAGAAATTTTAGAGAGTATGTTCGAAAAGCTTCAAAAACTAATTTTAAATTTTGAATATGTTCCTGAAGGAATGTAGAAAATATGATAACGTCATCCATATAGACTAGACAAATTTTATGTTGAAGGTCTTTGAGTACATTATCCATTACGCGTTGAAATGTCGCGGGTGCATTTTTGAGTCCAAAAGGCATACGAAGGTACTCATAGTGGCCATTTTCAACTATGAAAGCTGTTTTTTCAATAGAATTTGGATCCATTTCAATTTGGTGAAAGCCTTGCGCTAAGTCGAGAGTAGTGAAATAATTACATCGTCCAAGTTTGTCTAGAATGTCTGTAATATTGGGGAGTGGGTAACGGTCGTCGATTGTTTTTTTGTTTAAATTGCGATAGTCAATGACTAATCGCCATTTTTGCTTTCCACTAGCATCAGGTTTTTTCGGTACAAGCCATACAGGGCTACTCCAGGGATACAAGAGGGTCTAATTATTTTTTCATTTAACATTTTACGGATTTGGTCATGTATTTCTTGTTTATGGACATGCGGAAATCGATATGAACGAGTATAGATAGGAGTATCATCTGAAAGGCGAATTTTATGCTTTACGTCATTTGTGAATGAAAGAGATTGGTTAGGAAGTAAAAACACATCTTTAAAATCTTTACAAAGGGAAATTAATTGTTGTTATTCTTCGACATTAAGATGATCGGTACGAATAAATTTAGAAATATCACTGCGCTTAATTTGGGCTGTGTTAGATTGTAAGGGAGATTGAAAAGCGGATTTTGTTTCAAAATACTGCAGAGGATAAGCAGTAGTAGGGTCTTCAAGATAAATTTTCAAAAAAGTAAATCAAGTTTCTGTTTTATTTGAGAGGATATGAATTTCGACTAAAGCTTGGCTATTTTCAGCTGTCGTCACAATGGAAGGGATTTTAAGATTTCCAGAATTTTGTTCAGGAATGTAAACATCTCCTGTTGGAATATTAATTGGAATAATGGTGTGAAGAATTTCAAAAGCTTTATGGTGATGCGTTTAGCAGTATCACGGGGGTCTCGAAAATAAAGGGGAATTTGAAAATTATCTCCATAGCATACCTGATTAGAAAAGTCACAAATGATATGAAATTTGGTAATAACGTCTAAACCTATTAAACCGTCGAAGTAATTATGGAAAACGAATGGAATAATTTTTATTTTCTCGTTAGAATTTAATTCCGAAAATGCAGGAATTTCTGCACAGAACTGGATTTGTTTTTGACCTAGGCATGTTTTAATTGTGGAATTTTCTTTAAAAATTGTTTCGGGAAAATATTTTTCAATGATATCGGGACGTATTAAGGATTTAGAAGAACCAGAGTCAATTAATAATTTCATTGGTGGGTTATTAATTTGAATATAAGCAAGTGGGACAGCTAGAAAAGCATTATGGTCTATGTCTGATCCGTTGCAGTTAAGGTATTCCGAAAATTTTCAGTCAATGTTTCTTCTTGAAGGATCTCGTCGTCTGGAATTTCGTAATGAAGATTCCATTCGCTATATTGGTATGTAGTTTCGTGAGAAATAGATTCATTAACGTCATATTGAGGAAATACAGTGTTCTCCTCTGGTTGCTCGTCTTCGTGGTTACCTATATAGTTCTTCGGAGACAAAATGTTGTGGGGTTTGATCGAATGTACGGAAATTTGGTCGAGATGTAATATGTGAGGTCGCACTTAAGGGCGTTTGATAGTAGAGATACCGGATATTGGTGTAGGTTTATATGAAGTTTGGGGTTTACCAGAAACTTGCGCATTTGTGTTGAAATTCTGCTTAATTGGTTTATGTTGAACCTGTATAGGTTGCGAGGGAAATTGTTGTGACCAATATTGATTAGGATTCCTTTGAGTACTGAAATTTTGGGAGTTTTGATTTGAGTGAAAATTTTGGGATCGATTACCAACATTTTTATTATAATTTTGTTGGAAATTTTGAAAAGGTTGATTTGATTGATAATTTTGGAAAGATTTGTACACATGTTGAATTTTTTGAGCGGGGCGTTGTTGCAAGCCTAACGATAATCTTTTAAATTCGTCATATTTTATTTGCTCATCTATGAACGAGATGGCAGTCTCAAGTGATGAAATCGTTGGGTTATTTCTTAAAATTGTCTCATAATTATCCGGTAAATTCATCTTATATCTATTAAATATTTGCCGTTTGTATAGGCTAATATGACTACGTTTTTCTTCGGGAGAAATATTCGATAATTGTATTTTAGTAATTAATTTAGATTTCAATTCAATTAATCGATTACCAACATTTAGAAGAGTTTCTTTCGGATTATATCGTATATATTGAAGTCCTTGTCCTAAAGTTAAAATATTTCTATTATCACTAAAATTTTGAATAAATAAATTTTTCATTTGTGGCCATGTCACGATATCGGGACGACTAGAAAGTAAAATGTGAGCTTTACCTTTAATTTAATTTTTTATTGCACTTAACATAATTTTAATGTGAAAAAGATCATTAGTAGGATTGGCTTCTAATAAATTTTCTAAGGCATCAAAAAAGTTCTGTAACATTAACTCATCTCCATCAAAATTTGGAATAAATTCAACAAGATTTTTAACTTTTTGAAGATCTAATTGAGCCATATCGATACGTTCTTGTTCTAAATCTAATTCTCTAACTTTACTGAATTGTCTGGTCGGAGTAGTTGGGTAAGGTCTAATCATTAAAAAAGAAAATTAATACTAAAATTGTTGCGTAATGTAATGTTAAATTGCGAAATTGTTTCTTGTGATTTGTTCTTAATCTAATAAATTAAGTCCTATCAATGTCAGATAAAATGAAATTCCTACCTAGCTAAATCACAAATTATACCTAGTCAAAGGATAATTATTTCAATGATTTTTACTAGGGTTGTACCGCAACTATCTTAAATTTTGTTCAAAGACAGAAAGGTACGGACAGTACTAGGAAATACTCGGACTTACTTGGTTCTTTCCTGGTCGATCTGAGCGGGATTGAACGTTTAGATGTAGGATCGTTATCTTCTAAAGGATCTGGAGCCCACCAAACTCATTTAATGTATATATATATATATATATATATATATATATATATATATATATATATATATATATATATATATATATATATATATATATATATATATATATATATATGTTATATAAAAATACAGTTTATGTACATTGTTAACTTTAGCTATTATCTTGTGAGAAGGTAATATGATATTCTGGGAATCTGTTATCGTTCTCTTTCCAGACATCATACGATACCTACTTAACCTTTGATAACATTGTATATTTCATTTATCACTAAATGTGATGGCTTGGAGTATTGCCAAGGCCTTCCCAGAAAGCCACACTTTGCCACGCGTTAGCGTCAGCATTTTTAAACTTATAAATTATATCCAAGCCAGCACAAAGTCAGTCTAGATTGTAATTTCATTTCGTCGTCTACGACTCATTTCAAAATTATACAAAATTATAAATAAAGTGTTTAATATTAAAAAATTGTTTTTAAAAAACTTATAAGCTGAAATAGCATATAAGAAATTGGCGCAGCCGGTAGGATATCGCGCATCGCTAGAACACGGACTTAAAAGCGGTATCCGAATCAAAAAGTGCTACGAAGAAGAAACAAAAAGTGCTACGAAGAAACAAGAAAGAAATACAAATCAACTCTTGAAGAAAAGAAATCTCAAGAAGAAAGAAGAAAAGAAAATAAATCAATCAACAGCGGTGAACTTCGGAGTAGAACACGGAGCCTTGCCTAACTACCCGCGAGTTCAGCCGACACCAGCCCATCCTCTACATTGGCCCGCCCTCGCTAGAACACGTACCTGACCTCACTGGCTTCGGACCCATTGGCGGAACAGATGGAAGGAATTTGGTAAGTCCAGGTTATTTTTTATTCACATTTAAAATTTAATTTCAATTAATTAACAAAAATGTCTACTGAAAATCTTAATAATGTTAATGAGGGAGAACACGTAGAACCCTACAAACTCTCCGAAATCTTTTCAATTGTACCGGAATTTGATGGTAATCAAATTTTTTTGCAAACCTTTTTGAATGCTGTAAGATGTGCTTACAGTATGGCCGTTGCTGACCAGCGTATATTTTTGACTCTCCATGTAAAGAATAAATTGCGCGGTAAAGCTGCAGAGTTAGTTAACTCTCGCAACCCTTCCACTTGGGAAGAAATTACAAATATACTTGAAACCCATTTTGGCGATTCCAGAGACCTTACGTCTCTAATATAGGATCTTCAAAGAATCGATCAACAAAGTAACGAAAGTTCGTTAAATTTTGTGTCTCGATTACAAACCCATAACGCGAAAATGCACGCAGCCGTGCAGAAACAAACTCTAACACCCGAGCAAAAAACTGCTCAATCTAATTTAATAGAAACAATGACGCTTAACACCCTTTTAACTGGCCTAGATCCAAAATTAGGATCAATTATTAGAGCGAGTAACCCTATGAACATGTTAACTGCAATTTCACGTATCAAACGCGAGTTGCAATTGTCGTATTTTGAATCACAAAAATTAAGAAATCAAAAACCTGTAAATTCAAATTTTAGAACATCAATGCCAACACAAAATAACTCGACTAGAAAAACTTGTAATTTTTGTAAAAGAATTGGTCATTCTACTGACGAATGCCGTACCAAGCAACAAAGTGGCTATCCGCCACAATTTCAAAATTTTTCTCGTCCAAGTTTTAATAATTTTAACAATAACAATAGCAACCAAACTCAACAGTCAGCCTCTAGTAATTTTCAGAGACTTCAAAATAATTAAAACTCATTCAGACCACCTAATCAAAACTTTGCTCAAAATAGCTTTCAACAAAACAGGCCGCCAGCTATCAGGCCAAACCCAAATTTTTCAAATCAACAAAGACCTCCAGTCATCAGACCAAACCCAAATTTCAATCAGAGAGCCCACCATGTAAACAGGTTCGATGATCAATATTACGACGAAAGTTTTAATCAAAATCAATATGAGACTGATCAAACTGATCAATACCAATACTACAATTACGATCACGATAATTCCAATCCAAATAATTACAATTACGATCTTAACAATACTGATAATACTGATTATCAGCAAATCAATAATTATTGCTATGATGATACTGCTCATCAAATTCAAAATTTTGACGACCAATACAATTGTAATCCCAATCAGGATTTTCAACTAATTCAACCCCAAGGCCAACCCCCGAATTTAGAAACCCAAATCTCCAACATTCAAACGCAGGTTCGAGCAATAAACCTCAACCAAAATCAACCAGACGAACAGATATTTCTATAAATCGTGGATTTACAAGTTCTCTTTTGACAGTAAGCTCCAAAAATTTATACTATATTAAGGATGCAACAAACACATTTAAACTTTTAATAGACACAGGCGCTGGACTTTCGATTTTTAAACCGAAAACTTGCGAAAAATTCAATCAACGTTGTCCTGAAAATGTTATTATTCAAGGTATAACTGACGAAAAAATTTTAATCACTGAATCGACTTTAATTCCATTTACAAAAGGTAACTCTCACAAGGTTTGTATTCACGATATAAACATTGAATTTGACGGACTACTGGGATCAGATTTTCTGGAACACTACGATTTTCTGGAACACTACGATTGTGTAATAGACATAACAAATAAACAATTGATCACAAATTTCAAAACCATTCCACTTTTTAAGGCATGTGAAAATTTAAAATCAGGAAATGTTCCACAAAATAATATTTTACGCCCTGTAACTAAAATTCTTTCAAACAAAATCTCGATTACCCCTCATACGGAACAAATTTTTAAATTTCATTGCAACCTCGTAAACACTGATGCTATATTATCAGCTCAAGAAGTAGAAAAGGTTCGTTTGCCAAATGCACTTGTCAAAATTAATCACAAAGGTGAATTTTTCACTTTCGTTAATAATGCAAATGCAATCCCAAAAATGATAGATTTTTCAGAGTTAAAATTAGAACCAGTTCAAACTTCTATTTTGCTAAATTCAAACGTTTTAAGCCCAGAAACATGTCAAACTGACCGTATAGCTGAAATAAAAAATCAACTCAGGTTAGATCATCTAAATTGTGAAGAGAAAGAATTAATTTCCGAAATTTGCTTGGAATTTTCAGACATCTTTTATTTAGAGGGAGATAACTTAAGCTTCACTAACGAAATTAAACATTCTATTGATACTGGTAATGCGAAACCTATTTTCACTAAATCGTATCGTTATCCACATATTCACAAAGAAGAGGTTAAAACCCAAATTTCGAAAATGTTATCACAAGGTATTATACGACCATCTATTTCACCCTGGTCATCCCCAGTTTGGGTCGTACCGAAAAAATTAGATGCCTCTGGCAAGCAAAAGTGGCGCGTTGTAGTTGATTATCGTAAGCTTAACGAAATATCCGTCGGAGACAAATACCCTCTCCCGAACATATCAGACTTATTAGACCAATTAGGAAAATGCCAATACTTTTCAACCCTTGACCTAGCTTCGGGATTCCATCAAATAGAAATAGAGCCAAAAGACATTTCCAAAACTGCATTTTCTGTAGAGAATGGACATTTTGAATTTATCCGTATGCCATTCGGATTGAAAAATGCTCCTGCTACTTTTCAGCGTGTGATGGATAATATCCTTTTAGGCATACAAAATGAACGCTGCCTCGTCTATATGGACGATATTATTATTTATTCCCCGACAATTCACGAGCATATTGATCGTCTAACCGAAATTTTCAAACGTTTAAGAAATGCAAATCTCAAAATTCAACCGGACAAATGTGAATTCCTTCGAAAGGAAGTTGCTTATTTAGGACATTATATTACACCAGAAAGCCGAACCCAGATAAAATTAAATGTGTTGCGAATTTTCCAGAACCAAAAAACCAAAAAGACATTAAATCATTTTTAGGTTTAACCGGTTATTATAGACGTTTTATACCCCAGTTTGCTAAAATATCAAAACCATTGACAAAATTATTGCAAAAAGATGTTGCATTTAATTTTAATTCAGAATGTCAAAAATCATTTGATCAACTAAAAGAAGCCTTAGTAACCACTCCTATTCTTATTTATCCAAATTTTGATGAAGAATTTATACTCACAACCGATGCTAGTTATTTCGCTATCGGAGCCGTTTTATCTCAAGGACCGATAGGTAAAGATCTGCCAATAGCTTATGCTTCACGAACACTGTGTAGCGCTGAAACTAAGTACTCCACAATCGAGCGTGAGCTCCTTGCAATAGTTTGGTCCGTAAAACACTTCAGACCGTACCTTTTCGGCAGGAAATTCAAATTAGTGACAGATCATAGACCCTTGACGTGGCTTTTATCAATAAAAGACCCCGGCAGTCGCCTAGCACGTTGGCGATTAAAACTCGAGGAATACGAGTATGAAATTATATACAAATCCGGTAAAATAAATAAAAACGCGGATGCTCTTAGTCGTATAAAAATCAATCACTTTCAAAATTGTTCAAAATTTCAAAATAAAATTCTGACATCAAACTCTGACAATGAATCGAACTCATCTGAAGCAACCGAAATTGCTCCAGAATCGTACAAGAACTAGAAACCTTTGTAAATTTATATAAAACTCAGTCACTAATTGACTACAATAAAGTCAAAGTAACAAATAATCAATTACTTGACAAAAGACACAAAGACATCATTACATTTTTTCAAAAAGATAAACTAGAAAAATTGCATTATTCTATAATCGAAGACATTTTCGATGAAGAACCAAAATTTTGTCACAACAAAATTAATATCGTTTCAAGTAAAACTGTTAAAAACAGAAAGTATTATATTGTTTTATTACCCTTCGACCCCGAAGAAATAATAGAGACAATGTTCTTAACTCTTTATAGAGACAAAGACATTTTTGAACCCTCAAAAACGTATTTTCTCGAAAACAATTCGGAACTTCCTATTTTAGAAATGCTTTCTTTCATTTTTAGCGAAGAAAACCTAAATTTTGTAGTATGCCAAAATATTACTCAAAAGCCTGACGATGATCAAATCCCCTTGATCTTAGATCAATATCACAACGGAAAGGCAAACTTACATCGAGGAATAAATGAAACCATACGTAGAATACGAAACAAATATGATTGGCCCGGTTTAACCAAAGATGTAGATGTAGAAGTTCATTCAAAATTGTAAAATCTGTCAGAAAACTAAAGCCTTACGAAAAAATTTAAATAACCCATTGGTAATCACAGAAACCCCAAAAACCCCATTCGAGCGAATCAATATCGACATTTTAGAAATCCCTACTAGAAATTATGTTTTAATAATCAGAGATGAATTGACAAAATTCACACAGGCCTATCCTGTTCAAGATAAATTTGCAAAATCAATCGTAAACACCCTACTATTATATTTTTAGCACTACGGTACGCCTCTGCGTATACACTGCGATTATGGCAGAGAGTTTGATACTACTTTACTAAGAGATTTATGTAAACTATATGACATTAAACTAACCTTCTCAAGCGTTAACCACCCTCAATCTAATGGTTCAGTTGAATGCTTTCACTCAACATTGCTTGAAATGATACGAGCAAATACTTCCGAAAACCCAAACGACCATCCCTTGTCAATAATACCATACGCCATTATATGTTACAATAATTCCGTTAATAAAACACCTGGCTTCACGCCATACGAACTTGTCTTCGGACACACATCTAGTCGTCCTCCAGAGACCCTATATAATCAAAAAGAGTTAATATCAAAGTACATACGAGATTTAAATAATAAAATTTCATATTATTACAAAATAGCCCGATCAAAAACCAATGCTCAAAAAGAAAAGTCAAAAATTCGATTCGATAAACACGTACCAGAAAAACCCAATCAATTTCAAATCGGTGACAAAGTTTACGTTAAAGAATCTCAAATTAAAAACAAATTAGGTAATAAATTTAATGGTCCATTCGAAATACAAGAAATATTCAAAAACTCTGCAATACTCACGAATTTAGAAACATCACAAAAAACAAAAATAAATTTCGATCGAATGAAGCCTTATCATGAAAATTAAAATTTATTTTCAGGTTTATCTTGCTGTTAGGCAGAGTACTCACTCAATACACCATTAAACCCATTGACAACTCCATCGGAATTTATTATCACCAAGAATCAAATTTAGTAACAACGAACAAAAAATGGACTCTCCTGGTTCACAAGAACATTTCTAATATAAAAATCGCTTATGAACACAATGAAAAACTACTGGGTGCACTTGTAAAAATAATTAGTCCCACATTTGAAAATATGAATCTCTTTAAAGGCGAGGTTAAAACGCATGTCAATCTCCTAACTCAAATTTCAAAATCAATTCGAGAAAAATTAAACATAATTAATTATGATGTCAAAAAGCGATACAAGCGTGGCATTATAGATGGTATAGGCACCATATTTAAAGCGATCACAGGTAACTTAGACGCTGAAGATGGCGAGTATTATAATAATTGCATTAACAAATTAAATAACGATGAACACCAATTAGAAAACCTGATGAAAAATCAAATTTCAGTTACAACATCAGTAATAAAAAATTTTAACGCTACAATTCAAAAACTACAGCTTGATGAGCGGACGTTTAATAACGACATTAAATTGATTTCAGACACAATTTATCGTACGGCAGATGAAATCAAAATTATTCGATTAACATTGAAATTTTTGGAAAAATGCGAAATTCTCATGGAAAGTTATCTATATATCGAAAATGAATTAGATGATATTTTAAATTCAATTACTTTTGCAAGATTACGAATAATCCATAGCTCCATAATTACACCCGAAAATCTGATTACCTCACTTCACCAAATTGCTCAAAATTTACACCAAAATAATTTACCACTTCCTACTAGAATGTCAAACGTTGCTAAATACCTAGACGTAATGGAACTAGAAGCTTTTCAAGCAAATGATGATTTAATTTTTGTATTAAAAATTCCATTAACGGATCAGCAAATATACACTTTGTTTAGATTATTTAAAATTCCAATTCTAAACAACCGAACTGGTCTATACCACATTTTATCAACATCCCAAAAATACATTGCGCGAGATGACAATTCTTTGATGTACATTCCTATGTCTAACCTGGATGATTGTAAGCTACTGTTTCATGAAACCCAAATTTGTTCTAACCAGTTCACGTACCCAATCGACGAAAATGCCATTTGTGAAGCACAAATCATGAAGAATCTGAAATCCATACCAGAAAATTGCCAAACCTCGCTGATATTCGTAAAAGGTTATAAAGTTCAAAAATTAACCGGAAATACTTGGTTAATTATAAATTCAGAGCCTCTACAAATCACAATCAACTGTAAACAGAGAAATTCAAAAACCGAATTGAATCTCAAAAACTCGGTATTAAAATTACAACCAGAATGCAATGCATTCATTGGAGCTACCAGAGTACAAGCAGATCCCAAGGACTTTTCTGAAACAACCAGTGACTCTCACCCAATTATAATTCCATACGATTGTTGTGAAGACCTTCCTGACAACATCGAAATGCCGAAATTGCAACCGTTAAAAGTAAACAACTTAAACGTAGAAGACTTGGACATCGCTAAATACAAGTTAGACGAGTACTCAAAAACATTAGACGACCTAATAAATGAACCATTCGTTTCTAAGCACATTTCATGGTTCACATATTTTACAATTACCCTCATAATCGGTATTGTCATACTTTACATTTTCTGTAAATGCCGTAAGAAGAGGAGACTCGCAATCGCCTTTACGACGAATTCGCCTCCACCTCCACCTAGACCCGGAAAAAGACTATGTGGAAGTATCCTTCCTAGGAGAAGACCTTCCATCCGACCCGAAGAAGACATCGCTCAAGACACTATTGAACTGAACTAATGTGTTGTGCAAAAGACAATTTGTATTTTATTCATTTATATTTTTGTTTTTATATTGTTAATTTTTTTATTTCAATTTAATTTTACTTTCAACTTCCTTAAAAGTTGCTGTAATACACCAACTTTTATTATAAGGGGGGAGTTGTTATATAAAAATACACTTTATGTACATTGTTAACTTTAGCTATTATCTTGTGAGAAGGTAATATGATATTCTGGGAATCTGTTATCGTTCTCTTTCCAGACATCATACGATACCTACTTAACCTTTGATAACATTGTATATTTCATTTATCACTAAATGTAATGGCTTGGAGTATTGCCAAGGCCTTCCCAGAAAGCCACGCTTTGCCACGCGTTAGCGTCAGCATTTTTAAACTTATAAATTATATCCAAGCCAGCACAAAGTCAGTCTAGATTGTAATTTCATTTCGTCGTCTACGACTCATTTCAAAATTATACAAAATTATAAATAAAGTGTTTAATATTAAAAAATTGTTTTTAAAAAACTTATAAGCTGAAATAGCATATAAGATATATATATATATATATATATATATATATATATATATATATATATATATATATATATATATATATATATATATATATATATATATATATATACATATATATATACATATACATATACATATACATATACATATACATATACATATACATATACATATACATATACATATACATATACATATACATATACATATACATATACATATACACGCCCCCCCCCCCCCGGTGGTATCTCCACCTTGTAGCGGTGGAGGGGCTTCAGAACTTTGATGATCTCAAGAGCCAAGTCGGCGGTAGCGTAGCTACCGGTAAAGCCACCCATGCCGAACGGGGTCAAGGGTGAAAAGCCAGACTAAGAGGGATACCAAACCAAACAAACGATGGATTTTGAAACCAACGAAAATACAGTTAGGGTGCAGGGATTCGGAAGCCCAGTATCGGTCCAGAAAATGGGTGTTGGAGCAGGCCCCACTGGACCGTTAGTCAGCGACTGCGGCTCCTCTTCGGTGGTACACCAGGCCGGGGGGAGTACTCCAACTACTGGATTAAAAGGTGAAGATCAATTGGCGAGGAATCAGGCCAGGACTACTACTGGAATGGGGGAAGAGGAGGAAAATCCCTTCAAGAAAAGAGACAACATTGCGAGGAGTCCAGTTCACAGGGATAGGACGTAATCATGCCCTGGCGTGTTTGCCCTGGGAAAAAAGAACAAATCCAACTCCGAAAAACCAGAGACGGGGATCCAACGGTTAGAGAAACTGGAAAAGAACGCTTTTGAGTCGCTGGGGAAGAATATAGACATCATAGAAGGAATGGTCAAGGACGCTAGGAACATCCACAAATAGATTCAGGAAGCAACGGCCGGGGCTGTCCTATACTACCAAAGAATGCGTGAAGCCAGGGGGGCGTCAAAAAAGTTGGGAGACATGAGAACCGCATCATCGAATAAGAATCAAGCAGAAGAGAAAGATGGAGGCAAAGAAACATAGGAGAATAGAGGAACTCAAACCGAAGCTACTGAGGAAAAGGAAAACAAGAAGTGGGTCGCCACGTCTCTCCTTGAGCAGTCTAAACGAAGAGAAGTAACAAGAAGTAAAACGAAAAGAAGAGAAGTAATAGCACCGGCTCGAAAGGGAGTTTCAAAATTTCCGACGGAATCAGGAGAAACATCGGAGGTGAAAGGAAATGACCCTGACTGGCAAATAGTGAAACACCAGAAAAAAGGAGGAAAAAGGGACAAATCGAACAACCAGGAGGAAAAGATTCGGAGACTGAATGAGAAGAAAAAGAAAGTCCAAGTCCAAGTAAAAGGGAAAACCAAAAGGAGACGAAAGAAAGGGAGGGACAAAAGAGAAGGCAAACAAAACGCAAACTACCGGAAGCAGTAGCGGTCAAGTTAGGCGATAATACGTCGTATGCTAACGCTCTCAGAACACTGAAGACAAACATAGATCCGGATAAGATAGGCCTAAATGTATCTAGGATAAGGAAAACCCGAGCTGGTGAAATCCTTATCGAAATAAAAAAGGGGAGCGGTAGAGTGGAAGAGTTGAGGGCTAGCGTGGCAGAAGCTCTACGAGAGGTCGCGACTGTTCGAATGCTAGATAGGAGTGTCAGTTTGATAATCAGGGACCTGGATGGAGCCACGAATGAGGCCGATGTGGTAAAAGCAATCAAGGCCATTGCAGGAGAAGCAGAAGATGGAGCTATAAAAGTGAGGGCGCTCAGGAAAGCTTTCGGGGAGATACAGTCCGCAGTAGTGACAGTGCCATTAGAAGTAGCAATGGCAGTGCTAAAAGTAGGACGGCTTAGAATTGGCTGGGTCATGTGCAGGGTTCAAGAGAGGATAGAGGTCGTGAGATGCTTCCAATGCCTGGGCTTTGGTCATGTCGCATACGACTGTAAAGGAAGGGACCGGACCAATATGTGTCGTCTGTGTGGTACGTTAGGACACCTTGCTAGTGAATGCAAACAGGAACCTTTCTGTGTGCTATGTAGCGAGAGTGGAGGACCTGGGGGGGGGGGGGCAAAACACATTCTGGGAAGTGCACGGTGTGAATCCTTTCGGAGGGAGATGGACAAAACCCGAAGATAGAGCTTAAGTGTCTACAGATAAACCTTGGCAGAGGACGCGAGGCACAAGATCTGCTCATGCAAACAGCTGTGGAAAAAAAGTTGACATGTTGCTAATTATCGAACAATACAAGAAGCCGGAAGCAGGATTGTGGTTCCAAGATGCAACTGCCAGGGTGGCCATTGTCATACTTAACAAAGACCTAAACATCCAAAAGGTCGGTGGCTTGGCGGAAAATTTTGTTTGGGTGGATATAGTAGATACAAGAATTTTTAGCTGCTACTTTTCCCCCAACGATACCTACGAAGACTTTGTAGAACAACTCGGCAGTCTCGAATATAGTCTCCGATTGGCGAAAGGAAATATACTGGTGGCAGGCGGCTTTAATTGCAAATCGCCGGAATGGGGCTCTAGACAATTGGACCACAGAGGAGAGGCACTCTTAGAGATGATGACAAGATTTGATCTCATCATCCTCAATGAGGGAGAAGCTTACACCTTTAGGCGAGGTACTACGGGGTCAGTGGTAGACATCACGTTTACTACAAGCGGCCTTGCGGCGAGGGCGCTGGGTTGGACAGTGCTGGAGGATATAACGTTAAGTGACCACCAGTATATCCAATACGAGATAGAAGAAGAACATCAAAGGAAGGCAAACACTACATCAACGCAAGAGGGATGGGTACTGAGGAAGCTGGATAGGGTACAGTTCAGAGAGTTCTTAGAGAACACAAAACAGAAGGGGCGCCTGCAGCGTAGTATGTAAAATGGAGATCCGGCGGCTTTGGTAGAATATGCAGTTAAAACGATCGAAGCAGCATGTAACAGGACCATGCCGAGACGAAGAAGCGTTCAACAACAAAAATAGCCACTCTATTGGTGGACTGCCGAAATTGTGGAATTGCGAAAGAAGTGCCTCGGCGCTCGCTGAAAGATGCAGTGCGGAAGAAACAGAGAAGAGGAAGCCTCCCTTAGAGAGCAGTATAGAGAGGCATGAAAGGAGTTAAGAACCTCAATTAAGAGCAGAAAGGGCAAGTGCTGGACTGATGTGTCGCTCAGTAGACGAGGACCCGTGGGGTTTACCCTATAGATTGGTCACCAGGAAAATGTTGGGAAAACAATATATATAACAATATACACCTGGAATAAAGAAGCCAGAACGAATAGAAACCATTGTAAAAACCCTGTTTCCTAGCCACGCGAAGAGGCCTACGCGTCCTGCCTCTCCTGGGAGCACAGGGGCCACACTTTTTACTATAGAGGAGCTACGTACAGCAACAAAGAAGCTTCGACCGGGAAAGCACCTGGTCCGGACTATATCCCTAATGAGGTTATTAGGATGGTAGTAGAGGTGTGGCCGGGACTCCTACTGGAGATCTTCAACGCCAGTCTCCGGGCAGGGCTCGTCCCGCAAAGATGGAAGCGTCAGATTCTGATTCTTTTGAGAAAAGGGGACAAACCTCTGGCCGATCCTTCGTTTTATCGACCAATCTGCCTAATAGATACGATGGGGAAGCTTCTGGACCGGATGGTTCTGCAGAGGCTAGAGGAAAATATCGAGGCAAATGGAGGACTGTCACAGAGGCAGTACGGTTTTCGCAAAGGGCGATCCACAGTGGACGCCATTACAAACGTGGTAAACACAGCGAACACGGTGATGATTGGGCGAACGAATACCAGGGGATACTGCGCTCTGGTTACCTTGGATGTTCGGAATGCCTTCACCTCTGCCAGTTGGGAAACAATCATAAGAGCCTTGTCAGAACGGGGCACGCCCGAGTATTTATTGAGGATGATAGATAGTTACATGACAGACAAAACTCTCATCTATAACACGGAGGACGGGGACAGGGAGTACGAGGTAACAGCGGGGGTTCCACAGGGATCGGTACTCAGTCCGTTCCTGTGGAACATCATGTACGATGGGCTTCTTGACCTCGATGTGCCAACGGGAACAAAAATCATAGGGTTCGCTGATGATGTGGCGGTGGTTATGACGGCAAGGACAATGAGCACCTTGGGGTTGTTAACTGGTGAAACCATCCGTAGCGCCAATATCTCGCTAAAGGCTAATGGACTGGACCTGGCGGTGCATAAGACGGAGGCAGTACTTATAACGAACAAGCGAGCAGTCATATCAACGACGATAGCCTTGGAGAACGATATCGTGCCATTTAAAAAATTCGTGAAGTACCTGGGCGTACGGATAGATCAAGGACTACGGTACACGGAACACGTCCTGAGAACCTTGGAGAATGCCGCAGTCACAGCAGCTAGCCTTGCACGACTAATGTCGAGCATTGGAGGCCCCAGGGAACACAAGAGAAGGCTACTAGACAGCGTCGTCCATGCAAATATGCTTTACGGAGCGGAGGTTTGGGCAGGCGCAGCAGAGAGGAAAACCATAAGGCGCAGACTGGCGTCAGTCCAACGACGCAGTGTTATAAGAGTCATGTCCGCCTTCAGGACTATCTCTGAAGCAGCGGCACTAGTATTGGCCAGCAGATCACCGATCGACCTGATGGTAAGAGAAAGAAGGGAGATTTACGAAGCATGTTGTGAGAACAAGGAAAGGAAAAAGGAGGAGAAAAAGCTGTCAAGCCCCTGGTCAGATGAATTACTATATTACCCAGGCGCTTAGCGGCCAGGGATGTTTTAATGAATGCCTGGAAAAATTTAAAAAGACGGATAGTGCGACCTGCCTGTTGTGTGGGCATACTCTAGACGACGTTAAGCACGCAATTTTTGAGTGCCCTGGAACAGAAACTGAGAGGCTCAGACTTAGCGAGGCACTAGGAGAGCAGTTGAGGATGGAAAGCTTTGTACCAGCCATGTTAAAGGACGAGAGATCTTGGACAACAGTGTCGACCTATATTAAGGACATTAAGGACATCATGTACATGTACATGTACATATATATATATATATATATATATATATATATATATATATATATATATATATATATATATACATACATATATATATATATATATATATATATATATATATATATATATATATATATATCCTGGCGGGGCTTTAGCCCGAGGAGTAGTTGTTTCCTAGAGCGATTATGTAATAGCTTTGCTATTCGGGAACTACTTTGATAGCCGCTTGGCGGCTTGGTGGTTCCTTTCTCGATTTCTGACTTATAAGTTACTGACAGAGATCTTATCGATAAAGATGTATAGGCCATAAAGTTCATTCGGCATTTGTCCTGAATCGGCGTACCGTATGCGGCACTGATGAGAACTAACAAGTTCGAAACAGCTGTATGTCGTTCGGTTCCGATCCGGGACAAATGTCGAATCCAACCTGTGGCGGGTTTTATTTTTTGAAATATATATATATATATATATATATATATATATATATATATATATATATATATATATATATATACATATACATATACATATACATATACATATACATATACATATACATATACATATACATATACATATACACATACACTCCACCGAGGGTACCCTCACCTTAACGCGGTGGTGGGGCGTGCGCGTTTCAGTGATCCCTGGAGCCATGTCGACGGTAGCCTAGCTACCGGTAGGGGCACCCATGCCGAACGGGTTCGGGGTGAGAAGCCAGACAAAGAAAGGTACCACAAAAACACAAAAGCAGCAACAAATGGAAATGTCGAATCTAAAACTTGATGTACCCCAGGTGGGTAGGGTCGAAGACCCGGAATCCCACACAACAAATGTGGTCTGCCCTACGGATTTTGGGGGGGGGGGGGGGCGAAGAAACGACTTTGCATTCTTTGGTAGGGAACCAGGCCATAAATGTTACTGGAACAATGGAAAATCGAAATCCCTTTAGGAGTAGAACTATAGGGCGATCCCCACCTCCCAGACAGAGAATAAACTCCTGTCCAGAAAATATCCACGTAAGGGGTGAGACACAAGAAAATGATAACGAGATATTAATACAGTAAATGGAGAAGGAAAAGGAAGAAATGGATAAGCTGGGAAAATATATCAAAAAAATTTACGATATCGTTAAGGAGGCAAAAAATATACATAAACCGATAAGGGACTCTATCACCGAAGCGGTGGTAGTGTACTATAGGGCGCAGAAATACAGGGAGGCGTTGGTAGCAACCACAGAAAAGGTATTAAGGCAAACAGAAAACAGACTGACGGTACAGACAATAGACGCAGACCATATCTGTTGCAGAAGAATCCGGAAGGAAAAGGCTGGCGACGTCTCTGTTAGAAGCAGATGAACGAGAGAGAAGGGTAAGGAAACAAAAAGAATAGCCAGTGGGAAGACAAGTTTACACACATACAGCGGGAAAAGTAGTAAAGGAAACAGGAAGCGAGTCTGAAATGGAATGGAGTATAGTCAAAACCAGGAAAGAGAAGAGGGTAGAAAGGGAAGGGAGAGAGGAAAAGCAAGAAGGGAAAACCCGACGACTGGGAAGACGCACAGAAGCGGTAGCAGTACGTGTGAAAACACTATCATACACGGAGGCGTTAAAAAATATCAAGGCTAAAGTGGATCCTGAACAAATGGGAATCGAGGTGACAGGAGTAAAAAAGACCAGAGGCGGAGAAATCTTAATAAAGGTAAAAAAAGGCGTCCAGGACCTGGAGGAGTTACGAGGAAAAATAGCAGAGACCCTCGGGGATGAAGCGACGGTGCGGAAAATGGAAACAACGACTAAGCTTGACATTAGAGACCTAGATGGAACTACTAGTGAAGAAGAAGTAGGAATGGCTATCAAAGCCTTTTTGGGAGAGACAGATCCGGAGTCGGTAAAAGTAAGGGCGATTAGGAAAAGTTTTGGAGAAACACAAGTAGCGGTAGTGACTATGTCTCCAAGATCGGCCACAACTATCCTGAAAGAGGGGATAATAAAGATAGGATGGGTGAGATGCAGGGTTAGGGAAAGGATTGAGATATCGAGGTGCTATAGGTGTCTAGGATTCGGACACGTAGCGTTTGAGTGCAAGGGGCCGGATTGTTCCAAAATCTTGTTCCAAAATATGCAGATATTGTGGAAAAGAAGGACACCTAGCAAAGCAGTGCAAACAAGATGCATTCTGCGTGGTGTGTAGCAGGAAGGGGCAAGAAACAGACCACATTTTGGACAGCAAAAAATGCGATGAGTTCCAGAAGGAACTAAAGAAACAAAGAAATGAGGAAATGCCTCCAAATATAGAGGTCGAGAAGCACAGGATCTTCTAATGCAAACGGCAGCAGAGAAAGAAGTAGACGTTCTACTAATATGTGAGCAATATAAGAAACCAGAAACGGGAACGTGGTACCAAGACGAGACTGGAAAGGCAACTATTGCAGTATTAAACCCTAAAATGATAATAAAACAAGTATATGAACTGGCGGAAAACTACGTCTGGATAGAAACTAAAAATATGCGTATATATAGCTGCTATTTTTCTCCAATACCCAACACGACGATTTCGTAAAAGGGTTGGAAGAAATGGAAGATATGCAAAATGCCAACGCAGAGCTATTGGTCACAGAAGATTTTAATTATAAATCCCCGGAATGGAGTTCACGAAAAATGGATAGAAGGGGAGAGATACTATCTGAAATGATATCTAGGTTAAATTTAATCATATTAAACAAAGGAAGTGAGTTTACTTTCCACCGAGGGGAAAAAGGATCTGTAGTGGATCTAACATTAGCTACAAATAGGGTGGCAGCTAAAGCATTAAATTGGGGAGTACTGGAGGAAAAAAGAGGGACAAAGAACGTCTACGAGCATCCCTAATTAGGTCTAAGCAAATAATTTTTGAAGAATTGAGGAAATTGGTAAGGAAGAAAAACCCGGAGAAATTAGTAAAGTACACTACCAGTATAATTTCAAAAGCGTGTGACCAAGCAATGCCCAAACGAAGGGAAAATGAAAGGAAAAGACATTCGGCATACTGGTGGATGCCGGAAATATCCAAGCTAAGGAAAAAATGTCTAAGTGACAGAAGGAGAATGCAACGAACTAGAGCAACCAACGAAAAGGCTGCTGCAGAAAGTAGATACAAGGAGTCTAGAAAAAATCTGCGAAACACCATCAAGAGCAACAAGAGAAAGTGCTGGATGGAATTAATTTGAGAAGTAGAAGATCATTGGGGCCTACCGTACAAGATAGTAGCAAAACAGATGGTGGGCAACAAGCAGATTCCCGGGATTAAGAATGCAGAGCAGATGAGCAGAATAGTGAAGGAACTCTTCCCGAAACACGCGAGGAGACCAAAAAAAAAAAGAGAACAAACACCAGAGGAACCGGAAGAGAACTTCATATCTGCGAACTGGAAGAGGCAGCCAAATGGATGAAAACGGGAAAGTCCCCAGGCCCAGATAATATCCCAAACGAGGTATTAATACAGGTGGTAAAAGTGTGGCCAGAGCTCTTGATGGAAACTTACAATGCTTGCCTTAGGGGCGGATGTTTCCCTAAGAAATTGAAACGGCAAAGGCTAGTGCTAATGCAAGACAGCATATAGGTTGGCCAACAAGAAGGAAGCACTCAGCAGGACAGTGTCAACTACACAAATATCTCCCTGGATGATGACACAACCCAAAGAAGCGGTTACGCCCAGGACATCAGGAAGAACAACGCTGGAGAAGCAAAATAATAAGAAAAGGCCGCTATCTACGCTCACCCCTACTTCACCTCCTGAAGAGCGAAGACCAAAAAAACCAGCCACAGGAACTGTTTGGACAGAAGTGGTTCGGAAAAACAAAAAAAAAAGCAGAAAACACTTGGTGACTCAGTGACCACACCAAGTGGGGCTAGAAGACCAGAGGCGGATGCTGGCTCTGATCTTAAAAACACCTACAGAAAAACAAAAAGGAAGAAACCAGGAACAAAAGCTGTCCTCATTCAACCAGCCAAGGGGCGAACATATGCGGATCACCTGAAGGAGATGAAAAATAGAGTGAATCCTTCAGAGACTGGCGTGGATATAAAGTCCATCAAACAAACAAAGAGAGGCGGTGTACTGGTGGAGATGGGCCCCAAGACCGAAGACAGCGCCGCCTTCAACGATGCGGTTAGGTTAGCCATCACGAACATCGGTACGGTCAAGGCACTTGTGCCGACAACGACCATTGAAATTCTCGACCTTGATGGAATTTCCTCCGAAGATGACGTCCGCGAAGCACTCAAACGCAAACTCACTACCGGCCTAGAGATCAAACGCGTCAATCTAACAAAGATTACCCCGCGTGGTCAATAGGCGGCTTTCTGTGAGATTGACCATGCGAGCTCAGCTACGGCCCTCGACAAGGCCCGTATAAAAATAGGTTGGATCAACTGTCGCATCCGGCCGGTCGCGAAATGTGGGGGTGTAAACCACAAAGCTGTAGACTGCGCCGAACAGCCTAAACGCTTTCTATGCACCCCAGCCACAGACGCCAAGTATGGCTTGTGCCACATCGCCGGCTCGGGGGGCTGCAAGGCGTTCCGCGCTACACTAGCAGAAGCTACGAGAGCGCAAAAATGACGCGTGTACTCCAAGGTAACCTCAACAGATGCTTGCTAGCGCAAAACCTACTGCGGCAGCGCGTCTTTAAAGATAAGGTTGATGTCTGCATTATCTGCGAGCAACATTCAGATCTCCGAGATAAGTCATGGTTCACGGATAAATCTGGCACAGCATCAATCTGGGCTGTGAACTCAAACAAGGTAATTACCGAAAACGACGGATGCGGAGCAGGATTTGTCTGGATAAAAACCGCCACGACTTACTTCGTGAGCGTCTACCTCTCACCAAATGAAGGAATCAGTGTGTTTTGCCAAAAACTAGCTAATATAGAAAACACTATCAGCGACTTCAGCGGCGAGGTCATTGTTGCCGGCGACTTCAACGCCAAATCCGCTGAATGGGGAGCAGATTTCTCAGACACCAGAGGAAACGAAGTCGCAGACTTCGCAGATTGGCTCGACCTCACGATTCTGAACACCGGAAGCACCTCGACCTTCAGAAGACCGAGATACCAAGAATCCATCCTCGACATCTCGCTGGGGACCCCAAGAATTGCGAGCATGATCAAAGACTGGGCTGTTTCCTAAGAACTCAGTGGCAGTGACCATCAACACATCACATTTAGTGTTGAAATGGCTTCCTCGTCGGCAAGACAACAAGGTCCCAAAGAACGAAGGTGGAACGCTAGAAAGCTTGACGTAGAAGCGTTGCGAACGTCCCTTTCACGAAGCTGGCCAGCTCTCAAACTCTACCCGACTCCGAACACCAGCTGCGAGACAGAAAAAATGGTGTCAACAACGATGAAAGCGATCGCCACAAGCTCCGTCGCTTCGCAACGAGAGCCATCAAGACTAGCAAAGGGTCACTATGGAAAGAAATCTGCAACGATCTGGATAAGGATATTTGGGGCAAAGCCTACCAAATCGTTATTGAGAAACTTGGTAAAGCCTCACCTGAAGCGCCATAACCCCCAGCTATAATGAACAACATTGTAACAGAGCTGTTCCCCAAACATCAGCCGCGAGGGAAGAGGCATTATGCAAATAAAGGCGAAGTTACACCTTTTACAGTCAAAGTAAACTTCAAAATGCAGCTAAGACCCTTGAAACAGGAAAAGCACCCGGCCCCGACGGTATTCCAACTTCAGTGATAAAGATCATTGCCCAGCAACATCCAGATATACTGCTGAATGCATACAACGCATGTCTGTCAACTGGCACGTTTGCTTTCGTCTGGAAGCGCCAGAGACTGGCACTTTTGGACAAAGGTAAGGGAGCTCCCATAACACCTTCATCATTCAGACCGCTCTGCATGCTGGACATTGCCGGAAAACTGCTCGAAAAGCTAGTACAGGCGAGACTACGGAATGACATCGACCGCGCCGGTGGCTTCACTGAAAACTAGCATGGTTTTCGCCAGGGCAGATCGACGATCGGAGCAATCCAAAAGATTATAGGGAAGGCAGCCGAAGCATGGTCTGGCAACCTTAAATCACGCAAAGTATGTGTCCTCTTCGCGCTAGACGTGAAGAACGCCTTCAACAGTGCAAAATGGGACGATATCCTCGATGCGCTGGAGCACCATTTCAACGTAAAACAGGAGAACTTGGCCTTAGTAGACGACTACCTAGACGCGATAACGTTAATAGTGAAAACTACAGAAAGCACGCAAGAATATCCGATGACAGCTGGCGTACCACAGGGTTCAGTCATGGGCCCCGTTCTATGGAACGCTAATTACGACGAACTACTGGAGATTTCTCTACCAGAACAAGTACAACTAACAGGTTTCGCAGATGATGTCGCGGCTACGATAATGGCAGACAGTGTCGAGGAAGCCGAACTCCTAGTACGATCAACCATTGACGACGTCGAAACGTGGCTCGAAGCACACCAGCTTAAGCTAGCCAAACATAAGACGGATATGGTAGTACTGACACGCCAGAAATGGTTTCCAAAACCCTTCAACGTGAATGTTGGCGAGACAACGCTAACGTCAACAAGAGCATTGCACTACCTGGGAGTGGTGATAGATGAAAAGCTATCTTTCCGCGAACACCTCGAGAGTGCGTGCACAAGAGCCAACAAGACAGTCTCCAACTTATCCAGAATCATGGCCAACACGTTAGGCCCACGTACCAAAAAAAGGAGGATCCTCCTGGAAGTAGTCCATTCAATACTACTACATGGAGCAGAGATATGGGCAGATATCTTAAAGCAAAAGACCTATCGGCGCAAGATAAGTGACCTGCACTTACCGCACCGTCTCTGAAGCAGCTGTACTGGTTATAGCAGGGGCTCCACCTATCGACCTATTGGCATCAGAGAGGTCAAGGCTCTATGACCTCAAAGCTAGAGGCGATAATTCTAAGGAAGCCAAAGCAAAAGTGAAGGCGGATACGCTGGAAGAATGGGAACACAGATGAAAGAGCTGCGACACGGGCAGGTGGACGGCACGTCTGATCCCGAACATTAAAGTTTGGCTTGGCCGAAACCATCGGGAGACAGACTTTTTCTTGACCCAGCTGCTTACCGGACATGGGTCATTCAATGCATATCTACACAAGTTGGGCCTCCACCACACTCCGATGTGCAAGTACTGCCCGGACAAAACGGATGATGCTGAACACACGTTTTTCAAGTGCGAGCGCTGGAAGACCTGCAGAGCCAACACCGAAGCAATCATAGGCAAGAATTTAGATCCTGCAAGCCTAGTGGTTCACATGTTACAGTGAGAAGCAAACTGGAATGAAATCGCCGCCTACGCACGGTGCCTTTTGAAGGAAAAGATCCAAGAAGGAGACCAGTAACACCGGAATAGACGTCGCAAGAACGTAACATGGACTGGATTGAAGTAATGCTAATGCGGTTCCGATCCAGTCTTCCCCGCACCTGCGTGCGGGGAATCGAGGCAGAGGAGGTTTTTAGTCAGTATGGAGATTCTACTCGAGTCCGACATACCAGGCAGAACATCAAGCCCACGAAACTGGCACAACACCAAGCCCTGAGATACGTAAAAAGTATTTTCCCTCTGAACAAAAAAAAAACATATACATATACATACAAGCATACAAGCAATCGCTGGGGCATGATGAAAGGGTGGCAGCAATAAGTACTGCACGTTAGCACCCCTTGATGTTAAGAATGCATTCAACTCGGCAGATGGGACACCGGCTGCCAAGCACTGGATGGGATGGAGACGCCGCAATATCTTAGAAAATGATCAAGAGCTACTTCAACAATAGACAACTGACGTAAGACACCAAGGAAGGTCCTTGCAACTACCAAGTTACCGGGGGATACCCCAAGGCTCGGTGCTGAGTCCTCTCTTGTGGAATATAATGTACGATGACCTACTGAAGTTGAAGCTACCGCCAAAGGCAGAGATGATAGCCTTAGAGGATGATGTGGGGCTCAAAATCGTCACGAAGCACTTGGAAGAAAACATTCGTATCTTTGTTGACTCATATGATGGAGTGCAACGATGGATGTGCTCAGCCGGCCTAAAACTGGCTGATCACAAAACGGAAGCCGTGCTCTTCTCGTATGAAGCAATTGGAGACGATTACTCTCGACGTGGGAGGATGTACCATCACCTCTCAGCCGTATATCAAAAACCTGGGAGTGGTACTAGACTCCAGACTCAGCTTCAAGCAGCATGTGGAGAATACCACTGCAAAAGTGGCAACAATACTGGTGTATCCCATGCCTAATATCGGGGGCCCTCGGAAAGGCAGAAGGAAACTTCTTGCCTCAGTGGTGACGTCCGTACTTACATACGGAATAGCCATCTGGGGCGACGTCCTGAAAATCGAGAAATATCAGAGGAAAGTCGCTTCAGTCCATCGGCTCAGTGCCCTATGGGTATCCTGCGCTTTCCGCACAGTATCCGATGATGCTGTGTGTGTCATCGCGGGAATGATTCCCGTAGAGGTGCTGGCGGTGGAAAGAAAACAGTTGTATAAGCAGCGGAGTACCATCCCAGAAGATCTTCATAGGAGCTTCAGAGGATTCTGAGGTAAGACAGCCTCCAACGGTGGCAGGAAAAGTGGGACCCGTCTGGAAAAGGAAGATGGACACATCGCCTGATTCATTAGGTGGATAGATGGCTGAAATGCAAACATGGGGAGGTCGACTGTCACCTGACGCAGATGCTGTCAAATTAGGGATGCTTCAGGGTCTATCTTCATAGGTTCAAACACGAGGATGCATCTGACTGCTCGGCAGGATGTGGCGTGCCGGAGGATACGGAGCACGTATTCTTTTGGTGTCCTCGTTTCTAAGAGGAGCGACAGGAGCTGAAGGAGCTAATCGAAGTAATACCTGAACCCGAGACATTGGTAGAGCTGATTTTTGAAACAGAGAAAAACTGGGCCTCAATAAGCAATTTCGCTAAAACAGTCATGATGGAGCCGAAATAAGAGGAACAGATGAGAAGGAAAGCAAGAGAGCCAATGTAATAACAATGACTACTCGCTCAAAGCGTATGAAGTGGACAAACTTCCTACAGTGGTGGAAGAGCCGAAAGGCTGAAGCCGCCGGCGCCGTCACGAACGAATTCTCAACAGCGGTTCCGGGGGGCATCACAAGGCCAATGACGATGAGGTTAGGGTTTTAGTCGGTAGGGCAAATATGTAGAGTCCGACACATGGACAATGCCTATGGATCGTAAAGAATTTCCCCCCTCAAAAAAATAAATAAATAAATAAATAAATAAATAAATATATATATATATATATATATATATATATATATATATATATATATATATATATATATATATATATATATATATATATATATATATATATATATATATATATATATATATATATATATATATATATATATATATATATATATATTCCCCGTTCAAATGTTCAATATGTTCAAATCTCTGATATATTTTTAATAAGGCCTTTTTGATTATAGAAAGTTTCTGGGGGTCTGTTGCACCGTGTCTGAAAACAAGTTCGTACGGTGTAAATGCGTGCGTTTTGTTAGCTTAGGTGTTATAAGGAACTTCAAAAATATCAATATTTCTTCCTTCGAATGGGGTTTTTGGTGTTTCTGTAATTACAAAGAGTAATCAAAATTTTTCTGAGAAGTTTTGGTTTTTTGACATTTTTGATCATTTTTTTGTAAAATCTTAAACGTCTTTAGTTAATCGTTTGAAATCGTATCGTTCTCTAATGCATCTAATAGTTTCGTTTACAGCACGGTGGGTGTTTACAGCTTTACCTGTGTGATATTGATCTAAAATTATAGCAATTTCATCCACTTTGAGTGTTTTTACTATATATTGACTTCTATAAATAGAGGGAAACAATGATTCCATTACAGTATCGAGATTGTAAAGAAGCGGGACTATGATATATCACCTTTTCGAACTGTTTTTCTAGAAAATTTGTTTACTTTTGGTTTTTCAAAATTCGCGTTTTCTCCAAAAATGTCTTCTAATATTTTGCTATGGATGTTTTTTAAATTGTATTGTTGAATTAAGCTTAAAATGTTTTTGTTTTCTTGTTCTAAAAGTTGTCTGTTAGAATATTCGATTTTTGAATAATCAATTAAAGATTTTTTTTATATGAAGTCGATAAATATTTCGTATTCTTGAGAAAAGCTTATGTCTTCCTCAATTTCCGTGATTTCATCTAATTGAATTGAGTCTGTTTCATCATGAATTGGGTATATTTTAATTTGGAAAAGTTTTGTGCGTAATTGGAAATTTGATATTTATTTAAAATGGTTTATTTTTATTCTGGATAGAGCGCGTCTGCATTTTTGTTGACTTTTCCAGGTTTATATTCAATTTTATAGTCATATTCTTCGATTTTAAGACTCCAACAAGCTAATCGGAGTCTTTTATTGAAAAAAAGCCAAGTAAATGGTCTATGATCAGTTAATAATTAAAATTTTCTACCGAAAATATGACGAAAATGTTTTACTGCCCATACAATAGCAAGGAGTTCTCTCTCTCTCTCTCTATTGTGGAATTGACTTTGTTTTACAGAGTGTTCTCGATGCAAAGGCTGTTGGCAGGTCTTTTCTTACAAAGCCTTGTGAAAGGACTGCTTCGATTGTGAAAGCGCTCGCATCTATAATAAGTAGAAAAGGTTCGTTGAAATTTGGATAAATGAGAAATGGGAGTTGTTTAGGGGGTTTTAAATTTGCTAATGATTTTTTACATTCGAAGTCAAAATGGAAAGAAACATCTTTTTGTAACATCCTGTTCATAGGTTTGGAAATTTTCGCAAACTTATTGAAAAATCTATAATAGTAACTTGCTAATCCAAGAAAAGATTTTATTTTTTTTTTATTGGTCGGTCGAGAGAAATTTTTAATGCATTCGATTTTTGATGGATTTGGTTTTATCCATCTTTGATGGCAAGATGGCCTAGATACGCCACTTCTTTGCGAAGGAACTCGCATTTATCTGGTTCAATTTTTAGGTTTGCTTTTTGCAAGTGTTTAAAAAATAATGAGACGATAGATGTGCTCATGAATTATTGGAGAGTAGACGATGATGTCCATATAGACAAGTTACCTCTCGTTTTAGATACTTAATCGAATATTGTCTATCAGTCTTTGAAATGTTGACGGAGCATTTTTGAGGCCAAATGGGAGTCTAACAAATTCCAAATGTTCATTTTCGATTGGGAAGATGTTTTTTGTATATACACACACCGTCAAAAGTCTTGGACCCCCGATGTTTTGTATTAGTAAATAATTATTTTTAAATGTTGTATTTGTTTTCTAAAGTACGTTTTTTCTAAATGTATTTTCTTGTAATACAGGATTAATTTTTAAAATTTATTCAATTAAAAAACAATGGAAAAAAATTAGCAATTTTTAAGTAAATTTATTATAACAAAAATTAACAAACCATATTTTTTAACAAAGTAAACTACAGCTCAATAGTCAGTATGGCCTCTTCTGCTTCTCAATAACATATTGACACGCCTGTGAATTGAGACAATCAAACGGTTGATAATTTGTTGAGGAATATTGTTCCCTTCCGCTATTGCTGCTGTAGATAACTCCCGCGTTTTGGGGTGGGTTCATGCGTTTGTGAATTGCTCTATAAATAAAATCCCACATGTTCTCAAAGGAATTCATATCTGGGAAATTAGCTGCACAATCTAATCTGGTAATATCTTCCTGTTCAAGTACCTCTTGAACTGTTCTTGCACGATATGGCCTCTCGTTGTTGTACATGAAGATGAAATTGTCATCTAATTAGTCACGTAGGGGATAAATAATGGACCTGTAACATTTTCAATATAAGCTTGACTTGTCATATTCTGATTTATGGGAATTAACGACGTACAGCGATTAAACATTATTCCTCCCCCAAAATATTACTGTCCCACCATTTTAGGGAGCAACCTCACGGGGAAAATTTAGTCTCTCTTGATGACCTGGCGCTCTCCAGGCCCTTTGTCTATTATCATCACTCACCAGTCCAATTCTGGTTTCATCTGTGAATAAGACCCATCGCCACTGCTGCAAAAGCAATCACTACGTTCCCGTACCCACTGAAAGCGGGCAGCTCGATGTCGTGGAAATAGAGTGGGTACCCTTAAAGACTTTCTTGCACGTAAATTTGCATGATGAAGTATTCTTCGAACTGTAGAGGTCGATATAACAAAGCGAAACGTACCTTGATAGTGAGCCCTAAGGGCTGAAGCTGAAGCATTTCGGTGTCCACGGGCATATTGAACCAAATACCGATCCTGCCGTTCCTTTAACACTCGAGGCCGACCACTACATGGTCTTCTTTCCACTGTCCCTAATTCTTGATACCTATGCACTATTCGCACAACAGAAGATCTAGGAACGACTAACATCTCGGATATCTGATGATTGGAATGTCTAGCATCATACAAAGCAATAAATAATTCTTGCCCTATTAAATGTAAATACCTCACGTCCTGGCATTATAACGAAAGAAAAGTATCAAAGTCGCTTTGCTAAATATGCAATAAAACTGACGAATACTTAAAAAAATTATAACTAATCAACAATATTTTATCTACTAATTTATTTGATCTTGTTTGGCAGCTAAATAACTCACCTTTGTTGACTAGCAACGAAAACAAAATAAACATAGTCGAAATATGTAATATACCCGGGGTCCAAGACTTTTGACGGTGTGTGTATTTGGAATTGATTTTGATCTGATGGAACCTGGAGGCTAGATCGAGGGTAGTGAAGTATTGACATTTGCCAAGTTGATCTAATGAATTTGAAATGTTGGGTAGGGGATATTTGTCGCCAATAGTCAACTCATTAAGTTTCCTATGGTCTACTATGATTCGCCATTTTAGCTTTCCATCGAGATTTTTGGGAACAACCCAAATAGGGGATGATCAAATAGAATTGGAATGCCTAATGATGCCTTGTTCGAATATTTTTGAAACCTGAGTTTTAACTTCTTGTTTGAGGATGTGGGGATATCAATACGATTTGACAAACACTGGTTTTGAGTCATTAGTATCTATGCAATGTTTTATTTCATTGGTAAATGTTAAATTATCTCCTTCGAGGTAAGAAATATCCTCGAATTCTAAACATAATTATGTGATTAATTCAGTTTTTTCTTCGTTCAGGTGTTCTAAGCAAAGTTGTTTATTTATTTAGTCACGTCTGCCTGTGTACGTGCCTGTGTCGCTCTCATTGAAATTATTTAACAAAAAATATTTGATCGCCTTTAATTTTATTTCTGAAAAATGTATTGTTTTGGGAATCGCCTTAGCATTTACTGAAGCAAAACTTAGCTGAGCACTGAAACAAAATTAATTCTCCGTAATTAGTTAATTTAACAATGGCGTTTGGAAGATGGAAATTAGTTCTGAAAATTTATTTTCTATATTTTGTCTTTATCTGAACCAAGTAATCCATCAAATTCTATATCTAAATCACAAATATAACCTTTGTGTGAATCTCTAGCTAAAAATGGTACAAGAGCAGATTTATTAATATGGATTTGTTGATTAGTTATACCCTGTATAATTGCATTTTCTAAAAACCTTGTGTGAAATTTTTCACGTTTTTTGTTTAAAAATTGATAATCCTGCAACTGTATCGATGAGGAGATTAAAGGTCTTGCTTGCATCTTTTATATAACACATATTATTTCTGATACAATTCTGATCTGATGGGATTTGATTTAGGTGATTTAAATTGATGGCTTGAATTTTGGTTTGGAGTTCGGATATTTGAGAATTCTAAACGTCTATATCCAGGGGTTCTGTTTGAAAATGGGGCCTAAATAAAAATAGTGATTTGGGGTAGAGTTAATATTGACATATGGGTTATTATAATGATCATAATTTTCCAGTGAGTACATTTCTTCGTTGTCAACTGAATTATTAGCTGTATAATAAATAATAAGATAGCAGTCTTGCTTCGGAACGCCTATAAATTCATTGTTTGAAAAAAATTGGTTGTTAATAAGACAATTAGCAGTTTAATAGTCTTAATTATTTTCGATAAAATGCAAAATTCTTCTATTGAGATTTGGTTTGTAATTGGGGTTGGGTTGAATTGCCGGTGTTCTTGAACCACAAAAATTTGGGTTCGAAGCAATAACTGGTGACCTATTTTGCTGAAAACTTTGGGTTTGTTGAGGTGTAAAAACTCTGTTGATTTGGGAAATTCGATTGGTAATTTTGGAACTGTGGTCTATTAAAATTATTACCAGAATTTTGAGATAATTTAAATTTTGAGAGAATGTCTCTGACGACATTCACTAATCGTATGCTCTATTCTTTTGCAAAATGTTCATTATTTGGGTGTAAGGTAAATTTCTTTTACGTACAGGTAAATTTAAATTGTGATTTGGGAATTTTTCATTTTCAAAATAATTCAGTTATAATTCACGTTTTATTCGAGACACAGCCGGAGAGACCCACCGGAAATGCTAATGACTGTTAGCATTTCCGGTGGGTTACTTGCCAAAACATATGTGAAAACTGTCAAACAAGGTAGTCAAATAATGTAACTATATAGGGTTTAACTAATCAACAAATCCACATTAATGAATCTGACTCGGCTTGATGCTTGAAACTCGTGTCGTCTTTCCTGCGTTATCATATATGTGTGTCATGTAACTCCTCCAACCTTTAGTGAGAACTATGGAGTTACTACAGAGTTCGATAGTCCTATATTTCGGGGGCGAACTTGGGGTTCTACTTGACCACTATTAGATGTCGATTGATTAATTTTTCCTGAATAGCGACGATATACTATAATTGATATAATTGCAATTATAATTATACTGTATAGCAGAACTGTGTAAAAACTAGTTTGGGGAAAATGTACGGGGTTTTCACTAATTATCTGTCTTGGTTTTATGGTTATTTAATTCACTATAAATGTGTTTAATTAAATTTATTGATTTGATAAATTTTCAAGAGTTTTAATTTCAATGTCATTTTCCTTTGAAAAGTTTTTTATAAACTGTAGTGTATATGTGGTAACAGAATTGGTTTAAAGTTCATTTGTGAATTTTGGAAAGTTTTTATAATAGTTTCTTGTACTTTCACTTCGCACTGCATGTTAAGTTCCACTAAGTACTTTCCGTTGAGAGGAATGTTTTCCTTATTGTTTCCGCGCCTTTGGCGAACGTTTTATTTCCTTTATTATAGCTCTTAATTTCTATTGCTTTTTCGAGCAAAATCATATTTTCTAAATTAGGTTGAAATGGTAATTTGATATTCTTTAAATTTTATATGTATTTAATTTTGCTACCTGAATTTCTTCTAGCATATAATACATTATCTGTAAAAGAGTAATACTTTGAAATAACACTTTTTGCAATACTACAAATTGATAAGCATCTTTCCTCGTCACCTGAGATTTTAAAAATGTTTTTTCTGTTTTTGTAATTCTAGATTTTATTTTAATTTCATCGCTTGATAAAATATTTATTACCTGACCATGTCGTTCTGCATCATTTTGGCCAAGGTTGCCAGTGATAGGCTTTTACTATGGAACCAAGTCCATTAATTAGACCTCGTTTATTTCTTTTCGAAAGTAAGTAATGGATTCCATTGATAAATTTGGTTAATTATTTTATGTTCGAATGCGAACATTATATTATAGGAATTTTGAAATTCTCGGTAATAGTTAGAATCGGCAGATGAATTTCTTATAGTTCTACTTAATCGTATAAACGATTTTTTAAATTCGTAATATTTGTCAGTTATATTTGTTATGTCATATATTTGTATGAATGTCCAATGGTCAAAATACGGAATAGTCAGTTATAGTTTCGAAGACTCCACAGGTGATTCTGGAACAATAACAGAAAGTCTTTTTAGTTCCTTTATATGTATGGCATCCGTTTTATTATTTTTAGTATTTAAAAGTTTTACATTATTATTTTCTAGGATTTCAATTAACTTATATGGTCCTTTGAATTTATTTTTCTTTTTATTTCGCCTATTAGATACCTTATATACTATTTGATTTACCTCAAAGTGGTGTTCTTCTGACTCTTCTGTATTTCTAGCTTCTATAACTTTTTGCTTTAATTTTTCTGACTTATCGGCTACATTTTTATAAACAGATTTTAATTTCTCGTTATAATTATGAACATAATCAGAATAAAATGCTTTATTTACAAATTCAGATGGATGACGAGATTGTGTATAGCCAAGTATAAGTTCATATGGTGTAAAGTCTGTTGCTGAATGAATGCTCATATGTATATATCACAGCATATTTCATTAAATAAGGATAATTTTTGTGTTGATTATGTAAAAGTCTTAAATGTTCAAGGAGAGTTGAATGGAAACGCTCAACTGGAGAATTAGATTCATGGTGTAATAGTAAAGTAGGGGTAGTAAAGTGAATATTTATTTTGTGAAATTTTAAAAGCTCTTTAATAGCCTCGTTATCAAATTCGCACCCATTATCCATAACTACTTTAAAAGTTAGACCATAGTAACTGAAAAATTCTGTTAGAGCATTACAAGCTTCAATTGCTGAGGTACCTTTAATTTTAATTGCTTGACCTAATTTTGAAAATTTATCCAATATAGTCACATATATTTTATTGTCGAATTTAAATGTCCATGTAGATAATTTCAAAAGGTTTAGAAGGTGTTTCTGTTATTACTAAAGGTCTAAAGATACATATTGTGGATTACGAGAATACTTTTCCATTTGACAAATAATTAAATTATTTATATAATTTGCTATATCAGATTTCATGTTTGGCCAATCCGCATAGCTTATCTATCTTCGCTTCAATTTATCTAGAGTTTCTTATATACCTCTATGATTACATTTACCCTCATGTTGGTATTTAATTAATAGTAATCTATCATATTTTCCGGAACATTGTTCAATATTTTATGACTTTTAATTAATTTTAAACCTTTTTCATAACATTTCTATGTATATACTTTATTAAAAGTGGAAAGGAGTTTCTTATCATAAAAATATAAATAGAGTGTTTTTTTGGAGGTTGTATAATGTTTTAAAAATTCAAAAACTAGGTTTTCTTCAGATTTGGGAATTTTTACTTCTAATATTTTTAGATTTTGTAAGTCATTATTATTCACCTCTAATTGATTATGAACACTTGGCTTAATCATAATTTGATTTTATTTATTCTTAATAATTTCGTCTAAAATTGATATAGAATTACTTGCTGTTTCGTTACTACAAGACTGAGGAGTATTTAATGTTTCAGCGTCGAGTGGTTCTATTTGTAAGTTCTGAATATTAGGAGTGTCATTAGACTAATTTCTTGATCTCGAAGGTTGATGTTCATCTTGGATAGGATTTTCGCAAGAGATCTTAAATATTCAAGAATATCTTGGTTAACTTCGTCAGGGTTATTTGCTAGAAATTCGGTTTCTATTGCATTTGTCGCTATACGTGTAAAGCATCGGCATTTATATTTAATTTTCCCTTTTTATAAAGAATATTATAATCAAATTCTTCCAATTTTAATCGCCATCGAACTAATTTTAAATTTGGTTCTTTTAAATTGAAAACCCAAACTAAAGGACAATGATCCGTTACAATGGTAAATGTTCTACCATACAAATAAGGTCTAAAATATTTACAGGCCCAAACTATTCATAAAAGTTTCTTTCCGATCATACTGTCTTTTTTATTCACTAGCGTTAAATGTTCTCGATGCAAACACTACCGATTTATCATGGGCTATCTCACCTTGAGATAAGACAGCTCCAAAGGCGATATTACTAGCGTCTGTGGTTAAAGCAGTGAGTCTTTTGAAATCCGGGTACTGTAAAATGGGGTCATTGGTTAATATATCTTTGCAAGACTTGAAACATTTGAGGAAATCTTTGTCATGTATTACTTTCGCGTTTTTCTTTAAACATTTCGTCATCGGTTTTATAATTTTGGCAATGTCCTGTATAAAACATCTGTAATATCCTAATAGTCCTAAAAATCTTTTTATGTCTTTTTGAGTTTTGAGAATAGGAAATTGTTTAATTGCCATTATTTTGTCCGGATTCGGTTTAACCCCTTCCGGTGAAATTACGTGTCCTAAATATTGAACTTCATTACGTACAAATTCCGATTTATCTAGTTGAATTTTAAAATGACTTGATCGAAGTATGTCGAATATAGATTTTAAACGTTCTACATGTTCTTGTAATGACGTACTATATATTATAATGTCATCGAGATAAACAAGTCAAATTTAATTCTGCAAACCTTTCAGAACATTATCCATAACCATCTGAAAGGTAGCAGGGGCATTTTTAAGACCAAAAGGCATAGGTTTGAATTCGTAGTGCCTACGTTCAGTAGAAACGGCAATTTTTTGCACATTATTGAGGTCGACTTCAATTTGGTAAAAACCACCAGCCATATCAAGTGTAGAAAAAATTTGCTTTCCCTAATTTATCCAAAATGTCGGCGATATTAGGGAGATGATATTTACTATCAATTGTCTGTTCGTTCAATTTTCTGTAGTCTATCTATCATTTCTTGCCTCCTGATGCATCTAGTTTTTTCGGCATGATTCAAATTAGACTAGAAAATGGAGATACCCATAGAGAATAATACCCTGATATAACATTTTTGAAATTTGCAATTTTACTTCGTTTTTGTGAATTTCAGGATAACGATATGATTTTGCAAAAATTGGGGTGTCATTTTTCAAATTAATTTTGTGATTAATTTTATTAGTAAAACTTAATGGAATTCCATTACAAAAGAATATATCTATATAGTCATAACAAAGTTTCCGAATGACATCTTTTTCTTCTATATTACAGTGTTCTAATCTAAGCTTTTTAAAATTTTGTTTTAAATGATTTTCTTGCCTTGTATCTATAGGAATATCAACATCCATTTTTTCAATAAAATTGACGTGAATAGAATATAGTCGTTCGATATCAAAGGGTTTCGAGAATGTGAGTTTAACTGGATTTTCGTTTAAATTTGTGATTGTAGTTATTGCAAAATTATTTACTACATTTACTAAAGCTTTGGGCATTTCAACACCGTTTCCAAATTTAAAATAATTTAATATTCCTATACCTATATAATATAATAGATTTTTGTTTTACTGGTATCTTAACTATATTTGTAATTCAGAGTGGTGTAACTAAAGTATGATTTATTTTGGAAGATATTTCATTTATCTTTTGTATGTTTTCGTCAGATTAACATCAAGGAGTTGCTAATTGTTTTGTGGTTAGGCTTACGTTAGTGTTTAGTTGTTTAAGTAGGTCTACAGCTATAAGTCCGTCATATTTTTGGCTAAATTTAAAAAAATAAAATTTGTACGTTTCTTTTAGATTAAACATTTTAAAATCTGGAATTGTTACTACCTCGTCATGATAGTTTGAGCTGTTTGAATATTAAATTTTTCCTTTACAATAAATTTCCTGTAAAATTTATAGGCTAATTTTGGGCCAATTAAACTTTTAGTACTACCTGTACCTGTATCAATTAAAAAATTAACATGTAAACTTAGGATAAAATATAGGATAGATTAGATTTTGTGAAATTTAATTGTATTATGTCTGATTGCTTGGATTCACATCTAACTGAAAATTTTGATTTTCTAAATTTTGATTAGGTATCGGTTTGACATTTATTCTCGATTAGCGTATAATGGGGATCAATATTGTCATGTTGATTGTATTGGTTTTCGTTAGAATATTTGGCATTTTCATTATAGTAATTATGAGCAGAAATACCCTGACGTAATTCAAATGGATTTTCAAAGTTATTATTATCGTTTATGTTTTGCGTGAATAATTCTGTATGAGTATAATTTCTCTTAGGTAGTATTCAAGAATAATGATTGGATGACGTATCCATAGGTTCAGGCTTGAAATTTCTGAAATTTTGAGTGATTATTTGGGTTTCGTTTTAAATTGTGTGGGTTCTGATTTTGTATAACTTGACTAGGTCTTTGTAGGAAATGTGGATTTTTCTGTATTGGAAAGCTATTATTCTGGCGCCACTTTGGCTGACTATTGAAGTTTCGAATAAAATTTTGTGCATAATTTTGGGGCTGTTGGAAGTTTTAATTATTGCAACCAAAGTTATTTCTATGTTGAGAGTTTAATAGCCCTGGAATATTAATGGTGTTTAAAAAATTAGGTCTATATTGTGTTGTTGACATTGATGTTTGATTGTTATCATTACGAACTCGATTTATATGGCGAGAAGAAGTAAAAGAAATATTAGAATTTAAAGTATTTGTCTGTAGTGAGAATATGAGAAATTCTCCTCCTCAATAACTAAGCTCATTGCTTTTTCTAAACTGTCGAGATTTCGTAAGCGAACATTATTTTGAATTTGCCCTGTTAATCCGCCAATAAAAGTCTTCAAAGCCAAGTTATCATAGTTTCGCAATCGCACGATTTTTACCTCGTAGCTAATATCTAAACTATTTAATTTTGAAATTATTAAACTGCGTGAATATTGGCATCGAATGCCAAAAGTAAATGGTGTTTTATTCTTATGAGGTCGCAAAACGATAAGATGGTGAATGAGGCAATCAATATTTCGTTAGTCACCAAAACTTAAATTTAGTGCATTTTTTTATTTCTCCAAGTTCTCAGTTCAATTCTGGACCCTATTAGAGTCAGAGCCCTACCACATAATTTGCCTAATTATTGCTCTTAAAATAAAATTATTAATTTGTCGGTTGTCTGGATCCGAAAATGTGGTAATCAAATTTTCGCAATTATCGATAACAATTCCAAGAGTGTGTGGATTCCCATCATAATGAGGAATCGTGTTGACATATAATTTACGCCAACGTTTAACAATTGGAAATCAATTACGTCTGGTATTTTTAATTTTTAAAATTTGGTAATTGGTTTTATTTTATTGTTTCTTATTTGTAAATTATTAACTTAATTTGCTAAAAAATCAGTCATTGAACGTGCAACTTATATAAAACTACAACTATGTACACTTATACGAAAGAAAATTGTTAAAAATGTGAAATATAACAAAGGAAATGAGCGACTTACAGTAAAATGCTGATTTCTGTTTTGATCATTTCTTTGAGTTTCTTTCTTAACGCTACTGCCCATAGGTTGTTCCCCAGGTCTCGGCAAATTTTGGCGATGCTTTCCTCCACCAGGCTTGTAAATTTGCTGTTTTCCTCTTCTTCGGACGTGTTCTGATAGGGAATTCTCCGTTGATACGGATATGACTTCGAGACGATTTTATTCCCGATGTTTGATGTGCCGTCAAACTGTGCCTTTCACTATTCTACCGGCTATGCCACTTAACACTGTTGTCCGGTAAAAAGACTTTTTAAAACACAGAAATTTACTTTGAGTGAATTTTGCGTCTATTCTTTTAGACTTAGACATTACAACTGAATTAATTTCTAAATAAATATAATCTATATTTACGGCTGTTTTCGTGTGTGAATTTTAAGTCGATTTACGAAATGCTTTTCGTTCGAATTTAGGCATTTTGACAAAATCAATATAGTAAATCGACCCTTGGTCGTGGTAACTTTCTTTTGATCCGAAGCCTCTAAAGGCATGTTCCGGAGATGCCTTCGATATGAGCAAGGGGGCGGCGCAATATTATTGCAATTTGCTTACTCGCAAAGTTATATTAATATAGTGTTGCTGCCGTTGCTGCTAACTCGACTTGATGCTTGAAACTCATGTCGTCTTTCCTGCGTTATCATCCACGTGTATCATGTAATTCGCGGCCTGCTTGTATTAACTACTTAACAAAGAAATACATTTCTTTGGATTGGACGATGTCAAAATTATTATCGGACAGCCAGTGATAAATGCTGAAGGTGTTTCGCTAATTATTTGTGCGGGTCGTGCTAAACTAATCAGAGGTGATTTGAATTAGATAAATGACATTTTGGTAGGAGACGGTGAGGGGGGACGACTGGAAATAGTTTTAACAACCGAAGCCACTCTGTATCCTCGAAGCACCACGTTAGTTGAGGCTACAATTTTAAATACTAGTGAAAATGAAGATATTTGTATAGAAAGCAAGCGACTCCAGTTAGGGAAACATTTATTATGTATCCCCGGTATGGTATTTCGAGAATCGAGGTGTCGGGTTCCCGTCTCTAACATGGGCAACGAAGACATAGTATGGCTAAAAGGAAAACTGATAAGGAGAGGCCAGAGATCTCAAGACATCGAGATAAAGGCGACGTATGGGATGAGTAGTGTAAGAACTATTCAATGGTTTGGAGAGATCAGTGCTAATGGAGTAGATATAAATATTACGTTAGATTCTGAATCTAAAGAAAAGGTTTTGTGTCTTTTAAATAAATGGCAACATTGCTTTGCTTACAGTTCTAAGGAATTAGGTACAGTGAAAGGGTGTGAAATTGAAATTAAATTAATAAATGAAAGTCAACCAGTAAATGAAACTGGATTTAAATTAAATTTTAAAAAATGTTCATTTTTAAAAAACCTATACAATTTTTATCATGAAATTAGGCCAGACGGTACTTTACCTGGCTCAGCAATAGTTGATGCAGTCAAAAATTTCACCTCCCTCGAATGCACATGAGGTACGACAGTTTTTAAGTTTGGCGGGTTATTTTCGAAAATGTATACGAAACTTTGCAGCTATTGCTCTTCCGTTAACGAAATTAACCCGAAAAAACACAAGTTTCGCATGGGGTCAGTCACAAATCGCTCATTCAACATACCAAATGTTGAAACACCTTTTGGCATCAAAACCTACTCTCGTACCATATAATCCAGGTTTAAAAATCGAAATACATACTGATACTAGTTCAAAAATATTAGGCGACATTTTTCTTCACATGCAACCTAACAAACATTTAAAACCAGTGGCTTATTCTAGCCGTGTTACGTCTTCCGCAAAACAAATATATCATAGTTACGGATTAGAAACTTTTGCAGTCGTTGAAAGTTTAAGACGTTTTAAATTATACTTACCAGGTAATCATTTCAAAATTATTATAGATTGTTCGGTAGTTAGATATACCTTTAATAAACGCGACCTAATACTGCGTATTGCCAGATGGCGGTTATCCATACAGGAGTTTGACTTTGAAATCGAACCCAAACCGAGCTCGAATATGAAGCACGTCGACGCGCTTAGTAGAAATCCACTTAATATTTTACAAATATCCAACGAAGATTGGTTCTTAACCATTCAGTTACAAGATGAAACCATACAAAATATCATACAACAAATTAATAATAATTCTGACAATAATGTTTGTCGAGAATTCACTTATAAAAATAATTGTTTATATAGAAAAACGTTAAACGGTAATAGGCTTGTCATATCGAAATTTGCACGTTTCCAATTTCTTCAAAAATATCATAAGGCGATAGGTCATCCAGGCTTTGAAAGATGTCTAAAAACTATAAGAGATCAATGTTGGTTTGAAAAAATGTCTCGTTTTGCTAAAAAATATGTAAATGCATGTATTCAATGCGGATATGGTTAGGGTAACTATGATAAAATGGAGGGAGTATTACATCCAATTCTAAAAGCTAATTATAATGGATACTATTCACATTGACCACATTGGGCCATTTCCTAAAAGTAAAACAGGTTTTTCTTATATTTTAACAGTAGTGGGTTCATTTACAAAATATGTAGTTGCAATACCATTGCGAACTTTAGATTCGCCTGAATGTATTAAAAATTTACTATAAATTTTTGGAGAGTTTTAGGATATTATCCTCGTCGCATTATTTCAGATAATGGTCTTGCTTTTACCAGCAGATATTTTAAAAATGTGTGTGTGTGTGTGTGTGTGTGTGTGTGTGTGTGTATATATATATATATATATATATATATATATATATATATATATATATATATATATATATATATATATATATATATATATATATATATATATATATATATATATATATATATATATATATATATATATATATATATATATATATATATATATATATATATATATATATATATATATAAATAAGAAAGAAATAAATTAAAATAACTACATACAATTTAAAAATCATGCACAATAATTAATGCAAGTAAAGAATCTGAGATTGTGAAACACAACGTAATACAGCTAAATAAGTAATGAGTGGCGTAATTATTCCGTCGTAATACTTCATACTTACGTTTGTATTGGTATGAATGGTGCAGGACCAATTAGACCAAACCCTATTGTAGTTAATACTGTTCCTATGACTGTTACTAATTTTGGAGGGCAGATTCGGTCACAAAGCCATCCAAACAGTGGTGCGGTAATTGCATATGTCCCTCCATTAATCACAAACATAAGTCCTAATATTACTGGGGCTAAAGAAAATTGTCGTAATTGAGGCTCCAACGTTGCTTGCAGGAAACCAATTGACATACTAGTGACTACAATACTAGATGCAGCTAACAGTACACCGGGAATCCTCAGAACTTTTAATATCGACGCTAAAAATATGAAAAATATTTTAAAAATATATTGTAAACTAATTGCATTACAACGATAAAAACACTCTAAATACAGGTATATGCTTTATTTTGGGAAGGAGCTGGAACCTTCCATGCATTAACAAAATCAAAAGATAAGTTTTCCACAAATACCGAAACATTACACGAGATATAATTAATACTGGTTAATCATCATAGTATTAGTAGCAATCATCCTCTCGATAATACAAACTTGGCTGGCAAAACGCTAGTTGAAAACGTGCTCTTAGCGCTCTTATTTTTAGTGCTCAGGAAAAACTAGTGTCTTTTTTATATTAAAAAATAATAGTCACAATAATATGAACACGAATATGAGCTGCGACAAGAATTTAATAATAATAACAATAGGTTGAAACGACTGATCAAACAATGGTTGACGCCGATAGAGCTGTCAACACGCAGAAGCCTCGAGACAAAGCGTTGCTTCTCGGAGGCCAACCAGAATAGCTGGTAGTCGGATTAAGTGGATCAGAGAGGATAACTGTTAGGTTGTCCGTACGTTTTTCCGATTAAATGAATACGATCATAAACCACGTACCGGATGGAGTTTCTAAATTCCATTTAGACAATCAAAAACATTTCCCTGAAAACAGACTGACGCTGACGGAGCAAAATGTGAGTGATCATCTTAGGGCAATATATACGAAAAACAACTTTTATTTATATTTTAGTTTATTCCAACTCGAAATTTATGAAATAAAACAGAAGAAAGACACACATTGTACAACGCTAACATGGATAATGAAATAAATGAATCAAGCCTAGAGGAACGATAGAACCCCGAATACAATAATTTCAAGCATAATAATCCTGAATACCATGACGTCGAACACGACAATTTCGAATATGATCAAATGATATCGCACGCGTTTCAATGTAACGAGCACCTCCTTGATAATAGTAATCCCTTGAAAATATCATAAATATCCATCATATCGAGTAACAAGGCCAAGAATTAATTTAAAATAATTTTCACAATTGAACGGTCGCCATATTGAAACGGCACGACAGAATCGCAAGAAAATCTAGGAACATACTGAGTGAAACAAGATCTTTCAAATGATCTATCATACACCATATATTGTCATTTAAGAAAAATGTCGATGACGTCATATTTTTGACAGATGTCAATAAAAAAACAAATGAATTCTAACACAATGTGGAAAAGTAGAAAATTAAATCGACTTGTTCAAGCGGTTTCGATAAAACCTGAAGACTACTAAATTATTAGGGGTAGTCCATACTTTTTTCCACACTGCATATATGTATATACACATACTGAGTGGCCAAAAAGTCTGAAAACAGCCAAATACTTCAAGAAATACAAATTGGATCCAAAAAGAAACAACGCTTCCTTAATAATTTTAAAAGCACTATCCAATGATACCAAACTCTACTCTACTCGCACTCGAATTTAATACCCTCCCACCACCGTGGGGGAGGGAAGGTAGAGGGCAATGTTCAAATGCTAAATGGAAATCCTCATTATTTACTAACACTGACTTGGTTTTTCACAAAACACGAAAACATTATACACTACACTCAATGCGCGTTTCGCCAACAAAGTTAGCATCATCTGGAGATGATTAAAACTACTTTATTAAGAGTTTTAATCATCTCCAAATGATGCCAAATTTGTTGGTGAAACGCGCATCGAGTGTAGTGTATAGCGCTTTGGTGTTTTGTAGAAAACTAAGTCAGTGTTATCTTCACACCAAAGGTTCCAATTTACTCCAGTATCATTTTTTATTATTCGTGAAAAATTTTTAAGAAATATTTTTTTCACCAAAACGAAGAAAAACTTTTATGCTGAAATGCAACCCCTCCTTCTTGTATCGTCGTCACAACTTGGAATAATTTATCATGATGATTGCCAAATTTAATATCAGAACTAATTTGTTTATTTATTATTAATTCATTCTTCTTTTGAACTTTCGGATTCCATATACTTTTTGTCTCCTTGGTAATTAACGATGACATTAGAGTGACAACAACATTAGGGTAGTAAAAACGATGACATTAGTCATTTCAAAAGTCAGTTACAATCATCGTCAAATCTTACTGTTAATAAGCATAATGTATTTGTCAGAGAAAGATGGAATAGATATCCTCATACTGTGAGGGTATGGTGATAAAACTAGACACTTATTTAATGATACTCATTTAGATCATCCACCCATTGCCAAATCAAGTGTTTGTAAAACAGTGAGTCGATATCAAGAAACTAGTTTTGTAAAAGATCGACCGAGATCTAGAAAACCAAAAGGTGCCACGAACGATGATAAGAGTTTGGAAGTTTGTGTAAGCGTTGTTGAAAACGTCCATCCGTCTGTTAGAATGGTTGCCCAACAAACGAGCATAAGCAAATCAAGTGTGCATAATATATCGATGGCAAATATATTTCATCCCTATAACATTAAATTAACGCAAGAGCTTCTAAGGGACGATTTCGATCGTATATATATATATATATATATATATATATATATATATATATATATATATATATATATATATATATATATATATATATATATATATATATATATATATATACACAAATTCACCTTCGCTGATTCAAACTTTATAAACTCATAGTATGTTCCGAGTTGTTCATTAAATTTGAGAAAAGCTTCAGCTCTTTCGTCTGGATCAAAACAAGGATTTGTCACGTGCTATTGTAAGCGTTATTGTAATACAAAAAAGTGCAACTGCAGGACCAATGAGGTGTCGTGCAATTCTAAATGCCACAATAATAGTGCCTGCAAGAATAAATGAATACCCTTCTCAACTACCATCGCGCGTCGGTTCAGTTGGTTATTATTCTATAGTGTTCCTCTTTAATAAATAAAGTTTCATGTAGAAATAACGATACAATAAAGGTTTTCAAATTTTCAGTTATTATTTCTGTTAATCTAGTTAAATATTAAAAGCACGATCGGTTTATGAGCTTTCTAAATAATCCAGAACGCGTCATGGCTGTTTGAGCATTGTGCACAACGTGTCGTGGTCAACAAGAACGGCCACAACGCTGGAAATTATCACAGTATGTACGTACTGTGTTTTTACTTCCGAAATAGACTTCTTTTTTGGACATTTATAAAGTAAACATATCTATAAGACAATAAAAACAGGTTTTTATTAAGATGAAAAGATACAAAAGACTGTGTTTGAACTCTTTTACATAGTAGTTGTGATATACCTAGTATAAAATAACAAATGTAGTTTTTAAAAAGAAGCAGGAACAGAAGATTGATGATAAACTAATAAAACAACTTTAGATAATCCTTAAATTTAGTCTATAGAACGAAGGAGGTCTGCGGATTGTTCACTTTCTGGAAGGTTGAGCCAGAAAGCACGCTGATTTATATTTTTTATTTTGGGCACTAGATCACTCAATATTTTTGCTTTCTTTTGTGCATTTATATCTCGATATGTCGGTTTTAGTGTTGGAAGCTCAGATGTTGGCACAAATTTCTTTTGTAAGAAGTCATACTCTGTATAATCTTCATCTTCAAAAGTATTTTTATAAAGAAGAACACGTTTCTAACTTTTCTACTGTCAAATTTTTTCTAGATTTTTGAATAATTCTTACCAGTTCATCAAAATTGAAGATGCTTCCCGCCGCTTTTATTGCCTTCTCTATATTTCCGTGAACGGAGTAAGCTGACATATGAGTATGTCCTTTAGTTAAGTATCGGATAATTACTTCCTGGGGTCCTGTTTGCTGATTAACTATATGAACCAACGACGAATATAGAATCCAGTTATTATTTTGGCTGGTGCAATTATCAGCCCAGAAAGTAAACATAGAAGCATTATCGTTCAAATTCATCGCGGTAACAATCGTGTCTACAATCGAATCAGCATTACGACCCTGGAGAGCTTTATGCCAGAGAACAGTAATACTCTTATAATTGGAGTTATTACTGAGAGTAGCAAATGTTTCATTATAAACAACTAATCGGCTTATGAAGAAACTCTCTTTAATATGTGGCATAACTGGTAATAACATTACCTTCTGAAGATCCATCGAGAATATCCTTTCATTGAGCGCCTGGTTCCTGCTCTTATCGGCATTATATAGGGTTTTGGCTTGACTCGCTTTAAGTTCGTGCATTTCTTTTTTTGTCATCAGGTCAGGATCAATCACTTGATTCATTTTCTTTGCGTTATCTATCTCTGATTCATAAAACAAACACTCGGAGCACCTGTCCCCTTTGGGCATTTTAAGTGATATATTCATCGATTTTAAAGTTTTTCGATGTTTCCATTTTGCAGAAATCAGGAAATTTTGACAATAAATCTTCATGCATAATTTGGATAGTCAATTCTCGAGATAGGTACCAGCAAAGTGGAGCATTATATCTTCTGTAATGGCTTAAAGACGGGCCAAAGCTTTCTATGTGATTCACAATCACATTACGGTCAATTTTGTTTGAGGAAATTGATCTTCCGCGGTTTTCTCCAACAACGTCCCCTATAGCAGTTTTTTTGCTTGCCTGAGACAGCTCCGTTAACACGGAGTCATTAGTGTAGCCTAATGCATTAAGAAGCATTCTTTTACAAACTCTAAGCTGTTTATTTTCCATGATTGGTTTCGGCAAAAGATTATCTCGTGTTACATTTTTCAAAAAACTGCGCTCATTTTCAGCTTGGGATGTATCTTGAGCTTCCATATTTTTTGGTTCAACAGTTCTTCTCTTTACTTGATAAATACGAATATTACGACACAACCACTGACGCGTAACTGCATACGGAAAACTCCAAAACTCATTCCAAATTTTCTTTCTGTCGTCAGACATCACTGAACATCTATTGTTTTTACATTTGCCCGAACAAGGTTCAAGCATTGGATGTATTTCCCTATATCTCTGCTCTTTTTCCTCTGCTGATCTTAATTTCCTTTTCTTCTCTGCCTTTTTGGTATGAGCTTCTTCATTCACGTCCTGTGGTGTTTCCTTATCCACGATTTTGTTCTCTACAGCTTCTTTACTATCCAGATTGGTTTGATTATCCAGATTGGTGTGTGCCTCTGAAACAGGAATTGCCACTAGGTCACTATCGTTGTAGATGGCATTAACGTCACCATCCAACTGGTTGAGGTTCTGGTCCCAAATCAACACATTTTGTTGTTCATTTACAAATTCTATACAATTTGAGGTAGAGGAGGCAACATTGAGATACTCACTCTGAATTACGGGCTCTAAAGTACTTATTACAAGACAGTCATTTAAGTTATTGGTATCGTGAGCGCTGGTATCGCGAGTCTCCATGTTTACGTCCTTATTAACAAATGATATTAAAGGTTGATTATCACTAGAAGACCAACAACTGCTGTCATCAGATTCTTCTTGGTTATCAGGAATATATTTGTTTACAGGCATAACTTGTTTTGGTTTAGGATCCAAACAGCTGGCTTGTCCAAAGGTTTCTTGAGAGAGCTGATGGAATTTTTCTTTAACATTTTCTAATACAGTGCGAAGTGCAGGCGTTTCTCCTTTTGCATCATATTCAGCATATGCTTCATGTAGCACACTGCAAGAGACATATTAGCATAAGTAAGTTAGTTTCATTGGTTATATATATATATATATATATATATATATATATATATATATATATATATATATATATATATATATATATAAAGAATCGATATTTTTTAATTTAACTACTTATAGCAGACTAATTATTTTATTTAGCGTTTTTTGACACGGTAAAGCTAGTAGAATGAACATAATATTGATAATTATAACGCTTTCATAAAATATAACTAGAATATAATATAATACAAATACTAATGGCCGTAATCTAATGACAATTTTTTCCTGTATTTCTTAATTAGTTGACGTAGAAAAATTATCAAAATGTTACAAAAACGTAAAATCATTCCTTATACTATAGAAACCCTAAAAAGCCTGACCAGTGTCAATAATATTATATAATATTAAGCTTTTTGGTGGTTGGAATCATGCATTTATTTTTAATCAAAACCTAAAAATATATGCGTAACAATTTGAAGCTACTTACTTTGCTTTAGCTATAGCCATCTGAACTATTCTGCTACTACGAGATCCTTTCATCTTGATAAGAATAAACTAATAGCAGCCACTATAATAATAATGAAGTCATCATCATTAGATCATCAGTCCTAAGACTGGTTGGACGCTAACCTCCAGCTTCTCCTATCTTGTGCTAATCTACGCATTTCGCTAATTGTGCTACAACCTACATCCCTTACTATTTGCGAGCAGTAGTCTAATCTAGGCCTACCTCTGCCTTTCTTCACTCCTATTTCTGCCTCCAATATATCGCGGACTATTCCCCCATGTCTCAGCAAGTGGCCTACCATTCTATCTCTTCTCTTCTTTAAGTTTTTCCACATACTTCTTTCCTCGCCGACTTTCTCCAATACTTCGTTTCTAACCCTATCAGTCCATGGTATTTTCATCATTCTTCGGTAACACCACATCTCAAAAGCTTCTAACTTCTTCCTACTTGCTTCCCCAACCGTCCAGGTTTCGCAGCCGTATAGTGCCGTGCTCCATACATATGTTTTCAAAAATCTCTTCCTTGTTTCTAAGTTTATTACCCCCGAGCATAAAAATGCTTTATTTTTGTTAAAAGCTACTCGACCCTGCGCTATTCTTTGTTTTATGTCTTTATCGCTTCTTCCATCCCAATTTATTTTACTTCCTAAATAAGTGAAGTCTTTAACTTCCTCCAATCTTTCATTATTAATTTGTACTTTCGTTTTTGCTCTGCTCTCGCGCCCTCTGCACACTAACACTTTAGTTTTGTTTTTATTCACCCTCATTCCGTATTCCTCTGTCAACACTGCCTCCATTTCGTTCAATGCTGATTCTAATTCCTCCTTACTAGATGCTAATACTGCTATATCATCCGCGAATCTCAGCATTTTTAGTTTCTGTCCCTGTACTTTAATCCCGAAATCCACTCTATCTTTTACCACATTAATCGCCTCTTCGATGTATAGATTAAAAATTAGTGGTGATAGCGTACATCCTTGTCTTACTCCTTTCCTAATACCTACTTCCCTTTTTTCCCCTTCTACTTCTATAACAGCAGTTTGCTCTTTGTATAGATTGTATGCTACTCTCCTATCTCTATACTTCATTCCCGCGCTCTTTAGTATCTCGAACATTTTTTCCCATATTACGTTATCAAAAGCTTTTTCTAAATCTACAAATCCTATATAAACGTTCTTTCCTTTTTCTATTGTTTTCTCTAACATTACTCTTAGCGCCAGAATAGCTTCGCGAGTTCCCCTATTTCGTCTAAACCCGAATTGATCGTCTCCTAGTATTTCCTCCGCTCTATTTTCCATCCTCTTCTGCACTATTCTAGTTAAGATTTTTGACGCATGGGAAGTTAGGCTAATCGTTCTAAAGTTCTCGCATTTGTCGGCTCCTCTCTTTTTCGGTATAGTAACGATAATGTTCCTCTTATAATCCTCCGGCATTTCGCCCGTTTCATATATGTATTTTACCAGTTCAAACATCCTATTTACTACTTTCTGTCCCGCACATTTCAAAATTTCCGCCTGTATTTTATTTACACCCGGCGCTCTATTATTCTTTAGCCCCCTTAGTGCTATTTCAAATTCCTCTCTCAATATAGGTTTTCCTACATCTTCCCTATAGATGCTAGATTCTTCCTCTAATATCTCTCCTAATTCCTGACCCTCGTATAAATCTCCTAAGTACTGCTTCCATCTATCCGCTTTCTCCTCTCTTCCGATCAGTATGTCCCCCGATTGACTCCTAATGTTTCTACTTATTGTTCCTATATCCCTGAAGTTCCTCTTAATTATTTTGTAAGCCTCATCAGTCTTACCTACTTGCAACTTATCTTCTACTTCTTTGCATTTATCCTCTATCCATTGTTCTTTCGCTTTTCTACATTTTCTAATGATTTCCCACTTTATTGACTTATAAATTTTCAGTCCTTCCTCGTCTCGTCTGTTTTTGTAGCCTCGTCTCTTTTGCATTAAGTTTAAGATTTCGTCCGTTATCCAGGGCTTCCTAGCTTCCCTTTTATCGTGTCCTAAAACGTTCGTAGCCGCGGAAGCTAGACTATTCTTGATACCCTCCCACTCAGTTTCTGCGTTCTTGATTTCGTCCTTACTCGTCTTATTTATTAATTGATCTGTTTTCTCCTGGAATTTATCTTTCATATTCTGATCCCTCAATATGTCTACATTTATACGTTTCTTATTCTTCCGGGTTTTCAGATTTTTGATGCATATACTATGCTTAAGGCTATTCGTTTTATGTATAACAATTTAAATATGCCGCAAAATAACAGATATTTGGCCTGACAAAACCCAGTATCAACAGTCCTATAATTATTTTTAGAATTCAAAAACACAGTAACTGCGCTCTGAACAAATCAAAACACAGCATATACTCCGACCAATCGAAAGACGGAAATATATCAAATGACAGTGCACATACTGGCTTATTCCATTTTAGAACCTGCAGTGTTTGTGTTGTTTTACCGGCATTTTTCCATGCCGTTTTTGGTGAAAATAATATTATTACTTCATTATTAAATTATATGATGGCGTCTCCTGGGGCAAAAAAACTCCGGAGGTAAAATAGTCCTCCGTTCGGATCTCCGGGTGAGGACTGTTCCGGGAGACGTGATCGAGTGCAATAATAGTAAGAAGTGTAGCATTTCACGAGTCGGAGCGTGGAATGTCAGAAGCATGAGACAGGCAGGGAAGCTAGAAAATCTGAAGATATAAATGGATAGGTTAGGATTAGATATAGTAGGTATAAGTGAGGTGCGCTGGCCGGAAGTAGGAGATTTTTGGAGCGGTGACTATATGGTAATACACACAGGATCGGTAAATGGAAACGCGGGAGTAGGGATCGTTATGCGGAAGAACGCAGGACAGTGTGTAGATAGCTACCTACAATACAGCGAGAGAGTAATGATGGTTAGGTTAGATTCGAAGCCAGTGGAAACAGTAATAGTGCAAGTATACATGCCTACTTCTAGCCACAGTAAGGAAGAGTTAGAAGCCGTTTATTCGGACATAGAGCAGGTAATAGGATTTGTGAAGGGTCATGAAAATTTAATAATAGTAGGAGATTTTAACGCAGTCGTAGGTGAGGAGAAAGAAGGAGAATTTGTAGGTCCTTATGGATTAGGAAACAGAAACGAGAGAGGTAGCAGACTGATAGAATTCTGTGAGAAGCACAAGATGGTAGTCGCGAACACATTGTTCAAGAATCACGTTAGGAGGCGGTACACATGGAAAATGCCAGGAGGGATAGACAGGTATCAGATATACTACATTCTGGTTAGGAAGAGATTTAAAAATCAAGTAAAAGACTGTAAGAGTTGTCCAGGAGCAGATGTAGACAGCGACCACAACTTGGTAGTCATGAAAGCTAGATTAAAGTTCAAAAATCTGAAAACCCGGGAGAATAAGAAACGTATAAATGTAGACATATTGAGGGATCAGAATATGAAAGATAAGTTCCAGGAGAAAACAGATCAATTAATAAATATATATATTATATAGGGTGTCTCACCAGGAACTGCATTGATCGATATAGGGAAAAGTACGCACCACAGAATTTTGAAAATTTGGGAAGATACTACTGGCGGTGTAAGCAATTCAACTAATATAATTACAAGCATCTGGCACTTCCGCTTATACCGGAAGTCGATACCAACTTGCTTATTTTAAATATAATACCCTATATATCTTAAGGTTTTTCAAAAGACAATGAAACTCTGAGTCAAAAACATGTAGAATATATTATGCCTAAACCCAGCGGTTTTAGAGATATTTGACATTTAAAAAAAAAATGTTGACAGGTGTAATGGTTTACAGTAACCTTTATAACATTCTTTGTGTAAAATATACTAATTTGCTTTTTGGCACGTAGAAAGAACAGACGGAGGGCTGCACTATACAATTGAATTACATTCAATAATAGTATCCCAAGTACTCCATTTTTGACGTTACATTTTGTAAACTTCAAACCGCGAAAACTTGTTTAGGTCAAATGGAATACCCTATATTTTTTTACATCAAGTTATGTAAAATTAAATTCCTTTTTTTTTCTAATTGTGGGGGTTTAAGTCACAATTTTTTTAAGTATTTGCGATTTTCTTAGAAATTCAAGAATTTTTAGTAAAATTTTTGTCAAATTAGCCATGATTAGAAACAATCAGTAATATCAGTCATTCTCTTATGTCAAAAAATGCCACCGCGTTTAAATTACACTCACGAAGACTTTTTGAATTTGATTATTATTATGGAGAATGTGATAAAGTAATATCAAGAACTTGTAGCACATTTGCTGCTCGATATCCACAAAAACGGAAAATAACACTAAACACTGCAACATATCTATTAATTGGATTGAAGACGCTTTGCATAAACTAAAATAGCTAAGATAAAATTAACCAAAAACATGATTCCGTTTTAATTTAATAATTGTTCAAAATTGTGCCCTCGAACCTCCACACATTTTTCGCACCTTCGGATTAGTTCTTCACAGGTAGCTCTTCTAATTGAATCATGTGATAAGTTTTGAAATGCATTTCTTACTCTTTGCATACAATCTTCAATAGTTGTTAATGGGCTCTCATAAACTTTAATAGTTCCCCAAATAAAATAATCTAAAATTGATAAGTCGGGCGAGCGAGGAGGCCATAGGAAAGGTCCATTATTGGCGATCCATTGATCGTAAAAAGTTTCTTGTAAAAAATTATTTATCAAATACGCGTTATGTGGGGGAGCACCGTCGTGCTGATAAAAAATGTTTCTATATTCGGCGAGAGGTAAATTTTCTGAATAGTTATTATACAAATTTTGTAAAATATTTATATATCTTTCACCTAAAAAAAACAAAAACAAAAAAAATTAACTATACGTATTAGCAGAAGAAAAAATCTTTATAACTTTATAACACCACTCTATCGTTTCTTATGTCACAGTAAACTGCCAACGTTCTTGAAAATTTCGCTCCCTAAACACATGAGCATTCGAGTCACTTCAATAATGCGAATTGTGTCGATTAAAAAGTCCACTTTTGGTAAATTTAGCTTCATCTGACCATATATTTCCCAAATAAGAATCGTCGCCTACAGACCTTATTAGAATATATTCACAAAAATTTGATCTTCTTAGGAAATCTGTTTCTTTTAATCATTGAACTATTTGGAATGAAAACGAGTGAAATTGAATTAAGATTCTGTGAAATGAATCTTTGCATAGTCCCGATTCCAAAGCAACTTGTCTTAATAACATCATTGGAAATGCACTAAAATACCCCAGAATTGCTATTTCAACGTTTTCGTCATCAACAATAGGCTTTCGCTTTTGAATTTTTGCCTTGACAGAGCCATAGTTTTTAAAATTATCCAGTATGCGTTTTACAGTGTTTGGTGATGGTTTCTGACGGGAAAATGACAAGAGATACAAATAAAATGCAAGAAGGTAATTTTGTTTAAAATAAAAAGTGGATCTTAAATAAATATTAAAAAAAAGTTTTTACCAGTGGCGTATTACAATTTTCTTCGAAAAACCCAACGGTACAATACGTACACACGCCATTAAGTAACTTACGAAGTGAATATTTTTCCTGTTATTAGGGCATTATAAAATTAAGCTACGGCTAAAATTTCGTTCCATTATCTTCTAAAGTTCGAAAGTTATTAGAGAAAAACTAAATTTTTTCAAATTTTTTATCGCCCTGTAGCTTGGAAATAAAAACCCCTAGAACATAACTTCATATGAAAAAATCTTATTTTTTTTTACTGAAGAATCCACCATTTAATGTTACATATATATATATATATATATATATATATATATATATATATATATATATATATATATATATATATATATATATATATATATATATATATATATATATTGTAAAAGTTATATTTTTCTTAGAGTAATTTAATTACATTTTTATGAGAAACGGCATATTTTATTTCTGTAAATAACCGTAAGAGCAGAGCTGATCTCTATGTTTGGTTAGATTGAGGGTTAGTCCATCGCTCTTTAAAACCTCTAAGATAGTTCTCAGACTTTCAAAGTTATCTTCTGCAGTCTTGGTAGGTATAACTATATCATCTAAATAGACTGCTGATATTTCACGATAAGGTCCTAGCAACTTATTCATTAATCTTTGGAACACATCCGGTGCATTACATAAGCCAAACGGCATACGATTAAATTCATATTGGCCATCAGGCGTCACAAAGGCTGTAAGTGCTTTACTCCTTTCGGCAACTGGTATCTGGTGATATCCAGAAGCAAGGTCGAGAGTAGCGAAAATAGTACATCCACTTAGTCTATCAACCTGATCATATCTATTCGAGAAATTGGATGCCTGTCTTTGCATTTAGTCTTCTGTAATCAATGCACATTCTATCTCGTCCATCTTTTCTCTTGACTAGTAGTATAGGGGATGCATACGGGGACTCGGAACCACGTATAATTCCTACTCCCAGTAACTCCGCAACAATATTTCTTACTCGTTCTTTCTCCGGCTCGGATAAACGGTAAGGTCTGTAGCGAAATGGTGAATTGGACTCTAGGGTTATCTCCATCTCTACTGACTTTGTAACTCCCAATTGTTCTACACCTTCGGCGACACAATCACGATATTCTTGTAACAAATCTATTAGTCTTCTGCGGGATACTTTATGCTTAATTCCGATATTTAACTCCTCTTCCAGTAGTGGCATCATTTCCTTACAGGCTATCTGTAACACATCTCCCTTCTCTTCTGCTGGTAAACAGGGAAACGCTCTTACGATAGGGTTTCGCGGTTTGAGCACAAAATCTCGATTAGAGAGGTTCACCACAGGTAACACAGTTCTAGTTATTTTACTCAATTGTAAAACAACTCGTGGAATGGCGTACTCCCTTCCTGGTTCATAGCGCATACATGCCTCGACCATTACATCTCCTTCGTAAGAATCTTTACTGAATACTAGTATGTTTCCTACATGTTCAGGAGGTATGACAAGCGAATCCATAAAATATAAAGGTACCTTTGATGGGGGCTTAGCTTTTTCTTGTACTCTGAATTCAAGTTTCTCATCGGTTTTGGTTACCAAGATGCCAGGAGACTCTGTGAAAGGTTGTCCAATTAGAACAGAGGTATCTTGCACATGGTCTGAATTTTACCGAGTGCTTTAACTTGACCTGCCCCGTACCCTTTTATACATATATCGCTGCCTCGCTCAATTATTTCGCCAATTTTCTCAGCATCAGTTAACCGTATAAGATTACAACTAGATCCAAAATCTACGAAAGCCCGCATGTGATGACCATTAATATATATATATATATATATATATATATATATATATATATATATATATATATATATATATATATATATATATATTGTAAAAGTTATATTTTTCTTAGACTAATTTAATTACATTTTTATGAGAAACGGCATATTTTATTTCTGTAAATAACCGTAAGAGCAGAGCTGATCTCTATGTTTATCTTAGACCGGCATTCAAATATAATTTATTGCTTGTGGTTGTGTCAACACAGGCGTGAGGTTAAAGACGCATCGAATAACGTAGTCAGTCAGTAAGTGGCGATATTACTAAAAAGGCCAGTGTGCCAGTGTGTGTGTGTGTGAGAGAGAATTAAGACACCCCCGTGCACAGATGCCTGGCTTCAGGTCGTGGTTCCTTCGAGTGCGGCTACTCGCGGTTTAGGGGTGTCACGGGCCACTCGATTGACATGGTGCAGGTGTGTGTGGGTATATCTATATGGTTGCCCCCGAGCCGGTCATTGGGATGCTTCATCGATGGGCGTCCGGGGGAGCCTCTACTCATTTCAGGGTGACGTCTAGCTAGTCATTGAAGAAAGAATATATGGTTTGTGAGTATATGTATGATAATATTAACCCAATAAGCCAATGTCTTAGTTATGTTTGAATCTATTGAAATATATAGAACGATGTGATATTAATAGAGGACATGAATAGCAGGGGGCAGGGAACCCCCGGTGAGTACTCTCTCGATTATTTATTTATGCACAGAACAGTAATTATTGTTTTTTTTTTATTTATTTAATGTCCTGCCACTGGCCTGCCAAGTTCTTGTTTTCATATAACTAGAAGAACTGCATTGTGATGACCCGCGTGTGGTACCTACACAGGTATGTTTACTTAAGAAATACTTATTAAGTAATTTTATATTTTTACACTCAGATGTGGGGTCACACAATCTGTTCTTTACTATTGTTATTCGATGAGATGATCTGTATAATTTCTAGGCCCGGCCAAAGTTTTTGTTGTCGTTTTTGAATTGATGCTTTGGCTGCTTATCGTATTGTATATTATAGCCGTAGTGTAGTGTAGAAATTGATGCATCCTACTGTTTATTTATGTTTACCGTCCTGTTAGATAAGGGCTTTCGCTGCTTGAGTGCTTGTATATATATTCTGTAAACTTTGGCCCGGCAATATTATATTTATGCCTTAAAGGGTGGTTATCAACTTTGCTCTGAATTTGTCGCAGGTTATTTGAGGCACGGTCCGCCAGAACCGTTGCTGAAATTTAATATTTTTATATTTGATTTGATATTTTTTGTATTTGATATTTTTCTGCGGTCTAAGAGCAAATCAGATGACTGTTTAGAATATATCGAAGGAAAAATGGACTTGTAATGTAAGAAAGAAAGACAGTTTTGCGGCGGTAATATTTATATTAGAGTAATTTTAAGCACGTACGGATACAGCGTGCTTGATTTATGAGTTTTATTCACTGGAGACTAGAGTCGGCTTTAATTTTGATGTTTGTATATTGTCAATTTAATTAAGATGTTGATCTCGAATAAAACGAAAATGCTTAATGATTTTATAAGTACATAGTGGCCCATATAATTAGAGATGCGCTTTAGACTAATAAAAGGGGTGTTACGTTACTTTACAGAGTTATCAAATATGTTTATGTCAACTACAGGATGTCTGAATCCGAACGTCGACTTGTGCGAAAAAGGAAAAGAACAGCAACTCAGGTTGCTTCAGACGTCGAAGAGGCAAGCACCGCATCTTCGCGTGGTGAGGTTAATGCTCAGACAGGCCAGCTGGAGTTGGCTACTGTAATGCAAAATATGGTTCGCTTTATGGAACTGCAAGCAACGGCAACGCAAAAAGTACTTCCCCCACAAAATAATATAATCCCGGATTTTAATCCAGAAGAACCTCAGCAGTTCATAGTAAGATGGTGTCAACGGATCGATGAACTCAAGGTCCTTTACGGTTGGAATGATGAGGTTACGGTATATAATGCCATTGCCAAATTGGAAGGATTAGCCAGAAGATGGTATCATAGCCTCCCAACTATTCAGTATACTTGGGAACAATGGAAGGAGGAATTAAAGAAAGCTCTCCCTCCAAAACGCGACTATTTCAAAACTCTGGAGATGATGATGCAGCGGGTTAAGCGAAGAGGGGAATCCTTTATAACTTACTATTATGAAAAGATTGCCCTCCTGAATGAATGTAGGATACAGGGTGCAGATGCAGTATCGTGTATAATAGGCGGTATTTCCGACGGAACAATCCAGACTGCTGCAAGGGCAAATGATTATCAAGAACCTGAGACCCTGCTGAATTTCTTGAAGAGTTGTGATTCATCCAAGGCAGGTACTTCTAGAACAGCAATGCTTCCACAGTCCAAAGGCAAAGCTGGCAATCGGTTTGGTGGAAGATCTAAAGAACAAGGGCACCGATTTGTTTGCTTTAAATGTAAGAGGCCCGGACACAGAGCAGTGGAATGTCGAGTATTCCGATGTAACAAGTGTCATCGATTCGGTCATAAGGAACAAGATTGTCGTATTAATAACAAAACAAATGTTACTGGTTCATCTAAGGGACAAACCGAAAAGACGTTATGACTAGTTACTAACTCCAATAAGAAATATTACAAAGATATTGTGGCAAATGGTCATCACATGCGGGCTTTCGTGGATTTTGGATCTAGTTGTAATCTTATACGGTTAACTGATGCTGAGAAAATTGGCGAAATAATTGAGCGAGACAGCGATATATGTATAAAAGGGTACGGGGCAGGTCAAGTTAAAGCACTCGGTAAAATTCAGACCATGTGCAAGATACCTCTGTTCTAATTGGACAACCTTTCACAGAGTCTCCTGGCATCTTGGTAACCAAAACCGATGAGAAACTTGAATTCAGAGTACAAGAAAAAGCTAAGCCCCCATCAAAGGTACCTTTATATTTTATGGATTCGCTTGTCATACCTCCTGGACATGTAGGAAATATACCAGTATTCAGTAAAGATTCTTACGAAGGAGATGTAATGGTCGAGGCATGTATGCGCTATGAACCAGGAAGGGAGTACGCCATTCCACGAGTTGTTTTACAATTGAGTAAAATAACTAGAACTGTGTTACCTGTGGTGAACCTCTCTAATCGAGATTTTGTGCTCAAACCGCGAAACCCTATCGTAAGAGCGTTTCCCTGTTTACCAGCAGAAGAGAAGGGAGATGTGTTACAGATAGCCTGTAAGGAAATGATGCCACTACTGGAAGAGGAGTTAAATATCGGAATTAAGCATAAAGTATCCCGCAGAAGACTAATAGATTTGTTACAAGAATATCGTGATTGTGTCGCCGAAGGTGTAGAACAATTGGGAGTTACAAAGTCAGTAGAGATGGAGATAACCCTAGAGTCCAATTCACCATTTCGCTACAGACCTTACCGTTTATCCGAGCCGGAGAAAGAACGAGTAAGAAATATTGTTGCGGAGTTACTGGGAGTAGGAATTATACGTGGTTCCGAGTCCCCGTATGCATCCCCTATACTACTAGTCAAGAGAAAAGATGGACGAGATAGAATGTGCATTGATTACAGAAGACTAAATGCAAAGACAGGCATCCAATTTCTCGAATAGATATGATCAGGTTGATAGACTAAGTGGATGTACTATTTTCGCTACTCTCGACCTTGCTTCTGGATATCACCAGATACCAGTTGCCGAAAGGAGTAAAGCACTTACAGCCTTTGTGACGCCTGATGGCCAATATGAATTTAATCGTATGCCGTTTGGCTTATGTAATGCACCGGCTGTGTTCCAAAGATTAATGAATAAGTTGCTAGGACCTTATCGTGAAATATCAGCAGTCTATTTAGATGATATAGTTATACCTACCAAGACTGCAGAAGATAACTTTGAAAGTCTGAGAACTATCTTAGAGGTTTTAAAGAGCGATGGACTAACCCTCAATGCTTCCAAGTGTTATTTCTTATTTGACTCAGCTATCTGGGGTTCGAAATAGACAAACATGGGATGAAACCAGGACTAGCCAAAACACAAGCGATAGAACAATTTCCCACTCCAAAATCTGTTAAAAATGTTCGTCAATTTAATGGTCTAATAGGTTACTTTAGGAAATTTGTAACGGACTAAGCAAATTTAATTCGACCATTAACCGCTTTAATCAAGAAAAACACGAAATGGAATCCGACTGGATTTTAGTGGTACAATTAACTGACGAAAAGCTGAAGTTAATTCACGAAATACTTTCAAAATCACCGATAACCGACTATGAGAATAGCGTTTATAAGAACTACGCCCTCCGCCATAATAGAAAATATCGAATAACAGTTCGAGGGATCCAGTGGGTAGTACCACATGGATTTAGAAATTAAGTAGTAAGAGAAGCTCACGATGATTCTCGACACTTTAGCGTTGAGAAAACTCTCACAAAGTTATGCGAAAAATTTTGGTTTCCACGGATGAGAAATTATGTAAAAAAATACATTGCTAGTTGTATACCTTGTCTATATAACAAAATTCCGTCAGGGCAAAGAGAAGGATACTTGCACCCAATTGCAAAGGAGCCTATTCCTTTCCATACGATACATCTGGATCATCTCGGACCCTTTCAGGAAACATCCCGTGGTAATAAGCATTTGATTGTGTCAATTTATGCTTTTACAAAATACATCCAATTAAAAGCAGTCAAATCTACTAAGACTAAACCGGTCATAAAATTTCTGGAGGACTCCTTTAAGATTTTTGGTGCACCGACAAGAATAATTGCAGACAGGGAAACAGCGTTTACATCAAAAGAATTCGAACGTTTCTGTGTGCCGCAACATATCCAGCTTGTGTTGAATGCAGTCGCAACACCGAGGGTCAACGGTCAAGTCGAAAGACTAAATCGGACTATATTGTCATCCCTTACGACTAGCAGTGATTCGGAAGATCACTGGGACTCTTGCATAGATAATATTCAATTTTCAATTAATAATACGGTTCATCAGATTACCAAAAAGACCCCAAATCAGTTATTGATGGGATACACTCCAAGAACACAGAATGAGTCCTTAACCTCTAGTGAGTTAAACCTACCAGCCCTAACCGAAGACATTGACCATCTAAGGAAAGAGGTGACCTCCATACTTACTAAGGATCGAAAAACCCCTACGGTGTATAAAAAGGACGATCTTGTGCTGATAATAAAGAATCGAGCTGCAGATGGACAAAGTAAAAAGTTGGCTCCCAAATATGTAGGACCGATGCTAGTAACCGAAATACTCTCGAATGATCCATATCGAGTAAAGGATATGCCAGGATCAGTTAGAAGCTTGACCACCAAATATGTTAACGTCGTAGCGGTGGACCGAATGAAGCCCTGGTTGCCAAGAGATACTACGTCTGATACTACAGATACCGATAGTGGCGAGGATGTCCCAGCATAATGTTGCGAGGACGCAACACTGTCAGGTTGGTCGAATGTAAAAGTTATATTTTTCTTAGACTAATTTAATTACATTTTTATGAGAAACGGCATATTTCATTTCTGTAAATAACCGTAAGAGCAGAGCTGATCTCTATGTTTATCTTAGACCGGCATTCAAATATAATTTATTGCTTGTGGTTGTGTCAACACAGGCGTGAGGTTAAAGACGCATCGAATAACATAGTCAGTCAGTAAGTGGCGATATTACTAAAAAGGCCAGTGTGCGAGTGTGTGTGTGTGAGAGAGAGAATTAAGACACCCCCGTGCACAGATGCCCAGCTTCAGGTCGTGGTTCCTTCGAGTGCGGCTACTCGCGGTTTGGGGGTGTCGCGGGCCACTCGATTGACATGATGCAGGTGTGTGTGGGTATATCTATATGGTTGCCCCCGAGCCGGTCATTGGGATGCTTCATCGATGGGCGTCCGGGGGAGCCTCTACTCATTTCAGGGTGACGTCTAGCTAGTCGTTGAAGAAAGAATATATGGTTTGTGAGTATATGTATGATAAAATTAACCCAATAAGCCAATGTCTTAGTTATGTTTGAATCTATTGAAATATATAGAGCGATGTGATATTAATAGAGGACATGAATAGCAGGGGGCAGGGAACCCCCGGTGAGTACTCTCTCGATTATTTATTTATGCACAGAACAGTAATTATTGTTTTTTTTTATTTAATGTCCTGCCACTGGCTTGCCAAGTTCTTGTTTTCACATAACTAGAAGAACTGCATTGTGATGACCCGCGTGTGGTACCTACAGAGGTATGTTTCCTTAAGAAATACTTATTAAGTAATTTTATATTTTTACAATATATATATATATATATATATATATATATATATATATATATATATATATATATATACATATATATATATATATATATATATATATATATATATATATATATATATATATATGTATGTAGAATAATATAGGTGTGTAATAATATAATTAAATACCTTAATATTAATATTCTTAAATGCTGTTATATGTGCTTAAATGGCGAATTATCTTGGAGTATTATTTGACATTCATTTTCATCTAGTATGCAAAAATCGTTAATCTTACCTTAAAAAATATTAGTTTTAATTAAAACCGAATATTAATAATTGCATTGACATCCATCTTCTCTTTGCAACCATATATGTATGGTTGCAAAGAGAAGAATGTTCTCTTTTAATATGTCACAGCTAACTATGACATATTCAAAAAATACAAATTAAGTTCAAACAAATTTTAATTTAAATTTGAGCGATAGTAATGAGACTGAAAGTGTGTTGAAGGGATATTAGGGTACTTAAAAAGATACCTTAGGTTAGCGCCCTGTATATGAAAGTTCCGAGATTAGATGACCATGATATCATGTTTCTTATGTGTGTTGCTGATTTAGCTATATGAATGTTTATATTATTGTATTTTGAACGGAACGATTGAGAAGGGCGAGGCACTTAACTTTATAACGCAGACAGTACAACTTGAAAGGCAATAAATAGTATTTTAAGTGTAACGTGGCCGAGTTTTATTTTTTTACATCCCCCTGAGAGCTTTCAGTTCAAATGTGGGGTGGTTCTACACGTGCTACGGCCCTTGTGTATTAAATAAACAATTAAACGTTTATCGCGATGCAGGGAACATCGAGACGTGAAGTGGAAATTGATTATAGTGAAGGTGAAGCTCTACACGAAAGTCACCGGAAAGACAGGCAAATGTTGAACGCCAATTATGCAACGGCGGTACGAAGATTACTTCGGAGAGAAAAGCTTCCACACGAAGACATGGCGACGTACTACTACAGCAAAATGAAGCACAAGTTTGTGAAATAATGGATAAAAAAGCAGCATCATGTATCATAGATGGGTTAAATGATCCTGGTATGCAGAACTCGGCTCGAACAGGGCATTACTTAACACCTGAAAGTTTATACGAGGAATATATTTCTACGTTAAAATGAAAGAAGACGCGGAAGTACCGATAGAATATACGATGCAAACCGAATGTCAAGGCCTCATTATCGAAATGAACGATTCGAGAAAAGTAAACATTATGAAGGACATTACGCAAGACGAAAGGAAAGTCTATCAACGTCGGGGTGGTATAATAAATGCTTTAACTGTTCTAAAAAAGGGCATACTTTGAGTAATTGCCCTTCACCATGTAGGGAGTGCAATATCTGTAACCGACTGGGCCATGATGTTGACAGTTGTCCACGACGAACAAAAGGAGGTCATAAAAATCTTAATACGGTCTTAACAGCAGCACATCAATAAGGGATAAGAATATCGCTCCTAAGATGTATTTTATTGACTGCTTATTGAACGGAAAATTCATAAACGATTATTAGACACAGGTAATGAAGTTGTTCTCTTACGACAGGATATTGCAGAACAACTCGGACTAGAACTTCGGCCGATTACGGTGTTACTTAGAGGATACGCAGGTGCAAGTGTATGTGCCATTGGTGTCTCTACTGTCACCATTGAAGTTCAAGAGGTCAAAGTGACCGTAATTGTAATGCCAAGTGAGGTACAACAAATTCCTATTATGGTAGGTCAACCTTATGTTAATCATCCTGACGTAGTTATGGTCGTAAGTGGATATCAATTACTCTTCTATAATAAATCAGACACTGATTTGCCAAAATTCGATGTTTTAAACGCTGATAGGAAGATACGTATTTGGGCTAAGGAGGCGACGGTCTTACCGCCAACATTTGTGGGATATGTGTATGTCACTACCCATGACGATTACAATGGAGATGTTTATGTAGAGACTACAACGCGTAGATACGAAAGTAGTTGTTATCATGTTGAACGATGTGTTCCATATCCACGTAATGTGGCCCTGTTTATTGCTAACACCGCGGACGTCGCGCTGAATTTTAAGGCAGGGCAATTTGTAGTTCGTGCTAATTAATGTGTTGCCGACGAACAAGCATATGACGATAATACCGAGGTAAGTGTTTTGTAATAATAAGGTGCAAGCCATATACAAACCATTATGTGAAACTGATTAATGGCAGGTTTTGGGAAACTTAATAAAAACACAAGCTTGATGTTTTAAACTCAACTTATTTATTCTTCTGTCTGTTCAATTCAAAAGCTCTCAGTATATTATTAATATTTGGGTTCAGTGTGTATATACATTAAAATCTAATATTCAGCAATAATTGCTTAGAGCATCGCCAACACTTGACGAGCCTGCTATTTATAAATGACTATAATAAATCTGTCTACTTAGACTAAACAAGAAGCGAATATAATTTTTGTACATTATACTTGATACATTTAAACTAACACACCCCCTCAAAAATTAATGAGCTTATACTTTTTCTTTTCTACTTTACTTTACTTTACTTTACGGGGAGGTCAACAATTTAATGGTCCAACATTTGTTGTCCAAAACAACTTAGCATTAAACATTATGGAATTGATTTTTCTTCCATTTGAAGTCCCATTTTCTCTCTCAGTTCCCTGAACTGATGTGGAGGTAGAGGTTTCGTCAGTAAGTCAGCCTCCTGATGACCTGTAGGCAAATATTTCAAACAGGCAGTGTTGTTCTCTATTTGTTAGCGTATAAAATGGTATTTAATGTCGGTGTGTTTAGAACGTTTATGATTTACTGGATTATTTGCCATTGCTATACAACTTTGGTTGTCTTCATACAATGTTATTGGTTCAGACATATCGACATTAATACTGTTTAATAAACATTTAATACATAAGGCTTCCTTTACAGCCTCAAATACAGCCATATATTCGACTTCTTTTGATGAGGCAGCAACTGAATTTTGTCGTCGTGTAATCCATGTCACTGTACAATTATTAAGTAATTTAAATAAGCAACCTGTTGTACTTCGACGATCTAATTCATTATTTGCCCAGTCCACATCAACATATCCTGTTAAAGTTTCAGCGTAGTTTTCATTACGTTTGTATGTTAATTTCATATCAATTGTACCTTTTACATAACGTAATACCCGTTTTAAACATATCCACAGTTTTTTATTGCATTTATTTTGATATCTACTTAATAGATTTACTGCGGTACACAAATCTGGACGTGTGCATGTCACTGTATACATTACACAGCCAATTAATTCTCGACAAGGTGCATCATAAATTCCTTCTGAATTTAATGCTGAATAGTTTAATTTTACAGGTAATGGTGTACTGACTGGTTTGCATTCACGCATTTTAAATTTTTGTAGTACAGATTTTAAGTAATTGCTTTGATCGAATGAAATTTCAGAATTTGACCTTTTTATTCTGATCCCTAAGAAATAATTTATTTCTTTTAAATCTCCCATTTCAAATTTATTCATTAAAGAACTTTTAAAATTAGCCATTGTATTTACATCTTTAGTGGCGATAACTAAATCGTCCACATATAGAGTTACATAGATGTTTTTATGAACATGGCCTTTATTTAAATAATATAAACAATTATCTGCCGATGAAGTAACAAAACCCTTTGGAATTAAGATATTATTGAAACATTCTTACCAGCACCGAGCTGACTGTTTTAAACCGTATATTGATTTATTTAATTTACAAACCATATTATTTGTTTGGATAGCGACACTGTCAGGCACTATCATAAAAATATTTTCCTTCAATGTCCCATTGAGGAATGCTGTTTTATCCATTTGTTTTACATCCATTTGATGTATTAACAGTTCATACTGATTTGCCAACGCAAGTATGCATCTAAATGTACCGATACGTGCAACGGGCACGAATGTTTCGTCATAATCTAAATCTTTCTTTTGACTAAAACCGCGCGCTACTAAACGCGCTTTATATTTGACTAAATTTCCGTTTTTGTCTCCTTTTATTGTAAACACCCATTTACTATCGACAATATTTATATTACTTGGCTTTTGTATTAACGTCCACGTTTTATTTCGCTCTAATGAATCTAATTCATCTTTTATGGCTTTTTCCCATTCTGTTCTGAACGAATTTTTAGCTACGTCTTGATAACATGTGGGAATATTATTTTCAAACGTTTGATTACCTATCAAATAATTATTTATGTCGAAATCATGATCTTTATACGATATTATTGGTTTACCTTTTAACCTTTGACTTCTTCTCACATCCTGCTCACTATTTAATCTCCTCAACTTATTTGTAGAGGTACCCGGACTTTCACTATCACTGTTCGAGCTCGTACTTGATGGTTCAGAGACGTCCTTTATTGAGGATGTTTAACCTTGAGTGCAATTTTCAAGGACACCTTTTCCTTTAAGGGTTTGTTTGCACTTTTCATCGTCCGGTTGGCTAGGTGTGATTTTACTTACAGATTGATTTTCAACAGCACCCCCTGCTGAAATATTATCGGCACCTGTTGGCACCTTATCTGTATTTATTTCTGTATTGCTTTCATTACCGTTTTTGATCATGTTATCAAGTTCTTGTCTTGATATTTTATATGTAATTTCGTCAAAAATTACATCACGTGCAACTATGGATTTCCACAACTTTGGATTAAAAATTTTATATCCATTTGGCACATAACCCACGAGAATCCCTTTAGATGATTTACTATCAAATTTACCTGTTCTCGTTTTATTATGCACATACGCTGTGCAACCAAATATTTTTAAATGACTTAATTTTGGTTTGTTATTATGCCATATCTCATATGGTGTCTTATTTACTTTTATCGCTTTTGTTGGTGACCTATTCACTAAATATGTCGCAGTTAAATCTGCCTCCCCCCAGAAGCGTTTATCTAAACCTGCACAGTGCACTATTGCACGTGCCTTTTCCGTTAAAGTTCGATTCATACGTTCCGCTAAACCACTTTGTTGCGGAATGTATGGCACCGTGAGATGATACATTATTCCGTGTTGTTTACAGAATTCCTTCATTTCGTTAGATAAATATTCTCTACCATTATCACAATACAAATGAACTAATTTTGAAATGAAAAGAGCTTCACCTTTTGCAACATAATCTTTAAAACAAGTAAACACTTCTGATTTATTAGTCATGAGATAAGTTACAGTATAATGAGTAAAGTCATCGATGAAGTTAACGAAATAATTCTTTTCATCTATCGTGGATGGTGTAATCGGCCCACATACATCTGAATGTATAACAAATAATGGTCTTTTTATGTAATTTTTATCTTTTATCTTTGCGAAAGAAAGGCGCGCTTGTTTTCGGTTTACACAAGCTTCACATAAGGATTCAATAGGATTTATATCCTTTAAACAGATATTATCAAAGGATAATTTATTTACTTTAATTTCAGTAAATTTTTGTTTACTTATGTGACCTAATCGCTCGTGCCACATCTTATTTTTATTAATGATATTAGCCTCAGCCACGTGGCCTGCAACCCGTGCTGTATTGTGCGCATTTTGTATTATTAATTGAATAATATATACATTATTTATGCGCTTACCTTTTATTACTGTCGTTTTCCCTTTTCTGATTTCCACATGGCCGGTTTCCATAAATACCACCGACATTCCAGCCTCCTGGATGCGTCTCACTGAAATGAGATTGGCTGGTGGTACACTTTCGCTGTAGAGGACATCCATCAATTCTCCATGGTAGCCGAGGAAAGTGTTTATTTTTATCTTGCCGATGTGTGTTGCCTCAATGACCGTTCCTTTCTTCGCTACAGTTATGCGAATTGGTTCCATCAGCTGTTCATATTTCGTATAAAGACTTAAATCTTGACAATATGCTCTGTTGCACCAGAATCCAGAATAAAATTCCACAATTTATCATCGTCCGTAAACAAATTACTCATCATAAAAGCAAACGATTCATCAATTATTGCTGTTGATGCACTGACTTCATGCTTATCCTTTTTCTTGTAATATTTTTCATGCTTTAAACTTTGCTTATAAAAATAGCAATCACGTTTAATATGGTTTTTCCGCCCACAATGATAACACATTTTCGCTTGCTTATTTTTAAATGCAAATTTATTTTTGTAAGTAAACTTCTCCTTTTTTTTTTATTTCCACTTGCACTTGTGGTACAGAAATGAAGAGCCTTCATACTTGTGTCAGTATTTTCCCGCATTAGATATTCTTCATGTTCTAACAACATTCCTTTAACAAAAGCTAACGTGAGTCTTTCGTCTGTCATTGTTTTGTGCAGCTTTTATTGGCGCATAACTTGGAGACAATGAGTTAAGCATATACCACACTTTAGTTGTCTCACTTACTTCCCCTCCGCAAGCAGTCATATCGCTCACCAGTTCGTCAATTTCCATCATGTGCTTCTTCAGCGATGTGCCCGGTTTTAGTTTGCAATTGAATAAACGATCCTGGAGAGATAATTGTGTTGACACTTTCTTACAGGCGTAAAGACCGTCAAAATTTTCAAGAATCGAGCTGTCGCACGACCTTCTGGTATTTGCGATATTATTGTGTCATTTAGGTATTCAATCAATGTACCTCTGGCAAAACGTTCCCATTTTGTCCATTCATCCGTGAGTGGTGTTGGTGGATCTTCAGTTAACATTTTACTGGCACCTTCTTGCTCAATAATTTCTTGCAGCCTGAATTTCCACATTAAATAATTTTCACCATTAAAAAGTTTTAAGTTTCATTTCAACACACTTGTACCACTGGCCATTGTTATTTTCACTAATTTCGAATTTGTTCAAATAACACACTTATTCGCGATCACATACAGTAACTGGGCCCATAACCTAACGGCAGGTTTTGGAAAACTTAATAAAAACACAAGTTTGATGTTTTAAACTCAACTTATTTATTCTTCTGTCTGTTCAATTCAAAAGCTCTCAGTATATTATTAATATTTGGGTACAGTGTGTATATACATTAAAATCTAATATTCACCAATAATTGCTTAGATCATCGCCAACACTTGACGAGCCTGCTATTTATAAATGACTATAATAAATCTGTCTACTTAGACTAAACAAGAAGCGAATATAATTTTTGTACATTATACTTGATACATTTAAACTAACACTGATTTAAATGTAAATGCACAGGTACCACGTGAAACAAAATTAAAATTAGAACTTCTCAGTAAATACAGAACAACTTTCTCTGAAAATTTTCAAGAGTTGGGAACTACCCACTTAACCGAAATGAAAATCGATTTATTTGATGATAGACCTTACCGGTTAGCACATAGTCAACGACAAAATGTGAAATCCATTACGCAAGAATTAAAAGATAACGGTATTATACTTTGCAAAATGCTAATTTAACTCTTCGTTTAAAGAAATGTTATTTTTTTTAAGTCAGAAATAGAATATTTGGGACATGCAATTTTCGGGGAGGGTATTAAACCTGGAAAAACTAAAATCTTGGCTGTACAAAAATTTCCACAATTTAAAAGTATACGAGAGGTAGGTACGTCAATTTCTCGATTTTATAAGTTATTTCCGTAAATTTATTAAAAATTTTACTGTTATTACGCGACCGCTCACTCTATTAACACACAAAGATGCATTATTTAAATGGACCTGGGAACAAACGGAGCCGTTTAATGAGTTTAAACAAACTTTAATTCAAAAACCTATTTTATTTAGCATTGTATAATCGATACGTAAAGACAAAATTACATTTGGGTTAGGCGGAATATTATTCCAGCGACAAAATAATAAACAATTTCAGCTCGATCCATATTTCAGTCGACAAAATTCTAAACAAGAACAACTTTATCATTCATATGAACTTAAAACGCTAGCTGTCATAAATTCATTACAACGTTTTCTAGTGTATTTATTAGGAATACCATTCAAGGTTTATTACAGATTGTAATACTCTTCGAGCGACTTACACAAAACGCAATTTATTACCTAGAATAGGACGGTGGCGGTTGATGTTACAAGAATATCAGTTTACTATCGAATATCGTGCAGATAGCAAAATAACGTACGTCGATGCATTAAGTCGGAATCCGGCGGAATAGGCCATCGATTACATTGAGATAGATATTTTGCAAATTGATATTTGTAAAGACTCTTGAGTACTAGTAGCCCAATTACAGGACGATATAATTAAGTAACTGTACAATGTCTACAACGAACACCTTCTGATAAGGAAGAAATAGAAATCCACGAACAATACGAGCTAAAAAAAATGCACGGCAAAGCGCACGGCAAACAAGGCAAAGTGGATGGTACCCAAATCTGCCCGACGGCAATTAGTAATGCTGTATCATGACGAAAAGGGTCATTTTGATGAAGGAAAAAGTCTCTGGGTTGACGCAGCATTATTGGTTTCTGCCTGTGAAACAATATATTACGAGGTACATCAAAACATGTCTACAATGTCTTGTGTGATAAACAATCATCTGGTAAACGGCCTGGATATTGCATCCCATTGACAAAGTGTCAGAGTCTATGCATACTATACTATGCATTTAGATCATTTGGGGCCATTTGTTAAAACTAAACGTAAATAATTCTTACGCATAGACATCAAATATATACAAACCTTTAACAGTGGGACATTTAACCCTCTCATAGTGGGACATTTAACCCTCTAACAATGGGACATTTAACCCTCTAAATATATACAAACCTATACAAACCCTTAACAATGGGACATTTAACCCTCTCAATATATATACAAACCTTTAAAAGTGGGACATTTTACCCTCTAACAGTGGGACATCTAACCCCATAACAGTGGGACATTAAACCCCGTAACAGTGGGACATTAAACCCCGTAACAGTGGGACAAAATACAATGCACTACTTTAAAAGAATATTATTACTACCTTACCTTGAGACAGTAACAAACTGAAATTTCATTACGTACAATAAATACCTGGATTATTTATTCCACGTGTACAGAAACGTTTCGTTACTGATAGAGGTACAGCATTTACTAGTAAAAGATTTACTAATTTTTGTCACAAATATAATATTCGTTTAGTACATAACGTAACAGCGACTCTTAGAGCGTATGGCCAGGTAGAACGATTTAATCCACGATTTATCATTTTGATAGCTTTTAGTGCCACCACGTAGATGATGGATAGGATAATTGTGTTGGATGAATATGTTGGGGTTTTAACAGTACGATTAACAAATCCATTGAACAAACGCCCTTTTACATAATGTTTGGTTATGTACCTAGAAGTAGAAATGACGCTTTTCTAATTTCTCAAATGTAAATTGACAGGAATGATAGCATCACATTACAGCAACAAAAAGCAGAAGTATCGATATGAAAGGAACATGAAATTCCTGATGATCAGAACGTTGAAGAAGACGTGCACCTCAGTTAACGTGACGGAAATGAGAAAAGTCCTCAAAACGTATATAAACTTGCAAGTAACGTCGTAAGTACTTTACCAAGTACGAATGACAACACTACCATTGACGAAGTACTTACAGAGGAAGAAAGTCTTTCTGCCAAAGAACGTGCTCAACGTGATGCAAATTAGGAAAGTCCTCAAAACGTATGCAAACTTGCAAATAACGTTTTAAGTACTTTATCAGGTAGGAATGACAACACTACCGTCGACGAGGTACTTACAGAGGAAGAAAGTCTTCCTGCCAAAGAACGTGCAATGAAGGACTGCAAATGGCAAAGTTCCCAACGAGCTGTACGAATGAAACAGTTACGTGCGACAGTCGAAACACGTATAAAACGTAAACAATACACAGAAAAATTAAGATATGATCGCAAACGTGTGAAATTAAAAACCTACTATGTAGAGGATTACGTAGTCGTTCGACGCGAACGACTACGAACCAAATACGATGGACCATTTGTGGTCACCAAGACATTACATCATGATCCAGTGGTGGTTATGGATATAAAAGGGAATTTCCAAGGAGGACGAGGTGTTTACACGAGTGTGTATGCATCAGAAAAGTTAAAACGCTTCATTACAAATCCTGCCAGCACTGATGATAGCCTGACGGAAGTGGAGTGAAACGTCTAGTGTCAGTGTAATAAGGCATTTCCAGTGTGTGTGCGTTGGTGAAACCGTAATGTCGATGCCTATTATGTACGGGCAATCATACTTGATTTGTTTGTTTTATTTTTATTCTTCTTCCTTATGTTTGTTAGTAAGCAATATGAATTGATTTATGTATCGGGATCCCGCTTATATAACTAAATAGTTAATGGACTTAAAATAATCAGGTTGGCCGAACTGTTAGCGCCCTGTATATGAAAGTTCCGAGATTAGATGACCATGATGTCATGTTTCTTATGTGTGTTGCTGATTTAGCTATATGAATGTTTATGTTATTGTATTTTGAACGGAACGATTGAAAAGGGCGAGGCACTTAACTTTGTAACGCAGACAGTACAACTTGAAAGGCAATAAATAGTATTTTAAGTGTAACGTGGCCGAGTTTTATTTTTCTACGTCCCCCTGAGAGCTTTCATTTAAACATATTAAAATAACTTTTCATAAACAACCAGTGGCGGCTGGTCAGAGGTGGCAGGGTGGGCACTGCCCACCCAGCTGTTTCCTAGAAGAAGAGGAACACAGTTCCAAAGTTCGTTATTTATCGTTTGTAGAAATTGCTGAAGATATAATAATGTAATTTATAATTAATTAAATACATTATATATTACATAACAACAATAATACAATGAAAATTTCTGATTATATATACTAATACTAACAGCGCAACCGCGGTGGAAAATTGCAGTGCAAGTAAATGCAGCAATTCACTCTTCTAACCGTGAATCCGTGGCCTAATAGCTCACCGGGCCGGGTGGACAGCCACGCCTTTTGCTTTTCTGGCTTTGTACATACGAGACAGCGTAAGCGCCTCACACAAATAAAAAATTATATTTATTGCTTTAATAAATAAATATAAGTAAATAAGTGTCTGCCAAGATTAGTTTTAAAATTAATATTGATATTATTGACATATATACTTTCAACATCCCTTGAAAGTTTAAATTATTTCACAATAATATAGAAACATGGGAATCTGGAATATAAAATTAAATAAACAGTAAACACATGAATAGAATTAATTAATTAAAAAATTACGAATGATTTGAAGATATAAAAACAAAATTATATGCGTGTAAACTACATGAAACAATTTGAATCACGGACACAGCTTACTTGAGTCTCGAGTAAGCTGTGACACGGGTGGGCTAGACCACCCTGCTGAAGAAGCCTTCGGCAAAGCGAGGAAGGAATCGAGAATCTCCGATGAGTCCGATTTCCGAGTTCAGTTTTCAGAGACGTAGAAGTCTGTACTCTGTAGGTTAGGATTTTCAAAATTTTAACGGTTCTTTAACAATAATTACAATAAATTAGTGCGGCAGTCTGTCTGTGGAAATTGGTACTTTACATTTGTGTTTGTTTAGTATTGCATTTATTTAGTATTTATATCATGGCGAACGTGAGAGAAATAGTAAATACTAATACTGATATTGTTAACTTTTTGTTAGAACGTGAATTTCTGTGTAGCATTTATAAGAGTCTGTACTAGTTTTATCCAATTTTAGTGTTATGCATTTTCAACTTGAAAGCTGAAAGAATTTTAAATCTTAACCTATACTTGTACAGTGACTAACATAGAGTGATGAGTCAAAGTTATTTTTTTTTTTTACTATATTTTACTTCATTATTTTGCACTATATAACCTACTAGTAAGTAGGTGTTGCCCACCCATGACAAATTACCACGAGCCGCCACTGTAAACAACTGAGTTATCGATATATAAAAGTGAGTTATCGTTTGGTATTAATATTAATTTTATATTTGTATTTTATATTTATTCATTATAAGTTTCATCTGGTATCGATAACTGGTAGTTATTGTCGTAAAATATTATTGCAATTGATATGTTATGATAATCTAAAATATAACTTACGTCCAGCTTCTCTGTCTATTCCTTCCTCATGTTTTGGCAAAACTATAGCTGTTAGTATCGCTGACATGAATAAAGCTGATCCCATAACAGCAAAAGGCGTAGTATATCCTCCGATTTGATAAAGCGCTCCTCCTACTGTTGGACCCACTATTAAACCCAAACCAAAGAATGTTTCAAGGGAAGCCTATAGGTAAAATAAAAAAAAGCGCTACAGTATGCGATTAATATTTTTTGTTATGTGTATATATATATATATATATATATATATATATATATATATATATATATATATATATATATATATATATATATATATATATATATATATATATACATCCTTCTATCATTGTTGCGTCATTTTAAATTGGGACCTTATTGCGTCACCTAGAATACGTAGAATTAGCGCTAATTTAGTTACGTATATTGTTTCACAAATATATTTGTAGATTAGCCTGCATTTTCAATCCGATTTGGACGTAATTTTAAATATACGAATTTTCATTCACCTTAGGTAGCTTATTACGTCCTTTCAAAAGACAGCCTTGTCAACTCCTACTTTGCGTATATTATACATTATTGCGTCAATGCAGTGTTGCCAAACGCGCAGACGCAATAAATGCGCAAATTCAAGTAGATATATACAGATTTAGCTTTTATTAGCAGACTTTCAAAAATTTGGAGGTTATCTTCATCCATTAAAACCGTGGATATGTCTTTTTATGTTTGTTCGCCTCTAATTAATAAACGGCTTCATCGATCCGCATAAGACTTGAAAAGCTTTCGAAAATAAAAGTACCTTTGGTAATTAAATTTAAATTGGCAAAAATCCCTTTAACCCAATGGGTTTAAAAAGCAGACTAACAATGTATAAAATGTCGTTCTAGGGATTTTTGGGGTCAATAATAATATATGATAGTAGTATTTGATCTTATACGCTATTAGTGCCGTATAATAATAATGTTACAGAGGAAGGATATTAGGAACAAAAGTAAATAATAGTACATTATTCAACGAGCATATAATGATGGCTATTATTCACGATGGTGATGGTATAGTTTAGCTTACAAATAAAATCTAACAAAATAATAAAGTTTGAAGGCACGTAGGTAAATGGTTTTAAAACAATCTTGGAGAATACCACGTTTTGCTCAGATAACGCTTTGAAAAACAAAAATTTTTAAGTTTATTAAATTTTCCGTGATATTAAAAGGAGCAAAAATTAAACGTTTTAAGACTTTTAGTATCAACCAAAATAAGTTAGTACAATAAAATCCTCGATTACACTGAGCCAAATAAAATGAAATTATTGTTAATATATAAAATATAACGTTAATAAGTGGTGGTACTTATAATAAAATTTATATTTGATCTTACCATTGGGGGGATAGCCACTAAAAATATTAATATAAAAATTGTAGGAAAAAAATTTAACCTACCTTTACGACTGACAAAAAATACAACAAATTCTGCTCCAAAATATGATAGATTAAATAATGACAGTCTAACCTAAACTAATCCCACACAAATTTGCTCAGATATACCTACACTGTATTTGCCATAGTATAATCTATAAAAAAACTAAATCAAAAGGTGCAATGCGATGTATAACAACAAAGTTACCTACTGCAAGGGATTTAATAATAAAACTATAAATATAGTTTTATATAAGTAATCGTAAGAATGAGGTGGACAAAAATTAAAAAACGGTTTCAGTAAATTCTACACATTTATTATATACAATACTCTCAAGTTTAATGGTTTGAGGGATTACTCGAACATGAAAATAATCAGTTTTGAAGTTTAAATAATTGCTAAGAAAAAAGCATATGTTATATGGAATGTACTTAGCAAATATAAGAAAATATAAAAAATAATGGTAAATTATAATTAAAAAAAGTTAACTTTATTCCAGCCGTTATCGGAATACTTTAAGGAGATTAAAAAATGTTGTTCTATACGAGTTTTGCTAAAATTTTATATGTACAGGGTGTTTCACTATATTTTGCACACCCACATAGAATCTTTACTTTTACAGGTAGTTTAAAAGTGTTCGAAAATTTTCGATAATTTTTATTCACTTATTTTTAAAATACATGTTACTTTTTCAAAATAAAGACAAAACAATGTAAATATACTGAATCATTCTGTTCTAAAGCACAAATTATAATCATTTTGTTTCTTTCTTTTTGGAAAAATTTTGTACAAATACTTTGATTTTACTCTGATTTTTAACCAGTCTTTGTTTTTTAATAGTTCAGTAAATTGAGCTTTTAGAAGTTCGCATTCATTTCTTTTGGGTGGCTTATTGTGTTCAATGTGATTTTCAAAGGAATTAATGGTAACTCTTTTCTGTTCATCTGTCCAGGCAAGATCAAGTTTTCGACATTTTTTTATTTTTATGTTTAACACGTTATTATCCTTACTGATCGAGGAAAATGTTTCAAGTTGACTGTTTGTTGGTTCCAGGTTATGCATTATTGGATATTCGTCTAGCTCATCAATGTCGCTCTCATCATTGTTATTATTTAAGATATTCTCTTCCATATTTATGTTAATCTTGTCTAAAGATTTACCTTTGTATTCATTTGCCCCTCCTTTTTCCATTATCATAAGTAACTTTGATATTTTTGCTGTCTGGTAGACGTCGTCCGGTAGTCTATATGAATTTCTGTGAACTCCCGATGTACATATGTCCCATGAACGTCGCCAATTGTTCGATTTCCCCATCCGATAAAGTAAATAATTGGGATAATGTGGCAAGATGTTTTCTTAGACGAGTCGAACTAATCGATGAAGGATTTTCTGCACCGCACAATTTGGCGTGCTTACCTAATATTTTGTAGCCTATTAAGTTTGAAGAGGTATTGACAATGACGAAGAGATATGGGTTGTTTTTGGGGACAAAATAATCTCTGACTTCAAGCAAGATTTTAATGTGCTCTTGTACATCAGCACTAAATAAAACTAAGACACCTCTGTCACGTTTTCCTCTAATGACTACTCTTTTTAGAGTATTTATAAGAATTTTTTCAGTTGGCGAAACGACTTTCGTAAACTCTTCATATTTTTGATCCGAGGAAGAATTCAGGTAGGTGTGCAAATACATTCTCTGTATCTCCTGAACGCTTTCTATTAAGCAAAATAACTCTACAGTAAACACTCGATTAGGGTGTTATAATAAGCATCGAATCTTAACTTTTTTTTGCTTTGTGAATCATCTTTAGTTGTTTCAATTGCTGTCGTAGTACCTAACTTCATTCTTATACGTCTGCAAATTTTTCAGAGCTTCTTCAGCAATTTGTACTAAGTGTTGTCTCGATAGTTTTAAATCGCTAGCCAAAGGAATTATCGTCACCTTATTCCACTTGTTGAGATTTAAGTTACTTGCTGCGTGAGATGAAACATCAAAACTCCAATTTGTTTTAAAAAGATGAATTAAAGTTTTGAGGTCGGCTACTACCGTAGCGCTAGCAACTGAACCATAAAGAGCTTGTTTTTTATAAGCAAAAGTGATTGCAATATCACAACACTGTTTAAGTGAAGTAGCAACATTCATTGCAAAAGTCGGCGAGAGATAAACATATTTTTCAGCATCATATTTAGCTACACATTTTGTAGCTTCGACAAACATATCAAAATATTTTGGTTGTAATGCGGAAAACATTGTAGTTATTGATATATCTAGTTTTATCATTTCAATAAGTATTTTTGAAAGCTCGCATCTTTCGCGAGGTAACGTGAATAAAATGTTTTTCCCTGTGTGCTTTCAGGTATCTAGTTCCGATTGCGCATATCAAAGGATCGTTTTTGGCTTCCATGGTTATTTTATCAGCTCTCATACGAGGAAAGACCTCCTCTTTTAAGCGACGATCTATTTTTAAGTTAGCAAGCATTTTTGACTGACCTGCAGCCTGAGCTGAACTTCCAGGAAGTCTACCTTTTAAACATGTTTTTCTATGCCTGTATAAAAGTTTAGATGAGAAAAATCCTAAGCAATTATCACAAGACAATAATGTTCTTTCTGGAACATATGTCTGCCTTACTGCTTTGAAACAGTTTCCCCGACTGGCCAAGAAATTTCCTTTTCTTCTCATATTGTCAAACAAATTTCTTCTTTCTTTGCTTTTAACTGGCTTTGATAACATTTTTGCTACATCTATTTCTGTGTAATGGTTTCTTAGAACATGACGACCAAAATTAAGGACCTGGACTTCGCAATAATAGCAATAATCTGGCTTTCCGAAGTTAGCGACATCCTTATTGGACAGTAAATCTAAATTGTGATCATTTGTCTGGGAATTAATTGATTCTGCAGTATTTAACATATCGTTTTTATTTTCCATGAAATTTTTATTGCACAATACGCTTAAATTTTGGTAATCTTTTTGAGAGTCAGTTGATCCAGCAGTACTTGTATCGCTTTTATTATCTTTGAGATCTCTATTGCATGAAAGTTGTTACCACCAAAAGAAAACATCAAAACTCGAGAAGTGGGTAAACTTAAAAAAATTCCACAAACTCCATAATATATAATACATGTTTTAACTTACCATCATTTAAATTCACTATTTGTAGTATTCTTTTGCCGCGCGACATTTTATGTCCACTACATTTTTGTACCGGTAGCAATAAACACTAAATGCAAATTCTAAAAAGGCATACAAAATAAAAATACGTTAGCTGGACTATAAATAGACTGCGATATAAATAGACTGCGACGTTGCCAGATTCATGACGCAACAATATGCGAGAAATGTAAATAATACACTCAAAGATGTATATTGATTTACCGCCCCCATCGGAATTTCAGTGAACTAAAATTGTATAATATTTGACAAATTGCTAATATTATTGCGTCCACTCCAAATTGAAAATCCATAAATATCCCTTCAATCTTACTGGATGGCGCCACGATTTTTTGAATTTGAAATAAAGGCGGGAATCTCCAGGAGCTGGCGTAAATACAAAATTAAAGAAATGGCGGGAAACGTGATTTACAGGGGTTTCCTTTATTGCGTCCGATATTCGGACGTAATAGAGAGATGGACGCAACAATCAATGGTCAGGTCTTTAATAAGGACGTAACAATGATAGCTGTTTGTATATAATATATATATATATATATATATATATATATATATATATATATATATATATATGTGTATATATATATATATATATATATATATATATATATATATATATATATATATATATATACCTAAATTATTTTCATTTCATTTATTAATTAGTAAGAAGAATTAGGCACGTTTTAAATTAATTTTCAGAGCGAAATGAGAGTTTTAAAATATTCAATACAAAATATCCAGATCACAATAATAGAATATTTGCGTAAAAATGCATCTAGGCTTTAAACTTTAGGCCCTTAATGGATGTTGAGGCAAATTATGTAGGTAGTTCGAGAAACGATTATCGATTATTACCCTTATACGTTAAGATTTTATATGGGAACCAAATTCATAGGACGGGACCAGATGTTTACAAAACTAGAAATAATGTCGACTTAGGCAAATCGCATACGCTGGTGCGCTGCGTGCTAGTTGTTTTCGTCATATCGGGGTTTTCGGGAATCTGCGTTCTCGCTCATATGGAGCCGGGATTTTGCTTAAATACGGGCTTCGGGATAATAGGAGTGGTTAATCAACCCAAGAAGAGGCTGCTGGAAATAATTCGGGAAAAGGACGTTGGAAGTAATCCGGGAAGAAGACGCCGAAGAAGACCAGAAAACTGGAAGCCGGGGAGATCCGAAGACTTTCAACGCAAGAAGAGGTCGCTAGGAGTAATCCGGAAAGAGGACGCCGAAGAAGACCAGAAGAACCAAAGACTGGAAGCAGGAGGATCCGAAGAGTCGAGTAACCGAGATTCCGGATCTAGGAAGACATGAAAGTCCAGAAGACCGGCAGAATAGTAGACCGAAGTTCACAGTTCATGTTTACTACCTCACCGCCTTGGGAGGATCCAGTCGCTCGAATCACGCTGAACACTAGGAAATTAAAAGGTCGGATTTTCATAGGCTCCAGACGACAATCCAGTCGTCCACCTAGTCGTCCGGGGTCCTCCATCATGGACATTACCGATAGGCGGGTTGGGCAACCTAGGGAAGAGGTCCGCGAGACCTTAACGACCGGCTCTTTACTAGGTGAAAGTCAATATTCGCCCGGATGACGGGCGGCCTAAACTCCGGACTGACCATTTGTATAGGGAAGGGGGGATGACTTTCATTAATGACCCTATCTCGGCGCCGTTATTTCACTGTGGGTATTGCAAGTATTGGATTATAATTCAATACTTTTTAGATCATTTTTCTGTCCTAATAATATTTCACTATTCTAATTTCCAAAACGGTGAAGAGAGGCTAGCAACCCTCTGTTCTGCATTTTTTACATTTTGTGGACCAGATGTGAATGTTCCCGAACGGAGGCATCGACAAACCTAGGGTCGACCTCAACTCATAAAAATATACTAGCAGTTACTACAGGTGCACTTTGTTCGGTGGTTTTATACCATCGGGGACGTTCATGTGTGGTGTAAAATGATAATGATTTAGTATTTACTACTTTGCGGTGCATACTTTGGCTATCACAGCAAGGTAAAATTCGCTTCGGGCTAATTATCTCTACCTGGAAATCTCAGAGCGAGTGAGTACGTGACACAAGCCATTGCTAGATACAGTGTCTCACGTCTAATACCTTAACTGAGGTAAATAGTATACAACCTACCGCAACAAGCCATTTTCTGACTGCAAGTTCATTGCTGGACCTAGGTTTCAAGGTCTCTCCAGTGGAGATGCTCACATCAAGATTTGGCGAGACAAGTCCCTCTCAGCCTATTGCAGAGTTCTGCGTATGCTAGCCATTATTTAAAATTAACGGAAATTTCTATTACGGATAACAGAGTTCTGTTGCTTGTCAAGAACATTATTTCCACATATCTAAGTTTGGGTAATAAATGTAAATTAATTTGGACCATGATTTCCCTTTTTATTGCCTCCTATCACTGTTAAGCCACAGAAAATAAATCTTAAATTCATTCAATAAGTTTGAAATTCAGATGAATAAAATCCTAAATTAAATTAACCATAGCAAATCATAAATGAGAACTTAAAACAAGTAATACCAAACTTTATAAAAAAGAATATCATGTGCAACACAGTACACGTAATAGAAGTGAATACTTCTTTAGAATAGAGAATGAGAGAGATTAAGAGTGAGATTGAAAGAGAGAGAGAGAAAGAGAAAGGGAGAGGGATAATTTCAAAAGAAATATAACAATATAAAATTTGTGTAAAAAATATTCGGTTTATTCATTATCTACACTATCATCGGCTGGTGATTCCATTGGTAATACTGATATGATTGGTTTGTGATAACTAAAATATGAAATATATGTTCGTGATTCGATATTTTCTAGATAACGTGTAAAAATTGCATCTATTGTTGTTCCGGATTTTGTTGTTGATTCTTTGGGATTGTTATTTATAAGCAGACCAAATATTTCTCGAAGAAAGTTAATCAACGTCAAAGAATCATTGGCTACGAAATTTACATTAAAATCTCCCCCGAGAATCAAAGGGATTTTGTCTTCGCCTCTTCCAAGTGCATTTGCACCTGGGTGGCTGTAAACCAGTAGGGAGCGGTGAATGAAATATATTATATCTTCTAGATTTTGGTTCGGTGAGATATAGATGGCTGCGATGAAGATATTTTTTCCATTCAGCGTTTGACATTCTGCAATGCAAACATCGCCAACTGGTGCCACTGTTGATGAAAATAACTGAGAACAATATTTACGGTATCATGTTGATTGTGATAGATTGCCACTGCTGCCGCTCTAACATTCGGTCGCTTATATTTGATGACGCAATTAAAACTTGGTATGCTAACATCGTCGTCATTATTTAACCAAGTTTCGGACAAAAGTACTATATTCGATTTGCGGATGACAGCTTCTGTTAAATCTGCGGAATGTGCTCGTAGGCTCTGATAATTAAGAGTATATACAGATAGTCCTCTTCTCCAAGTCATAAAATCGATTATTTGTTCATCCACAGTTTCCAGTCTATTTAATGAAAGTCTCCGGAATGATAAGTATTTGGTACACACGCATGCTGCTTCAGCTGTTAATATATAGCGTCTGGACGCGTACATCTATAACGCGCGCATGCGCGACAATCTATGTATCCTATTCTATCGCTTTGTACTGAATTTATATCGCTCTCTCTTGCTCCACTCCCGTGTGGCGTCAGAGTTATCGCGCGCATGCACGTCATACTATATTTTCTTCTATTGCCTAGTATTCAATGAATACGTGGTTCTCTCTCTTGCTCGTATGATGCTTCCTAAACTATTCCCCCTTCAAGCAACTTAGACCTTGGACTTAGCGTATGAGTGGGCGTTAAAGACTAAGGACCCCACAAAAGGGAGACGCGGATAGCCTAAACTGATATATATATATATATGATGTATAGCTCTCTTTCTCTTTCTCTCTATGTTATATATCTGTGTACTCTATCTTGTAACGAAGCCTGTGTTTTAGGTATACTAAATGTATAGCTATCTTTCTTCTTCTCTCTACGTTATATCTTTTTTCTCTCTCGTGTAACGAAATCTCGAAACGTTACATTTTTTCCCATTCACTCTTCATTCTCGTCAAATATCAGAACGCCGCCAAAGAAGCATTCACTTCAAAAATCTAGGGAATAAGAATTAAAATACGTATCAAGGTTCCTACCACTAGACAAAATCAAACGATCAGGCCAAATCTTCGAATTTGTACGTCTGTTCTCTTGGGGAGGATCAATCAGGGATAGCAGGGGTTCGTTGGTATCATATTCTGCAGGTGTGATATCAATATAACCCCTGAAGGTGGAACGTTCTCGTAAGAGGCCGTTTCTAGTTCGTGTTTCATAAAATAAAATAAGAGAGTGTAAGAATGTATATACAGGGTGATTCAGTTAACCCGTTAATTATAAAATTTGGAATCGGAGGTTAGCGAGGACGATCTATTCAACTAAAGTATTTTTGCTTTTCTGACACTTCCGGTTATACCGGAAGTAGCTATCAACTTTCTTATTTTAAATAGAACACCCAGTATATTATTACATTTTTGTATTACACTGCTGATTTTAAGTAAACTTTCTTAATAATTCCCCATACCTATCTTCAGCAGTTTTTGAGATATTTAAATTTTTTTTGAAAAAATTAGGTTTTGTAGTATCCCATTGGAATGCTCGTCACTTATTCAAAACAAAAGTTATAGTAGCAAATTTTGGGCTGTAATTGGGCGTACTATTAAGCTTTCAGGTGATATGTAGTTTGATTTTTTATTATTTACAGGGTGTCCAAAAAATTGAGTTCATTCTGACAAAATTCAACTGCTCAGAAGTCAATTTTCTTAAATGGAACACCCTGTATTTTATTGCTTTCTGTGATGGAGAATTAAGTGATATTTCAATCTGTATTAGGATTTCTTATACCTATCTGCTACCGTTTTCTTGCTACCGAGGTATTTTTTATTCGATACCATAGTTTTCCATTTTATTAAATTACTTCTGACCAGCGGGCCATGAAAATAATACGCATTGTCTTAATTGTCAATGTAAACATCAGAGTAGATGTCAAAGTGAGAAATCTTACATAGTATTATAAATTATAACGTGTATTATGGAAATCCAACAGGAATATTCAAATGAAGACATATTAAATTTATTTTTCATTCATGGAGAATGTAAAAAAATTATTGAAACGACTTGTCGTTCGTTTAACGAGAGATATCCACATTTACGGCCTTTAAACAAAACTGCCTTCAAGAGAATAGAAGCAAATTTTAAACGATTTGGAACTGAAATTACTAGAACACGCCCCAAAGATGTTACTGGTGATGAAGGCAACCAAGTAAATGTCTTGGCATATTTCAATGCACATCCACATACGTCAATTAGAGCTGCGTCAAGATTTGGGACTATCTTACTCGTCAATACAGAGAATTCTGGAAAAACATAAAATGCATGCTTTTTCCATTTTAAAACTGCAAGCTCTCCACCAAGGTGGCGAGGTACGACGTGTGGCATTCTGCGAAAGCATTTTATTAAAAACGCAAGAAGACCCACATTTTTTTAACAAAATTATTTAATTTTGAAGGGATAATAAATAGGAGGAATTGGCATGTTTGGGCAGAACAAAATCCACGAATGGTGCGTGAAGGTAACTTTCAAAATACATTTAGTTTTAAGATTTTTTGTTTGATGATGGATAATCGCGTGTGTTTTGAAGTGTATGATGAAAATTTAAATTCTCGTAAATACCTAGAAATTCTTAGAACGGTGGTTTAAAATTTTTTGGAAAATTTGCCACTAAGTATTCTAAATACATGTTGGTACCAAATGGATGGCGCTCCAGCCCACTCAACCCATGAAGTTTACCATGAGTTAACAAATATGTTTGAAGATCGCTGGTTTGGGCGTAATGGTCCGGCTCTATGGCCTCCCAGATAACCCGATCTAACACCCCTTGATTTTTTTATGGGGCCATATCAAGAGTAAAGTCTACTCAACGCCTGTCAATACCAGAGATGACTTATTACATCGAGTTAGAACTGCCTTCACCGAACTAGATGAATGAATGGTATTGAAATCTACGACCGTTGAGATTAATAAACGAGTTTTATTGTGCTTAGAACACAACGGACGGCACATAGAACAGTTGGTACACCAATAAGACCCAATTGTTAACATTTAGTTATTATTGTTATTATGTTTTATTGTTTAGGCTAATGTAAGTTCCAAATCGTTTGAAATATGCTTTTTATTCATGATGATTTTTTTTTGTTCAATAATTTTGCACCATTGTTTATGATAAAAAATTAATATAAATGTTACGTTGTTTTAATTTTCATGGCCCGCTGGTCAGAAGTAAATTAATAAAATGGAAAACTATGGTATCGAATAAAGAATACCTCGATAGCAAGAAAACGGTAGCAGATAGGTATAGGAAATCCTAATACAGATTGAAATAATTATTTCTCTTAATTCTCCATCACAGAAAACAATAAACTACAGGGTGATTCATTTAAGAAAATTGACTTTTGAGCAGTTAAAGTTTGTCAGAATGAACTCAATTTTTTGGACACCCTCTAAATAATAAAATATCAAACTACATATCACCTGAAAGCTTAATAGTCCGCCTAATTACAGCCTAAAATTTGCTACTCTAACTTTTGTTTTGAATAAGTGACGAGCATTCCAATGAGATACTACAAAACCTAATTTTTTCAAAAAAATTAAAATATCTCAAAAACTACTGAAGATTTTAACATTCTTCAAACTTTTGTGATCGGCCATTAAATCGGTTGATTTCATTCCAGATGGTCCAGGTAAAGGTTTGTCAGAAGTAAATTGAACACATGTTACTTATTGTTGTCGACAGTCTACTTGTTTATGCCCATAACGATAGTACTTCCGACACTTTCCTTGAAATTCAGGTATTTTATCGCGCACGTATTGGGATGACGAATATCGCCGCCGTTTTCGCAATTTGTCACGAATTTCACGACTGTTTTAGTAAGCTCGTCACATCTGTCGGATCTTGCATGCAAATTCTGTTTTTTTTTTACCTGTACGTTTTACACTTCATCTTCAAGAAGACTCACTGTTATTTCCCAAGGAAAATTGGCATAAAACCGTTTGATGGCAACAAGTTTAACATTGCCATATTCGACCAAAGAATCAAAATTGGTACTTTTAATGGCAAGGCATGCACGAATTCTGTTAGCAAGAGTACCTTCTGCGGGGAAAGCGACTTCAAAATCCACTGTTGAATAGGTGTTACATCATCCATCCATTCTGTCATCGAAAAGATGTGTCATCGGGGTCAAATGACGAGAGACGAATATGCGCCAACGCGGATCTGACGTCAAACGCAGTCGTAGATGGAGTACTCAGGACGGAGAGGCCGGAAGTATGCTGGGCGGCCATTGTGGCTAATAGTTCCATCAGTTGTTGTTGAAGTTGTGCATTACTTTCTTGTTGAAGCTTCCACATGTTAAACATCTGATGACTCACTGTACTGTCTCGTTCAATTGTCTCTGGTTCACTGTCAACTCTGTCACTCAAGTTACGCACATGTTCTTCGGCGTCCGCCATTTTTTTTAAATCCACACTTTTCACGTAAGTCCTCTCCCTGGCCTAAAGCAAAGGAGGCATCCCACTTCTGGTGTTAGTTAGCTTTTGTTCGAAAAGTTTATCAAATAATATTCCGAAATTCACAAAATAACATTTATTGACAATTATCGATACATAATACAGTCTAATATTAGGTCCTGACTAAACATCGAGTAAATAGTCGTCTAAGTTTGAGAGTATTTGTTTACAATATATATATATATATATATATATATATATATATATATATATATATATATATATATATATATATATATATAAATACATACATACATACATACATACATACATACAGGGTGTCTCACCATGAACTGCATCGATCAATATAGGGAAAAGTACGCACCAGAAAATTTTGAAAATTTGAGAAAATACTAACGGCAGTGTGACCAACTTAACTAAAGTAATTGCAAGTAACTGGCACTTCCGGTTATACCGGAAGTCGATACCAACTTGTTTATTTTAAATATAACATCCCATATATTTTAAGATTTTCAAAAAGAGCATATAATTCTGAGTGAAAAACATATAGAATATCCTATGCCTAAACCCAGCCGTTTTAGAAATATTTGAAATTAGAAAAGAACTTTGATAGGTGTAATGGTTTATAGTAACCTTTATAACTTTCTTCGTGTAAAATATACTAGTTTGATTTTTGGCGCGTAGAAACAACACAAGGAGAGCTGATGGTATTATGACATCGTCTATATAAACAATAGTAATTGTATTGCGGAGTTTCCCTAACGCTTTATCAATGGCTCTTTGATACACAGATGGTGCATTTTTGAGGCCAAAAGGCATAGTCAAATATTCATATTATCCATCTGGCGTAACAAACGCAGTTTTTTCGATACAATCAGGGGTTATGGGCATCTGGTGAAACCCCGAAGCCATATTTAGGGTCGTGAAGAACTGGGCTCCATTCAGTCGATTTATTTGGTCACTAATTAGAGGTAATGGATACCTCTCTGATACCGTATTATCATTAATTTCACGGAAATCTACACATAACCTATCTAACCCATTTTTCTTTTTTACTAGAGTAACCGGACTAGCGAACGGTGAAAAGCTAGGTCGACATTAAGTAACTCTTTAATCTGACCTCGAACGATTTAGCGTTCGGCGGGCGCTAGGTGATAAAATCTACGCTGAACGACTTTGTTAGCATCTTTTAATCGTATTTCTAACGAACCTGTTGAAACTCGTCCGGTAAGAACACCGTTAACAAAGTTATTTTTATTCTTGGATAACAAACTATAGAGATTTTGTTTCTCCTTACCTGCCATATCAGTAGCAATTAATGAAAAATCTACTGGTGTTGATTTACCACAAACAAAGACATTCATTACCGGCTCAAGTGTTAAACCAGAAGGACCTAAATGTACGGCAATATTTTGTCGCAATAGATCTTTTCCAGTAATGACTGGCCTTGCTATAATGTCATCTGGAACTATGTGAAACAATATTTTAACCTTTAAGTTTTGAATTTCTACTATCGATAAAATTTGCTTTGAACAAGTGAATGAGCCACCAGCAATGCCATTTAAGGGCACTAATCTATTAAGTCTTTTGCCATTAAAATGGTTTGAAATAGTTCCACGATCCAATGAGCAGTCAGAGCCTGTATTAAACAAAAATAGAAAGGTCTCACCAAATTTTAACTGAAGTATCCCCTGCGGCAAAGGTGTGGCTTCGCAAAAGTTCACTTGCTTTACTCGACTCGGCTTCGAAGCTCTCTCGTATTCCTTATTGGGGCACTGGGATGAAATGTGACCAGATTTGCAACAAGTGTAACAGGTGACTTCCTTCTCATCTTTGTCTTGACGGAATCGACTTGGGCTAGGTTTACCACACTTCAGGTACCGGCAGGTGTGTGATTTATGTCCCTGTCGATTGCAATTATGACATCGTCCAGAAAAAGACGTTGAAGTTCTTCTTGAGGGGTGAGTTGTTAAAGTTGGACGCTTCGGACTGATATGATGACCAGTAGGATATAGCGCCGGCCGTTTTATGAATTTTCCCTCTATCATCGAACAAAAAGTACGAATATCCTTAGGTAGGTCAGTCTGGAATGTCCATCAGGCATATACAAACCGGTTTGAAGCTTGGACACAACCGATTAAGACAGCAAGGGCTTCATCATTTTCTCTTTCTCGAATTAGTGTTAATGCTGTCTGGATGCTATGCAAAAGATCCTCCATAGTAGCTTCTTCAGGCGCAATGTCAGTTCGACCGAATACAGCCTCGGCTAATTATTCAAGGAGGCTTATGCGTCTTTGGAATACGGCTAAGAATTCAGCACGGAGCGCTATCGAGGACTTTTTCGTTCGTTTTGTAGATAACATCCAATTAGCAGCTTCTCCTTCTAAAGCGCCGGCAATGGTCAAAACGATTTCCATATCGCTGGGATGACAAGTTTCCACCCATGCGTCAATAAATTCAACCAGGCTTCAGCATTGAAATTTTTCTGAGAAGGATCTAACTTCGGCAATTTAACTTGTCCGACGTTAATCGAGGTAGTATGGTTCGTCCCTGAAGGTCCAGGTTCTCTTATTTCTTGTCGCAATTGTTGAATCTCACTCAAAAGACCAGTGGCTTCTGTTTAATTTTGTTCCACTTCTATTTCCGGATGCTCTTCGGCTTGTGAAGATTATTCCACGGTATCTGATCCCACTTCTGATGTCGGATACGTTGCGTGACGTGAAGGACGCTTTCGGGCACAACTTCTCAAAAACATAGTGTCAAACACAATTCACAATTATTTATTAGTAGAAACTCGCATAAATAATGAACAGTTAAAATAATTAATAATCCAATCAAATGTTTAGTCACAAAATATTCAAAAGGGAGAGTTTTTACGAGCTAGTAGTCCGCCGCCACTGGTCCCGGCTCTACGTTCCCACACTCGTCAAATCTCGATTCTTAATAATCCACGGGACCTTCCTTGACATTGTTCTGCTCGCCAGAGGAAAATTTCCCCGGGTGCTCATCGACGGTTTTCTGTATATTTATTCTACTTATTTATTAAACTTTAGTATTTAATGGTGCCTCGTGTATTGGCGAAGACTAAACAATCCGGGGCCCAGGTCGGGTAGGCTCCATTGTCCCCGACATATATATGTCGGAGACAACCCTCTGTATAGGCCCATGCCACCCCGGTTATCGAGATAGGAATGCATGGAATGCAGACATAAACACGGTTACGAGAAGACGTAAACATTACCATAAATGGTCATGTCGAATGTGTGACGGAGCTGGCGGTGGGAACCTATTTCTCCCGCGGGCAGAACAAAACCAAGTTGAGGGTCCCGTGTAGGAATTCAGTTAGAAAAGACTCGAGATAGCGAGACGAGGATATCACGGGAGTATTGGTGGCGGACTGCTTAGCTCCTTTCGTGCAATTTAATTATCGTTTTAATGATCTGACATTTTAGTTTTAATATTTACTGACTATTGATTTCGTTTGTTTTGTTTAGTGACTTTTTATATTTTTTCATCGTTATTGTTTAGTTAATTATTAAGTGTAATAAAGTGTGTGAAAATGCGACCAAAGTCCAGTAAATCTGCCCCAAAGCAAATTCTTTCCTACCCGCCTCCGACATCAGAAGTGGGATCAGAATTATTACCACAATCGTCAAATAATGAAGAAGCTTCGGAAAATGGCTGCGAAAATGTAATTCGAGAAATCCAACGATTGAAGCAAGAAATAAGAGATCAACCAGAACCTTCAGCGCGCCAACTGCCTCTACCAACATGGGACAAATAAAACTACCAAAGTTCAATCCCGCAGACAAAAATATGAACGCAGAATCCTGGTGTGAATTTGTTGATGCCTGGGTGGAATCTTTTCAACCCAACCATATAGAAATTGCATTGACAATTTCCGGTGCTCTAGAAGGTGAAGCCGTAAATTGGTTAATATCAGCCAAACCAATGAAGAAAACCTGGGAATTACTTCGTGTCGAATTCTTGGCTGCATTTCAACGAAGAGTAAGCCCAATTGAACAGTTAGCTGAAGCTGTACTAGGACGAACCGATATAGCACCTGAAGATGCCACAATGGAAGACCTGTTACACAGCATGCAAACTGCTTTGACTCTTATTCGAGAACGAGAAAGCGACGAGGCCCTAGCTGTCCTAATAGGCTACTTCCAAGCTTCCAACCGATTTTCCTATGCCAGACGAAGATTTCAAACCGACTTGCCTAAGGATATTCGCACCTTTTGCACCATGATAGAGGGGAAATTCATCAAACGTCCGGCGCTATATCCTACTGGTCAACATACTAGTTCGAAGCGCCCAAATCAGTCATCCTCACATTCTGGAAGAAATGTAGCGTCCTTTTCTGGCCGATGTCACAGCTGTTACCGGCAATTCAAACACGTAACTTCAACAAGTAGTGTGAATCGACACCACCAGGACAGGGAATCAAAATCCGTTAGCTGTTTCACTTGTGGGGAAGCTGGTCATATCTCACCAAATTGTCCCAAGAAGGATCGCTCTCGGAGACCAAGCGGAGAACGCCGAATAAGTGAGAGAGGGGTGAATATTTGCGAAGTTGCCGCCTTGCCTGAGGGAAAGCTACTTTTAAAAACTGGTGAGACGTTCCAATTTTTATTCGATACAGGCTCTGACTGTTCTCTGGTCCGTAAAAGTATTGCATGCCACTTCGATGGTAAAAGATTCAATAATTTAGTTTCCTTAAAGGGGATTGCTAGTGGCTCTTCCTTGTGTTCAACACAAATTTTAACGCTGGTAGAAATTCAGAATTTACATGTTGAAATTTTGTTTCATGTAGTCTCAGATGAAGTTATTTCAAAGAGCATTATAATTGGCAAAGATTTAATAGCACAAAATGTTGACGTGCACTTTGGTCCATCTGGTTTAATTTTAAAACGTGCAATCAATGTATTACTTTGTGACCAGACACCGGTAAATTTTTCAAGGGTTAATACTGATGTGTCAGATAATAGAAAAACAAAATCTTTTCACTTTGTTACTAAAATACAGTAAATATTTTGTCAATGGCGTCCCTTCAGGACGAGTCACCACAGGAGCTTTAAAAATACGTTTAAAGGATTCTAATAAATTTGTTCAACGTAGGCCTTATCGTTTAGCACCTGTTGAACGCGAAATAGTTAGAGAGCAAATTAAAGATTTAATAGAAGCTAATATAATTAGGCCAAGCTGTTCTCCATTTGCCAGTCCAATTATCCTTGTGAAGAAGAAAGACGGTTCAGACAGGCTCTGCGTAGATTTTCGGGAACTTAGTGACAATACTGTACCAGACAATTATCCATTACCCTTAATCAATGACCAAATTAATCGGTTATGCGGGGCGCAGTACTTCATGTCATTAGACATGGCTGCTGGTTTTCACCCGTTTCAATACCCGTTGATCGTGAATCCATTGAGAAAACAGCATTTGTAACTCCCGATGGGCAATACGAATACCTCACCATGCCTTTTGGTCTCAAAAATGCACCCTCTGTATATCAGAGAGCAATTGACAAAGCTTTAGGTGAACTTCGTAACACTTTCGTGATTGTTTATATTGATGATATTTTAATTCCATCAAGTTCGATTTCCGAAGGTCTTGAGCGTTTAGAAATTGTCATACAAACACTTACTAAAGCAGGATTTTCATTTAATATTAAAAAATGTAGTTTTCAACTCGAAATAGAATATCTTGGCTATGTAATACGAGCCGGCGAAATGAGACCAAACCCGCGTAAAGTTTCAGCGTTAATAAATGCTCCAGTACCCAAAACTGTTAAACAAGTGCGACAATTTCTGGGTTTAGCTTCTTATTTCCGGCAGTTTATTTCAAAATTTTCCAAAATAGTCACCCCACTGTATCAATTAACTACTTCGCCAACAAAATCCATAAAGTGGCTGCCACGACATGAAGAAGCGAGACAGCAACTTTTAAGAGCACTAACGTCGGAACCGGTCCTAATCATTTTTGATCCTAATTTGTCAATCGAATTACACACCGATGCTAGTTCAGACGCTTACGGAGCAATATTATTCCAAAAGAAGGACTCTAAACTTCACGTTGTTCCTTATTTTAGCAAACGAACCACTAAAGCTGAATCTCGTTATCATTCTTATGAACTCGAAACACTGGCAGTGGTACAATCAATACGATTTTTTCGCCATTTTTTATATGCCAAATACTTTACAGTAGTAACAGATTGCAATTCCCTAAAAGCTTCTCGGACAAAAAAAGATTTAACACCACAAGTTCATCGCTGCTGGGCATTTTTACAATCGTTTGACTTTGACATAATTTACCGAGAAGGCAAACGCATGAAATCCGCCGATTATTTGTCAAGAAACCCTACACCGCCACTTGAAAAGGGGAATGTAAACACAGACGCACTAGGTTCCGTGCAGGTAGTTGACCTATATACAGATTGGCTCTCGGTCGAACAAGAACGGGACAACGGCCTTTTAAGCATCATCACAAAAATTTGGTCAAATGAACTTGATCCAGACCTAGCAAAAACCTATGATGTTCGTAATAATTTATTGTACCGTAAAATCGAGCGCCATCATAAAAGTTTATATTTACCAGTGGTACCTAAGTCAATGGTGTGGTCGGTAATAAATCACGTACACACTGACTTAAAACATTTGGGTTGGGATAAAACTCTTGATAAAGTTTATGAGTTATATTGGTTCCCGAAAATGGCACGCACGGTTAGAAAATTTGTTGAAAATTGTATAATCTGTAAATCTTCTAAAAATGCAAGTGGTGCAAAGCAAGTTCAAATGCATGCAATACCTAAAATACCCAGGCCCTGGCATACAATACATTTAGATATTTCGGGCAAGCTCAGTGGCAAAAGTGATACCAAAGAATACGTGTTCGTCATAATCGATGATTTTTCAAAATTTGTGTTGTTGAGAACAGTAAAATCACTTACGCCAGGGACGGCTCTTGATTGTTTAAAAGAATCCACTTATCTGTTTGGAGCGCCTGCTCGAATTATTTGTGATCAGGGTAAATGTTTCACTAGCAGTGAATTTCGTGGGTTTTGTAAGTCCCATAATATTGATTTACACGTTATTGCACATAGTACAAGTCGTGCGAATGGGCAAGTAGAACGTGTTATGCAAACACTTAAGAACACTTTAACATCGATAGAGTCAGAAAGTAATGATCGATGGCAAGATTCTCTAGGAGAGGTACAATTAGCTTTAAACAGTACTAGACATAGGGTAACCGGTTTTAGTCCTGCCGAATTACTATTTAGAACCGAAATTCGCTCGTTTAATTTGCAGAAGATCATACATTGTGAGTTATTAAATTATGATAATGCAATCTCATTGAAAGATGCCCGTGATCAAGCAGTTAAAAATATTAAGGTGTTAGCGCATAAAGATACTTCCCGCTTTAACCTTGGAAAAGCTACTATTCAGCCTTTTAAGGAAGGTGATTTTGTATTTAGTAAAAGTAACGAAAGAATGCTAACAAAACTAGAAAGAAAGTATAGAGGTCCATTTAAAATAATAGACTCCTAGAAAATGACAGATATGAAGGGGAGAGAGTTTCTCACAAAGGCAAAGCCCAACTGTTTAAGTTTGCCCATGATCAGCTGCAAAAAGTACCGGAAGGACAAGGTGAAGTTGTCCTTGATCCCGAAGTTGAGAGCCAGACTGAGCCTGTTGTGTTCGCTGATGATTAGGGTAATTGATTTGTCCATTTTTATTGTGCATGTGAAGTAGTGATTGATTTCAAAGTATTGGGATAACTGAGTGAGAGGACATCTTTTGGTCGGTCCTCCACGGGATAACTGAGTGAGAGGACATCTTTTGGTCGGTCCTCCACGGGATAGCTGAGTGAGAGGACATCTTTTGGTCGGTCCTCCACTGGATAGCTGAGCGAGAGGACATCTTTTGGTCGGTCCTCCACAGGTAGTTAAGGTTGAGGAGACATTAGTTGGTCGGTCTCCCTGTCTTAGAGTGAACGAGTTAAGTTTGAGGAGACATCAGTTGGTCGGTCTCCCTATTTTGGAGTGAACGAGTTGAGTTTGAGGAGACATCAGTTGGTTGGTCTCCCTATATTACAATGAATGAGTTGAGTTTGAGAGGACATCAGTAGGTCGGTCCTCCACTCTTAAGCTGAACACCGGTATAGTCGTCATACTATACCAACTTACGTAGCTAGTCAGGATGGACGAGCGATTTGAAAATAGTAATTTACTTGTTATGTTTTAGATTAAAACTGCAGTGCCTGAGGACGCGCACTATGTCAGTATGGCCGTGTCGAAGACAACCCTCTGTATAGGCCCATGCCACCCCGGTTATCGAGATAGGAATGCATGGAATGCAGACATAAACACGGTTAGGAGAAGACGTAAACATTACCATAAATGGTCATGTCGAATGTGTGACGGAGCTGGCGGTGGGAACCTATTTCTCCCGCGGGCAGAACAAAACCGAGTTGAAGGCCCCGTGTAGGAATTCAGCTAGAAAAGACTCGAGATAGCGAGACAAGGATATCACGGGACTATTGGTGGCGGACTGCTTAGCTCCTTTCGTGCAATTTAATTATCGTTTTAATGATCTGACATTTTAGTTTTAATATTTACTGACTATTGATTTCGTTTGTTTTGTTTAGTGACTTTTTATATTTTTTCATCGTTATTGTTTAGTTAATTATTAAGTGTAATAAAGTGTGTGAAAATGCGACCAAAGTCCAGTAAATCTGCCCTAAAGCAGATTCTTTCCTGCTCGCCTCCGACATATATGTATGTATGTATATATATATATATATATATATATATATATATATATATATATATATATATATATATATATATATATATATATATATATATATATATATATATATATATATATATATATATATATATATATATATATATATGTATATATATATATATATATATATATATATATATATATATATATATATATATATATATATAAATAATATATTATATTTAATTTCAGTTACTATCTTTACATGACATTTTATACTTACGAATGTTGTCGCCACATTATTTGGGAACTCTTTGGCAATTATAGCAAAACTTGCTGTTAAAAAAGCCGCGTTTCCTAAAGCTTCTATAATCCTTATGATAAAGCTTAATATTATAAAAGGATAACGCCCATCTACTTTATCCAGGAGACTAAAATAAAAAAAAATAATTTTATTGCATGTGTAAACAAAATCATATTTTTTTTATAGTTATGAGTATTTTTGAAAGGCCCTTTCCTCCCACTAAACATAAAATCTTGCAGATTATTACCGCAATATTGTATTCAGTATATTGTATTGTATCATATAAAAAAAGTTGTTGTTTTATAGTAGAATATTGAACAGATAGATTTAAAAATGTATAGTATATACCATATGTCTCATTTCAAATTAAGGTACCCGATTATTCGTTTTCTGGTTCTCGTAATATTTTGAAATCCAAATTGAACTTTGGCACATTTGTAGTCATATATAAGACGTTCATTTTGATATATATATATATATATATATATATATATATATATATATATATATATATATATATATATATATATATATGTCGGAGACAACCCTCTGTATAGGCCCATGCCACCCCGGTTATGGAGATAGGAATGCATGGAATGCAGACATAAACACGGTTACGAGAAGACGTAAAGCTTCTGACGTTTACGCTTCTTACACGTTTAGCTTCTTATTTCCGGCAGTTTATTTAAAAATTTTCCAAAATAGCCACCCCACTGTATCAATTAACTACTTCGCTAACAAAATCCATAATGTGGCTGCCACGACATGAAAAAGCGAGACAGCAACTTTTAAGAGCACTAACGTCGGAACCGATCCTAATCATTTTTGATCCTAATTTGTCAATCGAATTACATACCGATGCTAGTTCAGACGCTTACGGAGCAATATTATTCCAAAAGAAGGACTCTAAACTTCACGTTGTTGCATATTTTAGCAGACGAACCACTAAAGCTGAATCTCGTTATCATTCTTATGAACTCCAAACATTGGCAGTGGTACAATCAATACGATTTTTTCGCCATTGTTTATATGCCAAACAATTTACAGTAGTAACAAATTGCAACTTCCTAAAAGCTTCTCGGACAAAAAAAAGATTTAACACCACGAGTTCATCGCTGGTGGGCATTTTTACAATCGTTTGACTTTGACTGAATTTACCGAGAAGGCAAACGCATGAAACGCGCCGATTATTTGTCAAGAAACCCTACACCGCCACTTGAAAAGGGGAATGTAAACACAGACGCACCAAGTTCCGTGCAGGTAGTTGACCTATATACAGATTGGCTCTCGGTCGAACAAAAACGGGACAACAACCTTTTAAGCATCATCACAAAAATTAGGTCAAATGAACTTGATCCAGACCTAGCAAAAACCTATGACGTTCGTAATAATTTATTGTACCGTAAAATCGAGCGCCATCATAAAAGTTTATATTTACCAGTGGTACCTAAGTCAATGGTGTGGTCGGTAATAAATCACGTACACACTGACTTAAAACATTTGGGTTGGGATAAAACTCTTGATAAAATTTATGAGTTATATTGGTTCCCGAAAATGGCACGCACGGTTAGAAAATTTGTTGAAAACTGTATAATTTGTAAATCTTCTAAAAATGCAAGTGGTGCAAAGCAAGTTCAAATGCATGCAATACCTAAAATACCCAGGCCCTGGCATACAATACACTTAGATATTTCGGGCAAGCTCAGTGGCAAAAGTGATACCAAAGAATACGTATTCGTCATAATCGATGCTTTTTCAAAATTTGTGTTGTTGAGAAAAGTAAAATCACTTACGTCAGGGACGGCTCTTGATTGTTTAAAAGAATCCACTTATCTATTTGGAGCGCCTGCTCGAATTATTTGTGATCAGGGTAAATGTTTCACTAGCAGTGAATTTCGTGGGTTTTGTAAGTCCCATAATATTGATCGACACGTTATTGCACATAGTACAAGTCGTGCGAATGGTCAAGTAGAACGTGTTATGCATACACTTAAAAACACTTTAACATCGATAGAGTCAGAAAGTAATGATCGATGGCAAGATTCTCTAGGAGAGGTACAATTAGCTTTAAGCAGTACTAGACATAGGGTAACCGGTTTTAGTCCTGCCGAATTACTATTTGGAACCGAAATTCGCTCGCTGAATTTGCAGAAGATCGTACATTGTGAGTTATTAAATTATGATAATGCTCATTGAAAGATATCCGTGATCGAGCAGTTAGAAATATTAAGTTGTCAGCACAAAAAGATACTTCCCGCTTTAACCTTGGAAAAGCTACTATTCAACCTTTTAAGGAAGGTGATTTTGTATTTAGTAAAAGTAACGAAAGAACGCTAACAAAACTAGAAAGAAAGTATAGAGGTCCATTTAAAATAATTAGAGTCCTAGAAAATGACAGATATGAAGTGGAGAGAGTTTCTCAGAAAGGCAAAGGCCAACTGTTTAAGTTTGCCCATGATCAGTTGCAAAAAGTACTGGAAGGACAAGGTGAAGTTGTCCTTGATCCCAAAGTTGAGAGACAGACTGAGCCTGTGTCCGCTGATGATTAAGGTAATTGATTTGTCCATTTTTATTGTGCATGTGAAGTAGTGAATGATTTCAAAGTATTGGGATAACTGAGTGAAAGGACATCTTTTGGTCGGTCCTCCACGGGATAACTGAGTGAGAGGACATCTTTTGGTCGGTCCTCCACGGGATAACTGAGTGAAAGGACATCTTTTGGTCGGTCCTCCACGGGATAACTGAGTGAGAGGACATCTTTTGGTCAATCCTCCACGGGATAGCTGAGTGAGAGGACATCTTTTGGTCGGTCCTCCACAGGTAGCTGAGGTTGAGGAGACATCACTTGGTCGGTCTCCCTGTCTTAGAGTGAACGAGTTGAGTTTGAGGAGACATCAGTTGGTCGGTCTCCCTATCTTAGAATGAATGAGTTAAATTTGAGAGGACATCAGTAGGTCGGTCCTCCACTCTGAAGCTGAACACCGGTATAGTCTTCATACTATACCAACTTACGTAGCTAGTCAGGATGGACGAGCGATTTGAGGATGGTAATTTACTTGTTATGTTTCAAATTAAAACTGCAGTGCCCGAGGACGCGCAGTATGGCCGTGTTGGAGACAAACCTCTGTATAGGCCCATGCCACCCCGGTTATCGAGATAGGAATGCATGGAATGCAGACATAAACACGGTTACGAGAAGACGTAAACATTACCATAAATGGTCATGTCGAATGTGTGACGGAGCTGCGGTGGGAACCTATTTCTCCCGCGGGCAGAACAAAACCGAGTTGAGGGTCCCGTGTATGAATTCAGTTAGAAAAGATTCGAGATAGCGAGACGGGGATATCACGGGACTATTGGTGGCGGACTGCTTAGATCCTTTCGTGCAATTTAATTATCGTTTTAATGATCTGACATTTTAGTTTTAATATTTACTGACTATTGATTTCGTTTGTTTTATTTAGTGACTTTTATATTTTTTCATCGTTATTGTTTAGTTAATTATTAAGTGTAATAAAGTGTGTGAAAATGCGACCAAAGTCCAGTAAATCTGCCCCAAAGCAGATTCTTTCCTGTTCGCCTCCGACATACGCTCTAGCCAAAAGGTAAGTGTCGTAAAAAAAACGCTCTCCGCGGAAAGTATCAGCTCCGCCTCCGACAGATCTGGTCTTCAGAACTGTCGGGGAAGAACAAGGTGTCTGCAACAAACATGCTTGCCGTTCCGATCCTTGTCTACTCCTTCGGGTAGTCAAATGGACACAGGACGAGCTGCGACGACTCGTCGTAGTAACCCGAAAAAGGATCCATCTCAGTAGGAGTTTGCATCCTAGATCGTCCGTTCCACGGTTATATCTCCCACAACATCGCGAAGGTCGTGAATTCTTGAGTTTGGAGTGTCTCCATAACAGGATGGTTCTGGACAGAGCCTGTAAAGTTATCAGGATTTCGGATCCCCTTCTCTACATGGTCCAAGGTCATGAACATGCAGGAATAGGAGCATTTTTATTTAAAGTGGCACGTAGAGTAGCCGGTGATCTCGGTTTTGTCTTCGACACCGAACGGGCCAATCACAACTCTATCACCGAGTAGGAACCCGTTCGGTTAAAAGCCCAAGTGAAAGCTGCAGGGCATTTAAGAGCTCTGCAGCTTCACAAGGATACGCCCATGCACGGGTTATTCTATGGGAATATGGAAGCCCCGGGCTTATCCGAAAAGCTGACCTTTGCTTTCTTAAGGTCAGCCGGGCTAAATTTAGAGACCAACAATAACAATAAAGTATATTTATTTACATTATCTGACTAGAAGATTTTTACAAGCTCATACAACGCATTACATCTCTGTCTACCGGTATACAAAACGATTACTTAAAATATATACACATATTTAAATATTGCATATACAATACCCGATCGTGATGCACCCTAGATCTCTCAGGGATATTTTTGGACGGTTCCATTCCCTACACAGAAATAGGGAGGAGAAGGAACCGTCCCGTCGATGGTCTGACCTGACTTGTATGCGAGCTTTTGTTGTTATATTTTCAAGGCCCTATTCCATTAACATTATAGGGCGTTTGTTTTAATCTTTAACATTAGTTATTCTAATATTAATTATACGCGTGTCTGTTTCTTATTATTTATGTTTATTTTAACATTGCAGGAAAAGTCGTGCATAAAAACCTGCTTTAGATAATAATTACTTACTACTAACCATAATTTATATTTTTATTGTTTTGTGTTCTTATGTTGGGTTACCTACGCTTTTACGGGCTTAATTCATTGCTACTGGCTTCCCTTTCGTGTTAATTGTTCCGTCGGGTATTTCAAGATTGCCGCCGATGTCATTCGGCCACCTCTTTTGTTTATTGAGTTTATTTGCGTGTTATTATGGTGTTGTTATTAACGTTATAATGCGTTTAAATTCTCATGGAGGTAGTTATAGGTATACATATGGAAGATTTATGTCGATATTGGTGATTTGCCGCATTAATTTTGCTGTATAGACATTAATGGTGCAAAATTTATTTGCTGTATCCTTTATCACGTCTCGTATGTATTGTATTTTTGTCATGTTATGTAAGTATTTGATGTTAATGTATCTGCTGGAGTTTATTAACAGACGTAGCGTTTTGTCCTGTATTGTTTGTAGTCTTTGGTATTGCGTTTTTGTAATGTTATGCCACGCTGGGCTTGCGTATGTCAGTATTGGTCTAAGTATTGTTTTATATAGTAACAATTTATTTTTAATCGATAATTTGCTGCGTCTATTAATCAACAGATATAATTTGTTGAGGCTGATATAATATTTCTGGAGCCTGTCAGTTATGTGTGCCTTAAATTTGAGTTGCCGGTCCAGTATTATGCCTAGATACTATACTTTTCTACTTTCATTAATTATGTTGTTATTTATTTTTATGTTACTTGTTATGCGTATCTCTGTGAATCGTCTAGTCAAGATAAGTTGTTGTGTCTTGTCTGCGTTTAGTTTTATTTTCCATAAGTCAAAGTAAGGTTCTAATGTAATAAAGTGCTGTTTTACTTTTTGTATTGCAGTCTGTGCGTGGTGCGAGCAGCTGTATATCAACGTATCGTCTGCATACTGTATGGTCGAAGTATTTAGGTGCATTGACAGATCGGCAACATAAACAGTATATAAAACTGGAGACAGTACAGTGCTTTGAGGGACTCCTGCAGTTATGTGGCGATATCTGGATATTTTTCCGTCAAGTTTGGTGGCTATGCTTCTATTTTTGAGATAAGATTTTATTAAGGATACCCAATATCTAGGGACTCCGAATCTCTCCAACTTAATTAGCAGGCCGTCATGCCAGACAGTGTCGAGCGCCTTTTCGACGTCTAGCATGAGAGCGGTGGTAGTTTACTTTTTATTATTTACTTTTATAACGTCTTGTATGAGTTTAACTAAAGCATGCGTGGTCCCATGTCCTCTCCTAAAGCCTAATTGTGAGACTGGTAGTATATTTTTGTTGTCTAGTACCCTTCCCAGTCTTGTTAGCAGTATTTTTTCCGCTACTTTCGACATTGCACTCGTCAGTGCTATCGGCCTATAGTTATTTGGACCTGTGAGATTTTTGCCTGGTTTTGCGATGGGCATAATGATCGCTTTCTTCCAGTTATCTGGGAAATATTGAAATTTGATTATGGCGTTTATTATATACATTAATACTATGATTGCCTTCTTGGGAGGTTTTTAATTAGAATGTTAGGTATGTAATCTGGTCAGGGCGCTTTATTATTTGGTAAATATGTTATTATTTGCGTTAATTCGTCTGGGGTCGTATATATTTCTTCTAGTCTCCTGTTTCTTATAGTGTATATGTCTTGTATGTTGCGTGTCTGTCTTGTTATTTTTCTCTGTTCGTCAGTTACGTCTGGCAATATCGTTGTATATTTCTATTTAGTAAGTCTGCTTTCTGTTTGTCATCTGTTATTGTCTGTCCTCTGTCAGTCAGTGTCCCCACAGGAGTAAATTGTTTTCTTAATAGCTTTGTGATCTTCCATATTGAATTGTCCTGTGGCTTTAGTGTCATTAATTTTTCCTCCCATTGTTGGTTTCTATAGTCTGTGAGTTTTTGTTTTATATTTTCTTGTAGGTCTTCTCTTGTCTATCTGTCTATTATATTTTTGATATCTTCTTCTAATGTTGTTTTTAAAAGTTATTAGCTGCTGAATTTCCTTAGGTATTAGTTCTGTGTGTGGTGTCTGCTTTTTTAGTTTAGTTGTTTTATCATGTGCTGTCTTTATTATTGTAGTTAGTTTATTTAGTTCCTAGTCTATGTCTCGTCTAGTATGTATAACGTTGTTTATTTTTAAGTCTTTGTTTATATATTCTCTGTATCTTTTCCAGTCCGTCGTTTTGTAGTCATATATATATATATATATATATATATATATATATATATATATATATATATATATATATATATATATATATATATATATATATATATATATAAATATATATATATATATATATATATATATATATATATATATATATATATATGTATACATATATATATATATATATATATATATATATATATATATATATATATATATATGTTTTGTTATGTCTCGTTCTTCAGTTGATTTAATTGTCTGTAATGTATGGTTGTGGTCACTGCTTAGTTCGTTCAGTATGGTTGGTTTAATGTCGTATAAATAGTCTTTTACTATTGTAATGTCTATGTAAGTCAGAGTCATGTTATTAGTCGGGATGCGTTGGAGAGTCTGGGACCATTCTTGCTATTCCGTTATTGATTGAAAAAGTGTTTAATAAAGTGCCATTTTTGTTGTTTATATGATTCCTCCAACTCTTATGTCTGGAATGCAGGTCTGCCAGCACTATTAGAGGGGATTCTGTCGTTACTTGCTCTATCTCCTCTCTAGTGATGTTTAGTCTTGGAGAGTTATAAACTACTTTTATCGTGGTGTTGTCTTTTAATTTTATAGCTATATTTTCTTGCCTGATATTTAGTTTGTTTAGTTGTTGATGAGGTACTGTTTTTTTAACTAACAGTGTCACCCCTCCTCCTCTATTTAGTGCCCTATATATTGTGTGCCCTTGTATTTTTATTTTGTTGTTATTTTTTAATTTTGTTTCGATAATACCCATGATATCTATTTTGTGTTGGGTTAAGAAGTGGTTTAGCTCATTTACCTTATTGATTAAGCCGCTTGAGTTCCAGTTAACTAGCTTGAATGTTATGTTCCGGTTATATTAAATTTAGAAAGCTCAGTAGTAATACATTTTTGCGTTACCGTTAATAGCATGAAAAGATCGGTTACATCGCCTATCATTTCGTTTAGTGTATGTATGGCCTTAAATGTGTTAGTTAAATTTATTTTTAAGTTTAGTATTGTTACTTCTTTGACCAGGTGAAATCGACGTTTGGGATGCTACCTTCACCTACCCTGTTAGTTTCCGTGATCCGTGCTACTGGTTACCTAGCTACTGGGCGTTCGCTTTCTGTCGCCTGGCTCTGCCTAGCTCTACGTTGTTCCCAAATATTCGTAACTAGCTGCGGTGCTGGTACATATCTCTTTCTCTCTGCATTTGCTGGTCCTTGTCTTATATCTGTTAATTGCTTCAATCGATATTGATAAAAGGGACATTCTGTGCTCGACGCCGTATGCGGCCCTGAGCAATTCTCGCATTTTGGTTCCTCTTCCATGGTTTTCTCGCATTTTCTGGTGAAGTGGTCCTGCCCGCACTTCACGCATTTAAGTTCTCTATTAAGCCCGCTACAGACTATGCGTGTATTCGCGATTCGTTATGCGCGATGCGTAATTCGCCCAGTTTGTAGCAATTCGCAAATCAGAGCTTACAGACTATGCGTTTCTTCACGATTCGTGATGTGTGTTGGCATTATTCATCACTTGTGTTAAGGCGCGGCCCTTGGTATTCGTCAATTTACCGCCTCCAAAAGCGAATCACTGCGAACACACGAATCATGTTGTTTACTTATCGATTTTTAACGAACAAGTCCCTACACACTATTCGCGAATTGCCCACGAATCGCGAATACGCGCATAGTCTGTAGCGGGCTTTACAGTTAGACGTTGCATGCCCCCACAACTGGCAGCATCTACATTGCGTTATTTCCCTGTTGTTTGTTCTCTTCTCCCATGTGACTTTTGTGTGTTGCAAGTATGTTACTTTCGATTGTATTTCTTTAAGAGTTATATTGGAGTCCGTCACTACGAAGTATAACGGGGAGTATTTTGTTTTCATGCGATACACATTTTTTGTCGTGACTCCGTATTCTTCCATTTCTTCTTTTATTTCATCTGTTATCGGATTTCAGTACATCCCCCTCAGGACAAACACATGTGTCTTCTCGCTCTGGAGTGTGTATGTGTGAAATGCCGTGTTTTGGGCAATTAGCTTATTTTTATATGTTATATACTCTTCAATGTCTTTTATGTAAAGGAGTGTTGTTTTCATAGCATATTTTATGCAAAATCCTTTTTTGACATTTTTATTTATTTCGTTAATTAACTCGTGATCATTTTCCGGCTTTCCTTGCATTAATATCGGTGGTATTATGTTGTTTTTTGATGTTTTATTATGGTTTTGTCTCTATCTTACTTCTTTTGCTTTTTCCGTGGTGGATTTTTCGACATTGTCTTCGTCTTCGTCTTCCACTTCTAGATCCTCGTTTTGAAGGTTATTAAATATATTTTTAAGCGAGATACGGACTTCTTTCAAAATTTGTTGCATTTTGCTTGTTTTCCTAGGCGTAATAAATTCTTGTGTCCCCGCCGATGTTGACGGTTGGGCTAGGGACATCTCCGTGTCGATTATCTCTTCTACTGTTATTATATTATCTCAGATTTGTAAACTGATTTTCTCTGCCGTTGCAGATTTAATTTCACCTGACTATCACTTCTCTTAGGATTTTTGCCATCCTATTCTTGTCGGTTTTTCAGGGTTAACCTAAAGCCACAAGATCTACACAATGCTAGAATCGATATAGATGCTAGAATCGATGAGGAACTTTCAGAAGATGCAGACATCTGGCAGATCAATTATGCCGTCTACAACGCCGCTAAGGACCTCGTTCCACGTAAGAGGTCAATCTCTTGCAACAGGAACGAAAAAACCAAGCGGCGTGTAGAGCAGATTGAAGGCAATATGCAGTTGGCCAGACGACATGTCTCTCGAATACAGAGTGTGGTGGAATATATAAGGAACAATCGGCAGTTTACACCTAAAATCCGACGTATTATCGCCGGACTCAGACGCCAGCACTACACTTTAAATCAGACGGCGCTCTTAGCTACCAAGCAGCACTATTTAGACTGGATTCGAGCGCTTATGGCGATTAAGAAAACTTTGAATAGGTGGATAGGGAGCATAGAACAAAACAAATTGTTCCGTACAAATCCCTCCCGCCTTATTCAGGAGCAACAACGTGCCGTCGAAGATCCACCGGCTGTAGAGGATGTCGAAAACTTTTAGAAGGAAATCGATAAAACGATGCATCCATTCAATAACACTCAAGTGATCGCACGCTTCCAGGCTCTTTGTGGCACTCTCATTGAAGAATCACAGGAAGCGTGCCCGGCAATTAGTTCAACAAGCACTTGTTGGAACTAAGAACTTTGCTGCCCCGGGCCCAGATGGATTGAATATATGGTGGTGGAAATGGTTTCCGTCGACAAACCGCCGTTTAGCCCGAATTTTCAACAAGTGATTGAGCGAGGGGCAGCAGATTCCGGATTGGATTGTCGAGGGAAGAACTGTACTTATCCCCAAGAAAGAGAATTTATCCGATCCGAAAAATTATAGGTACAATTTGTTTACAGGCATATTGTATGTCAGGACGTTGGAGAACGTGAAGCCAGTCCTTCAAGAGAAAGGGGAGCAACGCGGTGCAAAGAAGGGCCAGGCACGTTGCAAAGAAAATCTGTTGATAGACCGCTGTATTAGGCAGGACTCTGTACAATACAAGGGGAATCTATCAATGGTCTGGATAGACTACCGCAAGGCATTTGATTCAATATCCCACTAGCTGTTAATTCACTTGCTTGGTTGTCTTGCGGTACCAGCACCAATAGTGACATGCATACAACACCTACTACCGCTCTGGAAGACCCGCTTCACCATAACATCCGGTGAACGGCGAGTAACCACGAAGCCGGTAGTGTTTAGGAGAGGAGTGTTTTAGGGGGATTCCCTAAGCCCTCTCCTATTTTGTATCTCGCTATTACCCCTGTCATTTGAACTTCGCCAAACTCGCAGGTACAATTGCGGACCATCCAATAATCGTAGGGATCAGGTCCCCTATTTGTTTTACATGGATTACCTCAAGATATATGCATCTGAAGAGCAAGGCTTGCAAAACGCCCTCAAGAGTACACGTAAGCAATTGGCATGGAATTCGGATTGGACAAGTGTGCAGTCTTCCATCTCAAGAGAGGGCGATCTACGGGCATCCCTGAAGATGCGCAGATAGCAGACGGAAGCATCCTAAAACATTTGGATGCCGGGGAAACGTACGTGTACCTGGGTGTAAATCAAAACTATATCCAGGATACGCAACGCGTAAAGGACGCTCTCCGTAGTAAATACAGACACCGACTCCGAAAGATTTGGTCATCAGATCTATCGGGGAAAACAAGATGTCTGCAACAAATATACTCGTCATTTTGGTACTGCTCTACTCCTCTGGAGTAGTGAAGTGGACTGTCGATGACCTGCGTAGGTTAGACAGGGAAACCCGAGATGCGCATACATAGAAGCATTCATCCAAGATCGTCTGTTCCTCGCAAATACCTCCCGAAACAGCGGGGAAGCCGAGAACTCTTGAACCTTTAGTGTATGCATGACAGATTAGTCCTGTTCATAGCATGTAACGTCGTCCCCATCTCGGACTCACTCATGCGGCTAGTGAGATATCATGAAGTCGCAGAGGTGGGAGCGGGCCTATTTAAAGCAGCACAAAAAGCCGCAGAACGATTCGGTCTTAGATTCGACCACAGACGTAGAGACAGGCAAGGTGATGACATACAGTCAATCACTGAACTGGAGCCGAATCGTCTGAAAGCCCAACTAAAAGCTGCGGAACAAAGAAATCTGTTTAGGGAGCATGTCGATAAGCCCCTACATGGAGTTTTCTATAACAACATTGAAGCACAGGGTTTATCGACGGCGATGACCTTCGTTGACTTGAGATCAGCCGGGCTCAGATCGGAGACCGAAGGCGTTTTAGCGGCCTGCCAGGATGGTGTTATAAACATCTTTATCTACCGCAGCCGAGTGATGGACGTGGTGATACCTGATATCAACTGCAGGGCCTGCCACCAAGCGCCGGAATCACTGATGCACTTACTATCGGCGTACACTGCCTGACGTTGTCCTTCTTGATCGTCAAACCAATGTGATGTGTGTTATCGAGTTCTAGTATCGAGTTCTATCGGGGCAACTGGCGAGGGGGCGGCGCAATATTATTGGGATTTGCTTACTCGTAAACGTTATTAAGGCTGGGTACTCTATTTGGTATATCCTATATTTATTGGAGAATTTTCCTGGTCCGGTGAGAGCGAGATGTATATGGTTCAAGAACTCAATCATGTGTGGTATCGTATGCCTATTAGTTCACAAGTCTAGGAAGTTTGGCGGGTTATGATCTCTATAAAATAATCTTGGGCAAGAGTTCATGTCTGCATATAAATTGGTTATCTAATAATGGGCACTCTTCGTCTTTCCATTGGTATACCATGGTGGTTTCCAAAGAAAAGGTAAGGTTTAGTGGGTAATAAATGTTGATTGTATAAAAGAATAGGGATGATATGGGATAGGCATTCTGGTATGGAAATATATTTTATGATTTGATGTTTGGCCATTAATTTGAAATATTTCCAGGGTCTTTACAATTTTATTTTTATTATAAATCTTGGTTATATTCTTAAATATTAATTTCTAGTCATCTCCTGCAGTTACCCAGGGTGTTATAATATTTACTTTATTCAATTTTAAGGCTGGAATAAGTTGTTCGACTGTATCTAAGATAATAAAGAGTTGGTTAAAAATGCTTTGTTCGTACAGGAGTACCGAGGTGAACCTTTTGAGTTTATTAAAATCATTTCTAATATTTGTAACGAACCGGAGTTTCTAACAAGGTTTCGATTTTATTAATCCAGAATGGACATTGTGGGGATATAGATTCGTTTAAGTTTAGGGACTAACTTTTAGTAATGACCTTTTTAGTTTCATTTAAGTTAGCCAGAATGGGTTGAAGCGATATAATAAAGATAATTCAGTGTTAATGTGATACAATTTTAGCTGAATTGGGGTTTTTAAAAATTACAAATGGGTAAAAATTACTCATTATCAGCGTGAATCTTTGCAATTTTAAATCGAAATTTGGCTTTATGTCGAGTACTTTATTAAAAACGAGTATTTTAATAAAGACGGTTTGATCTTTTTCATATTCAATGAGCTGTTACAGATTTTATTTCGTAAGTTAATAGTACCGCTTTTTTTATTTCAATTGAGTTTTTACGCACTCGTTTAGATGTTTTATGGTTTGTTTATGTGATTCGATGTAATCAGTTATGAGTGTTATTTCATTTATTTCGAAAGGTTGCCGTGTTTGTCCAAATATTATTTCGAAAGGTGTTAGCTTTGTTATTATATAAGTCGAATTATTAAATAATAGGATTACCATGGTTACCAAATAGTTTAGGGGTTTATTTTATTCTTATGTAAGTCATCTTACAGAGTCAAGTAAAGTAGAGTGAAATGTCTCTACTGAGGAGTTTGAGTTGGAGTTATGAGGAGTGGTTAAATGGTAGTAAGTGGTTATTAAATTATGTACCATTGTCGATAACGATTTTGGTGGGCAGACCGACGTGTGATATAAAAGTCAGGAATTGTTCTATAATTTCAATAGCGTTTTTGAATGCAGTAAATAGAGCTGTTCAAACTGAAAGAATTGACCTAAAAATGAAACAAGAGGTTTTCTTGGGTAGAATTTTCAAATTACTTTGAAATTTTATTTTTTGTGGTTGTCTGTCATATTTTTCCATTTGGCAAATTAAGTATCTGGATTTTTCAAAACCCTTTATAATAACTGCAGATGCATCCAAGGAAGCTTGTGGAGCGGTACTTTCTCAAAATTATAACGGTCAAGAGTTACCGATAGCTTATGGCTCTCGCGCTTTGGATGCAGAAACGGAATTCAGACGTTTTGCAAAATGAAAATAGAGACACCGATGAACACATAAATTTGGACTTTGGATTAATTCAGGAGAGACCCATCCTCAGGGAGACGCATATCCAACATATGATCCCCTGGTCACAGAAATTAAGTGCCAAACACCCAGAAGGAATCCTCTACGACAGTGTTTTTCAACCTGTGGGTCGCGACCCCCTGGGGGTCGCGAAGCCTTTGTAGGGGGGTCGCGAGAGGTCGAGAGAACTAGGTACTTCAGTAAAAAAATTAATAAATTTTAAAAAGATAGATATATTAAGAAATAGTTAACGAAAGGATACTCGTAATATTATTCATACAAACAAATTAACAAAAAATAACATCTTCGACTACTCGTTCATTTTAATGTGAAGGTTGGGCTTGTTTTTATTCAATAAATGTCTCCCATCGTGGATCCGTTTTTGCAACATTAAGTATTAAATCGTTTTCCAAATTTAAGCGATTTCTTTGTTTACTTTTTATTTGGGCCATTGATGAAAATGTCAACTCGCACAAGTATGAGGTAGCAAATGGAATCAAACACTTCAAAAGCCTCAGTTGTTAATTCCGGGTATTCTCTTTTTCTTTTTAACCAAAAGGTATCCAAAATTTCAGACTTGAATTTCAAGTGCAACATCCCAGCGGCAGATAATTCCAGCAGATTCTCTTTGAGCTTAGTTGCTAAATTTGCCTCATTTATAGCTGCATTTAAAAACGGATTTAAGATCCATCTTTGCCCAGTGTTATCCGATGATATATCTTGCACTGAGAAGTAATGACACAATTCTTTCTTCAAATTATCTAACACCATTTTCATACCAGATATATATGAATTGATGTTTATCTCACTTCCGATTTCTTCAATGAAAGACTGTGTCGACGAAAATGAACCAAAGTTGTTTTGATTTATAGACGATGACCACAATTCAATTTTTTTGTAAAGCCATGGAGTTTGTCTTTTGCTGTGATGACATTTTCATCCCGCCCTTGAAGACTTTTATTGAAGTTATTTAAATGCTCAAATAAGTCAGAAAGAAAAGCTAATTTCAAAAGGAATTCCGGGTCAGAAATGAATTCCGAGTAATCTGACTTGGCTTGCTGTAAATATACTAAAAGTTCAGCGCGAAGTTCCATAACTCTGGTCAGTACTTTGCCTTTTAATAACCACCTTACCTCTGTATGGTAAAGCAAATTTCGATGGAGTGCCCCCATATCTTCACAAATGATTCGAAACAATCGAGTCTGCAACGCTTTTCCTTTAATCGAATTTACAATTTTAATAATAATATTTAGAACTTTACTGTATTTTTGTGGCAAGGTTTTGGCTGCAAGAGCTTGGCGATGGAGAAAGCAATGCATCCAACAAGCGTATGGTATCTGTTCTTTCAGTCTACCAATAAATCCACTCTTCGCACCAGTCATGGCTTTTCCTCCGTCACTACAAATAGCAATGCATTTTTATGCCCAATCGATATTCATATCTTGCGTAGCTTCAAGGAACATGTCATGCAAGCACTGACCTGTAGGATTTGTGGGAAGTGCCTTGCAAAATAGTATTTCTTCCATTAATTTTTCATCGGATTCAAAACGCACAAAAGCTACAAACTGCGCACAATCCGCAATATCCGTTGATTCATCCAATTGCAAGGACACAAAAGAACTTTTCTTTATTTTTTCTATGACTTGATCACGAACGTCAGTCGCCATATCGCTTATCCTGCGTTGAATGGTATTGTCAGAGAGAGGTATACTTTTGAGCTTTTCGACCTCTTGTTTACCAAACATAATCTCTGCTATATCTAAAGTTGCTGGTAAAATCAAATTTTCGGCAATAGTGTGAGGTTTTCCTGCTTTAGCCACACGAAAAGCTACTCGATAACTAGCGAGCAACGCTTTCTCATTTAGGTTGGACATTTGTACTATAGCACTTTTTTGATGTTCAAGAGCATTTAATTTTCGCTCAAAAAATTCCACGGGTTTATTTTATTCATTAGGATGTTTTGTGTTTAGGTGGCGTACCAACTTCGATGGCTTCATGCTTTCTCTTGACAAAGTTTCAAAGCAAATTACGCACTGCGGTTTATTCTCAATCACAGTAATTTTTCTTTTATTTCACTACTCCCGCTAGAAGCTGATGGTTCTGATGATCTTTTCAGGAATTTATCCATTTTTAATTATAACAAACAACTCAAATAAATACGTAAAACAAGTGACTTGCGCTCTTCAAACAACTTTACTAAACAGCAGACGACAGGACCGCGCGTGTCTCACGCTCATAAATAACTCTACAATTACTCCAAGCTCCAAGGCACCTTAAACACAAAGTCAAACTACAATTATACCAAGGCACCTTACACACAAAGTTTAAACGTCTCACTGACAAAACCAAATCGCTTCCGAATCATTTCCACCTATCACGGTGTCACTTCTGTTTATAATATTTGCGGCTGGGTGACGGACGTATCTGTTGTTCCATGTCTAGTCACTTAGTGGACTCGTTCGTTTTTCGTCGCTTAGGGCAAGTCGTAGCAATATGTCCAGCATCTTGACACACAAAACATGTCCTCTCTGGTTTGTCTCTCTTGTCCACGGGACAATTTATCCTGATGTGTCCGGGTTTATTGCAGTTAAAGCACGTGCTCGGTCTCTTGACTAAATCAAACTTGCGCTTCTTATGCAAAAATGTTCGGTTCAACGTGGCGTGAGGTCTCACAACAGTTACTGTCACATCGTCATTAAGACACCTCAAATAATCAAAGAGTGCTTCCGGATCATCACAACGTGCAGCCTTTGTACCTGCTCGAATATGGTTCTCTCGTATCCCCGCAATAATACATGAAACGGCATCCTTGTCTTGTATTTTGCATACATTAAGCAGCGCCTGTTTCTCATAAAAATATTGAGCAAACGTCTCACCCGATATTTTCTTGCGCGCCATCATTTCTTCCAACAGTTCATTAAAATCGCGCTGGGCTGGGAATGCGCGTCGAAGTTTCTCCTTCCATTCGCTCTAGGTAAATTTTACTGATTTTAATCCCTTGTACCATACGCTCGCTAAGCCATGGAGCTTAGATAAGGCATTAAAAATAGTTACATCATCAGACCAATGAAACATCTCACGAAATTTCGTCGACTTTAGTACACCAGTCTTTCACGTTTTGGTTCATATCATTCGAATCAAATATAAGGCACCACATCTCCTCTTATAATTCGTGACGTTCCAGGGAAAGACATATTTTTCAGGGCAAGGCTCATAGCTTCAGCCAATTTATTAATTGAGTCGTCGCTTTGTACCGATTCATTGGTTAAATTAGGACTTGGAATATTAGCAGTACAGACAATGTCTAGCGGTGCATCAGTAGTCCACCCACGCTGATCACCAGAGCTACTTCTATTTGGATTCATTCTGGCGTTACTCACACAAAATATTACAACGAACAAATAATATAAAACACAAATACTACCGAACCAGACACAAACTTTCAAACGTCAATAAATTCAAACGACAATTAATGTCGATAACTTAGGCGTTGGCAATTCAGGCGTCGGTAATTCAGGCGTTGGTTATCTAAACATCGGTATTTCAGGCGTCAGTAAATCCCACTTCTGATAAATTCTGTAAGGGTTAAAAACAACACGGAGAAACAATCCGTTACTCAAACAGGCGTAAAATAGGTAACTTGTCACAAAGACATTTCTATAAAAGTGAATGTAAAACACTCACCAGCTCACTGATGATCATTATCGTGCCCGTCTCTCTCTAATTACCTATTTGTAAGAAAAATACAGTGAGTGCCTTATCCCAACTAAACCTTGCAACAAGCAAGCTCAAAACAACTCGTCCATGACAGAGGTTATTGCTAATAATATTTAGATCGTTTCTCGTCTTCACTAACGAGCTCAAACTATCTGATCTTCATCAAAATCACCTAAACATTAATAGTACACACTCAGGGCCTCGCCCCTACCCAATCAAGGCCACCCGCCAAGATCTACACCGTTTGTGAGCCCCGCTCGCAAACGACTCAGCTAAGGCTATTCCTCGCCAAAGCCTACCAGTACGATTAAGGACCTTAATCGTCCCTGTATACAACATTAACAACGATCCAAATACCTCTTAGCCTCACACATCCTCAACAACCTGCATTTTTACCACATTCCGTAATTAATTGCAAGATGAGCAACTCTCTACCTAATCGAAACATGCAATTATTAGTCTAACATGGAAATAAGAACACTCAGGGAAAAACTCACAAAATATAGAAAATATCCAAATTACTCGATAATTGCACAACGCACGCACACGTTTAGAATTTCGAGACTACACTGAATTATAACAAATAACTTTTACCGGTCCTAAAATTACTTTGGCTAACTCAAATCCGTCAGCTATAAGCTATATTATCTATATAATGAATCGTATCGATGCATATTCGGGCTAAGGAACCTCGAGCCTCTTCTTGTACTTGACGTTTGTCTAAACATAACGGCAATAACTCTCAGACATTTGTTTACATAAACTAGAGCTGGAATTTCGTTTCAGTCCTTATCGAAGTGCGTACGTATTATATTTCGATTACTCTTAAACTGATATACAGAGCGATTCACGAAAAGGGAATAATAATAATATGAATATTAAAACTTATTATTACACTTCCTGGAGAATGACCCCTACTATGGCCACATGTAAAAGACACTTTCCAGTAGAGACCAAAATAATCGTAAATAATTCCTGTTTATGCATATTTTACAAATAGGTAAGAATTAAAACTAACAATATTATTTGAACTACAGGATCCCCTCTAAGTTGTATATTTTCTAACTCTATTTGTATGAACTATAGTTTGTTTTCCTTTATTATCAATACAAATACAATTGGGATTTTGGATACCAACGACAACAAAAGGACCTTTGTACCAAGAGTCGATTTTTTGTCGATTATAATTTATTATTGACACAAGATCGTCCTTTTTAAATCCAGTTCTCTTGTGTTATGTCTAGTCGATTTCTACGGTCTAGTTTTTATTTTTCTAATATATTTTTTGCTCTGTTGTGTGCTAATTGTATCCTATATCGAAGTTCTTGATCGTATGCGTCTGTATTATATAAAGGTTCTACGCAAGATCCCGATAAAAGTTCGGAAAGATTTGCCTTTTTGCCAAAAACTAGTTTAAATGGAGTATAATTGTTATAAGTATTTGGAGTAGTATTGTAGCAAAACGCATAGTATCTACTGGCACCAAGTAGACCAATCATTTGTAGCATCGTTTATGTACACACACATATATTCGTTAAAAACTCTATGATTTCTCTTGCATCCACCAATAGTTTGGCTATTGTAAACAGTTGATATCTTATGATTAATTTCAAGTAATTTATTAAGGTTATCAAATAGTTCGTTTTTATATTCGGTACCCATGTCTGTCCTAATTTCCTTCATAGGCCCGTAGATAATAATAAAGTGTTCGACGACACATTGTATCGTAACTGCATATTCATTACTGTCATTTGATCTAAGAAATTTACCTATTGTGTCAATACAAACGATATCAAATGGTTTTTGCGGGGTGGGAGTTATTACCAATGGTTCTGATTCTGATCTATTATCATCAATTTTGCTTGTACTCGGGTAATAGTAAGAATTTGAGACGCATTATTATGCATTTCTTTAAGGTCGTTTATGTTGATTCTAGACAGCGCGTCGGCACACACATTGTCTTTGCCCCTTACGTACTGTATTTCGAAATGGTATTCTTCTAATTCTAGTCGAATTTTAGTTAGTTTTGAGGTTGGGTCTTTCACTGAAAATAAATATATTAAAGGTCGATGGTCTGTTTTTATAAAAAAAATTAGTAGCATACACGTAACAGTGAAAATATTTTATTGCTCAATGTATTGCCGATAATTCCTTAAGAATTATAGGTTTGTGAATTTCTCCATTTGTAAAAGCGCGAGAGCCATAAGCTATCGGTAACTCTTGACCGTTATAATTTTGCAAAATTAAGCCTTATATATATATATATATATATATATATATATATATATATATATATATATGTATATATATATATATATATATATATATATATATATATATGTATATATATATATATATATATATATATATATATATATATATATATATATATATGTTATATAAAATATTTCCTTATATTATATAGGATTTAGAATCGTCGTTACATTATATAACGTCGGTTCCCATGTAACTTGATACTTTTGTTTATTACGAACTCTTATCATATGTAACTAAACCAGGTACGTGCCTTATCTTTTATTCATTTTCATTAAGAAGCCCGTTAATGATGTCTTGCTGAAATATTATTATTATTCATTGTTTAACTTCTAACTAATCTTTTTGCACTAAAGCTAAAAATCAGCACTGCAAAGGTTATTTAAGCCCGGCAAGGTACCACGAACGTCAATTTTGATTCATAATCAAAAAGATATAAAATCTTGCAGGTTATTATAGGAGATTCATTAATAACTTCGCAAAAGTTTCAAAACTAAAAACATTACAAAAAGATATTCATTTCCATTTCGACACCGAATGCCAAAGATCTTTCCAAGATCTTAAACAAGCCCTTGTTACAACTTCCGTTCTTATTTACCCAGATTTCGATGAACCAATATTACTTACTACAGACGTTAGTGTCTTTGCAATCGTCGCTGTACTTTCACAAGGTCCCATGGGTAGAGATTTACCTATAGCTTTTGCCTCAAGAACGCTCTGCAAAGCCGAAACAAAGTATTCAATAATTGAAAGAAAACTACTTTCTATAGTATGGGCAGTAAAACACCATAATAGAGACCATAGGTCCCTTACTATAAAAAAGGTCATTTCTATAAAAGATACCGGAAGTCGTTTAGCTCGATGGCGACTTAAGCTTGAAGAGTACGATTACGAGATCGAGTACAAACCCGGAAAAGTTAATAAAAATGCAGACGCTCTTCCCAGAATAAAAATTAATAATTTTCGGGAAATCTCAAACTTTGAATCATATGCAAAATTGTTCCAAATTCCAATTTACCCAATCCAAGAAAACGGCTCTAAATTTGACACAAATGACGACGAACAAATTAGCAAAGACAACACCAAAGACATCGCTAAAGAATACAGTACGTTTATCGACCTATATAAAACCAAATCTCTAAACGATTATTCAAAAATAGAATTTTCAAACGGACAACTTCTAGATAAAGGAAACAAAAATATTTTAACCTTTTTTCAACAAAACAATCTAAAAGAACTCCATTACAATATTATGGAAAATATATTTGAAGAACACGCTAACTTCGAAAATTTAAAAGTAAATTGTCTTTCTAGTCATTCAGTTCGGAAAAGGAAATATCTTATTGCTCCTCTTCCCTATGACCCCGATTCTATAATTGAACATTTATTCGCTTCACTATATAGAAGTCAAGAATCATTCGATCCCTCTGAAATCTATTGTGTTGAAAATAACATAGATCTATCTATACTCGGAATACTATCATTTATATTTGCCGAAAAAGACTTTAAATTTAAAATCTGCCAGGACATAACAAAAACACTTGACGCAGACGAAATTCCCATCATTTTAGACCAGTACCACACAGGTAAAGCTAACATTCACCGTGGTATCAATGAAACTATCAGCCGTATTAGAGAAATGTATAATTGGAAAGGTTTAAGTAAAGATGTTGAAAACCTAATAAAAAAACTGTCAAATTTGTCAAATAACGAAAACATGTCGCAAAAATTTAGATTCCCCCCTTGTCATTACAGAAACGCCAAAGACTCCTTTCGAGAGAATAAATATCGACATTTTAGAAGTCCCCGATAGAAATTACGCACTAACAATTAGGGATGAACTCACAAAGTTCACTCAAGTTTACCCCCTTAAGGATAAAACCTCCAAAACAGTCGCGAACGCCCTTCTCGTTTATTTCCAGCATTTCGGTACCCCGCTACGAATCCACTGTGATTACGGTCGAGAATTTGATAATGCCATTCTTCGTGACCTGTGTAGCTTATACGATATCAAACTTACATATTCTAGCAATGGACACCCTCAATCCAATGGGTCCACAGAAAGATTCATTCAACCCTCCTAGAAATGATCCGGATTCATACGAATGAACACTCAACCGAACATCCGTTCAATATACTCCCGTACGCAATTATTTGTTATAACAGTTCTACAAATAAGACACACGGATTTACACCTTACGAACTAGTCTTCGGACACACTTCTTCTAGACCACCTGAAACTTTGTACAATCATAAAGAGTTGATTACTAAATACGTAAGAGATCTAAATAATCGCATCTCTTATTATTGTAAATTAGCGCGAGCTGAAACAGAAAGTCAAAAGCAGAAAGCAAAAGTTCGATTCGACCAACACGTTTCAGAAAACCCTCCAAATTACCAAATCGGACAAAAGGTTTATTTAAAAGAATCCCAGATAAAAGACAAACTACGAAACAAATTTAACGGTCCTTCTGAAATTTTAGAAATTCACAAAAATTCTGCCACACTTTTAAACCCACAAACCAAACAAAAAACTAAAGCAAATTTCAACAGAATGAAACCGTTTTCTGAAGATTAATAATTATCTTTCAGGTTTTCCATGCTGATCGGAGCAACGCTCTCACAGTACGAAATAACACCCATCGATAATAGGTCATATGCCTCTCTCCGAAAATGAGTACTTCTATGAGTAACCTCGATCCGTGACGCGATTGGTTCCCCGCTCTGCGCGTTCATTTTGGAGCGCGTCGATGCAGGCAACTCTCTGTCCTGCCTCTCTCTCAGTCTTTCGCTTCGTTTCATGCCCGGAACTTCGCCTAGCTTACGCTCTTCGCCGGTCTTATCGTTTACTCCAGTCTTCGACTAGATTCTGCAGCGAAATTTCTGGTAAACTGTGCTTCACACAGAGATTATTAACCACAAAAAAATAAACAAAAAGTCGTCGTACTCGACGCATTTAATGTCGACAGCCACGTGGCCGCGCCATTTTAGTGCCGCCGACCCACGCCACGTGGGCGGCCATCACGATTGGTAGTGGTCTTCCACCGCGTATCAATCCATCTATTTGGTAAAGGCTTCGCAGAATACCCAGGTAAGTTATTTAATCGAGTATTTCATCGTCTACGAGGGTCATCAGACGCCGAGATGACGCCATCTTGGGGTTTCATCATCGCCACGTGGTCGAGGCCACGCCGTTGCCGCCAAGGGGCAGCTGCAGCCGTTATCCAACTATCTACGCCAGTGTTTTAGTGCCAGGAACGAGCTAGAATGTATCGCCTAGCTTTGCCATCGCCAATTTACTCGGTGAGTTATTTCTGCCTAGAGCTTTCTATAACCCGTGTTTAATTTTATTCCATGGTCAGTACTGGGAAGAAGCCCTGCAACTAGGTGCGACATTGCACTAAGTCCCCTAGCACCTACATACAAGGATTACGGCCCCTGGTGACCACCTACCGCTAGTCTAGGCGTGCCGTACCGTTGGGATCTCTGCTTCTTGGATGTGACACGAAACACTGTTCGTACTTGAAGTGGATATCTCCTCCGAGGGACGCCGGCTAACAGGTATTAGGTCGGGAGGCCGGATCCTCCGAAGCCAACGTGGGAAAGCGCGGGAAGCCACACTACGTTTAGAAGCCATCCGCGCCAGCCGTGTATTTCGTACGTTCCCCCAGGTTCATCGTCCACATCGAGTACCCCAGGCAAGGCTAACACTGTATGGATAACCAGCGGGAACACCACTTCGCCGAAGCCATGAAGACAAGCAGCGATCGGGTTTTAGGAGCCCCCGATGCTCGACACATGCCGGTGTCAACCTCGACACCCAACCTCAACGAGGGAATAACCAGCCAGCGGGTCTCTCCACCAACGAGGTTGTGAACGGCCGCATCGAGGATATGGGAAGCCTCGATCAACGTTTGTTTCGATCAGTGCAAGAGCGCGAAGTGGGGCGGTGCCTATCCGCGAGATTATCGACGACGAGGGCGCGGTGTCCAGGAGTTCGAGAATGGCGACTCCAGCGGGCCGCGCCGACTCGTGCAACACTCAACCTGTGTTAGTACTACCAGTTTCCGCCGACCGCGGAAATGAGGGAGCGGGAGATCGACGACAAATGTGGTAGGAATCTACTACCACCAGAAACAAGGATTATTGTTTCTAATGATAAGTGGACATTACTTGTGCATAAGAATTTATCTAGCTTAGAAACCGCTTTTATTAATAATAATGCTATTTTAGAAGACATAGGAAATTTGGTTAATCATGACAATCACTCTATGCGAAAATTTAATTCAGAAATTAAAACGCACGTTACCCTTTTAACGCAAATATCAGATTATATCAGAGAAACATTTAATGAAGTCTTTGTAGACACAAGACGATACAAACGCGGATTAATAAACGGTATAGCAAGTATATTTAAGGCAATAACAGGCAATCTCGATGCCACTTTTACACGGATAACATCAATAAATTAAGTCGATATCCACATCAAGTCGAAAATCTATTGAAAAATCAAATATCAGTAACAGGGTCAGTCATTAAAAGCCTCAATGAGACTATTCAAAAATTGCAAATTGATGAAAAAATATTTAACGAGAACATGCACAAAATCGAAACAACAATTCATCAGTTAAGTGACAAAATCGCATATGTTGAAGCCAAAATGAAATTCTTCTAAATCTGTGAAAAACTTCTAGAAAGTTACATGTACCTTCAGGATAACCTCGGCGATAATCTAAATTCCATCACCTTTACTCGTTTAAGAATTATACATTTCTCTATTATATCACCAGATAATTTGATTGCATCGCTCCAGGAAATATCGTAAAACCTAATAAAGAATAATTTACTTCTATCGGTAAAATATTCCGAAATTGCAAAATACTTAGAAATCATCGAATTAGAAGTCTTTCAAACACATTCCGATCTTGTTTTTGTACTAAAAATTTCATTAGTAGAACAACAATCTTATACGTTATATCACCTATACCCTATCCCTATCCGAGACAATAGAACTGGTCTGAATCATATGTTATCTTTCTTTCAAAAATATATTGCGCAAAACGATGATTCTTTGATGTATACCCCTGTGAAGAACATAGAAACATGAAAACAGATAGGTCCTCACAAGAAACTGTGCTCTGAACTTTACGCGTACCCGATAGATGGCAACGCCGCCTCTGAAGTCCAGTTACTAAAAACATTTAAAGAAATTCCAAAAAATTGCCAGAGTGTTCTAATTTACAGACACGGATACAATGCGCAAAAACTCCAAACAAATACCTGGTTAGTGATTGTGTCGGAAACCGTCCATATCTCAATAAACTGTTTTCATACGAACATAAAAAATATAATCATCAACAAGAATTCCATTTTAAAACTCCAATACGAGTGCTACGCATTTGTCGGCATAACCAAAGTGCAAGCTGAAAATCATAATATGCTTAACGTTACGGATCATTCTCATCCAGTAATCATTCCATATGACTGTTGTGTCAAAATTCCTGACAAAATTCAACTTCCGAATTTGAAACCTCTAAAATTAAATAATCTAAACATCGAAAACCTAGAAGTTGCCAATCACAAATTGGAATAATACTCAAGAGACCTCGATAAATTAATAAAAGAACCGTTTATTACAAAGAACATATCATGGTTCACTTACTTTATGATTGTATTAATAATTTCATTAATTCTTTTGTACATTTTTTGCAAATGTAAAAAGCCTCCAAGAACCAATGAACAACCCCAAAGGCCCATACATCAAGAAGCCCTAAGAAGACTCAACCGCATCTTGAGAAGAAGGCCCAACCAGGATAGCGAAGAAGAATCACCCCCGTCAGATAACCTAAGCTAAAAGTTGATGATTAAGCATCAACTTTCCTTTAAAAAGGGAAGCTGTTATATAAAATATTCCCTTAGGATTTAGAATTGTCGTTACATTGTATAACGTCGGTTCCCGTGTAACTTGATACTTTTGTTTGTTACATATCTCTTATCATATGTAACTAAACCAGTCATGTGCCTTATCTTTTATTCCTTTTGATTAAGAAGCACGTTAATGATGTCTTGCTGAAATATTATTATTATTATTCATTGTTTAACTTCTAACTAATCTTTTTGCAAAGCTAAGCATCAGCGCTGCAAAGGTTATTTAAACCCAGCAAGGCACCACGAGCGTCCGTATTAGATTCACCGAAATTTTAACATTAAATTTGTACAGCTCTACGTAGAGCTGATTTATTAAATAAAAATTGTTTTTAAAAAATTAATTTCTAAAGTGAAAAAAAAAAATATATATATATATATATATATATATATATATATATATATATATATATATATATATATAGAAAGTGAGTCTATAAGGTGTACATATAACCATTTTTTAATATCGGCCTTATTAACGGAGTAATTTTTTTAATATTTAGAAAAATTTGCTCAACATTTTGAGAACCACTTATTTGTTGTATCCACTATATTCATGATATAAGAATGATTAGACTGTTGCCAAACGGAATGGCCACTGTTGCCAAATTTTCACATTTACATTTTCTAATTTTAGTTTACAAAAAATTGCCACAAATTAATTTTATTGCAAATAACGTGGAATAAACAGAGCTGAGATATGAAATGCATTTTTAGCAGGGCTATTTTGTATTTAATTTACATTACAAAATTGTAAATACCGTAATTATAAGATCTCTAATTATTTACATTAGCGTAAAACTCTCAAATCTTCACCAAACTTAGGCTACCTTCCTATTTTAGAAGGCGTTGAATAAGAATCTGGTAGTCAGTATTTGGCAGTCGGACACACTTTTCGAGAAAACGAATTTTCAACTTTCGCACATGACGAAACATTACATGGATACTACTACTTTTCCTTATCAAATAACATGCATTTGACATTACATGGATACCTAATATTAATGTAAGTAGATGATACAACACTTCCTTTATACACATTATACATTAATATAATCACAAAACATGTTATTCTTTATAGGTTATGCGCTCCGAGATCATCATACGTTGATATATCCATACAAATTAACATTAACATCTAATCATACATCATACAAATTAACATCTGCTGTTTTACAGCTGACACTGTGTCCTTTCTTAAATTTATGGTGGCTGACAGCTTCTTTCAGTTATTTGAAGTTAGACAGTAACTTGAGATTTTAACGATTTAATGGGTTTTAAAATTGCTAATTAATATTTAATGCTTATCATTTATGCTTTTTTGTTGTTATTTAGACTTTTATATTTGATATTTTTCAACTTTGATCACCAATTAGGGTAAGTAACGAAGTTTAATCAAAATAAGTTTTAGGCTGCATGTATTTACAGATTTCATAACTTTTCATTATTACTTATTAATTTTAGTTGAAAGAAATTATCTTTAATGGGTAACTATTAGCTTTTATTTACAAATAACACTTAGGTAGAGATTAAACGTGTATCAAATGTATATTGTTACTTCACTATCAAATTGCAGACAAATGGATATGTGACTAAGAAATCAACAAGATAGGCGTTACGTAGCTATTCCCGAGAATTAATAAGTAATGTCATAACATTTATGAAGAAGGATCCCAAGAATAAAGTGAACATTCGAAGAGAATGTTAGCCGCAACAGATATTAAAAAAAATACATATCAACAAGTACTTAAATAAGTTGCTGTGATAGATTCAGGTACCTCCTTTTTCCCCAAAGAAAATAGAATAAACCAAGCACAAAATCGTATTCATACGTACGTAGTCGTACATAATGTTACTGAAAAATGTTTGCAGAAGATAATTCAGGAATTTTATATAATAGGGAAGAGAAGGCCTACTGTAAAAGGTTTGTACTAACTGCAAAATATTTTCTAAGAGATTTTTATTAACTGGTCGATTTGTTTACATAGATATTGTACTTAAAATCAAAAAAACTGATATACCTTTCGATGGCAAAATTAGTTCCTTGCGAGGCTTTCATAGAAAAATGGACTAGAGTAAATTATACTTCTATTTAGTAAACAACTTTGCTAAGATGCTTTGTATTATAATAAGTAGTTTTTATGAAAAATACATTATTGTCAACTAAGCATAAGTAACTATTATTTTGTTAATACACTTCTACTTTGTTATAGTTCCATTGACCTAGTAAGTACAGAGTAGTCGAAAAATTATATACTACTAGCAAGAACATTCGACGGATCTGCATATAAAGATAAATTGTTTGAATTTCTACCTTACAGGTGGAAAAAAGCTACTGATAACAGAAAAGCTCTTATGAAATATGACATATGATTGATTATGAGAAGAATTAAGTATTTATATTAGATGAAACTTATATTCACAGTTCGTAGACAGTACGAAAGGAATAGACAGGTGGCAGTTCCTTAGGTTTAAGTGAACCCATATCTAAGGGAAAGGGCCTCATTATTGTTCATGCTGGCAATGAAAATGGTTGATACAAACCCCGAAAACTTGAAAAAGTAGCTTGAATGTTAAGTAATCCCACATTTTAAAACACGATCAGTTTTAGTTGTTGATAATGCATCCTACTACAACAATGCCATTGAAAAGTAACCAACAATAGAAACATAAAAGGCACATATGGCGAAATGGCTATGAGAGTGTAACATTTCATGTGAGCCAACATTAAGGAAACCCGAATTTTATGAGCTAATTAAACAAAACACAAAATAAATGTTACATAATGAACTACTCGAACACATATGGTTATACTGTACTATTGTAGTATTATTTTTATTTCATCATTTATTGTAGAATGTGACTATGTGAATCCTGTTATTGTTTTTATGTTCTGTTTCTATTTAGTCTTATTACATTTATAATTTTATTGCCTTATTCCGCATATGTATTATTATTGTTTTGTTATACATTGGATTGTATTTGTTGTCACAACTTGCCCATTTGCTTTACTTTTTTTGAGGTGTGTATTACTATTATATGAATTTCACTAATAAATATCTATGTGTATTATTATTGTATACTTGTATCCATTTATTATTAGTTATAATATTATCCACTAGTACGCAGACTAACCATAGGATTTGCATAGGCATGTATGACATTTTTTAAATAATTTTTAAGGTGAAATTTGAATAAAGTGATACAAAATAGATGTTACAGATATCCTTTTCTAATTAAGCCTAAATTTACATCAAAAGAAAGAATTTCTCTTTCCTAGTATCAGGAACAGCAACATTTTATTATTTTCTCTCACAAAAAATATGCCGTTATGGTTTCCTTGGTTTAAATAATAAATATTGTAAAATAAGCGCCCGTGGATACGGAAAATATTTAACTCGCTGGCTAATAAGTGCACTGCTGTTTGAAGATTTAATTTCGATCATGTTGATAATGTCGATATCGCTTTGTTTTCGTCGCATCATGGAAAAATGTAATTAATTGTCAATTTTCATTTTGTAGTTTAGTTTAAATTATTGACTACAACAACAAATTGTCATTTGTTGTTGTAGTCAATAATTTAAACTAAGCGCACCCAATTACAGTACTCATACTTTGTTCTACCAAAATGTACGTGGTTTACGCTCTAAGGTGGTAGATTTGTACAACAACGTATCAGCTAGTAATTACGATTTGGTGGCATTAACTGAAACCTGGTTAACCGCAGATATAGGAAGTAGTGAGCTATTTCCAGATGACTTTGTTGTTTTTCGCAACGACCGATGTAGGGAAGCTACAGGCTTATCAAGAGGAGGAGGTGTCCTCGCGGCTGTCAAAAACACTTTAGTAAGTTCGGAAATAAATCTGACGGAAGTTGGAAGTGCGGCTCCATCCATCGATGTGGTGGGGGTGAAAATCAGTAATAGTCAGTATCACAAGTTATTTATATTTTTTCTCTACATACCACCACGTACTTCAACTCAGGAACTGGAACAGTTCCTTGACGCAATTAGTCCCCGATTGGCGAATGAGGTAGCTGAAAGGCTGCCTAATGAACCAGTTGAGGATGCGGTCTTCACCGTTCCACCAATAGTAGAGGGCCTCAGTACCAGAAGGGGGTTACATCGCATAAGACCCCCTAGGCTACAAGACTTGGCCAGAGTGGATGCTGAAGTTCAAGCATCCCTTCCAGAAGGGGCCGACATCTGGCACATAAATTGTGCCCTGTACGCTGCCGCCGAGAGCTTCTCTCATATGGAGGGGGCGAACAACTCTTCCTCTCCTCGAGAGAGAGCGGAGTGGCGTGTACGGAAGATGGAGGCCAAGATCCAGTCGGCAAGACAACAGGTATCTCGTATCCAATGTGTGATGGACTATATGGTGGCCAATGGCCTTTCACGCAAAAATTACGGCGAATCGCCGCTAATTTAAGACGCGTCCATCACACACTTAATGAGGTAGTGCTGCGTACCATCAAACAGCACTGCCTTGATAGGATACGGATGCTAGTGACATGCAAAAAGTCACTAGTGAGGCGGGCGCGAAGACTGGCGGAAAATAATTTGTTCCGCCAAAAACCCTCGCGTCTATTCGAACCGCCTCAACCTGTTGTCGAAAATCCACCGACTGTAGATCAGGTGGAAAACTTTTGGAAGGCGCTGTACGAGCAGAAGCTCCCACTCCAAAGAGACACTCCAACCCTGGCACACTTTTAAGACTTTTGCGAAGGTCTTCAGCGACCAGAAGAAGTGTGCCACCCGATAACCCCTGAAGAGGTTCAAAGGGCTCTTGCGGGCTCTAAGAACTGTGCTGCTCCAGGTCCCGACGGGATAAATAACTTCTGGTGGAAAAAATTACCTAGTATCCACCGCCATTTAGCCAGAATTTTTACCACCTGGCTAAATGGGGAGCAGCAAATTCCTTCTTGGGTTGTTGAGGGGCGAACCGTGCTAATCCCGAAGACCGGAGATTTGTCCAACCCAAAGAACTACCGACCGATAACCTGCTTAAACGCCTGTTACAAGGTGTTTACACGCATCTTGTACACGCGAGTACTCCTAGCAGTTGAGCCGGTTTTCGAGGGGATATACGAACAACGAGGGCCTAAGAGGGGTGTCGCTGGCTGCAAGGAGAATCTGTTGATTGACAGATGTATCACGCAGGACTCCGTGCAGTACAAGCGAAACCTTTCCATGGCCTGGATCGACTACCGCAAGGCATTCGATATGACATCGCATGAGCTAATAATTCACTTGCTCCAATGCCTTGTGGTGCCCGGTCCTATAGTGAGATGCATTCAAGAACTGATGCCGCTCTGGAGGACTCGGTTTACCATAACATCGGGTGATACTAGAGTCCGGACAGAGCCGGTGTCGTTTAGAAGGGGCGTGTTTCAGGGAGACTCCCTTAGCCCCCTTCTGTTTTGCATCTCACTGTTGCCGTTGTCCGTGTCCCTCAGGAAGACCCGTGGCTATAACTGCGGCACCCCCGGCGATCGGAGGCATAAGGTCACCCATCTGTTTTACATGGATGACCTAAAACTTTATGCCTCCGGAGAAAGGGAATTACGCCAGTCCCTGAGGGTGGTGCAGGAGTACACGCAGGCCATCGGGATGGAGTTGGGGTTGGACAAATGTGCACTGGTTCATCTCAAGAGAGGACGAAGCCGGGAATACGCAGAGGATGCGCAGCTAGTAGACGGAAGCATCTTACATCACTTAGATGCCGGAGAGTCGTACGCCTACTTGGGCCTTGAGCAACGCTCCACCCAAGAGGTAGGTGTCGTAAAAAACGCTCTCCGCGGCAAGTATCAGCACCGCCTCCGACAGATCTGGTCTTCAGAACTGTCGGGGAAGAACAAGGTGTCTGCAACAAACATGCTTGCCGTTCCGATCCTTGTCTACTCCTTCGGAGTAGTCAAATGGACACAGGAGGAGCTGCGACAACTCGACGTAGTAACCCGAAAGAGGATGCATCTCAGTAGGAGTTTGCATCCTAGATCGTCCGTTCCACGGCTATATCTCCCACGACATCGCGGAGGTCGTGGACTCTTGAGTTTGGAGTGTCTTCATAACAGGATGGTTCTGGACGGAGCCTGTAAAGTTATCAGGAGTTCGGATCCCCTTCTCTGCATGGTCCGAGATCACGAACATGCAGGGATAGGAGCATTTTTATTTAAGGCAGCACGTAGAGCAGCCGATGATCTCGGTCTCGTCTTCGATACCGAACGGGCCAATCACAACTCTGTCACCGAGTTGGAACCCGTTCAGTTAAAAGCCCAAGTAAAAGCTGCAGAGCATTTAAAAGCTCTGCAGCTTCACAAGGATAAGCCCATGAACGGGGTCTTCTATAGGAATATGGAAGCCCTGGCCTTATCCGAAAGGCTGACCTTTGCTATCTTAAGGTCAGCCGGGCTAAATTCAGAGACCGAGGGATTCATCATGGCTTGCCAAGATGGTGTATTTAACACGCTCGTCTATCGGAGTCGTGTCATGGGTATGGAGGTCCCTGATGTCAGCTGCAGGGCCTGCCGTAGGGCGCCGGAGACATTGATGCATTTACTGTCGGCTTGTCCGGTATATGCAGTCTCGGCCTATATCCATAGACACAACGCAGCGTTGCGGGTGCTTTATTATCATTTAAGGCACTCGTATCAGATAGACGAGACACCAGTGCTGCCTTACGCTCCGGGGGATATTGAGTCCGTTGTGGAAAACGAGAAGTGCCGAATATATTGGAACTATTCGTTTTCCACCGTCAGGCAAATACAAGCCAACAAGCCTGACGTAGTCCTCCTCGACCACCAAATCAGGACAATGTTCGTCATCGAATTCTCGGCACCCGGTGATGGTAACATTGTTTTGAAAGAGGAGGAGAAACGGACAAAATATCGAGATTTAATCTTCGAACTCCGTAGACTCTATCCAGACCATACTGTTAAATTGAAGGTACTGATTATAGGAGCCCTTGGTGGAGCGAGAGATACACTGCTTTCGGAATTAAAGAACATACCGGCATGCCGAAACTCGGCAGAAATCTTAGCCGGTCGCATGCAGAAGGCCGTAATTCTCGGCTCACTACGTCTACTCAGGGCACACGACTCGGCCCAGTAATCACTAACCGAGCGGACGCGAGGAGTGATTGCTGGTATTACCAGCGCACCTTCTGTGTGAGTCGGAGCCACAGAAAGGGGTGACTGGCTTTTAGTAAAAAAAAAAATAATAATAATAATAATAATAATAATAATAATAATAATAATAATAATAATAATAAGCAGGAGGGGCCGCACAACATCCATCTGGCCTTTGGTGAGTAGCGACACCACTTACTCCAGCTGGGGTGCAAAACCGGACCGGCAGCACCAGCGCACCCGGGAGGGGATAACATATTCCCCTCTAGTGTCGGCCGTGGGCTTACTGGGCTAACTCCCCGGTAAGCCCGAACTTCTTGTTCCAAATGGCAGAAGAGGAGGCCCCCACGATCGACCCCGTTCGGATAGGGGTCATGGGCAAGGTGGTGGGGCCCAAATGGATGGATTGCCTGGAAACGACGCACGCCAACGACATGGACGCTTTGAGTGGACCGACGAGCTGAGGGACGACCTGCTGCATTGCTATGAAAGCAGTGAGCCCATACGGAGGGGATACATGGCACGTATGCATGCCCTGTGGTGTGAATTACACCCAGAGCATGATGCCTTCACGCCGCAGAATCTGCGTGATTATGTATCCTATCTTCGTAGAAAGGGCTATGTGAGGACTGCGCCCCGATTGGCGAATGAGGTAGCTGAAAGGCTGCCTAATGAACCAGTTGAGGATGCGGTCTTCACCGTTCCACCAATAGTAGAGGGCCTCAGTACCAGAAGGGGGTTACATCGCATAAGACCCCCTAGGCCACAAGACCTGGCCAGAGTGGATGCTGAAGTTCAAGCATCGCTTCCAGAAGAGGCCGACATCTGGCACATAAATTGTGCCCTGTACACTGCCGCCGAGAGCTTCTCTCATATGGAGAGGGCGAACAACTCTTCCTCTCCGCGAGAGAGAGCGGAGTGGCGTGTACGGAAGATGGAGGCCAAGATCCAGTCGGCAAGACAACAGGTATCTCGTATCCAATGTGTGATGAACTATATGGCGGCCAATAGGCCTTTCACGCAAAAATTACGGCGAATCGCCGCTAATTTAAGACGCGTCCATCACACACTTAATGAGGTGGTGCTGCGTACCATCAAACAGCACTGCCTTGATAGGATACGGATGCTAGTGACATGCAAAAAGTCACTAGTGAGGCGGGCGCGAAGACTGGCGGAAAATAATTTGTTCCGCCAAAAACCCTCGCGTCTATTCGAACCGCCTCAACCTGTTGTCGAAAATCCACCGACTGTAGATCAGGTGGAAAACTTTTGGAAGGCGCTGTACGAGCAGAAGCTCCCACTCCAAAGAGACACTCCAGCCCTGGCACACTTTGAAGACTTTTGCGAAGGTCTTCAGCGACTAGAAGAAGTGTGCCACCCGATAACCCCTGAAGAGGTTCAAAGGGCTCTTGCGGGCTCTAAGAACTTTGCTGCTCCAGGTCCCGACGGGATAAATAACTTCTGGTGGAAAAGATTACCTAGTATCCACCGCCATTTAGCCAGAATTTTTACCACCTGGCTAAATGGGGAGCAGCAAATTCCTTCTTGGGTTGTTGAGGGGCGAACCGTGCTAATCCCGAAGACCGGAGATTTGTCCAACCCAAAGAACTACCGACCGATAACCTGCTTAAACGCCTGTTACAAGGTGTTTACACGCATCTTGTACACGCGAGTACTCCTAGCAGTTGAGCCGGTTTTCGAGGGGATATACGAACAACGAGGGTCTAAGAGGGGTGTCGCTGGCTGCAAGGAGAATCTGTTGATTGACAGATGTATCACGCAGGACTCCGTGCAGTACAAGCGAAACCTTTCCATGGCCTGGATCGACTACCGCAAGGCATTCGATATGACATCGCATGAGCTAATAATTCACTTGCTCCAATGCTTTGTGGTGCCCGGTCCTATAGTGAGATGCATTCAAGAACTGATGCCGCTCTGGAGGACTCGGTTTACCATAACATCGGGTGATACTAGAGTCCGGACAGAGCCGGTGTCGTTTAGAAGGGGCGTGTTTCAGGGAGACTCCCTTAGCCCCCTTCTGTTTTGCATCTCACTGTTGCCGCTGTCCGTGTCCCTCAGGAAGACCCGTGGCTATAACTGCGGCACCCCCGGCGATCGGAGGCATAAGGTCACCCATCTATTTTACATGGATGACCTAAAACTTTATGCCTCCGGAGAAAGGGAATTACGCCAGTCCCTGAGGGTGGTGCAGGAGTACACGCAGGCCATCGGGATGGAGTTGGGGTTGGACAAATGTGCACTGGTTCATCTCAAGAGAGGACGAAGCCGGGAATACGCAGAGGATGCGCAGCTAGTAGACGGAAGCATCTTACATCACTTAGATGCCGGAGAGTCATACGCCTACTTGGGTCTTGAGCAACGCTCCACCCAAGAGGTAGGTGTCGTAAAAAACGCTCTCCGCGGCAAGTATCAGCACCGCCTCCGACAGATCTGGTCTTCAGAACTGTCGGGGAAGAACAAGGTGTCTGCAACAAACATGCTTGCCGTTCCGATCCTTGTCTACTCCTTCGGAGTAGTCAAATGGACACAGGAGGAGCTGCGACAACTCGACGTAGTAACCCGAAAGAGGATGCATCTCAGTAGGAGTTTGCATCCTAGATCGTCTGTTCCACGGCTATATCTCCCACGACATCGCGGAGGTCGTGGACTCTTGAGTTTGGAGTGTCTTCATAACAGGATGGTTCTGGACGGAGCCTGTAAAGTTATCAGGAGTTCGGATCCCCTTCTCTGCATGGTCCGAGATCACGAACATGCAGGGATAGGAGCATTTTTATTTAAGGCAGCACGTAGAGCAGCCGATGATCTCGGTCTCGTCTTCGATACCGAACGGGCCAATCACAACTCTGTCACCGAGTTGGAACCCGTTCAGTTAAAAGCCCAAGTAAAAGCTGCAGAGCATTTAAGAGCTCTGCAGCTTCACAAGGATAAGCCCATGCACGGGGTCTTCTGTAGGAATATGGAAGCCCTGGGCTTATCCGAAAGGCTGACCTTTGCTTTCTTAAGGTCAGCCGGGCTAAATTCAGAGACCGAGGGATTCATCATGGCTTGCCAAGATGGTGTATTTAACACGCTCGTCTATCGGAGTCCTGTCATGGGTATGGAGGTCCCTGATGTCAGCTGCAGGGCCTGCCGTAGGGCGCCGGAGACATTGATGCATTTACTGTCGGCTTGTCCGGTATATGCAGTCTCGGCCTATATCCATAGACACAACGCAGCGTTGCGGGTGCTTTATTATCATTTAAGGCACTCGTATCAGATAGACGAGACACCAGTGCTGCCTTACGCTCCGGGGGATATTGAGTCCGTTGTGGAAAACGAGAAGTGCCGAATATATTGGAACTATTCGTTTTCCACCGTCAGTCAAATACAAGCCAACAAGCCTGACGTAGTCCTCCTCGACCACCAAATCAGGACAATGTTCGTCATCGAGTTCTCGGCACCCGGTGATGGTAACATTGTTTTGAAAGAGGAGGAGAAACGGACAAAATATCGAGATTTAATCTTCGAACTCCGTAGACTCTATCCAGACCATACTGTTAAATTGAAGGTACTGATTATAGGAGCCCTTGGTGGAGCAAGAGATACACTGCTTTCGGAATTAAAGAACATACCGGCATGCCGAAACTCGGCAGAAATCTTAGCCGGTCGCATGCAGAAGGCCGTAATTCTCGGCTCACTACGTCTACTCAGGGCACACGACTCGGCCCAGTTATCACTAACCGAGCGGACGCGAGGAGTGATTGCTGGTATTACCAGCCACCTTCTGTGTGAGTCGGAGCCACAGAAAGGGGTGACTGGCTTTTAGTAAAATAATAATAATAATAATAATAACGTGCCGTGTACGGAAGATGGAGGCCAAAAAGATGGAGGCCTACGGTGTCTTATCTTATATATCTATAAACAGTATTTTTCCATTGAATAACAAAGAGAGCGAGCTATCAACTAAAAATAAACTATTATTATATAAAGCGGTTTTAAGACCTATATTGCATATAACATGCATGCCCTGTCTGGTATAACATAGCTAATACACATTATCAAAAACTTCAAACAATACAAAATAAAACCCTCAGGTTACTTACAAAATCCAGCAGATACATTAATATCCGGCTCCTGCATGAACAAACTAACGTACAGTATATCAGACACTTTATAAAACAATTTTCTAACAAATTTTATTCAACACAACTTAATCATGTAAAATTAACTAAACAATTAACAAACATAAACATTGATGAACCCCATATCTACAAATACTTCACGAAAATACGGATATTTGACAATAATGAATACCACGGAATTAATGGCACAGCTGACAGAGGGAAGTGCCCATAAACCTGGACGTACTGAACGAATGCAGGAAACTGCAATTATCATGGATGGAATCATGGGTCGAAAGCAGTCCGCTTTCGTATTACTAACAACAAGCAATAAACAATCCAACAACTGATTAACAATGACACCTACTGAAGCAGACTACTAAACCAATACTAACATAAATTGTAAAAACATGACCATAAAAGAAATAGGAAAAAAGGAAGGAGCGATCAAATGCAAATTGGAGTATCTAAAGCAGGATTTTAGTATTTTTCCTGATAAAGTACAAAAAACAAAAATAATAAACCAAATAACAAATGTAAATAATTAAATAGCACTAGTTAATAAAAACAAGAAATTCCCTGTAGTGCACGAAATAGAGACAAACTACTTACAATAAATATGATACAAGATGCGGCTAGGTCATAACATCGACGGGGTGACGCGCGACGCGCGACGTTGTTATCCCCATTTCTTTCAGGGAAGAAATGTTGTCTAGAAAATATGCGTGTGCGGAATATTGTCATCTGTAGATTAAGAGCATAATGTTGTTTATTTTATGTTATATTTGTGTGTGTGTGTGTGTGTGTGTGTGTGTGCCTATATATATATATATATATATATATATATATATATATATATATATATATATATATATATATATATATATATATATATATATATATATAGGCACACACACACACACATACATATATATGCTGGCGGATTTACCAGCAGGCTGAGTAGGCTGGAGCCTAGGACGGCAAATTTGGGGCCAAAAATTTTTTTGTCTTACAGAAATCGACAAGATTATATATTCATATTTATATATCCAAATGTTATTAGGTATTCAAATTCAATTCAACATGTAATATGTTTTACCACTTACATAGAAATTTTTTTACAATTTGCGTAGTAGCGTTTGGCTGCAGCGTGGGAACGAGTGACATCACTTTTCCTAAGTGTGTCTGGCCGAATTCAGCCGACTTGACTGCACGAGCGCGGCGTGGCCGCCGCTGGAGCCAAAGCAAGGTCGTGCTGTTGTAAGGTATACCAAAGAGGAGGGCGTACGCCGCGTGGGGCATTGAGTTCGGTAAAGGTAGATATAGAGCGGCGATACAAAGGGGGAAGTCCCGTCCCGTCTTTACTTCAAATGTAGGAAAGCCGCCTCGGTTGATTGCGTCCTGCAATTTCTAATACATATGTATTAATATTTCTCTGGCACATTTTTCTGTATGTAAAGGTGTACACAACGCCATGAGGATGTCTCAAGAGGAGATAAAAGAACAAATCGCGATGGACCTCCAAGTCTTACGGGAAGAAACAAAAGAGAAGCTACAAGCGCGTACGAAACAGGTAGACTCGGGGCTAACTAAACAGGAAGCAGAAATAGACGAGATACGAAAAGACCAACAAAAAGCCAATCAGTCCTTAGCATCAAAAGTGGAAGAGATCCAAAGGGAAGTTAACCGACTAAGAATACGGCCTAAAAGTGCTACACCTGGGGTCCAACAGCCAGCCAGAGTGACAGCACCAACTTTTGATGGTTCGATTCCTTGGTCGGTATATCGAAGACAATTTGAGGCTGCTGCTTGCGCAAACTATTGGGACGATCAAGAAAAGGCTATAGCTCTTATCGTCGTCTTAAGAGGGGAGGCTCTCGATATACTCCGATCTATTCCGGAAAGTCAACAGAATTTTACAACAATAGTAGATCATATGGAGATGCGCCACGGTGACAAACACATGCAACAAGTCTACCAAATGCAACTGAAGAGCCGAAATCAAAGGAGCAGCGAGACATTGCAACAATTTGGGGCAGACGTCGACCGACTAGTACAGCTTGCATATCCAACAGCACCTCAGGAGTTTGATAATCAACTGTGCGTGTAAACATTTATCGATGGCTTGAGAGACCCGGACATGCAGCAGGTGCTGAGAATGTCACGACATGACACTCCCAGAAACGCATTAGCGCACGCACTAGAGTTTGAAGCCGCAAAGCAAGCATCGAAAGGGCACGTGCGGGTGCGCATGGCCGAAGTCAACGGTGAGAAGAGACCAAGCACGATCAAATTGGTAACTTCCTGCTGGAGCTGAAGAAGGCGTTGTTAGAAGACGGAGAGCCACGCAGACTAAGGTACTGGAATTGCGGCCGTATGGGACATCTTCGACGTGATTGCCGAGCTCACGGGGATCAAACGAACAGCAGAGACATTCAGTCGGAAAACTAAAAGCAGCCGACTTTAAGGGGCGCAAGTTGGCTGCACTCTCCCACCAAGCCCCATCGACAATCGTTATCAGCAAAGCCAATAGCTGTGGATCACTGCTCCTCGAAAGCATCATCAACGGCCACAGTGCGAAGATGCTTACGAATACTGGAGCATCAAGAACTTTTATTCGACCTTCTAAGACGGTTGCATGACGAATAAAAACCTTGAGAAAGAAGCTATTGACAACAGCGACAGGCGAAACCACAGAAATCCAAGGAGAATGTGACGTGGAGTTTCAATTAGGGGATATATATGCATTGTACATCGGGCCCTGATAGAGCCCATAACTGATGATGCCATCCATGGACTGGATTTCATGGAAGAACACAACATCAAGCTGGACCTAGGGTCAAGTACAATGCACATCGGAAGCCAGGAGATAGTAATGACTAACTCCAGGAGTGACGTCACCACAAGCAGGGTAGTTGTGGTCAAAGATGAACTGTTACCAGCTCGTGCTGAAAGTGTGCTCCTTGTGGAAGTAACTGGCGTTGATGGAGGACTGGTGGGAGTGGTGGAGCCTAATAACCCGGACTTGACGGAAAAAGCCATTTTAACTGGACGGACACTTGTGAAGATGGGGAAGACAATTCCAGTAAGCGGTGAACGACAGCGGTGCGCAACTGGCCAGTTCATAAAGACCAGCATCAATTACGGAGTTTCTTAGGTCTTTGCTCGTACTACAGAAGGTTTATTCGAGGATTTGCCGATATCGCGAGGCCCCTACATAAATTGACAGAAGATGGAGTTATTTTCCAATGGGACGAAGCTTGCGAAGGATCCTTTGAGACTTTGAAGGAAAAACTGACTACAGCTCCAATATTAGGCTATCCACAGTTTGACAAACCATTCATCGTATACACCTATGCCAGCAGCAAGGGAATTGGAGGAGTACTGTCGCAAGAACAGGATGGACAAGAGAAAGTAATTGGCTATTTCAGCAAAGCCTTGTCTAAACCCGAGAGAAACTACTATGTAACTCGGCAGGAACTTCTAGTCGTACTGAAGAATTTGGAGTATTTCCACAAGTACCTGTACGAACGAAGATTTCTGTTAAGAACCGATCACGCTTCTCTTAAGTGGCTACTCCAATTCAAAAATCCAGAAGGGTAACTTGCGAGATGACTTCAGCGATTACAGATCTTTGATTTCACCATTGAATACAGAATTGGAAAGCATCACCACAATGCTAACGCCGTGTCTAGAAGACCACGTGCAAATGATAACTGCCAGCACTGTTTGAATCTGGAGCAAAAGGAAGGATTCTCTCAAGTGACTGTTGCCTAACAACTGTACAGCCGGATGAAAACTGGGATGCCAACATACTAGCCGAGGATCAAAGGAATGACGAACATATTAGGCCTATAATGCGTTGGAAAGAAACAGGAGAGAATAGACCATTGTAGGCGGATATCAGCGACCTCGGTGCAATTACGAAATGTTACTGGGCTCAATGGGACTCGCTGATTATTGACGGCGGGGTTCTGAAAAGAGTTTGGGAAAGTCCGGATGGCGCAAGGAATCGACTACAGATCGTGCTACCCAAGAATCGAGTGGCCGAGGTTTTGGGAAATGCTTACGGCGGAACTGTAGAAGGGCACTTTGGAGTAGCTAAAACCATGAGTAAAGTGAAGGAACGATTCTACTGGGTAGGAAATCGGTCAAATGTAGAAGATTGGTATAGGAAATGCGACGTCTGCGCTAGCAACAAGGGCCCAAACACTCGGCGCCGGGGACGCATGAAGCAATACAACGTCGGTGCTCTCTTTGAGCGAATTGCTATCGATATCGCCGGGCCATTTCCACGTACTGAATCGGGAAATCGTTACATCTTGGTGGCTATGGATTACTTTAGCAAATGGCCGGAAGTTTATGGCATACCCAATCAGGAGACAACTACTGTAGCCGAGTAACTTGTCGACAATTGGAGCAGTCGCTTTGGAATTCCATTAGAACTACATTCCGATCAAGGCAGAAACCAAAGACCAAAACAAAACCATTACATTCCCAATCGGACAGAATGGTCGAGAGATTCAATGGTACACTGGAGACCAATTTGAGAATGATGGTTAGCGAGCACCAAACCGACTGTTGGCCTATAGAACTGCTGTCCATGAAACTACTGGGCAAACACCAGCCCGCATTTTCTTTGGCAAGGAATTAAGACTGCCGGTGGACTTAATGTTCGGAAGACCGACTGATCAAGCGATGATAACCGAAGACTCCCTACAGTCCCTGGAAAACATCTCCAGGGGGCTCATAAAGCCGTGCGAGAAAAGACCAGATTTGAGAGCGACCGAATGAAGACAAGGTATGGCCGAAAGACGAATACTGAAGGCTTTCAAGAAGGCGACCTCGTATGGTTATACAATCCGTCTCGCAAAAAGGGCCGATGTCCGAAGTTGCAGAAATCCTGGGAGGGTCCTTACAAGATTGTGACCAGAATAAATGACATAGTTTACCGGGTCCAGAAAGGACCACGCGCAAAAATGAAAGTTGAACACATCAACCGCTTGTCATCCTTCCAAGAGCGATCAACTGATCGGCACGATCAGTACTAGGAGGGGGGCAGTGTCACGAACGCCTCGAGCGATCCCGAACGCCGGGAATATTCGAAACCTCGAGAGCATGTGAAGTTGACTTCCAGTGCGTTCTATACTAGAAGGTTCGCCAAAATTATTTATCTAGAAACGTCTGGAGAGACGTCCCATTGCCTATATAAGAATTGTGTCATCCGGCCAGCAGTTAGTTGAATCTGGACCGCGATAGTGAGCGATACGGTGTGAAGAAAGTGATATACAATGCGAAAGTTAGTTTATAAAGTTAAAGTAGAAAGAAACTTAGTTAGTTAGTTGGACTTGTGAATAGTTGAGTTGTAAATAAGTGTTCGAAATAAAGAACTTTCTAGTAAATTTAAATAGTACATTTATCAAAAGACGAGACCTCTACCGAGACCTACGAAAAGAGTAGATCTCTAAATACAGGAGAAATTATAAATGGGCCAATAATGATATATTGTCAAATATATCCCCCTGGATGGATGTATATGGACCAAAATACCAATATACACACCTCTTGAGACTTTCTCATTATTTGTTGATATTGAAATCATTGAAATGTTGACTCGCAATATCAGCCTATATGCTACTTTGAATAACAGAAATGAAAATATATCCGAAGATGAAATGCGATATTTCTTAGGGATATTGCTACTAAGCGGATATTCACTTGGCCCCAAAGGTTACATGTTCTGGGAAAAGTCTAAAGATACCACTAACCCTCTAGTCTGTGAAGTCATGTCCAGAAACCGATTTACTTTCATTATGTAATATTTACATACATATACACATACACACACGCATACGCATACGCATACACATACCCATACACATACACATACACAGCAAACGGAGGACTCTCACCGAGGCAACATGGCTTTCAGAGGGGAAAATCAACAATCGATGCGATTAAAGATGTGATTGAAATAGCTAAAAGGGTAAAGAGAGGACCGCCACAAACTAAGGGTTACTGTGCACTTGTAACATTGGACATCCGAAATGCTTTTAATACCGCAAGATGGGATAGAACGATCGAAGCCTTACATAAAAAACAAATACCGCAGTATCTTATTAGAGTTATCGATAGCTATTTATCGGATAGGTTGCTCATCTATGACACAGAAGAAGGACAAAGAGAATACGAGGTCACCGCGGGAATCCCACAAGGGTCGGTCCTGGGACCGCTACTATGGAACGTCATGTACGATAGACTATTAAACCTGGAACTACTGGAAGACACAACGATAATAGGATTTGCTGATGACGCAGCGGTAATGACAACTGCAAGAAGCACGAGTACTTTAGAAGTAATAACAAATGAAGCGGTCTTAGAGGTGAAGGAATGGTTAAACGAAAACGGGTTGGAAATGGCAGTGCATAAGACAGAAGTTGTATTGATAACTGACAAAAGAGCTTTCACTCCTCCAGTGCTTAAGATAGGAAGAGAGAAGATCCAGTGGAGTAAAAGTGTAAAATACTTGGGAACACAAATAGACAATAGATTGACATATGCTGAACACATAGCAAAAACAGTAGAGAAGGCAGTAAAAACAGCCTCGGCCCTGGCAAGGTTAATGCTTAACATCGGTGGTCCAGGCGAGATGAAGAGAAGGCTATTAAACAGCGTAGTCCACTCTAAGATATTATACGGGGCGGAAATATGAACGGAAGCGATGGAAAATAAAAGAATCAGGCGTACTTTGGCGTCAGTCCAAAGACGCAGCGTATTAAAAGTGATATCAGCATATAGGATAGTCTCAGAGGAAGCGGCATTGGTGGTGGCAAGCACACCGCCAATCGACCTCCAAGTTCGAGGAAGACAGGAGGTGTACAAAGAATATAGATTGGACGAAAGGGTGAAAGAAAGAGTGGAAGTTAAAAAGAGGGCAAGGGAAAGGCTCATGGAAAGGTGGCAGTAGAGGTGGGATTCAGGTACCACGGGTAGGGGGACGCATAGACTGATACCGAATGTGAAAAAATGGACAGACAGGAAACATGGACAAGTAAATTAGGAGTTAACCCAGGCTCTGACAGGACACGGATGTTTCATGGCATACCTTAAATAATTTAAGAAGCGGGAGAGTTCTACGTGCTTGCTATGTGGAGATACAGAGGACAATGCACATCACGCAATTTTTGAATGCAAGGCCGGACAAGGAAAGAGACAACGACTTAAGGAAAGGGTAGGCGTTGAATTAACTGTGCAAAACATGATGCCAGTCATGCTGGAAGAAGAAATGAAATGGGTAGCAGTGCGGGAATACGTACAAGACATAATGAGGGAGAGGAGGAATGCGGAAGCAGAAGGGCGTAGAATTCAGCTTCTGAACCCCTAATCTCGAAAGAGGATGGGGGATGTAGGGAAATGGCTAAGAAAGGACATCACTCCGAAGTAGTGCGAAAGCGGTTCCGGGGTGATGATCAGGAGTTCAGGGGGGCCACTTGTGAGTAGCTTGCTGCTCCTATGTCCCCAAAAAAAACATACACATACACATACACATACACATACACATACACATACACATACACATACACAAACACATACACATACACATACACATACACATACACATAGACATAGACATAGACCCCCCCGATGGTATCTCTACCTTGTAGCGGTGGGGGGGCTTGAGAGCTTTGATGATCCCAAGAGCCAAGTCGGCGGTAGCGTAGCTACCGGTAGGGCCACCCATGCCGAACGGGTCGAGGGTGAAAAGACAGACTAAGAGGGATACCAAACCAAACAAACGATGGATTTTGAAACCAACGAAAATACAGTTAGGGTGCAGGAATTCGGAAGCCCGGTACCGGTCCAGGGAGTGGGTGTTGGAGCAGGCCCCACTGGACCGTTAGCCAGCGACTGCGGCTCCTCTTCGGTGGTACACCAGGCCGGAGGGAGTACTCCAACTACTGGATTAAAAGGTGATGGCCAATTGGCGAGGAATCAGGCCAGGACTACTACTGGAATGAGGGAGGAGGAGGAAAATCCCTTCAAGAGAAGAGACAGCATTGCGAGGAGTCCAGTTCACAGGGATAGGACGCAATCATGCCCTGGTGTGTTTGCCCTGGGAAAAAAGAACAAATTCAACTCCGAAAAATCAGAGACAGAGATCCAACGGTTAGAGAGACTGGAAAAGAACGTTTTTGAGGCGCTGGGGAAGAATATAGACATCATAGAAGGAATAGTCAAGGACGCTAGGAACATCCACAAACAGATTCGGGAAGCAACGACTGGGGCTGTCGTATACTACCAAAGAATGCGTGAAGCCAGGGAGGCGTTAAAAAAGGCGAAAGACGTGGTAACCATATCGTCGAACAAAAATGAAGCAGAAGAGAAAGATGGAGGCAAAGAAACATCGGAGAATAAGGAGAATAGAGGAACTCAAACCGAAGCTACTGAGGAAAAGGAAAACAAGAAGCGAATCGCCACGTCTCCCCTTGAGGAGTCTAAACGAAGAGAAGTAACAAGAAGTAAAACGAAGAGAAGGGAAGTAATAGCACCGGCACGAAAGGGAGTTTCAAAAGTTCCGACGGAATCAGGAGAAACATCGGAGATGAAAGGAAATGACCCTGACTGGCAAATAGTGGAACACCGGAAAAAGAGGAGGAAAAAGGGTCAAATCGAACAACCAGAAGGAAAAGATTCGGAAACTGAATGCGAGGAAGAAGAAAGTCCAAGTACAAGTAAAAGGGAAAACCAAAAGGAGGCGAAAGAAAGTGAGGGACAAAAAAAAAGGCAAACAAAACGCAGACTACCGGAAGCAGCAGCGGTCAAGTTAGGCGATAACACGTTGTATGCGAACGCTCTCAGAACACTGAAGACAAACGTAGATCCGGATAAGATAGGCCTAAAAGTATCTGGGATAAGGAAAACCCGAGCTGGTGAAATCCTTATAGAAATAAAAAAGGGGAGTGGTAGAGTGGAAGAGTTGAGGGCCAGCGTGGCAGAAGCTCTAGGAGAGGACGCGACTGTTCGAACGCTAGATAGGACTGTTAGTTTGATAATCAGGGACCTGGACGGAGCCACGAATGAGGCCGATGTGGTAAAAGCAATCAAGGCCATTGCAGAAGAAGCAGAAGATGGAGCCATAAAAGTGAGGGCGCTCAGGAAAGGTTTCGGGGAGATACAGTCCGCAGTAGTGACAATACCTTCAGAAGTAGCAATGGCAGTGCTAAAAGTAGGACGGCTTAGAATTGGCTGGATCATGTGCAGGGTTCAAGAGAGGATAGAGGTCGTGAGATGTTTCCGATGCCTAGGCTTTGGTCATGTCGCATACGACTGTAAAGGATAGGACCGGACCAATATGTGTCGTCTGTGTGGTACATTAGGACACCTTGCTAAAGAATGCAAACAGGAACCTTTCTGTGTGCTATGTAGCGAGAGTGGAGGACCTGGGAGGGCGAAACACATTTTGGGAAGTGCACGGTGTGAATCCTTTCGGAGGGAGATGGACAAAACCCGAAGATAGGGCTTAAATGTCTACAGATAAACCTTGGTAGAGGACGCGAGGCACAAGATCTGCTTATGCAAACGGCTGTGGAAAAAAAAGTTGACATGTTGCTAATTAGCGAACAATACAAGAAGCCTGAAGCAGGATTGTGGTTCCAGGATGCAACTGCCAGGGCGGTCATTGTCATACTTAACAAAGACCTAATCATTCAGGAGGTCGGTGGCTCGGCGGCAAATTTTGTTTGGGTGGATATAGCAGATACAAGAATTTTTAGCTGCTACTTTTCCCCCAACGATACCTATGAAAACTTTGAAGAACAACTAGGTAGTCTCGAAGATAATCTCCGGTTGGCGAGAGGAAATATACTGGTGGCAGGCGATTTTAATTGCAAATCGCCGGAATGGGGCTCTAGGAAATTGGACCACAGAGGAGAGGCACTCTCAGAGATGATGGCAAGACTTGATCTCATCATCCTCAATGAGGGAGAAGGTTACACCTTTAGGCGAGGTACTACGGGGTCAGTGGTAGACATCACGTTTACTACAAACGGACTTGCGGCGAGGGCGGTCGGTTGGACAGTGCTGGAGGATATAACGTTGAGCGACCACCAGTATATCCAATAGGAGATAGAAGAAGAACAGCAAAGGGAGGCAAACACTACGTCAACGCAAGGGGGATGGATACTGCGGAAGCTGGGTAGGGTACAGTTCAGAGAATTCTTAGAGAGCACAAAACAAAAGGGGCACCTGCAGCGTAGTATGCAATATGAAGATCCGGCGGCATTGGCAGAATATACAGTGAAAACGATCGAAGCAGCGTGTAACAGGGCCATGCCGAGACGAAGAAGTGTTCAACAACAAAAAAAGCCAGTCTATTGGTGGACTCCCGAAATTGCGGAATTGAGAAAGAAGTGCCTCGCCGCTCGCCGAAAGATGCAGCGCGGAAGAAACAGAGAAGAGGAAGCCTCCCTTAGAGAACAGTATAGAGAGGCACGAAAGGAGTTAAGAACCTCAATTAAGAGCAGAAAGAGCAAGTGCTGGACTGACCTGTGTCGCTCGGTAGACGAGGACCCGTGGGGTTTACCCTACAGATTGGTCACCAGGAAAATGTTAGGAAGACAACAGATTCCTGGGATAAAAAAGTCAGAACGAATAGAGAACATTGTAAAGACCCTGTTTCCGACCCACGCGAAGAGGCCTGCGCGTCCTGCCTCTCCTAGGAGTACAAGGGCCACACTTTTTACTATAGAAGAGCTACGGACAGCAACAAAGAAGCTTCGACCGGGGAAAGCACCTGGTCCGGACTATATCCCTAATGAGGTTATTAGGATGGTAGTTGAGGTGTGGCCGGAGCTCCTACTGGAGACCTTCAACGCCAGTCTCCGGGTCGGACTCTTCCCGCAAAGATGGAAGCGTCAGATTCTGATTCTCTTGAGAAAAGGGGAAGAACCTCTGGCCGATCCTTCGTCTTATCGACCAATCTGCCTAATAGATACGATGGGGAAGCTTCTGAAGCGGATGGTTCTGCAGAGGCTAGAGGAAAATATCGAGGCAAATGGAGAACTGTTACAGAGGCAGTACGGTTTTCGCAAAGGGCGATCCACAGTGGACGCCATTACAAACGTGGTAAACACAGCGAACACGGTGATGATTGGGCGAACGAATACCAGGGAATACTGCGCTCTGGTTACCTTGGATGTTCGGAATGCCTTCAACTCGGCCAGATGGGAAGCGATCATAGGAGCCTTGTCGGAACGGGGCACGCCCGAGTATTTATTGAGGATGATAGATAGTTACCTGTCTGACAGAACTCTCATCTATAACACGGAGGACGGGGACAGGGAGTACGAGGTAACAGCGGGGGTTCCACAGGGATCGGTACTCGGCCCGTTCCTGTGGAACATCATGTACGATGGGCTTCTTGACCTCGATGTGCCAACGGGAACAAAAATCATAGGGTTCGCGGATGATGTGGTGGTGGTTGTGACGGCAAGGACAATAAGCACCTTGGAGTTGTTAACTGGTGAAACCATCCGTAGGGCCAATATATGGCTAAAAGCTAATGGACTGCACCTGGCGGTGCATAAGACGGAGGCAGTACTTATAACGAATAAGCGAGCAGTCATACCAACGACGATAGCCCTGGAGAACGATATTGTACCATTTAAAAAATTCGTGAAGTACCTGGGCGTACGGATAATTCAAGGATTACGGTATACGGAACACGTCCTGAGAACCTTGGAGAATGCCGCAGCCACAGCAGCTAGCCTTGCACGACTAATGCCGAGCATTGGAGGCCCCAGGGAACACAAGAGAAGGCTACTAGACAGCGTCGTCCATGCAAAAATGCTCTACGGAGCGGAGGTTTGGACGGGTGCAATAGAGAGGGAAACCATAAGGCGCAGGCTGGCGTCAGTCCAACGACGCAGTGTTATAAGAGTCACGTCCGCCTTCAGGACTATCTCGGAAGCAGCGGCACTAGTATTGGCCAGCAGACCACCGATCGACCTGATGGTAAGAGAAAGAAGGGAGATCTACGAAGCGTGTTGTGAGAACAAGGAAAGAAAGAAGGAAGAAAAAAAGCTGGCTCGGCAGCGTCTGATGGAAAGATGGCAGACAAGGTGGGACACAGACACAGCAGGACGCTGGACACATCGTCTGATTCCCAGAGTGAAAGAGTGGTGCGATCGAGCCCATGGACAGATAAATTATTATCTTACTCAGGCGCTTAGTGGCCATGGATGTTTTAATGAATACCTGGAAAGATTTAAGAAGACGGAGAGTGCGACCTGCCTATTGTGTGGGCATACCCTAGACGACGCTAACCACGCAATTTTTGAGTGCCCTGGAACAGAGACTGAGAGGTTCAGACTTACAGAGGCAATAGGAGAGGAATTGAGGGTGGAAAGCCTTGTACCAGCCATGTTAAAGGAAGAGAGATCTTGGAGAGCAGTGTCGGCCTATGTTAAGGACATCATGGATAGAAAGAGAGAAGCAGAACAACAGGAGCATAGGAGAGTGCATAGAGCACGAGAAGCCCAGCCCCTGAACCCCTAATCTCGCAAGAGGATGGGGGATGTAAGGAAATGGCTATATATATATGGACATCACCCCGAAGTAATGCGGAAGCGGTCCCAGGGTGATTGTTCGGAGTCAGGAGGGCCACTTGTGGGTAGCTTGCTACCCCTACGCCCACATAAATAAAAAAAAAAAAGACATAGACATAGACTAGACATAGACGTAGACGTAGACGTAGACGTAGACGTAGACGTATACGTATACGTATACGTATAGGTATATGTATATGTATATGTATATGTATATGTATATGTATATGTATATGTATATGTATATGTATATGTATATGTATATGTATATGTATATGTATATGTATATGTATATGTATATGTATATGTATATGTATATGTATATGTATATGTATATGTATATGTATATGTATATGTATATGTATATGTATATGTATATGTATATGTATATGTATATGTATATGTATATGTATAAGTATACGTATACGTATACGTATACCTATACATATACTTATACATATACATATACATATACATATACATATACATATACATATACATATACATATACATATACATATACATATACATATACATATACATATACATATACATATACATATACATATACATATACATATACATATACATATACATATACATATACATATACATATACATATACATATACATATACATATACATATACATATACATATACATATACATATACATATACATATACATATACATACACATACACATACACATACACACTGATTAAACTGAATGAAGAATTTTAACGATTTGTTAGGGATTATTACAGAGATTGAAGAAAATTATATAAATTTAACTCAGATTCCAGTTGTTTCTTTACTTAGTAATAGTATTAATATAAATAGTAACATATAAGTCGGAAATCGAGAAAGGAACTACCAAGACCGCCAAGCGGTTATCAAGTAGTCCCCGAATAGCAAGGCTATTCGGAATAATCGCTATAGGAAACAACTACTCTTCGGGCTAAAGCCCCGCCAGGCATTGGCCGTTTGGCGGTTTTGGTAGTTCCTTTCTCGATTTCCGACTTATATGTTACTGACATAGATCGTATCGATATAGATGTATACCGCACGGGTTTTAGTCGGCATTTGTCCTGGATCGACGTACCGTGTACGGCACTGATGAAAACCAATAAGTTCGAAATAGCTGTATGTCGTTCGGTTCCCTTCCGGGACAAATGTCGAATCCTACCCGTGGCGGGTTTTATTTTTTTTTTTTTTTTTAATTAATATAGATAGCCCAAATATGACAGAACACGTTGATTATCAGCTCCTAAAATTGTACCTAGAGATAATACCGCGTTTTGACGGTCAATCAATGAAATTAAATAAATTTATATCAGTTTGTGAATTACTTTTGAATACTTTTTCAAGGCCTAATAACCCAGCATATACTTATTTTTTGTATAAAGCAATAATATCTAAATTAACTGGTGATGCTGAAATCACTGGGTTGGGACATTTAAATATCCCTGATTGGCCGACCCTGAAAAATATTTTGATAACAAAATATGGTGACCCTAGAGGTTTGCAATGTTTACAGCAAGATCTAATTTTTATTTCAATTAAACCTAAAGAAACACTATTATATTTAGGCAACAGAATTAAATCCATTTTAAGTCTCATGATCAATGAATTACAAGCGTCAAGCCAATTACAGGCAGAAAAAGAAGTACTCGCCAATGTCTATAGTAAATTAGCTCTAGATAAATTCGTTAGGAATTTGCCATCAAACCTTTAGCAAATGCCTAGGATTCGAAATTACATAACAAATCTTGCTGATGCCATTAAGCTAGTTCTAAGCGAAGAACAATTCAATATTTATAAACAGACAGTGATATCGTATAAAACTAAAACCGTGTAAAATTCAGTTAGACAAAATTTTCAACCACAATTTTATCAAACTAAATCAAACTTCAACGAAAACCGAACTTACCATTGGCCACCTAACGTACCTAATCAATCTAAGTCAATCTATTAACATTCAACAAAGGCCAATGAAACCTCAAATTTTCCTCATAGTTATGGAGGATAAGGATTCTAACATTGTAATTAAAATATAAGATAAGTTAGTAAAGGTACATAAGAATAGAGTTAAGTTATACCATAGTAATAGGTAGAAAAATAAAGTAGTTAAAAATGGATAAAAAAAATAGAAAATATATGTCCTAATAAGCACATATTTTATTTTTTGCGTGGGAGATGTTATGAGATAATTAGGTTAGTATTAAGTAAGTAGTTAAACAATAGTCATCTAGGTTACCGTAACGCTATGTAAGTAGAACAAGTAGGTTTCTCCCAAACTTGTTCTCACTTCAGCAAGATATTCTCACTTCAGCGTCTTGGTCATGACGCCCTCTCTGTACACATTTAGGCCATGTTTAGACGGAGCGGTTTTTGTCGGCTCAACCATCGAGCCGACGCCGACGGTCGACTCGACGAATGGTTTTATCAGTTCAGAGTAGGGTGTACACAAGGTTCGTCAACTTACATAGGTTACCCGATAAGCGAGCTTGTGAGCGAGGGGGATGCGACGAGCGGGATGCTCTGTGACGTAGTTCAAATTCCTGCAAGTTGAAAGCGTTGTGTCGTACATATTCATTATTCTAGTGATAAATGCAAAGAATTGGATAAAATATAGGTTGAGAATAATTCATGTGAAATATAAGTTCTTAATAAGTATTTTTTCTGTTTCATTTTAATTGATAAGCTAGGTAGCTAGATGGTACATGCGTTTAATAATTTTATAGATTCCTTTACACTTATTCAGATGTATATTACAGAATTATGCCGGGTCGCGTAAAGGCAAAAGCCGGTATAGTACAGAGCGCGAGGTCCGCGCGACGCTCTGGATCACTCGGGGCTTTGTTTATAAATACGCTGCGTTGCGTCAGACAAATCGCAGTGCGATACAGAGCAACCTTGAAAATTCCGCGTCCCGCTGAATTGTAATCGTAATAATAATTAATTACTAATTGCATAGTTCACGTGCACATTGTTATAGATTATAATTTCTATTTTGTCTCGATTTTATCACATGCACCATGGATGAAGCAACCTTAAAAAGTTTGTTCGAGCGTTTGTGCGAAAATGTAAATATTCTTAATATAACAGCTGTGGACAATAACGAACAGTTCAGTATTATAGTGCAGTGTAAGCTTTCAGGAGAGGGCACAGTAGATGAAAAATGTAACAACTGGGTAAAAGATTTTTCATACTCGACCAATACAAACTGGATAACGTCAAGACGCTATCCGAATGCAACTCGAATTTCATGCAACTATGAATTTCGAAAGTTATACGTGTGTCAACACTCGTCATTGAATAAAGTAGCTGAATGAAAACGGCAGTCGTGTAAAGTTAGAAACAAAAATTGCAAAGCACAAATAGACATTAAATTTAAAAAAATTAATATAAACACAATAAAAAATTATGTGCTATTAAAAAACGGAATTAACGTAGTGATAAAAATACAGTTTGAACATTCCCATAGGGTAAATGTAGTAGAAGCTTTTGGATACTTACGTGTGAACAAGACAGTACAAGACATTTTTGAGTCATACTTTGTTTCAGGAATGACTTCGTCAGCTGCCAGATTTTATCATGAAATAAAAATAATTGAATCTGGTTCTGAAGAAACGCAGGAAGTACAAAATGTAAGTACAGCATATCTTCTTGCTAATGCTAAAGAAAATCCTACTGAGAAGCAGATAAAGTATTTATATGATAAGTGGCGTTTCTGTCAATACGGTAGTCGAGAAGAAAAAAGCATGATAGAAGTTCTCAAGAACAGACAATCCTTGTTGCAGAAATCCGGCGGTTAACTAGTCATTAAAGAAAATCCTTTTTTATCGCAGTTGTTGTTACTCCAATAATGCGACGCGCATTTCTTCAAGATCTTTCCACTGAAATGGTTTTCATGGACTTCAGCGGATCTTGCGATGAGACAAATACTTCTGTTACATTTCTATTTACTTCAAACAAAACAGCGAATTCCACACAGCCCAAACTGAAGCGAATTATACTTTAGCTTTTGCGTCTGCCACTGAAGCTATCGAAGTAGAAAATAAAAATTTCGATCCAAAAGTATTTATGACTGATGACAGTGCATCCGAGCGCAATGCATTATCAGCCGTGTTTCCGAACTCCATGTTACTTCTGTGTACATTCCATCTTTACCAAGCTTTATGGAGATGGCTCTGGCAAACTGGCCATAACGTAAAAAAGGAGGACAGAAGAACAGTGATGGAAATGTTTAGGAACATTCTTTACGCTCCAACATTAGAAGATTCAGAAGAGTATTATGATTTCTTGATGAGTAATAATATAATACAAAGTAACAAAGTATTATATGATCATTTAAGTCACTGGTGACTTAAAAAAAAATTTATTTCACTCGGTGAATAAACAGCAAATTATGGATCCTATTATGACGTTAATACTGACATTTTAAACGTCAAAATTGAAAAAATCGATTTATTATCAATAGACGGTACTCTAGTCTTCATTGATATGATGACACCAATATCGGCCTGTGCCGTTAAAATTTAACAATCAAAGCCCTTATTTTTTTAATAGTTGACATATCTTTTTAAATCAATTTTGATTCATATTTTGACAAACATTACAGCATTTTAATTAAAAGAATAACTATTTAGTTTAGAAGTGTTTGTAATTTCTTATTAAAACGTCGCACGCTTAGACAAGTAGATTGTATTTTGTTTCTCTATGGTCGCACGCTCATGACTCCATGACAACAAATCTTACAGATCTCGGTCGCACTATTATGTTCAGAATGTTGCGTGCGCAACCAGGTTAAATTTGTGTAAGTATGGTAGCTAGACGTTTGTCGTTAAAAGGGACTTAGTTTATATAATCGTTTCTTTATGTTAGGCTAATGGATCATCCTTATTGAGGGTTGTTTATTTACCATTATATTGTACATAATAAATATTCATACGTGGCCGCTATTAAAGACAAAAAAATAATATACAGGGTATATTATTAACTCCTTCTCTCTTAGAAAGGATCCTGTGGCTGAGTATCAAGAGACGTCAGGGTAGGAGGATCTATGGCGTTTTGGAGGCCGACCCCGGTAAGAAGCTAAGATGAACAGTTGGCTACCAAATTGCGGCGGCTTATTAAAGAGGCCGACAGTCAGGCAAGGATCCTTCTACGGCTGGTTAAGGAAAACCCCAATACCAAGAAGGAGATTAAGGAGGCAGTTACAGCGACGAGGAATATCTGCAGTCAAATCATGACAGCAGTGCCAAGAGCTGTTTCAACACCTGGGAAGACCGCGTATGGAAGGCGGCGGGACTATGGTGAACATGGTTGACGCTTCCACGCAAACGGTGGAGTGTTAGATCACTTTTTAAAATAATCACACTGTAGATCTGATGTAAACTTTTAATGAGAGTAGAAATAAAAAAATAATAAAACAAAGGAAAAGATATATGTGTGCTAATGCGTATCTTATTCCGTTCTTATCTAGTCGGGGAGAAGTGCCCGTATATAGTATATGTATATATTTTATTTATAAACAATATGGTTCGCCGCTGATCGCTGATTCAGCTTATTTGAGGGCACAAGGAGACCCGCGGCATCGCTATGGACTTCCAAGGCCGCTGACTCCGCTGAATCCCGCTTCAACCCAAATTATACGCTAACAGGAGGAACGCACCATAGTGGATAAGGTTGATGCCTCCATACAAACGGTGGATAGAAGCTCAAGGGTGGAGAAGATCCGAACCGCCCTTAGGGGAGGAAAAGTGGAGGATCTCAAAGTCCTGGAGGGGGAGGATTGGCCCGAGGCAGCATTTGAGAGGACCAAAGTGGCGGAGGGAAAAATAGGCGACCTCCCCACCGAGTGCTATTTGGTGTGGTGCGGGGCCAGTAACTTATCGGTGGATGAGGGCATCCCCAAGGCTACGAAGGAGAAATTTTTCGAAAGCCAGGAAGTTGGTGACCAGGAGGTTCCAGTTGGAGGGGTAACATACTTGCGACACCTGACAGCTAGACCATCGAAAGAAGGGGAGGAGGAAGTAATCAAGGATAGAGATATGCCTATCACTTGATGGTGGCAGAGGAGGGGAACAGACCCGGAACCTTCGAAACCCTGCTGGAAGCATTAGGTCATCTTAAGGACCTGATGAAGAGGCAGGGAAGGAATAAATTGGCGTTCCCGATTCACAGGGTTACGGAATGGAGGAAAATCCATAAGATGACCAAATTCGTCTTCCGAGGCGAAGATGTCGAGATCTCCATGTATCCCCCTACGAAAGACAGGGGGGTACATGGCAGGGATGGCAGGGGCAAGCAAGATAGCAAGATCCCGAATGGAAGGTCGTCGAGGCATAACCGAGAAAAGGGAAAACTGGAGAGGAGGTGACCCGTACGGTCCCCAAGCGGAACAACAAGCCCGCGGCGGTTGTTGTCAAAGTCGGAAAGAGCACATATGCCGAGATGCTCAGGAAGGTGAAGGGGCTCGTGGATCTGAAGGCTATAGGAGTGGAGATCCAGGACCTAAGAAAGACCAAGGAAGGGGATATCCTTCTGGTGGTTAAAGGAGGGGGTGGCAATGCAGATGCCCTCAAAACAGAGATCCAGAATAGGATGGAGGGAGCTGAGGATTGCTAAAGAACTCGGCGAGGATCGCGGTGAGGGATATCGACCCGTCGACCACGGAGACCGAGGTGAAGGAGGCTTTGAGGGCTCAAATGGGAATGAGGAGTTCTCCGTTGTCTCCCTAAAAGCGGGTCCGGAAGACAGCCAAATAGCTGTCATAGAGACCAGCAAGCGGGGGCCAATAAGCTCCTGGATAGAGGAAGGATTCGCCTGGGATGGGGAAAGTGTAGGATCAGGTCCAGACCCTCCCGGATGAGATGTTTGAGATGTTGGAGCACGGGCCACTTCGTTGACCAGTGCAGGGGAGTTGACAGAAGGAGTTTGTGATTCAAGTGTGGACGAGAAGGACACAAGGTGGCGGACTGTAAGAACGCCACCTTCTGTCCTATCTGCAAAGAGGAGGGCCACAGGGCAGATCTGGCTAAGTGCCGGAAGCATAAGGCCGGAGAAGGGAAGAGGAAAGGAGAGGGATCGCCGGAACGTTCAGGGTCATCCAGGTTAACCTAAATAGGTGCCGGGTGGCCCAAGACTTACTCTGAGCGACGATGAGGAAAGAGGGTGGATATGGCCATCATCAGTGAGCCCAATGTCAAGATGACCCGGGGGAAGGGGTGGTACGTCACGGGGGAGGTGGATGCCGCCATTAGGGTGGTGAACACGGGGTTCGTCGTCGCTGGATCAGGCCTTGGTATTGGTTACGTGTAGGCTAAGGTAGGCGGGGTTATCCTGTGCAGTTGTTATTTTTCTCCAAATGGAAGGAGCTCTAAAGGAGCTTCAGGTTTTTTTGGATAGTTTGGAGGAATTAGTGACAGGTGCGGATGACGACTACATTATTGCGGGCGATTTTAACGCCAGGGCCCCCGAATGGGGAGAGCAGTTCCAAATTCCAGGGGAAACCTGGTATTGGAGTGGGCAGCGAGACTGAACTTGGCCGTGTTGAATCGAGGGTCACAGCCAACGTTCGAAAAGGGGAGATGGACGTCGAACCCAGATGTAACGTTCGCTACGACCGGAGCAGCTATCAAAGTTGTGCGTTGGAGTGTCTCCGATAAGGAAACACTCAGTGACCACAAATATATCTTCTTTGAAGATGGGAAGGAAGGGTGAAAGGGGCAGAATAGATGCTTAGCGTGACCAGGAATAGGGGCTGGAAGTTGAACAGCTAGAATAGGGCCAGTTTCTGTAGGGTCATGGACGACCAAAGAGAAAATGGGAGGATCAGGGACTCCAAATCTTTGGTTGATAAGCGTCACGAGGGCGTGTGATGCATTCATGTCCAGAAAAGGCAGAAACAGGCAGTCTCTGAGGATATATTGGTGGACAGAGGAAATCTCTGTCCAAAGGAAGAAGTGCGTCGCCGCACGTAGGCAATATATCAGGGACAGGGCTAGACGAGCCTGGAACCCTAATGAGCAGGGAGAGGCAGAGGTAGCGTACAAGACTGAAAAAAAAAAGCTGAGGGACACTATCAAGGCAGAGAAGAGGAGAAAGTGGGACGAGTTGTGCGCCGGCCTGGATAGAGATGTCTGGGGCAAGCCGTACAAACTTGTGGTGAAGAGGACGAATAGTCACCAACAAGAGATCCCTCTAGGAAAAATGAGAGAGGCGGTGGACGCGCTCTTCCCCGTGAAACCGGTGGAAGAATGGGAACGCCAACCAGGAGCAGATTTTGACCCGCTTACGGAGGAGGAACTGCTAATGGCTTGTGCCAAGATCAAAATGGCAAGGCGTCTGGTCCGGACGGTATTCTCCCTGAGATCCTGAAGGTCGTGGTGGAGCTATGTCTTGTGGAGGTGCTGCAGATCATGAACGAAGTCATGAGGAACGGCGACTTCCCGGAAGGATAAAAGATGGCCAGACTTGTTCTAATCCTCAAAGAGAACAAGCCGACGGTGGACCCCACATCCTTCAGGCCGATATGCCTGATAGATGTTTTGGAACATCTCATCCTAGGTAGACTCCTAGGTGAGTTGGAGAGAAAGGCGGAGAACCAGTATGGTTTTAGGGCGCGGAGATCCACGGTTAATGCTGTCATGGTTATAAAAACCATTGTACAGGAGGCGTGGGAGTCCAAGAAAACACGTTCAATTCGGCCTCATGGGGTAAGATCATGTGGAGACTGCTGGAGCTAGAAATAGCACCGTATGTTGTAAACTTGATAGCCAGCTACCTGTCCTGTAGGGGACTGATATTGTCGGCCGGGGATGGTAGCGAGAGGAGGAGAATCTCGTGTGGAGTGCCACAGACTCTGGAGAAGACGAGCAAAACCGTCTCGGTCCTTGGTCGTTTGATACCAAACATCAAGGGCCCCAGGGCGGCAAAGAGGAGAGTCCTCAGCGGAGTGGTGCAGTCGATTTTACTGTACGCCGCCCCGGTGTGGGTGGACATATTGCGAAGGGACAAGTGGAGGAAACAGCTCACCAAAGTCCAGAGAAGAGCAGCGCTAAGGGTCTGTAGCGCATACAGGACGGTATCGACGCTGGTGATAGCCTGTATACCACCCATGGACCTTCTAGCAAGGGAGAGACGGAAGGTGTACAGAGGCGCTGACAGAGGTGCAGCAATGGAGAGCCTATGGGAACACTGGCAGGAGAGATGGGACGCGGAGCCTCGAGGGAGATGGACGAGGGTACTAATCCCGAACATAAAACTATGGTGCGAAAGGGCACATGGCGATGTCGGGTACTATTTAACCCAGGTCCTTACCGGGAATAGCTGTTTCGCGGAATACCTATTGGAAATAGGCAAACGCGAGAGCAGAGTGTGCTGGTCCTGTGGGGAGGCTGATGATGCCGCCCACATAGTGTTCAGCTGCAAAAGGTGGATAGGTGAAAGGAAAGCTGCAGAGCAAAAGATAGGACATGCTATCACTGTTGATAGCATGATTCCAATCATGCCCGAGACCAGGGACAGATGGACAGTGGTGGAGAATATGGTAACGGCCATCATGAAGGAGAAGGAGAAAGATGAGAGGGAAGTGGGAAACGAGTAAGTATCCTGATTGATATGCCGAGGAGAAGTAAAGCGAAAGCGGTTCCTCTTCGACATTACACTGATAGGATAGCGGGGGGGTTTTAGTCGGTAGGCGTACACGAATCCGACATTACCTGGCCAAATAATAACAGAACATCAGAGGCCAGGTGTCTTTTGAAGATTTTCCCCTCGAGGAAAAAGAAACGTTAGAGTTCAAGAAGTTTGACGGGAATATTAAAGATTGGTTGTCATTCTGGTGTCAGTTGCAAAAAGTGCATAATGATCCGGATATAGACTTGAACGATAAAGTTGAATATTTGATGCAGGTTATGGTGCCGGGTAATAGAACTAGATAACTCGTTGATAGTTTTCCCGCTACGGGAAGAACTATAATAAAATCATCGATTTCTCTCGGTTCGGTCGTGAGGACTTGCAGATAGCAGTTTATGTTCGAGAATTGCTTAAATTAGATATAAATTCCACTTCGTCTGACAATAAAATATATTTGTCTTTCTTGTATGATAAATTTGAGTCGCAGTTACGGGCGTTAGAAACACCCGGCATTACATCCGATAAGTATGCAGCCATGCTGTTTCCCTTGGTCGAGTCTGGTCTCCCACCAGATTTACTAAGAGTCTGGCAACGTTTGCCGAACAGCCCCGTTTCGATAGGCGACGCATCGTCGCAAATAACAAAACACACCGCAGGTGTTTCCACAATAAAAAATCGTCTCAGAAGTCTCATGAAGTTTTTAAAAAATGAAGTTGACAATGAACAACATGTTAATTTAGCAGGCGAGGGTTTCGATTTAAGCCATCACAGAAATAATGATTTTAGACGGGGTGAATATAAATCCAAAAGATACGAAGAAAATTCACCCAAACTTTCTATCGCAACGGGTTTAATCAATTCTGCGATAACAAATAAATGTCTTTTTGTCAGAATTTTCACGAGAGTATCAGTTGTTTTAAAGCTCAGAAACTAAGTTATCATAAAAAAAGTATATTTTGACGGAAAAGGGAAACCTGTTTTCGCTGTCTAAGAGTTGGACATCATAACTCGTAATTGTCGAGGACGATTAAAATGTATCGCGAAGAAGCCGGGGCGGGAACCCATGAAACGCTTGCAAATAATATAAATCAACATGTTTTTTTTGCAAGCGCTCCGCGTAAAAATGGAAGATTCCGAGAAAAAACAATACGTGCGCGCGTTGATAGATACCGGATCTCAAAAGACATGTATTCTAAAGTCCACAGCTGGCTTTTTGAGATACAGGTCTAAAGGACAGATTAACATTGTTCATGAATTATTTGGCGGAAGTGAATTATCTCAGAAGCACGATTGTTATGACATTACAGTGAGCAATAACAACTATAGTTATACTTTTGAAGCTTTGGATCAACCCGTAATTTGTATCGAAGTTTGAAACGCTGTTAGGATGGACCTTGATGGGCAAGATACCCCTGAAAAAACCTCAAAGCCTCTCCATGACGTCTATCTCTCGTTTCAGTAACAATGCCACGATTACTAATCTTTGGGAGTTTTAAATATAAACGATCCTGCGGAAAGAAAGACTCGTAAAAAAACAGCGTTGGAAGCTAAAGGACTTTTCCTGGAAACCGTCACAACTGACGCAGATGGTCGGTATGAAGTAAGACTGCCGTGGTTGGAAGGATATCCGGCGTTACCAAGCAACTATCAAATGGCTAAGAAGAGATTAGAGACTACTGTTAAGAAAATCATTAAGGACGGATATTTCGAAGCCTATGACCAAGTATTTAAAGATTGGCTGAATGAAAATATTATCGAAGAAGTTTTCAAGACACAACCCAGAAAGAGATTCACTACCCACACATAAGCCGGTAATTAAACCCAGCAGCGGCACCACAAAACTAAGGCCAGTTTTTGACGCCTCAGTCAGAGAAAAAGGCAGCCCCTCGTTAAACCAGTGCCTCTAGAAAGGGATAAACTTGATTGAATTGATTCCTGTTATGTTGCTAAGATTTAGGCTACAGAAAATTAGTATAGTGTCAGACATTAAAAAAGCCTTTCTACAAATTAGCATACATGAAGCTGATAGAGACTTCCTTCGTTTTGATAGACTTCCTTCGTTTTTTGTGGTCTGACAGTGAGGGTAGGCAAATAGTGTATCATCATCGTCGTGTGGTGTTCAATATCAACAGTAGTCCATTCCTGTTAGGGGCTACAATAGAATATCATTTGTCCAAGATGTTGAAGGAATCTGATTCTAAACCCTTTTCAAAGGAAACCATCATCAAACTGTCAAATGACTATTATGTTGACAACTGTGTGACCAGTGTTGCAAATGATAAAGAGTTGAGAAAATTATCGGGGAGTCCAGTCTCGTGATGGCTGAAGGCGAGTTTGATCTGAGAGGGTGGGAGCACACATACCAAATTCAACATGGTAACCTTGATAATTCGACTCTTGTGTTGGGGATAAAATAGAAGATACAGGACGATACTCTAAGTCTAAACCATGACGACAAAATCATAGATCAATTTATAAATGAACTCGTAACAAAGAGGATGATGCTATCAGAAGCTCAGAGGGTATTCAATCCTATTGGTTACACTTGTCCTACAACGCTGATCCCAAAATTATTGTTACAAAGGATATGGAAAAAACAGCTGACTTGGGGTACACCGGTCGACCCGGTAATGGATTTGCATTTTCTAAACTGGATGAAGGAGTTGCTGTATTTGTCAACTATTAAAATTCCTAAATGGATAAAGGCGGGCTCCAGAGAAGCTGAACAATGGACCTTGCATACATTTGTAACGCGAGTAAGGACGCTTTTTCTGCAGCTGTTTCTTTAATGGGAGTGCAGGATGGCGAGGTATTTGTACGTTTTTTGGCAGCCAAGTCGAGGATAGCCCCTTTAAAAACATTGTTAATACATCGACTCGAATTGATGGCAGCTGTTATAGTTGTTCGACTGTATACAATGTGCAAGGAGAATCTCAACATTCAACTAGAGAATTTTTTCTGGAGAGACTCGACAACAGCACTTTTTTGGATCAGAAGACTAGAAGGATCGTCAACATTTGTTTGGAATCGAGTGAAGGAAATTCGGGTAGCACTTCAGACAAAAACTGGCATTATGTTCCTGGTACGCTAAATCCGACTGACCTCCTTATCTCGAGGAGGTTGTTCTGCTAAACAATTGCTCGAATCAAGATGATGGGAGGGCCCGTCATGGTTATATCAAAACTCGTCACATTTCCCTCAGGATAATCTCCATTATGATGAAGAGGAGATTAATAAAGAAAAGAGGAAAATATTGGTTACAATGCTGATCAACAGTGAGAGTAATATGATGATGTAATCAGCAGTGTAATGAGATGACTGGCATATTTATTATTTTTCCCAGTATATGAAAACTTTAAGAATGTGCGCGTGGATACTTCAATGTATACACAATGCAAAAAACAAGAATGTCAAGCGTAGAGGAGACCTCAGTGCTGAAGAATGTAACAAATCAGAAATTTTGGTGTTCAAACTGATACAAAAAGAATCGTTTGCGAACGAGAATGATAAGAAACTACGTGGTCTGAATGCCTTCAAGGACGATAATGGTTTAATTCGGTTGAAAACTCGTATTAGTAATCGAAACGATCACGAAAATTTTCGTGATTTTGCCTGCCAAACACTTAGTGGTGAATTGGTTGGTATTCAGGGAACATGTTAAGTTATGTCATATTGATGGATCGAGTTAGAGACGCGGCAGCCTTTAAAGTAACGGGTGTAGACTTCGCGGGACCTTTATATGTCAAGACTGGAAAAAAGGTATGGGTGTGTTTTTTTACCTGTACCGTATATCGGACTGTGCATCTACAACTTTGTAGTTCGTTATCAGCGGCGGATTTTATGCAAGCTCTGCGAAGGTTTATTGCCAGACGAGGTCGTCCGAAAACCGTATATAATGATAATGGGACAAACTTTGTCGGAACCGAAAACGCTTTCTCGCTAATAGACTTTCAGAAAATTGCCGAGCATAATAGTGCCGAACGCATCCGATGACGATTTAATCCACCTACGGCCGCATGGTGGGGTGGGTTTTGGGAAAGACTTGTGGGTGTTTTGAAACAACTCTTGAGGAAAATGTTAGGGCGTGCTTCGCTGGATTATGAAAGTCTAGCAACTGTCCTCTGTGACTGTGAATCAGTCATAAATTCAATCCCACTTACTTGTCCTTCGTCAGATGCTAATGAACTGGTACCTCTAACGCCAGTGATGTTCCTTAGAGACCAGATACCAGGTGACATTCCAGATTGTGATACCGTTAATCAGCAGTCGCTATCTAGGAAGGTGTTACACAGACAGAAGTTGTTGGAAGATCTGCGGGGGAGGTTCCGCAGAAAATATTTGGGTCAATTAAGATGGTAGTCCAAAAGGAGTAAAGAAAGCCGAGTCAAAGTGGGAGAAATAGTACTTGTGGGCAACGATCAAGACAAACGAATAAGTTGGCCTCTTGATCATGTAGTCGAGCTTCTCCCTGGAAACGACGGTCAGATTCGGCTGGCCAAAGTCTTTACGGAACGGGGTCAATTTCTGAGACCTATACAACGACTGTATCTACTAGAGTGTGCCACAACCCCTCTCAGAGGGCGAACGGTGCCAGGTCGGAGCCTTTCAAGGTCCCGCCTTCCAGAGACGAAAGTGTGAGTGCGGGAGTGTCAAGAAGCAGAGTACACAAATCGAGGGTGAGAGTTACGCGAAGTGGGCACAAAGTTAACACGCCAGTTAGGTATTCTTGACTATTTGTAGAATTAGTCGAATGCAAAGATGTTATGAATGTATACATGTATAGATATTATTTTTCTCGTTTGTTTCATTTTAGGTCATATTTAAATTAGTATTTTTTGTTATTTTAGCCATGTAAATTAGCTGATTACCTTTTTGGCTCTGTAAAAATTTATGAGCTATGTTTATTTGTTCCAAACATGTCTCAGGTGGGAGTATGTCAGAGCCATATTACATCATACTGTATATACCATTTGAGGAATGTTTGAATTACGTTCTAAAATTAGTACAGTGAATCGCCGCAGGCCGTAGAGAACGGTCCGTGTCGAACAAAGTAAAGGAGTATATGTTTTTGTCTCCTTATATATAGAGTTGCTATTGCGCCAGAAATCTGTGAAAATCTGTGTTAAAACGTGCAATCGACTTATTATTTATTTCTTCCCTAGTAAATAAAGGTTTATTCTGAACCTAGTGCCTTTGTTTTAAACCGAACCTTGTGCTTAGTGTAAAACGGGTAGTTTTATAACGAGGCAATTTGACAGCACCCATAATGGTGAACAAAGGGGCACTAACTGCAACCTGAGTGAAGTTAATAAGGCTTTAATATTAGATTATGACATGATGAAAATGCATGAGGTATGGTGCTACCAAATTGATCAATTTAATCCTGTAACCAAATGTCGGAGGAATATTTACTGCTATGAAGTTCATAAAAATACAGGCTTGGCCTAGTAACTACGCTACTCAAGAACAGAAGAACCGGTATTCCTGAAGAAGATGTACAGTTTCCCGAGATTATAGAAACTCCAGGATTATGCTCTTTAGCCAAATTATTTTTTAGGGTAAATTGGGAGTAAGGAGACAACCAAAAATTATAATCGTCAGTGACCTTAGTGAATTTTTGCTATGCTTGTCGATGCTGGAATATTTGTCAGCGCTATACGAGTTTAGAGATGAAGTCTATGATATTCTACCTGTAGTAAATGATAGCTGCATACGCTACGACACAACAAGCCCTCGGAGTATTACGATACTGATGTAGAATCGTTAGCAAGAGGGTGAACATCGGTCACCTGATAAAGTGCTCAGTCACTTTATCAGGTGACCGATGAACCTGAATAGCAAAGTTTGGCGATCCAAAGAACTACGAATATACAGTATTTTCTATTCGTAAAGAAATGGTGATCTGCAAGGTTAAAGATATCTCACTTATGCGGCTTCTCGGCTAATAAATGTTAACAGTATCAAAGAGATAATTTAGATGTAATAACCTCTGCTTATTATATTGTAACGAATTTACTAGAAAGTTCTTTATTTCTCGAACACTTATTTACAACTCAACTATTCACAAGTCAAACTAACTAACTAGCTTTCTTTCTACTTTAACTTTATAAACTAATTTTCGCACTGTATATCACTTTCTTCGCACTGTATTGCTCGCTATCGCGGTCCAAATTCAACTAACTGCTGGCTGGACGACACAATTCTTATATAGGCAGTGGAATGTCTTTCGAGGCATTTCTTGATAAAGAACTTTGGCGAACCTTCTAGTATAGAACGGCACTGGAAACAAATACCGCACGCTCTCAAGGTTTCGAATATTCCCGGCGTTCGGGATCGCTCGAGGCGTTTGTGATACTGTCCCCCTCCTAGTACTGATCGTCCCGATCAGTAGATCGCCCTCGAAATGGTGGCAAGCGATCGATGTGAACAACTTTCATTCTTGCGCGTGGTCCTTTCTGGATCCGGTAAACTAGGTCATTTATTCTGGTCACAATCTTGTAAGGACCCTCCCAGGATTTCTGCAATTTCGGATATAGGCCCTTTTTGCGAGACGGATTGTATAACCGGACTAGGTCGCCTTCTTGAAAACCTTCAGTATTCGTCCTTCGGTCATACCTTGTCTTCATTCGGTCGCTTTCAAATCTGGTTTTTTTTTCTCGCATGGCCTTATGAGCCTCCTGGAGATGTTTCTCCAGGGACTGTAGTTAGTCTTCGGTTGTAATCGCTTGATCAGTCGGTCTTCCGAACATTAAATCCACCGGCAGTCTTAACTTCTTGCTAAAGAGAATGCGGGCTGGTGTTTGCCCAATAGTTTCATGGACATCAGTTCTATAGGCCAACAGGAACATCGGTATGTGTCGGTCCCAGTCGGTTTGGTGCTCGCTAACCATCATTCTCAAATTGGTCAGTGTACCATTGAATCTCTCGACCATTCCATACGATTGGGAATGTAATGGTGTTGGTGTGGTCTTTCGAATTCCGAGCGACTGACACACTCCCTGGAACACACCCGGTTCAAAGTTTCTGCCTTGGTCGGAATGTAGTTCTAATGGAACTCCAAAGCGGTTGATCCAATTGTCGACAAGTTGCTCGGCTACAGTGGTTGCCTCCTGGTTAGGTATGGCGGAAACTTCCGGCCATTTGCTGAAGTAATCCATAGCCACCAAGACGTAACGATTTCCCGATTCAGTGCGTGGAAACGGCTCGGCGACGTCGATAGCAATTCGCTCAAAGGGAGCACCGACGTTGTATTGCTTCATGCGTCCCCGACGCCGAGTGTTTGGGCCCTTGATACCCGCCCATAATGGTCTATTCTCTCCTGTATCCTTCCAACGCATTACAGGCCCAATATATTCGTCATTCCGTTGATCCTCGGCTAGTATGTTGGCATCCCAATTTTCATCCGGCTGTACAGTTGTTAGGCAATAAGTCACTTGAGAGAATCCTTCCTTTTGCTCCAGATTCAAACAGTGCTGGCAGTTATCATTTGCACGTGGCCTTCTAGACATTGGCATCAGCATTGTGGTGATGCTTTCCAGTTCTGTATTCAATGGTGAAATCAAAGTTCTGTAATCGCTGAAGTCATCTCGCAAGTTACCCTTCTGGATTTTTGAATTGGAGTAGCCACTTAAGAGAAGCGTGATCGGTTCTTAACAGAAATCTTCGTTCGTACAGGTACTTGTGGAAATGCTCCAAATTCTTCAGTACGACTAGAAGTTCCTGCCGAGTTACATAGTAGTTTCTCTCGGGTTTAGACAAGGCTTTGCTGAAATAGCCAATTACTTTCTCTTGTCCATCCTGTTCTTGCGACAGTACTCCTCCAATTCCCTTGCTGCTGGCATCGGTGTATACGATGAATGGTTTGTCAAACTGTGGATAGCCTAATATTGGAGCTGTAGTCAGTTTTTCCTTCAAAGTCTCAAAGGATCCTTCGCAAGCTTCGTCCCATTGGAAAATAACTCCATCTTCTGTCAATTTATGTAGGGGCCTCGTGATATCGGCGAATCCTCGAATAAACCTTCTGTAGTACGAGCAAAGACCTAAGAAACTCCGTAATTGATGCTGGTCTTTATGAACTGGCCAATTGCGCACCGCTGTCGTCTTCTCTGGGTCAGTGCCTACGCCCTCTGTACTGATGACATGTCCAAGGTATTTGACCTCCGAACAGAACAGATTACATTTCTTTAGGCTAAGCTTTAGCTTTGCAGCGGCCAACTTCTTGAAGACTTCTCGCACGTTTGTCAAATGTTCTTCAAAACTCTTTCCCAGGATGACTACGTCGTCGAGGTAAACCAAGCAGATCTTCCAGTTTAGTCCTCGCAACACAGTGTCCATCAGTCGCTCGAAGGTGGCGGGGGCATTACACAGACCAAACGGCATTACGTTGAAATGCCAGAGTCCATTTCCGGTAGTAAAAGCGGTTTTTTCCTTGTCATTCGGATGCAGCTCCACTTGCCAATACCCACTCTTCAAATCCAGCGTCGAGAACCACTTCACTCCAGATAGGCTATCTAGTGTGTCATCAATCCGTGGCAAAGGATAACTATCTTTTTGAGTGACGTCATTAAGTTTCCTGTAGTCGACGCAGAACCTTGTTGACCCATCCTTCTTCCGTACAAGAACTATGGGAGAAGCTCATGGACTCTGAGAGGGTTCGATAACACCTTGCGCTTCCATTTTCTTAATTAAGTCGTTGACTTCTTCCTGCTTAGCCCAAGGTACTCTTCTGGGGGCTTGATTGATAGGTCGCGCTGACCCTGTATCAATCCGGTAATAGGCCATGCTAGTTCGGCCAAAGTCGTTTTCGGAGAGTGCGAAGACGTGATTAAATTCCGTCAATAGTTTCTCTAGTTGTCCAATTTGTTCTCTACGTAGGTGGGTACTAGAGCGTTATAATAATTCACGAAGCGCAGTTGGTAGTTGCTTGTTTCTATGAGCATCTTTTTTTTCTTCCACTTCGCAGTTACGAACTACTGTGACCGTCTCGAACGTTCCTAACACTGTTCCTCGGGTGATCTTCTGCTCAAAGTCTTTCAAATTGGCAGCTCTTACTGGAATTGTCTTCCCCGTCGTCACAAGTGTCCGTCCAGTTAAAATGGCTTTTTCTGTCAAGTCCGAGTTATTAGGCTCCACCACTCCTACCAGTCCTCCATCAACGCCAGTTACTTCCACATGGAGCACACTTTCAGCATGAGCTGGTAACAGTTCATCTTTGACCACCACTACCCTGCCTGTGGTGACGTTGCTCCTGGAGTTAGTCATTACTATCTCCTGGCTTCCGATGTGCATTGTACTTGACCCTAGGTCCAGCTTGATGTTGTGTTCTTCCATGAAATCCAGTCCAAGGATGGCATCATCAGTTATGGGCTCTATCAGGGCCCGATGTACAATGCATATATATCCCCTAATTGCAACTCCACATCACATTCTCCTTGGATTTCTGTGGTTTCGCCTGTCGCTGTTGTCAACAATAGCTTCTTTCTCAAGGGTTTTATTCGCCATTCAATCGCCTTAGAAGGCCGAATAAAAGTTCTTGATGCTCCAGTATCCACAAGCATCTTCGCACTGTGGCCGTTGATGGTGCCTTCGAGGAGCAGTGATCCCCAGCTGTTGGCCTTGCTGATGACGATTGTCGATGGGGCTTGGTGGGAGAGTGCAGCCAACTTGCGCCCAAGTCGGCTGCTTTTAGTTTTTCGACTGCCTGTGTTTACTGCTCGCTTGATTCCCGTAAGCTCAGCAATCACGTCGAAGATGTCCCATGCGGCCGCAATTCGAGCACCTTAGTCTGCGTGGCTCTCAATCTTCCAACAAAGCCTTCTTCAGCTCCAGCAGGAAGTTACCAATTTGATCCTGCTTGGTCTCTTCCTCACCGTTGACTTCGGCCATGCGCACCCGCGCGTGCCCTTTCGATGCTTGTTTTGCAGCCTCAAACTCTAGGGCGTGCGCTAATGCTTTACTGGGAGTGTCATATCGTGACATTCTCAGCACCTGCTGCATATCCGGGTCTCTCAAGCCATCGATAAATGTTTACACGCACAGTTGATTTGCAAACTCCTGAGGTGCTGTTGGGTAGGCCAGCTGTACTAGTCGGTCGACGTCTGCTCCAAATTGTTGTAATGTCTCGCTGCTACTTTGATTTCGGCTCTTCAGTTGTATTTGGTAGACTTGTTGCATGTGCTTGTCACCGTAGTGCATCTCCATACGATCTACTATTGTTGTAAAATTCTGTTGACTTTCCGGAATAGATCGGAGTATATCGAGAGCCTCCCCTCTTAAGGCGACGATAAGAGCTATAGCCTTTTCCTGATCGTCCCAACAGTTTGCGCAAGCAGCAGCCTCAAATTGTCTTCGATATACCGACCAAGGAATCGAACCATCAAAAGTTGGTACTGTCACTCTGGCTGGCTGTTGGATCCCAGGTGCAGCACTTGTAGGACGTATTCTTAGTCGGTTAAGCTCCCTTTGGATCTCTTCCACTTTTGATGCTAAGGACTGATTGGCTTTTTGTATCTTCTCATCTATTTATGCTTCCTGTTTATCTAGCCCCGCTTCTAGCTGTTCCATACTCGCTTCTAGCTTCTTTTATGTTTCTTCCCGTAAGACTTGGAGGTCCATCGCGACTTGTTCTTTTACCTCATCTTGAAATATTCTCATGGGGTTGTGTATAACTTTAACTACGTCTTTCATTTCGTGTTTCATTTGATTTTGTCCTGCTTTTATTTCTTGTTTCATTTCATCTTGTCCCGCTCTCATTTCATCTTGTCTTGCTTTCATTTCTTGTTTCATTTCAGCTAACATTGCTAGCAGCGCATTCATTTGTTCCTTCATGGCCGCGACTTGGCTTTTAGTTCCTACTGACATCCAATTCGCTTTTCTTCAGAAATTTCCCAAAACCCAGTAGACGTCTTGTTCTTGACGAGACAATTCCGGTGATGCGTCACACTTAGGGGTTTTCTTGGTTGCTATCGAAAGTTCGAGAATGTTCTTTGATTTTCTTGAAACGTCGATATTCGACCTCTTCACGACGAGACAAGTTCAGTGATATATCACACCTGTGGGTTTTCTTGACTGCTATCGAATGTTCGAAAATGTTCTCTGACCTTCTCAAAACGTCAATTTTCGACCTATTAAAGATGAGACGAGTCCAGTTATATATCACACTCGTGGGTTTTCTTCACTGCTATAGAAATTTCGAGAATGTTCTCTAACCTACCCGAAACGTCAATCTTCGACCTCTTTAGGATGAGACGAGTTCAATGATATGCCACACTCGTGGATTTTCTTAACTGCTATGGAATGTTCGAGAATGTTCTCTGACCTTCTCGAAACGTCGATCCTCGACTTCTTCACGACGAGACGAGTTCGGTGGTATGTATGTCACACTTGTGGGTTTTCTCGTCCTTTGTCGAACCTTCCAGAATACTCTCAGATCTTATCGGAACGTTGATATTCAGCTTTTCCACGCCGGGATGGCTTCGGCGATGCACCACACGTGGGAGTTTCTCCTCCAACTAAACCAAGTGTTCCAGAACTTTCTACCACGTTCTATCCCAACTTCTGACACCAATGTAACGAATTTACTAGAAAGTTCTTTATTTCTCGAACACTTATTTACAACTCAACTATTCACAAGTCAAACTAACTAACTAACTTTCTTTCTACTTTAACTTTATAAACTAATTTTCGCACTGTATATCACTTTCTTCGCACTGTATCGCTCGCTATCGTGGTCCAAATTCAACTAACAGCTGGCCGGACGACACAATTCTTATATAGACAGTGGAACGTCTCTCCAGGCGTTTCTAGATAAAGAATTTTAGCGAACCTTCTAGTATAGAACGGCACTGGAAACAAATACCGCACGCTCTCAAGGTTTCGAATATTCCCGACGTTCGGGATCGCTCGAGGCGTTCGTGATAATATGCAAAAATATACGGCGTGCGGTGGTCACTACGTAACTAACGAGCCGACACCTTTATAAACCTAATTCCTCAAAAAAGAAAAATACTTTCGAGGTAATTTTATCACTCATATCAACAGAGATATTTTTAGGCGACTGAGATATTGCGTACATATTTGTGCACGACTGAGACTTTCAAATTCTGTGCTCAAGATATCTGTAGAGAATAGGTGACAAAAATAAGATACGTTGTGCCAGTCGTGATTAATGTAATATAAAATTGAAAAAAAATTGGCACGAGTCGAGAAGAATAAGTACCCGACCATATATATCTATCAAGTGCAGAGAAATTACGGTTTGCTGCCACCAAATATACTCTCATAATGATTTACGGATGTACAAGCAACCATGCGAGCCAGATCCATTTTTTTTTTTTTTATCGTATTATGGATGGATTATGCGAGGCTCAATGGAAATATGAGAAAGAGAGAAGAGTTTTCTCTACTCTCTTTCTCATATATTCTCGAGTTGTACAAGGGATTAACAACAATTTACGTTGAATTATTCATTTTGAACAGAAACCACTAACGCCGTCATGATTAGACCACCGATATTGTTTTTGTGATTTTAATAGTATATGATGTGATCAATAGTATATTTTGTGATTTTAGTAGTTTTGAAGAGGAAACACATGCCGATGCCTCGATTTAATTTATAGCAACGGAAGTAGCTATTTCACCCCGCCCTTATGGGTATGCTCTCGCCAATCTAGGGAAAATCGTGACGTCACTAGTGATGCTCCGATTTGTACGACAGCGCTGGCCTCAGAGAGTATAAATACTGCAGTTATTGGCGTGGTTTGATCTTGGCTTAGCTGCGTACTTCGAGTAGCCTATCTCACATAGTATACTTGGTAACAGCTGAGTTTTGAGTGATCCTGCGACGTGGATGTTTTATGTGGCCTGGCCCATAAAATATTTCCGAATGGGATTTGTTATAAAGCAACCACAAAAGAGTTTTTAAATAACCGTTCATCGCATCAACTCAAGGTATCTCTGAGAGAATATCCGACAAGGTACCTCTGAGAAGGTATTCAACAGGGTATCCTCGCCTAGTTTGCTTGGTTTCGTATTCGAGTACCCTATTTGAGATAGTATACTTGGTACAAGCCTTGCTTACGCCAGCTTCGCACTCGAGCAGCTTACCCGCAGTAGGATACTTGGTGAAAGCTAACAGAGGAATCCAACGAGGTTAACCGTCCATCGTCAACTTTAGTACCTTGCAAAGAGGTACTAATTCCCGGTCTACCATCGTCGGATCGACAGGGGATTTTACCCGTCCGCGCCGAATTTCCATTTACCACCGAAGGAAGTAAGCAAACGCATAAATACTGTGACTTAAAACCGAAACTTTATTGCACGTTCGCCAACGCCAATGAGTGTCGGTTCCACATTATTCTAGGTTGCGCTTCCTACCGAACGACACTGTGAAGAGACCCCCCCTCCCTCGAGCGCCCGCTCTCGGTCTAGTTCTATGCCCCTGTTGGCCAATAACACAGTCCAATAACATTACAACATTACAACAAGTAGGTTTTAAGAGCGAAGGTTCGTTGAAAGAAGTTGTCTTTAGCAATAGCCCATACGTAGATAGCGATATTTAAGATCCCATTCATTTGTTATCATTTAACAATTTATATACGGGGTATATCAAAAGATATACGAGGTACGTACGGAGAGTGGAAATAGCGAACGCATCCCACGATGGAGACACGCAGCAGTAGGAAGCCCTCGGAGCCCGAGCAAGACCCGGCTACCGCTGCTCATGGACACCACTCCCGTGCAATAGGAAGGGAACAGCGACAGGGAAGCGGTCAACAACAACAACAAACAACCCGAAGCGCCTACGAACAACGGTCCGTACCTGCGTCAAGAAGTAACGCGGCCAGCCGGACCCTGGAGGCATCCCAGCGTGTCGCAAGGGCGTCCACCCCGATGTCATCATCGGGAGCGTTAATGTTGGCAATGCTGCGCCACGTCGACAAGGGACATGACGTGGAGGGGGCGATCACGGAAGGGCGACGTATACGTCGAGACGAGGGGAAACCCTTCGTACTCCGTACACGGGCACCCCCATCACTTACCATCTCCCATCACCGGAGGGATAAAAGCGAGAGAGAAGAAGTGATGGAGCGAGAGGGGGAGCCTCCTATGAAGAAGCGGGTACAGGACGTCGTCAGTGTGTGATATGCGAGATGAGGTGGCGTAAAATAAAATCAGATGAAAAGTTATGTGAAATATAAAGTGATTTAATTTTCGCCTAATGAGGTGCTTTTGTATTTACTTAACTATTCCTTTTACTGTTTTATTTTGTTGATGTAATTTTTAATCGTCGAAAATGTTTTTTTATTTTTTATCTGGGATATTAACAATTTTTTGTCTCATTGTTATTGAAAGTGTCAGTTGCTTCTATTTCTAAAACCATTTGCTATAGCCTTTGTCTATAAAAATTCACAGTAAGTAACCTATAATATGATCACCCTGTATGGTCACACTTTATTTTTTAAGCTCTACTAAAAAGTTGAATGTGCATCATGTTTGATAAGATCTCCGATATAAATAAAATTAAACTTATTCCCAGATAGTTATAGATATACTCGCGTGTGAGCTGTTATCCTGTAATGTCACAAATATACAGTGTTGTCTTATCTTATTTCTAACCATAAGTGAACAAGTCATTTATAATAAAAAAAAATACGTTAAAGAAAAATTAAAAACTGTACTTTTGGTATTTCAAAAACCAATCTGGTTTGTAGATATTTTGTATCTAACTCAGTAATAAACTTGGAACAGCGCAATTCTCTAGTAGAATATTAATGATAGTCGGCGCGTTTGATCGGCGGTAACCAAAGTGACAATATTTTAAAGCACAACTTTATTTTTATGTTTTTTTAAGAAAAAAGTGTCATAATAGTATTCTATAGGGCAAAATAAACTTCTGATAAGAATATAGGTAAAACTCAAAGACTTTTCAAAGATTTTTGTTATCATGGAAATTGATACTTTAGAAATAAAGTACAAGTGGTATCAGCCTATTTCATTGTGGCAGAATTGTCCATCTTAAACTGCACTGAAACATAATTCCTTGAATTATTTCTATCAGAGATAAATAAAAGCTTGGTAAACACTTGTTAGACAGTAAAAAGTATAAACATGTGATTAATATAATCCTTACATTAAGTTTGCGATTTTGTATTCAAAATCGAGGGCTTATTACACTGGACCCATCGTGGAGTTACACTAGCGTCTAGAGGCAACCCGTAACTGACGATCCTGACTCGAATTTTAGCGCATGCGTACAATTACAATACAGGCTAGGCGTACAATTTGAAATTCGAAAGTAATATAAAGGCGGCGCCACACATGCGGCATTTGCCGAATTCCGATTAACGAATGTTTGTTATTCTGCAAATACCTACTAGTGTGGATGGACGATTCGGTGTGAATGTTCGGTATTCGCCGAGCACCGAACATTTCCCGCTTGAAGTCGGTAAACTGGCACGAATCAAAAGAGACGAATGTTTTTCTTTCACGGTTCGAACTGCTACTTGGCAAATAGTCGCATGTGTGAAGGAGCGTGCTTGCTATATGACGAATGATTCGGCAAATACATCGCCAAATAGCGAACATTCGGTATTTGGCGAATACCGCATGTGTGGCGCCGCCTTAATGCGCAATGATGAATTGATGAGGACAGGTGAAACTTATTCTGAATAAATATGAGAAGGTATTTTTTTAGTTTAAGACTATACTAAAATTAAACGCCAAAAATTTATAAAAAGTCTATATTATGAAGTATTATATTATAAATCTAAATATAAATTTACACATTGATTTTATCTGTTCTTCATACATTCTATATGAATAAATGAATTTATTGAATGAACTATGTTATATTTACAACAATATAAGTTAATGTATGAATAAATGTTATATACATTTTTAATGAATGTATGAGTAAGTAACTATAATGTTATATAACATAAATTAAAAATGTGCTCAAATTTGAAATTTTTCATAAATTTTATAGACCTGTATAGCATGGTTTAATTATAATTATATATAAAAGACTGTCATAGGGCCCTAACTTATAAAAATAACCGTTGTTTATATTAAAATTTATTTGAAATGTAACCCGAGAGAATTGTCAAATCTCAGTGGGAATAATAAGGAGAATTTAGATTCTGAAAATGAGATTATAAAACGCCCATATAATTATGCAGCACAAGTCATGAGATTAAATGAAATCTACTTCTCTTAAATCTTAAGTAAGAAATATATACATACTTTATTATAAGTACTCCAAAAGATATGCCAAGAAAAAACTTTATAATGTAATAGTTTAGTTATTAATATAATCAAAAATGAAAAGTCTACTTATTAGAACGACAATTAGCTAAGATTAATTTTAGACAATTTTTAACAGTGATTGCAGTGGAAAAACAGACAGGAAATAGGAAGACTAAGAAAACAAGAAAAAAAAAGCTATAAAAGACGTGGAAATATACGCGGAAAGTACTTAGGAATCATGGCTATGAATAATACAGCTTATATAAACATTAAACCATTTGATGGAAACAATTTCTCGAACTGACAGTTCAGAGTTAAGAACAAGAAGTTATTGTTAGAACAAGCCGAGGTTTTGGAAGTTCTTACACAAGATCTCCCTACGATGGACCCTAAATTAACAGTGTTTAAAAAGAGGGACGCTAAAGCTAAGAATATACTGGTGCAATGCTCAGCAGATAATATGTTGGAGACTATAAAGACGAAAGGCACTGCTAAGGAAATTATGGAATCTTTAGAAACCACATATGTTAAAAAGGGCATAAGTATGCTAGTACAATTACAAAAGAAATTACGCAGTTTGAAATATAACGAACAGACAGCATTAAATGTATTTTTAACAAAGTTTAACCAAATAGTATGCGAACTTAAAGCTGCTGGAGGGAAGTCAAAGAAGGAGAATTGATCTGTCAATTACTAGCCGCTATGTCTGAGAGATTTAACTCTATGACAACCACAATAGACGTACTATTCTGTCAAGATGAGAGTAAAATTTCAATTGCTTTTGTTAAGAATAAGTTATTATTAGATGAGTCGAAAAAAAACAAGGCTGGACACCAAAAATCTAAACAAGACGTAGCCTTTTCAAGATACAGGAACAGAAATGAGGAAGGATTGCCCGAAAACAAATATAGGAGAGGAAATTCTTTTGGAAATCCTGGAAATCGAACCAGACAAGTGAATGTGACACAGGAAGAAGAAGAAGAAAACCCGGAAATAAGTTTCATTACAGGGGAAATAGATAATGAGAATGAGGAAGTGTTAGTAAGCTATGGAATGTTAAAAATTAGGTTTGTTGTGGATTCAGGTGCGACACACCACTTGATTAAGAAAGAATATGAAGGAAATTTAATAAATTCAAATAACTTGAGTCAGGAAATAAATGTAGCTAAAAAGGGGCAAAATTTAAAAGTGATAAAAGAAGGAGACATGAGCTTAAAGAGTGAAGCACGTAGAAAAATAAGGAATGTCTGGGTGTGCCAAGATTTATCACATAATCTGTTATCAGTGAGAATGTTAGAGGAAGCAGGACTTGAAACAATTTTCAAAGACAAAGATTAAACAAAGATTAAACAAGGACAAGATGTGATTTTGAGCGGAAAAAGAACAGGAAATTTGTACTTTGTGACGTTAAATCTACAACCCTTGGAAGTCACCAATTTGACAAATGCAGAAAACCAGATGCTAATGCATAGGAAAATGGGACATTCTAGCAAATTCCCATCTCCAGAGCTATGCGAGACACTAGGGAAACAAACTAGGTTACCTTTTAAGGATTTAGAAGAAGCACGAAAACTGAAAAGAATATTAGAAGTGGTTTATTTTATCAGTTTATATTATCAAACGTATGCGGTCCCATCAACCCACCAACTTATGATGGTAAGCGATATTATGTTAGCTTTATTGATCATTATTCACATTTTTCCATGTGTTACCTTATGGCAAGTAAGTCTGAAGTTTTAGAAAAATTCATAGAGTATATGAAACAAGCAGAAGTAAAATTCAACATTAAAATAGAGAGATTACGTTGTGACAATGGAGGAGAATATGTGTCACAGGAATTCAAAAACTTTTGTAAACAGAATGGAATAAAATTGCAATACACTGTACCTCGTAACCCGGAACAAAATGGGGTAGCCGAACGGCTAAATAGAACATTAATTGAAAAGTCAAGATGCATTTTGTATGATTCCAAGTTAGACAAGATATTCTGGGGAGATGCTGTAAGAGTGGCAGTATATTTGTTAAATCGAACAGAGACTTCAATATTACCCGATAGGAAACTACCCGCTGAGATATGGTATGGACATAAACTGAACATGGACAAGATTAAGTTATTTGGATGTGTGGCATACAATTTGACACCTAAAGAAGATACATTTTCGAAATTAGATAAAAGAAATAAAAAGATGATAATGATTGAATATGCTGATAATGGCTATAGGCTGTGGAATCCAATAGAAAGAAAAGTAGTTCATGGAAGAAATGTTATTTTTAATGAGATGCAAATTTTTAAAGACACAAGAAATGTAGAAATTGAGGAAAACAGTGACTCTAAAAGCTCTGAAATAGAAGAAATAAGGAAATATTCAACTGAAACAAGGAAAACACAAGAAACGTCAAATGAATCGGATGAGACAATAGAAGAAGTAGAAAATAATAATAGAAAAAGTGAAAGAACAACACATATGCCAACATACTTGCACGATTACGAACTAAATGATGATAATGAGGTAAAGATGATAACAGCTTTGTCTGCTGGAAATTTACCATCAGAGGTACCACAGTCATATAAAGAAGCAGTAAACGATAGAGGATGGAGGAAAGTAATACAGGAGGAATGGGACTCATTAGAAGAAAACGAAACTTGGAAGTTAGTAGAAAGACCTGACAACTTAGAAGTTCATTCAAAGAACTTAGATTCAAAGTGGGTGTTAAAAAAAAAAAGAAGTGGATGGTGAACTCGTTAAAAAGGCTCGGTTAGTGGCACGTGGGTTTAGACAAAACATGTTAAGTGAAGACGTGTATGCTCCTGTGGCTAGAACGGTGACCATTAGAGTTCTATTATCAATGTATGTACAAGAGAATTACTATGTTAAACAGTTACATGTTAAGTCGGCATTCTTGTATGGAACGTTGGAGGAATCGGTATACATCTACCAACCAGAAGGATTAGAAGGTACTAAGAAAAATTTAATATGTAAATTAATCAAGTCCTTGTATGGCTTAAAACAAGCGCCCGAGTGTTGGAATTCATTATTTCATGAGCACTTAGCCTATATTTTAATTATCATACTTACCTACTAATGTACGTTGATGATATAATCTTGTTTTCAAAAGATAGAAATGAATTGGACTTTATTAGAAACAATTTGAGTAACAAATTTAAAATCAAGGAATACACAAATAAAAAGTTGATATTTTTAGGGGTTGAAATTGAAAAATTAAATGTAACGAACTTTTTGTAAGCCAAATTGGATTGATTAAAACGGTGTTAGAAAAGTATGATTGAGTGCAAGGTTTTATATATACCATTACAACCAAAAATTCAAGGAATTTTGCATAATGCTAAAGAAAACAAAAACAGTAATTTGCCTTTCAAAGAGTTAATCGGATGTTTAATGTATATCATGTTCGGAAGCAGATCTGATTTGAGTTTTAGTATTTCATTCTTTAGTCAATTTCAAAACTGTTACGGTGAGACTCATTGGATTTACTTAAAAAATGTTTTTAAGATATTTAAAGCAAACTCAGAGACAATTTTGTTCCATGGTTACTGAACGCACTCCTGACTGAGTCCGTGGTCGTTGTCGATCTGTGGAACATGAGGAGTAGTGATGGGCACTCTAGCTCCTTTTGAGGATATAGTCCGCGCGAACTAGTTCGTTGTAAAGAGCCATTCTCTTTATTAGTTCGTTCACGAACTATATGCGCATGAAAAACATGTTTAGAAACTGATCGCCGGCTGGCGCCGCACTCCGCAGGCGTTCATTTACTATTTACTTCATTTCGCTCTTTATCTTGATGTCTTGTCTTCGTTCATTAGCAGAGACGCAGTCACAGAACGCAGACAGTTTTGGCGTTCTTTTATATGCACGTTTATACCTAGATATTATTTATATAGGTATTTTCCTCGCAATAAAATGCCTCTTCGCAAACGCAGTGTATTATGGAATCATTTTGAAAACATCCAACAAACTAAACAAGCTAAATGTAATTATTGCAGCAAATTAATAAGTGTGTCGAATGGATCTATTGGGAATTTAACGCGGCATTTAAAGGCTAAACATCCCACAATTTTATTAAGTAATGCAGGAAGTAATAGTGAACATGACCAAGTGGATGAAGAACATATAGATGATACGAATTATATTGACCAAACCCGGGACCAAATAATCGAACAAATTCAAATATATCCAATAAAAATAGTACGGAGATCAGTTGTAATATAGATGAATCAGTTGTAATCAGTTGTAATATAAACAGCAGGTTCATACTCTAAAACTAATACTAAACCTCAACAAACAAGTATAAACACCTTTGTAATTAAACCCATTCCGACGCAAAAATCTAGGAAATTTTATGTTCAGCTAGTAAGAATGATAGTAAAAGAATATCACCCATTCACAATTGTGGAAGATACGGAATTTCGCAAGTTTGTAAAAATGCTTTGTCTGGGTTACAGTTTACCATCAAGAAAAACGATTTCTATGAATTTACTTGAACAGTCGTATTTATCAACAATGGAGCTAGTTAAATCACAATTAAAGGGAAACTGAAGCGGTGCGTCTTACAACAGATTCGTGGACATCTATAAATAATGAGAGTTTTACCGCCGCAACTGCACATTTTTTAAATTCAGATTTAGAATTAAAGTCAATATTATTAGAATGTCTTTCGTTTGATGAGCGACACACAGCTGAAAATATATCAGTTCGATTACAAAATTGCGTAAAATATTTTGGCCTTCAGGATCAAATTGCAGCGTGTGTTACGGATAACGCAGCAAATGAGGTTGCCGCAGTACGTCTTTGTAAATGGCGTCATTTACCATGTTTTGCCCACTCGCTCAATCTAGTTGTACAGGAAGCATTAAAAGAAATATCCCAAATGTTGGGAAAAGTTAAGTCTATTGTAGAACATTTCAAAAGAAGTTCTCATGCCCTTTCTAAATTACAGTCGACCCAAGAACAAATGAATTTGCCCAAATTAAAATTGAAATAAGACGTCGTAACTCGGTGGAATTCTACCTACGAAATGTTAAGTAGAATTCTACAAATTAAAGATGCCGTCATTTCCACATTGGCTATTTTACAGAGTGATCTGCCAATGTTAACGAGTGACGAATGGAGTATTGTAGAAACAGCCGTAGATATTCTTAAAATGTTTGATGAGATTACCAAAGACGTAAGCGCAGAAAAGAATATTACCGTGTCTAAGATAACCCGTTTGGTTCAAATTATGTTAATAAAGATAAACGGGTTTTCGAAGGATTTAATTGATGCAAATGCGCCGGCCGGTTCAAATTATTCAGATGATAAATAAATTAAAAGAATTATTACAACGACGTTTTAAGTTTATGGAAGAAAATGAATTGACATGCCAAGCTACTATCCTTGATCCCAGATTTAAGAAATATGAGTTTTCTAGCGAAACCAAATTTTCAATTGCATATGAGGCGTTAAAGCAGAGAGTTTGTGCTGTGAAATTAAAAAATACACCTAATAACTAGAATAATCTAACGGCAGCATCGTCTGATGGTAGTCAAAGCAATCGTGATCATAATCAGTCTTCGATTTGGGATGATTTTGACAATAAAGTTAAGCATGTTTGTACGATCCTACAGCATCGGCCATAATTGAATTGGACAAATACCTTAATGAGCCTTTATTAAATCGCACTGAAGATCCGCTATTATGGTGGAATGAAAGGAAGAAAGTTTATCCTCGTCTCTTTCAAATGATTAAAAAACGGCTCTGTGTAATGGCGACGTCTGTTCCTTGTGAACGTATCTTTTCAAAGACTGGCCAAATACTTACTCAAAAGAGGAATAGACTAACTTCTTCCAAAGTTAATCAAATTGTATTTTTAAATCATAATTTATAAATATAATTTATAATCAATTTTTTAGAATGCGTAAACATGCATGTTTTGCATGTTCAAAATATAATTTTTATTTGATGTGTACCTATTATCTACCAAAGTATTTATTTTTGTTTTATTTTATTAAATGCCTTTTTATTTCTGTTTAAGTTTAAAAATATTATATTAAATATTTATTTTATATGGTCTGTTTTATTTTCATTCTAAATGTAAAACTCTTTTGATAGAATGCTTAGTTCTTACTGTTAATCAACAAATATACATAATTATACACTATTTAACTATTATAATTTATAATCATAACACGCAATATGGCGTACTATATTTTATAGTGGGATATGTTAATGTGGACCGTGCACCGACAACAATCTCAGATCTCACCCCTGATTGTCAGTAAACCACAAAACACCCACGTGTTTTGTGCAGTAAACAAACATACAGCGTAAATCTTTCGACTCTTGAAGTTTCTATTCCCACTCCGCTATATTCATAATTCATATCATCTCACTCTGCTGCGATCGCTCCCAGATCTCGGTTCTCCATCGCGTCGTTGTATGTTCAATTCAATTCCCAATTCATTTAGTTCGCAGTTCGCCATTCAAAAATATAGTTCGTATGGAACTAGTTCGTTCGCAAATAACGAACTAGTTCATTTAGTTCACCTAAATGAATCGTTCATTTGTATAGTTCGTTCGCGAACTACCCATCACTAATGAGGAGATAATACGGTTTTATGATCTATGGTCAATTTTGTAAGTGTGTGTAACTAACTGTCTGTAGGTTGTAAAATAAACTAGTAAAACTTGTGGATTGCTTTATGTATAAATGCTGATCACCACTGTGCTGTACTCTACAAAAATATCTACAAATAAATCGAATAAAAACTACATTGTTATGACTTAAGTTAGGTATTCATAAAAACTCAATTTTTAAAGTTACATATTTATAGGTAAGAATACGCTTACCTGACACAATTAAAAAAATAAATTACAAGTCTTTAACTCACCAATAATTTCTACATTATATTAATTTTAAACTGTTGCAAAATGAATTTAATACGAAGTTCATACCACAGATTATTAAAAGTTCAAACACAACATATACGGAGGGTTTAAACCATGGCATGGAAATAAATGGGAAATAAATATGGCAGGCTCGCGTAGAAGCGCGCGGGATCTGCGCATGCCGTTTATCTTCGTCTATCGCGGTTTCTCTCTCACACTATCAAAATGTTGGGTTCCATTGACCACGATCAGGGCTTTTTCTGGAACAATTCGCAACGCAACAATATCTCGACGCTTTTGACATATTGAACAGAAAAAGTGGAGACGCTCAAAACACAACAAACAAAAATAACCTCGCTCGGTTCTACGCAATGACCGCCATGATGAAGCACACCACGTGATCATAGTGCTGACGCTTTTCGTGCTACCCCCACCACTCGAGTTATGTCTCCTGTTCTCCAGTCTTCTTGGTTTAAACTGCCAAGTAAGAAAGAAATGCAAATGACAAAAATAACCGAGAGCGCCCGAACGCCGAATCATACTCGGGATTGCCAGTTACGGGTTGTCTGTTCTGTAGACGCTAGTGTTACTTACACCCACAGATCCTTTGTGCTTACACCATCATGTACGTAGTTACATACACCACCGCTTCATTCCTAACCGCTAAAACCGAGCAACGCTGTTTTTCTAATTATCGAATTATATATATATATATATATATATATATATATATATATATATATATATATATATATATATATATATATATATATATATATATATATATATATATATATATATATATATATATATATATATCGAATTATAAATATCGAAATTGGTTCTACGTTCTACAGGATAACTGTTACACTTACCAGGTATTGAGAAATATTTTGTCACTTGCTGGTAAGTAATGTAACAACAAGGTAAAAGGTGTATTCGCTGTGATTAATACAGACATGTAAAATGGTCGCAAAGTCATTTGCCAACAGCAAGCATTGTACGCCATTTGTGTACAATGAAGACATGAATATTACAATAAAAGGGTGACCTAGTAAGTACAGACCAATAACTTATTCGTGTTATAAGTCGTCAAAATCAATTCATCAAACATAATTCAATTACATAAAAGTATACAAGGCATTCCATTAATAACATCTCTTATACTGTATTTACATAAACGTAGTTTATTTAAAATTTTATTTCGAAGTACCTACATTAAAAATTGAAGCTTAAGTTTTTTTATAAATATCTAAAACAATGCCAAAAATAATTTTAGGGGTGTTCGAGTAGGTTATACATAACGAATAACATAAATTATTATTGCCAGGTAAAGGATACGATTACTTCAATCTAATAAAACTTTTGATAATTCGTGTTTGAGAAAAATAATGTATAACACATCTAAAGAATATCATAAAATTAACTTTCTCTTACCCGAATAATATGGCACAAACGCCAGTTGTATAAATACCTCCATTAAATGTCAATTTCAGTCCAATCTTATTCAAATGCTGTCCATATATTGGACTAATCAAAAATACTATAAATTCAAATATTCCAAATACTAAGCCATATTCCGTTGCTGAGCAGCCTTTCTTTTCAGCCTGTAACATAATTTATAACAGCAATATTAGTTTAATAACGATAACATAATACTTAGATCCTAATATATATTAAACATACATAGGTACATGTAAAGTAATTACAAATTAATGGTATTCATATTAATAGTTATTTATCACAATATTTGAACTATGGAGACACGTTAACATGTTCGCTGCGCATGACGCGGATCCGAGTCATTTCTGTACTTACGCTGAGTGCGCGCGACGCGAATCCGCGTTTTTAACATTGGTTCTTTCTATTGTTTACCATTTCTTGGGCACTGGAGATAAACGTTCCTCGCCAGAGGAGCACATAGGTGAATCATAACAGTTTGTAAAAATAAGTGCAGTTTTGAGTTTGGTTATGCAGTATTGAGGTTAGGTCGCAATGGACAATAGTCAGCCAGGCTGCTCACGTCCTAAACGACAAAAATTAATTATAAATAATCCAAAAAGACTTACAGAGGATGAATTGGAATATATGCTTACACACTCAAGTAGTGAGGATGAATTTTTAGCAAGTGAAGATGGATATATACCGGATGATTTATCTGAGAGTGGCTCCGGTAAGTAATATGTGTAAAGTTGTTGAGTAAATTGTTATTTACATATATTTGACTGTATTGTAGAAGAGGACGATTATATAGTTGTAAATGCAATTCAGAGTGAACAATTACATATACAGGGTGAAGGTGTTGCAGACGACAATGTAAACCTACAAGATGGAGGTATGACAAATGACTGGCACGATGAGCCTACTGGAGTACATCAAATGAAACAATTTGAATGCACTAAAACACCCAAGTTGTTAGTAGAAAAACCACAAAATAACCAACCTGTTGATTATTTTCTTCTTGTTGCTGATGAAAATATGTTTGATTTGATAGTAACTGAAACGAACAGATATGCGGAGGAAATTTTTTTATCTGGAGTTGAAGAAAACTCTAGGCTGATAAGGTGGAAGCCGCGTATAGTTCCAGAACTGCATACATTTATTGGTTTACTCTTGCATATGGGAACCTGGAAAACAAGTAGATTACAAAACTATTGGAGAACGAATCCCCTTTTTAATTTGAAGTGTTTTCATGAGAACATGGGTAGAGATCGTTTTCTACTCATTCTTCGGTGCTTACATTTTACCCAAAATCATACCGAGATCATCAAAATTTGGCCATTACTCAACCTGTTCAATGATAAAATGCATGAAATATATCAAGCAGGAAGAAACCTTTCACTCGACGAATCCATGATATTATGGCGAGGGCGATTAGTCTTCTAACAGTTTATCAAAAACAAAAGACATAAGTACGGTATTAAAATGTACGTTCTTACAGAATATGATGGTATAGTGATAAAAATGGCTGCTTACACTGGTGCCTTAGACTCATTAGATGGAAGAAGTCATTCACAAAAAGTTATACTTCATTTGATGAGGAATAATCTTGGATGTGGCCGGTCACTTTATATTGACAACTTCTATACAGGTATTGATCTCGCAGAGGAACTAATAAGAAATAAAACACATTGTACTGGAACATTAAATATAAAGCGTACTGGTATTCCTAAAGCAGTGAAGGAAACAAATTTAAAAAGAGGCGAAACTGTTGCAAGATATCGTAATGGTATTTTAGTTGGAAAGTGGAAGGACAAAAGGGATGTGTTGTACCTATCCACAGAATTTGAAAACAATTTGACTGAAGTTGAAAATAAAAGAGGCCAACAAATAATCAAACCGTTACCGATTTTAAATTAAAATAACTATATGTGTGGAGTTGATCGTAAAGATCAGATGCTCGCTTATTACCCATGTGAAAGAAAAACTCTAAGGTGGTATAAGAAATTAGCGATACATATTTTTCAAGTGATGTTGTTGAACTCCTACTATTTGTTTATCAGATTTTCTGGCAGTAACTTATAAGTCGGAAATCGATAAAAGAACCATCAAGCCGCCAAGTGGTTATCAAAGTAGTTCCCGAATAGCAAAGCTATTACATAATCGCTCTAGGAAAGAACTACTCCTCGGGCTAAAGCCCCGCCAGGCATTGAATTATACCCAGAAGCGATCCTCGACCCCTGTCTCGTGTTTCTGCACGATCAGATAAGGTTTCAAAAAATAAAACCGGCCACAGGTAGGATTCGACATCTGTCCCGGATCGGAACCGAACGACATACAGCTGTTTCGAACTTGTTAGTTCTCATCAGTGCCGCATACGGTACGCCGATTCAGGACAAATGCCGAATGAATTTTATGGCCTATACATCTTTATCGATACGATTTCTGTCAGTAACTTATAAATCGGAAATCGGGACAGATGTCGAATCCTACCTGTGGCCGGTTTTATTTTTTGGAAAAGATTTTCTGGGACAAAGATGTGACTGTACGATTTTTGTTTAGAAGTTATAAAAGGACTTCTGAAAGAAAAGCCTGTTCCAGCCAAAACTACAAATAGGCAACACGTTCCAACTAAAATAGCTTCCAAGAATGCAAAAGGCGAAACTAAAAGAAAAAGATGCAGGGTTTGTGCCAGAAAACAAACAAGGAAAGGCACTATATATGAATGCACTATGTGTTTAGAGGAACCTGGGCTTTGTGCGGGCGAATGTTTTACCATATGCCATAAATAGTTTTACTTTCTGATATTAATGTGTACTTTTTGACATTTTCATAGAATAAACTTTTTTTTTTAAGAGTTTGTCAGAGTTTATTCTTTACACAATTTTATTAATAAAAACATGTTTTTTATAAATCTTGTTTTTTTTATATAAAACAAAAAATATGGTAAGACTCGGATCCGCATCTTCCAGCTTATAGAGGTACTATTTCTACCACAGTGCTCATGACGCGGATCCGCGTTTTTTTTGACAGCGACGTTTGACATTTAACATATACTCCTAAAAACACGTTAAAGATTTTTCGAATATTAGGGCCATATTCCTGAGAAAAAATATAGTCAGCATCTGGCTAGAGTGTTCCTCTATAGGTGAGCAGTGAATGTGTTAACTTTGTCTTTTAAGTTGTTATATTATTTTATGTTGCTAATCGGTAGATTAATTAATACAATACATACTGTAGGAAATGCTGTATATTATTAACATAGACGAATTCACTATTGATCTATATTAAATTCATATAATTGTATTTTACTTATATTTCTTCGTAGCCACTTTTACATTTCATTTGTAATTAATCGATGATAGGTAAGTTATATAATATAGTTTATATGTTGATGGACCAATCAAATTTAAACAAAAAATATTTACATGATGTGATATACAGGGTGTTAATTAATTATGTGCACAAACTTTAAGGGGTAATTCGTTGGGTGATTCTAAGACGAAAAGCTTATATAACCATAGGTCCGGTAATGCTTCGTTTTCAAGATACAGAGTGTCAAACTTATATAAAAAGTAATGCTAGCTAAAAAAAAAATTTGCTAGTAATAATTTTTATGACAATTTCTAAGACTAGAATAGACTATTGATATGGAAAAAATGACAGTATGGAATAATACACCTTAGCTTTTGATAGTTGGTAGTTGTAATTTTTTATTATGTTGTCCCAGGGACATACAATGAACTGTTTTTTATTTTTTTGTCGAAAAAGAAGCGAAATATGAAAAAAATTCAAGAGTCAAAAAGGTTGTACTTTTAGTTGTTTAGTACGAAAAAATTATAAAAGCTTTAAAAAAGTGAGTAGCCCACATTTTTCTTTGTCAAAAATAGGTTAAGGTGCCCTCCGGGACTCCACGGGACTTAATAATTTTAATCTACTTACGGCTAAATTAGTCTCTTTCTATCATAAATAACACTACCAAATTTCAACAAAATCGGCTAAAGGATTATTAAGATTTTTACGAAAAAACGATTTTTTAAAAAAAGTTTGACACTGTATCTTGAAAACGAAGCATTACCGGACCTATGTTTATATAAACTTTTCGTCTTTATATACAGGGTGATTCAACTAACCCGTTCATTAAAAGTTTATGAACTTCCCATTGGAATTCATTTTTAAAAATTTAAAATCAAGGGTTAGCGAGGACGATCTATTCAACTAAAGTATTTTTGCTTTTCTGACACTTCCGGTTATACCGGAAGTAGTTATCAACTTCCTTATTTTAAATAGAACATCCAGTATATTATTACATTTTTGAATTACCCTGCTCATTTTAAGTGAACTTTCTTGACAATTCCCTATACCTATCTTCAGCAGTTTTTGAGATATTTTAATTTTTTTGAAAAAATTAGGTTTTGTAGTATCCCATTGGAATGCTCGTCACTTATTCAAAACAAAAGTTATAGTAGCAAATTTTGGGCTGTAACTAGGCGGACTACTAAGCTTTCAGGTGATATGTAGTTTGATATTTTATTATTTACAGGGTGTCCAAAAAATTTAGTTCATTCTGACAAACTTCAACTGCTCAAAAGTAAATTTTCTTAAATGGAACACCCTGTATTTTATTGCTTTCTGTGATGGAGAATTAAGTTATATTTCAATCTGTATTAAGATTCCCTATACCTATCTGCTACCGTTTTCTTGCTATCGAGGTATTTTTTATTCGATACCATAGTTTTCCATTTTATTAATTTACTTCTGACCAGCGGGCCATGAAAATTAAAACAACGTAACATTTATATTAATTTTTTATCATAAACAATGGTGCAAAATTATTGAACAAAAAAAAATCATCATGAATAAAAAGCATATTTTAAACGATTTTTAACTTACATTAGCCTAAACAATAAAACATAATAACAATAATAACTAAATGTTACCAAAAGGGTTTTATTGGTGTAACAACTGTTCTATGTGCCGTCCGTTGTGTTCTAAGCACAATAAAACTCGTTTATTAATCTCAACGGTCGTAGATTTCAATACCATTCCTTCATCTAGTTCGGTGAGGGCAGTTCTAACTCGATGTAATAAGTCATCTCTGGTATTGACGGGCGTTGAGTGGGCTTTACTTTTGATATGGCCCCATAAAAAATCAAGGGGTGTTAGATCGGGTGATCTGGGAGGCCATAGAGCCGGATATAAATATTCTAAATACGTGTTGGTACCAAATGAATGGCGCTCCAGCCCACTCAACCCATGAAGTTTACCATGAGTTAACAAATATGTTTGAAGATTGCTGGTTTGGGCGTAATGGTCCGGCTCTATGGCCTCCCAGATCACCCGATCTAACACCCCTTGATTTTTTTTATGGGGCCATATCAAAATGCCCAAGTCTAGAAACAAATTCTTCTTGAACATTTCGTATCATTTCTAGTGAAATTTTTCGTATTTCCGTTATTATGCGGCACCTTAGATCATCAATATCTTTTGGTCTATTTAGAAAAACTTTCAAATAACCCTACAAAAAGAAGTCCAAAAGGGGCATATCAAGTAACCTTCAGTAATGATCAGTTGGTCATTAAATTGGACCCCCGTCGGCCAATCCATTTTCCTGGAAACATCAAATGGAGATATTCCCGAACTTGTCTTACATAGTAGGGCGGGGCTCCATCTTGTTACAGCCAAATATCTGGACTGGGCAAATCGGGATTATTGTGGTCAGGATAAAGAGTGACTAAAGTAGGCAAACGTTCAAACTGCAAGAAATTCAAGTAGGCTTCACCAGTAAGATATTCTTTCTAATACTCTAGAAAATAGTCCTAATACTCTATCTTTCAATATGCCGACCCATACATTAAATTTCTGAGGTGAGACACTGAGCTTCTTTAATCCTCTGTGTAGTTAGCACCCCCAAATTGGATTTTTCAACTTTGTTTTCGTTAATCATTTTGACCAGTAAACAGTTTAACCACCTTTTGTTTGAAAATGCGGAACGAAACTAATTTTTTTAGCCAGCACCCCCAAATTGGAGTTTTGAGCCGATTTGGGGCTCATTTTTTTAACCAAGTTTCGATCAATTTTTATCAGCAATTGGTTTATTTTAACCACCCATATATTATTAAATATTAATGTTTTAAAATCCTAAAAAGTGTGATCCTAGCACCCCCAAAATGGAATTTTGAGTAAATTTTAAGCTCGATGTTTTGACCAGATTTTGACCAATTTTGACCAGCAAGAAGTTTATTTTGATCACCCTTTGTCTGAAAATGCTGAGCAAAAGCAATTTTTCGAGCTTTCTTTAGCCCACACCTCCAAATTGTACTTTTCAAACTTTTTTTTCATTTATCTTTTTCACCAAGTTGTGACCAGTTTTGAGCAGTAAATAGTTTATTTTGACCACCTTTTGTTTGAAAATACGGAACGAAACTAATTTTTTGAGCTTTTTTTAGCCCACACCCCCAAATTGGAATTTTGAGCCGATTTAGGGCTCATCGTTTTAACCAAGGTATAACCAGTTTTGACCAGTAAACAGTTTATTTTGACCACCTTTTGTTTGAAAATGTGGAACGAATCTAATTTTTGAGGCCTGTGATGTGAGCAATCCTAAATTGGATTTTTCAACTTCATTTTGGTTCATCATTTTAACCAAGTTTTTACCAGTTTTGAACAGTAAACAATTTATTTTGACCGTCTTTGGTCTGAAAGTACTGAGCAAACACAGTTTTTCCAGTTTTTTTTTTTTTTAGTCCACATCCCCAAATTGGAGTTTTTTAGTCGCTTTTGGGCTAATTCAGCTGAACCCAGTAGTGATCAGTAATCAGTTTATTTTGACCACCTTTTGTTTGAAAATGAGAAACCAAACTAATTTTTTCAGCTTTTTCTTTAGCCCACACCTCCAAATTAGAGAATTTAGTTGCTTTTGGGCTAATTTAGTTGACCCAGTTTTGACCAGTAAACAGTTTATATTGACTACCGTAGGTTGAAAATATGAAGCGAAACTAATTTTTTGAGCTTTTATTTAGCCTGTATTTTCAAATTTCGTTGTAGCCTAAAATTTCGAGTCGATTTGGAGCTCAGTTTCTTGACCAAGTTTTAACCAGTTTAAACCAGCTAACGCTTAATTTTGAAAACCCGTGTATTGTTAAAGTTTAAAAAAATGATTAAGCCCAGACTGTAGTATTTTACAAGTGATTTAATTTGGTTTTTGGATTTTGAAAATCGGACGATAAATAACAGTCATGGCAGTGGCCGTATATATATATATATATATGGATGAGGCAGCGTACTCCGTTCATTGTCGGACCTGCGCTGTTCGAAGTCAAGCAACGGATTGCACGCTTGCGACTTGGATGGGTGACGCATGGTCTTATTCTCATGGTGCCGCGATGGTGCTGACTTGATATTTGGTAACAGGGTGGCAACTGGGCCAAATACTAGGCACATTGTCTGCGTGAGTTCGATTCTCACCAGAGGGAACTTGGCACTTCCCTCAGGGCTGGGTGTTTGTCCGCGTTTATATGTGTAACCTTCCCCTACACAAAACCTGTCTGTAGGCTTTCTGGGGAAGGATGTTCTAATTTCTGTGTGTCCAAACTGTAATATATATATATTATATATATATATATATATATATATATATATATATATATATATATATATATATATATATAGTATTGGCCAAAAGTAAATTGGCAAAATAAAATTTGAAATTGTTTGTTATACCTGGTGTTATTTTTTCATATTTGTGCAACTTTGATATTTGTAACATGTTATATGAAGTTTAAGTACCTGGCAAATACATTTAAATGGGTATTTTTGTTATTAACATATTTTTAAAATTAAGTTATTTTTTGAATTCACATTAGTAACTGGACATAAATAATTGTTTGAAACTCAATGAAATTTAACAATACTACAATAATAATTTATAGTTCCCACTTAATATTTTGTGAAGTAACCCTTATTATCAATAACAACTTGACACCTCCTAGTCACTGATTCCAAAAATTTGTTAGCAACCGTTCCTTCAATAGTTTCCCAACTGTCTTGTAGGTTTTGAAATAATTAATCTTGATTTTTGTACGTTTTTGTTCTAATCAGCTTTTCTAAATGTTTCCACAAGTTTTCGATTAGATTTAAATCCGGAGACTGTGGTGGCCATTTCATAACTTTAATTTGTTCTTTCACCAAGAAGTCTTGAACTTCCCTTGATCGATGTTTGCGATCGTTGTCTTACTGGAATGTGAACAACAGGGACATCTTTTCTTCTACATATGGCAACATTACATTTTTTGTGATATCCTTGTAAACAAATCTGTCTATTATTCCATTAATTCTATGCAACGGACCCATACCAAAACCGGAAAAGCAACCCCAAACCATTACTGAACCACCTCCATGTTTGACTGATGGCTTGGTAAGTCTGGGATCTATACGATGACCTGGAGGTTTTCTAACGTGTTTAATACCATCACTGTTAAATAAGTTATACTTGTACTTAGATTAATCACTAAAACATACTCGATTCAAACTTTCATCGAATCAAGGCCCAATGAAGATGTTCTCTCGCAAACTCCAAACGTGCTAGTCGTTTCTACGAACGAAGTAGTGGTTTCTTAGCAGGTCTTCTAGAAAATAATTTAGCATCCACTAATCTTCTTCTTATCGATCTAGCACTAATTGTTTCTAGCCCCTGAACATCTAACACCGCTTTAATTTAATTTTAAAATTTAAAGTGATCTTCAGTTACTAGTTTAATTACAGTTCTATCTAGTCTAGTTTTTCGGGGACGGTCACATATATATATATATATATATATATATATATATATATATATATATATATATATATATATATATATATATATATAGTTTTTGTGGTTAGAAAAAACTTAGAATTCTAAATTTTCGGACTCCAGGTTTATTCGACTCTTTTTCATTTTGACATTCTCAAGAAATTTTCAAGATCATACCACTTCCGGTTATCCCGGAAGTCGCCAGTAACTTCCTTATTTTAAATAAAATACCCAGTATATTATTTCATTTTTGGATTCCTATGAAAATTTCATGATGAGTTATTTCCATCAGGTTTCCCTATACCTATTTTAAACTGTTTCTTAGATATCTTGATTATTTTGAAAATTCTGAAAGACGTAGCCTTATTTTCAACACTGTGCCTTTTACCTATTTTCGACTGGTGCTAAGCGCAATTTACAATTAATTTATCGCAAACAGGGTGTCCAAAATTTTATCACCAATTACACCATTTTCAAAGTTGAAAAAGTTCGTTATTTAAAACGTGACACCCTATATATTATTGGATGATCAGATGCAAAATTTGATTCTGCATCGATTCGCTATAACTTTCCCTATACCTATTTCCAACGGTTTTCTTGTTAATCCATATTTTCTATTTCAATGTGATTTTTGGCAGAAACCGAAACATCGTTTGTTTTTCCAAACAAAATAAACATGACTGAAACTTTATTCTTATATGAAATTTTATATGAAATTCACTTTAATTAGAACATGAAAACAAAACAGGAACATAAAATTTAGAACGTAATAACAAATGAAAAATATAAAAAAATTATATAAAAAACATAATGACGAGAAGTAATAAATGCATGTAAAATTACAATAATTGTTCTATATGACAGCCATTTTGGTTCAAACACTGGATAACTCTGTCATATACTCCTCGCGAAACAGACCCCCGTCACTAATCTAAGTTCGTCAGGACTTCGATTAGGAACCGCATCTTGAACAAGGTTCAATAATTCCTGTCTAGTTTGTACATGCCTAGAGTACACTCTTTTATACGGCCCCAGAGGTAAAAATCCAAGGGCGTCAAATCGGGTGATCTAGGTGGCCAGTTCTAGGGTCTCTGTGGTCTAGTCCACCGATCCTCGAACATCAAAGTCAACTTCTGGTGTACAACTATAATGGAATGTGCTGGAGCACCATCCAGCTGATACCTACAGTTTGCTCTGTCACGTGGAGGTAGAGCATTTAGGAAATCACTAACAAACCCTCTAAATATATCCAGATATCTAGCCCCATTCAAATTTTCAGTGTACACTTGATATGAAAAAACATTAAAACTAAAGTGGTCCTGGTGATTATGTTCCCTTATGACGTGTGGATTATCTTGTGCCCAGTAGTGATTATTTCGGCGATATATGATTCCTTGCCTGCTGCATTTTGATTCATCAGTCCACATAATATTTTGAAGAAATCTCGTATCTTCAGTAATTTTTATCCACATGAACTCGCAAAAGTCAATTCGTCTTGCCTCATCACAAAGACGTAATCGGTGTACAATTATCTCCGAAAAAGGATGTATTTTATGTTTTCTTAATATTCTGTGGATGGATGCTCTTGAAATACCCAGATCCAGCGCTTCTGCCGAAGTTGAACTCCGTGGACATAAGCCTTGAAAATAAGCCAACACATTCGCCTTTTCATTATCTATTACGGGCTTTCGGTGATTTCGTCTTGCCCTTACACTCCCACTTGCCATAAACCGAGTTTCAGTAGGTATGGGGCCGATTGGACATGGGAATTTTTGAAGACCCTGGGAACTTTTCGATCCTTTGATGTTTGCCGCCGGCATGCGTCATATTGAGATCAAAGGATGCCGCCAGACAGATTTTAATTACAGGTGCGTCGGGTTAATTGACGACAGGTCGTCGGCACCATGGGAAAATTGAATTGAAACTTTGAAAAGCGTTTTTACCTAATTCACAAAAATTTGAGGCGCCGGCACGCGTCATATTGAGATCAAAGGATACCGCCAGACAGGTGTTAATTATAGGTGCGCCGCAGTGCTCCCGCCCCAGGACCCCTTCACCCCAGAGCCCCCATTTAGGCTTTCGCCCCAGGGCCCCTTCGCCTTAGGGCTCCCATCGCGCTCATGAAGAGGGGTTTGAGGGCATGCTTGAAGTTGGTTGCGAGAGCGATACGGAGTCTCCGCAACCAGCCGTGGTCGGTGATAACTTAGAAGAGAGCAAAGGGGAGTGCGCGTGCTAATCTAACAATCGAACTTTTCCGCGACCGTCTGACCCAAGCTTATAGTCAGATATATAGGTTGGAGTACCACAATAAAAATTAGGTACAACCTATTGAAATAACAAAATAAAAAAGATGTATAAGAAGTTTAAAAATTATTCACTTAAACGATACTAGCATATAATTTATTTAGTATTTCTTAGTCCTGTATTACAAAAATAGCTGCTTATAAATGCTGCCTCATTATTTTCATTTTTTGATAAATCAGCTATATACGATATAAACTTTATTTATATTCGCATAAAGGATGTACAGATACCTGTAATGTTTTGCGTAGTACGGTTCCAGAAATTTCAGTTGTTCAACATAGTGGTGGTATCTTTGGTTTATATAAACTTAATCATGTGTATATAAAAGTTAATCAAAGATCATTTAGCTCACATAAAATATGATTTTTCTATATATAAGTTAATAATTTAAAATGATGTACTGTCTGTCACAATCTTTCAGTAAATAAGCATTGAATATACAAAATGCTCAAGTCGAAAAAGAAAGCCCTTATATGGTAAGGTTACTGCAAACTCTTATGCAATATTAGCAAATAAACAAAGTCTTAAGCTTGTTTAAATCTCAGAGCGTGATAAATTAATAAAAAAGTTATAGACCAAAAAATGTATTGTGTATGAATGTATGGTAAGAATAGTAAATACAATTACATTTAGATCTAATATTAACATAACAGAACAACTTCCACCTAAATTCATCTCCTTCAAACGTTATTTAAAGTAATATTGATTGAAATTACCAATCAGAGCAGTAAAACTTTTTTGATAATTATTTTAAATGCATTTATTATTGAATCAATTAAAACGAAATAGTCCTGTAGACTATATGCTTGCAGGTACCGTGTCAGGAACATATATATTATTAATCAAGATTACTAGGTATGGTTGTATAACATTTTTCTATAAATAAATTAATAATTTAAAACAATGTATTGTATGTCACAATCATTCAGTAAATAAGCATTGATTAATTTGACATAAAAGAAAACAGCAAAATCAGATCTGTGACGTTACTGCTTCACTCGTAGTTAGAAACTATTAAAGATATTTGGTACAGCTCTTTACAGATCTGTAATACTGTTACGCTACTACTTTTAATGTGTACAGGGTTAGTCACCTAAAATTGACCCCCCCCCCTTTATTTCTCTTAATTTCAATCGAATCGAAAAATTCAAACAAGAATTCTACATTATTTTTTATAAATTTTTTGAATATTTAAACAAATTTTCAATAACTCTGCAAATTGAAAGGGGGCGAACATTTTTTTATTTTTTTTTTAATGAAACACCCTATATTTTTTACTTAAAAAAGTTACCCACAGTTTTCTGATCACAAAAATATATAATTGTTGTATCTTGGCAAGTATAGTTCTTGAGATATTCATACAAATATATAGTCACATCACAGGAATAAGTTTGGCATAAGACCATAAATCAGGAGAGCTATGTTTTTGAGATATAACGACACATCTTGTTTTTTAAGAAAAAGAGTATGAAAATTCTTTTTGATGCGGCAACACATAATAATTATAATAAACAAATAAACCTTTATTAAAATGACAACAACAAAGTTTAATGAACATAAATAACGAAATAATGATAAAAAAAAACAATGCGCAACAATAAATAACATAAAACCAATGAACTTTATTAAAATTAAACATATCTATATGTTCTCCACGTATCCTCCGTTTCTATCAAGGCACAGTTGGCATCTTCTAATAAATTCATTTCTAACGTTTTCAAATAAATGAACATTTTGCCGCAAATTTTCTATTTCTTGACTGATACAGTCCTTCAACTCATCCGAGTTATTATATACCGAATTTTCGTATATGTTTTGTTTTAGTGTTCCCCACAAAAAGAAGTCCAAAGGACTCAAGTCTGGGCTATTAGCAGGCCAATGTATAGGACCGTATCTTCCTATCCAAAATATATATTTGTCATTTAAATATTCCGTTATGTTCCGTACAGAGTGTGGAGGAGCACCGTCCTGTTGCCAAATAACAGAATTCCTGGTTGCAAGGGGAATATTATCTAAATAGTTCTCTACTTCACCCCGAAGAATATTCAAATACTGAACTGCATTCAAGGACCCATTAATGAATACAGGACCCACAATTGTATTTTGATGAATACCGCACCACACATTTACTGTATTATATCCTTGGGTTTTTATCTTTTTCATAATATTTGGATTTGCGGGCGCCCAATAATGTGCATTTTTCCTATTAAAAAGTCCAGCTGTTGAAAAGCTACTTTCATCGGTCCAAAATAAGTTTTTTTAAAAGTTATTGTCGTTTTCTGCTCTCAATCATCTCTCTACAAAAAGCTCTTCTGTCGGCAAAGTTATTTTCAGTTAAAAGCTGAACTGGCAAAATACTATAAGGCTTATATTTGTGACGTTTTAATATACGTCTTATACTTCCTTGAAAAATATTACATTCTTCTGCAGCAGCGTTGATAGATTTATTGGGATGTTCGGTAAAAAAAAGTAAAACGTCCATTTCCATATCTTCTCCTGTTTTGGGCTTCTTTTTTTCTCGTTTCTTATCTTTTAAGGAGTCGCTGTCCCCAAACTTGAAATAAATATTGGAGAAAGTGTTCTTGGAGGGAACGCGTCTTTCAGGATATTTTCTTGCATATTCTCTTTTAGCTATATATTTGTTTTTATTGCTGGTTAAGTAAATTTCTAATATTTCTTTCCTTTCGACTAATGAATATCCCATATCAATATATTAGATATATTAACAAGTGTATTAAAACTTAATTTAAAGCGTATTAATAATATAACAATCAAACATAAGTCAAACATAACATAACTGTCAAACGAAACATTATTGTTTCTTTAAATCATTTCGGTTCATAGCTCTCCAGATTTATGGTCTTATGCTAAACTTATTCCTGTGATGTGACTATATATTTGTATGAATACCTCAAGAACTATACTTACCAAGATATAACAATTATATATTTTTTTGATCAGAAAACTGTGGGTAACTCTTTTAAGTAAAAAAATTCAGGGTGTTCCATTTAATTGAGTTTCAATTTGCAGAGTTATTGAAAATTTGTTTAAATATTCAAAAAACTTATAAAAAATCATATGAAATCCTTGTTTGAATTTTTCGATTCGATTGAAATTAAGAGAAATAAAGGGGGGGGGGGGTCAATTTTAGGTGACTAACCCTGTACCATGTACCTGTCAATAAAAAAGGAGTACTAATTTTTATGCCTGGTGGTGGTATACATAAAAACGCTTATGATGCAATACTATTTATTTAATGTTTTGAATGAAAAAATATATGTAATTATTAAGTTTAACTCTGTAAAAACTATTCCATTGATGCGCTAGGCCTGCCACATTTACAATAGTCGGGCTTTATTTCAACAACAACGATTGAACAATATGGTGGCTGACAGAAAGTGTGTAATAACAATTAAAAAAAAAAAGGTGTGTTGACGTTGTGCTATATGTGTGTTATTTTTAGAACCCGAAAGACTTTTAGAAAAGAATAAATGCGGAAACAGAGATGGAAAATGTTAGAAAACGACCGTGTACCAAAATAATAAAACACTCGTTATATCAAAAGTTCGAAGAACCAAATATATTTTAGCTTCGTTGTACAATTATTAAACGGTGACTATTGGTTCCTATCGCCTCGATTCCCCAGCTGTCTAACGTAAATGTTTTGACTTTGTTGTAATTTATTGCTAAACTAAATGTTGGCGGCCGGGAATCAGCCGAAATAAAAATAATAACAAGAGTGAATTAAATCGGCTTTGACAGTACCTTTATTTGCTTAAAGTTTGGCTTAAACCTTTAACTGTATAAGAGTGATTTCGTTGAATTATCAATGTTGACACAGGCAAAAAACTCAAAAATATTTATTAGTATCATTACGACGCGTACAGCTTAAGATCTAAAGAAACCCAGAAAATTAAATTTTTACAGTATCGAATTAAACTCTAAAATTATATCAGTTTGACACAGCTAAAAGTATTGGATTGATAGCAAAAATAATACATTTTTAACAAATTTGCTACTGAAAAAATATAATTTTAAATATACAGACAATTAGCAATATGACTATTACTACCTCATTAAAAGAATAAATGCGGAAACAGAGATGAAAATGTTAAGAAACGACCGTGTACCGAAATAATAAAACACTCGTTATATCAAAAGTTCGAAGAACCACATATATTTTAGCTTCGATATACAATTATTAAACGGTGACTATTGGTTCCTATCGCCTCGTTAGGAACGCATGAAAGCGGTACCTGTCACTCTAACGTGAGGAAGAGAACCGACAACCTGCCTAAATTAAAAAATTCCCCCATCTTCAATTAGCTAGCCACCGCCCTCCCGTTCATCTGAACACCGCGAAGACAAAAGAACGATTAATCATTGATATGATGTGAGATGTATCGGCTAACCTATCGGGGTGCGCACCGTTACAAATTTACGTGTCACGCGCATTCTTCCCCGGAGGCTGGTGGTCAGAGAGTAGCTTTTGTGCCTTGATTTACATGTATTTAAATGACAAATCGATACATACCCTAGAGAGAATATCGATTTAGCATTGGATCTTATGTAAAATGAGTACAAATCGTCAAGTTCGATGGGCCTTTCGCAGCGGTACGCATGAGTTGAATTGAAGCTGTTGGCGACATAATGTCTGAGAAAGATAGACATGTTAGAACAGGTTAATTACAGCGTCAACATAAACAAATTGTTATTGCCGCGATAAGGACGACCCAGCGTAAATACGGCGCTTATAACATAAACAAATTACTATTACCGCGATAAAGATGACCCAGCGTAAAGTGAAATATATTTTATCGGCTGTACAGGAAAGATCATTATTGTTTAATATTTTGTAGATGTTTTATTCTGTTCACATTTCCTGGACTGAATTTAACTACTATGTATCTGCAAAAATTCGTTTAAGGAACACCAATAGAATTTGAGTACTTAATGTTACAAAGTGGGGTTACGAAACTTATGTATATAAATTAATACTTAGTTGCAAGGCAAGTTAAGAAACTATTACAAGGTATAATTAAAAAATATAATTATATAATTAAATCAATGTTCTTGGAAAACACCCTATTTTTTTCGAGAAAAATTTAACACATCCTAATCACGTGACCTCTTTCAAGTGTTATAACTAAGAGCGGCAGACAACCGTTTAATCAGTCTTTCGAGAGCTTTGAACGAGTTAGTAGTCATAAAAACCGCTCTTCAAATATTTCTCTTTAAAATGGATAATTTCCTTATTTTTAAAGACATAGTTAAGAACGTTCGTCGATTCAACCTCCAGGGGCGCTCCCTCGAATTTAAGATTAAACCCGTACCTAGCGAAGAAGAGCCTGTTGGGTGGATTAAGGATACCGTTAATCAGATAATTCAAAGAGGAACCAAGAATCTGAACCCTAACGATCAGGTGGCATTTTCCTTCTGCTCGAAGGATTTTCTCCGCGGCGACGGATGGATTCACTTTAGGCGCGTCGGGGAGATAACCTACGAAGACGTGTGGGGCGTCATCTCCGGCGTTTACCAGTCCAACTCTGTGGGACTAAACACTGATACATTCTGTCTGGGTGTGACGGCTGTGAAGATGCCTACCGGGAAAGGAAACGATAGGGGGCGGCGGTACAATACCTTCGACGAGGAGTGTGCCAGGCATCGTGGTGTGTTAGTGATAAACAACAAGGACAATCTCTGTGTGCCTCGTGCCTTAGTCGTGACCATCGCTCACGTGACCAAGGATCCTGAATACAAGAAAGTACGTCAAGATATAGGGAAGCTGCAGACCCTGAGGGCTCAAGGTCTGGTGCGGGAGGCGGGGATCATTATACCTGAAGCGGGCGCTGGCATCCTTGAGCTGCAAGAGTTCCAGCGGTATCTCTTCACCGACTACCGCGTCGTAGTATACCAGTATGGCAGCAAGGGTCGCGACGTAATTTTCAAAGGCCCCACCGCCGCCACCGGAGGTTCTAACCTGAATTTGTTGCATCATGAGGACCATTACAACGTGATTACCTCATTGACGTCAGCATTTGCTTGCAATTATTATTGTGTAGATTGCCAGATCCCATATAATACTAAAGGCAAGCACAGTTGCGGAGGTACTTGTCCCGCCTGTCAACAATCACCCGAGTGCTCTGAGGGTGTTGTATTTATTACTTGTGACGACTGTCGGAGGTCGTTTAGGGGCCAACAATGCTACGACAATTATAAGATGGGAAAGAGCTCAGTCTGTAAATAGATATACCGGTGTAACGACTGTTTTAAGGTAGTAAAAAGGGATAGAACACATATCTGCGGGGACATTTTTTGTAAAATTTGCATCGTCCACGTCTCCGCCGATCACTTATGTTACATGCAACCCGATACCGGAAAACCCAAGACCAACGACACCCTCTTCATTTTTTACGATTTGGAGACCCGACAAGAGAAGCAACAATAAGATGGCTCCCTCCTGCACGAGTCCAATTGGTGCGTATTGGCAAGTAAATGTAGCACATATATAAGCGATAGTTCTCTATATTTTTGTCAGAAATGCGGGTTTCGACTAGTTGTCTATAAAGATACCGTCATAAACAGTTTTATGAAACACGTGTTGGAGGCAAGACAAAAATTCAAAGTGGTTGTCATAATAGCGCACAACGGACAAGTCTTCGACCATCAATTTGTGTTTAATCATATATTAAACAACACTGACTTGAATCCCGAATTAATCATGAGGGGAACAAAGATAATATCAATGGCCGTGGGGAACGTCAGGTTCGTGGATTCCCTTAACTACTTCCCTATGGCCTTATCCAAGCTACCCAAAGGCTTCGGCCTCGGCGATGGTTTCAAGAAGGGATACTTTCCGCACCTCTTTAATACTCTGGAGAACCAGAAATATGTGGGCCTTACCCTGCGGTGAAATTTTATGACGTAGATAACATGACAAAAGACAACAGAGCAGCCCTGATAAAGTGGCATAACGAAAAGGTGACGAATGATGCAGTATTCGACTTTCAGAAGGAGCTCGTTGAGTACTGCATATCGGACGTGGAAATTTTAACCGCAGCATGTCTAAAATTTCGCAAACAACTGCTCGATACCGGAAATGTTTGTGCATTCACCAAAGCCTGTACTATTGCCTCTGCCTGTAATAAAGTTTATCGCTGCAACTTCCTTAAACCAAACACCATTGGCATTATACCCAATGGGGGCTACAGATGGAGAGATAACCAATCCAAGATTGCCACCCAATGGTTGGTATGGGAAGAATATATTCGCGGTATCAACATACAACAGGCAGCCAGACAACAAGAAGCCATCCTTCATGGGGTTAAAGTCGATGGCTTTTGCCAGAATACAAATCAAGTGTTTGAGTTCAATGGCTGTTATTACCATGGATGTCGAGGCTGCTTCACAGCCAACAGAGACGTACCTATGCAAGACGATCCCTCTCAAACATTAAATACACGATACGAGTCCATCGTCGCCAAGATAGCCCGACTTCATGACTTGGGGTACGAAGTGATGGAAATGTGGGAATGCGATTTTAGAAAAATGTTAAAGGATGATAAGGATATTGCAACTTAATACGGAAAACCACCGACTCGTCACATTAACACCGCTCAATCCCAGAGACGCTTTCTACGGCGGTCGTACAGGCAACACATTCGAACATTTCAAGTGCGCTCCAGGGGAGAAAATCAAATATGTGGACGTGTGTTCCCTTTACCCCTGGGTCTGCAAGTATGGCAAGTTCCCCATAGGACACTCTAAAGTGTATGTAGGCGAGGAATGCAAAAATGTTAACTTTAGTACCATCAATGGGGTAATTAAATGTAAAGTGTTACCACCTTTTGACCTACATCACCCTGTTCTACCAGTCAAGATGAACAATAAACTCATGTTTGTCATCTGTCGTACCTGTGGGGAACAAATGAATCAGTCGGAGTGCAACCACTGTCACGAGGAGAGAGCACTCGTTGGCACCTGGGTAATGGACGGGGTGCGAAAGGCAGTCAAAAAAGGTTATGAGCTACAGGACGTTTACGAGGTGTGGAAGTACGACATAGATCAATTTAACAAAATCACAAAGATTGGAGGCCTCTTTACTGGTATGATGAATAAATTCGTTGCCATTAAACAACAGGCGTCAGGATAGCCGTCCCACTGTACCACCGAAGAGGAGAAGGAGCGGTACGTGGAGCAATTCCTCCAGCGAGAAGACGTCAAGCTCGAGCATGCGGAAATCGTAGAAAACCCCGGCTTTCGTTCGTTGGCAAAACTTATCTTAAATTCTTTTTGGGGGAAACTCGGGCAGCGAGAAAATCAGCCGAAAACGACAATCGTCAGAGAACCATCGGAATTTTTTAATATGCTTACCAACTCCTCCATATATGTACTGTACTATGATACGGATAGCGTCATCTACGTCTCCCGAGAAAACGACGATTACGAAGTCCCTACTGGCGAGTTTTTGGAGGATATGACAAACGAACTCGAAGGATATGGGCCCGGAAGTCACATTACTGATTTTGTGTCTGGTGGTCCAAAAAATTATGCGTATAAAGTTTGGTCTACTGCCGATAACGAGAAGGTCGTCTGCAAAGTCAAGCGAATTTCCCTAAACTATGCTGCCTCATAATTAATAAACTTTGATGCTATAAAGGAGCAGGTATTGGAGCCTTCAGATCCTGTGCCTATCGTTTCCAAAAACATTCGGAGAACAAATGAGCACGAGGTCGTAACGAGAGTGGAAACAAAAATGTACAAGCCTCTCTCCACCAAAAGGCGCTTCCTTGAGAATCACAGCTCCATTCCCTACGGGTTCAAGAAACGCAGACTTGTGTAATAAGACCATCAACGGACCATATTCCTCATTTACGATCTATCAGTCAAACAGTCAACATGCCTAGGGAGTGTGATTGGGGACGTGTCTGTAAGTGCTCAAAATTCACTCCTAACCTCAAAGATGTCTGTGAAAAATGCGGGGAAAAGGCTTACAAAGTTGTCTCCATATACAGACGCGATAGACGAAGCATTGGCTATTACGATTTCTTGACATGCTGCTATGATTGCTATCAACTAAATGCAGGAATAAAAGGAAGATGCGTCCGGATTTCGGGATATGTGTAACCAAGTGCAAGGATTACCTCTAATTGAGAAAACAGACTCTCTATCTGAAATACTGAAAAAGCATTTTGCTTCGCAAATTCCTCTGATTGAAGATTTTCGTAAGATTACCATGGAGATGCTGCGTATAGAGATATGCATGACATTCTACAACGATAAGATCAAGTACTACACTGCTTTAGCACCGATGATATTATGCGACATGGGTCCAATGCAATGGTTTGAGAGTATCGTGTTGAATATGGCTGTCCAAGAGCTGCAGCAATATAGAAACCCTATATCATTATTATCAATGAATGTGAATTGTTCTGTTTTATAATTTATGTATTTTATATTTTAAATATATTTTCTTTTATTATATGTATTTTTTATATTATTTATACTTTCTTTTATTATATACATTTTTTATATTTTAACCATATTTTCTTTTATTATATGTATCTTGTATATTATCTATATTTACTTAATAAATATGTATTTTTAATTAATGTCATGAACACATAATCATAAGGAGCCTCCGAAACTTAGACAATTCAGCAAATCGTTAAAAATATATATTTCTCTAGAAGAAATTTCTACATTTTTTAAAGCTAATTAGCAATGTTTAAGATAATGGATTTCAGTATGGGTAGACATAAACTTGTATATGAAAACTTAGAGAATACGTATACTGGGATGACCCCAATGAACTTGTCGAAAGACTTAAGCTTTTAATAGCTTAATGCTAAGGATGCTGGTAATACCTCGTGTCACAACGAAATTGTAGCAATTAATAATGAGCTGAAAGATGCCGGAATAATTTACTGATTTTTTGTAAAAAACGAAAAAAAATGAGTCGTTAAAAATGACTAAATCGTAGGCAAAAATATTATAGTCATTTTTGTTATATTTGACATATGTTTGATTCTCATTTTTTCGTTTTCCCATAAGAATTACAGTGGACCTTGCAGATTTTTAAGTTGTCATTTTCGTCACATGTGACATTTTTTTAGGAGTCATATTTGTCATTTACGTCGTTCATATTTTACATGTCATTTTCAGTATTTTGTGTCCAAGTTTTTTCCATGTAATACTAATCAGATAAGGACTTGGTTCATTTCCATAATGAGTCTCGATAAATTCGGTCGTAGCTCCTCGCTGCTTGTCAAGCATCACAATAATAATAATAGTCATGCAAGTAATCCCACCGCAGGTTTCACTTTTACCCAAGATGGGGGTATATATATAGGCCATTTGAAAATACATAACGTGGCTAGGCCAGAGCTCGAGCAAGATGTCGCTAATAAAGCATACGTAGATGGAAATGAACCAAGTCCTTATCTGATTAGTATTATATGGAAAAAACTTGGACACAAAACACTGAAAATAACATGTATGTACAAGTTTATGTCTACCCATACTGAAATCCATTATCTTAAATATTGCTAATTAGCTTTAAAAAATGTAGAAGTTTCTTCTAGAGAAATATATATTTTTAACGATTTGCTGAATTGTCTAAGTTTCGGAGATTCCTTATGATTATGTGTTCATGACATTAATTAAAAATACATATTTATTAAGTAAATATAGATAATATACAAGATACATATAATAAAAGAAAATATGGTTAAAATATAAAAAATGTATATAATAAAAGAAAGTATAAATAATATAAAAAATACATATAATAAAAGAAAATATATTTAAAATATAAAATACATAAATTATAAAACAGAACAATTCACATTCATTGGTAATAATTATATAGGGTTTCTATATTGCTGCAGCTCTTGGACAGCCATATTCAACACGATACTCTCAAACCATTGCATTGGACCCATGTCGCATAATATCATCGGTGTTAAAGCAGTGTAATACTTGATCTTATCGCTGTAGAATGTCATGCATATCTCTATACGCAGCATCTCCATGGTAATCTTACGAAAATCTTCAATCAGAGGAATTTGCGAAACAAAATGCTTTTTCAGTATTTCAGATAGAGAGTCTGTTTTCTCAATTAGAGGTAATCCTTGCACTTGGTTACACATATCCCGAAATCTGGACGCATCTTCCTTTTATTCCTGCATTTAGTTGATAGCAATCATAGCAGCATGTCAAGAAATCGTAATATCCAATGCTTCGTCTATCGCGTCTGTATATGGAGGCAACTTTGTAAGCCTTTTCCCCACATTTTTCACAGACATCTTTGAGGTTAGGAGTGCATTTTGAGCACTTACAGACACGTCCCCAATCACACTCCCTAGGCATGTTGACTGTTTGACTGATAGATTGTAAATGAGGAATATGGTCCGTTGATGGTCTTATTACACAAGTCTGCGTTTGTTGAACCCGTAGGGAATGGAGCTGTGATTCTCAAGGAAGCGCCTTTTGGTGGAGAGAGGCTTGTACATTTTTGTTTCCACTCTCGTTACTACCTCGTGCTCATTTGTTCTCCGAATGTTTTTGGAAACGATAGGCACAGGATCTGAAGGCTCCAATACCTGCTGCTTTATAGCATCAAAGTTTATTAATTATGAGGCAGCATAGTTTAGGGAAATTCGCTTGACTTTGCAGACGACCTTCTCGTTATCGGCAGTAGACCAAACTTTATACGCATAATTTTTTGGACCACCAGACACAAAATCAGTAATGTGACTTCCAGGCCCATATCCTTCGAGCTCGTTTGTCATATCCCCCAAAAACTCGCCAGTAGGGACTTCGTAATCGTCGCTTTCTCGGGAGGCGTAGATGACGCTATCCGTATCATAGTACAGTACTCTTTCACCCAACTTTTCAAGGTAACTGTACAATTTAAGCCGGGCTTGGGTGGTGACGTAAGCAGCGATAACGACATTCACGGTGGTCAAAGATTCGTACGCCTCCTCTCGATGTTCCCAGTTGACGACGAGGGTGTCTTCGTTGATGGGCAGGGCTGAATTTACATATATGGAGGAGTTGGTAAGCATATTAAAAAATTCCGATGGTTCTCTGACGATTGTCGTTTTCGGCTGATTTTCTCGCTGCCCGAGTTTCCCCAAAAAGAATTTAAGGTATTTTGCCAACGAACGAAGGCCGGGGTTTTCTACGATTTCCGCATACTCGAGCTTGACGTCTTATCGCTGGAGGAATTGCTCCATGTACCGCTCCTTCTCCTCTTCGGTGGTACAGTGGGACGGCCATCCTGACGCTTGTTGTTTAACGGCAACGAACTTATTCATCATACCAGTAAAGTGGCCTCCAATCTTTGTGAATTTGTTAAATTGATCTATGTCGTACTTCCACACCTCCTAAACGTCCTGTAGCTCATAACCTTTTTTGACTGCCTTTCGCACCTCGTCCATCACCCAGGTGCCAACGAGTGCTCTCTCCTCGTCACAGTGGTTGCACTCCGACTGATTCATTTGTTCCCCACATATACGACAGATGACAAACATGAGTTTATTGTTCATCTTGACTGGTAGAACAGGGTGATGTAGGTCAAAAGGTGGTAACACTTTACATTTAATTACCCCATTGATGGTACTAAAGTTAACATTTTTGCATTCCTCGCCTACATACACTTTAGGGTGTCCTATGGGGAACTTGCCATACTTGCAGACCCAGGGGTAAAGGGAACACACGTCCACATATTTGATTTTCTCCCCTGGAGCGCACTTGAAATGTTCGAATGTGTTGCCTGTACGACCGCCGTAGAAAGCGTATCTGGGATTGAGCTGTGTTAATGTGACGAGTCTGTGGTTTTCCGTATTAAGTTGCAATATCCTTATCATCCTTTAACATTTTTCTAAAATCGCATTCCCACATTTCCATCACTTCGTACCCCAAGTCACGAAGTCGGGCTATCTTGGCGACGATGGACTCGTATCGTGTATTTAATGTTTGAGAGGGATCGTCCTGCATAGGTACGTCTCTGTCGGCTGTGAAGCAGCGTCGACATCCGTGGTAATAACAGCCATTGAACTCAAACACTTGATTTGTATTCTGGCAAAAGCCATCGACTTTAACCCCATGAAGGATGGCTTCTTGTTTTCTGGCTGCCTGTTGTATGTTGATACCGTGAATATATTCTTCCCATACCAACCATTGGGTGGCAATCTTGGATTGGTTATCTCTCCATCTGTAGCCCCCATTGGGTATGATGCCAATGGTGTTTGGTTTAAGGAAGTTGCAGCGATAAACTTTATTACAGACAGAGGCAATAGTACAGGCTTCGGTGAATGCACAAACATTTCCGGTATCGAGCAGTTATTTGCGAAACTTTAGACATGCTGCGGTTAAAATTTCCACGTCCGATATGCAGTACTCAACGAGCTCCTTCTGAAAGTCGAATACTGCATCATTCGTCACCATTTCGTTATGACACTTTATCAGGGCTGCTCTGTTGTCTTTTGTCATGTTATCTACGTCATAAAATTTCACCGCAGGGTAAGGCCCCAGATATAATTATCTTTCCTGTACAGCCAATAAAATATATTTCACTTTACGCTGGGTTATCTTTATCGCGGTAATAGTAATTTGTTTATGTTATAAGCGCCGTATTTATGCTGGGTCGTCCTTATCGCGGCAATAACAATTTGTTTATGTTAACGATGTAATTAACCTGTTCTAACATGTCTATCTTTCTCAGACATTATGTCGCCAACCGCTCCAATTCAACTCACGCGTACCGCTGCGAAAGGCCCATCGAACTTGATGATTTGTGCTAATTTTCCATAAGATCCAATGCTAAATCGATATTTTCTCTAGGGTATGTATCGATTTGTCATTTAAATACATGTAAATCAAGGCACAGAAGCTACTCTCTGGACCACCAGCCTCCGGGGAAGAATGCGCGTGACACGTAAATTTGTAACGGTGCGCACCCCGATAGCTTAGCCGATAGATCTCACATCATATCAATGATTACTCGTTCTTTTGTCTTCGCGGTGTTCAGATGTGCGGTCGGGCGGTGGCTAGCTAATTGAAGATGGGGGAATTTTTTAATTTAGGCAGGTTGTCGGCTTTCTTCCTCACGTTAGCGTGACAGGTACCGCTTTCATGCGTTCCTAACTACATTGATAATTCAACGAAATTACTCTTATACGGTTAAAGGTTTAAGCCAAGCTTTAAGAAAATAAAGGTACTGTCAAATCCAATTTAAATCACTCTTGTTATTATTTTTATTTCGGCTGATTCCCGGCCACCAACATTTAGTTTAGCAATAAATTACTTACGTTAGATAGCTGGGGAATCGAGACGATAGGAACCAATAGTCACCGTTTAATAATTGTACAACAAAGCTAAAATATATTTGGTTCTTCGAACTTTTGATACAACGAGTGTTTTATTATTTCGGTACACGGTCGTTTTCTAACATTTTCCATCTCTGTTTCCGCATTTATTCTTTTCGAAAAGTCTTTCGGGTTCTAAAAATAACACACATATAGCACAACGTCAATACACCCTTTTTTTTTTGAAAATTGTTATTACACACTTTCTGTCAGCCGCCATATTGTTCAATCGTTGTTGTTGAAATAAAGCCCGACTATCGTAAATGTGGCAGACCTAGCCCGTCAATGGAATAGTTTTTACAGAGTTAAACTTAATAATTACATATATTTTTTCATTCAAAACATTAAACAAATAGTATTGTATCATAAGCGTTTTTATGTATACCACCACCAGGCATAAAAATTAGTACTCCTTTTTTATTGACAGGTACATGGTACATATTAAAAGTAGTAGCGTAACAGTATTACAGATCTGTAAAGAGCTGTACCAAATGTTTTTAATAGTTTCTAACTACGAGTGAAACAGTAACGTCACAGATCTGATTTCACTGTTTTTTTTTATTTCAAATTATTCAATGCTTATTTACTGAACGATTGTGACGTACAATACATTGTTTTAAATTATTAACTTATTTATAGAAAAATGTTATACAACCATACCTAGTAATCTTGATTAATAATATATATGTTCCTGACACGGTACCTGCAAGCATATAGTCTAAAGGACTATTTCGTTTTAATTGATTCAATAATAAATGCATTTAAAATAATTATCAAAAAAGTTTTACTAGTCTGCTTGATAATTTCAATCAATATGATTACTTTAAATATCTTTTGAAGGAGATGAATTTAGGTGGATATTGTTCTGTTATGTTAATATTGGATCTAAATGTAATTGTATTTACTATTCTTACCATGCCATACACAATACATTTTTTGGTCTATAACTTTTTTATTAATTTATCACGCTCTGAGATTTAAACAAGATTAAGACTTTGTTTATTTACCAATATTGCATAAGAGTTTGCAATAACCTTACCATATAAGGGCTTTCTTTTTCGACTTGAGCATTTTGTATATTCAATGCTTATTTACTGAAAGATTGTGACAGACAGTACATTATTTTAAATTATTAACTTATTTATAGAAAAATTATATTTTATGTGAGCTAAAGATTTTTGATTAACTTTTATATACACATGATTAAGTTTATATAAACCAAAGATACCACCACTATGTTGAACAACTGAAATTTCTGGAACTGTACTACGCAAAACTTTATTATATTACAGGTATCTGTACATCCTTTATGCGAATATAAATAAAGTTTATATCGTATATAGCTGATTTATTAAAAAATGAAAATAGTGAATCAGCATTTATAAGCAGCTATTAGTGTAATACAGGACTAAGAAATACTAAATAAATTGTATGCTAGTATCGTTTAAGTGAATAATTTTTAAACTTCTTATACATCTTTTTTATTTTGTTATTTCAATAGGTTGTACCTAATTTTTATTGTGGTATTCCAACCTATATATCTGACTATAAGCTTGGGTCAGACGATCGCGGAAAAGTTCGATTGTTAGATTAGCACGCGCACTCCCCTTTGCTCTCTTCTAAGTTATCACCGACCTCGGCTGGTTGCGGAGACTCCGTATCGCTCTCGCAACCAACTTCAAGCATGCCCTCAAACCCCTCTTCATGAGCGCGATGGGAGCCCTAAGGCGAAGGGGCCCTGGGGCGAAAGCCTAAATGGGGGCTCTGGGGTGAAGGGGTCCTGGGGCGGGAGCACTGCGGCGCACCTATAATTAACACATGTCTGGCGGTATCCTTTGATCTCAATATGACGCGTGCTGGCGCCTTAAATTTTTGTGAATTAGGTAAAAACGCAAGTTTCAATTTTCTTCCCATTCTTTAAACTGTATGATGTTTAACCTCTCAGTTTTTACTGGGTGAGTGCTCTAATGGCATAGATCCCCTGACACCTTATACCCTCCATTGGGTCTAGTAAAGTGTTAAGGTTTGACATTTAAGTACGCGTGCCGGCGCCTCAAATTTTTGTGAATTAGGTAAAAACGCAAGTTTCACTTTTCCCATGGTGCCGACGACCTGTCGCCAATTAACCCGACGCACCTGTAATTAACACCTGTCTGGCGGCATCCTTTGATCTCAATATAACGCGTGCTGGCGGCAAACATTAAAGGATCGAAAAGTTCCCACGGTCTTCAAAAAGTTCCCATGCCCAATCGGCCTCATACCTACTAGCTTCGATTCTTGCGAATTTTCCGGGAGTCATTGTTGGTAAGTCCGGATATCGTTCGTTAAAATGTCTGCATGATCGTCTGACAATTCGTCTACAGTCACCATGTGTATAAAACAAATTTAACAAATCATTATTGGAATATTCTTTAATATTACCCATTATAATCTATACTTGAGAAAACTAACAAAATCACTAGAACTGTAAGTTCTAGTGATAAGCTCACTAATTTGTGAGCTGATACTGCTTTGACATAAAATCAACATTGTTTCAATTCCTGTCAAAATCAAGGCTTACTAGATAGGACTTTTAGAGTTTCATCGGTTTTTAATAAAAATAACGGATTAACAAGAAAACCATTGGAAATAGGTATAGGGAAAGTTATAGCGAATTGATGCAGAATCAAATTCTGCATCCGATCATCCAATAATAGACAGAGTGTCATATTTGAAATAACGAACTTTTTCAACTTTGTAAATGATGTAATTTTGGACACCCTGTTTGCGGTAAATTAACTGTCAATGTGGATTCCGAAAGTATCATACTTGTGCTTTCGTCTGCCCCAGAAGCGCTTAGGACCAGTCGAAAATGGGTAAAAGCCACAGTGTTGAAAATAAGGCTACGTCTTTCAAAATTTTAAAAATAAGCAAGATATCTAAGAAACAGTTGAAAATAGATATAGGGAAACCTGATGGAACTCATCATAAAATTTTCTCAGGAATCTAAAAATGAAATAATATATCGGGTGTTCTATTTATAATAAGGAAGTTACTGGCGACTTCCGGGATAACCGGAAGTGATGTGACCTTGAAAATATTTCTAAATGAAATAGAATCTTGAATAAAATACTATTATAAAACTTCACTGGACGTATCTAATATGAAAGCTGAGAAAGAAATGAATATACTGTTCTACTTATATGTGCCTGCAAGCATTTTGCCGAATCATTATTTTAGAGACTTATAGCTGTTATGACAAATATTGTAAACTCGTAGTGTCGAGCAAATCAAGGTCCCTAACATTCGGCCATCCTGACCAAGGTCACGTCCCCGGGCCCGCCTTTATCAGCACCTAAACAGAAATAAACAACAGCAGCATTGTGATCAACTACTGGAGTACATTCGAGTACATCGGTAATGGACTCAACAGATTATTCTGAGGGCTGGTCGTGACTTACACTGTTTGGAGTGCCCTCAACAAAGGTGTCTACATTCCACGCTCTCAACAGTACAATTTGGATTCACATTATTGTGATTCCGGAAACCCAAAGACTCAACAGATAGTGATAAAATTTAATCGCAAATTTAGCTCTAAAAAGTTTGCCCTAACTGCACAGATCAGTGGCCATAATTACATAAAAGAATGTTTAAAAATTCGTACACCAGTCAGCTCAGAGGTCTAGTTCAAATGCTGTAATCAATAAAATAATCATTTGCACAACTCAGAGGCCTATCTACAGCTAATAGACATGTTTGGCAAAAATATATAAAATGACTAGACGTGTCTGCAGGTGTTATTGTACAACTCAGAGGTCTACTTAAAATTAATATACGTGTTTGGCAATAATAATTTTGTAAAATAAACAAATATATTAAAAAAATAAGGTTAATCGGCATGTGTGCATTCTATAATAAAATAAATATTAAATTGTGTAAGAAGGCAGTCATTTTAACCTTTAAACTTGACTTTAATCTCGACGTCTTTTGCCAGCGTTAGATAAAATCACTCCTATACTTTGTTTATTTTACTGAGCCGTAGCCTAAATAAGGGCCCGAGTGTAGATACATATTCTCTAGAATGCCAGTCCTTAAGCAGACATCTAAAGTGAGAACTGTGTATTTCATTTATCGTGTTTGTGCATTTAGTGTAATATCCAACAGGTGAGTTTATCTCACAGGGCAGTCAATTCTATTGTATTGTTATGTCGATTGATACGACTCTTTTATTAGTCAGTTGCATGATAATTTATTAAATAACATAAACTATATGTTTAACTCAGTATTTCATTCAGAGCGTGTCGCGAGTTGACCCTTCATGCTCTGCTAGTTGTATAGAGTGGGTACTATGCGAGTTGACCCTTAGTACTTTAGTGAAGGCATGCTATTCCACTGTTTACCATGGTAGATACTCTGACTAGCTTATTGTCTGGGGAGGTCTTTCGCGAGTTGACCCTTAAGACCGTAGATCCAGGCAAGACATACGAATTTGTAGATTGTATATATTATTGTTTACCTACATTGGCGTAGTGCTAATTTATTTTTCTCATAAATATTTATGTTAGTATTATTACAGGGAATTGGTTGCCCAGATATTTTTTTTGTTTACTTTCAGATGTGTCATCTCGGGTGATGAAATGGACTCTTATCTAGTTTGGTGATTATCTGTTATATAATTTTCTATTTTGTTGCAATTCATTTATAATTCTATATTAAAATATTTTAAGCTCGAGCCTACTAGTTAAATTTCCTGACATACTCCTAAAATTGACGTAGGCATTTTAGTGCATACAATTTTTGAATAAAATGATTAACAGAGAAATTGAACAAATGCCTAAATCGTCTTTTCTAGGTTTTACTAGAAAACAAATAAATTACTCACCCCTAATTTAAAGATTAGATTTTACTAATTTTAATTTGTCGCTTGCCACAACTCCTCGAAAGCGTCTACGATCCTTAGAAAGTGACTGTACTTGATAGCGGGATCAAGTACAGTCATCAAGCCATCACTCGGGCGGGACTAAAATATTTTTGAACCAATTTGCCACTGGTTAAGTCTGTTAATGTCAAATGTATCACAGGTACTTCAGTACGAGACTGCTCCGAAGAGATTCCCCACCCCGCACATTGTTTTTCATAACCCTGTATAATAATATTTTTCTACTTGTTAATTATTTATGCTGAGGTATTGGAATTTGAGTTTAATTTATAAAACATCTCGCGACTTTGCCCTAATTTCCTGCAATAACTGCATCTTGTACTTTCATTGGAAAAACAGTTGGAAGATTGATGTCCTTGTTTACCACATTTAAAACAATGATTCAATCGTTGATGTTTTGTATTATTCTTATCATCATATTGATTTTCTGTTTTGTGCACCTCGCTGCAAGAAACCATATGATTTGTTTCTGTTAGGAAATGTAACAAACTCTCTGTTGTATTACACTTTGCCGCATGTGCGCTCGCTTTGATCAAGTTATTATTTATTGTTGAAATAATAACATCAGCTATGACTTCATCGGTTAGGTTTCAGTGTTTATCCAGTCGATGTTATAATAAAATGAAAACAAATCCCTCTGCGTGCGGAACTACGCACTATACTTCCTATTTTTTAATAATTCAAGTTTTTGTTTCAAAACACTGTACTCTGAGTTTACATCTTGCCTTGTTGCACTTTGTCGGCGTCGCGAACGAGACCGTCTTTTCCCATGCGTTGATTGATAACTCATTATTTATCTTGATATTGAATACCTGGAGGACGTTCCAAATGCACTTCAAATGCACAAAATACTACAGCATAAATGTATCAGTACGAGTAAGAATCCCACTTCTGATTTGTTAAAACACGTTTCAAAATTAACAACTTTTATTAAAAAAAACCTATTATAAAACTTCAGTGGACGTATCTAATATAAAAGCTAAGAAAGGAATTAATATACTGTTCTACTTCTATGTGCCTGCAAACATTTGGCCGAATCATTATTTTAGAGATTTATAGCTGTTATAACACATATTGTAAACTCGTAGCATCGAGCTAAATCAAGGTGCCTAACATTATATATATATATATATATATATATATATATATATATATATATATATATATATATATATATATATACGGGGTGTCTCTTTGACTAATCATCTGTACCGTGGAAAACAAAACATAATACAACAAATCGAGTAAATGTCATTTCAACTTCCGCATCCCAGTTTTTTATATTATTTTGTTTTTGTGTGTCATAGTGTCCTTACAGTAAGTTAATTTTTGCGAAATAAGTCAACAGTGCAGTATGAACAATAATCAAATATTGACGGATATGATTCAGGTATACTTTCAGTGTAATCAGAATTGTGGTGCAGCAGTCCGCCTTTATAGAGAGCGCTTTCCTCACAGAGTAGTTTCAGAACCACGTAAGTTTGGAAGAGTTGAAGAAAATTCAAGAAACTATAGGGCATTTAAGAAACCGAAATGAGAAGAACGAGAATTTAATGAGAACAAGGAGGTCAATGTTCTTCTTAATGTTGAATAAAACCCAAGAACCTCCATTCGGGAAATATCAAATAATATTGGAGCTTCAAAACGAACTGTGAATTCAATATTGAAAGAGCACAAATTTAAGCCATACATACCTCATAAAGTACAGGCATTAGAGGAAAACGATAGAGAACGAAGACAACAATTTTGCCATTTGTATTTAAATTCAGTGCGACGAGACCGACCTTTCCACACCAACATTATTTGGTCAGACGAATGTACATTTAGTGTCAATGGTATTTTTAATAGAAATATCCACCGATATTGGAGCCAAGAAAACCCAAGATTATCGTCGAAACTAATTTTCAACGAAGGTTTAGTATTAATGTGTGGTGTAGCATTTTGGGTAATAGATTGATTGGACCATTTTTCATAGACGGCACCCTAAATCAAGAAAAATATTATCAAATATTGACAGAACAACTTCAGAATTTTTTAGATGAACTACCTATTGCAGAACTCAATAGAATTTATTTCCAGCAAGATGGGGTTACCCCTCATAATGCCAGAATGAATACTAATTGGTTAAACACCATATTTAATGAAAGGTGGATAGGAACTTATGGACCGATTCGATGGCCTGTCCGTTCTCCAGATCTTACTCCACTTTACTTTTGGTTGTGGGGTTATCCTATTTAACCCGACCAGAAAATAAAGAAATTCTGAGGCAAAGAATTATACGTGCGTGTCGCGAAATACCCCCCAATGTTATATTGAATGCGACCAATTCAGAATATGCCAGGTATGTCTTGATTGTGCCGATAACCAATTTGAGCAGCACTTGTAGGTTTGTAACTTTATTTGATTTGCTAATTTGTTTCTTTAGTTGTTTCGAGTTAAACTTTGTTGCACTTCGATTAATGTATTTCGTGTTTAATGCTGTTTAACTTTGTTTAATGTAGTTTCGTGTTTATCTTTGCATGTATTTAATCAACTTGTTTTTAAGTGATCTTCATGTAATGTTTCTTTTATAATTAAATTCTAATTCTGTTCTGGATTTTATTCGCTTTGTTGTATTTTTTTTTTTTTTGTCCACGGCACAGATTAGTCAAAATACGTTTGTCATTAATTAAGCAACCGGGCGCCTATTGCGGCATCGGCGAATATTTTCACAATTTTTCTGTGACAAATATCTCACAGAAGTCTATTTGTTATACATCGTTGGATTCAGAAAATAAATCTGCAAAATAGTAAAGAAAAAAAAACTATATTGCCATTTGAAAAAAAAAGTTGACCATCGCTTTAAAAAAAAAAAAAGTTTAAAAACACTGCGGTATGCTCACTCTAGAGTGTATTTAGAGCCATTTCATTTGATTTTTTGTTTTTTAAAGTCAGATTATAAATAATGGGGTTATGGCTTGAGGCGTTTTTTAGGAGACAGTCTGTATGTATATATATATATATATATATATATATATATATATATATATATATATATATATATATATATATAGGAAAATCGGGGGTGAAAAATCTGATCAACAGCCTCCTCGTGGCGCGCCCTAGATAGGTAGGGGTAATGGACAAGTACTGGACCGATGTTGGCCGTAGGCTCTTGGGACTAACCATCTCAAGGGTCTGAGTTTGGTTTTAAACCAAACCAGAGAAAGTGCTCCTCACAATCGACCTCATCCGGATGGAGGTCAGAAACAGGTGGGAGGGGTCCTACCGGGCCGTCTCAGTGGCAACAACCAACACAATAGACATGGATGCTTTAGGTGGACAAGGTAACTAAGGGATGATCTGATTACTTGTTACGAAAGCAACAGTCCTGACCGCAGGGGATACATGGCGAGATTGCACACAGCTTGGTGTCAAATGCACCCCGAGCATCGCGCCTTCTCTCAACAAAATCTAAGGAAGCAGGTAGCCTTTCTGCGAAGGTCAGAATATGTGAGGCAGCCCCGTCAGCCCGACATACTACTTGCTGCACCTCTACCGAGCCCTCCAAGAGAACAAGAGGTAACCTTAATATCAGGGTTAACCTAAAGCCACAAGATCCGGCAAGAATGGATTCTAGAAACGACGAGGAACTTCCAGAAAATGCAGACATCTGGCAGATCTATTGTGCCGTCTACAACGCCGCTAAGGACCTCGCTCCACGTGAGAGGTTAAACTCTTGCAACAAGAACGAGAAAACCAAGCGGCGTGTAGAGCAGATCGAAGGCAAAATACTGTCGGCCAGATGGCATGTCTCTCGAATCCAGAGTGTGGTGGAATATATAAGGAACAATCAACAGTTTACACCTAAAATCCGACGTATTATCACCGGACTCAGACGCCAACACCACGCTTTAAATCAGACGGCACTTTTAGCTACCAAGCAGTACTGCTTAGACAGGATTCGAGCACTTGTGGTGATTAAGAAAACTTTGAATAGGCGGATAAGGAGCATGGAATAAAACAAATTGTTTCGTACAAATCCGCCCGCCTTATTCAGGAGCAACAACGTGCCATCGAAGATCCACCGGCTGTAGAGGATGTCGAAAACTTTTGGAAGAAAATCTATAAAACGACGCGTCCACTCAATAACACTCCAGTGATCGCACGCTTCCAGGCTCTTTGTGGCACTCTCATTTAAGAACCACAGGAAACGTGCCCGGCAATTAGTCTGGAGGAAGTTCAACAAGCACTTGTTGGAACTAAGAACTTCGCTGCCCCTGGCCCAGACAGATTGAATATATCCGTCGATACACCGGCATCTGGCCCGAGTTTTCAACTCGTGGTTGAGCGAGGGGCAACAGATTCCGGATTGGTTTGTCGAGGGAAGAACTGTACTTATCTCCAAGAAAGGAAATTTATCCGATCCGAAAAATTATAGGCCGATTACGTGCCTCAATTCCTGCTACAAGTTGTTTATACGTATATTGTGTGTCAGGACGTTGGAGCACGTGAAGTCAGTTCTTCAAGAGATAGGGGAGCAACGCGGTGCAAAGAAGGAGTGTATGCATGACAGATTAGTCCTGGACATAACATGTAACGTCATCCGCAGCTCGGATCCACTCATGCGGCTAGTGAGAGATCATAAAGTCACAGAAGTGGAAGCTGACCTATTTAAGGCAGCACAAAAAGCCGCAGAACGATTCGATCTCAGATTCGACCACAGACAAAGAGGCAGGCAAGGTGATGACATACAGTCAATCACTGAACTGGAGCCGAATCGTCTGAATGCCCAAATATAAGCTGCCGAACAGAGAAATCTGTTTAGGGAGCATGTCGATAAGCCCTTACATGGAGTCTTCTATAACAATATTGAAGCATAGGGTTTATCGACGGCGATGACCTTCGTTTACTTGAGGTCAGTCGGGCTCAGATCGGAGACCGAAGACATTATAGCAGCCTGCCAGGTTGGTGTTATAAACACCTTGGTCTACCGCAGCCGAGTGATAGGTGTGGAGGTACCTGGTATGAACTGCAGGGCTTGCCACCAGACGCCAGAATCGCTGATGCACTTGCTATCGGCATGCCCTGTATATGCGAATTCGGCCTACATCCATCGGCATAAAGCGGCATTACGTATGCTATATTACTACATAAGGCATTCGTATGAGGTGGACAAAACACCGGTGCTGCCTTACGCTCCCGGAGATACTGAGTCTGTTGTCAAGAATGAGAAGTGCCGCATATATTGGAACTACTCGTTCCCGACCGTCAAGCGAATATAAGCTAATAAGCCTGACGTCGTCCTCCTTGGCCATTAAACCAAGGTGATGTATGTAATGGAGTTCTCGGCTCCTGTCGAGAAAAACATCACATTGAAGGAGAAGGAGAAGCGGACCAAATACGTCTCCGGTGTGAACTGCGGACGCTGTACCAAGGCTACTCTGTCAAGATGGTTCTGGTTATTGGTGTTCTCGGAGGGATGAACCCTACGGTGTTGTCGAAACTGAAGATCATTCCGGCTTGGCAAAAATCGGTAGAGTGGTTGGCAGGTCAATTAATCTAACTTGGTCACTTGTGTATATTCACCTATTTATAAACTCGGCGAATGTATTGTCAGCATTTTCTTATAAATGGTAATTGTTTAAATGGAATGTAACCTTAGGTTACGTATTTCCTGTGAATGATATGTAAAAATAAATATAACAATCTATTGATACCATTATATAATTCCTCCCGCAATAGATGAAAGCATAGCCGGAAAAGGGTCCTTGTGGGTTGATAGTTTAATTTTGATGGGTCTCCTCGTTCTGCATCGATTGTAGATGTACAGGAGGCCTATTATCAGGAGAATTGTAGTAATACTGATGCACAGTATGATAATCCAGGAGTGATAGATTGGGTCCAAATCGGGAGGTTGTAGATTAATATGTTTAAGGTCACGAAGTTGTTGGTGAAGTTCCTTTAATTCAGTGGTAGGTACGTTGTCTCTACGCTGTGGTAGAGAGAATGTATAATAGTTTGATGTCATAAATGGTTCCGGTAAAAAATAAGTAGTTGTTGAGAGTGAAGTTGGAGACGCGTAGACTTCTTCTTCGTCGATCCAAAGAGTGCAGTTGACATTAGGGGTGATTAGGGATAAGTGATGTTTCTTTTAATATTTGAACTTCTGGGTCAGTGCATTTTTCTTTAACTTCAATTGGTAATGCAGAAATTATCAGGATTTGCCCGTTAGATAATGTTTGGACACGGTTTTTTGTTTGACGTGCTGACACAGCGATGTTAGGCTGGCGTTTGATCATGTTGATAATACAGTGACTGCTAGTGTCCATAATGTTGTCAGACATGTAGATGTCATCGAATAGCGGCAGTTCTTCGTCAATCCATGCATGTTCATTTTCAATGCCGAGTATCAGGAAGGATTTAGGGGATAGAACTGTCAGGCTTTTATAGAGTAGTGGTATGAGTTTGAACAAAGAATAAGTATTTTCTAGTAGAATTGGTACTAAAATTTCGATATATAGTTTTAAATTTTTAATAAAAATTTTTATTTTAAAAAGGCTCAAATAATAAAGAATATGAAACATAGGAATCCCGCTTGTTTTATATAAGAGTTTAAGATTTACAAAAATTTCTTTGATATCATTAGTAGTTATAATATGTGATTGTACTAAATTTAAGTGAGCGAACAGTAGAGCGTGTTCGATATTAGAAAAATAATTTTGAAGAAAATTTATATTGTTAATTATATCCTGAATATGTTCTGGAATAATTATGTTATTTAGTTTTATAGTAGTGCGATTATTATTTGCATCTATGATTTTTATAGTTTCTTCAAGATTGTTAATTAAGTTCTTAAGAATAGTTGTCTTTGTTTCTATTTGAGATACAATTGAATGTTGATTATCATATAAAATTTTGATATTGGCATTAATTTTCTCTCTGTCGTCGTTATCCATTAAACCAAAAAGGAAGTTGTACAGTGAACCAACGGGATTAATTAGACCTCGTTTAGATTTTTTTATTATTAGAGTGAATCATTTCGAATTTATGTACTGGGTATACTAATAAAGGTTCATTGGTAAGTATATTTCTACATTTTTCGAAAGAGTCAACAAATTCAGGGGTGTGAATATTTTTTTTTTATTTTTCTTTAAACATTTTGTTAAAGGTTTCGGGAGTTTTGCGAAATTATCAATGAATTTACGATAGTATCCATCTAGTTCTAAAAATGATTTTATTTCTTTCGCAGTTTTCGAAATGGGGAAACGTTTAATTGTTTTAATTTTGTCGGAATTTAGTTTGATACCTTCTGCGATAATGACGTGTCATAAGAAAGCAGTTTCCTTTTTTAAGAATTCAGATTTATCGAGAGCTATTTTGAGAGGGTATTTTCGGAAAACTTCAAAAACTAATTTTAAATTTTGAATATGTTCCTGAAGGGATGTAGAAAATTCCATAACGTCATCCATATAGACTAGACATATTTTATGTTGGAGGTTTTTAAGTACGTTGTCCATTACGCGTTGAAAAATTGCGGGTGCATTTTTGAGTCCAAAAGACATACGAAGATATTCGTAGTGGCCATTTTCAACTGTGAAAGCTGTTTTTTCGATAAAATTTGGATCCATTTCAATTTGGTGAAAGGCTTGCGCTTAATCAAGAGTAGTAAAATAATTTCATCATCCAAGTTTGTCAAGAATGTCTGTAATATTGGGGAGTGAGTAACGATCGTCGATAGTTTTTTTGCTTAAGTTGCGATAGTCAATAACTAATCGCCATTTTTGCTTTCCACTAGCATCAGGTTTTTTCGGTATAAGCCATACAGGGCTAGTCCAGGGACTACAAGAGGGTCTAATAATTTTTTCATTTAACGTTTTTCGAATTTGATCATGAATTTCTTGTTTATGGACATACGGAAATCGATATGAAGGGGTGTAGGTTGAGGTATCATCTGAAAGGCAAATTTTATGCTTTACGTCATTTGTGAATGAAAGAGATTGGTTAGGAAATAAGAACACATCCTTGAAATCTTTATAAAAGGAAATTAATTGTTGTCGTTCTTCGACATTAAGATAATCGGTATGAATAAATTTAGAAATATCGCTGCGCTTAATTTGGGCTATTTTAGATTGTAAGCGAGATTAAAAACGAATTTTGTTTCGAAATACTGCAGAGGATAAGAGTAGTAGGGTCTTCAAAATAAATAGTTTCTGTTTCATTTGAGAGGTTATGAATTTCGACTAAAGCTTGATTATGTTCAGCTGTCGTAACAATGGAAGGGATTTTAAGATTTCCAGAATTTTGTTCGGGAATGTAAACTTCTCCTGTTGTGATATTAATTGGAATAGTGGTGTGAAGAATTTCAAAAGCATTTATGGTGATGCGTTTAGCAGTATCACAGGGGTCTCGAAAATAAAGGGGAATTTGAAAATTATCTCCATAGCATACCTGGTTAGAAAAGTCACAAATGATATGTTTGGTAATAACGTCTAAACCTATTAAACCGTCGAAGTAATTATGGAAATCGAATAGAATGATATTTATTCTCTTTATTAGAATTTAGTTGCGGAAATGCAGGAATTTCTGCACAGAACTGGGTTCAGTGGCGGCTCGTGATGAAATGAAACGGGTGTTCTGCACAGGGCCGATCCTAGGGTATTGGCCGCCTGCGTACAAATTTCAAACGTATCCAAACGATTGGTGCGTAGGGGCCGCAAAGCGAAAATTTTGAAAATTTTCAAGGTCACGCGTTTTCCTGATACTTCAGAATTTTTATGTAAAATCCGTTTATACAAAAATATAGACTTTCACAAGAAAAATTTTTGGAATTTAATACCTTTTTGAAGAACATTCATGTTTGCCGTCATATTCTTTGGTTAAGAGAAAAGGCTTGTAAGGTGAATTTTGTACTAGAGGGTCTATAATACTTAAAATATTTTCCGAAAGAGTTTCAGCGTCTCATTTTGTAGGTTTCAGGTATGTCCAAAAACGTTCAGTCGGTTCACCATCGAGAATATATCTTAAAACTATCACTAACTGAGTTTTTGCAGATACATCAGTTGTTTCGTCTGCCATAACTGCCAAAAATGAAGGTTTGTTAATTTTTTTCATTATTTCTTCATGACATACTTTTAATATACAGTCTAAAAGATCATTTTGTATTTCTTTAGAGATTCCTTTAAATACTGAAGCATTTTGTAGATGCTCGCTTAAAGTTACATCAAGCTCAGCAGAAAAATTTATCAAACCACGAAATATCCCCGGGTTTTGAGAGGTTTCAGCTTCATCATCTCCTCGCAGCGCCAGTTCAAAGGCCCCACAAAACTTTATGCAGTTTATAATTTTTAACAAAACGTATCTCTTTTTTTGTCACATTATCATTATGCTTTTGCACATTTATCCAATAAGCTGAATCTAGCTGCGCTTTAATATTAGTTGTTCCTAATAAAGCTAATTCCATTGTATTATGTAGATGGCTTTTGGAGTTGTCGTGGTTTTTTATTTTTTCAGTTAAGTACACCAAATCTGTCACCCCTACCTCCGTCAATGCTTTATCACCGCCAAAAAGTAAACAAGGAAAACAAAATAACGCATTTTTTTGTTGCACCCACAAATCCAATTGTTCTTAGAATAAATGTCTCTATTAAATTGACGTTTATATTCTTTTCCGCGGCTAACACCTGCAGTCTCAATAACAATATCGGGCAATGGCCTACCATTGTGTTTAAATAAATTTTTTCTTCATAAGAGTATTTAAAAAATCGCTTCACATGAAATAAATTATAAGCTAAATCCATTGTCACTATCACAGTATATAAATATTAATAATTAGTACAATAAATCACTACACAAATTCACAAAACAGTATTTAAAATCTCAAATTAATACGAAATAGGTACGATTTACGCCCGCCCGAGGAGTAGGAAGGAGTAAACATTCACTGATGTTGCCTTAGCTGGAAAAAATACAGCTCACTGACCGTGTAAATTCGCGCATTTACGAGCGCCAAGTGTGGATTGTCGCGGAAGTTGATGGGGAGGACGGGTGTGCCGAGCCGTGCTGAGAACTACCTCATGTGGCCCAGTTCAATGTACCGCGACGCGCTCGCGTAGAGACCCAGATAATTCATCTAGTCTGCTACTCAATAGAGGACGGCGGGCAGAATGCGACTTTAACGCAATAATTTGGTTAGCTGCACCAACTGATCAAATTATTTTATTAATAAATTTTAGTAATTATTATGTCGCGAAAATATACAAATATCTAATTTTTTGGCAGTTCTGTAGCTCTGCAGCACCTATACACTAACCGCCCCTGACTGGGTTTGCTTTTGATTTAGGCATGTTTTAATTGTTGAATTTTCTTTAAAAATTGTTTCAGGAAAATATTTTTGAATAATGTCGGGACGTATTAGGGATTAGAAGAACCAGAATCAATTAATAATTTCATTGGAGGGTCGTTGACTTGGATATAGGCAAGTGGTGCAGCTAAAAAGCATTATGGTCTATGTCTGATCCGTTGCAGTTAATGTATTCCGAAAATTTTCAGTCAGTGTTTCTTCTTGGGGGATATCGTTGTCAAGAATTTCAGAATGAAGATTCCATTCGTTGTATTGATATGTTTGTATTGCCAGCAATTTCTTTTAAATGGTAATTGTTTAAATGGAATGTAACCTTAGGTTACGTATTTCCTGTGCTATGTAAAAATAAATATAACAATCTATTGATAACATTATATTTATTATAATTATATGTATGTATGTATATATATATATATATATATATATATATATATATATATATATATATATATATATATAGTGCCAAAAGTTTTGCATCACCCAGTTTTAGTGATAAATTTGATTCCACTAAGATTTAAACTATTGTACGATAGTTTAATAGCCTTTTCTCACATTTTTTTTTTTTTGGTAAAGAATGAATTTAGTGTGTCAATATACAGGGTGATTTAAAAAAGTAACATTAGATATGTTTTATTAAACAATTAGTTAATTACAATTATGACAATTCCACAACAAATATTACTAATACAACGTATTACCACCTCTCGCGTTAATGCAAACTTTAATTCGTCTCTCCATGCTCATAATTAACTCATCGATGGTCTGGAAGGGTAGGTTTTGCCATTCTTCTATTGTAACTCTTATCAGCTCCTGCCTGGTCAGTGGAGGCTGTGAACGTCGAGCAATTGCCCTCTTAAGCACATCCCAGGCATGTTCGATGGGATTTAAGTCTGGCGACATAGGGGACCACTCCATACGGTCGATTCCTTCCTCCTCTAGGAAATTACGGACAGCATTAGTTCTGTGGGGAGGGGCATTATCATCCATAAAAACAAAATGCTCTTCAACTGCTCCTCTACATAGTCCAACATGTCTCCGGAGAATGTGTTAGATGTAATTTTGTCTATTTAACGTACCTGGAATAAGAACCAGTGGCGGCTGGTCAGGGGTGGCAAGGTGGCAGTGCCCACCCAGCTGTTTCCTAGAAGAAGAGGAACACACAGTTCCAAAGTTCGTTATTTATCGTTTATAGAAATTAGTGAAGATATAATTATGTAATATGTAATTAATTAAATACAATACATATTATATAACAATAATACAATGAAATGTTCTGATTATATATACTAATACTAACAGCGCAACCATGGTGGAAAATTGCAGTGCAAGTAAGTGCAGCAATTCACTCTTCTAACCGTGAACTAGTTATCGTGGTTATGCGTGTTGGGTGTCGGGTGGGCAGCCACGCCTTTTGCCTCTCTGGCTTTGTACATACGAGACAGCGCAAGCGCCTCGCACAAATAAAAAATTATATTTATTGCTTTAATAAATAAATACAAGTAAATAAGTGTCTACCAAGATTAGTTTTAAAATTAATATTGATATTATTGACATAGGTATATTTTTAACATCCCTTGAAAGTTTAAATTATTTCACAATAATATAGAAACATGGGAATCTGGAATACAAAATTAAATAAACAGTAAACACATGAATATAATTAATTAATTAATAGAATTACGAATGCTTTGAAGACATGAAAACAATATTATACACGTGTAAACTACATGAAACAATTTGAAATACGGGCACAGCTTACTCGAGTCTCGAGTAAGCTGTGCCACGGGTAGGCTAGACCACCCTGCTGAAGAAGCCTTCGGCAAACCGGGGAAGGAATCGAGAATCTCCGTATTTCCGAGTTTGGTTTTCAGAGACGTTGTAGAACGTTGTTTATCTCAGCGAGGTCTGTACTCTGTAGGTTAGGATTTTCAAAATTGAAACGGTTCTTTAACAATAATTACAATAAATTAGTGCGACGTAAGTTAGTCTGTCTGTGGAAGTTGGTACTTTATATTTTTGTTTAGTATTGCATTTCTATTTATTTAATATTTATACCATGACGAACGTGAGAGAAATAGTTAGTACTAATACTGATATTGTTAACTTTTTGTTAGAACCTGAATTTCAGGCATTAACTTATGAAGATAAAATTTGGTAATTGTATACAAGAAGTGTTCCTGGGCAAATGCTTACGAAAATTTTCCTACCCCCCTATTTTCGAGAGTGCTGGAGACGAATCTGGCTTCAGTTTCATCCGCTCGGACGCAGTTTTCGAGAAAATGGATTTTCCACTTTTCCGTAATACATGCCACTTTCCTTATCAAATAATTTTCACTTCACACTACGTAGGTAGCTTATATTAATACCAATAGATGCTACAACACTTCCTTTACACATATCATATATTAAACCGTCATAAAACTTTCGATGTTTAGTTACTTCAAATGTATACAATGAATTGCAGTTGGCGTCGTCCATTGTAATTCGTACGCCCTCCGTGTCGTTCGATGAAACTACATACATACAGAGAGGCTCCAAAAGCTAACCCTGAATATTAACAACTAAATATCTGTTATTTTGAAGGATACTAACTTACCCTAACCTAACCATAATAAGTAGACAGTCAGGTTAGGTGAAGCCAGGATATGAAGGATAATAAAACTTTTTTCGACCGCGTTATAGATCACTTTGCTACCGCAAAAGATAGAAGAATCCAGTTAAAGTATAAACAATGTTGAAACAATGATGAATACTTTCGTATTTGAATCTTTTTTAAATCCTTTCCTTCTTAATACACGTAAACCTCACCTCCACCTACGTCACCTATAATTGATGACCTATAATCTTTTGATTTTATTTTTATATTATATATTTTATTTTTATTGAAGTTATATTTTATTTTGGAATGAATTTTCTGTTTAATTATTTATTATCTAATTTGTTATATATTTATATTTTTTATTCCACAAGTTTTAATCCAAAGCCAGCTAATCATCTCCGTATTGTAGTAAGGGATAACGCAACACCAGTACCTCGTCTAACTTCTCTCTGAATGTTACCAATGGATGAAAATCTGTTCCGGCGGGCCACCAGTGACATGAATCTATCAGAATTTGCATTACCAACACGGGGCCTGCCACTTCTTGGACGATCCTTTGTTAAATTCGTTGCTATGAACCGATTCCAGGTTCGGGATACATCGCTTTGGTTAATTCCCAAACGCGCGACAAGTTTTATGTGTTTTATCCTCAACAGTACATTATCCTCAACACAATATAAATACGGGTGAAAAACTCGTCTCACGCTCCTCATTGTGCCTAGAGATCACGAAGAGAGAGGACGTGTTTTTCCAAAGTGCTCTCGATAGTTATCCAAAGTACTTTCAACAGTGACCCTAAGCGATGCGAGGGTAAAACCCTGACTACCTTCTCAGCTTACGGCACCTAAGCAACAAGGAAAAAATCCGACTACCTGCGGGGCTCAGGTTACAAAGTAATTAACTGAAGCAACGATTTGTCTGCGTGGGTAACTGCATAGACAATTGATCGATCCAGTTGATTTCATTCATTTACAATTTAACCCATACTTCCTGTTTGCGGAATTATTCATATGTTTTCTGTTTCAGGAGAGCAACAAACGAGAAACAAAACGATCAGATTACCGTGGAGGACGGTACCATGAGTACGTCGGGATACTCCGACCTGGACTTGAATTCCGAGAGAGAGAGATACCACCGTTACCAAAGTCGCCGAGGACCAGAAGGAGTCGCTCTTTCATCCGGGAGAACGAAGCGAGATTTTAGGCTGAAAATGAGGCCCTGAAAAGTCAAGGCCCCCGGGAAGAGATGGACACTGCTGAGCACTCCGCCAGCCAACAGCGTCCCTCGAAGAGAGAGAAGAGGAGAGCCGCGGCCTCCGACGGAGAGCCGGAGCCTGCGAGAAATTTAGTGCTACGCCATGCGACCTCTCTAGTCTGGGAGATATCTACCGTCACCAAGCCCACCGTGGCCGTGGAAACCACCGCTGGGCTAATCACTGCCGAGCCGACTGGTAGGATTATGCCAACAGGAACGCTACAGACAATTGTGTTGCCCTTCGCCACCGCGCAGCCGACAGCCACGACGATCTGGACTGCAGCGAGGCCGATCGAAGGTGCCGCCAAGTGTCATTCGAAAAAAGGAAAGGTCAACGGTGAGCCGGATCCTCAAAGATCTGAGGATCAATCACACAAAGGCGAAGTTGATCGGGGATGAAATAAAAATCCATCCTGCCACCACCGAGGACCACAGGAGGCTGACGATGACCCTCGCTGACCGAGTACCTACGTACTCGTTGCCGGAAACAAGATGTTGCGAATCATAATCCGCGGTATTCCCGACTGCGTCACGGAGGATGACGTCGCAGAGGACCTCCGCAGCCAGGAATTTCAGCTGGTAGCCGTCCATCGCATGAAGTGCCGCCGACGGAAGACGACGATGCCGCTCGTAATGGTGCAGCTGCCCAAAAGCAACTAGACTGCGGTGATGCATATCACGTGTTGCTGCTGGCTCGTCGTGCGAATGGAAAGACAGAGGAACTCCACGTAGAAGAGCCAATGTCACCACTGTCAGAGGTTCGGGCACAGACAGAGCCGCTGCACGGCGCACCCCAAGTGCGTAAAGTGCGGTGAGGACCACCACACGATGGCATGCACCAAGAAGAGAACAATTCCGGCGAAGTGCGCAACTGTGGAGAATCCCTGTCAGTCAACTACCGTGGATGCAAGAAGTGTCCCAAGGACAGGTTGCAGGCCAGGAAAGCGACCCCCGCCGCATCCACCATCAAAAGACTAACCCCGACAGAGTCAGTTACCCCAACTGTCTAGGGCAGCGCAGATAGCGAAGTCATACGCCGCAGCGGTCGGGCGGCAGAAGAATCCAGCTACCCCTCGCGCCAGAGGCGGCGACTAACATCAGGAAGTTAGCCGCGATGATGGTCAACATGAAACAATTGTACCCTGCCCTGAGTGCATTTTTTGCGAAAATGCCACCCACGGAAGCACTTCAAATGGCAGCACACGCGGATGCAAGGAGGTACCTCGAGAACACGTCATGGAACGTCACTTCGCTCAACAGAAAGAAGACTGGACTAGAGGAAATCCTTGAAAGACATCAAGTCGATGTCATGGCCCTCCAAGAGACCAAGTTGCATCCAGACAACCCCCTAAGAGTAGATGGATGACAGGTCCATAGACGGGAAAAAAACCGCACAGCGGCGGAGTTGCACTGTTGGTCAGGACCGACATCGCCCACCACGTCAAGCCTCACCCGGACACGGAGTACGGAGCTCCCATCGACCCCCTTTGGTCCTGACGCCTTTGATTCCGCTAGCAGGGACTTTCTGTCGGCTTGTTCTCTCTCTTTGGTCGCCTTGTTTGTCGCATAGTTTCGCCAGCATCAGCCCCCCGGGGGGTCTTGTCGTGGGCGACGCCCGGGAATTCGGGTCATACCAGGCGATCTTCCGCGATAATTCGAACGAACCGCGTCGCTTGGATGGCCGTCGGGGGGTGAGTAATATGCCTCGAGAGGGATTCTTCCCTAAACGTATGACCGTTTTCGAAAAGGATGGCCGGGGTTAGGAATCGGGTGGGTGTGGAAAAAGGAAAAAATCGGGTCTTTTCTGAAATAGAAAAATGATTAAAGGGCATTAGGCACCCTGAAATTAAATAAATGGTTAGTCAGAGCAATAAGGCTCAGCTATAATCCGAGTTCCGTTAATTTTGTAAAGGAGGTCTGTTGTTGCTATATAACTTGAAGCTTGGGTCTCTTGTGTTTTCCTGATCCTCCTGGATCATAGTCCGAAGCCGCTCGGGTGAGGCGGTTATCATGGGCACCGACCTGATCATAGAGTTTCCGAGCCCTGGCTCGGATTTTCTCCATTACAGTGATGAATTCCAGGTCTTGCAGGATGTTGGTGTTCCTCACGTACCACAGGGCGTCCACATCACGGCGGAGGGTAACATTTTCGACGGTCTAAATCCTCTTCATGTACGTTTGAGTGGCATAGCCATAAGCTGTCGATGCGTACACAGTTGGGGCTGGAGGGTTTGTTGGATGAGGAGCAGCTTGTTTCTGAAGTTTAACTGGGTGTTGTTTCCAGTTATTATCCAGAGTCTGGCCGAGGTAGTATTGGCGCGTCCAGTCGCGTGGTGGATGTGGTCTCGCCATATCAACGACTTGTCCAAGACAACTCCAAGGTACTCCAAGCGGGATCAAAAGCACCGCCGTGTTTTCTTCTGCGTTGATGGCGACCTTCCGCTTGTTGCACCAGTCGGCTAGTTCATTTGTGGCACGCTGCACGTCACTGCCATGCGCGCCCTGCTCGACTTCGCGACGATCGCCATGTCGTCAGCGTACAGCGCGGTGGCTATCCGCTCCATCCTTAGCAGGTCCGCGGTGAAGACGTTTAAGAGGTGAGGCGACAGCACCGCACCCTTACTCCGGCCCGGAATCGTCTTCTGGCCAGATAGGACTTGATGAGTTTTACAAGGGCCATCGGGTATCTCATGTCTAACATCTTCTATACTAGAAGTCCGTCGTGCCAGACTCTGTCGAAGATCTTGGAAACGTCTAGGAACACAGCTGCGGTGACGTTCTTCCGGTTGAAACCCTCCGTGATATAATTAACCAGTCGTAGTACTTGCGGCGCTGTCGAGTGTTGAGGTTTATAGGCGAACTGCTCGTCGGGGATTCCAGCTCTTCGGTCTTCTCGTGTAGGCGGACCAGGATAACTTCGTCTTCGTCACCTTTCTGAACGTGGGTAGCAAGCTGATGGGTCTGTAATGTAACGGATGCTTTCGGGGTCTTTCCTGATCTTGAGGATACTCAGGATGGCCTTGATCTCCTCCATCGTAGCGGGTCGGAAGTAGACACCGTCGTCGGCGTCGTCGATGCGGCGTGCCCTCCTCCTGACATCGTCCGTCCACTCCTCGTCCTCGTCATCAGGCTGATTTTCGCGGCATTGGAGCTCCAGACTGTATGCGAAACCCATGCTTTGTCTCCGTCGGTGAACACGAGCACTCTTTCCCGTGTAATTGATGGTCTCGCTCGGCGGATGGCTCTCTGCGTGTTCCAATCCGTGTGTCTCGTAATGAAGTCTTCTCTCATCTCCAGTGCCTCGTTCTGCAGGTGAACCAGGATCGAGTCGTGATCCGAGGACCCTTCCTTCAGGTTTTCGATGTTCACGACGGGGATGTTCTGGGCGATGGCGATATCTAGTACATCCGGTCTTCCTATCCGGTGGTGGGTAGGTTCCAGGGGGCTGACCTGTTGGACTTCGGGGTGGTTTTCGACGAACGCCAGTAGCGCCCAGCCTTAAAGCTTGGGAAGGCGCCGGGAGTGGATGGCGTTCCAGTAAAGGCTGTGAGGGCTTTTGCGGAGGATCCCCCGCAAGTGGTCCTTAACGTCATAAATAAGACCATTAATAGCAGGACTCACCTTGTACATACATATATATATATATATATATATATATATATATATATATATATATATATATATATATATATATATATATATATATATTATATATATATATATATATATATATATATATATATATATATATATATATATATATATATATATATACAGATATATATATATATATATATATATATATATATATATATATATATATATATATATATATATATACAGATATATATATATATATATATATATATATATATATATATATATATATACAGGGTTTCTCAAGGTAGCCGTTCGTTAGAAGTTTTCGTGGTTAGAAAAAACTTAGAATTCTGAACTCCTGGACTCCAGGGTTGTATAAGATTCTCTTCCATTTTAAAATATTTTCAAGGTCATACCACTTCTGGTTATCCCGGAAGTCGCCAATAACTTCCTTATTTTAAATAGAACACCCGGTATATTATTTCATTTTTGGAATCCTGAGAAAATTTCATGATAAGTTACATCACATTTCCCTATACCTATTTTCAACTGTTTCTTAGATATCTTAATTATTTTGTAAATTTTGAAACACGTAGCCCTATTTTCAACTCCGTTCCTTTTACCCGTTTTCGACTGGTGCTAAGCACTTCTGGGGTACACGGAAGCACAAGAATGGTATTTTCGAAATCCACATTGACAATTAATTTATCGTAAACAGGGTATCCAAAATTTTATCACCAATTACATCATTTTCAAAGTTGAAAAAGTTCGTTATTTCAAATGTGACACCCTGTATATTATTGGATGATCGGATGTAAAGTTTGATTCTGCATCGATTTGCTATAACTTTCCCTATACCTATTTTAAACGGTTTTCTTGTTAATCCATATTTTCTATTTTAATGTGATTTTTGGCAGAAACCGAAACATCGTTTGTTTTTCGAAAGCAAATGAACATGACTGAAACGGCAGAAATTCACTTTAATTAGAACATGAAAACAAAACAGGAACATAACAAAATTTAGAACCTAATAACAAATGAATAATATAAAAAAATTGGAACATAATGACGAGAAATAATAAATGAATGTAAAATTGCATTAATTGTTCTATATGACCGCCATTTTGGTTCAAACACTGGATAACTCTGTCATATACTCCTCGCGAAACAGACCCCCGAAATTCGTCAGGACTTAATTAGTAAACGCATCGTGAACAAGGTTCGATAATTCCTGTCTAGTTTGTACAGGCCTAGAGTACACTAGTTCTTTTATACGGCTCTTGAGGTAAAAATCCAAGGGCGTCAAATCGGGTGATCTAGATGGCCAGTTCCTCCCCCTAGGAGTCGCCGCCTTGTCGTGGCGGGGGAGCTTAAGTGTGGAGGCTAAGTCTTAGGGCGAATGTCGAGGGTATGCCAAAGTACAAACTAAGTAGCGACTCACCCCCAGGTAATGTGTCGGAAGACACATTTCGGGATTACTGGCGAACCCGGGGGTACTGAGCTGTTGAAGAGTGAGCGCCGCTCAACCGCTACATACCGTAATCGCGGACCATACCTCAACGACTTCAGCAGGGCGTGACTGAGGAATGTAGTGTGTATACGTGATCGGGGGGCCTGCCTTTATCGACCGGCTCGCGAGGAGTAAACCTTTATAATAAGCCGACAGCGAAATCGTTAAAACCTGCGGGGCACCAGGCACACCCCGTAGTATAAGTGCCTTATACTAAACCCGAGGAAGATGGGGCTGGGTCCCTAGGCGTAGCAATAAACCCGCGGCGGTCATTGTGAAGGTTGGGAAAAGCACGTACTCCGATATGCTAAGAAGAATTAAGGAGAGTGTGGATCCGAAGGCCGTTGGAGTGGAGATACAGGGTCTAAAGAAAACCAGGGAAGCAGAGCTCCTCCTGGAGGTTAAACGAGGGGGAGCTAAAGCGGACGTCCTTAGAAATGAGATTTTGAAAAGGGTAGAAGGGACGGAGGCTAGGGTGATGAAAAACGCAGCAAGGCTTTCTGTAAGGGACATTGACCCAGTCGCTACGGAGGAAGACGTAAAGGAGGCCCTGAGGGATCAACTAGGGGATGGGGAGATCTCCGCTGTGTCCCTAAAATCAGATCCGGCAGACAGTCAGGTAGCTGTGCTAGAGGTCAGCAAGGCGGGGACTAAAAAGCTCCTGGACAAAGGGAGAATGCGTATAGGCTGGGGAAGGTGTAGGGTAAAAGCCAGACCCTTCCAGACGAAATGCGTGAGATGCTGGAGCATCGACCACTTCATAGCCCAGTGCAGAGGGGTGGATAGGAGGCGGCTGTGCCTCAGGTGTGGACAAGAGGGACACAAGGTGGCGGAATGCAAAAATGCCACTTTCTGTCCTATTTGCAAAAAGGAGGGCCACAGGGCCGACCCGGCTAAGTGTAAGCAAAGGGTCGAGACCGAAGAGGGACAGAGGAAAGGAAAGGGATCGCTAAAACGTTTAGGGTCATCCAGGTCAACCTAAATAGGTGCCGGGTGGCCTAGGACTTACTCTGGGCGATGATGAGGGAAGAGAGGATGGATGTGGCCATCATCAGCGAGCCCAACGTCAAAATGACCCGGGGGAAGGGGTGGCACGTCACGAGGGAGGTGGATGCTGTCATTACGGTGGCGAACTCAGGGTTCGTCGTCGCTGGTTCAGGCATGGTCCTGGATATGTGTGGGTTAAAGGAGGCGGGATCATCCTGTGTAGCTGCTATTTTTCTCCAAACGGAAGGCCAGAGGAACTTCGGGCCTCGCTGGATAGTTTGGAGGAATTGGTGGCAGGCGCGGATGATGACTGCATCATTGCGGGCGACTTCAACGCCAGAGCCCCCGAATAGGGGGGAGAGCTCCAAATGCCAGGGGGACCTGGTACTGGAGTGGGTAGCAAGGCTGAATCTGGTCGTATTAAGTCGAGGGACACAGTCTACGTTCGAAAGGGGGAGATGGACGTCGAACCCGGACGTAACGTTCGCTACGACAGGTGTAGCAGCCAAAGTTATGCGATGGAGTGTATCTGACAAGGAAACACTCAGCGACCACAAATACATCCTTTTTGAGGTCGGGGAACGCGCGGGTCAGACCCAAACCTGGAACCCTAATGAGCAGGGAGAGGCGGAGTTAGCGTATAAGGCTGAAAATAAAAAGCTGAGGGACGCTATCAAGGCAGAGAAGAGGAGGAAGTGGGACGAGTTGTGCGCCGACATAGATAGAGATGTCTGGGGTAACGGGTACAAACTGGTGGTGAAGAGGACGAATAGTCACCAACAGGATATTCCTCTAGAAAAGATGAAAGAGGCGGTGGACGCTTTCTTCCCGTGAAACCGGTGGAAGAATGGGAACGCCAACCAGAAGCAGATCTCGATCCGCTTACGGAGAAGGAACTGCTAACGGCTTGTACCAAGATTAAAAATGGCAAGGCGCCTGGTCCGGACGGTATCCCCCCTGAAATCCTGAAGACCGTGGTGGAGGAATATCCTGTGGAGGTGCTGCGAATCATGAATGACGTCATGAGGAGCGGCGACTTTCCCGATGGATGGAAGATCGCCAGGCTAGTTCTAATTCTCAAGGCGAACAAGCCGGTGGAGGACCCCACATCTTTCAGGCCGATATGTCTGATCGATGTGCTCGGGAAACTCCTGGAACATCTCATCCTAGGAAGACTCCTAGGTGAGCTGGAGAGAAAGGGAGGCCTGTCGGAGAATCAGGGCGGGGAGATCTACGGTGGATGCTGTGATGGTCATAAAAACCATTGTACATGAGGGGTGGGAGTCCAAGAATTTGTGCGCGTTAATCACTTTGGACGTGAAAAACGCGTTCAATTCGGCCTCATGGGGAAGGATCCTGGGGAGGCTGCGGGAGCTAGAAATAGCACCGTATGTTGTAAACATGATCGCCAGCTACCTGTCCTGCAGAGGCCTGATATTGATGGCCAGGGATGGTAGCGAGAGGAGGAGAATCTCGTGTGGAGTGCCACAGGGGTCGGTTATGGGTCCTACCCTATGGAACATTATGTTCGATGGGGTATTTAGACAGTGCCCGAAGGAGTGAGGGTCTTAGGCTACACTGATGATGTCGCGGTGGTCGTTACCAGAAGAAGTGACATCGACGTGAGGGAAAACGCCAACCTCACTATCGAGAGGATAAAAGGATGGGTTGAAGAGAGGGAACTGACTCTGGCGTTGGAAAAAACGGAGGCAATCCTCCTGACAAGGAGGAGAAAGCTTTCGTGCATCACGTTTCGAGTAGGGAATACCGAAATCGTGCCGAAGCAGAGTATTAAGTACCTGGGAGTCTGGATTGATAGTTCTTTGTCGTTTAGGAAACATATCAAACAGACGCTGGAAAAGGCGGGAAAAACTGTTTCGACCCTTGGTCGCTTGATGCCAAACATCAAGGGCCCCAGGGCGTCAAAGAGGAGAATCCTCAGCGGGGTGGTGCAGTCGATCTTGCTGTATGCTGCCCCGGTGTGGAATATATTGAGAAGAGACAAATGGAGGAAAGAGCTCACCAAAGTCCAGAGAAGAGCAGCGCTAAGAGTTTGTAGTGCATACAGAACTGTATCGGCAGCGGCAACGCTGATGATAGCCTGTATACCACCATATGTATACCATAGAGCAAAAGATAAGACATGCTATCATTGCGGACAACATGATCCCAATCATGCTCGAGAGCAGAGAAAGATGGACAGTGATGGAGCAGATGGTAACGTCCATCATGAAGGAGAAAGAGAAGGAGGAAAGGAAAGTGGAGAATGAGTAAGTATCCTGATTGATATGCCGAAGAGAAGTAAAGCGAGAGCGGTTCCTCTTCGGCATCACACTGATAGGATAGCGGGGGGGGTTTTAATCGGTAGGCGTATACGAATCCGACACTTCCTGGCCAAACAATAACAGAACACCAGAGGCCAGGTGTCTTTTGAAGATTTTCCCCTCGAGAAAAAAAAAGGTGGCCAGTCAATCCACCGATCCTCGAACATCAAGGTCGACTGCTGGTGTACAGTTATAGTGGAATGTGCTGGAGCACCATCCAGCTCATACCAACAGTTTGCTCTCTCACGTGGAGGTAGAGCAATTAGGAAATCACTAACAAACCCTCTGACTATTATCTTGTGCCCAGTAGTGATTATTTCGGCGATTTATAATTCCTTGCCTACTGAATTGTGATTCATCAGTCCACACATAATCTTTTGAAGAAATATATATATATATATATATATATATATATATATATATATATATATATATATATATATATATATATATATATATATATATATATATATATATGTATATATATATATATATATATATATATATATATATATATATATATATATATATATATATATATATATATATATATATATATATATATATATATGTATATATATATATATGTATATATATATATATATATATATATATATATATATATATATATATATATATATATATATGTATATATATATATATATATATATGTATATATATATATATATATATATATATATACATATATATATATATATACATATACATATATATATATATATATATATATATATATACATATACATATATATATATATATATATATATATATATATATATATTTATATATATTAGGGTGGTCCACAATACAATAGAAAAAAGTAAAGGTAATCAAATTATGCCTCCACATAGTGCATTTTTGTCCATTATGATGTAGTAATTTGTGTACCAATTTCTAACTTATCTACAGCAAGACTTCCCCGTGCATTGGATACACTCCTAATGGTTCAGTTTTACCACTTATAAAAGGGTGAGATGTTGCCAGTAAGTTATAAATTGACCTCTGAAGCAGTTGTGGCAGTTTGGCAGCGTGCGAGGATTCCTACGCAGCGGACTAATTCGTGTGTGAGAGAACTATCAAAACTTTATGAACAATATTTGGCTCTTAAGAAGCACCGTACCCGCCAAGGAGAAAATGATAGCGTACGCGAGGATATGTTCAAAAGTAATCTGGAAGAATTGTTTGATGTCGCTGTGAAAGATGCTATGACACAAATAAAAAATCACGAAGACCGTGTATTCCTCCAGAAACAAAGAGAAGATGTCTTTTCATGCAGTATGACTGGTACTGACTTAAAAACAACAAAAAAGGAAACTGGAAAAAGACAAAGGGAGGAAAAAGATAAAAAGGCGAAAGAGAAAGCAGATTCATTCCTGGGGAAACTGTAGAAATGTCTCCATCACCTTCACATAGCTCCGAAAGTGAAGCTGACTGGCAACCAGTGGCCTCAACATCTGTTGCACCTTCTACACCATTGCTATCAAAACACCGTAAAAATATATTTAAGTCAGCAGAAGTCGTCGGAGCCTTGGATCGAGTCAATCTTCCAGATAGAGGAGCAATATTTGTTGCTGGAGCCGTAGCAAAGGCGCTTGGACACGGCCTTTCAAAAATCACACTCTCTCGAAGCTCCGTTAGGCGCTCTAGAAGAGAAGAAAGACGTGAAGCCGCAGCAGCTGAACACGAGGAATCGTCATTGGAGGGACCATTTCTTTTACATTGGGATGGCAAACTTTTGCCTGATATTGACGGATCTAAGGTTTATCGCATTGTCATACTTATTACTGGAAACGGCCAAGAAAAACTTTTGGGAATTCCCAAGTTAAACATAGGAACAGGGGAAGCTCAGGCACAAGCTTGCGTTGAAACAATTCAGAAATGGAACATTGAGTCTCAAATCAAAGGACTTGTATATGATACGACAGCAAGTAATACAGAGCTTCACACAGGAGCTTGTACTATAATTGAAGAAACCCTAGGACGTGAAGACATCTGGATTGCATACCACCATCATATTATGGAAATAATGCTTTCAGCTGTTTTCGTTTGTCAATTTGGTCCTACTGGAGGTCCAGAAACTGGACTTTTTAAGCGTTTTCGAACAGCATGGCCAACGATTGATAAAAGTGTCTATAGTGCAGCAGATATTGCCCTCTTTAATCATCCTGTTTTAAAGAGCTTACGACAAGAAATGCTGGAATATTTACCAAGTGCATTGGAAAAACAGCAACCAATGGATGATTATCGAGAACTTCTGCGTTTATCTCTTTTGTTTATTGGTGGAGGAAATGGTAGGGAAACATTCCAAGATCCTGGTCCCATACATCGTGCTCAATGGATGGCTAAAGGCATTTACGCTCTAAAAATATGCCTCTTTCAATATCAGTTTCACTTAACACCTCGAGAGGCAAGAAATACAGTGCAATTTGCTTTATTTGTAAGCCTGGTCTATGTGAGGTATTGGAATGAAGCTCCACTTGGAATTAGAACTCCATATTCATTCACATTGAGCTCACATTCGTAGGAGCTGACATTCAGCTCCTACGTGTCCTAAAAAGTTACCCTAATCAGATAATTGCTGAAAAAGCATACTCTGCTCTTGCTAGACATCTTTGGTTTCTTTCTGAGCACTTGGTAGTGCACTTTAATAGTCCTCCGTTCGGATCTCCGGGTGAGGACTGTTCCGGGAGACGTGATCGAGTGCAATCATAATAAGAAGTGTAGCATTTTACGAGTCGGAGCGTGGAATGTCAGAAGCATGAGACAGGCAGGTAAGCTAGAAAATCTGAAGATAGAAATGGATAGGTTAGGATTAGATATAATAGGTATAAGTGAGATGCGCTGGCCGGAAGTAGGAGATTTTTGGAGCGGTGACTATAGGGTAATACACACAGGATCGGTAAATGCAAACGCGGGAGTAGGGATCGTTATGCGGAAGAACGCAGGACAGTGTGTAGATAGCTACCTACAATACAGCGAGAGAGTAATGATGGTTAGGTTAGATTCGAAGCCAGTGGAAACAGTAATAGTGCAAGTATACATGCCTACTTCTAACCACAGCGAGGAAGAGTTAGAAGCCGTTTATTCGGACATAGAGCAGGTAATAGGATTTGTGAAGGGTCATGAAAATTTAATAATAGTAGGAGATTTTAACGCAGTCGTAGGTGAGGGGAAAGAAGGAGAATTTGTAGGGCCTTATGGATTAGGAAACAGAAACGAGAGAGGTAGCAGACTGATAGAATTCTGTGAGAAGCACAAGATGGTAGTCGCGAACACATTGTTCAAGAATCACGTTAGGAGGCGGTACACATGGAAAATGCCAGGAGGGATAGACAGGTATCAGATAGACTACATTCTGGTTAGGAAGAGATTTAGAAATCAAGTAAAAGACTGTAAGAGTTATCCAGGAGCAGATGTAGACAGCGATCACAACTTGGTAGTCATGAAAGCTAGATTAAAGTTCAAAAATCTGAAAACCCGGAAGGATAAGAAACGTATAAATGTAGACATATTGAGGGATCAGAATATGAAAGATAAGTTCCAGGAGAAAACAGATCAATTAATAAATAAAACGAGTAAGGACGAAATCAAGAACGCAGAAACTGAGTGGGAGGGTATCAAGAATAGTCTAGCTTCCGCGGCTACGGACGTTTTAGGACACGATAAAAGGGAAGCTAGGAAACCCTGGATAACGGACGAAATCTTAAACTTAATGCAAAAGAGACGAGGCTACAAAAACAGACGAGACGAAGAAGGACTGAAAACGTATAAGGCAATAAAGTGGGAAATCATTAGAAAATGTAGAAAAGCGAAAGAACAATGGATAGAGGAGAAATGCAAAGAAGTAGAAGATAAGTTGCAAGTAGGTAAGACCGATGAGGCTTACAAAATAATTAAGAGGAACTTCAGGGATGTAGGAACAATAAGTAGAAATGTTAGGAGTCAATCGGGGGACATACTGATAGGAAGAGAGGAGAAAGCGGATAGATGGAAGCAGTACTTGGAAAATTTATACGAGGGTCAGGAATTAGGAGAGATATTAGAGGAAGAATCTAGCATCGATAGGGAAGATGTAGGAAAACCTATATTGAGAAAGGAATTTGAAATAGCACTAAGGGGGCTAAAGAATAATAGAGCGCCGGGTGTAGATAAAATACAGGCGGAAATTTTGAAATGTGCGGGACAGAAAGTAGTAAATAGGATGTTTGAACTGGTAAAATACATATACGAAACGGGCGAGATGCCGGAGGATTATAAGAGGAACATTATCGTTACTATACCGAAAAAGAGAGGAGCCGACAAATGCGAGAACTTTAGAACGATTAGCCTAACTTCCCATGCGTCAAAAATCTTAACTAGAATAGTGCAGAAGAGGATGGAAAATAGAGCGGAGGAAATACTAGGAGAAGACCAATTCGGGTTTAGGCGAAATAGGGGAACTCGCGAAGCTATTCTGGCGCTAAGAGTAATGTTAGAGAAAACAATAGAAAAAGGAAAGAACGCTTATATAGGATTTGTAGATTTAGAAAAAGCTTTTGATAACGTAAGATGGGAAAAAATGTTCGAGATACTAAAGAGCGCGGGAATGAAGTATAGAGATAGGAGAGTAGTACACAATCTATACATAGAGCAAACTGCTGTTATAGAAGTAGAAGGGGAAGAAAGGGAAGTAGGTATTAGGAAAGGAGTAAGACAAGGATGTACGCTATCACCACTAATTTTTAATCTGTACATCGAAGAGGCGATTAATGTGGTAAAAGATAGAGTAGATTTCGGGATTAAAGTACAGGGACAGAAACTAAAAATGCTGAGATTCGCGGATGATATAGCAGTATTAGCATCTAGTAAGGAGGAACTAGAATCAGCATTGAACGAAATGGAGGCAGTGTTGACAGAGGAATACGGAATGAGGGTGAATAAAAACAAAACTAAAGTGTTAGTGTGCAGAGGGCGCGAGAGCAGAGCAAAAACGAAAGTACAAATTAATAATGAAAGATTGGAGGAAGTTAAAGACTTCACTTATTTAGGAAGTAAAATAAATTGGGATGGAAGAAGCGATAAAGACATAAAACAAAGAATAGCGCAGGGTCGAGTAGCTTTTAACAAAAAGAAAGCACTTTTATGCTCGGGGGTAATAAACTTAGAAACAAGGAAGAGATTTTTGAAAACATATGTATGGAGCACGGCACTTTACGGCTGCGAAACCTGGACGGTAGGGGAAGCAAGTAGGAAGAAATTAGAAGCTTTTGAGATGTGGTGTTACCGAAGAATGATGAAAATACCATGGACTGATAGGGTTAGAAACGAAGAAGTATTGGAGAAAGTCGGCGAGAAAAGGAGTATGTGGAAAAACTTAAAGAAGAGAAGAGATAGAATGGTAGGCCACTTGCTGAGACATGGGGGAATAGTCCGCGATATTTTGGAGGCAGAAATAGGAGTGAAGAAAGGCAGAGGTAGGCCTAGATTAGACTACTGCTCGCAAATAGTAAGGGATGTAGGTTGTAGCACAATTAGCGAAATGCGTAGGTTAGCACAAGATAGGAGAAGCTGGAGGTTAGCGTCCAACCAGTCTTAGGACTGATGACCTAATGATGATGACTTGGTAGTATTATATTTTTTTGGTGATCGGGTGTCCACGAAAACTAAAGAAAAAATGGTCGAGAATCTGAAACGTCCTCAGCTGCCTGATTTTCCTCGACGTATAAAAATATCTGAGGAAAAAGCGCTTAGTCTCCTTCCACAAGCTCCTTCTTCGATGCGCTTATGGTTGGTGGAAAAATTAAATCTAAAGCATTTCTGAAAATGAAACCCCAGCAGTGGAAGGATAATCCACTTTTCATTGAATTTGGCGAATTTTGCTGTAAGATGAGGGTTGTGAACAACACTGCCGAACGGGGCATCAGTTTGATTCAAAGATATAACCAGTCCCTTATTAAGGACGAAGAACAAAAGCAGTTTATTCTTTGTCTTGTATCAAATCATAAAAAACATCTTCCTGCCCCATCCAAAGCATCCCTTCTTTCATAATTATTAAATTCTCGAATTTAGTTACTTGGTACCCAGATATTATATATTGTTTGTATTATATATTTTATAATATTGTTTATTTGGAAACCGCTTTCGTGTACTCCTAATTTATGTACTAAAGAATAAAAATAAAGTTGTGGAGAAAGAAAATTTTAATTTTAATTTTTTGGACCACTCTAATATATATATATATATATATATATATATATATATATATATATATATATATATATACGTCGGCAACAACCCTCTGTATAGGCCCATGCCACCCCGGTTATCGAGATGGAATGAATGGAATGCAGACATAAACACGGTTACGAGAAGACGTAAACATTACCATAAATGGTCATGTCGAATGTGTGACTGGAGCTAGCGGGGAGGAACCTATCTCTCCCGCGGGCAGATCAAAACCGAGTTGAGGGTCCCGTGTATGGATTCAGTTAGAAAAAGACTCGAGATAGCGAGACGAGGATATCACGGGACTATTGGTGGCGGACTGCTTAGCTCCTTTCGTGCAATTTAATTATCGTTTTAATGATCTGACATTTTAGTTTTAATATTTACTGACTATTGATTTCGTTTGTTTTGTTTAGTGACTTTTATATTTTTTCATCGTTATTGTTTAGTTAATTATTAAGTGTAATAAAGTGTAATATATATATATATATATATATATATATATATATATATATATATATATATATATATATATATATATATATATATATATATATATATATATATATATATATACATATATATATACAGGGTGGAACGTAAAAAACGCCGCAAGCCATAACTTTGTTATTAATAATTTGATTTGAAAATTGAAAGAAGATAATTAAATAATTGTTTACAGATTATTATATAGCATTCATTGAGATTTTATACAATTTCACTTCAAGGTCACGCAATAGTCAATTTTTCTTATTTAAATCGCAACCTATATATTTTTTTTTTATTTGATTAAAAGGAGAATATTATTCTGTATCTAATGATGTATAATAAGTATAAGGATTGATTTGTCATGCATGGGTATTTGATGATATCCGGCTGCTAAATCTAAGCTGGTAAAATACTTGTACTCTTCCGAATTATCTGAGCATCTAATAATTCTTGAATAAATTCTCTAAATGTTTGTTTATCTTTTTCCGAACAACGGTATGCGCGATGAGTCACGGGACGGGTTGAGGTTAATTCTATTGATACATTTACTAAGTGCGCCTTACCCAAGAACTTTAAGTTCTGAAAGATACAACATTCGTGTTCTTGTAACGTAATTTGAAGAGCGTCTTTATCAGCCGTTGAAATGTTCCCGTGCTTGGTATTATTTAATCAAGGAGTAGAAGTATCAGTTACTTTATTTTTAAATAATAAGCTGTCATCAATACGAGTGTATGTAATGTTTTTATGTTCGGTGAAATTTCTGCCGATTAATATGTCTGTATGTAAGATGTTATTATCAATAACATAGTACAGTATATTTAACTCATCGATTTTAGTTAATGTTTCAATATAGTGAGTAACGATCGATATAGTACACCGAGAAAGACTGATAAGGTTACCGGAGATTTTAAATATTGACTACGTAAATTTAAGGTGGCTGTAAACGTATGTGTTATGAGGGAACAGTCGCTGCCAGGGTCTATAAATGCTGAAACTTCATTACCATTAATAAAAATTTGTTTATAAAATTTATCACCATTATTGCTAGTACTAATGAGATTTCTATTTCTGTTTATCGAGACAGATTCTTTCGAGATGACCCTTTCGTTTACAAAAATTACAGATTTGATGTCTATGTGGACACATATCTCGATTTTGACCTTTATAGCCACATGCCGAACAAACTGAATTGTTAGTTGATGTATTGTCTTTATAATGTTTAAAATTAGGAGTACTAGTACTACTTGATTAATTGGGGAAAGTTTGAAATGATTTTTGAGGGGTATATGCTGTGTTAGAGCATATTTTATTTTTTAAGTAAGCGCCCAATTCATTAGGGTTTTTTATATTTGATGCTTCCAAGGCGGCTATTATAGTGCTATCATTGATAGCACCGGCAATCAAAGAAACCTTATCTGTATCAGAAAAATTCAATTTCAGTTTATTAATTTTAGCCAGATGTTTAAAGTGAAAATCGTACAACGAACAGCCCTCTTTTGGTTTATGATTCATAAGGTCACTAAGTAATTGATATGCATTGTGCCCGCTTTTAAAGGTGCTCTGAAGCATGTCTTGCCACTTTGCCCATGTAAATTTTGACCACCCCACCTCGCTCTCAATGTAGCTATTATACCAAGTCTTAGCGGTACCATTGAGTTTATTTAAAACCTGATACACAATAAAATTATCTGACCATTTATATAGTTTTGCATTGTAGTGGACTATTTCTATCTAATCCGTAATTTCCATTATCTTAGGATCGAATTCTGGTATTACACTGGATAAAGATGGGTGCTGTGCAGAGTAGGACTGCCACGTATTAGTGTTACTTACATATTTATTTCTTCGGCTAGAGGATTTTCTGTTTTTTGTCTTACGTTTATGAGTGTCCTTGCTACTACGGCTGATGGTGGACGTTTCTGATGAGCAGGAGGACGACGTGCTGGAGGATGACGGGTGTCGCCGAGCTTTCTTCTTATACCGTGGCATGATGAACACCAACACAAATAACATTAGGGAACCACTTCTGATGTAGTCTTACTGGGGTGAAGACTCAATTAAAGTTAATAAAACAATAATAGAAAATATATTAACTAGTATATGCGTATATACTGAACTCTCGTAATGTTATTTATTTAATGTCAGCGTTGCTAATGCTACAGAAGTATCTGACAGTCGCCAACTACTCCATGAATAGGTGGCAAAGGGATGCCATAACTGGACTCGGTCCGCACTACGAATTCAGAGGAATTTTATAAATTTTGGTTCGTCATTAAGAGAACAAAGAAATTTACCGAAACCTGTGACAACTGAAAAGGTAAATGAAATCAATATTTTCTAGTATAGTAAGATGGCTTTAAATTGAAAATCAAATGGAACATGGACTAGTAAAATGTCATTTGACATCACAATAATAGATTTCATCATCATAATAATAGATTTCAAAGAATAATTTGTATAATATACTAAATTTAAACAACAACGAACAATATAAATTCTGTTCAAAATGTCTGCCATTTTGTTGAATACATACTCGTAGTTCACATGTTTTTTCTATTCCATTAATGAAAGAAGCAGGTAGCTATAATTCTCTCGATCAAAATTTCGATGTTTTTAGAAAGGGTCAAATATGCCTTGAAATTGAAAACCAATTGGAGCATGACAATTTAAAATGTCAATATATATATATATATATATATATATATATATATATATATATATATATATATATATATATATATATATATATATATAGACACACACACACACAGGGTGGAACGTAAGAAACGCCGCAAGCCATAACTTTGTTATTAATAATTTGATTTTAAAATTGAAAGAAGATAATTAAATAATTGTTTACAGATTATTATATAGCATTCATTGAGATTTTATACAATTTCACTTCAAGGTCACGCAATAGTCAATTTTTCTTATTTAAATGGCAACCTATATATTTTTTTTTTATTTGATTAAAAGGAGAATATTATTCTGTATCTAATGATGTATAATAAGTCGTATTTTAATAGACGTGTGATTCAGAAAATAATAAATTATTTATTAATTCATCAAATTTTAAAACATGGCAAGATGGCTTTAAATTGAAAAACAATTGGAACATGCCATAATAAAATGTAATTTGTCATCGCAATAATAGTTTTCAAAGAATAATAAGTGTAATATACTAAATTTAAACAATATCGAACAATATAAATTCTTTTGCAACGAACAATATAAGTATAAATGCTTCTCTTTCAGCAAAACGCTCTCTATAGAGTCTTGCAGCTGCATAACTTCTTCGACATTCAAAATATACTTGAATCATGTCTATCAATTCACTATTATTATTCAGGATTAACTTTTTTGAACAAAAGTAACAATTAACAAGATGATTTACAAAACTTATCGTTAAACAACAAATAGTCTTAAGTCCAACAACGCATTGATATTTTAAATTGTCATGCTCCAATTGGTTTTCAATTTCAAGGCATATTTGACCCTATCTAAAAACATCGAAATTTTGATCCAGAGAATTATAGCTACCTGCTTCTTTCATTAATGGAATAGAAAAAACATGTGAACTACGAGTATGTATTCAACAAAATGGCAGACATTTTGAACAGAATTTATATTGTTCGTTGTTGTTTAAATTTAGTATATTATACAAATTATTCTTTGAAATCTATTATTATGATGATGAAATCTATTATTGTGATGTCAAATGACATTTTACTATTCCATGTTCCATTTGATTTTCAATTTAAAGCCATCTTACTATACTAGAAAATATTGATTTCATTTACCTCTTCAGATGTCACAGGTTTCGGTAAATTTCTTTGTTCTCTTAATGACAAACCAAAATTTATAAAATTCCTCTGAATTCGTAGTGCGGACCGAGTCCAGTTATGTCATCCCTTTGCCACCTATTCATGGAGTAGTTGGCGACTGTCAGATACTTCTGTAGCATTAGCAACGCTGACATTAAATAAATAACATCACGAGAGTTCAGTATATACGCATATACTAGTTAATATATTTTCTATTATTGTTTTATTAACTTTAATTGAGTATTCACCCCAGTAAGACTACATCAGAAGTGGTTCCCTAGTGTTATTTGTGTTGGTGTTCATCATGCCACGGCATAAGAAGAAAGCTCGGCGACACCCGTCATCCTCCAGCACGTCGTCCTCCTGCTCATCAGAAACGTCCACCATCAGCCGTAGTAGCAAGGACACTCATAAACGTAAGACAAAAAACAGAAAATCCTCTAGCCGAAGAAATAAATATGTAAGTAACACTAATACGTGGCAGTCCTACTCTGCACAGCACCCATCTTTATCCAGTGTAATACCAGAATTCGATCCTAAGACAATAGAAATTACGGATTGGATAGAAATAGTCCACTACAATGCAAAACTATATAAATGGTCAGATAATTTTATTGTGTATCAGGTTTTAAATAAACTCAGGGGTACCGCTAAGACTTGGTATAATAGCTACATTGAGAGCAAGGTGGGGTGGTCAAAATTTACATGGGCAAAGTGGCAAGACGTGCTTCAGAGCACGTTTAAAAGCGGGCACAATGCATATCAATTACTTAGTGACCTTATGAATCATAGACCAAAAGAGGGCTGTTCGTTGTACGATTTCCACTTTAAACATCTGGCTAAAATTAATAAACGGAAATTGAATTTTTCTGATACAGATAAGGTTTCTTTGATTGCCGGTGCTATCAATGATAGCACTATAATAGCCGCCTTGAAAGCATCAAATATAAAAAACCCTAATGAATTGGGCGCTTATTTAAAAAATAAAATATGCTCTAACATAGCATATACCCCTCAAAAATCATTTCAAACTTTCCCCAATCAATCAAGTAGTACTAATACTCCTAGTTTTAAACATTATAAAGACAATACATCAACTAACAATTCAGTTTGTTCGGCATGTGGCTATAAAGGTCACAATCGAGATATGTGTCCACATAGACATCAAATCTGTAATTTTTGTAAACGAAAGGGTCATCTCGAAAGAATCTGTCTCGATAAACAGAAATAGAAATCTCATTAGTACTAGCAATAATGGTGATAAATTTTATAAACAAATTTTTATTAATGGTAATGAAGTTTCAGCATTTATAGACCCTGGCAGCGATTGTTCCCTCATAACACATACGCTTACAGCCACCTTAAATTTACGTAGTCAATATTTAAAATCTCCGGTAACCTTATCAGGCTTTGTCGGTGTACTATATCGATCGTTACTCACTATATTGAAACATTAACTAAAATCGATGAGGTTGAGTTAAATATACTGTACTATGTTATTGATAATAATATCTTACATACAGACATATTAATCGGCAGAAATTTCACCGAACATAAAAACATTACATACACTCGTATTGATGACAGCTTATTATTTAAAAATAAAGTAACTGATACTTCTACTCCTTGGTTAAATAATACCAAGCACGGGAACATTTCAACGGCTGATAAAGACGCTCTTCAAATTACGTTACGAGAACACGAATGTTGTATCTTTCAGAACTTAAAGTTCTTGGGTAAGGCGCACTTAGTAAATATATCAATAGAATTAACCTCAACCCGTCCCGTGACTCATCGCGCATACCGTTGTTCGGAAAAAGATAAACAAACATTTAGAGAATTTATTCAAGAATTATTAGATGCTCAGATAATTCGGAAGAGTACTTCCTCGTACTCAAGTCCTGCCTTATTAGTAAATAAGAAGGACGGTTCTAAACGACTCGTTGTAGACTACCAAGCGTTAAATAAACTTACCATTAAAAATAAGTTCCCTATGCCACTTATAGAGGACATAATCGATAACCTTCATGGATACAAGTATTTTACCAGCTTAGATTTAGCAGCCGGATATCATCAAATACCCATGCATGACAAATCAATCCCATATACGGCATTCATAACACCAGAGGGCCACTATGAGTACGTGCATCTCCTTCGGTCTCTGTAATGCACCTGCAGTTTTTCAACAATTTATGAGTGAAATGTACAACCATTTCGAGATTTTCACGTTATAACATGACATTTTACTTCCGTCCAAAACAATACCTGAGGGTTTACACTTATTAACCAAAATTCTCGACACCTTAGTGGCCTACGGTTTGACCATCAAATTATCCAAATCACAATTTTTGGTTAACAAAATAACTTATCTAGGTTATGACGTTTCATTTAATGAAATCACTCCTTCGACAGCTAAAATTCAAGCAGTATCGTGTTTTCCTTACCCTAGAACTCACCATCAACTAAGGCAATTCCTTGGTCTTGTTGGATATTTTCGTAAATTTATTAAAGATTTTGCTAGTCAAACAGCACCTCTAACAAAATTATTGCAAAAAAATGTCCCGTGGAAGTGGTCGCGGGACCATACAGATATTGTCGACTCCCTCAAACAGAAAATTTATTCACAACCAATATTACACATATTTGACCCTGCTCTCAACATAGTCGTATATACAGATGCAAGCCGAGATGGGTATGCGGGAATTCTCACTCAAAAACTTGACACCAAAGAAAAACCTATAGCATATTTTAGTAAATAGACTATAGCGGCTGAAAAAAATTATCATTCATTGGAGTTAGAATTATTAGCCATCGTTAAAACGTTGTCAAAGTTTAAATACTACTTGATGAATCATGAGTTTACCATCATTACGGATTGCAATGCCGTTAAAAATGCATGGAGTAAGCAAACAATTATTCCACGCATCGCCAGGTGGATTTTGTTTTTACAAGATTTTACCTTTAAAATTGAACATCGGGCCGGCTCTCAAATGCAGCATGTCGATGCATTGAGCCGGAACCATCCACAACCAGCTCTTCCCACTAACACAGAGAAAATATTTCTGATTCACGAAAGTGATTACTTACGAGAGGCGCAAGATCAAGATGAAAATATCCGTGCAATTAAAGATATCTTATTAAGCGGTGACGTTGCCCACAACAAAGATATATTCAGTCAATATGATTTACGAGGTAATACAGTTTTCAAATTAACTTCCACGGGTAGGAAGTGGGTAGTTCCAAAGAGCTGCCGCTGGCAAATTGTAAAATTAAATCATGATGACATTGGTCATTTTGCCTTTGACAAAACAATAAAGAAAATTAAACAAAATTATTGGTTTACCAAAATGAATCGCTTTGTAAAAAAATATATCAATTCGTGTCTCCACTGCCTTTACTATAAAGACCGTGGGGGAAGAAAACCGGGGTATTTACATTCCCTCCCTAAATATGCACAACCTCATCATACACTCCACCTCGATCATCTCGGCTCCTTTGTAGAAACTCGAAATGGCAATAAATATTTATTAGTAATAGTGGACGGATTTTCCAAATTCACACACCTCCAAGCAGTTCCGGATACTTCTACCAAATATATAATCGATAAATTGGAAGACCTTTTCGCTTTATTTGGTAATGCAAAACGTATCATAACAGACGCAGGAACAGCCTTCACTTCTCATCGTTTTAAGGATTTTGTCGACAGTAAAGGCATTCGTCTATTTATAACATCTGTAGGATTGGCTAGAGGTAATGGACAAGTTGAGAGAACAAATAAAACCATATTAGATGCCTTAGCTACTACTGGCGCTGATACCACGAAGGATAATTGGGACACAAAAATTAAAAAAATCCAGCATGGATTGAACAGCACTCAACACAGAATAACACGACACACACCTGCAGAGCTTTTCCTCGGCCTCCGCCTGAGGACTGATTCTGACTTGCATGATACAGTAGAACATAACATAGATGTTACAAAAATTCGTAGAGAGACATCTCGAACACTCGAAGAAAACAGAATAAAACAAGATCTGGCTTTTAATAAAAAACGTAGTCGGTGATTTAGTGTTAACCAGAACTACTAGTAGTTTCCCAGCCAACAACGAAAATACAAAGTCAGAGAAGACAGACATACAGGCAGGTCCAGACGCCCCCATGGCACCAGTCGCCCCAATGCCACCAGTCGCCCCAATGCCACCAGGCGCCCCTATGACACCAGTCGCCCCTATGGCACCAGTAGCCCCCATGACACCAGTCGCCCCTATGGCACCAGTCGTCCCTATTACACCAGTCGCCCCCATGGCACCAGCCGCCTCTATGGCACCAGCCCCTTCTATGGCGCTACGTCGCCGTTATCATTATTTTTTTAGTATCTAAACATTTTCCTTTTTCCAGTTCTATGTTGTGAAGTTGAGTCGGTCGCATCGAGGACGATCGACAGTGCAGGATGGCCGTGCGGACCGAGTCCAGTTATGTCATCCCTTTGCCACCTATTCATGGAATAGTTGGCGACTGTCAGATACTTATGTAGCATTAGCAACGCTGACATTAAATAAATAACATCACGAGAGTTCAGTATATACGCATATACTAGTTAATGTATTTTCTATTATTGTTTTATTAACTTCAATTGAGTCTTCACCCCAGTAAGACTACAGTAGAAACTTTCTGTTGTTCATCTGCGGCAAATTCGGATATTTTTCATTAAATATTCTACAAGTTCTGTTGATAATCTTATTGCACTGTCCATGAATAATAAACAAATCCATTAAAACTGTGTTTGTATAATTATTTTCTGCCATATTTGTGCCACAGCTATTCACATTAAGTGCAATTATTACTTATGTCAAATTTATTTAGAAAAATAGCATGTCTGTTGTCATTACAAAATGATAAAATAAAAATTTCATGGCCCACCCGTTATGACAACATACCAAAAGATATAATATTCTTGGAAGGGTTACAAAAAAGTGCCTATAAATCGAAAACGGTGCGCATTAGGTATAGGGGACATTAACATTTCTAAATAGGTAAATGAATTACCTTTCCGAATTAGTAATAATATACTGGGCATTCCATTTAAAAAAATTGACTTTCGTGTTTTTCTCTAAGTCACTTATAGAAAGCATTCTCTAACTCATCCCGTACGATATTGGAAACATTTGATAAATGAAGAAGATGCCCCCAGGCCTTGCTTAGCCACAACTGAAAAATTGTCTTTTAATTGCTGCGTAGGTAGGAGAAAGCACGATTTACTGAAAGTAAAATTTTTGGCAATAAATTCAGAAGAGAATTATTATCTCGATAACGGCTTCAGATAGATATAGGGAAATATTAACAAAAGTTACTCAGAAAGAGACGACAATCCAAAAAATGCAAAAATATACAGGGTATTCTATTTAAAATAACGAAGATGTTGCCGGTTTTACGTATAAGTGGCAACACCGCACTTTCTAAAATATTTTAGTTGCATAGATCATACTCGACTATTTTGGTCTTTCCATATACTTTTAATACTCCATCCACCGTGGCTCACCCTGTATATATATATATATATATATATACAAATTGATGAGTACCAATGACGGACCAAGGGGGGCGATCCGACCTGGGCCTCTGATCCTAGGAAGTCATCAAATATCGAAGTCCTTTTTAATCAAATCCCAAACAAGACCAAAATATTTTCAGTAAGTAAGAAGCAATCCGAAGTTGAGGGCCCGTACGTGCAAAATATAAACGTAAGGAGGTACTTACTTACCAATTATCAAGCCATAGTTATTGGGTGTGTTCAGCAGGTAATTTAAATTTTGAAACGTCCACTGTAGAATGATAACCAGTTGTCTGCTGATACCTACAGTTTTTACAGATTTTGATACCTACGCCATCCACACAGATGTACTATAAGTACAATTTAAAAATACGCACAAGTGCAGGCAGTGAAGAGCTACCAGTGTTTTATTAATTTTTTAACTAAAATATTACATTCTTCAAATTACTTTTTCAAAAGGTTATATATAGTTTATTTTATGAATAATAAAATCCAACTAGACCAAAACCGTTTCTAATAAAACCCAAAAATGTTTTGTAATGTTCTTTTTTACTGAACACACCCAATATAACATAAATTTCTATCTAGTTATAGCCAGAGCCATAAAGGTGTGAGCCCACTCGCTCTAGGAAATATATTTCAACGTTTCAATAGTTTGAAAGGAATAGATTTCAACGACGTTATTGAGAAGTTCAGTAAAATGAAAGCACGAAAACATGTAAAGTAGTTACAGAAAATAATAAGTATAAAATACAACTATTATAATAATATCAATAATTAATACAAAACCCGATCGTGCAACCTACCCGCGGTGTACATTGGGTAACGCCAATGCCAACGGTACAATGATTTGAAAAACTAATATTAGTTGAATAAATGTAAAAATATAGGGTTTTAGGGTGAAGGTGTTATTACGACACAACAGTATATTGCGGGTGTTTGAGACAAAACAAAAATTGTGTGAGAAAAGGTGCAAGTTATGCGGTTATTAAAATAACATACATATCAAGTTAAATGTCTGACATACGTACATACATACGTTTTTATTGGAGTTGATAGATTTTTGGTTAACTAGTTTATGGGGTTTAAGAGCTTGGGTTTTCAGATTACAACTTCATTCTTAGTATTATATGCGTTTAATAACTTGAAGTATGTGTTTTTAAGGTTACGGCAAAATTCTGATGTGATGGGGTTAAATAGATTCTCTCGGTTCGGATTCAGCGACCTCAAAAACATGTAGTAAACATGGTCAGACCCCCAGATCAGATTTTTTTGTGGCTGTGTAATATAAAGTATGATCAAACTAACTCACCTCTTGTGGATAAAAAGGAGCCTGCAGTGAGACACATATCGCATTACAAAAATCAGCAACACCGATTACGATTAATGTTAACCACTGTCTTTTCGTAAAATGTACCATTTTAAAAAAAAATAATACGTCGTTTTTCTCTTTAATAAAGCACTTTCACAATTCCGATGCTGACGAATAGCAATAATTTAATTAAAATAGTTGTTTGAAGATTTTTTAATTTAAATAAAAACTGAATACATGCGAAAACTGAGACATTCCTTGAAAATTCAGTAATCCATATATTAAAATATATGATAAAATATAAACGTTGTATACCTATAATTTTTACAATATATTTCACATTTGTTCAAGAATAACTTTTTTCTGCTAGTTTTTATTTTCTGTTATAACTATTTTTTGTAGAACTCCATACTTCTTAAAAACGAGATTAGAATATCATGTTATAATTCAACGTTTAGTCTAAACTGTACTGTGTGGTTAAAGTTCAGAGATTACAAGAGTTCATCAATGGATATGATAATTATGTAAATATTGTAAATGAATGTGTCTTATGGAACAGTGGCGGCAATGCCCAACAAATTCTATGGAGTGTTAAATATGAAGCTCAATATATTACAATGTATCTACATATACGGTTACTATTAACATAATAAATTTCTATAAAAAAAGTTACTATTAACATAAAAAATGTTTATAAAACGAAGTTTCACTACATTGATTAGGTAATTGATTTCATACAAACAAATGTGGAAGCTGGTAAAGCGTATTCGAACTTACAGATATAGAGGGGGAGGTAAAATATTAGGTATTTTCGTGACGTTATTATATTCCCAAAATACAAAATTTATTATTTATTAAAAATAATAAATTTTGTATTTTGGGAAAGACAAGATGTCAATGATACTAAATTATTTACTGAAACATTAATTCATTGTATTATTTGTTAAAGAAAATTGGTTATAATTATTGATTCATGTAGGTACCATTGAGACAGAATATAATGAGATATCATTTTTTATACGTTCCCCTAAGATAGAGTCAATAATCAATTAATTTTAAACTATAATCTTGCCAATTGAGGGCAAAACCATTTTGAGGGTAAGAGGATAATTAAGATTTATTTATTATTGCCTATATTTCATGGTAATATATCGACAGTATTACTATACTTAATAGTATATATTTATGAAAATCACATTAAGTTATACATATATACATTAAGTTATTCATTTTGAATCTAACATTTCACAGAGCTTTATAAAAATATATTTAAAAGATTGTGTACCATTTTAGAAAAATGTCCTGCCAGAAACGCAGATGTAGTCATTCGACATTTTATTTATTGTTAGTGTTAGTGGGGTCTTGCTTCCATTACCATAAAGATAACGCAGTTACGCGAGTTATATTGCAAAATCCGATACTATATTATATATAGAGACTATTTCCTATATAGAAACTACAATTGTATCCACTGACTAATGATAGTCGAATCAGTATCATGAGACCTTTGATTGAAATTCAAGCACTGGCAATTTCGATGAGAATTAATGTCCGCATTTGTTATTCCCAGACAACTTCAAGTTTGGGTTTGGGGGATTGTCTAATTAATATAGTGTGTTTTATGTGCATTTTCACACAGGTCAGAAAGCCGGCGTCCGTGACCCTGATCAACATCACCTCTGGGCTCGTGCAGATGTACCAGATGAGATTAAATGTGAGATGAAAAATGAGATGTGAATTAAATAATGAAACATTTGATCACCGCGCTTGTGAACAAAATGGCCTAACAGTACAATTTCTAAAAATCGTCGAATTCAGAAATACAATATATACCATACATGTTATGTACCCTATTAACGGAAGTGTATAAGTATGACGTCTTTTTGTTTATGTTAATAGTTATATATAAACCCACGCCCCAAGGGGTTAGGCATTAGAGTCGTTACTCTGCTCGATTGTTAATAGTAATCCAAATTAAGTGTAGTAGTGTGTTATTGTGAATAAAGTCTTTTGTATCCATTTTTAAAAATGTATTAAGTCGAACCTACAACGTAATTGGCGCTGCGAACAGGATAGTTGCAGGAAGATTCCAAGAAAAACCATCGAGGTTCTCCCGGGATCGTTCTTTCGTGTCAACGATTAACCAACTATTCACCCAGGACCAAGAGACCAAATCCATAACGGACCTGCACACTGGAAATACTCACTTTGATAGTCATGTAGAGTTGTCTTTGTTTTCCACTGGAAAACAAAGACAACTCTACATGAATATCAAAGTGAGTAAAGCCATTTTTTAACCCAATTTCTGCATTTCTCTTGAATCATTCTAAGAAAATATATAAGGTTAATTGAGCCGTTGAAAATCAGAGTGGTTCAAGTCATAAAATTAGGTTTTGGAGATAATTGCTAAAATAACATCTTTATATGGAAAACTACTCCTCTACCAAATTTGAACATGGTTCATTCGACTTTTGATACAGAGATGACACCACTTTATAATACAAATAGCCCAAAGCCTTGAAAGCCAGAATGGTACAAGTCTGACTTAGACCACTATAGGATAGCTTGAAACAGATTTCCTTGTAGTATCTGTTGACATTTTTTGTGGTGCCTATATATGAAAATTAATTAAATAAAATGAGTACGTGACTCGGAAAAAGAGCCGTTTAATGCTAGTGAAAGTGAATATGAGCGTGAAGAATTGGAATCACTTAGTTCAGGTATTATTTTAGTTGTATCCATTTATAACCTCAAAAATCATTATAATGTATTTTACTATTTTAGATCAGGAATCAGAAAACAGTCACAGAATAATAATGCTCAGCCTGCTGTCAATAAATCAAAACATTTGGGCAGAAAACGCTTTCAGGCAGAGAGCCTGAAGAGCACATAAAATTGATTCACAAGAGAAACAGAAATTTGGGTCAACAGTACGTTAGTATATAAAAAAAAAAGACAAAGACTTAATAACACCAGCTGCAATTGTATGAAAAAATGTTACACTAGAATAAAGGAAGAAGATAGGAAATTACTCTTTCAAAATTTCTGGAAAATGGGGAACTTTTCATCGCAAAATGCTTTTTATGTGGTCTAGTTAAATGTAACGAAATTAAAATGCATCGGCCAAGAAATCAGAGTAGAGGTGCTAAAACTATAACTTATTCATATTATATTAATGTTGGCAATGTCTTACGTACTTTTTATCCAGTGGACGTCTACAAAGAGCGTTACAACGGGCACGTGTCTCTTCTCCAGGGGATGATTTGAGAGGTAGACATGATCCTGTTAATAAGACCCCAGAGGAAAAGTTACAATGTGTCCGAGATCACATAAATAGCTTCCCCGCCTATCAATCCCATTATACGAGAAGTCATAATCCAAACATAAAGTACCTGGATTCCCAGTTAAATTTGAGATTGATGTATAATTTATATACTGAGAAATGTGTGGCAGAAAATGTGACATCTATCAGAAGCAGTCTACAGTAATATATTTCATCGTTATTTTAATCTACACTTTCATGTGCCTTCAAAAGATACCTGTATGAAATGCGACACATTCAAAGCGAAGTTGGAATGTGAGACTGATGGACTAGTAAAACAAGACTTGACTACTCAACACACTTTGCATTTGCGGAAAGCAGAAAATGCCAGAAAAAGTTTAGCAAACGATAAGGCATTGTGCGTATTACAGAAAGGTAGAGTATATGGATTTACATTCGATCTGGAAAAGGCATTGCCATACCCAACACTAACATGTTCTATTGCCTATTACAAGAGGAATATGTATGTTTACAACTTGGGCATACATGAACTGGATGATAAAGAGAAAGATTTTATGTATGCATGGGATGAAACTACAGCATCAAGGGGTGCACAGGAAATAGGTTCATGCATACGTCAGCATATTTTTAATAATGCTGCGCATGCTAGACATATAATTGCATATAGTGATGCATGTCGCGGCCAAATCCATAATTTTAAACAGTGCCTGTTTTGGCTTAAACTTTTAGCTGATACAAACGTAGAAACTATAGACCATAAGTTCATGGTTTCAGGCCATTCATATCTTCCTAATGACCGAGACTTTGGTCAAATAGAACAGTACTCTAAAGACAGGGTAAAATATATTCCTAAAGACTGGTATGCATTAATAAAAAGATGTAGAACCAAAAAACCATTTACGTTTTATAAAATGGAACAAAATGATTTTGTCTCCACAAAATTGATAGAAGAGGCTGTAATTCGTCGAAAGAAAAATGAAGAAAATAAACAGGTGTCATGGTTACATATCCAGTGGCTGCATTTTGAAAAGAAAGAACCTTATAAAATATTTTATAAGGAAACTCTTAATGAAGAGTTTCCTTTCGATGTTATAAACGTACTACCTAATCGAAACGGTGCACCCCGTAAATTACAAAACATAGACTTGACAAAATTATATGAATCGCCACTACCAGTAAGTGACAAAAAGAAAAAAAACATGGAAGAACTCTTTCAGTTTATTCCTCCTGTCCATCAACAATATTTCAAAGACATTATTGGAGATCGCAGTGTTGAAGATACCGGTCCACTTGAACAAATCGAAGAAGATTAATGAATTTCAAAGAATAATGTGCTTACATATGCTTAATATACATATACATAAATGTAATACTAAATATAAATAAAAAATATGTATTTTGCACTCTTTTCTATGTTATTACAATTAAGGTGGTAACCAGATTTAGTACTCGTTGAAAGTCAGAGTGGTCTAAGTCACAAAACTAAGAAAAAATCGGAAAAGCTAATAAAACTATGTACAATAGATCTATAAACTTAAGTTGATACTTCTTCAAAATGAAGACGGCACTGAAGCACTCATTTCTTATACCAGGATTTGTATAGAATGTTTTAACTATAAGCCTCAATATCTCAGAATACAATATTTTGACTTAGACCATTCTGACTCTCAACGGCTTAATTAAGATATTCCATTGAGGAAAGTTTATTAAATAGAGATCAACCAGGATCTACCTACCTATTTAATATACAGTACAACCTTGTACACATAATTTTAACAAAGCAAAATTTACTAAGAATACATATATTTATTTATTTATTCATTGCACAATTTCAAGATATGATATTTTCGAGAATTGTTTTATTTGTTGATTAAGTTTATATAAAGAAATATGCCTTAGTTCAATGCCAACCTTTACAAAATCTATTTGGATCAAATCCTATACTTTAACCGTGAAAAACCATTGTTTATTAAATTTTTAAGAGCCTGAGAAGATTTAGTAACCGCGTTTGATAAAGCGGACACAAATCATGCAAATAATAAATTAATCACTAGTACAATAATTGGCAAACTTAGAGGACCAGCCGCTGAAATCATAAGACCTCGTTTAGAGTTAAATTCATGGCCCTTAGTAAAAGATGTATTGATACAAAGCTTTGGTGACAACAGGTCATTTAACTTTAATTCAACTTTAATTAATACGCTCATGGCGGCTTCGCCACAGAAAAATGAAAATTTAATTGAATTTGGTACTAGACTACAAATTCTGCGTAGCTTAATAATTAGCAAGGCATCAGGTGACTCAAGGTTAATAAAAAACTCTTATTTTGAATAGTTTACACTGAGAATATACAATGAGAATATAACACATGTACATAACGCCCTACAATGCAGTTTTAATGATTCATTTCCAAGTCAATCAATAAATATATAACCAAAAAACGTCCAGCAAAAATTCCTCACTAATCAACAAGTTTTTGGCAAACCAAAAAATGTATTCAAGAAACTAAATCCAAATTATAAACCCAACTATAAACCAACACCGATGAGTACAACAACAAGGCTTAAACCAACTTTTACACCTAGCCAAGTAAAGAAACAGTTCCCATAGGTCAAACAATCTAACCCAACAAATTTGAAATATGGTACTAGCGAATTAAATAATATCGAAAACGAAGATGTAGACTTTGAACTAACCCCTGAACAAATTGGGATAATTAGCGAATATCCCCCGAATGAATATTTCGATAACTATTCAAAAGAATTTTTGACCTATTATAACTCTTTAATCGAAAACGACACAGAAAACCAAAATTTTCCGTCAACTACCGATTAAATAGCCCCAATGTAGCATTTAACGCTTACATTAACGCCTTACCGTATATTCAAATACAAGACCCCCCCCCCATAAAATTACTAATTGATACAGGTTGTAACATCAATATGATAAGATCCATTATTGCTGAGAATTATTTTCCAAATTACGTAATAAAAAATTCTTCAATATTAAAAACGCCATTAGGTGACAAGAAAGTAGAAACAGAATTATTATACCCGCTTTCCATGAATTTCAACTAGACACGAAATTAGAATTTGTATTATTCCCATTTAGCGATTATTTTGATGGCATAATAGGTTTAGAAGATCTCAGGCGATTAAATTTGCAAATAAATTTCCAAGAACAAATTTTACTTAATAAAAACCGAACAGTAAATATCCCTTTCAAATATAGGCACAGTACAACCGTGAATCAATATACGATAGAAATTCCAACGTACTCTATATTCGTATATTTCAAAAATTCCCAATTAATATTTATGAAGGCGAAATAATGATTCCAGAATTTAGACAGGAAGAACTTTGGATTCCCAAACCACTATCTATAGCGGAAAATGGAAAACCTAGATTCGAAATACAGAATACTAGTGACCATGGATGGATCAGCCGTATCTTATACTTTTACCGAACCGTTTACAGCTCAAAGTATAGAACCTGATTCGTATGAAATCCATCACATCGAGGAATTCACAGAATCAGATAACACATGTCAATTTTGCTAGTGAATTAATACAATAAATCTAAACTAAACTAAACACATGAATAACGAAGAACGCGCTGCTATTCAAAAACTCGAAAATTTTCGAAATACCCAGATATTTTCCATAACGAAAAATCAAAATTAACATTCACGAATAAAATTAAACATGAAATTAAAACAACAGACGAAATTCCTGTCCATACAAAAACATATAGGTTCCCATTTATTCACAAACAAAAAGCGAATAAGCAAATAATGAAAATGCTCGAAGACGATATAATTAGACACTCAAACAGCCCTTGGGGCAGTCCCATATGGATTGTACCCAAAAAAGCAGACGCGTCAGGTAAAAAGAAATGGAGAATTGTAGTAGATTACCGGAAGGTAAATGAAAAAACTCTTAATGACCGTTACCCGCTTCCGAATATTGAAGACATCCTCGATGAACTAGGAAAATGTACATAAGACCGCGTTTAACGTCGAGAATGGGCATTATGAGTAGAGATGTTTCAAAACCTTATGAGCTTGACATTCATATGCGTAGAAATATAATTACGGTTTTCACAATAGACTTACATAGTAGAATAATGGGGATAGCCCCGTCTTTCGCGCATTTCGCGGCTCATAAGGTTTTGAAACATCTCTACCTAAGAATGCCTTTCGGCCTAAAAAATGCTCCGGCGACATTCCAACGAGTCATGGATCACGTATTTCGGGACATTTTAAATGACAATTGCCTCGTATATATGGATAACATAATTATATTTTCTCCGTCATTGCAAGGAACACATCAGACACCTAAAATTAGTATTTGATAAATTACGCCAAGCACACTAAAGGTACAATTAGATAAATCGGAATTTCTAAGACACAATGTCGAATTCGCACAAATCCAAAAAAAAATAGATATCAAAATTTCCGATACTTACCAAAAAGTCAACGCAAGGTTAAATCATTTCTCGCAATTTTAGGCTTTTATCGTAAATTCATAAAAGATTTTGCAAAAATAACTAAACCGTTAACAAAATGTCTCAAGATAAATTATAAAATAATACATGATAAGGATTTCATCGACAATTTTGAAACTTGTAAAACTATACTGACAAATCAACCACTTTTACAATACCCAGACTTTTACAAACCATTCATACTAACCACAGACGCAGATAATTTCGCTATAGGTGCAGTCTGTCTCTTTGCTCGTAGGGTGCAGTTCTGTCACAAGGTTCAATCGGTAGCGATAAACCTATTGCCTATACTTCACGTACACTAAATGACGCTGAGAAAAATTATTCAGTTATAGAAAAAGATTTATTAAGTATTATACATTTTACAAAACACTTCAGACCATACGTTTACGATAGAAAATTTACCATCATAACTGACCACAACCTCTCCAGTGAGTCAATAGCTTAAAAGAACCGAATTCGAGACTAATGCATTGGAAATTAAAATTATTGGAATATGACTACGATATCATATATAAAAAATGTAGTGAAAATCAAGTAGCTGACGGACTTTCGCGGATAGAAATCCATCTCATTGAAAATGAAGTTACTTCTTCATTCGCCGTCAATCTAAACGAAAACAATTGAAATGCCATTAGATATTAGTGACGAAAGTTTAGATAGACTATTAAGTGGAAGCTCACCTAAAATAACTTTAGACGAATTGAACGAAATTGACCAACATGTTGACAAAATCACAACGCCCAAAGTAAAAGTAATTTCTGATATACAAATTCAGCCCCAAAATGTAACCACGAGTGATACCGTTCGTTCGAATGACGAAAATTCCATATTAAATATACCAATTTCAGAGAATTGTTATATTTAATAGAACTTTCAGAGTATTGATCGTAAATTTCACAAACTAATTTTTGGTTTATAAACAATATTTAACTTCAATAAAACATATTTTGTTTATTCCCTTAGTAGCTGTAATTCGTAAGTAAATATGTAAATAAATAAAATTATAATTATTTCGAAAAGGTAGCAAATTCCAAAAATTATTCTCGCGAAAGTCTATATTTTTGTATGAATGGATTTTTTATTGGAATTCTAAAGGTTAAGGAAAACGCGTGACCTTGAAAATTCTAAAAATTTTCGCCTTCGGCGTCATTAAAAAGTTCACCGGTAGATATACATATTATAACGAATTTACTAGAAAGTTCTTTATTTCTCGAATACTTATTTACAACTCAACTATTCACAAGTCAAACTAACTTTCTTTATACTTTAACTTTATAAACAAATTTTCGCACTGTATATCACTTTCACACTGTATATCGCTCACTATCGCGGTCCAAATTCAACTAACTAACTGCTGGCCGGGCGACACAATTCTTATATAGGCAGTGGAACGTCTCTCCAGGCGTTTCTAGATAAAGAACTTTGGCGAACCTTCTAGTATAGAACGGCACTGGAGACAAATACCGCACGCTCTCAAGGTTTCGAATATTCCCGGCGTTCGGGATCGCTCGAGGCGTTTGTGACACTGCCCCCTCCTAGTACTGATCGTCCCGATCAGTAGATCGCCCTGGGAATGGTGACAAGGGGTCGATGTGAACAACTTTCATTTTTGCGCGTGGTCCTTTCTGGATCCGGTAAACTAGGTCATTTATTCTGGTCACAATCTTGTAAGGACCCTCCCAGGATTTCTGCAATTTCGGACATCGGCCCTTTTTGCGAGACGGATTGTATAACCAGACTAGGTCACCTTCAGTATTCGTCCTTCGGTCATACCTTGTCATCATTCGGTCGCTTTCAAATCTGGTTTTTTCTCGCACGGCCTTATGAGCCTCCTGGAGATGTTTCTCCGGGCACTGTAGGTAGTCTTCGGTTGTCATCGCTTGATCAGTCGATCATCCGAACATTAAATCCACCGGCAGTCTTAACTCCTTGCCAAAGAGAATGCGGGCTGATGTTTTCCCAGTAGTTTCATGGACAGCAGTTCTATAGGCCAACAGGAACATCGGTATATGTCGGTCCCAGTCGGTTTTGTGCTCGTTAACGATCATTCTCAAATTGGTATCCAGTGTACCATTAAATCTCTCGACCATTCCGTCCGATTGGGAATGTAATGGTGTTATTCTGGTCTTTCGAATTCCGAGCAACTGACACACTCCCTGGAACATACCCGATTCAAAGTTTCTGCCTTGGTCGGAATGTAGTTCTAATGGAACTCCAAAGTGGCTGATCCAATTGTCGACAAGTTGCTCGGCTACAGTTGTTGCCTCCTGGTTAGGTGTGGCGTAAACTTCCGGCCATTTGCTGAATGTAACGATTGTGCCGAATGCAAGATGTAACGATTTCCCGATTCGGTGCGTGGAAATGACCCGGCGACGTCGATAGCAATTCGCTCAAAGGGAGCACCGACGTTGTATTGCTTCATGCGTCCCCGGCGCCGAGTGTTTGGGCCCTTGCTGTTAGCGCAGACGTCGCATTTCCTGCACCAATCTTCTACGTCTGACCGACTTCCTACCCAGTAGAATCGTTCTTTCACTTTACCCATAGTTTTAGCTACGCTAAAGTGCCGTCCTCCAGTTCCGCCGTGAGCATTTTCCAAAACCTCGGCCACCCTATTCTTGGGGAGCACGATCTGTAGTCGATTCCTTGCACCATCCGGACTTTCCTAAACTCTTTTCAGAACCCCGCCGTCAATAACCAGTGAGTCCCATTGAGCCCAGTAGCATTTCATAATTGCGCCGAGGTCGCTGATATCCGCCCATAATGGTCTATTCTCTCCTGTTTCTTTTCAACGCATTACAGGCCCAATATATTCGTCGTTCCTTTGATCCTCGGCTAGTATGTTGGCATCCCAATTTTCATCCGGTTGTACAGTTGTTAGGCAACAAGTCACTTGAGAGAATCCTTCCTTTTGCTCCAGATTCAAACAGTGCTGGCAGTTATCATTTGCACATGGCCTTCTAGACATGGAGTCAGCGTTATGGTGATGCTTTCCAGCTCTGTGCTCAATGATGAAATCAAAGATCTGTAATCGCTGAAGCCATCTCGCAATTTACCCTTCTGGATTTTTGAATTAGAGTAGCCACTTAAGAGAAGCGTGATCGGTTCTTAACAGAAATCTTCGTCCGTACAGGTCTTTGTGGAAATGCTCCAAAGTCTTCACTACGGCTAGAAGTTCCCGCCGAGTTACACAGTAGTTTCTCTCGAGTTTAGACAAGGCTTTGCTAAAATAGCCAATTACTTTCTCCTGTCCATCCTATTCTTGCGACAGTACTCCTCCAATTCTCTTGCTGCTGGCATCGGTGTCTACGATGAATGGTTTGTCAAACTGTGGATAGCCTAATATTGGAGCTGTAGTCAGTTTTTCATTCAAAGTGTCAAAGGATCCTTCGCAAGCTTCGTCCCATTGGAAAATAACTCCATCTTCTGTCAATTTATGTAGGGGCCTCGCGATATCTGCGAATCCTCGAATAAACCTTCTGTAGTACGAGCAGAAACCTAAGAAACTCCGTAATTGATACTGGTCTTTAGGAACTGACCAGTTGCGTACCGCTGTCGTCTTCTCTGGGTCAGTGCCTATGCCCTCTGCACTGATAACATGTCCAAGGTATTTGACCTCCGAGCAGAACAGATTACATTTCTTTGGGCTAAGCTTTAGCTTTGCAACGGCCAACTTCTTGAAGACTTCTCGCACGTTTGTCAATTGTTCTTCAAAACTCTTTCCCAGGATGACTACGTCGTCGAGGTAAACCAAGCAGATCTTCCAGTTTAGTCCTCGCAACACAGTGTCCATCAGTAGCTCGAAGGTGGCGCGGCGGGGGCTTTACACAGGCCAATCGGCATTACGTTGAAATGCCAGAGTCCATTTCCGGTAGTAAAAGCGGTTTTTTCCTTGTCATTCGGATGCAGCTCCACTTGCCAATACCCACTCTTCAAATCCAGCGTCGAAAACCACTTCACTCCAGATAGGCTATCTAGTGTGTCATCAATCCGTGGCAAAGGATAACTATATATTTGAGTGACGTCAATAAGTTTCCTATAGTTGACGCAGAACCTTGTTGACCCATCCTTCTTCCGTACAAGGACTATGGGAGGAGCCCATGGACTCTGAGAGGGTTCGATAACACCTTGCTCTTCCATGTTCTTAATTAAGTCGTTGACTTCCTGCTTAGCCCAAGGTAGTCTTCTAGGAGCCTGCTTGATAGGTCGCGCCGACCCTGTATCAATCCGGTGATAGGCCATGCTAGTTCGGCCAAAGTCGTTTTCGGAGAGCGCGAAGACGTGATTAAATTCCGCTAATAGTTTCTCTAGTTGTCCAATTTGTTCTCTACGTAGGTGGATACTAGAGCGTTCTAATAATTCACGAAGCGCAGTTGGTAGTTGCTTGTTTCTATGAGCATCTTTTTTTCTTCCACCTCGCAGTTACCAACTACTATGACCGTCTCGAACGTTCCTAACACTGTTCCTCGGGTGATCTTCTGCTCAAAGTCTTTCAAATTGGCAACTCTTACTGGAATTGTCTTCCCCGTCGTCACAAGTGTCCGTCCAGTTAAAATGGCTTTTTCTGTCAAGTCCGGGTTATTAGGCTCCACCACTCCAACCAGTCCTCCATCAACGCCAGTTACTTCCACATGGAGCACACTTTCAGCATGAGCTGATAACAGTTCATCTTTGACCACCACTACCCTGCTTGTGGTGACGTCGCTTCTGAAGTTAGTCATTACTATCTCCTGGCTTCCAATGCGCATTGTACTTGACCCTATGTCCAGCTTGATGTTGTGTTCTTCTATGAAATCCAGTCCAAGGATGGCATCATCAGTTATTGGTGCTATCAGGGCCCGATGTACAATCCCCTAATTTCAACTCCACGTCACATTCTCCTTGGATTTCTGTGGTTTCGCCTGTCGCTGTTTTCAACAACAGCTTCTTTCTCAAGGGTTTTATTCGCCATGCAACCGCCTTAGAAGGCCGAATAAAAGTTCTTGAATACTCCAGTATCCACAAGCATCTTCGTGTGCTGTGGCCGTTGATGGTGCCTTCGAAGAGCAGTAATCCACAGCTGTTGGCTTTGCTGATAACGATTGTCGATGGGACTTGGTGGGAGAGTGCAGCCAACTTGCGCCCCTTAAGGTCGGTTGCTTTTAGTTTTCCGACTGCCTGTCTTTACTGCTCGCTTGATTCCCGTGAGCTCGGCAATCACGTCTAAGATGTCCCATGCGGCCGCAATTCCAGCACCTTAGTCTTACATGGCTCTCGGTCTTCCAATAAAGCCTTCTTCAGCTCCAACAGGAAGTTACCAATTTGATCCTGCTTGGTCTCTTCCTCACCGTTGACTTCGGTCATGCACACCCGCACGTGCCCTTTCGATGCTTGCTTTGCGGCCTCAAACTCTAGGACGTGCGCTAATGCTTTACTGGGAGTGTCATGTCGTGATATTCTCAGCACCTGCTGCATATCCGAGTCTCTCAAGCCATCGATAAATGTTTGCACGCACAGTTGATTTGAAAACTCCTGAGGTGCATTAGATATGCCAGCTGTACTAGTCGGTCGACGTCTGCCTCAAATTGTTGCAATGTCTCGCTGCTTCTTCGATTTCGGCTCTTCAGTTGCATTTGGTAGACTTGTTGCATGTGTTTGTCACCGTAACGCATCTCCATACGATCTATTATTGTTGTAAAATTTTGTTGACTTTCCGGAATAGATCGGAGTATATCGAGAGCCTCCCCTCTTAAGGCGACGATAAGAGCTATAGCCTTTTCCTGATCGTCCCAATAGTTTGCGCAAGCAGCAGCCTCGAATTGTCTTCGATATACCGACCAAGGAATCGAACCATCAAAAGTTGGCCGCTCTGGCTGGCTGTTGGATCCCAGGTGCAGAACTTGTAGGACGTATTCTTACTCGGTTAACCTCCCTTTGGATCTCTTCCACTTTTGATACTAAGGACTGATTGGCTTTTTGTATCTTCTCGTCTATTTCTACCTCATGCTTAACTAGCCCCGCTTCTAGCTGTTTCATACCCGCTTCTACCTGTTCCAAACTCGCTTCTAGCTTCTTTTCTGTTTCTTCCCGTAAGGCTTGGAGGTTCATCGTGACTTGTTCTTTTATCTCATCTTGAAACATTCTCATGGTATTGTGTACAGCTTTAAGTTCGTCTTTCATTTCCTCTTGGTCTGCATCATTTCATTGCATCTTGGTGTGCTTTCATTTCTTGTTTCATTTGATCTTGTCCTGCTTTGATTTCATCTTGTCCTGCTTTCATTGCGGCTAACATTGCTAGTAGCTCATTCATTTGTTCCTCCATAGCAGCGGCTTGGCTTCTAGTTCCTACTGGCATCCAATTAACTTTTCTTCAGAAATTTCCCAAAACCCAGTAGACGTCTTATTCTTGACGAGACAATTCCGGTGATGCGTCACACTTAGGGGTTTTATTGGCTGCTATCGAAAGTCCGAGAATGTTCTCTGACCTTCTAGAAACGTCTATCTTCGACCACTTCACAACGAGACGAGTTCAGTGATATGTCACACTTGTATGTTTTCTTGACTGCTATGGAAATTTTGAGAATGTTCTCTGACCTCCTCGTAACGCCAATCTTCAACCTCTTCAGGATGAGACGAGTTCAGTGATATGTCACACTTGTGGGTTTTCTCGTCCTTTGTCGAACCTTCCAGAATATTCTCAGGCCTTATCAGAACGTTGATCTTCAGCTTTTCCACTCCGGGACGGTTTCGGCGATGCGCCACACTTGGGATTTCTCCTCCGACTAAACTAAGTGTTCCAGAACTTTCTACCACGTTCTATCCCAACTTCTGACACCAATGTAACGAATTTACTAGAAAGTTCTTTATTTCTCGAACACTTATTTACAATTCAACTATTCACAAGTCAAACTAACTAACTAACTTTCTTTCTACTTTAACTTTATAAACTTATTTTCGCACCGTATATCACTTTCGCACTGTATATCGCTCATTGTCGCGGTCCAAATTCAACTAACTAACTGCTGGCCGGGCGACACAATTCTTATATAGGCAGTGGAACGTCTCTCCAGGCGTTTCTAGATAAAGAACTTTGGCGAACCTTCTAGTATAGAACGATACTGGAAACAAATACCGCACGCTCTCAAGGTTTCGAATATTCCCGGTGTTCGGGATCGCTCGAGGCGTTCGTGACAATATTCTGCCTCCCCTAAAAAAAAACTCACGAGCCGCCACTGTAACATCCACTCATGTAATTAGAGGAAGTCACTCCAGAATAGTAGAAACAACAAAATTAATTAAACAACACTATTTCTGGCCTAACATAACAACAGATATACTTAAGACATTTTATAAACACTTGTGAAACTTGTCAAACATGTACGTACGAAAGACAGCCAAACAAAATAATATTTAAACCAACACCTATCGGAGAAATACCCTTCGAACACATCTATATAGACTGTTTCGAAATAGACAAACAAAAGTTCTTAACAATAATAGACAGTTTTAGTAGATTTGTTCAAGCATATCCACTAAAATTATGTTCAAAGGATGTAATAGACGACCTCTTATTATTTTTCTCTCTTTATGACGTACCAAATAAAATCGTCGTCGTTACCGACTCCGCCGCCGTCGTTACTCGTTAACGACTGTTGTGGTGAATTCAAAAATCAGTTACTAGAAGAATTTTTCAAACAATATGACATAACTATCCATTACACCACACCAAGGCACCCAAACAACAACTCGCTAATAGAGAGATTAAATTCTACCTTAATAGAAAAATACCGCGCTACTAAACTCGAAAACGTTCTGCACAAAAACCCAATAAACATAATGAAAATTATTATTCTAGCTTATAATAATTGCATTCGTTCCAGTAGAAAGTACATGCCATTCCAAATAATAAAAAATGATATAAACACAAAAACTTGTTTCAAATTAAACGAACATCATATCATTAAACGATTACCTGAATAAACATGCCATAAATGCTGAACTTATAAGAAAACAGGTATTACAAAATAACTTATAAACGCAAGAGAAAAATCTAAATAAACATAACGAGAACAGAAAAGCACCTGACAGTGGCGGCTCGTGGCAATTATTATTGGGTGTGCTGCATGAATCACGACCAATATATAAAATAATAGAAATAGAATAACAGAGGAAAACCAAAAACAATTAAATTAGCTCTAATAGTAATTATTAATAATGGCATAATATAAAAATCTGAGCAACTTACATTATTGCATTTTCCTAAATTGGAGATTAATACGCCGGTCTTCTTTTGTCGCAAACTTTTCGATTACTTTGTTGTTAAAGTTCGGTATTAAAGCGATGAACTTTTTTTCTATGGAGAGCATGGAAAGGGCTGTTAATCTGTCTTCGCACATTGAATTTCTTAAAAATGTTTTTATCCGTTTTAACGTTGAAAAACTACGCTCAGCTTCTGCTGTGGTCATTGGCGTAGTCACCAGAATTTATATCAATTTTTTGATTTCTGCTAATGTATCCTCTAAATTATTAGAAATTATAAATTTTAATAAAGGCACTGCACCTTTTAATGCTCTGCACTCGATATTTGAATACAAAACTGATAGCTCTGTTCGCAAACGTTGTTTATCAAAAAAGTTATAAGCTGTACAAGTTAAGTCCAATTCATTTTCAGGAAACTTATTATTATATTTTTCGAAATGTTCTGAATATAAAAGCGCTGCTGCAACTAGGTGATTTGTATATGCAAACCGTTCTTTTGCATTGTTTATAATAACATCACAAACTTCTATACAGGCAATACGATGATCCTGTGGGCTGTTATTTGGTCGTTTTCTTTTTTGGACACTAGGCGCCGTACTTAAATTTGAAGCTTGATGTACGATATGGTCTATTTTATTTCAGACATTGTTAATACTTTGCTTGAAAACATGTATAGCTTTCTGTAATTCGGTTGGGTCCATGTTCTTTTTTTGAAGCTTATTATACAAAACGTCAACATGTGGCATAATATAATGGAAAACAGTCAGCCTGACGGTAAAATTTTGATCTTCCAGAATACGTGGAAGCCCTCTTGCTTCCTTGGAAGTAACATCATTTGACTCTTCTTCCAGTTGTTCCATACACTCAATAATAGAGTCTCTATATTCGTAAACAACATTTACTGTACGAATATTGAAATTCCAGCGTATAGGAATTGTACGTGGAATATTTTTACCAACTATTTGGTTCAAGACAGCTATTCGCTGAGGTGAATGACTAAAAAATCCGGGTATATCATGTAAATCTCCAAAAAATACGCGTACTTGGGTATTAATAGAACATGCTCTTGATTAGATTCAATTGATGGACGTAACAGTGCACAAAATGAGCATTTTCATATGTTCTCTTAATTATTGTTTGCACTCCGCCATGTATTCCACTCATGACCGCTGCTCCGTCATAACTTTGTGCAATGAGATTATTTTTGTTATTCTTTAATATTGGGTCTATAACATTCAAAATAGTATTAGCTAAGGTTTGAGCATCGTGTTTTTCTGGAAGCAAAAAAGGCCAGAACCTTTCAACTGGGCTACCGTTTGTTACATAACGAAAAACAATGACCATTTGAAATTTCATAGAAACATCTGTTGTCTCATCAGCTATCACTGCTAAAAATGGGGCTTCATTGATTTCGTGTAATATCTCCTCAGCGTATACTTCTAGCATGCAATCTAAAATATCATTTTGTATTGTTTTTGAGGTACCTTTGAAAATTGATGCATTTGTAAGGTGTTCACTAAGAGTTTTATCAAGTTCTGTAGAAAAATTCACTAAACCACAAAAAATTCCAGGGTTATCTGATGTTTCAGATTCATCGTGTCCTCGTAATGCGAGCTCAAACGCTCCACAGAATTTTATACAGTCAATTATTCTTGACAAAACATACCTGTTTTTTGTCACCTCTTCATTTCGTTTTTATATATTTACCCAATAAGCAGAATCAAGTTGGGCCTGTATATTAAGTTTCCCAAATAATGCAAATCGCATTTGATTGCCGATATGAGTTTGCGTGTTTTCATGCTTCTTTATTTTTTCACTTAAATGCACTAGATCCCGCACTCCCGACACTACAATCACCTCATATGCACCGGCCAATAGCCACCCACGATGCTAATTGCCGAATATCTGTAGTCCACTGCAGCTCGAAGAGATGTTTCCGATGCCGTTAAAAAATAGTGCACCCGAAGCATATCGGCTAAGTTCGCCGTTTGCGTAGTAAACGCATTTTAGAGCTTCCAGTGTTTCGGTTATACTCGACGTAATCTATCGTGCTTGTAGTAGAAAAGCAATACGTAGACAAATTTACATGCCGATATGAGAAGCAAATGCCTAATAAAAAATAATATTAATCATCGTTGTTTTGAAATTATTAGCAGTTAATGTTTAATATGGCAGATTTAAAATAAAAGTATATTAATATTAATTATTATTTAATAATTAAGATTTACTGTGGTAGTTTGGTAGTTCTGCAGCTCAGCAGCACATAAGGAAAAGCCGCCACTGGCACCTGACTCAATCAACACTAATAAAATATACGTACAAGATACACGAAGAAAATTAAAAACAAAACCTTTATATAAACCAATCATACCAATCAAAGACTTAGGCGACAAAATTCGACTACCACGAAATACTATTCATAAGGAACAAGTAAAACGCATTAGAAAATTTAATTCGGAGACTTTTGTTTCAGATAATGGGAACAGTTCCAGTATTCCCACTGATACTCCCATCACTAATAACTAGCCAAATTACACTTAAAACAAATTTTACCCATATTTTTAGGCAAGGCTATGATAACAAAAACTCACCATGCATTTATAAAATACATAGATACGATAATATACGAAACTAATATTATTCAACTAGAATTAAATTTGCATAAAATAAAATCGAAATTTGAATTAAACAGCCATGGAGAACCCTCTATAACACCCTCATTAGAAAATCACTACACTAGATGTGAAGAACAAATAAAAATCGCGAAAGAAAAACTAGAGACGTTAAATCCCAAAAAGCGTAAGAATCAAAAGAGGATTACTAAACATTGTAGGTAAAGCATACAAATGGGCATTTGGACTATTAGATTCTGAAGACGCTGAATACTATAAGGCAATTGAAACATTAGCAGAAAATCAAAAATCAATACACACTGAGATGAAACAATTATTATCAGATCAATTTATGAACAGAACTATTACGACTCTCGAATAGATTATATGAAAACAAAATAACTTAAGTAATGAGTTATCATCAACTAAAAATAATTGAAACCAATTCACTAAATATTTGCATATTCAAAATTGGCTTACGGAAACATTCACAAATACTGAACAAATAATTGATTCTCTAGAATCGCTTGAAAATAAAATACTATTTGCACATGTACATCTAATTGACAAATCATTATTAAACGTACAGGAATTACAAGATATTAAAAATTACACAAACAGAACATTCTAATATTAATTAAATCACAAATTACATAGACTGGTTAAAATTAATCACCACTAAAGTTCATAAGATCAGTTCTAAAGTAATAATTAGCTATAAAATACCTATAATTTCTGAAGAATCATTCGATTACATCCAATTAATCCCTATACCTGTGAACGATACCTTATTAATACCGTCTAATACCTATGTCCTTGTCGGCTCTACATCACAATACTACCTGAAGGAGGAATGTCTAATGATCACTGGTAAATGTCTCAAAGAAATTCACCAGCCGCCAGACACAGGATTATGTAGCATAATCCATATGCTACATGGACAACTCACCACGTGCCATACTACTCGTTTCACTCCCCAAAACGACATCACTGAAGAAATATCAGAGGGTTTATTACTGCTAGTTCCCAAAAAGAAAATGACCATACAGAAGACATACAACATAAGTGAATTCGAAAATATCAACTCACCTCAGCTAGCCCACATACCAAAAGGATGCTACATAAAAACCAATAACCAGGTATACTTGAACAAAAGGAGCACAATACCTGTAGGACCCATCGAGACGCTTAATTTGCAAACAGTAGACAAGATTGGTGTTACAAACACTACTCTACACATCGAGGACACCCACCTCAGCGAGCTAATTAAGATCCACGAAAAACTACAACAGATCCGAATAAAAGATTTTAAAGAAATACCTGACCGAGAATATACACTTTGGACAACGTATTTGCTAATTTTCATATTAATTATAATCATATTGTTCTTAAGTTTCAAATTATATAAATATTGTATTTCTAGCAATAAGAAGAAATTTAATATATCTTAAATAATGTTCAAAAATAAAGAAAGAAAAGAACAAAAACAAAAAGGCGACACAGAAATCGAAAATAAAGATTTAAATCATTATTGTCTCAATATTAAGGGGGAAGTGTATTAACCCTATTAACGGAAATGTATATGATGTCTTTTGTTTATGTTAATAGTTATATTAACATAACTATAATAATAGCAGCCCACGCCCCAAGGGGTTAGGCATTATTATTGCTTTCAGTTTAGAGTTGTTACTCTGCTCGATTGTTAATAGTAATCCAATTTAAGTGTAGTAGTCTATTGTTGTGAATAAAGCCTTTAGTATCCATTTTTAAAAATGTATTACATCGAACCTACAACGTAATTTACATACCACACTGATCGAAGAGCACATGGATATACAACCATCATAATATGAAATATCGTAAAACTAATATTAAACATCACCAATTGGAAAGCTATAGTGAGAGAGTTCCTCCAGACAACCACAACAAAAATAAAAGAAAAAATTCAACTCTAAATATACCAGCAGTCCATCGAAATATAGCCTCAAAAAAGAGGATTATTCCAAATACTTTAAAACCTTGGGTAATAAATTCATTGTGGACTTCAACGCAAAATACCTGTATTGCGGTTCAAGTATAACAAGAAGAAATGGGAGACAAATGCAAGGTATCAATGCAAAAAACAACCCGAGAACCAACCTACTAACTCACGGATCATAAGAAAATATCTGGTTTGATTGATATTTGTCATTAAAGGCATAAATACAGGATGCCATAGAAAATCATGCTATGAACGCGTAGCCAATAATTCAATCATAACCGTGATACCATTCTCAGATATTATACAAAGAATCCAACCTAGTAAAAAAAATACGATCTGGCAAAAATTCTGACATCTACTGGATGAATAACCAGTACACTAACCTAAATATATAATTAAATAATGTCCAAGAAATTAATATAGCAGTTCTAAGTTTTAACCAAAGATATATAAGCAGCAACTTGGGAAGCAAGCTAATTTTTCAAGGAAAATTTTCTGAAAAAAGGAAAATTAGGAAGCCATGACAATTAAACAAAACTCCTGAGAACAAACATCTTTCTTTTGATCTTTAAATTAGGCAACCAAAGAATAAGAGATCTAATAGTAGAATTAAAAAATTAAAATATTCGTACTCAATATCTAGAACAACTAAGAGCCACAGAGAAAACAATATATTCCCTATGGAAGGCCTTGAAAAATATTAAAAAATCACAAGCATTTTTACGATCCATTAGAAAACCAAACAGAGCCTTGGCCAAAAGTGATAAAGACAGTGCAGAAACATTTTCTGAGCATCTATTAAAGGGTTTTTAACCGTTTGATAGCGAAACACCGCAAGAAATAGAAAATTAAGTCAAAACAAGCCTTGAGGTCCTATATCAATTGAGCCTGTCCATAGGGAAAATAAAAATACAAGAAGGCAAAAATTTCATCGAGCATAAAATTAATTCTAAGAAAACCTCTGTATTTGACATGATTAAAAGAAAAGTTTTGCAAGAATTACCAAGAAAACATTTAGAGCTCTAATACAAATCACATTTTCACTCAAAGGATAAAGGATCAAAGGACATTTTTCAAGTGCCTAAAAGATTTCCCAAATTAAATCAACAGATCAAGTTACATCCTAGAGGTCAATCAGTTTATTACCAGTCATATCAAAGATATTTGTAAAATTGTTACTCAAAGGCAGCAGTTAGTCCTGAATAAAGAACAACTAATACCGAACCACCCGTTTGGTTTCAGAAATCAGTATAAAATGATTACACAAGTTCATAGAGTAGTAAACAAAATCAATAGAAGCTTAAAACGGAAGGTATATTGTTCCGCCGCCATTCTTGGAATATCTCGAGCATTTGACGAGGTATCGCAGATAGGTCTATATCACAAACTAAGAAAAAACAACTCCCACATTCTATGTATGAAATACTTTAATTATTTTTATCTCAAAGGTATACAAGTATGGTACTCCCGGTATGACGAGTGCAGGACAGTGTCTAACACTACCAACGAAAAACGGGAAACGAGGCAAAAAGACCCAAAAGACCAGGGAGACCCGTAGCGGCAGGAAGATCGCCGTCCACCGCAAGACCATGTCTCCGCCTACAAGAGATTGATGACGAAAGACAAACATCCAGGACGAAGCTCTACAAAAACAGGAAAATGCCCCTCAGAAACCGAAGAACTCAATCAACAGGATCCTGGAAATGTCCCTACGTGTCGCCCGGATGTCTATTCCGGTCCTATGCTCCACTAGGGATCAACCCGCGTCGCAGGGCAGCGGTCGGAAGAAAGGGAATTCCTCAATCCACGACGCCCACCATGACTGATAACATCTTTCTCACGCGGGAAGGGAACGAATTCAGTCAAAATGATCACGCAAGACGGCAACAAGAGTAGGCGAGAAGACGACAGTATTGATACCGCATCACTTTTAGTTTTAATAATCATACTGGATTTAAAAACTTACAATACTAAAAAATAATTCTATAATCAACATTTAGCTATAATATAAATAGTATCCCCGGCCAAATTAAATCACATCCACTATCTACAACCCACATTAGTTGTGTTACGTGACACTCAACTATGAATGGAATATAAAAACAAACATTGAAAACCATAAGACTTAATTACATAAATCATGAATAATACGAAGCGATACCGTTAACTGTGCTATAAATTTAAAGACATCGTCGCTAGGATTTATCATTAACTTTTACAAGTCAAATTAACCATCAAGTAAGATTAAAAATGAGTTCATCAATGTATACAAATGTAAATCAAACATTGAATAAAACTAAAATTAAATATATTACAACCAAAAAAGAATTTCTAAATTTAGTTTTAGCAGCGTAAAATATGTTCGACCTTACAAATATTATTTATTTTTAGAATTTATTAAAAAAAAATCAACCGCTCAAGTGATCTTATAATCAGGTAAAGGATTATTTTAACTTAACAAGCAACATAAATTGTAAGTTAACGAGATGGAAATTTAAACTGAATCTGAATATATAGTCGAAAATAAAAACGGCAAAACCAATGCAAACGCTGACGCCCAATCTCGAAAGAGATTGAGTCCACCCTATAGAAACAGATTTTATGCAGGTTAATTTAAATAATATCCAAATTGACCCTATATTTAGCATCAATTTTTAAAATTACCAATTATTTATCATGGCGGCATTACGCCCGCAAACTACCTATTAAATTTCACGCATTTGCTATAGTGTGGAAGAGGAATTTTAAAAATGGATATAGTGGATTGTAGTAACGGTGCTGCGGTTATATAGACCATCAGTGGTCCCAGGCGTTCTGTGGGTGGTTGGAAGCATTCATGATGGTCTACACGCGGGACATTGTAGACAAAAGGTATGTCGATAAAGACATGTGGGCTCCACATCTGCGTGGTAACCCTGGTGGGATGGTCTCTGGCGGTGGTGGTGTCTGGCCGCCATTGACGTGGACGCGTCGTTCGGCGTCGAAGAAATAAGCACGTAGGAATGCTGCAGGTACACTATGGCTGTCGACGATGTCGACATAGAGACGAGTGACGTGGTGGGTGGCGTGCAGGAGAGGTGTGACAACGATGTCGGGTCGTATCAGCTAATATAATTATATCCTAGCTTACTCCTTATCGATTCCTGCTACTCGAGCACAGTCTCGCTCATTCTGTTCTCCCGGTTGATGAGTACACAACACAATGATACACCGGAGTATTAACATCAACAACTTTATTCCTACAGATAAAACAATACAACAAAAGATAATAGCAAGATATTACAAAGATACGTAGCGTAGCGCGGTTGCATGGGAACTGATCCCGAGAGCGCTGGGAGGCTGTGATTGAGAAAATTCTGCTCCTGGGTGCGAAATGTAGACGTGACGTCGTCGACGATGTCTTCCTGACTGCCCCTCTCTTGCCTCCTCCTTCACTTCTCGTCCGTGAACACGCTCGAGTCGAAATGTAAAAATGACTTTGTTAGGGAACTATGTGTCCTCTGCGGGGAATTTTCGATGCACACCTATGGACTGCTTTGGTGTTTTTTCTGGGATCAGGAAGATGCGAGCCTTGGTGTGGTTGATCTCGCTCCGGAGAACGATGAGGAAATCCTCGTCTTCCTCGCGCGAGACGCTGCTCGGAGTTCGGTGAACGTATGGCTGGTAGTCGACTGATTCGGATTCGGCATGGGTGCGGGTCATAGGGCATCTACATGGATGCTCGGCAGTCCTCCATCTTTTTCAATTTCGTAGACCTCCGGAGGTAGACGTCTATGGTCATTCTTGCCATGACCTGTTCCCCTGGATGAAATGTGACTTCGGACGACGTGCGTGGATACGAATACCTCGCTTTATACGGCTTTCCCTCTTGTCCGCTTCGCAGATACTCAGGTATGGCCCATTCTCCTTTTCTCGGTAGATTAACCTAATACCACCTTGCTGGGGCTCATTTTCGTGGCTTCGTTGGTTCGGGTTCGTAGCTGGAACAACGCCCTCGGTAACAGTTGATCTCAGAGCTCCTTCGACTTCTGTAGTATGGACTGCCATGGGAGTTTTTTCAGTTTATGCACCCCTCTCTCTCTCTACAGGGATTGTTCTTCGGTGGTAGATTGGGAACCAACACGTTGTTGATTAGGTGATCCCTACACCACTGGAGGAATTTTTTACTGCGGAAATTGTTACCGTGGTCCGTGATTACTTCACGGGGGTATCCGAATCTTGGGATGTATTCGAATTCGAGGTAGCTTACGATGTATTTTCCTTTCACTTGTCTTACTGTTTTTACTTCGATCCACTTCGAAAAAATGACTCGTTTATGATTATGTATTTGTTCTTAGTGTTCCTGATTTCGGACCGAGAATATCCAGTCGGATAACCTCGATAGGTGAAGGAGATGCGCGCTTTCTGAGGCGCGGCTGGCTGTATCTGTCTGCCTCTGACTTAGGCACAAACAAAACATGTTTTGATGTGGTTCGCTATCCTCTTCGAGGACTTCGCCTGGGGCTAGGACTTCATTGAAAAGTTGTTCGTATTCGGGGTCGTCCCGGTATTATTCAATTTTCGCCGGTGCTACTTCAATCTTCGCCGGTGCTGCTCACTGTTGACAGGATACGATTTGGTTCAATGCGAACCTGGTTGGATTTTATTTGGTTCCCTGTAAACCTCACTCTACTACCATGTGATTGACGACAGGCTGCTGCTGGATGCGGGGGTGTGGGTGTGACGTCGTCGTGGCCAATTTTCCTGGCTGTCCCTCTCGCATCCTCTTCAGTTCTCGTCCGTGGATACCGGTGTAGCCTATCAGTGAGGACCGAGGTAATGACAGTATATCATGAGCCTGATATCACGTGCCGTTTTGTGCATTAATTGTTTTTCAGCTAAGCATACGGCATGAAATTGTCCATCACGATTTCACTGTATAATATGTAAAATGAAACACCATACTTTATAACATCGGCCAAATAATTCTTCTAGTAAATTTAATAGCCAAGTGTTAACCATACAACCTAGTACTAGTAATAATGCACTTGAAAGTACAATTAACCATTCTGCTAATGTTTTTATATCCCAAAATAATTCAAGAACTAATTTGTTAAGTACAGCTGTTGTGAAAATAGTTCGACAAATAAAAGAATAAACTACTCTTGTAATTATAAATAGTGTATCTATGCCAATTTTTTAACCGTTGATTGCTGCAAGAAATTAGGTTTGCCATACACCAAAAACAATATATAAGGTTTGGTAACTATGAATATGTTATTTCTCTGTCTACCTGCCTTACCAGTGGCGGCTGGTGCAGTGGGGCGGTGCCCCCTCCCCCCAACGAGTTCCTCAAGTTTTTAAAGTTCTTTATTTTATTAATAATTTAATTCAGGTTCTACGTAAATTTTATCATTATGTCAATTGAAGTTCTATTTTATTATAATCATTTTAACTGAAATTTAATTTTAATTGGCCGCTCTGCTGGAACCGCGCAATTTGTGAAAGAGGGTGTACTACTGGCTACAGCGAGTGTACAGCAGGGTGACATACGAAGTAGTCCCGCGCCACCCGGGATGGTCGGAGGTGAGAAGGGTAGCGCATGCAGTTAAAGTCCGTCGAATTACGTCATCATTGGGGCTAAAACCAAGTTGCCCCAAGCCAATCGGCTTTTAGAGAGTATGTTGTGGCGGTCATGTGTCACGCTAGATACATTCTTAAACCTACTACATAATTTCAATTATTGCTGTTTACGAGTTTACAGGACTATTTATTCATAATCACTAATTCAGTAGATAATATTTTAAAATGAATAGATAACAATGAGTTCACGTACGAGATAAAGATTCAAATGAAAAATTTGGGATGTCCTCGGCCGAATATGACAATATTCCAGAAAATATGAGGAGCCAAAAGTTATACGAGAAAATTTAATAAAAGTATGTACGATTTAGCAGATTGGTTGTGTGGATGTAGTGTTCGAAATGCATTTTTTTTTTGTTTCGTTTGTTTAATTCGAAATTCTCTACAAAGCGATCCTTCTTTCACTAGAGAATTTGTAACTTGAAACACCTTAGTGAAAAAATTAAAAGGCATAAAATTATTGAAAAACATTTAAATAATGTGATTGAATATTCGATTTTAGGAAAAGTGAATATCATGTATCAATTAAATAGTGCATATCGATTAAATATTATCCAACAAAATGAACAGGCAGCTAAGAATCGACATATTCTCAGCAAGTTAATTGATTGTATTAAATTTTGTGGAATGTTTGAAATAGCAGTACGGGATCACGATAAGAAAGGAAGCAGTGCGAACCCCGAAATTTTTCGTGGATTGATAAATTTGCTTGCGGAAATCCGCGGTACTCTGAAGGATCATATCAGAAAATCTAATAACAGGGTGTTTATGAGTTTATCAAAGACAAAATGAATTAATGTATTGTATTTACGATGTTTGCCGTAATTTAATACTGGATGAAATCAACAAAACACAATTTCAACAAAATAAAATCTGCTTGAATGGCTATACCATTCAAGCAGACGAAATTACAGATGCAGCTACAATTTCCAATATATGAACGTTTTATGGCTTTTCTTGAAACACAGGATCACACTGCTTACTTGGACATTATTTTGAAGGAACTTGAAAAAATTAATATAAACCATACTCCCTAAAAATTAATTTTATCCCAAAGCTGCGATGGTGAATCTACAATGAGTGGTAGAAACAACGGGGTCCAGGCAAAAATTAAAAAATATATAATAGTGCTAATTATATTCGAGGGATCTTCCCACCGTAAAAGGCAGCGTTTTGAAGACAAACATGCAATGGTTGCTAAAGAAGCGTGTGATGTTATTATTTCTAATATTGATGACCGATTTATGTTTAGTGATTACTCTCCATAGCTCATCTTTTTCAACCTCAGTTGTTTTCCACATTTCAACTAAATTTTCCCGAAACCGAATTTCAGAAAGCTATTAACATTTACGATTTACTGCATAATTGCAGGCGACTTCAACGCTAGAGCCCCCGAATGGGGCGGAGGAGCCTCAAATGCCAGGGGGGATCTGGTACTGGAGTGGCTAGCGAGGCTAAATCTGGCCGTGCTGAATCGAGGGCCACAGCCAACGTTCGAAAGGGGGAGATGGACGTCGAACCCGGACGTAACGTTCGCAACGGCGGGTGCAGCAGCAAAAGTGGTGCAATGGAGTGTCTCTGATAAGGAAACACTCAGCGACCACAAATACATCCTATTTGAGGTCGGGGATGGTGCGTGTCAGACGCTTAGCGTGACCAGGAACAGAGGCTGGAAGTTGAACAGCTGGGACAGGGCTAGTTTCTGTGGAGTCATGGACGAACAAAGAGAAAATGGGAGGATTAGGGATCCCAAATCTTTGGTTGAAAGCGTCACGGGGGCGTGTGACGCATCCATGGCCAGAAAAGGGAGAACCAGGCAGTCCTCGAGGATATATTGGTGGACAGAGGAGATCTCTGCCCAAAGGAAGAAGTGCGTCGCTGCACGAAAGCAATATATCAGGGACAGGGCCAGAACAGCCTGGAACTCTAATGAGCAGGGAGAGGCGGGGGTAGCGTACAAGGCTGAAAAGAAAAAGCTGAGGGATGCTATCAAGGCAGAGAAGAGGAGAAAGTGGGATGAGTTGTGGGCCGACCTAGATAGAAATGTCTGGGGTAACGGGTACAAATTTGTGGTGAAGAGGACGAACAGCCACCAGCAGGAGGCTCCTCTAGAAAATATGAGAGAGGTGGTGGACGCGCTCTTCCCTGAGAAACCGGTGGAAGAATGGGAGCGCCAACCAGGAGCAGTTTTCGATCGGCTTACGGAGGAGGAACTGCTAAGGACTTGTGTCAAGATCAAGAATGGCAAGGCGCTTGGTCCGGACGGTATCCCCCCTGAGATCCTGAAGGCCGTGGTGGAGCAATATCCTGCGGAGGTGCTGCGAATCATGAACGATGTCATGAGGAGCGGTGACTTCCCCGAGGTATGGAAGATGGCCAGGCTTGTTCTAATCCTCAAGGAAAACAAGCCGATGGAGGACCCCACATCTTTCAGGCCGATATATCTGATCGATGTGTTCGGAAAACTCTTGGAACATCTCATCCTAGGGAGACTCCTAGGGGAGCTGGAGAGAAAGGGAGGCCTGGCGGAGAACCAGTACGGGTTCAGGGCAGGGAGATCTACGGTAGATGCTGTCACGGTCATAAAAACCATTGCACAGGAGGCGTGGGAGTCCAAGAATCTGTGCGCGTTGATCACTTTGAACGTGAAAAACGCGTTCCATTTAGCCTCATGGGTAAGGATCATGGTTAGACTGCGGAAGATAGAAATAGCACCGTATGTTATAAACATGATCGCTAGCTACCTGTCTTGCAGGGGCTTGATATTGCTGGCCGGGAACGGTAGCGATAGGAGGGGAATCTCATGTGGAGTGCCACAGGGGTCGGTTATGGGTCCTACCCTATGGGACATTATGTTCGATGGGGTATTTAGACTCAGAGTGCCCGTAGGGGTGAGGGTCTTGGGCTACGCTGATGATGTTGCGGTGATCGTTACCGGAAGAAGTGGTGCTGACGTGAGAGAAAACGCCAACCTCACTGTCGAGAGGATCAGAAGATGGATTGAGGATAGGGAACTGACTCTGGCTTTGGATAAAACGGAGGCAGTCCTCCTGACAAGGAGGAGAAAGCTTCCGTACATCACGTTTCGAGTAGGGAATACCGAAGTAGTGCCGAAGCAGAGTATTAAGTACCTGGGAGTCTGGATTGATAGGTCCCTCTCATTTAGGGAACATATCAAACAGACGTTAGAAAAGGCTGGCAAAACTGTTTCGGCCCTTAGTCGTTTGCTGCCAAACATTAAGGACCCCAGAGCAGCAAAGAGGAAAGTCCTCAGCGGGGTGGTGCAGTCGATCTTACTGTATGCCGCCCCGGTGTGGGTAGATATATTGAGAAGGGACAAGTGGAAGAGGGAGCTCACCAAAGTCCAGAGAAGAGCAGCGCTAAGGGTCTGTAGTGCATACAGGACCGTATCGGCAACGGCAACGCTGGTGATAGCCTGTATACCACCCATTGACCTTCTAGCAAGGGAGAGACGGGAGGTGTACGGAGGAGCTGACAGAGGTGCAGCAAGGGAGAGCCTATGGGAACACTGGCAGGAGAGATGGGTGGCGGAACCTCGAGGGAGATGGACGAAGGTGCTAATCCCGAACATAAGGCCATTGTGCGAAAGGGCACATGGTGATGTCGGGTATTATTTAACCCAGGTCCTTACTGGGCACGGCTGTTTCGCGCAATACCTATTGGATATAGGCAAACGTGAGAGCAGAGAGTACTGGTCCTGTGGAGTGGTCGACGATGCGGGCCACACAGTGTTCAGCGGCAAAAGGTGGATAGGAGAAAGGAGAGCTGCGGAGCAAAAGATTGGACATGCTATCACTCTAGATAACATGATCCCAACCATGCTGGAGAGCAGGGAAAGATGGACAGTGGTGGAGCAGATGGTAACGGCCATCATGAAGGAAAAAGAGAAGGAGGAAAGGAAAGTGGGGAATGAATAAGTATCCTGATTGATATGCCAAAGAGAAGTAAAGCGAAAGCGGTTCCTCTTCGGCATTATACTGATAGGATAGCGGGGAGTTTTTTAGTCGGTAGGCGTATACGAATCCGACACTACCTGGCCAAACAATAACAGAACACCAGAGACCAGGTGTCTTTTGAAGATTTTCCCCTCGAGGAAAAAAAACATTTACGATTTGGATCCAATTACATTTAAGCATGAACTAACAGTGCTTTATAATAGACCAGATTTTGCAACTGCTGCGAGTGCCTTAACATTAATACAATGTTTTCAGAAAAATAACATCTTCGTTTGTAGAGACTGCAAAATTATTAAAAATATTGTGTACAATGCCAATGATGACAACTGAGAGTGAGCGATGTTTTTCTACTTTAAAAAGAATAAAAATATTTTCAAAAAATACCATGACAGAAAGTAGACTAAAAATGTGCATTAATTGAAAACGAACTAATAACGTCAACCACAAATTTCAATGAACTTGTTATCGACCATTACGTCCAACGCAAAGAAAGGCGTATCGATTTTGTTTTCGAGAAAATGAATTAAAGCTAAATAGGTCTGTACTTAATTTAATAATTTTATTCTGATATCTAAAACCTGGCTTAAAACACTTGTAATATACCTACCTAAAAATGTAACCATGTAGGCACCTAAAAACGTACACAAATTAATATTTATTTATTGCCCCCTCAGTTGTAAAACTTACAAGCCGCCAATATGCCTTACATAGGAGTTTATTATTTTCTTTCTTATTGAAGCAAAACAGAATACCTGGACTTTCCGATTGTATAATTGTATATGCGTTATTGGTCGACGATCGGACGGGGATATTGAGGATAAGAAGCATGAATATGAATTCTGCTCAACCTACAACTGTCGAGGAAACGGAATCCTGGACCTCAATTTAATTTATACATTCGCTCGAAGTGACGTATTAGGCCACACCCCTCCGGATATACTCGATCTGACCCAGTCAAGCGATCACGCCACCCTGACGTCACTGTCAGCGTGTACGAGTGAGCCGGATCGGAGTGTATAAATATCGGAGGTTTTGGCGAATTCGATCTTGAGTTTGCTTGGTTTTAATTGCCTTGCAATCTGCTTGTTTCCAGCTGCGCTTCGAGTGACCTGTATCTAGCTAATACACGCGATTACTTGAACAAAGCCAAGTCTTGCTGAATACCTGCGACCTGGATATTTTATGTGGCCCTGCCCATAAAATATTTTAAAAGAGGGTTCGATTAATACTGTATTCAGTGATCTCGACGGAGACAACAAAAGAGGTTTTAAATAACCGTACAGCCAACACCAGTACCTTAGCAAAGAAGGGTACTGAAATCCCACGGTTTCGTACCGTTGGACCGACGAAGGCCTACGCCCGTCCGCGCCTACTTTCATTCCTCCGAGGACAGAAACGAACGTAACATCCGCGAGCTTTAAACCGTAGTGTCTTTTGTACGTTCGTCAACGACTGTGCGTCAGTAGAACGTCGCGTCGGAGTCCACGGTTCACAGGTCCCGAATCTGGGATCGCCGTAGGAAAGCTGGGAGTGCGCGCCTGGTAGCAGATCGACCGGAGGCCAATAGGGTGATCAATCTAGACGAATTGGATTGGGGTAAGTCTGTTCCATTTTAATTCCCTAGCTTGCAAACCCTACCGCTCGACACTGTGAAGAGACCCCCCGGAGCAACCCACGTAGATAGATTCCTGTCCTCAGTAACGTAGCAAAATTACAACACGTAGGTTTAATAAAGCGAAGGTTCGTTATTTATAGAAATTGTCTGGAAAGAAATTGTCTATAAATTGTCTATACCGTACCGATTAATAACCATATTTACGATCCGCCCATTGGTTATACATTTTTACATTCATACGAGGTATATCAAAAGATCGATATACGAGGTACGGTCGGAAAGTTGAATTTAGTGAACGCATCCAACGATGGAAACGCGTCGTGGCAGGAAGCCCGCAGAGCCCGAGCGAGACCCGGCTCCTGCCGCACAAGGGAAGTACCCCCACGCTACGGGAAGGGAACGGGAACCTCCCCAAACACCTAGGAGCGCCAAACAACAGCGGTCCGTGCCGTTACCAAGGAGCAGCGCGGCCAGCCGGATCCAGGAGGCATCCCAGCGGGCCTCAAGGGCGTCCACCCCGATGTCATCATCGGGAGCGCAATTAGAGACAACGCCGCGTCGCGTCGAAAAGGGACACGACGTGAAGGGGATGCTCTTGGAAGAGCAACGTGTACGTCCGGTACGCGAGGAACCCTCCGTACTGCGTACACGGGCACCCCCATCCCCCACCACCTTTCACTCCCGAGGGGAGGAAAGCGAGATGGAAGAGAGGGATGGAGCGAGAGGAGGACCCTCCTACGAAGAGACGGGCACGAGACGTCGACATGGCGCCCGAGCAGGGACCGTGAAACAGGAACGGGACGTTCCTGGTCAACGAAGGCTCGCCGGACGGCAGCAGACCCTGGACGACGAAGGAGAAAGAGCACCCGGTGCTCAACGAACGGGACGGAAGTCCCTGGCGCCCGAGAAGCCATCCAGGATGCAGTGGAGACAAGATCCACCTACGCATCTGAAGATGAAGAAGACGAAACGTCTTATGAAGAATTCGAGGAGGACTTAGGAGGGAGGCCAAGTGGACGCAGCTCGGTACAAGGACGAGTGCTCCCACAGGAACGCCCATTACTGGACGTCAACACGGCGGTGGTAACGGCGCTCCAGCAACTGGTCGAGCAGACTCGACCTCGCCGACCTGACTATGCGAATCCACCCGCAGACCTAACGTTCTCCGCCCTCGACTACGAGAACCCGGAAACGTTTTTGAGGGACATCGAACGTTTCCTGGAGGAGGAGCAGGTCCCGTACAGCAGATACGTGGGAACGGCACGCAGCTGTTTAAGGGGAGAACCCAAGCAGTGGGCCGAACGCGTAGCCGGCCCTGGTGTGAGTTGGGAGATATTCCGGAAGAACTTGGTTTCTCGGTATGACTCCCGAACTCGCAAGACAGAGCTGAGGCGCAAGCTGTATGGCGAGATGCAGACGCAGAAACAGGACGCTTTCGAGTTCATCTCGATGAAGATAGCCCTGTTCGACCGTCTGGCTCCCGACACGAGCGAGGAAGAAAAAGTGGATACGATCAAGGCACAGCTGCGACGCGGAACCCGCAGGCTGCTACAGGTAGGTCACTGCGAGACGCTCAGTGACCTAATCGACATAGCCGTGGGCATCGAAGCCGAAGACGATGGGTCACCTCAACGCCGAACAGGAGCACCACCCGCCGGGAAGGCGACGATGGGAAAAGCGACGACGTCGAGGGACTTCGACGCTGGGAACCACTCCCACGCGGAAAGCGTCGGGAGGAGAAGACACCGCGGACGGAGGGAACCGACGACAGAACGCGAGACCGGAGGCGGAGGACCGCCCAACGATAATCGACGACGAAACGAACCCACGAGACGCCCGGAAAACCGACGCGACGCGCCGCCACCCCAAAGACGGGAATGGCGCCGGGACCCCCCAAGGGAAGGGGCCCGCAACGATCGAAATCCACCACCAGCGACCTCCGGGGAACCGTGGAGACGTCGCGAAGACCGAAGATCGCAACAGCCGACTACCAGTGGACAGGGAAACGCCGGCAGGGGCGAGGAAGAGGGCAACCCTCGACCCCGAGCGTGATCTTCGACGTACAGCGGAAAGAGAAGACGGACGAAGGATCCGGAGAAGAGGAAACCAGCGGCGTAACATCGGAAGAATCTGACCAGGAAGATATGAACACGATCCGCGAAGAAGGTTTCGGGAAAGCGCAGCAACAAGACCCCGACTTAGTTGCGGCTACCAGAGGAGGTACAGACGCACCTCACGTACCCCTTGAATTGGGAGGTACAGTAGTTAAGGCACTGGTGGACACTGGTGCCAGCGTAAATCTAGTGCGGACAAGTCTCGTTGTTGGACAGTTGCAGTGTACGGTTAACACAGAGTTGCGATTGATAACTCGTGGATCATCCGCCAAGGCGACCGGCTCCATAGAGATGGAGGCGCGGGTTGCTGGAGTCCACGTACACCTATCCGCTCTGACTGTCGACGACCTGCACGAAGAAGCCATACTAGGACGGCCGTTCATGGATCAAGAGGATGCCACGGTGGATTGGAAACGGAAGACCTTCACATTCGGAACTCGTCGAAGGCACACGGTGTACTGGGGTGACCTACACCATCAGCCAAGGACTGCGCTGAAGCCTGACGAGCTTTACGAATATGTCAAGGACAACGTTCCGGAGTCCCACCGAGAAGAATTCCTGGAGGAGATAATGAAGTTCGCCGACGTATTCTCCGAAGAACCTATTCCCGCAACGACGACTTCGACGCAACATACCATCGTCCTACGCGACTCAGCTCCGGTACGGATTCCTCCGTATCGTTGCAGCGAAGAGAAAAAGCGACAGATCAATGAGGCATGCCGGGAGATGCTGGCGCAGGGAGTTATTCGACGCTCGCGCTCGGATTACAACTCCCCAGTCTTATTGGTCAAGAAGAAGGGCGGCCAAGAGCAACGGTTTTGCGTAGACTATCGGCAGCTGAACGCTAAAACGGAGGCGGAGGTTGGAACTCTACCGCAGATTTTCGACACCATCCGCGAGTTGGGAGATGCGCGTTATTTCTCTACGCTCGACCTGAAGGCCGGGTACTGGCAAGTACCGATGGCTGAAGCGAGTAAGAAATATACAGCCTTCTCAACACCCGATGGAGAGCAGTTCGAGTTTGAAGTGATGCCCTTTGGACTGACGGGCGCACCTGGAACGTTCCAGAAGTTGATGAGCGAGGTCTTGGAAGGATGCATCCACAAATTCACCAAGGTATACCTGGACGACATCGTGGTATACAGCCGAAGTCAGGAAGAACACCTGTATCATCTAGGCGTGGTTTTGGAGAGACTTCGACTACACGGCCTCCACGCATCGCCAGGGAAATGTAGATTTGGGGCAACTCAAATAGACTACCTAGGCCATACGATTACGTCCGAACGTAATGAACCACAAACCAGATGTTTACAGAAGATAAAGGAATACCCAGTACCACGAACAATTAGAGAGCTACGATCGTTTCTTGGCACTGCCGGCTGGCTACGGGAGTACGTACCAAGATTCGCTGAAATAGCTGCACCTCTAACAGACGTACTGGAAGGGACCCGAGGATTTAGGTGGACCGCACGACAACAAGTGGCTTTCGAGGAGTTGAAAGATGCCTTAGCTAACCACGCGGAGTTGCATCGACCGACACGCGGCGTGCAGTTCTGTCTGCAAACAGATGCAAGCTCTGTGGGGATGGGCGCGGTACTCTTTCAATGGGACTAGGAAGTAGACGACAGGCGTCGGCTTATTGCGTGTGCGTCAGCCAAATTCTCGAAGACGGAGACCCGCTACCACGTGAACGAGCAAGAGCTCCTTGCGGTTACGTGGGGCGTGAGGAAGTTCAGGCAGTTCCTGGAAGACCAGCACTTCACCTTGTTCACGGACAGTAGGGCGTTACTGTGGCTGAACAGGTACAAAGACGAGAAGTCGAAGTTGATGCGCTGGGCGATCATGCTGCAGGCATACAACTTCACGGTGGTTCATGTACCCGGCAGGTGCAATGAATTACCGGACTTCCTGTCGAGGAACCCTGAACCAACGCAACGGAACGAAGAGGCAGAGGAGGTCGACGAAAGGACTTACCCGACCGTCTACGCAGCTGACGAAGAATCCGACGCAGACGACGGAGCGCTTGAGGAACAGGCGCCTGATCAACCGCCACTCGCAGAAGGCGAGGGCGAAGCACAGCCAAGGGGGGAGGAAGAAGAGGAGGAAGAACCGGAGGATCCGCCCAGACCACCAGGACCCCTCTTTGAACTCGTCGCCGAAGAGCAACGAAACGATCAGGCGTGCCGACTCGACATGTTACGGTTAGAAACCGTACAGAGGAACGGCCCTCAAAACGCGGAAGAAGAGAAAGTTGCCCGAAGCCACTTCGTAGAAGACGGATTGATATGGACGAAGAAAGGTGTAAATCGGCGTGCGCTACTGGTTCCATGTCACATGCGAGAAAGGGTATTGGAGGAATACCACGACTCGCTACTGGCCGCGCATCCAGGGCGAAGGGAGACGCTTCTCTCGATTCGCAGGATGTATGATTGGCCGGGAGTGGCATTGTCAGTGAAGCGACACGTTAGGGCTTGCTTGATTTGCAATTCCTCTAAGGCAAACCGGCAGAAGGCTGCGCCACTACGACCACGGATTCCCGAAGCACCATGGAAGACGGTTAGCTTGGATGTACTTGGGCAATACCCCAAGACGAGACGGGGCAACGAATACATTCTTGTGCTCGTTGACCTATTCTCTAAATGGGTGGAGGCCAAAGCTACTCCCCGAGGCAACCAAACCGAAATTCTGGCGTTTCTGGAGGAAGTGTTCGCGCGCTGGGGACACCCAGAATCCATAATAACGGACAACGGTGCGCCTTTCAAGGGGCACCATTGGGAGCGCTATTTGGCAGCTCGAAAGGTCGACCATTACACCTCTCCGATCTATCATCAACGAGCCAATCCAGTGGAACGACGCGTGCAAGAGTTGAAGAAGATCCTCAGGGTGAAGCAAGTAGGAGTCACAACGTGGGATCTGGAACTTCCCCAGGCTCTCTTCACACTACGTAACCGCACCAGCGCGGCCACAGGACAAGCACCGGCCGAAATCAACCTTGGAGCCATCCTGCCAAAACCGGGGGAGTGGACGGTACCCGCCACTGTGCGACCGCCTCCCGACCGCACCGCGCAGGCACGCCAGCAAAGGATTGATAGGGCACGTGCACGACAAATCGTCTACGCAAGGAATCTTTATCCGGAGCATCGAGACGCGGCCGTGGAGTTTCGACCAGGACAACGAGTCATGGTGCGTGAATTCCGGCAAACCAACAATCCGTTCCAGGCAAAATGGACGGGACCTCATGAGGTCGTAACTCGCCACGGAAACAACACCTACACCGTGGAGCGAGACGGTCTGCACGTCAAAGTGCATATCGACGACCTCAGACCCCCTCCACTGGACAATCCTGAACGGGGCGTTGAAGGCGACGATGCCGATGAGAACCTTCGCGAACCGGAAGAGGAAGACGACGACGCGGAAGGCGCCCAGTAGGAGCGAGCCCAGCCCAGGTGTCGCACCGAAAGGCAGCCCGCGCAACACGCCAGGGACCGGACTCCCTAGGCGCAACGACCAAGGGTAACGGCCAGCGATAGCCCTCCGCAACCCGAGTTGAGGTTGAGGCGAGCGATTCTCTGCAGCCAAGGTTACCCACACTCTATCAAGTACAGCTGCTCTCGTATATTCTTTTCTGTTTCAGGCTCCTTTACGCCAGGTTGGACCGGCAGCCGAGCATCCTAATTACCTTTGTGTTAGCGAGCCAGCTGAAGATGAAGCCCAGAAAATCGAGTCGCGAACGTTGCGTTGTATGTTAGGTAGGGAAAAGAGGGCCCACATGAGTTTCTTGTAAGTTCTTCTCATGTGCGATAATCGAACTTGCGGATCCAATTGTACCTTTACCTTTAACCAGAATCCTAGGCCAATGCCCCAGCGACCAGTCGCGGCCGACCCCAACGATTCCCAAGTGACAGGGGCGCAACAAAAAAATCCAGAACCCGCAGGTATCTTAAGGAGGGAGGTGTCGAGGAAACGGAATCCTGGACCTCAATTTAATTTATACATTCGCTCGAAGTGACGTATTAGGCCACGCCCCTCCGGATATACTCGATCTGACCCAGTCAAGCGATCACGCCACCCTGACGTCACTGTCAGCGTGTACGAGTGAGCTGGATCGGAGTGTATAAATATCGGAGGTTTTGGCGAATTCGATCTTGAGTTTGCTTGGTTTTAATTGCCTTGCAATCTGCTTGTTTCCAGCTGCGCTTCGAGTGACCTGTATCTAGCTAATACACGCGATTACTTGAACAAAGCCAAGTCTTGCTGAATACCTGCGACCTGGATATTTTATGTGGCCCTGCCCATAAAATATTTTAAAAGAGGGTTCGATTAATACTGTATTCAGTGATCTCGACGGAGACAACAAAAGAGGTTTTAAATAACCGTACAGCCAACACCAGTACCTTAGCAAAGAAGGGTACTGAAATCCCACGGTTTCGTACCGTTGGACCGACGAAGGCCTACGCCCGTCCGCGCCTACTTTCATTCCTCCGAGGACAGAAACGAACGTAACATCCGCGAGCTTTAAACCGTAGTGTCTTTTGTACGTTCGTCAACGACTGTGCGTCAGTAGAACGTCGCGTCGGAGTCCACGGTTCACAGGTCCCGAATCTGGGATCGCCGTAGGAAAGCCGGGAGTGCGCGCCTGGTAGCAGATCGACCGGAGGCCAATAGGGTGATCAATCTAGACGAATTGGATTGGGGTAAGTCTGTTCCATTTTAATTCCCTAGCTTGCAAACCCTACCGCTCGACACTGTGAAGAGACCCCCCGGAGCAACCCACGTAGATAGATTCCTGTCCTCAGTAACGTAGCAAAATTACAACACGTAGGTTTAATAAAGCGAAGGTTCGTTATTTATAGAAAGAAATTGTCTATAAATTGTCTATACCGTACCGATTAATAACCATATTTACGATCCGCCCATTGGTTATACATTTTTACATTCATACGAGGTATATCAAAAGATCGATATACGAGGTACGGTCGGAAAGTTGAATTTAGTGAACGCATCCAACGATGGAAACGCGTCGTGGCAGGAAGCCCGCGGAGCCCGAGCGAGACCCGGCTCCTGCCGCACAAGGGAAGTACCCCCACGCTACGGGAAGGGAACGGGAACCTCCCCAAACACCTAGGAGCGCCAAACAACAGCGGTCCGTGCCGGTACCAAGGAGCAGCGCGGCCAGCCGGATCCAGGAGGCATCCCAGCGGGCCTCAAGGGCGTCCACCCCGATGTCATCATCGGGAGCGCAATTAGAGACAACGCCGCGTCGCGTCGAAAAGGGACACGACGTGAAGGGGATGCTCTTGGAAGAGCAACGTGTACGTCCGGTACGCGAGGAACCCTCCGTACTGCGTACACGGGCACCCCCATCCCCCACCACCTTTCACTCCCGAGGGGAGGAAAGCAAGATGGAAGAGAGGGATGGAGCGAGAGGAGGACCCTCCTACGAAGAGACGGGCACGAGACGTCGACACAACCTCTTATTTAAAGACCACTGCCTGCCGGAATATTGGCGTGATCAACAATTATATCTATGAATTATAGGTTATTTCCAGTATCTAGTTTACTGACACACTTACCCAGCCCCCTAGCACTGCGGTAGTTCGTTGGTAAATTACTGTACAAGGGGCGCGCTAGTTGTCTTGCAAGTCATGCAGCGCGAAATTGCCAGTAAATTTGAACATAAATGCTTTTAAATTTTAATATACACGTAACGGATGATGTAAAATTAATAACAAAATAAATTTATAGGAAAATTATCTGAGCCACAATGTCTTACGTAACGATTATTATTGTTTACCGTATAGGTGAAAATGAATTAGGTTAATTAGCAATTATAAAAAATATGTTTTCTTGTATTCCTGCAATAATTTTTTATTTACACGTAATATGTACACATACGTATATAATCTGTCTGAAAAGTGCTGAAACTTAGTCTACGAATATTCTGTTACAAATAAGAGAAATCATTTCAAAATATTAATTCACAAAGGCAAATAATATGTTTGTAGTATATACTACAAATTATAATATTGTAAATTGAGAGTAATCAAAGTATCGTTGAAGGGAAGATGAAGCTATTTCACTGCACTTTACCGAAAACAGAACACACCACAACAGGGGCGGCTGGTGTGTAGGTGCTGCAGAGCTGCAGAACTGCCAAAAAAATTAGATATTTGTATATTTTCGTGACATAATAATTACTAAAATTTATTAATAAAATAATTTGGTTAGTTGGTGCGGCTAACCAAATTATTGCGTTAAAGTCGCATTCTGCCCGCCGTCCTCTATTGAGTAGTAGACCAGATGAATTATCTGGGTCTCTACGCGAGCGCGTCGCAGTACATTGAACTGGGCCACATGAAGTAGTTCTCAGTACGGCTCGGCACACCCGTCCTCCCCCTCAACTCCCGCGACAATCCACACTTGGCGCTCGTAAATGCGCGAATTTACACGGTCAGTGAGCTGTATTTTTTCCAGCTAAGACAACATCACTGAATGTTTACTCCTTCCTACTCGGGCGGGCGTAAATCGTACCTATTTCGTATTTCGTGTTAATTTGAGATTTTAAATACTGTTTTGTGAATTTGTGTAGTGATTTATTGTACTAATTATTAATATTTATATACTGTGATAATGACAATGGATTTAGTTTATAATTTAGTTCATGTGAAGCGATTTTTTAAATACTTTTATGAAGAAAAAATTGATTTAAAAAACAATGGTAGGCCATTGCCCGATATTGTTATTGAGACTGCAGGTATTAGCCGCGGAAAAGCATGTAAACGTCAATTTAATGGAGATATTTATTCGAAGAACAATTGTATTTGTGGGTGCAACAAAAAAAAATGCGTTATTTTGTTTTCCTTGTTTACTTTTTGGCGGTGATAAAGCATGGACGGAGGTAGGGGTGACAGATTTGGTGCACTTAACTGAAAAAATAAAAAAGCACGACAACTCCAAAAGCCATCTACATAATACAATGGAATTAGCTTTATTAGGAACAAGTAATATTAAAGCGCAGCTAGATTCAGCTTATTGGATAAATGTGCAAAAGCATAATGATAATGTGATAAAAAAGAGATACGTTTTGTCAAAAATTATAAACTGCATAAAGTTTTGTGGGGCCTTGACGAAAGTCCGTTTCAGCTTCGTCATGAGGACATGACGAAGCTGAAACCTCTCAAAACCCGGGGATATTTCGTGGTTTGATAAATTTTTCTGCTGAGCTTGATGTAACTTTAAGCGAGCATCTACAAAATGCTTCAATATTTAAAAGAATCTCTAAAGAAATACAAAATGATCTTTTAGACTGTATATTAAAAGTATGTCATGAAGAAATAATTAAAGAAATTAACAAACCTTCATTTTTGGCAGTTATGGCAGACGAAACAACTGATGTATCTTCCAATAAAATGATTAAAGTAATAGCAATAAAAATAAAATGATTTACACTTGTCGATTTCTTCTCATCATTCTGAGAATCAAATAATTTGCCAAAACCATTGTTCTTGTGAGAGCCATTCTCTACTCGTAACTGTGTAAAGTTAAGAATGGAAGGAAGATGTGACTACGGTTTGACTCTCGGGGCTGTTCAGACGGGATGCGCTTTGCTCCCCATGAGCCTACGTAGACCTAGACTACCGTCTGAACACGGCCTTATATTTATACACTGCAGATTGATTACAATTTGCGATTACACGTTTTTTTACATGTACGCGAGATTATGTTTACTATTGCTATAGGTGAGGGACGTAAGAGAAAGGGGGAAACGAGACTGCAAAACCTGCAAGACCACTAGCACCCTAGCGGCCATTGTACACGTAATTGCAAGATCGGACTACGTGATATATAGGGAGTGCCATCCCCTGGCACTCACCTAATGAGTTCCCAAAAATGTAAAAATTTGGGTGGTCTGTGACTTATTTTTTTCCAAATTGACGGAATTATTAGAGATCTATTTAGTATGTAAGGTGGAAGTCCGATTACACAATAAAAATCCGTATTCATAACGTTCTATAGCCGAATATTATCATTTGTATAATAATATCCCAAATATCACAACTGTTGCGTTCCTTTCTTTTTTTTAGAATTTGATTTTCTGTGTTTTTTCTTAAATGTTCTGTGAATGATTCTGATTTCTGATATATTCTATGTTGGATGAAGATTGTACTTTTGTAGTTATACATGGGCATTTAAAAGTTATTTTTTTTTGTTCAAATTTAAATCACGGTAGTGTAATTAATTATACTACAAGGTTGAAAATGATTGATGATTAATGGGTCGCTTTTTTATTTTGACATCTTTCATCTTAGTGAATAACTATTGTTTTCTAAATAAAAAGCAAGTAAACAAATGTTTAATGGAAGCATCGTCCATTATTACCCAAGTATCAAAAGATGAAGAGTTCAACAATTTTGTTGTCGAAAAAGGTAAGTGGGGACCAATATATAATGTTTCATTTTTAATTTAATTCTGATTTTCTAAAATGTGGCCAAGGTGTTTAAAAATTGTAAAAATATCAAGTAGGTAATACTGGGATGTGAATAAACATTAAAGTGTAGAAATAAACCTAATAAAATAACTTGGCTAGCAAGGTAATTCATATTTTTACTTGTATACTTCACCTACCTAGAATGAATTATCCATGATATAAGTGATCTTTAGATTTATTATAAATCACACGTGAAAGACGAATTTCCAGTCAAGATTATGAAAATTATGAAGAAAATTAGTCGGATGCATTCAGCACATAGTGAATAAATCAGACAAGAGATCGAGAGGGGCGCAGTTTTGTACATAACCTACCACTGAGACTATCAAGACAACAATAAAACTAGGTGTTTTTTTTTTTTAATGATTGCCATTACTGAACATGAACTAGATAAAGATGTTTTAGTTTGAATTTGTTTTATGGCTATAATAAAAATAATTTAAACATTTAATATTTCTAGTACTATCCTTGTTAACAATAAGTTTTCTAATTGATGTGACCTATGTTTGGTTGTACAGTATAATAATTTCAATTTCAATGTTTTAATTATATTACAAATAACTAATTGCTAAAGGTCATGACGATCTAAACTCAATTTTAATAGAAATTAGTTTTCAGGTCAGAACTGTTGCTCAACTTCCTTCATACAATCATAGAGTTATTATAATGTACCCATTAAAGGAGGCATGTTATCCATATCCATGTAAATGTTTGTAAACAATTTCCTCCTGGTCGTCTTGGAAAATCAATAATCTGGGTGAAAATATTACAGGTGAGCCTCCATAGATGTAGGTGGTAGTAGAATTTACCAATTTTGATGTATCTAATATTTTACTATATTTCTTACAATTAACATTTTTGATAAGATGTTAATTTGTAGATTACTTGAATATGTGTGGTTCTATAAGAAAGTTTGCACTCTTTAACTATATTAGCTATCATTTGTAATGCATCTTTGTTGATACAAAAGAATATATTCATTCCTTGTTAATACTACTAGTCAGTAGTAAAGTAAAATACTTATTATTTGATGTACGCTAACTATAATGGATGATACATTGTAATAACTCTATGCATATACTAATGATTGTATCTGATTAGTCCTGCAACTAATATTTGATATCTGTGAACTTTTGGTAAATACCTTTGTTTCAAATGTGATTTGCGTGTATAGACATAGAAGCAAGATTCTAGTGGCTTATTATTGTTTATAATAAAGTATGTCTTCTTATGCATTTGATATTTCCTGCTAAATATGCAATATATTTAAATTTTCTTTGAGGCATGAAAATGGCCACCCATATTTTCATCTTAATATACAGAAGAAATGTCTTGGTCTAAAGCCTCCCTGCACTTATGTCTATATAATTTTTCATTCTTACGTCGATATCCTAAAAGAGCTATTTATCCTAAAAAAAATGTATTGCTATTCAGATTTTTTAACAACTGATTTTATTCGTAGCATTTGTAGAAGTATTGGAATAAAACAATCCTTATTAAAACTTGTTCTTAGTATTGAATTATTAACTTAATCGTTAATTATACTTCAAAATATGAAAAAATCTGGGTCAAAGGTGGTGGTGAGTTTTAAAATAATTGTCAGAGTTAATATCGAGCATTTATATCAAATTATTTTTTTTTTTTCATTGTCAAAATGTGTCAAACTTCTCAAATAGCAAGATATTCTCTTGCTATTGTAATATTAAGTCGTTTTTGAGTAATGGTTTTTGCTTATTTTCAAATTGGTGTGCCGATTAATGGAATCTGGAATTACACCCAGTGTTTGTGTTTGAGCAAAAACACTTCCTAGATATTCTTTCTGTTTTTTACAATTTTACCAGCAATATAGAGTAGTACAGAAAATAGTTAATTTTGTTGAACAATTGCTTAATGATGAACTTCAGCCAGACGATGTAACAGTACACATGTCGCAAGCCACCATAGCTTTTCTCTGGGAGTGGTTTGATGACCGTCTAATAACTATGTATACATAAATTGAGTCCGAGGTTTACATATTATGCCATATGACCATTATGGCATATTTTGTATTCTCTTACTTAAGAAATAGGTTTTTTAGATATCTTATTGTTAAGTTGCAAGAACTTGAATAAAGATTTATTGAATGTATAACCACTTTTCAGTATTTTAGAGCAAAATTTCAATCATTTTTAGATTATAAAATGTTTTTGTATACCTAACAACTATATGTTGGAACAAGCAGTTCCTTTGCGAATAAAATGCCAGTTTATCGAAATTCTTTTATTTAAATTTTTTTAAATTGTAAATATGAAATTAACAACATGGTTTATGATCTATGGACTTATTTTTACGGTTTAATTATATATTTTATGTCGATTACTATTTAATTAATTGTTTGATAATCGAAAAATGCTGACAACTAAATATTGGAACAAGTGGTTTTTAACAAACTAAAATAAAAATTAATAAGGCGTAACGTCGCCCTTAGCTCGAATAATAGCCTGAACTATATTAGGCATTGTACCAATTAGACCTTCTCAGAATTCAGGGGTGAAACTATCACATATTTCTTGCAATTTAGCACGTAGTTGTGGTAAAGTACGCTGAGGATTATTTCTTAGGCGTTGTTTCATTTTGTGCCAAAGTGTCTATTGGATTAAGATCCGGGCTCCTAGAGGGATGTGACTAAACTTTAATGTCATGTTCTCCCATCCATTTTTTGGTAGATTTAGCCGTATGGCATGAGGCTCCGTCCTGTTGAAAGATAAAAGATGAATATAACTTTGCTGCACTTGGTAAAAGCGAATGTTCAAGGATATCTTGATATTTGGCTGCGTTTATTATGCCTTCAATAAAGTGTAAAGTTCCGAACCCTTTGGCCGACATACAACCCCACACTATGATGCCCTGTGGAAACTTTACAGTCCTTTTGAGACAATCCTTATAGAATGTTTCTGTTTTTCCCCTAATCACACGCTTTCGGTAATCTCCCACACAGACATCAAATTTGCTTTCGTCGCTATAGATAAATTTGTCCCAGTTATGTTTGGTCCACGAAAGTTTTGATTTGGCCCAAATGTAACGATTCCTTTTTTGAGTTTCCGTCAACAATGGTTTTTCTTTGGCCTATACTCGTAAGTCAAAAAATAAAAAAATTATACTGCAAAGAAGTACCTATCAAACATACCTTATAAAAACTAAGACCCCTCTTGTGGATATATTTGCGACAGCATTCTCTGGAAACATTCATCCCAGTTTCTCTATTCCACCTTGGGGTTACTTCTCGTAGTGTATTTCTTCTTGCCGACTTACATATTCTAATTAAATGCCTTACACTCCTTTGAGAAACAGCTTTTGGACGGCCTGAGCTTTTACCGCGAACATCAATACTGGCAGTTTCACCAGATTTCTTAATTATATTAAACACAGTAGTTGTTGCTATAGTCAATTCACTGGAAATTCCACGCATTGTTTTCCCTTTGTGGTACTGATGAATAATAATTTCTCGCACTTTTGGATCAGTAGGTTTTCCACGTACCATTATTGTATTTTACTGGTAATAAAACTGACGGTTGTTAATTATTAATACTCAAATGACGCGTGACAATTCTTGTTGACAACACACTACTTACTCCTATGTTTCATTTCAAAGCCTCCTTCGCGTCAGGCTTATAAAACTTGACAAAACCCAAGAAACGTGAGGAAAAGCAAAACATGTTCCAATATTTAGTTGTCAGCATTTTTCGATTAACAAACAATAATTATATTGATTAAATAGTAATCAACATAAAATATATAATTAAACCGTAAAAATAAGTCAATACATCATAAAAAATGTTGTTAATTTCATATTTACAATTAAAAAAATAAATAAATAAAAGAATTTCGATAAACTGGCATTTTATTCACAAAGTGACTGATTGTTCCAACATTTAGTTGTTAGGGCTCGTAAATAGATTGATAAGGCTCGATCCATACTAAGGTGTCACTCTCGATATGCTCATGCTTCGATAAAATATTCTTACAGAAGAGACAATGAGCGTATTCACACCATTGCTGTAACTAATACTTCAGTCTCATAATGCTCCAATACCGATGCATGTCAGAGAATATTTTATGGGAGCAAGAACGGACTGTCATCACTTGTCACAATAGTGTGAATAGGTTTTCGAACCCACTCCACTCCGTGATCTTATTGGCGCTATCCATCCACACACAAATGTAATTAGGATGTTCGATATTATTGTTCTAATCCACAAACACAGAAATATACACATGATACTTCGTTTTACGAGGGACAACATTTTATAAAAATTAGGTAAGATGAATTTTCAGTTTAAAAACTTATTAACTCTGAAAACAACTCTAAGGTATATCCTTTCACGGTGGATAAAATTCGATACGAAATTGAACAATGTGCTAATAACTGTTTAAACGCAACTTGACTTTGAAAAAAATAAAATTAGATGAATTTTCGGCTATGTTCAAAGACGAATAAAATCTGAAAAACACGATGTAGAGCAGATATCTCCAGTGGACATGATAGTCAAGTACGTCTATTTTCACAAAGAAGTTGTCGCTTCAATGTGCCCATTAAGAGGATGTTTTAAAATTCAAGTAAACATCATAAGAAAATCGAATTAGATAAATTTGTGGCTATGTTCAAAGGCGAATAAAATCTGAAAAACACAATGTAAGGCAGATGTCTTCAGTGGAAACGGTAGCCAAGTAGGTCTATTTTCACAGGGAAAGTGTCACTTTAATATGTTTAGTAAGGGGATGTTTTAAAGCGCATCTGAACTTGAAAAAAAATTCGAATTTGATGAATTTTCGGCAATGTTCAAAGACGAATAAAATCTGAAAAACACGATGTAGAGCAGATATCTCCAGTGGACATGGTAGTCAAGTACGTCTATTTTCACACAGAAGTTGTCACTTCAATGTGACCATTAAGGGGATGTTTTAAAATCCAAGTAAACTTCATAAAAAAATCTAATTCATGAATTTTCGGCAATGCTCAAAGGCGAATAAAATCTGAAAAACACAATATAGAGCAGATGTCTTCAGTGGAAACGGTAGCCAAGTAGGTCTATTCTCACAGCGAAAGTATCACTTCAATGTGCCCATTAAGGGGATGTTTTAAAACGCATCTGAACTTTGAAAGAAAATCAAATTAGATGAATTTTCGGCAATGTTCAAAGACGAATAAAATCTGAAAAACACGATGTAGAGTAGATGTCTCCAGTGGACATAGCAGTCAAGTACGTCTATTTTCACAGGGAAGGTGTCACTTCAACGTGCCCATTAAGAGGATGTTTTAAAATCCACGTAAACTTCATTAAAAAAATCGAATTAGATGAATTTGTGGCTATGTTCAAAGACGAATAAAATCTGAAATGTCTTTTCCACTGAAGCAGATGTCTTCAGTGGAAATGGTAGCCAAGTAGGTCTATTTTCACAGTAAAAGTGTCACTTTAATGTGCTCATTAAGGGGATGTTTTAAAACGATTTATAAATTGAATAATATATATATATATATATATATATATATATATATATATATATATATATATATATATATATATAATATATATATATATATATATATATATATATATATATATATATATATATATATATATAATATATATAATATATATATATATATATATATATATATATATATATATATATATATATATATTATATATAAGCCGAACGTAATGGTCTACTATAACAAACTGACATTGTCTCCCTTGGTAGGAGTTTTTATATGAAGGGCTTGCCGGCTGAAAATAGAGTAATGAATTCTTATCGAAGGGGCAAAACCAAATATAGTCAGGCGGAATTTCCTTACATTCAAAGCATGGGACAAAGTTTAAAATAGTTTAAATGCTTTTAGCTTTTAAGATAACTTCTGCGTGAGAGCAATAATTGTTATTTATTTGACATTTAAATTATGTTTACTAAAATATTCCTATCTTGATTGCTCTATCCACTTATGAATAGTTCTCTTTGTATGGGGTGTACGTTCTGATATAACAGCTCCACGCTATAAAAAAAGTTGATGCTATACAATTCTGCAACTTTTATAATAATCAATTCGTATGATAAAATAGGTAATAACAATAAAATAGCACAATAGTGTTAAATACACACGAAATATAAACATAAAAAATGCAAACAATTTTAAAATACTACTTCGTGTACGTCTTCGAGTTTATGTTTAGTTCGATGTCTTCTTCATCTGTGGCTTCTCGCAAATTTATACTGGGCCTTCTTCGGGGTAGAAATTACCTTAATGTTTTGGTCATTTTGTATTTTGGTGGATACGGCGGTAGTTGATCGCCAGGAGTAATAATGCCAATTTTTAAGTTCCTTCCTTTTCGTTTATATTTACAAAATATGTAGAGCAAAATCATAACTATAATTAAAGTAATAATTACATATGTGAACCAGGATATATGTTTCGTTACAAAAGGTTCATTCATTATTTTATCTAATTCTTCAGAATATTGGTCTAGTTTGTGTTTTGCAATATTTAAATCTTCAGCATCTAGATTACCTAATTTAAGCGGTTTCAATTTAAGAAGATTATCCTTATCAGGTAAGTGATTACAACATTCATAAGCTATATATATGGGTCTATAAGAATATGATATATTTGGTCCATAAAATACAATAGGTTCAGCTCGAACTCTCGTACTTCCTATAAATGCACTGCAATCTGGTTGCAATTTCAATATTACATTTGTATTTATTATCTCTGACTTGACGTCGTGATTTGGACATTTAATTGTTACGGGTAATGGTTCAGATACAGATATTAACCATTTGTTTTTCTCTAGTTTTTGGACATTCTTTTGCAAATATTATTCCTGTCTGACAAGTACGTAGTAATGAATTAACATTTTTTAATATTTGAGCTTCGCATATTGCTTCACTATCAATGGGATATGACAATAAATTTGTACATAATTTAATATTTAAATATAAAATTTTACAATTGTTTATGTCGGGGAATCACAACGAATCATCTTCTTTTGCAATGTATTTCTGATTTGTAGCAAGGATGTGATGTAACCCTGTTCTGTTGTCTAATATCGATATAGGATATAAACGATACAATGTATATATTTCTGGCTCTACTAATGGAATATTTAAAACGAATACAATTTTGGAATTTGCTTGAAATGCTTCTAATTCTATAATGTCTAAATAGCGTGCTATTTGTGAGGGTACTGCTGATAAGGGTAAGTTATTTCTATTTAGAGATTGAGATATCTTTTGTAGAGAAGAGACTAAATCTTGGGGTGTTATTATTGAACTGTGCAATATTTTTAATCGTGCAAATGTGATTGATTTTATGATATCGTCTAGAGTATCTTTTATGTAAGTATAACTTTCTAGTAATGATTCACACAATTCTTACTTTTAATTTTATTTCAAGGAAACACATATCGCTTGAAATTTCGCGAATATAGTTTTCTATTTGAATTATATCCTTATTAAATGTTTCTTCATCTATTCTTAATTTTTGTATAGTTGTATTAAAACCTTTGATTACTGAAGTGGTAACAGAAATTTGATTTTTCATAAGAGTTTCTAAATGACGTTCGTCTTGATTAATTTTATCTATACAGTTGAGGTAATATTCTTCGTCAGATGCATCTAAGTTACCTGTGATTGCTTTCCAAATCGTACCTGCTCCGTTTATGAGACCGCGTTTATATCTTTTTGTATCTGCGTAAATAGCTGATGGTTTTAAGCGAATTGCGCGAGATAATTTGCTTAGTTTACTTGTGTTCTTATGGAATCTTTTATTTTATTAATGAAGTTTATTACACGAGGGTGATTATCGTTTAGAGTGTTCAAAATTTCGTCCAAGTAGTCATCGTTATTGTCTAGAGCCTTTTTGATTGGTTCTAAATCTTTATATACCAGTAATGTCCATTTTTCATTAGAGATTTTTACATGGGTTTCCTCATGGTAATATATTCCAATTGTATTATTTATAGGTGTGAGTGTAAACTGTGATGTAGCCGTTGTGAACAGCAGGAAAGGCCTGAAAATAAATTTTTATTTTCAGAATGTAGTTTTAATCTATTGAAATTTATTTTTGGCGTTTGTTTAGTTTCGGGGTTAGAAACTATTACTGAATTATTGTGTATTTCTATAATTTCAAGTGGTCCGTTAAACTTATTTGCTAGTTTATTTTTTATTTGGGACTCTTTAACGTATACTTTATAGCCTACTTTATATTGTGGTAAATTTTCGAATACATGTTAATCGAAACGAGCTTTTGCCTTTTCTTTTTGTATATTAGTTTTAATGCGAGCGATTTTATAATAATGTGTTATTCGGTTGTTTAAATCTCTAATGTATTTAGATATTAATTCTTTTTCGTTATACAATGTTTCTGGAGGACGACTAGAGGTGTCCGAAAATTAGTTCATAAGGTGTGAAGCCATGAGTTTTGTTCACAGAATTATTGTAACAAATTACAGCGTATGGGATAATAGTAAGTGGGTTTTCGTTAGGATTTTCAGATTTGTTCGTTCGAAGCATTTCTAATAATGTTGCGTGAAATCTTTCTACTGATCCATTAGATTGTGGATGGCTAACACTAGAGAAGGAGAGTTTAATATTATATAAGGTGCATAAATCTTTAACTAATGTATTGTCGAATTCTCTGCCATAATCGCAATGTAACCTTAATGGAGTTCCGTAGTACTAGAAATAAGTAAGAAATGTGTTAACAATGGATTTAGCTGATTTGCCTTGGATGGGATACGCTTGTGTGAATTTCGTTAATTCGTCACGTATAACTAATACATAATTTTCTGTAGGAATTTGTAATATGTCTAGGTTTACTCTTTCAAATTGAGTTTTAGGAGTTTCAGTAATAACCAATGCATTAAAAGTTTTTCCTAAGTACCTTTGTTTTTGGAATATTTCGCAATTTTTTTATATAATTTTCTATGTCTGCTTAATCCTTTCCAATTATATTTTTCCATTCTTGGTTCTATAGTAATTTTATTTTTTATATTGACAGTTTCATTAGAATTGGGGGTGTTTAAAAGAGAGTCTCCATCTACTTTAAATAATGGCAGTGTTTTGAAATTAGTAATTGTTTGTTTTTTAAATCTATTATGCAATTATAGTGTTCTAGAAAATCTGAAACTAACAATCCATCAAATTCAATATCTATATTGTAAATATATACTTTGTGGGGATCTTTAATATTAAAAGGTATGAAAGTTGATTGATTAATTAAAATTTTTTGGTCTGTTATGCCTTGTAATTACATTTTCAGGAAACCTTTGAGGAAAATTTTTGACTGTATTTTCTTTGAATATAGAAAGTCCTCCGCCAATATCTATAAGTAATTTGAATGTATTTGTCGCATCTTTAATTTAACATAAATTTCTAGAATTCACGGTTAATAGAGGGTTTAAATAAAATTTTGCTCTGGAAAGTTGACATTGGGATCGAAATTGTCTAAATTTATAGCATTCATTTGTGTCTCTAAGATTATATTTCGTGTGTTACAAATCCCTTCCCTAGAAAATTTGGATTCATCAGTCCATATAATTTTCTTTAAAAAATTGGGGTCCTCTTGCATACGTACTAGCAACATTTCACAAAAGTCTATTCTCCGTAGATAATCCTGCCTGATAGGCATGAGAAATTGGACTCTTGTAAATTTATAATTATGCATTTTATTGTTTGCTAGTATTCTTCGAATGGATGAATATGGCAATCCTAAATCCTGTTCAGCACAACGTATGGAATACTGGGGATTTACATGAAAATATACTAGCACATTGATTTCATGTACCTCGTCAGGTGTCACAGGTTTCGGTAAATTTCTTGGTTCTCTTAATGACGAACCAAAATTTATAAAATTTCTCTGAATTCGTAGAAACTTTCTGTTGTTCATCTGCGGCAAATTCGGATACTTCTCATTAAGTATTCTACAAGTTATGTTGATAATCTTATTGCATTGTCCATAAATAATAAACAAATCCATTAAAATTGCGTTTGTATAATTATTTTCTGCCATATTTGTGCTACAGCTATTCAAATTAAGTGCAAATATTACTAATGTCAAATTTATTTAGACAAATAGCATGTCTGTTGTCATTACAAAATGATAAAATAAAAATTTCATGGCCCATCCGTTATGACAACATACCAAAAGATATAATATTCTTGGAAGGGTTACAGAAAAGTGCCTATAAATCGAAAACGGTGCGCATTAGGTATAGGGGACATTAACATTTTTAAATAGGTAAATGTATCACCTTTCCGAATTAGTAATAATAGACTGGGTATTCCATTTAAAAAAAAATGACTCGCGCATTTCTCTAAGTCACTTATAGAAAGCATTCTCTAACTCACCCTGTATGATATTGAAAACATTTGATTAATGAAGAAGATGCCCCCAGGCCTTACCTAGCTACAACTGAAAAATTATCTTTTAATTGCTGCGTAGGTAGGAGAAAACACGATTTACTTAAAGTAAAATTTTTGGCAATAAATTCAGAAAAGAATTATTATCTCGATAACGGCTTGAGATAGATATAGGGAAATATTAACAAAACTTACTCAGAAAGAAATGACAATCCAAAAAATGCAAAAATATACAGGGTATTATATTTAAAATAACGAAGATGTTGTCGGTTTTACGTATAAGTGGCAACACCGCAGTTTCGAAAATATTTTAGTTGCATAGATCATACTCGTCTATTTTGGTGACAAAAATTTCAAAGCAATCTGTAGATGCGTTCTCCATATACTTTTAATACTCCATCTACCGTGGCTCACCCTGTATATATATATATATATATATATATATATATATATATATATATATATATATATATATATATATATATATATATATATATATACATATATATATATATACATACCGTGCTTTCGTTTTAAAACTGTACGTAGGTTCCACCGTTCGGTCCTTCTCGGAAAATTAGCCACCGCTTAGGTGGGGAGTCCGGCCGAACGCCGTGATGATCGACGACTTAGATTTCACATTTACCGTCGCATACGTTGTTTGGCATTTAGACGAGTGAACTTCGTAGTAATACGTATAATTTTAAATAGATTCTTTTAATTCAAAACTTAGTAATTATGACGTACTCACTTGAGGAAAAAATTGATTTGATATCATGGTCTCTTCAAGGACATTCATTACGTGCAATAAGGGACCTTTTCTCAGTCAAATATGTAAATCGTCCGATCCCTGCCTTGAACACAATATCGACAGTAGTGGAAAAGTTTAAGTCAACGGGATACATTTTAGGTTGTAAATGCCACAAGACACCTAGAATTAACGAGGATGTTGAAATGCAGAAATTAATGGTGTGTGCAATGGTAGAAGAAGATTAAAATATTTCTATCCCAAGAATTTCCGAGGAGACTGGTTTTAGTGTGGGTAAAATTCACAAAATTTTAAATAAAAATAAATATCATTCCTATAAATACGAAGCCCATCAAGAAATTTTCGATGAAGACCAGTACCGTAGAATGGAATTTTGTAACACGGTAATGGAACGTGCAAATGCGGATGACAATTTTATTTATAACATCGTGTTCACCGATGAATCCACGTTTCCGTTACATGGTAGGCACAATCCATCAATTCTACGGTATTGAGCTATTGAAAATCAGTATCGCCTGTTAAATACAAGGACACAATATCCCGAAAAATTGAATGTTTGGGCTGGTATTTATGGGAATGATATTATTGGACCATTCTTTATTGATAGAAATTTAAATGGGGAGACTTATTTGAATCTTCTTCAAAACCAAATTGTTCCTACATTGGCAAACATTAACCCCAATTTTGACAACGTTTGGTTCCAGCACGATGGGTGTCCGACCCATAACTCAAGAATAGTCAATCTATTTGAATACGATATTCCTCCAAAGAATTATATCTACGAAAGGCGTAATTCAATGGCCACCAAGATCGCCAGACTTGGCCCCTAATGATTTTTTCTTATAGGGGTATATTAAATCAAAGTTATACGGGCATCCTCATGAAAGAGCTAATAATTTAAATCAACTGAGGGCTAATATTGAAAATTTATTTCAAACTATTAGCCCTCTTATGCTGACCAACGTTCGTTCAGAATTTTACGACAGGTTGGGTTATTGTTTGGCGCAAGACGGAGGCATCTTCGAAAATTTTCTTTAGTTTTTTTTTTCTTATTCAAGGGGATATTTTTTAAGTTTTAAGAGTTTGTATTTTATTTTTAATTATTTTAAGAGAATCTATTTATTTTTAAACGTTTTATTAGAAGGCACTTTTTTTAATGCAAAACCAATTATAAAAATAATGCAAAAAAGATCATAGTTTGCTGTTAAATATGGCCAAGATATTTTTTCTTTAAATACCTTGATCATCTTTTAACAGTAAACCCATCATCACTTCCCACGTAAAAATTTTTCCCCGTTACAAATACGATGTACACTCCCTCACGTGTAGAACGTAACTGTCGTAGCGCCGGTAATTCTCGACACTGGACAACCTGAAGCAGGGCATGTGTAGGGAGGGGACGTGGACCGTCCGCGTCCCCTCCCATTACACGAAATCCCCTACACATTATACGAAATCGACCGATTGACTTGCTGTCTAGTAAAAAAATGAAAGAACGGTATATATATATATATATATATATATATATATATATATATATATATATATATATATATATATATATATATATATATATATATATATATATATTATATAACAGTTATGTAACACCTTTTTTGTTGATTTCTTAGTCACATCCATTTATCTGCAATTTGATAGTGAAGTGACAATATGCATGTGATACACATTTAATCTCTACATAAGTGTATGATTTAGAAATAAAAAAACTAATAGTTACCCATTAAAGACAATTTTTTTCAATTAAAATTAATTAATTAATAATGAAAAGTTATGAAATCTGCTTGTATGTAAATTCCCATAACCTATAAAACGTACTTTGATTATACTTCGTTACTTACTCTAACTGGTGATCAAAGTTGAAAAATATCAAATATTAAACGTCTAAATAACAACAAAAAAACAACTCAAACAATATAAATGATAACTATTAAATTTTAAGTAACATTTTAAATCTCAAGTTACACTGTCAAACCGATCAAACCTGAAACAGCTGACAGAAGCTATCAAGCCATGTTACTTTCTACGCAGGTCAAGAAAACACGAATAGTATGCGTTGTGATGATTTTTAATGTATAATGTGTATAAAGGAATCGTATCATCTACTTACATTAATATTAGGTATCCATGTAATGCTTGCATGTTAAAATGCATGTTATTTGATAAGGAAAAATAGTGTCATGTGGGAAAGTTGAAAACTTGTTTTCTCGAAAACTGTGTCCGATCGCCAAATGCTGAAACCAAATTCTTATTCGGCGCCCTCGAATTTGGTGAGGATTTGAGAGTTTTACGCTAATGTAAATAATTAAGGTCTTATAATTATGGTATAACCTTCGTAATTCGACGGCCCTTCTGCAACTTTTTATAAAGGGTGGTCCAACTAAAACGCACGATGTTAATTGTAAATAAAACAAAAAGTTTTCAGAGAATTATCTTAATATTTTTTATTATGACAGAAGGATCTATGACAATTATGTGTGAAACAAAATATCGGCCAAATGCTCGCCACGGCTTCGGTGGCATACGTCTATCCGATGGTCCATATTTTCAATGACTCTGAGACATAATTGAGGTTCAATGTCGTTAATGTGCCGAATTATCTCATCCTTTAGCTCTTGAATTGTTCTTGGCTTATTGACGTACACTTTTTCTTTTAAATATCCCCAAAGAAAGAAGTCCAACGGTGTCAAATCACATGATCGTGGCGGCCAATTAACATCGCCACGACGTGAGATGATAACACGACCATTGAATTTCTCGTGCAAAAGTGCCATTGTATCGTTGGCTGTGTGGCAAGTGGCACCATCCTGTTGAAACCACATATCGTCCAGGTCCATATCCTCAATTTCTGGCCACAAGAAGTCCGTTATCATCTCGCGATAGCGAACACCATTCACGGTAACTGCTTAGCCGACCGCATTTTCCAAGAAGTACGGCCCGATGACACCGCCAGCCCACAAACCGCACCAAACAGTCACTCTTTGTGGATACATCGGCTTTTCAACAATCACTCGTGGATTCTCATTTGCCCAAATGCGGCAATTCTGCTTGTTAACGAATCCACTGAGGTGAAAGTGTGCCTCGTCGCTGAAGATGATTTTCTTTGTAAAGTCACCATTCACTTCTGTCTGTTCAACCAACCATTCGGTATTAACGACGCTTGAAATGGTCAGTAGGCTTCAGCTCTTGAGTCAATTGAATCTTGTAAGCGTGTAAATTCAAATCTATTCAAAATTCGCATCAGAGATGTTCAATTGTTGGGCACGACGACAAGTCGAGGTTGACGGCTCTTCTGCTACACTATCGCGAACAACAGCAATGTTTTCCGCAGAACGAACTGGGCGAGCATGCACAGGTGTTTTCACATTTCCTATAGACCCGGTTTGCTGAAATTTGCGCACAATTCTCCCGATTGTGGACACATTTGGTCGATTATGCTGACCAAAAAAGTCACGAAGTGCACGAAATTCATTTTGATTTGAACGCCCATTTTCGTAAAAGACTACAACAATCTTAACGCGCTGCTCAATTGTGTGCCTCTCCATGGTTGAATTTGTCAAACACTGAAACAAAGAAATGTCAAATTAAGTTGGGCAAAAACTTGAACTTAAGGTGTGACTCACAATTAACATCGTGCATTATGGTTGGGCCACCCTTTACAAGTTTGTAGGTAAGAAGCTAAAAATATTTCTACTTCCGTATTTTACAATTTTGTAATGTAAATTAAGTACAAAATAGCTCTTAAAACGTCAATATTTTACCAGCCAAAAGTGCATCTCACATCTCGGCTCTATTTATTCCACGTTATTTGCAATAAAATCAATTTTTTGCCATTTACTTGTCTTCTAAATGAAGAAAATGTAAATGTGGAGATTTGGCAACATGGGCTGCTATACATCTGATCAAACTTGTATCATGGATATAGTGGATACAACAAATAAGTGGTTCGCAAAATGTTGAGCAAATTCTTCTTAATATTAAAAATTCAATAACTACATTAATAAGGCCGATATTAAAAAATGGCTTTCACAATAATCATTTACGAGGTGTAGACATTAAGTGGTTAAAATATATGTACACCTTGTGTGTGTGTGTATATATATATATATATATATATATATATATATATATATATATATATATATATATATATATATATATATATATATATATACACAAGGTGTACATATATTTTATTGATAATAATTATTGAAAATGGCGCCGCCGGACGGTAAGCCACCTGATAAGGTGGATTTAAATTTCTTTAAATGTCATAGAAGAAAAAGTGTAACAACAGTGACATGTGTTATATGTGGTGGTGTCTATGATAAGAGTTGTTTTGAGAGATTGATCAATACAAAATTAATTAAAGAAAACTTGGGAATTTGCCCGGATCACAATATAACCTCAAAGTGCGATATATCGACACTAAGTGAAGAGGTCAAAGAACTGCTTGGTCAGGTGAGAATGGATATGAAAAAAGCGCTAAGACAAGAAATACTGGATGAAATAGAAGGAGCCAGCGTAGCTAATTCAACTCAAGATGGTGTGAAGGATAACAAAACAGCTGAGAATATAAGCTTAAAAAAAGAAAACAAATTATTAAAGGTACTAATGGATGAAATGCAAGATAAAAACAAAGTACTGAAAGAACAAATAGAGTTAATGAAAAAAAAATTAAAACTTATGCACAAGTAATTAATACAGACATTATTGCTCCAAAGCGGGTTTCAAGATTAGTAGTAAAAAAGAAAAACCGAGCAGATGGAAATGATCTCAAGAAATTTGTGTCGCATTACCTAAATAAAGAAAAAACCATTCAAACAAAAAAAGTGATTTTCAAAAATGACAATGAAATAATTATAAGCGGTTTAAATGAAACAAGTGTTATTGATGCAGAAAAAATATTATCCAATAAATTATCTAGTGTGTGCAATATTGTAAAGGAAGATGTTAAAAAACCGAGAGTAAAAGTGGTTGGAATAGATAATTTTGAAGACATGGATCTAAAAGCACTAGAAGAAGATATCAATACAAGAAACTTTAAGAAGTTTGAAAGTAAGTGCACAGTTGTTCACACATTCATAAACAGAAAAACACAATTACAAAGTGTAATCTTAGAGGTTACATCTGAATTATATAAACACATAAGAGAAAATAAAAGCAAACTTTTTGTTGGTTATCAAAACTGTAAAGTTTATGATGATCTGAATCTACAACCGTGCTTTAATTGTGGTAGATTTGGACATAATGGGAACAAGTGTCATAATGACACAATATGCCTAAAATGCTCGGATAACCATAGTACTGTCAATTGCAGAAATACAACGGGGACATGTTGTGTTAATTGTAATTTTAGTAATAATAAATATAATACGAATTATGATACAAAGCACGTGGCAAATTATAGTAAAAATTGTATGGTATTGATAAAGAAGATTAAAAAATACGTAGTAGACATTGATTATCCGATGAGTCCAATTATCAATAGATTCATCGGTAAAATAGATATTATCAGAACGGAAGGTAATAAACAAAAAAATTCAAGACTGACGTCGGCGTCATCAATATTGTCTCTCTCACCAAGAAGCGGAATCAGCAGTAATCAGAAGACAGTCAACGCGGCGAATTTGAAGAAATGAATCTAAATAAAGAAATGGAGGAGATTCAAAGCGATATATTTCAACAGGAAAGTAGGTTTAGTAGCCTGATTTCACTCAATAAATATACAAAAAAAAAACGGAAGAATTTATACTGTATCTAAACATTCGAAGCCTAAATGCAAATTTTTTAAAACTTCAAACATTTATTGAAGGATTAATTACCAAGCCTACCGTAATAATATGTGTGGAAACGTGGATTCTTGAACACAGTAACTATTTTTCGCTACCTGGGTATAAAATGTACTATAATAATAGTGAAAATTAATAGATCAGATGGTGTAGTAATATACCTGGAAGATGGTATTATAGAGAATACTGAAATAATTGAAATAGGAAAAATAAAAATTTTGAACTCGATCATTACAACAAGTAACGGGAATGTTGAGATATCTGCTGTCTACAGATCTCATGAAATACCAAAAACTAATTTTATTTCGAACATTAAAGAATTATTAAAGATAAAACCAAGGGCTAAGAATCACATAATTATTGGGGATTTTAATATTAATTTACTAGAAATAGATGGGTATAGTCAAGAACTATTGATGAGTTTTCTAGACAAAGGGTATAAACCGGGTTTCAGTGGAATTACTAGACCATCTGATAATCATACTGGCAATGCATGTACAGAAGGAACTTGTATTGACAACATGTTTACGAAGGCAGAAACAATTATAAACAAGCATTTTAAACTTATAAGCTCGTTAACGGATCACTATCCTTTATTTATGTCATTAAGTAAGGTCAAGAAAGGGAGATCGGATTACCAATTGAAATTTATAAACTATAAAAAATTAGATAATTTAGCTAGAAAAGAAAATTGGGACATGATTTTAAAAATATCTTATCCTGATCTGGCAATTGAAGAATTAGTAAGAAAATTGAACAACTGTGTAATAATGGCAACTGTTAACAGTAACTCTAATAAAAAGATAGGTAAATATATTCCTAGAAATAAATGTATTACAAAAGCGATTTTTAAATTCATGTGAACAGAAAGAGCTTCTGTATAAAATTTGGAGAAAGGATCCAAGTAATGAGACATTGGAAACAGAATACAAAAATTATACGAAAATTCTAAATAAAGTAATAAAAGAGGCTAAAATTTTACATGAGCGTAAGCAAGTTGAAGAAAACTGTAATAAGCCAAGAAATCTTTGGAAACTAATTAATCAAAAGCTAGGTAAAAATAATAAAAAAGAGAATTTTATAAATCAATTACATGATGAAAGAAACAACATAATAACTGACGACAAAAAAATAGCTAAATATATGAATGAATACTTTACCATGGGTAAAAAATTGAGTGATAATATAATCACAATCAAATAATAAAAGAATTCAATTACCAAAAATGAATAAAAAATCAGTCTTTATATATCCAACCAATTTTACAGAAGTAAATAAAATAATTAAAGAAATGAAGCTAACAAACGGAGGAGTTGACAACATAAATTCAAAGACATTCAAAGCATTGAAAAAATATATTATTGAGCCGATTGTCTATATAATTAATTTGAGTATTCAACAATCTGTTTGGCCAAATAAACTAAAGGAAGCTGAAATAATACCAATACACAAGGCTGGTAGTAAAAAATCAGCATCAAATTATAGACCTATATCATTAATCTCTAATTTAGCCAAAATATTTGAAAAAGTTATATACACTATATTTTGGAATTTTTTTGACATGTGTAATATAATATCAAATAAACAGTTTGGTTTTGTGAAAAATAAAGGAACCAAAGATGCAATTACGTTAATTACAAAATTGATTTATGAAAATTTAGATAAGAGCAAACCGATTGCAGTTACTTTTCTTGGCTTTGCTAAAGCGTTTGATACAGTCAATCATAGAATTTTATTAGATAAATTATATAACTATGGAATTAGAGGAACAGCAAACAAACTGATCACTAGTTACCTAGAAAATAGACACCAAAGTGTAAAGATTAATAATTGTAAAAGCGAAAGTATAATATTAACGACAGGAGTACCTCAAGGTACAGTTTTAGGCCCGTTACTATTTATTGTATATGTTAATGATCTCTTAAAGGAAATGCCAGATAATTCAGTAGTCTCATATGCAGATGATACAGCGATAATATCTACTGAGAATACATGGTCTGGGGTGGAAACAAAAATGAATCAATACCTGCACAAAATATATATATGGCTAACACTAAATAAACTATCTTTGAATGTTAATAAAACAGTATTCATGACTTTTGGAAATTACTGTAACAGTGTTCCAAAAGAAATAAATATAAGTATTAATGGAAACAATTTAAATAGAGTTCAAAACTCAAAATATTTAGGTATAATCTTCGATTATAATATGACATGGTTACAACATATACAATATATAATTAATAAGACAAAATATTTAATTTTTATTTTAAGTAAATTGAAAAGTTACATGGATACTAGAACATTGAGAATGTTGTATTATACACTCTTTCATAGTATTATAAGTTATGGCATTACTGCCTGGGGAGGTGCATATTCGAATACTTTGAATTTACTACAATCGTTACAAAATAGAATTTTAAAAATTATAAATAAGAATCAATTTATAACTGAGGATAACCCAATGAATATAAGGCAATTATTTGAGTATGAATCCCTTGTCTATCACTACGAGCTACTGAAGAATAAATATATTAACTCAAGTAGTAAAACTAGAAACAAATGTATACAGTTACCGATTAGTCACAAAGCTAGGTTATCAATACTAAGAATTATAAATCAATTTTGAAAAGATGGATCAAAAGTAATACATAAAAGTATTTATTCAATCTTTCAATTGTTTATTGTAATTTGTATGGAAAATAAAAATAAAAATTTTTAGTCCATGTTGCGATCATAAGGGTCATAGTTTTAGTTTAGATTATTATTGTTTTTATTAGTTTTAAGCAAATTGGTGTCGCGAACAGATAACTGTGTTTATCTCTGCGATAATTTACTGTTACGTTATATAACTATATGTAAATTTTACTGGTAAATAAATAAATATATATATATATATATATATATATATATATATATATATATATATATATATATATATATATATATATATATATATGACACACACACACACACACACACACTTGAGAGCAAAACAATCAACTCAGCAACATGCTCCAACTTTGAGAGAATATGTACTCTCTTTAGTACCATTTGAAGTAAAGTTCAATGAACTGTTTGAAAGTTTAAAAACAAATGATACCACTTCGATTGGAATCGAACCTGTTATGAGCCGAACAACATGTGTAACACAAAACCTTTTTAATTGGAATGCGCATGCACGACGATTATGACAGACATAGAGGGCGCTTGCAACCTGGTATTCGTCTCCATTCGCTAATTTGAAGTTAATGTATGCGTATGTGCTCGAAGGATTTACAAGAAAATGGATGCCACAGCTGCCGATGCAGCCCAGGTAATTGCATTGTTGAGAGAGGGTCTCAGTCAGAGAGCCGTGGCAAATCGATTGAATTTGAGTAAATCAGCTGTGTCAAGAGTGTACCGTCGGTACCGAGAAACCGGTAGCGACATCCGCCGGCCAGGAGTCGGTCGTAAACGCGTGACAATGAAGCGGGACGATCGATTTATTGTGTTAAGATCTCTTAGAAATCGACATTTGACTGGTATTGACCTCACACGAGAACTAAGGGAGGTCAGAGGTGTGGTCGCTAGCGCTTGGATAGTGAGACGAAGATTGAAGGCAGTCAAGTTGACCCCAAAAAAGGCAGATACAGGTCCCAAACTGACTGCAGTCCAACAGCAAAGACGACTGGAATGTGCTCGTGAACATCTCTTTTGGGACCACAATCAATGGAGTCAGATATTATTCACAGACGAGTCCAGGATGTGCCTGCATGGTAACGATAAGAGACGTCGGGTCTATAGAAGACCAGGAGAGCGATTTGCCCAATGCTGTATTTAAGAAACTGTCGCATATAGAGGTGGCTCTTGCATGTTCTGGGCGGGCATTTCCTTGCTCGGAAAAACTGAGTTTGTTTTTGTGCCCCGTGGAGGACGTGAAGGAGGATTAACAGCGGACCGCTATATCAGGGATATTCTGGAGGAACAGGTTGTTCCGTATGCGGGATTTGTTGGTGAGGACTTCATGCTAATGCATGATAATGCTCGCTGCCACACCACGCCGCGAGTGACCACTACCTACCTGGCTGACATCGGTATACGGAAAATGGACTGGCCTCCGATGGGCCGAACTTAAGCGAAGAGTTAGGGCAAGAAATCCTGCACCAGGGAGCGTAGTGGAACTGAGAACTGCGTTGGTTGAAGAGTGGGAAGCAATCCCTCAAGACAACATAAGAAAAGATATCCGATCTATGCGTAACCGTTTAGAAAATGTTATTAGGAGAAGGGGTGGCAACACCAAGTATTGAAAAAAGAAATTAAATGCATTTCAACTGAGGATTATTTTCTTTTTCGTTTCTTATTCACCCTTTCCGTTTCAACTCTCTTGTGTTACACATGTTGTTCGGCTCATAAGTTTGTCAGAACAGGTCCGATTCCAATCGAAGTGGTATCATTAACAACTGTTTTTAAACTTTCAAACAGTTCATTGCACTTTACTTCAAATGGTACTGGAGAGGGTACATATTCTCTCAAACATGAAGCATGTTGCTGAGTTGATTGTTTTGCTCTCAAGTATATATATATATATATATATATATATATATATATATATATATATATATATATATATATATATATATATATTTCAAATATTATAATGCTTCTATTATTTTAAAGGAATTCGTGCTGCAAATCAAGACCAACATCATATATCTGTTCAACGGTCACAACATCCTCAATCGAAAAATAGTAAAAGTTTTTTTGAAACATTTTTTTGTTGTCTTGGAAGAAGAAAAAATAAAAGTCAAAATCAAGAACAATATATCGATGATTCACAATATTCAGACTCCAATAAATGTTCATATTTATTACCTCCTGTAAGACATCAAGATGTATATAAAAAATGTATGGTTATAGATTTAGATGAGACGCTAGTTCATAGCAGTTTTAAGGTAAGGTTAATTTGTAAATATATATATATATATATATATATATATATATATATATATATATATATATATATATATATATATATATATATATATATATATATATATATATATATATATATATATTTTTTTTTTTTTTTTTTTTTTTTTTTAACATCAGTCACCCTTTTCTGTGGCTCCGACTCACACAGAAGGTGCGCTGGTAATACCAGTAATCACTCCTCGCCTCCGTTCGGTTAGTGGGCCGAGTCGTGTGTCCTCAGTAAACGAATCCAACCGAGAATTACGGCCTTCTGCATGCAGCCGGCTAAAATTTCTGACGAGTTGCGGCATGCCGGTATGCTTTTTAATTCTGAAAGCAGTGTATCTCGCTCCACCAAGGGCTCCTACAATCAGTACCTTAAGTTTAACAGTATGGTCTGAATAGAGTCTGCGGAGTTCGAAAATTAAATCTCGATATTTTGTCCGTTTCTCCTCTTTCAAAACAATGTTACCATCACCGGGTACCGAGAACTCGATGACAAACATTGTCCTGAGTTGGTGATCGAGGAGGACTACGTCGGGCTTGTTGGCTTGTATTTGCCTGGCAGTAAGAAACGAATAGTTCCAATATATTCGTCACTTCTCATTTTCCACGACGGACTCAATATCCCCCGGAGCGTAAGGCAGCACTGGTGTCTCGTCTATCTGATACGAATGCCTTAAATGATAATAAAGCACCCGTAACGCTTCGTTGTGTCTATGGATATACGCCGAGACTGCATATACCGGGCAAGCCGACAGTAAATGCATCAATATCTCCGGCGCCCTGTAGCTGACATCAGAGACCTCCATACACATGACACGACTCCGATAGACGAGCGTGTTGAATACGCCATCTTGGCAAGCAATGATGAATCCCTCGGTCTCTGAATTTAGCCCGGCTGACCTTAAGAAAGCAAATGTCAGCCTTTCGGATAAGCCCAGGGCTTCCATATTCCTATAGAAGGCCCCGTGCATGGGCTTATACTTGTAAAGCTGCAGTGCTCTTAAATGCTCTGCAGCTTTTACTTGGGCTTTTAACCGAACGGGTTCCAACGCGATGACATAGTTGTGATTGGCGCGTTCGGTGTCGAAGACGAGACCGAAATCATCGGCTGCTCTACGTGCTGCCTTAAATAAAAATGCTTCTATCCCTGCATGTTCATGATCTCGGACCATGCAGAGAAGGGGATCCGAGCTCCTGATAACTTTACAGGCTCCGTCCAGAACCATCCTGTTATAGAGACACTCCAAACTCAAGAGTCCACTGCCTCCGCGATGTCGTGGAAGATATAACCGTGGAACGGACGATCTGGGATGCAAAATCCTACTGAGATGCAAGCTCCTGCTGAGATGCATCCTCTTTCGGGTTACTACGTCGAGTCGTCGCAGCTCCTCCTGTGTCCATTTGACTACTCCGAAGGAGTAGACAAGGATCAGAACGGCAAGCATGTTTGTTGCAGACACCTTGTTCTTCCCCGACAGTTCTGAAGACCAGATCTGTGGGAGGCGGTGCTGATACTTGCCGCAGAGAGCGTTTTTACGACACCTATCTTTTGGGTGAAGCGTTGCTCAACACCCAAGTAGGTGTACGACTCTCCGGCATCTAACTAGTGTAAGATGCTTCCGTCTACGAGCTGCGCATATTCTGCGTATTCCCGGCTTCGCCCTCTTAAGATGAATCAGTGCACATTTGTCCAACCCGAACTTCATCCCGATGGCCTGCGTGTACTCCTGCACCACCCTTAAGGACTGGCGTAATTCAATTTCTCCGGAAGCATAAAGTTTTAGGTATCCATGTAAAATAGATGGGTGACCTTATGCCTCCGATCGCCGAGGGTGCCGCAGTTATAGCCACGGGTTTTCCTGAGGGACACGGACAACGGCACCAGTGAGATGCAAAACAAAAGGGCGCTAAGGGAGTCTCCCTGAAACACGCTCCTTCTGAGCGACACCGGCTCTGTCCGGACTCTTAGTATCATCCGATGTTATGGTAAACCGAGTCCTCCAGAGCGGCATCAGTTCTTGAATACATCTCACTACAGGACCGGGCACCACACGGCATTGGAGCAAGTGAATTATTAGCTCATATGATGTCATATCGAATGCCTTGCGGTAGTCGATCCAGGCCATGGAAAGGTTTCGCTTGTAGTGCACGGAGTCCTGCGTGACACATCTGTCAATCAACAGATTCTCCTTGCAGCCAGCGACAACACTCTTAGACCCTCGTTGTTCGTATATCCCCTCGAAAACCGGCCCAACTGCTAGGAGTACTCGCATGTACAAGATGCGTGTAAACACCTTGAAACATGCGTTTAAGCAGGTTATCGGTCGGTAGTTCTTTGGGTTGGACAAATCTCCGGGGAATTAGCACGGTTCGCCCCTCGACAACCCAAGAAGGAATTTGCTGCTCCCCATTTAGCCAGGTGGTAAAAATTCTGGCTAAATGGTGATCGGTGCTAGATAATTTTTTCCACCATAAGTTATTTATCCCGTCGGAACCTGGAGCAGCAAAGTTCTTAGAGCCCGCAAGAGCTCTCCGAACCTCCTCAGGGGTTATCAGGTGGCACACTTGTTCTGGTCGCTGAAGACCTTCGCAAAAGTCTTCAAAGTGTGCCAGGGCTGGAGTGTCTCTTTGAAGTGGGGACTTCTGCTCGTACAGCGCCTTCCAAAAGTTTTTCGCCTGATCTACAGTCGGCGGATTTTCGACAACAGGTTGAGGCGGTTCGAATAGGCGCGAGGGTTTTTGATGGAACAAATTATTTTCCGCCAGCCTTCACGCCCGCCTCACTAGCGACTTTTTGCACGTCACTAGCATACGTATCCTATCGAGGCAGTGCTGTTTGGTGTACGCAGCACTACCTCATTGAGTGTGTAATGGACGCGTCTTAAATTGGCGGCGATTCGCCGTAATTTTTGCGTAAAAGGCCTATTGGCCGCCATATAGTCCATCACATATTGGATACGGGATACCTGTTGTCTTGCCGACTGGATCTTGGCCTTCATCTTCCGTACACGCCGCGCGCCATTCCGCTCTCTCTCGCGGAGAGGAAGAATTGTTCGCCCTCTCCATATGAGAGAAGATTTCGGCGGCAGTGTACACGGCACAATTTATGTGCCAGATGTCGGCCCCTTCTGGAAGCGATGCTTGAACCTCAACATCCACTCTATCCAGGTCTTGTGGCCTAGAGAGTCTTATGCGATGTAACCCCCTTTTGGTACTGAGGCCCTCTGCTATTGGTGGAGCGGTGAAGACCGCATCGTCAACTGGTACATTAGGCAGCCTTTCAGCTACCTCATTCGCCAATTGGGGCGCAGTCCTCACATAGCCCTTTGTACGAAGACAGGATACATAATTACGCGGATTCTGCGGCGTGAAAGCATCATGCTCTGGTTGTAATTCACACCACAGGGCATGCATACGTGCCATGTATCCCCTCCGTATGGGCTCACTGCTTTTGTAGCATAGCAGTAGGGCATCCCTCAGTTCGTCAATCCACTCAAAGCGTCCATGTTCATTGCGTATGTCGTCCTCAGGCAATCCGTCCGGTTAGGCCCCACCACCTTGCCCATGACCCTTATCCGAAAGGGGTCGATCGTGGGGGCCCCTTCTTCTGTAAAAAAATTGCATAGCCATAGAATGTCTCATTTCCAATAATCATATTCAGTTAACCAAAAACCATACTCTCCATTTTGTTTCAGCCAATAAGTAATGCAGACTTTGTTGTACCAGTTGAGATAGATGGAACAGTGCATCAAGTATATGTATTGAAACGGCCGCACGTGGATGATTTCTTAAAACGTATGGGCGACCTTTATGAATGTGTATTATTCACTGCGTCTTTAGCAAAATATGCAGATCCAGTGGCAGACTTACTTGACCAGTGGGGTGTTTTTAGAGCTAGACTTTTCCGTGAAAGTTGTGTATTCTACAGAGGCAATTACGTAAAGGATCTTAATAAACTTGGAAGAGAACTGCAGCAAATTGTTATAGTTGATAATTCACCTGCCTCATATATATTCCATCCAGACAACGCTGTAAGTATTATTATTTTTTTATTGTTTATAAATTATAAATATGTAACTTTGTAAACCAATGTGAAATTGATGTTCTTATTGAAGACAGTAAGAACAATACTTCTAAACATTGCCGAGTGGAAAAGGAATTATTTTATCAAAAATATTTTATAACTGGAAAGTCCTAATTCCAGCTATAAGTGTCCCAGATATATCAAAATACCAATAATAGGGTGGTTAACAGTCGGTTAAATAAAACCAATATTTACCATCCTTAAAAACAGAAATATCGTCCTAGACACACATTTTTATTCAATCTGACAATGGATGCCATATATTCTAAGCTTTTCCATTGTTTTATCATCATTCTATAGAATTATATTCTTTATATTCTTACTTCTTAATCCTTATCAGTAGGTGTTACACATGCTGTTTATGAATTGAAAAATAAAAAAGCAAAAATAGAAAAATAAACAGGGCAATGTAAAAAGCAGTAGTCCTCCTCGGCTTGCACCTCTTATTCAAAGACATCTGGCAGAGTAGTCCGAAAATGTTAGTCTAAGAGTGAACAATATGAGCCATAAAAGTCTAAGAACTACTACAGGTCAATGATAATAAATATCATACTACTTTGAAATTGGCAGTTAAACAATAAAGAACATTTAAAAATAGAGAATTTGTGTTAAAATGTAAAAACATTAAATAAAGTGCTCCAATTGTTCATAAAACTAAGAACATTATGAAGTGCTAAACATTCACACTTTAATATTTAATTAAACGCGCCATATCCAAGATATCAAACTACAAATACAAAACTATATATTAAACGTATAAATATATAAAAATATAAATAGAACTAATAACCTGATTGCACAGACGAGTATGTATAAAAATTAATAATGAAAAATTGAAACTGTTAGATTATATTAAACAATAAAAGCAGTAAGAAAAAGCGATCTTAGTAATAAAATAAAAGTCAGAAATTCAGAAGTAAATAAATTTTAAACTGTAAAAGGTTATGTAAACGTTTTAGAAGAAGAAAACTCGATTCTTAGAGAGAAAGTAGAACTACCAAAGAAAAAAAAAGTTAAAAAATAAACTTATTTTCAATGGAAACAAACAATACAAAATAAGCGTCGTTACTTAATGTTACTATTGACAAATCAGTAATCTGTTTTAAATTCTATAAACACAATAAACCAAGTAAATATAGAAAATGAAACCATGACAAGACTAGAAATATCCGTTCGTAACTATTTAGATTAATTCCTAAATTTGACGGGGATATTACCAAACTTCCAAATTCCCTTGATACATGTGAGAATGTTTTAAATATGCTCGTAACAGTCAGCAATGGCGAAATACAATTTTTGATGTTACTTTCGGAATAAAATAATCAGACAAAAGTAGAAGTAGTAAATTGAATTGTAAAACAGGAAGTAGTAATATTTCCCAAATTAAAATAACATTTATTAAGCACTTTTGGAGATCAGAGAAATCGTTATTCAACGGTTTAAAGATGCTTATTCAAAACCACAATGAATCGTTAAGTCAATTTGTCCAAAGATGTATCACACTAAGAGGTCTGTTGCTAACCAAAATCCAAATGACTAACATCTCCCCAGCTTTACGACTGGAAAAATATGAATTATATAATGAAATGACTCTAAGAACCTTCTTATCATGACTCATTTCAGCCATTTACTTCGATGCACATATGCTAGAAGAGATAAATGAGGAGCTGGCGAATAAAACTGTATAATTATACAAACTTAAATTTTACAGGAGGTGCAAAGGACTGAGTGTATGCTTTTGGCGTAGTTTTTTATTTACCTATATAGAGTTTGTGGCTTTATTTGACATATTATGTTAAATCCAGATTCCTACCTCTAATAAAGCGGAAGATACTTAAATTTGAAAAATACAATTAGGTCGTTTTGTTTGCGCCCGGTGAAATTATTACGTTTTCATTGTCACTAGGATGCAATTAAGTCTTAGCTTATTTTCCAAAAAAGTACAAGTGCTGAACATTGTCGCAGGAGACGAAAATCCAACGTTGAAGTCAGATTCAAATACTAGTCTAAACATCGTCTAAACATCTTTGTACTAACGCGTTTATCTGTATCACATGTATTGTTGTACATCTGATGTAATTTTTTGACGTTAAGTTCTTGACTTAAGAAACCCTCTTAGATTTTGTCCTATTATAGTGAGATATTCCTTTCCCTATTATAGAGAGGCTCCAAAAGTTAAATACGAATATAATGTATGTGTAGTATAACTAATCAGAAAATTAGTTTATTTATGGATACTTAGTTTTAAAACTAGCCAACTAAACTAAACCAAACTAGCGAACTAAAAACTTCCTGATTCAAGATAATAGTGTATTTATAGTAAGACCATTATGTATGAGAAGTATGAGAAGTGCAATGACCTAAAAAGCTGATGGGCACTATTGTCATTTAATTCTTAAATTTCTTATATGTTCTACATTAATTCGGTAATATTATTTCAATTTAGAATCAAAATTAAACAAGAAATGTTAGAATTCAATTGTATAATGCCTATCTGCGACATAGCGCATGTAAATTTATGTCATATTTGTCAAATATAAAAAGATTACTTCTGTTGAATAAATTTCGTACATATTAATTCCTCATACTTCGCCGATTTTCTAAAAAGAATGGCAACGTCGGTGGTCCAAGATATCCATGTGTTGTCGCCCTCTTTGTTTCTCTCATTTGAAGAATATTATCTATTTTACTCATTTAGACAGTTTTGGATGCGCACGCTGTAATTCAAATTCAACAGCTGACAGCCATTGGCGGGGAAATAGTGTAAGTTGATAGTGTAATAATAATTTCGAATACGTTAGCAAGTGGAGGAAAGTGTGAAAGGAGGAAAGTGTGACAGGACCGTCATTAACTGTAAAAAGATCGACCAGTCGAATCGTGGGTAAAAAGAAAATTATTTTACGTATTTTTCAGTGTCTACAAAGAAATCATCCTGGTTTAAAAGATGAAGTAGTAGATATGTGCGCAGATTATACAGAAGTCTCAAAGACAAATATATATATATATATATATATATATATATATATATATATATATATATATATATATATATATATATATATATATATATATATATATATATATATATATATATATATATATATATATATATATATATATAAATAAACTCTTTTGAGAGAACAAAAAATATATGGGCAAGTACAGGCATCAAAACCAAAAAGCGGTCGAACAAAAGTAGAAGTTGACAGATGCATCCATACTTTTTTTTTAGGAAATATTAATTACCAACGTTAAAGACAGTGCTGGAAGCTGTTAGTGAAAATGAGATGATCTTTAAAATGGGTAAGGAGACACTACATAATACTTTACATGGCATTAAGTTGAAATATGGGCAAATAGATAGAAAGAGTATTTATACTTTTTGAAAGAAGTGAAATAGTACTGTGGAGAAGAGACTATCTCGGGAAAATTAAAGAATTTCGGAGGCAAGGAAAGAAAATTTATTATACGGATGAGACATGGATCAACACTGTGAAAAAAGTATGGCAAGATGAAAATGTGAAAAATACACAGCAGCAGCTATTAAAGGGAAAGGTCGTCGTTTGATAATTACACATATAGGAAGTGATAGTGGATTTTTAGTAAATGATAAATTAATATTTCAGTCCAAGAAAACAGGAAAGGAGATTAATGCAGAGGTGTACGAAAATTGGCTTGGAGGCATTCTTGAAAATTAGGAACCAGAATATGTCGTCCTTATGGATAATGCCCCGTATCATAGTCGAAAATGCGAAATAGCGCCACAATCATGGAGGAAACCGCAAATTCAAAAATGGTTATGGGGCAAAGGTATCCCTTATGCTAAAAATAGCTTCTTCGAAAAACAGAATTTCTTTGAATTGTGAAGATACATGCAAATAAATAAAAGGTGGTCCAACCAAAACGCACGATGTTAATTATAAATAAAACAAAAAGTTTTCAGAGAATTATCTTAATATTTTTATTATGATAGAAGGATTTATGACAATTATGTGTGAAACAAAATATCGGCCAAATGCTCGCCACGGCTTCGGTGGCATACCTCTATCCGATGGTCCATATTTTCAATGACTCTGAGACATAATTGAGGTTCAATATCGTTAATGTGCCGAATTATCTCATCCTTTAGCTCTTGAATTGTTCTTGGCTTATTGACGTACACTTTTTCTTTTAAATATCCCCAAAGAAAGAAGTCCAACGGTGTCAAATCACATGATCGTGGCGGCCAATTAACATCGCCACGACGTGAGATAACACGGCCATTGAATTTCTCGCGCAAAAGTGCCATTGTTTCGTTGGCTGTGTGGCTAATGGCACCATCCTGTTGGAACCACATATCGTCCAGGTCCATATCCTCAATTTCTGGCCACAAGAAGTCCGTTATCATCTCGCCATAGCGAACACCATTCACGGTAACTACTCGGCCGACCTCGTTTTCGAAGAAGTACGGCCCGATGACGCCGCCAGCCCATAAACCGCACCAAACAGTCACTCTTTGTGGATGCATCGGCTTTTCAACAATCACTCGTGGATTCTCATTTGCCCAAATGCGGCAATTCTGCTTGTTAACGAATCCAGAATGTTTCTTTGTAAAGTCACCATTCACTTCTGTCTGTTCAACCAACCATTCGGCGTATTGACGACGCTTGAAATGGTCAGTAGGCTTCAGCTCTTGAGTCAATTGAACCTTGTAAGCGTGTAAATTCAAATCTATTCAAAATTCGCATCAGTGATGTTCGTGAGATGTTCAATTGTTGGGCACGACAACGAGTCGAGGTTGACGGCTCTTCTGCTACACTATCGCGAACAACAGCAATGTTTTCCGCAGAACGAACTGGGCGAGCATGCACAGGTGTTTTAACATTTCCTACAGACCCGGTTTGCTGAAATTTGCGCACAATTCTCCCGATTGTGGACACATTTGGTCCATTATGCTGACCAAAAAAGTCACGAAGTGCACGAAATGCATTTTGATTTGAACGCCCATTTTCGTAAAAGGCTTCAACAATCTTAACGCGCTGCTCAATTGTGTACGTCTCCATGGTTGAATTTGTCAGACACTGAAAAAAGAGATGTCAAATTAAGTTGGGCAAAAAACTTGACGTTAAGGTGTGACTCACAATTAACATCGTGCATTATGGTTGGACCACCCTTTATAAGAAACTTTCTGTAGATGAATTAGCATTGAGCTATGGAATTACTGTTCTACGATTACCCCCATATCATTGTGAGATAAACCCAATTCAGTTAATTTGGGCACAAATTAAGGAGGATAAGGCCAGAGAAAACAGAACATTTAAATTGGCTGATGTCCAACGCCATCTTCAGAAAGCATTAGAACATGTTACAGCAGAAGACTGGAGACAGTGTATTGGTCATATTCAAAGAGAAGAACAGAAAGTGTGGGATGTAGATAATATGACTGATGAAACCCTCGATCCCATTATTATTAATGTCGGTAAATGTGATTAGATTAGATTAAATTAGATATAGTTTGGGTCGTTTAGGTTTCTTCAGGCGTCTCCGCACTGCGACCTAATTAGATCTATTGTGCTTACCGTGATCTACGAGTTTTCCTCGATTCCTAGTTTTTCTATAGAAGCTTAGGATTCTTCTATGAGCCACCGTTCTTACCTCTGCAGGAGAAATGTCTACCTGTTCTAAATAAAGTAGCCTTTTGTGATAAAGGGCTCTGCAGGTGCAGAGTATATATTCCGCAGTTTCGGTTGCTTCGTTGCAGAAGCGGCATAGGTCAGATTCAACTTTGCACATCTTCTTAAGGTGGTACCTTAGAGGGCGGTATCCTGTAAGAAGGTCTATTATCTGCCTTGTCTCCAGTTTGTTGCGTTTCAGAAGTTCTTTGGTCTTTTTAGGCGAATAAGTTATAAATCTTTTCGCTTGTTTTTGTCCTAGAGCTAGACACCAGTGGGAAAGCTTTGTTTCTCTTCCCACTTTTGGACTTCCTCGCGGATATGGCATTTGGCTATACCACAATATGAATCTGGTCTAAGGAATATTAAAGGTTGCACCTTCTTTTGCTAGGCGATCGGCAATCTCATTTTCTTCAATTCCTTTATGTCCTGTAACCCATTTCAAGGTTACCCTGTTTTGGTTTCCAAGGTGTTTCAACAGTTGCAGACAGTCCCATACAAGTTTGAATTTGACGACGCAGCTGCTCAGGGCTTTCAGCGCCGTCTGACTGTTTGCGCGGATATAGACTCTAGCTCCTCATATGTCTCTGTACATACGAGGAGGAGGAGTGAATAATTCTATGGCATATGTTTCTGCCTGGAAAATAGTAGGAGTCCGGCCTAAAGCTTTTGATAACCTACAACCTGGGCCATAAATGGCTGCTCCTGTTCCATTTTCTGATTTCGACCCATCAGTATACCAGATGAGCGAACTTTGTAGTTGTTTGATTTTTGTTTTAAGTTGTTTGTATGTTCTCATATGGCGGTCATTAATGACCACTTCGAATGACCGAGGTTGCATTATGTCTACCAGTCTAGTCGTTACTACTGAGCCGTACTCCTTGAGGATGTTCAAACGTCCGATCAAGTCTCCTTCTTTCAGTACTGTAGTCTGAAGCAGTCTCATCACCCCTAAAATCTCTTCTTTCCTTACTTGAAAATGTAAGGGGGGGAGATCAAGCAGTACTTCGAGAGCTGCAGTTGGACATTTTCTCATTGCTCCTGTTGTTCCAAGATATGTTAAACGTTGCACAACTGACAACTTGTTCTGCACTGTTTTTTCTTTTGTTTTTGGCTACCACACCAAGGAAGCGTACCTGCCCATGGGTCTGATCACCGTTAAATATGACCATAGAATCATTTTAGGATGCAGTCCCCAGATTTTGCCAGAGAGTATTAGGCAGGTCCAGTGCGCCACTGTTGCTCGTTTGATTACTCTTGCGAACTATGGATGCCAAGTGAGTTTCTGATCTAGGATTACTCCAAGATATTTCGTCTTACTTGAGAAGTTAATTTGTGTTCCATTCATAACGGGGACTGTTAATGCAAGCTTTCTTCTTCTAGTAAATGGAGTAATTACTGTTTTGTCGGGGTTGACAGTTAGGTCTTCCTTCCAGCACCAATTGTTGATGACATTGAGGGCATTTTGCATCAGGTCAGATATGACTTTGTCATGCTTCCCTCTAATCATAATTACTATATCATCAGCATATTCCTGAACATAAAGTCCAAGGCTATTGAGCTGTGTGAGAAGATTATCTATCACGATCGACCACAGAAGGGGCGATAATACTCCTCCTTGAGGACAGCCTTTAACTGCAGTCAGTGTTATAGAATCACTTCCCAATTTTGTTTTGATTTTTCTACACGAGAGCATTGATTGGATCCATTCACGTGTAGAAATTTCAAATCTTTCTTTTGCGCAGCCCTGCGTATAGATTCATATGAGGTGTTATCAAAAGCGCCTTCTATGTCTATGAATGCACAGAGCGCAATTTCGTTTTCCGTGAGTGCCTTTTCATTCCTTTTTATAAGGCTATGTAAAAATGTCTCAGTTGATTTGCCCGACTGATAGGCATATTGGTTCTTACTGAGTGGTGGCACTGCAAGTACCTCTCTTGTCTCAGATGAAGATCAATTATTTTTCCATATTTTTGAGAAAAAATTATGTTAGGCTGATTGGTCTGTATGACTTAGGTTGGGCGCTTGGTCGCCTTCCGGCCTTCGGTATGAAGACCACATTCACCTGCCGCCAGCCCTGCGGGATGTACCTTAGACAGTAACTGTCTCTGAATAGTAGAGTCAATGGAATTGATAGCTCCATTAGACCCTGTTGTAACAGGATCGGAAAGATTCCGTCTTCTCCTGGTGATTTGTAGGGTTTAAAGGAGTTGATTTCCCATCTAATCTTATTTTGTGTGAAAATTTTTCGTGTTAGGCATTTTATCCGGTTTGTGGGGAGAAATAGACACTCCCTAAACCGATCAACCTCCTCGTCATTTCCACTGATGATAGACCCTGGAAAGTGGGGTCTTTGCAGTAGCAATCTAACACTTTTCTTTCTGCTCTCCGTGTAACTGCCATCGGATTTTTGAAGTAGTCCAATGCCGTTTGAGTGGTCTTTGGATACGATTTTCTGGACGCGTATTATTTGAAGCAATTCATTGATCCCCTCACAAAATTGCCTCCAAGTTTTCCTTTTTGACCTCAGTTCTTTGTTGTACTCTGTCAGGGCCTTTTTATATTCAACCCACTCCTTGGTAATTTTGGCCCTGTTAAAGAAACGTCGTGTTTCAGCTCTCATTTGGCTGAGCTTCCTGTTCCACCAAGGTACTTTCCTGTTTACCACTTTCTGTTTCACGAACAAGCTTTTCTCATACGTTTTGGTGATGAGATCAGTGATTTAGTTAGAGTGAAACTCTAAATCCTCCGCAGTTTCAATTTGAATCGGTTGATCATTCATTTTCGATTTTAACAGGTTTTGGTAGAGCCCCCAGTCGGTCAATTTTAGGTTTCTGTATTCCTGAAGACATGGGAATGTCGCTACAATGTCAAATCTGACCTCATTTGACACATGCCAGTTAACTATTGAATTGCTTATGATTATGCTGGTTAAGGTTATATCTAAAACTTCTTGACGGGCACTGTTCACAAGGGTAACAGTATTTCCTGTATTGATAATGTCTGTATTAGTGTAAGACAAATACTCAAAAAGGTATTCACCTCGTTTGTTTGTGTTTCCCCATATCACGTGGTGTGCGTTGGCATCTCAACCTATTATGTAGTATTCGTTCATCTTCTTGCAGTAGCAGATAAGTCGTCTGGAAAGTAGGCCCAGGTAACTACTACCTATTGCCTACCCCCTGACGTCAGCGCCTCTACTTCTACAGCAACTAAGTCCTTCGTAACGAACTCTGTAAGAGTAACAAAGTTAATTTTTTTCTTGATCTTTTGCTGAGCAGCAAAATAATTAACGAAAGTCCGCTCGCCTTGAAGCCGACTTTCGTCTTCAAAACCTCGAAGGACATATGGTCCACCGAGAACGTCAGTTGAGCTGAGGTGTCAGCTACTCTGTTGAGTCCTCCACGCTCGATCCTTGGTTTTGGGCTTTAACAAACCCAACAATTTTTCCTTGGGATCCTTCGCGCTGTTGGGGAAGTATCCCACTAGGATTTGAGGGTGAGAAATTTGAGATTCCTCCAGCGCCCGCAAATCATCTCCTTCCCAGGGTTTCATTTCTCCCACTGTATTTGATAGCCAATTCGGGGTGACTTCATCGACACACGACAAAACCAAGAGTCTAGGTTTGAACGTTGAACCAAGGAACTTTGATTTGACGGGTCCGTCTTTTTGTTCAACGATTTTTTCCAGAATTGCATTCTGAACCTCGTTGAGTTATTGTGTGCTCAGAAGCGCTTCTGAAAACTGTTTGTAAAGAATGACCACTTTAATACATTCAGCTGCTTGTTTGTACGAAACCGCTTCAGCCCCGAAGTGGATTGGACAACCAGTGCTCCTTCTGCTATCTTCTGTTTTTTTTTTGGCTCCACCCTCCGGAGTGATTCCATCTGAGCGGTTTCTTTTGGATCCCTTCCCGGATGGGCCTCTGTCTACAGGTCTTTGAGTCAGCACACGGGCTTCTTCAACTAGGTGCCCATGTTTCAGCAGCCATTTGAATCTTTTCGTTGCTGCCCCAATAAGTCCCTTCCTCGTGAGTTTTAAGTCGTCAGTCAACTTTATCAGCTCTTCAGAGTCGGATGACCTTCGCCTGAGGCAAGGATTTTTTGCTCTTCGCTTTCAGAGATGGCAGATAGCTTTTGGGTGAACCTATTTCCACCTCTTCAGCGTCGGTAAGAGGTTGAGAAACGTTATCGTCCTCTGGGTTTTGTGGTTCTTGATACGTATCATACGTACCAGCCTTTAAAAGAGTTTTACTTGGATCCATATACGTCCCACGAGTAGCTGGGGAAGCACACGGTCACCTGCAGCAGAGCCCCGCATTGCTACAGAAAGGCTAATTAAACCGGAGATTGCCTGGTCTCCGGAGTTCGCATATTAGTGACCAAGATTACCCTCTTAGCTATGCAGTCTTCGGCATATGCTGTTCCACCTTGACTTAGGGTTTTTTTTTATAGAATTTTCTCCTCGCGGACTAGGCGGTGAAGCCAAGTCTCCCGATATACTCGACCGCCACTTTCCACCATTACGCCTTATGGTGGTCTATGTAGCGGCTGAAGACCATTACGGTTTTAATCAGATAAACGGCGTCTTCTGTGGCTCGGGTACCTAGGGTTTGCCCCACCCGTACGCATTTAAACATTCCATATATGTATTTGGCACCAAGGTCTTTTCTATTGGTCAGTTTTAGATTTCCAGCCAATAAATATGCGAATGCGAGATGCACATACGGAATGTGATTCGGTGCCAAATCCGCATACGGAATGTCTCCCGCGCATAATGTTATTTGCGCTGAATCATCGAAGCCGTTATTGCAATCACGTTAATGCTTAGTATAAAGAAAATCCATAATCCGTCGTCATCATTACTCCAATTATGAAACGCGCACACAACCTACCATTGTTTTCACTGATAGTACTGCAACTTGTGATCCTTTGAGTCATTCAGTTACGTTTATGTTAACCCCATGTGGAATTGATGCAGTGTCTTTAGCAGCCATGATAACTAAGGCGTAAACAATAGATGATTATGCTTCCGGCTATCACCTAATCACAAGATTTCATACCAAATGCCTTTTGTGGAAACGGTTTTCCAAAACTGTTTATTACAGATGATAGTGATGCTGAGAGAAGTGCTCTGAAACTTGTCTGGCCAGAGTCGAGAACACTTCTTTGCAAGTTCCATATATTCCAAACGGTGTGACGCTGGTTTTGTGAAAAGAAAAATGGAATTGCACAAAATAGTCGACAACTTTTGTATGAATTAATATTGTAAATATTTTCAGAAAATTTTATTGACTTCCACTCCTGAGAAAGCCAAGGATGCGTTTCAGATTGCATCTCAAAACGCAGAACAATGGCTTAAGTACATTGCGGACTAATTGGGAAAAAAAAGATTGGTGCTTAGCATACAGGGATGCAACGACGCATGGACACCAAAAAAATAACTTCAGTGAAATCACAGTAAAGCTTTTCACGAATATAGGGTTACATAGAAATAAAGCGTATAATGCTCATAGCACTCATAGACTTTTGCTGTATTACCATGGAAGAATACTACAGAAAAAGGCTTAGAAATTTTGTTCATAACTTAGACAGTGCACCGCGACTACTATTGGAAAAACAACTTGAGAAAATCAAATATCTGAAAAAGGAAAGTATCGTCAAAGTTTCAGATGAATTATACAAGGTTTCTAGCGAGAAAAACAAAAATTACTCATATGATGATATCGAGTCAGGATTTTGCAGCTGTGAAGCAGGAAGGTTGGGTGCATTTTGTAAGAATCAGGCGGCAATTATACATTTCTTTCATATTTCCTTCTTCACTGTTCCATCCACTTCCGAATTTCGATATGAAATAGCTAAGTTAGCGTTTGGAGATAAACCTCAGCCTTCTATAATTCGCTTACGTCAGAACCTACGTCATCAACATCAACGGTGGTTCCAGAAGTTAATGCTCCAAGTTCTTCAGCTACAAGCATTTTTGCAGATGAGGTATGTAGTCTGATTTGTGAAACTAATACAAATAAGGATAAAAGTGTGGGAGAAGGAAATGGTGAAAAGCAGCGATATGACTTCAAGGAAATGTTAAATATGCTAAAAGAGAAACATGCAGAATTCAGTACACGTGTGTCCACCTTGGAGTCTTTTAAAAAGCGGCTCGCAAATGTAAAAACAAAAACAGCTTGGGAGAGTTTTCTAAGTACTGCTGGAAGTTCATCTGCAAGACGATTTAGAGACAAGGCCAATCTAAGAGTACAGGCAACTTCAATCATCAGGCCAGGTTACAAGAGAATCCAAAAGCGCTGCACATGGAAGACCCACTAAAGATGAGCCTCCAAAGAAAAGACCAAAACAAAAGCATAATCTATTCGCTAATGTTACTGCAAATCAGCCAAACACTATTAAGCACGGCGATAAGCATTAAGTTTTTTCTGTACTATACTTATTTATCTACTTTCCTTTTATGTAATCTTTATTAAAATTATATTTAATACTTATTACTTATTTTTTGGTATTAGCGAGGCAGTATTCATTGTAGCATTGTTTTTATATATAAAACAATTATTATTGTTAGGTACGCATTCTGCAAATAAATTCATAAACATTCCGTATGCCAATTTGGCACCGAATGACAGTCCGTATGTGCATTTTGCACTCGCATATTTATTGGCTGGAAATCTAAAACTGACCAATAGAAAAGACCTTGGTGCCAAATACATATATGGAATGTTTAAATGCCACCCCTACTCAGGCTATGGTAGCTCTGAGCCCCTGAGGACCGGTAAAAGTGATAGTGAGTTATGACTCCAAAATTGAAAATAGTAAGATTGTTTTTCCAACTTTTTCTTTTTGTTTCTATCGTAGAATTTTGTATATTTTCTGTAGATTTTAGAAGTAATTTTTTTTTACAGAATTTTGTTTATGTTATGGTGTTTTGTTAAATTTTGGAAGAGATTTTTTATTTTGCTTTTGTTATAGAATTTTGTTTATTTTATATAGAATTGTTATTAATGTGGGAAATATGGCTACTGGCGAACCACTCACTACAAAAATGGTTACGCGTCATTAGCAATACTTCATAAGTGGTGTGGAAACTTGCTTTTACTCACAATATTCTCCCTTATGTGATTTAGCAATTTTTTTTAATTTCCGTCATATCGATAATTGTAACAGTACTTGTTACTAACCCTGCCAAAAATTAAAAACATTACGCCCCTGTTCCAGACAAAATTCCCTACTTCTCTCAGTCATTGCACTTCTCATACATAATGGTTTCACTATAGTGAGAATTATGTGGAAGTCTATCAATACAAAAATGAAAAATTATCAGGACGATACCTCGAAACAAACGTTGATTTAAATTCGATTGGCAACAAATTCAAATTACCATTCATTAGCATCCCTAGTCTAAACTTTAAAATAATAATCGATTCAGGAGCTTCTAACAGTATAATAAATCCATAACCAGCCAATAAGTATTTCAAAAACTATTAGTTTAAACAAAATTTCAGTGTAAAGTCACTTAATCGTATAATTGAAAATGATAAAAATGTAAAATACCCGCTTCTAAAAGAATTCGGATTAAATTATAATTTTAAGAGGCATGTGCTACCGTGGCATGATAAATTCGACGCCCTTGTAGGTAGCCACGACTTCCAACAATTAAGACCAAAAATTATAAAACTTTGGAAATAAGTAATAAACAAATTCCCTTTTTCATAGAATTAGATCTCAATATGAGACCTTTCAAACAATTAAAGTCGAGGTTTTGAAGTAAATAGCGTCATAAAAATACCTATAAATATAGAGAAGGGACTTGTACTTATACCGGAAATTAAAATTCAAGAATTATGCCTCCCCAAGTCAATTGCATACCCCTTAGATGATATATACGAAATTCTATTCCAAGAAGATCGGACAATAGAAACTCATTTCCACGAGCAGGTAGATGAAGAACCATTATTAAATGTAAACATTGAGCAACCAATCGACTGTGAAGGCGAGACAGACTTACTATCAATTTTGCCACAAATCGATATGAATGAAGAATTATCGTTAAACAAGGCCGACGAAATTCTAAAAGAGATTTCATTAAAGATTGATGAAGGTAGCACTCAACATACCGCGAGTGAAAACCCCGTATTCACCTTACCTATATCAGAAAACCCATTAAATTATTTCGTTAACAGGTTAGAGATAAAACGAAGGCGATCAATATAAATTGACACATTGTAAACCTTTCAAAAAAAAAACATTATTCCATAACCATTCGAAACGGTCAAGAACAAATAAATATAGCCCAAGTCCTTAAAGATGTAGTCAATCCGAAAAACCTCTACGGCGTTTATTTCCATGATAGATGTAGAGGTCATATTTATTAAAGCATATAGCACATTATTTAGTAATAGCGTTAAAATTGCTAAAAGCAATATCTTTTGTAAAGACGTGGAAAACCATTACGATCAAAATTATGTAATATCCGAATATCATGACCAAAATTATAATGGCATAATAGAAACTCATAACCACCTTAAAACAATGTACTATTGGTCCGATATACGAACCAAAATAAAATCATAAATGAGTGTGGGATCTGCCTGCAAAGTAAATACGAACGTCATCCTTATAATATTGAATTTTCAAGGCCATTGCTAGCAAAGCGACCTTTTGACGGTAATTCACATAGATACTTTCAGTTTTGACAACGCGAAATTCTTAACGATTATAGATTTATTTTCAAAATACATCCAAGCCTATTATATTGAACATTTATCAGGTATCACAATAGTTAACAAGTTAAGACATTATTTCGTTCGCCATAAGAAAACTGTATGCAACGAAAGAAAAGTTCAAAGACCACGTATTCCAAGAATACTGTAAACTTTTCCGAACTGAATTACATTATACTACAAATTATAACCCCAATTCTAAGGCCCGGTTGTACAATATGCCGATATACTACCCGATAGTGTTATCTTGCCGACAAATCCGTTTTTGGCGTATTACAATAGACGGATACCTTTGTTGCTCACATTGTCGGCGAAATAATTTGTCCGGTACTCGAAGCGGCCGATAGCTTCTTATCAGGAAGATAAACGCGGGAACAGATACCTACCTAACCCTAGTTATCGTACCTGCCAGTAAGTTTGCCAGTGGTAAAGTAAATTCTCCAATCTACAATGGAAAAGGAAAATAATAATAAGCTTACAGCTAATTACACAAAGGGAGAATGTTGGCGACTTGTTGAGATTATTGAAAGGTTTGTGCATATAATCGAAAACAAAAAAAAACTGATGCATTGACATGGAAAAGCAAGGTAAGTTTAATTTATTTGCTTCTATATTAATGTAAATATATTTTATTTGTTAATTTAGAAAACTGCTTGGCAAAAAGTTTGTCTTCAGTTTAATTCACTTGGTACACAAAATCGGACATGGGAACAATTTCGCAGTAAATATGAAACGCTGAAAAAAAACAAGGAGCGCCGCAGCAAAATGCAGAACTGATATATTGAGTACAGGTGGAGGTCTACGTGAAGCCAAACCATTGAATCCATTATATGAAAAAATTAGGGCAATAATAAAATTAAGCGCTGATGGAATACCTTCTCGTTTTGATAGTGATTATATGGGTAACAAAATTGTAATGTTTTTGGGATATATTGAGTATATGAACAGTATCTATTTACAGATATTATAAACTTTACCGTTAATTATAATTTTGTTTGCATTATATAAATTTATACCTATATTGTATTAAAAGCAATTACCAAGTGAAAATTAATGATAGTTAATTTTTGTAGTTTCTGAAACAATGGCTGGTAATGTTTCTACATGTTTTAATACCCCCACAGGTATGTTTCTATAGTATACTATAGAACGCACATATGAATAATATGACTGAAAAAAAAATTATACTGAGTACGATTGTTTTTAGTTACCAACAATGACTGCCTGTTCCAAGAAGATGTAGATAATTTACCATGTACTTCAGAAACCCTTCTAATTAGTAAGGAAGCAAATAGTGGCGCAAGCAATAAAAAAGGTGATTTAACCCCACAACACATACGAGTGTACAAACAGATGTCATTACAGTTACAGAAGAAGCTACTCCAAAATCTCCTACTGTTGTCAAGGAGAATAGTAAAACAGAACAATTTTATTTTATTTAACAATATTTATTTGTATTTCAGTATATAATACTTGGAGCAGTTATTGGCCAGCTCAGTTAAAAAGACCAAGGCACCCAGCCCTGCAAACTGCAAGCAGGAAAAGGTTACACGGAAATGGAAATAAACTAGGGAGCATAACTATAGCGCCACCCCATATTTTGCAGTGTTTGTCCACTTAACATTAAAATCTCACCAAGGACTTAGGAGGTAAGAAAGTATGCTAAAAGAAGATAATTAAACAAATCTAAGGTTTTTTATAAAATTAACGCATAAATTAAGAACCATTCTGAATTTATTGGTGCATAACTATAGCGCCTATTAGTTAAAACTTAACAAAACTACCTACAAGCAAAAATCAATAATGTGTTACGTCTCCATTTTTACGAATTACTTCAAATAGTCTATTATTCATACTGCCCACCAGGTTATTTAAGACTTCAGGCTCCAAGTTGACCCAAATCTCTTCTATGGCAGTTTTGAGTCCACGAAGAGTATCGTACTTATTATTGGCATACAGCCGTCGAACAATAATTCTCCAGAGGTTTTCAAATGGATTCATTGTCAATTCAATCAAGGAATCAATGTCATTCTCACGGAACCACTCCATGGACTCTCTACTAACGTGAATTATCACTAAAGTCCCCGACCTACCAAATTTTACACTATATTCTCCCGACACTCCTATCTGATGACTTCCTTTGAACACTGCTTTAGCGGCTCCCTTTATTTCCGAGGAAAGGGCCATACCCCTCTTTCAATAAAAATGTCCACGACCTTGGCATACTTATCACCAAACACCTGACACCATCCTTTGACATCAATATGACGCGTGCCGATGACCACACCTGTCGGTGTCCAATTAACACCTGTCTGACGGCATCCTTTGATCTCAATATGACACGTACCGACGACCACACCTGTCGGTACCCAATTAACACCTGCCTGGCGCCATCGTTTTATCTCAATGTGACGCGTCTCAGCGGCAAACATCAAAGGATCGAAAAGTTCCCAGGCTGAACCGCCTCTCTTTCTACTACTTTTAACGTGATTTATCGAAACAGTTAAATTAGACTGAAAACATTTAAGCTGAAACTCAGCATGTAACTAATAAATAATTAACTTATGTGCTATGTGACACCACAGCAACCTTTGATTTGTTTATTTTTTTTTTTATTGAAATCATCAACAGAATAATGTAAGTTAAGGGGGGATTCGTCTTTGGCGGGTCGAAAAACAGCCAATTTTTCAGCATAAAAAAAAATACGCTGGTGATAAATTTAAATCTGTGTATTATACAATGTTTTTATTATGGTTTTATCTGTTTATATAAATTTTATTGATGCTATTTTTTCACTACTCTGCGTTGTGGGTCCCATTGAACGTAGCTCCACGCAAATTCCTTTCCAAACGGTTTACATGATATCTCTTCATCAAATGATCTGAAATGAAAAAAAAACATGGCATTACATTTAAAATACGTGCAGTTATCGTGTGAACTAAGATAAGGTAATTTTTTTTTTTTTTTATAAAAATGGTGACAGATCAAAGTTCAACATAGGATTTCTCTCAAAAAAATGACCGGAAATCATGAAGTAAAAAAAAAATTTGCAACGTATCGTTTTAGTTTTAGTCCGAATGATAGACGAAACTCATCTGAACATACAGTTATAATTTCGTATTGATCCGTCTAAAACTTTTTTAGTTATTGTGTAAACCAGTCCAGCAAAAAAGCTGTTTCGAGAAAAACGTGTTTAAAGATTCAAGTGCAGTTATAAATTAAACATTCAATACTTACAGCTAATTCGCGACTCCAGGGCCGTACAATATTCCTTCCTCTTGCTCGTGAAATTGATTTTTTTCTAAATTTTCCATTCTAGCCGACGTACGAGCCTCTTTTGTGGTTTCGAGACTCCTCCGTGTTGAACGCTTCAAACGCCCCTCATCCCTCTGCTCGGCGTAAATGCGGCAATTACTACCAATGATAAGCCCAATGGAATCCATAGTTTTTAAAATAGCAGAGGCGCCTTCGTTGAATATACTTGCTGCTAAAAAGGTCGCACATTCAATTGTCTTCAATCCACAGTGTAGGTGTTTAGAGGCGAGTCGCCAAAGTGTCGAATTGAAACTTTCGTTATTATTTTGTGTTTCGCCACCCAAACACCTTTCATAAATGGGCATAATAGCATCTGCGACTTCTTTATGAAGAGGTGGCTTGTGGTTATATTCATCAAGGGTGCCTTCTGCTTCCGCCTTACGCCATTCACACCAGCTATCAACTCCTTGTGGGCAGTACATATGCTGTAGTCTATCATTTGTCGATAATTTATGATAGTAAGTTGCCCAGACACCTTCATACATGGCATCAACCGAGTCTGGATGTCTCCTAATAGCTAATCCATAATAAACGGTCAATTCTTCCGGTCCGACACATTCAAACGGTCCGACACATTCTTTTTTCTTGATAGGACAATCTTCGCCATATGGATTCTCGTCGAACAATGCTTTAAATGTTTTTGTATCGCCATCGCCAATATAATTTACATATCGTACTCCATAATTTTCACAAGATTTTAGGAACATTTCTTTCACACCGTCTACTTCCATCTTTCTAGCTGATCCAGTATGATTTGCAGTACACTCTTCGATGTGTTGTTCCATCCAAAGATCATATTCCACAGTCCCAGCTCTTGATTCCCACAATTTACAAGCATGGCAATATGCAGATTTCACATCCAAGTCCAAAATTTTATTGGAGTACTTCCCAATCAAAGTTATGGCGCCAAATAGCGAGTTGAAGCCTCTCTTTTTCTATGTTCCACCGCCAGACACTGTAATGTCATTTGTTGGGTTTCCATTTTCCTCGTTTGCTTTTTTCTCCTCTTCCACTGCTTTTTTCTTCAGAAGATCAAACACTGCTTTAGCTCTACGGGTTTTAAAGGTTTTCTAAAGACGCATAGTAAATAGTTGTACCAAATCCTTGACACAAAGCCATCAGGCCACAAAATAAATTTATGCCCTCTCTACCAACTCCCAACAGTCGCATAACCATAACAATTCTTCTGTTGATTTCATATGCTCTGTTGATCAAAGGGCAATAATTTATATACACCACATATGAATTTATGGACACCACATTTACATTGCATTGCAATTTTAAAACCCAAACCATGGGCGCTACTCTCACAAAATTTTATTTCCCCTTTGCACTCTTTGCAAACAACCAACTGAGAAATAGTGGAAAACACTGATAAAAAAGCTATAATTCTGTAAACATTGCCTGTTTCCTAAACTGGAGTCCACAAGAAACTCTTCATAACTATTTGTGGCTAATTTTTTGCAGATGTACTTGCAAACGAAGTTTCATCTTCTTGACTATATCTGTTACCAGCGAATTTCCTCTTCTTCGACCTGCTGGTAGGTCGAAGACTTCGATGTCCTCGAGAACTTCTGCTATGTTTTCTATCCATGGTATGGCACTACTAATGACACGTCTGCACTCTACGAAATTTCACAATGGAATAAATAATAAATTTGTGTTACCCTAAACCTGACTCAACAATACTATCTATTCACCTGCTCAGCAAGGGGACGCGAACACCTGCCGCGCGCTCGAAAATCTATCTCCGCGTACTCGAAAATTTACCTCCGCGCATCCACTCGACGTAAAGGCTGTAACATCGTCAATTTTACGAATTTCAAACTAAAAATTGTAGGGATCTTCTTAAGAGTGTAAATTCTAATAAATAAAATGTAAATGTAAATTCTAGTAAATAAACGCAATTCCGCCAAAAACAAAAAATCGATTTTTTTGTCCTGAAAAAGGCGAATCCCCCCTTAAGGGACGCAAGAATAAAATTGATTTATTGGAGTGGCCTGAAGTCTTAAATAACCTGGTGGACAGTATGAATAATAGACTATTTGAAGTAATTCGTAAAAATGGAGACATGACACATTATTAATTTTTGTTTGTAAGTGATTTTGTTAAGTTTTTAATAATAGACGCTATAGTTATGCACCAATAAATTCAGGATGTTTTCTTAATTTATGCGTTAATTTTATAAAAAAAAATACCTTAAAACAACTAAGATTTGTTTAATTACCTTCTTTTAGCGCACTTTCTTACCTCTTAAGTCCTTGGTAACCTATTTTAATGTTAAGTGGACAAACACTGCAAAATATGGGGTGGCGCTATAGTTATGCTCCCTAGTTTATATCAGCAGCTGGTCAAAAAATGCAACCTTGGGTTGATGCAAAGACAGAGCTAACTAATTTAAAACTTAAATTACTCCAGGAGGCTTTAATATCAAGCAGTAAAGAGAAGGAGAGCTATATATACAACAGCTACAGTTAAATAGTCAACAGATCCAAATTAACGAACTGACAAGAGAAAAATTAAAGTTAGAAATTAAGAGTATGCAAAATAATAGTTATTAATTATATATGGGAATTGACAAGCTTTTAATCCACGAGAAAAAATGGGCACTAATGGCGCAGCCGAGAGCGCCCATTTTTTCGAGCGGATTAGAGGCTGTTAATTCCCGAATGTAATTCAACATTTTATCCACAACCACGGGCAGAACCGGTCAATTAGGTGATGAAAATTTCTGGTTTTGAAAAATATCAGATTTGACAGATTTATATTGATCAAGAATATTATCAAGAAGTGTGGTATTATTAATTTTAATCCGCTAGTATATTAGAAGGCCTCTAATCCACGGAAAATAGACGTATTAAACCTTCCTAATATAGTGGTCGTGGATAAATAATGTTATCTATATTAGCGTAAAATAGTACTTTTCATAATTAAATGTGTACATATGAAGCATAATTACTCATAGTTCTTAAAACAAAAATATAATTAAAACCTATTTTTTTATTTTAATTAGATAATCTGAGCTGTTAAAACTAGTTAAAAAAAATTGTATTTTAGTTGTTTGTAACTTTCTTTATTTTAGAAATATTTTTTTTTCCAAGAAATAAAAGAATTCCTAAACTAAATTGGCTATAGTACCACTATATGATACTTATAACAGTGTTGAAAAATATTCAATTAAGTCTGCACATGCTACATAATTACCACCATCTTCATTGTAATCATTGCTGAGTCTACTGACAATATTTACTTTTGTATGCCTTGTAAAATATTACCTTGAAATACAGGATTTAATGGTGGTTCATCTTCACCATTTAACATGCCAATATTATGTAACAGCACATGCTACAATTACAGCTTGTACCTGTGTATAATATAATTTATAATTAAAGTATAGGGGATCTTCGCTTTCATACACCATACCTTCTCTCAACAACATTTCTTGTCCTAAGTAACGCTTATTGAAATAAATTCTCTTGTGGCAGTATAGGGTTTGCTAAAGGTGTAATTAAATATCGCGATAAACCATAACCACTGTCGCCGAGTAATACCTTTATTTTGCATATCACCTCAATCAAATCTTGCTTTAATTATAGACGCATTAAAAATAGTTTGATCGTGGCTAGATCCAGGCCACCTTGCCACTATATCCCGTATGCATAAATTTGCATCACAAATAGTTTGGACATTAAATGAATAATACCTTTTCCTATTACGGAAATTTCCTGCTTGATCTCCACCTGAAAATTTATAGTTACTAATAAATTAAACAGCTATCAGTAATTAAAACCCATACCTGGTGACTGAATGTGTGCAGTCGATTATTCCTATAACTCTTGAAAATCTTGCAGTTTCATAAAATTTTGTACAAATCCTATCAATTTCATGCGGATCTTGTGGAAAGTTAAATTAAGAAAGTTAATCGATTCCTAAGGCTGGCAATTGCTTCGGAAACTTTCTTCACAATTCTGCTTGCAATTGATTTATGTACACCACAAAAATCTCCAACAATAATAAACATACTTCCTGTAGCAAAATACCTAGTGTCAGCAACAACTGAGTAATAGGAGTTACAGCTGCATTTCTGTAACATACAAAAATATCAAAAATACGGACAAACATTACAAAACATTTTGTATTAACAAAAATACCTAACTAGAACCATCACTTTGATGAATAATTTAACTTACCGGTCTGTAGGGGTTTCTAATTTTTCCACAATAAGATCTAATAGTTGCCTAACACTATTTTTTCTTAAACGAAAACATATAAAGAAATCGTCCTCATCCCAATAATCCATGTGGTTTCTTCTCTTTTCGTCTATTTTGAAATACATTGACTAGCAGTTCATTTTCTTCATCACTACTGCTACTAGTTTAATATAAATTAAACATTATTTTTAATATTATAATAATTGATATACGTTAAAATCATATGACAAACTCCCTGCAAAAACTGTTTATGATCTGTGCTGTAAAATTAGGATTTCTGTCAAATGTAGTACAAAATTATTACCGACTCAATTTTATTATGAATTATGATCACTAGATGTGGGGGACAGTGATTGCCAAACTTCGTTTTATGTCACCGAGAGCAATCCCACCGACAACTATTGATTGTAATACGGTTTGCACGCTTATCCTCCCGACAACTATATCGGCTGGATAGTTGTCGGGTACATTTATCGGGACATTGTACAACCGGGCCTAACTCACCTACAGAGTGAGTGCATTCCACTTTATTAGAAAAAATTCTAACGATCAAGTTAAATGATAATAATGAATCACTGCAAAACATAACGATTACGGCAGTATTAATATATAACCAATCAATCCACTCCGCCACCGACTATGTACCTTTTACTTTATTGTACGGGTCATACGAAAAGTTAAACGCACATGAAATAGACTTAGATCTGACAATTTATGAATTATATAACGCTGCGAGAAAACAGAAATTAACGCCATTTTACTAGCAAAAATACCAAAAACAATTAGAGATAGGTAAACAGAACATAGAAAAACAAAATCACAAGAAAAATCCCAACAGAAATTAACGAGCCCGTAATTTATTTTATGTAGCCCCCATTTAAAGAAACGAAAAATACGCAAAGTAGATCCATGTTATGCCAAAGTAAATGTCACTAACATACGTAGAAATAAAATCCAGGGAGTCAAAGATAAAAGTAATCTACCCGCAAATATTCATACGAATAAAATCAAAAAGGTAAGAAAGAAATTTTCATTACAAGACAACGCTCCTAGCAACGAGCCTTCGCTCCTTCGAGTCGAATCGACTGAAGATAATTTTATTTCTATTTTAACATAAGTAATATAGAACTTAGTTATAGTAATCTATAACCTCTTTGGAATCGCAATCAGACACATCACAGGTAACCTAAACCAAGACGATTTAAAAAAACATTAATATTAATCTCCATAGACTTTTTATTAATCTCCATGTTCCAATCAAAACAATATAGTAAAGCAAATTTGTCCATTTGCTTTGCAAACCATATTATTAATGGATACGCCGACTTAAAAATCATACAGCAAAATATCAATACCCCTCTCGTAGTCTTATGGAAAATAGATAGTAAATTCAATCATGAACTGTTTGTTTAATTCAATACAACATTTTCCTCTCAGAAATTATTAGATAATATTAATAGTATTCGGAGAACAATTAGTTTAGCCTCTAAATAAACATCTGATTTAGAGATTATCTTCAGCACAGAAATAAAGGAAATAATAAATCATTTAAAGACAATTTGTAAAAAGATAGAATTGCTGGAATTAGATTCTATACAAAATAATTGATTTTTTACGGTTTAAAATTATATCAATCAATAAAACCATAACATGTACGTTGTATATCCCTAAATTATCCCCTCGCCCGTATAATGAAAAATAATTAAGTGTTGTTACCTACCACCAGCAAAATAGATTGTTTATGTGCAATCGGAGAGTTTTGGATAAACGAAAATTGTGCGAGAATAGAAAAACAGGTGTTACAACTGTGCAAATGTGTAAATAAATTAACGGAGGACATAAGCGCTTATTGATAATTTCTAATTTCATGATAAATTCTAATTTCTTATTAGCAGAGAATTACCAGCTAATAGGCGGGTTCGGACATAAACGTAAACATTAATTTTTTTTGGCCAATTACATTTCACGGGTTCATACAACATGTATCTAAATTTTTTTTTAAAACAACAAATTATAACGCTTATAATCGGCAAACTAAAGTTCGCCCGTTATCTCTTGTCCAGAAACGGCTTCTAATTGGACTGACGTCAGCTATTAGACAAGCTCCGCCTGCACTCTACACACACATATCTTTAGTATCTTACAAAGCGCTAGACAACTTGTGTTAAATATTATTAATTTGTTGCAAGTGTATCTCAGGTGTTTATTAGAATTTGTAAATTTATATATAATGCGGCAGGGATATCAAAAAGCCGATTCCCATAATTTACCACATGTGAACGTGCAAATGGTATTTGATTTTTTAGCAAGTAACGCGAATATAAACCAACCGCAAAGTAGCGGCGTTAAAGTGATTTGGTAAGTGTTTTTCGGATAAATTTGTGCAACGTAATAAACGAGTAGATGTTGGTATATCAACTTTAATTTTATAATGTTTGAGAAACAATTAAAATATGAAAAAGTTCTGCTAGAATTACAATGCAACTGTGTGCATTTTACCTTAACTTAGCCACTTAAAAGCTATATGAAACACACAACTTATTGTAAACATAATTTCAGAATCTAATCGGTTACATTATAGCTTCAGATTACTACAAATATCTAATTATTTATTGCTTTAATATTAATTTAAGTTGTCTACATCAACATCTATAAGTACAGATATAAATAAAAAGAACGCAAGTTAAAATTCTTAATATTATTTAATTATCAAATTAATTTGATTAAGTTTTCTACAAAAAGCCACGGCCATTCACACCTCCTGTTTTACAGGTCAGGTAGGGAAGATTATGGAGATTCGGCAGTTGGATACGTACAAGTGAGAAGAGACGGTAATGTGTGCACTGTACGAGGGCGCATTTGTCCTGAACATAAAGTAAAAGCAAAACCATATTCCGTCACTTTTATTTTAAATGAGAAGGAAAGTGTAATTCAGGAAATAAATTGTATGGATTGTGCCGCTTCTGCGGGGGAATGTAAACACTCTATCGCTTTTTTAATGTGGTTACACAGGCGATCCGAGGAGCGTGCTCCTAAAACTGTGGCGTGTTATTGGAAAAAAACCTATTCTGGCACAAGTTGGTTCCACTATTAAATTTATAAAAGCTGAAGCTCTTGGGAAACCGCTGAAAAAGCCTTCCATACAAATTCCCACGACTACCAACTTTTTAGAGGAAGTACTTCAGATGTCAAAAAGACACGACTACGTATGCCCATTTTTTAACCATAGTACGTTACCAAGTGGCGCTAGAAAATTGTCAATTCATCAAATGATTATAGACTTTATTGCTAGCGATTATGACCAAACTGCAGAAAGTTTTATATCTTTCTGTTCAGACAATTTAACACAAGACAATATTGAAAATGCAAATTCTTTAAGCCACACTCAAAGTGAAAATGCATTGTGGTTTGAACTTCGTTATGGTCGTATAACGGCCTCAAAATTAAAATGTTTGTAAAACCGCACATGGTTCTTTAGTGGATAAAATAATGGGTGTATCGAAGAAGTTTCTGTCCGAGGCCATGAACAGGGGAATAAGATTAGAAAAAGCGGCCTTGAAGGAATTATAAAAAGATATAAACACTCGTATTGACGTTAGCGGATTTATTATTTTACAAAAATTTGGAATTTTGGGAGCTTCACCCGACGGTGTCACAAAAGATTCGTTAGTCGAAATTAAATGCCCTGTATCAGAACAAAATTTTTCTAGATACATTGATTCTAATGGACAAATTTCCAAAAAATATTTGGGGCAAATAAATTTACAAATGCTTTCAAAAAACTTTAAAAAAGGAATATTTTGTGTAACCCATCCAGACTTCGAAACTTCCAAAAAAATTACTAAGTACAATACAATGCCGAATTTACGGAACACCTAATTAACTGCGCAGTTGACTTTTGGAAAAGTAATATCTTCCCAATATTATATAGTAGCTTGAAGAACGATTGACTACATCTTAATTTATTGTAAATTTATTATGGGAGTATTTTAATTTGTACATGCGCCACATTTAAGGTACTTACTTACATAAGTATTATTATGTAGTTAAGCAATATTAATGACGCATAATTTTTGGTGAAATAAAATACAAATGCAAATATGGACATTTCATTTTACTAATTAATTATTGGTTGCTGCAGATTTATTATAGCGCATGCGATTTTCATTGCACTGTCAAGTTTTTGAACCATTTCTGTGCCTATTACTGCATGGAGACTTAAAAGTTGAAAGTCACCAATACGTTTGATCGCTCGTTCTATATGTATTCTAACACTAGCAATGCGTTTAGTGAGAAGTACATCTTTTCTTGTCATCTTTTCGTTATGTGAAACACTTGGCGGCCTAAATAATGTGCAATCCTCTGTCAGCCATTACAACAGTGTTTTCAGGAAGTACATCCAAGTACCCACAGTCTTCAAATAACGCGACATCACTTATTCTACCTCCATATCCACAAGAAATAAAATTTATGAAACCATCGGGTGTAGACGATATTAAATATTTTATAGTATTACATTTCTTACAATCGGACCACGTTGAGATTGCTGTAAAGCATTGGTGGGTTTTTTAATTTGAATTTCAAAACAATCAATCACAGACTGCACGTCAGAAAATGTCATTCGAAACTGAATGGGCAAATATATTTGAATGGAAATTTTCTTTGGCCAAAAAATTATTTTTTTCATAAATGGTTCCAAGATAAAGACAGATTTTGTAAAAATTTCACTGGCGCGGGTTTTCGAAATTCCGAACAAGTGACCTATTTTCGCAAATGAATCGTTTGTTTTAATTTTATGCAGTTTTATGTAAATGTAATGTTTCTCCAAGCCAGTTTGTTTTTGCAATATTTGTATAAATTCAATATAAACTTTTGGTATGCCAGTATACATTTTTAAATTTTTTTCTACAATTTTTATGAACAAATTCCTGATGTTTTCCTGTTCATTTTTGGCAAAATATTCTTCAGTTTCTCTGTGCGTTTTTTTTTTGTGCTTTTACTGCTTTCACCAGATGGATAAAAATCGGAATCCGATGTTTCTGTTGTAGTGGCGCCACTAAATTCAGCTTGTTCGTTTTCAAGTCGTAATCGTTTTCTCGTTGGCTTTACTGACTGCTTTGGAGATATTTGGAATTTTATGGGTGATATTGCAGTGTCTTTTTTTTCAGATCTTAGGTTTGCTTGTACATATTTACTTCTGAAATGTATAAGTTTTGTTTGGCAAGCTTTTTCACAGATTTGGTGAACAGCAGTCGACGTGGAATGTTCTAATAGATCTTCTTGCACTTGTTCTGCCGCCGATGGTTCTTGTGGTTGATGTAAGTTATCCAAAATTTCCTTCCTCCTTGCTCTTATTTCACTCAATAATCGCGGTTTTGTTTCGCTCAATAGACCGACATAATATGCTGCATTAGCTAGCGAGCGTCTGTCTAATAGCCGACGTCACACAGCCTAGCCTCGCACGCGGGTATGTTTAGTGTCTCGCATGAGATATAACTTTTCAAGTGATCAAATACGCTATTATTTTTTATAATCCATCCAGAACCATCCTGTTATGGAGACACTCCAAACTCAAGAATCCACGGCCTCCGCGATGTCGTGGGAGACATAACCGTGGAACGCACGATCTGGGATGCAAACTCCTTCTGAGATGCATCCTCTTTCGGATTACTACGTCGAGTCGTCGCAGCTTCTCCTGTGTTTATCTGACTACTCCGAAGGAGTAGACAAGGATCGGAACGGCAAGCATGTTTATTGCAGTCACCTTGTTCTTCCCCGACAGTTCTGAAGACCAGATCTGTCGGAGGCGGTGCTGATACTTGCCGCGGAGAGCGTTTTTTACGACACCTACTTCTTGGGTGGAGCGTTGCTCAACACCCAAGTAGGTGTACGACTCTTCGGCATCTAAGTGGTGTAAGATGCTTCCGTCTACAAGCTACGCATCCTCTGCGTATATATATATATATATATATATATATATATATATATATATATATATATATATATATATTCATCGCTATTTGCCAAATAACAAACTCTCTTATCTTGCCGACAAACCGAGCCGCCCAATATTATAAAGAAGCCAGGCGTCCTATACAGGACCATATTTATGCATTTTCATGTGGGCAGAATAATAGGAACAATATATTTTAAATCAAAATAATATGTTATACCTTGTCTATGATTCATTAGGTATGTGCTCAGTTTAGCCAACAATTATTTTTAAATACAAAATGATCGTTGCCCAGCAAGGACCACGGGGAAGTATGAGCGTATTCCATGCCAGGAAGGGGAGGGTCGTGTGTAGGTTCGTGTAAGCATAAGTATAAAATTTAACAAAAAATATATTCTTTAATATAGTAAAATAAAATAATATTAGTAAAATAAAATAGCATTTCTATACTCTGCTTATGTGGGGTAAAAGGATCGATGGGATTATAAAATAAAATATTTCTTTTATGAATAAAAAATATACAACATTATAACAAATTTGCCTAACTTATAACTTAAAATAAACTTCTTTCTTATAAAGTAAAAACAAATAATTGAAAATATAAAGAAATATATATAATATAATTATCATTGGAACTAAAACATGCAAATGCATTATATATTGCTTAAAAAACAAATCATTTATTTACCTATTCCTCGCAAAATTGTGACTAGGTCAGTATCACTTTCTTCTTCCACATTTATAATAAACCGGTCTTGATTAGGGTTTATGGCTCTTCCGAGTTCAATGTACTCATCTTAATTTTTTTTACATGCTCTATACATTTGTTCCAGTTATCTGGTGATATTTTCTCTACCTCCGATTTTATAAGATCTATAACTTTTTTATCAAATTCAGGAAACTTATTGTTTCTTCGAATTCCTTGCTTTAATTCACTCCATATTAATTCAGTCTGGTTAAATATGAAAAAATACGGGGGAAATCTTATAACAGTGTGTCCATGAGCTTTAGCCATCTTATCGATAACATATTTGTTAGAAAAAATATTCTGTTTCACTATTTCCAAAAATTAAGCCTTCGTAAACTTGTTCTCAAATGCTAAATTATGATTTTTTTTTAAATTGTTGAATTTTTCCTTTCTTAGTGCTTGTATTTGGAATCTCCTCTAAAAATATTGAGTGATTTGGAGCGTTGTCTAAGACAATAACGCTATTCCTTTCAACATTCGGAAGTAAGGTATCTGTAAACCATTCCTCAAAAATGTCAGCATTCATATTTCGATGATATTCTACTCTTGGATCCTCCAATTTCATTCCACTAAGATTGAGGCAATTAGGAACCCATCCATTTTCAGTACCACAATGTAGAATTAATAATATTTTTCCTCTACTTGGAGACATATCTACTTTACATCTAGCTGAACTATCCGTCCAGCCTTTTGACTGTATCATGTGTGTCGTACCAAGTTTCATCCAAGTAATAAATCGGTATTTGTTCTTCTCTAAATCTTTTTATTCTTTCCAAGTATTCCGTACACCACAAAACAATTCTACGACTTTCCATTATCGTCGCCCTTTTATTGATAATTTTAAATATAAGTCCTATCTTTGTAAGCCATCGCCAAAGCGTTGTTTTACTAATATGTAACATACCATTTTCCTTGAATTCCATATGTAATGAATCGACAGCTGGAATTGAATTTTTTTATATTTATCATAAATTGTGTCTCGTAGTAGTTTTACCTGTGACTGATCAATTTTCTTTGGTATTCCTGCGTCATCTCGTACTTTTATTTCCCTAGTTCCCTTTTGAAGTATCCTATAAATAGTTCATATCGATATTTCTGTCAAATATGACGTTTTCTCTACAGATCTTTTCTCTCCCTCGCTGGTTACTATATTTTTGTATGCATTTAATATAATTTGTTGTCCTTGTTTTCCCAAGTGTTTTACGCCTGTTTTGTTTTCCATTGCCGTCGTATTAAAATCTTCGTGAATTTGACTCGTGCTAGGTTGAGGGTCTTCCCACGGTCTGAACATTTTACTATATTTAATAAACCACACTTATTAAACAAAATTATTATTAAAGGACACCACCACAAACTGTTAAATACCCACTAAATCCCAATATCTATCCCCCAAAATATAACCACTCTAAAATACTAAATATACACCATGAAAACACAAAATATTAAACAGCACAAAAGTCTCAGAATTAAGTTTAATCAAAGATGCGGAAAACTTGAATATTAGACTTGCCGAAATCCGTCCCTATTGACACATAACCTAGGACAATGTGGGTCCGTTGCAGTTTAGAGTTATTTAATATCGGTTGTCCTTATCTTTTACAGCTTATTCTAAGGCAACGTATTTCGAGACTTTCTTATCGGTTCTAGCTTGTTCGTGTTAGTACACTAGAGACGTATGGAAAAGTCCTACGTTGCCAAATATTGTTAGTAAGTACTTGGATAATCTAGGAGAAATACTCAATCTCTTACACGTCTTATTCGGTGGTTCGTCTTTTACGTCTTATTCGTATCACGCCGGCAACATTGTGATCGCCCAGCCATTAAGTATAGCATGTCATATTGAGGTAGAGTGGGGTAAATAACAATTGGTGAACTAGAAGTAAATCAGTTATTCTTTAATTTCGTGTTTAATTTCTGATTCATTTTGTATTTAAATTAGTTAATTATAGGTAATATATAAAAACACAACAATTTGTCGCATGGAAGCGCATTTATAGTGGCTATTTTAACTTACCGTAAAAAATGTATCTGTCCCGGTCTCCCAATGAGTCAACCGTCACTTCGATTGTCGGTATCCTTTGAGATTTTCTATTTGGCAAATAGCGATGAAATAAACTATATATATATATATATATATATATATATATATATATATATATATATATATATATATATATATATATATATATATATATATATATATATAAATGGCCAAAAATTGATTATATTGCAAATAACGTGGAATAAATAGACCTGAGATGTGAGATGCACTTTTAGCAGGTAAAATATTGACGTTTTAAGAGCTACTTTGTACTTCATTTACATTACAAAATTGTAAAATACCGAAGTAGAAATATTTTTAGCTTCTTACCTCCAAACTTGTATAGAAGGTTGCAGAAGGGCCGTCGAATTACGAAGGTTATACCATAATTATAAGACCTTTTTTAATTACCTCTTTACATTAGCGTAAAACTCTTAAATCCTAACCAAAATTTGGCTACCTTTCTATTTTCGAGGGCGCCGAATAAGAATCTGGTTTTAGCATTTGGCGGTCGCACACAGTTTTCAAGAAAACGAATTTTCAACTTTCCCACATAACACTATTTTTCCTTATCAAATAACATGCATTTCACATTAAATGGATATCTAATATTAATGGAAGTAGATGATACAACACTTCCTTTATACACATACAAATAAAATCATCACAACACATGCTATTCTTTACGATTTTCTTAATTTACTTGCAATGTTTACATTCAACCGTTTGTTAACGTGTTTTCACGGGGTTATAGGTTATAGGAGTATTCTAGTGCCCAGAGGTCATCGTATTTTGTTGACCTGCGTAGAAAGTAACATGGTTTGACAGCTTCTGTCAGTTGTTTCAGGTTTGACCGGCTTGACAGTGTAACTTGATATTTTAATGTTACTTAAAATTGCTAGTTAAAATTTAATAGTTATTATTTATATTGTTTGAATTGTTTTTGTTTTTTTTTTTTTGTTATTTAGACTTATATTTAATATTTTTCAACTTTGATCACCAGTTAGGGTAAGTAACGAAGTATAATCAAAGTACGTTTTATTGGTTATGTGAATTTACATACAAACAGATTTCATAACTTTTCATTATTAATTGATTAATTTTAATTGAAAGACATTGTCTTTAATAGGTAGCTATTAGTTTTTATTTCTAAATCATATACTTATGTAGAGATTAAATATGTATCACATGCATATTGTTACTTCACTATCAAATTGCAGATAAATGGATGTGACTAAGAAATCAACAAAAAAGGCGTTACATAACTGTTCCCGAGAATTAATAAGTAATGTCATAACATTTATGAAGAAGGATCCCAAGAATAAAGTAAACATTCGAAGAGAATGTTAGCCGCAACAGAAATTAAAAAAAATACCCCTATCAACTAGTACTCAAAGAAGGTGCTGTGATAGGTGCTGTGATAGTTTATTCCTTTTTTCCCCCAAAGAAAAAAGGAATAAACCAAGACCAAGCACAAAATCGTATTCGTACGTACGTAGTCGTACATAGTTCTACTGAAAAATTTTTGCAAAAGATAATTCAAGAATTTTATAAATAGGGACGAGAAGACCTACGGTAAAAGGTTTGTACTAACTGCAAATTATTTCCTGAGTGATTTTTATTAACTGCTCCATATGTTTACACAAATATTGTACTTAAAATCACAAAAACTGGTATACCTTTCGATGGCAAAATTAGTTCCTTGAGAGTTATTTCAATTTATTAGTATTATTATTTATACTTATAATTAAGGAGGACTCAGTTACCTAGTAGTTGTTCTATGCACTCTAAATTATATAAATGCTACACAAAGATAAATCAATCGGCTAAACAACTTTGCTAAGATGCCTTGTATTATAATAAATATTTTTTATGAAAAATACATTATTGTCGACTAAGCATAAGTAACTATTATTTTGCTAATATACTTCTACTTTGTTCTAGCTCCATTGACCTAGTAAGTACAGAGTAGTTGCAAAATTATATACTATTAGCAAGAACATTCGAATGATCTGCATATGAAAATAAATTGTTTGAATTTCTACCTTACAGGTGGAAAAGAGCTAGTGATAACAGAAAATCTCTTATGAAATATTATAACATATGACTAATCATGAGAAAAATCAAGTATTTATATTAGATGAACCTTATATTCACAGTTCGTACACAGTGCGAAGGAAATAGACAGATGGCAATTCTTTAGGTTTAAGTGAACCCATATCTAAGGGAATATTGTTCATGTTGGCAATGAAAATGGTTTTGTGGAAAATGCCTTATTAATATTCAAATCACAAATTTAATTATCAATATTCACAATAATATTCAAATTAATATTCATCATGGTGATACGAACACCGAAAACTTGCGAAAGTGGCTTGAATGTTGGGAAATCCCAAATTTTCCAACACGATCAGTTTTAGCTGTTGATAATTCATCCTACTACAACGTCATTGAAAAATAACCAACAATAGGAACAAAAAAGGGAGATATGGTGAAATGGCTACAAAAGTGTAACATTTCATGTGTGCCAAGTAATAAAACCCGAATTATATGAGCTAATTAAGCAAAACACAAAATATATGTTACATAATGAACTACGGGAATACTATGGTTATACTGTACTATTGCATTATTATTTTCATTTCATCATTTATTGTAGAACGTGACTATGTGAAGCCACTATTTCCTGTTATTGTTTTTATGTTGATGAAATTTGAATAAAATGATACAAAATAGTTGTTACAGATATCATTTTCTAATTAAACCTAAATTTACATCAAAAGAACTTTTCTTTCCTAGTATCAGGAACAGCAACATTTTATTATTTTCTCTCACAAAAGAAAATACCGTTATGGTTGCCTTGGTTTAAATAATAAATATTGTAAAATAAGCGCCCCTGGATACGGAAAATATTTAACTCGCTGGCTAATAGAGGGCACTGCTGTTTGAAGATTTAATATCGATCATATTGATAATGTCGATAGCGCTTTGTTTTTATCGCATCTTGGAAAAATCTATTTGTCAATTTTCAGTCGATTTGAAAATTTCGTCTTGGTACGTTATTACAAAATCAGTCGGCTTTAAATACGATTTTTTGTTGTTTGTTTCCAAGTACTTTCAAACTTATATCATTGTTTATATTAACAGAGATACAGTAAATCGATAGTAGTATTATATTTTGACTTGATTAGGCAGTAAGGACAATTTATAGTGTAGTAGCGAGTGCGGTTATTAGTCCCTTCAAATTAGAGAAATTGAAGGAAATTTTTCCTACAGCTAAGCGACCTGTACAGAAAGTTGTGTTGAGATTGTGTCAACATATTTTTTATCTAGCGCATGACAACAAAAGAGTTGTTTTTTAGATATAGACATTATATATATATATATATATATATATATATATATATATATATATATATATATATATATATATATACGATCCGATACTCGTAGGAAAAGCGCCGGCGTATTATCCACAACAACTCACTAGCCTGCGAAGTTAGTTACCGTGGATCCATAATCATGTGCCCTAAATAAACGCAGAGAACCCAAAATGATCGCCTTTTGCATTTGACCTGCCAACCACTCTACCGAGTTTTGGCAAGCCGGAATGATCTTCAGTTCTGACAACACCATAGGCTTTATCCCTCCGAGAACGCCGATAACCAGAACCACCATCTTGACAGAGTAGCCTGGGTACAGCACCCCCAACTCACCCCGGATATCTATGTATTTCGTCCATTTCTCCTCATCTTGGTTTGATGGTCCAGGAGGACCACATCAGGCTTATTAGCTTGTATTCGCCTGGCGGTCGGGAACGAGTAAGTTCCAATATATGCACTTCTCATTCCCGACAACAGACTCAATATATCCGGGAGCGTAAGGCAGCACTGGTGTTTTGTCCACCCCATACGAGTGCCTTAGGTAGTAATATACCACACATAATGCAGCGTTATGCCGATGGATGTAGGCCGAAGTCGCATATACAGGGCAGGCCGATAGCAGGTGCATCAGCGTTTCCGGTGCCTGGTGGCAGGCCCTGCAGTTGATATCAGGTACCTCCACACCCATCACTCGGCTTCGGTAGACCAAGGTGTTTATAACACCATCCTGGCAGGCCGCTATAAAGCCTTCAGTCTCAGATCTGAGCCCGGCTGACCTCAAATAGGCGAAGGTCATCGCCGTCGATAAACCTTGTGCTTCAATGTTGTTATAGAAAACTCCATGTTCATGGGTCCTCGGCCTCCCCGATGTCTCAGGAGATATAGCCGAGGAACAGACGATCTTGGATGAATGCTTCTATGTATGTGCATCATCTTTCGGGTTTCGCTGTCCAACCTTCGCAAGTCATCGGCAGTCCACTTCACTACTCCAAAGAGTAAAGCAGTACTGGAATGGCGAGCATATTCGTTGCAGACACCTTGTTTTTCCCCGATGGACCTGATGACCAAATCTTTCGGAGTCGATGTCTCTACTTGCCAGGGAGAGCGTCCTTTACGCGTTGCGTATCCTGGATATAGTGCTGACTTATACCCAGGTACGCCTACGTCTCCCCGGCATCCAAATGTTTTAGGATGCTTCCGTCTGCTATCTGCGCATCATCAAGGATCCCCGTAAATCGCCCTCTCTTGAGATGGAAGACTGCACACTTGTCTAATCCGAATTCCATGCCAATTGCCCACGTGTACTCTTGCATCACCCTAAGGGCGTTTTCCAAGCCTTGCTCTCCAGAGGCAGATCTTGAGGTCATCCATGTAAAACAAATGGACCTTATGCCCCCGATTATTGGGTGGTCCGCAATTATACCCACGAGTTTGGCGAAGTTCAAGTGACAGAGGTAATAGCGAGATACAAAATAGGAGAGGGCTTAGGGAATCCCCCTGAAACACTCCTCTCCTAAACACTACCGGTTCCGTGGTTACCCGCCGTTTACCGGATGATGTAGTGAAGCGGGTTTTCCAGAGCGGTAGTAGGTGTTGTATGCATCTCACTATTGGTGCTGGTATCGCAAGGCATCCAGCAAGCGAATCAACAGCTCGTGGGATGTTGAATCAAATGCCTTGGGGTAGTCTATCCAGGCCATCGATATATTCCGCTTGTATTGTAAAGAGTCCTGCGTAATACAGCGGTCTATCAAGAGGTTTTCTTTGTAACCTGCCTGGCCCTTTTTTCCACCGCGTTGCTCCCCTATCTCTTAAAGGACCGGTTTTACGTGCTCCAACGTCCTAACATACAATATGCGTGTAAACAAATTGTAGCAGGAGCTGAAGCACGTAATCGGCCTATAATTTTTTGGATCGGACAAATTTCCTTTCTTGGGGATAAGTACAGTTCTTCCCTCGACAAACCAATCCGGAATCTGCTGCCACGAGTTGAAAACTCGGACCGGATGGCGGTGGGTCGACGGAAATCGTTTCCACCACCATATATTCAATCCATCTGGGCCTGGGGCAGCGAAGTTCTTAGTTCCAACAAGTGCTTGTTAAACTTCCTCCAGACTAATTGCCGGTCACGCTTTCTGTGGTTCTTCAATGAGAATGTTGCAAAGAGCCTAGAAGTGTGCGATCACTGGAGTGTTATTGAATGGACGCTTCGTCTCATAGATTTCCTTCCAACATTTTTCGCCATCCTCTACAGCCGACGGATCTTCGACAGCACATTGTTGCTCTTGATTAAAGCGGGAGGGATTTGTACAAAACAATTTGTTTTGTTCCATGCTCCTTATCGGCCTATTCAAAGCTTTCTTAATCGCCATAAGTGCTCAAATCCTGTCTAAGCAATGCTGCTTGGTAACTAAGAACGCCGTCTGATTTAGAGTGTGGTGTTGGCGTCTGAGTCCGTGAGTCAAGAAATCCGTCGGAAATAGGTATAGGAAAAGTTATAGCGAATCGATGCAGAATCAAATGTTGCATTCGATCATCTAATAATATACAGGGTGTCACATTTGAAATAACGAACTTTTTGAACTTTGAAAATGATGTAATTGGTGATAACATTTTGGACACCCTGTTTGCGATAAATTAATTGTGAATGTGGATTTCGAGAGTACCATTCTTGTGCTTCCGTCTACCCCAAAAGCGCTTAGCACTAGTTGAAAATGAGTAAAAGGCACAGTATGTATGTATGTATATATGTATGTATGTATGTATGTATGTATGTATGTATGTATGTATGTATGTATGTATATATATATATATATATATATATATATATATATATATATATATGTATGTATGTATATATATATATATATATATATATATATATATATATATATAAATAAATATATAAATAAATATATATATATATATATATATATATATATATATATATATATATATATATATATATACATATCGCAATCATTAGAGTGCTCCTATATTTACTATTTTCCAACATTGTAGCGTCCACCTACACAGGAGCGTCCGTATACGGACGCTGCAAACGTATGTGTGTATTTGTTATATATTCTAAATGGGCGAGCGCGAATGAATATGTACGTATTCAGTATATTCTAATGGGAAATATTTTTAAATATCCCTTTTAGTACCAATGCACGATATCTAATAGAATCCAAAGAAAAGAATTTTGGTTTTGCAATAAACCTTTTTCGCCGGTATGTGGCTTGTGTGGTACCGATATTAGTTGTTCTGATAACATTGAGGAACGGAACCTTATAGTAAGTACCTGTTATAAATTCAAATTTTTATGTACCTTTGATATCTAATTGCAAAAGTTGTAATAGGCCTTGAATCCAGGGAATTTCAAGAACCGACAGTCATCCGACAATTCTACAACGGACAATTTTCAAGTAAGTTTATACTTTAGTTTTAGCAATTTGTTTATTATAATATACAGTATAATTTAATAATGGATAATTAAATTGTATGTAACACCATCATTGTAATTTCAAAAATAATACAAAACGCAACACAAACAAAACTATGGAACAATAAAAGAACCACCAAATTGGTTCCACCATTGGACATAACAAAATAAGACAAAAAATATTACTATTCTCATTTATTATCATTAGTCCTAATATTTCAATTATATCATTCTTATATATAACAATTTATAATTGTATAGATTTGATGATGAGAATTAATTTAGGAAAACGTTCATGTTTAAATTAGATTGAATTAGTTTTCTACATTTCATGGGATTAAAGTAACTATCAATGCGATTCGGATTTTACACTTGCATTATAGATCGGCAATTAAGAATAGGTACTGCACATTGGGTTTTGAAGTTTAAAAATAAGTGCATATGTAAAAATACTACCAAATTTAATGTATGTTATAAAACTTACATACATATGTTAAATCATGTTCCTTTGATTATCTATTATTATAACAGAAATCCCAAGATTAAACCGTCAAAGCAAAAGAAAAACAAATTAGAAAAGAAAATGCACAAAAAAATTATAATTTATGTATTTGAAAAATCTTAGAAAATATTACCATTAAATTTTTAAATATAAACCGCATCAACAGTTTGCAATGTATTCCATACTAAGTTATAAATTAGTATGGGATGAGAAAATTGTGTTTTTAATTAATAATTCATATATTTTTAGGCTATAACGCCAACATTATTTTATTCTGAAGATCAAAATGCTCTAAAAGATTCTGATTTCGTCGTAAGCGATGTTTCTCAGGTAAATGATTTCTTAATGCTTTATTAGCACTAAAAAATTCAAAGATTCAGATTGGAAGATTTCTGTCTCTGATTTTGCACATGCGATTTTTTCTAGCAATCAGTTTCAGAATTAGATGATTCCGGAGAAAAAGAATCAATCCTCTCGTTTACTGATCGAATCAACCTCGAACCGTATAGAGATGTACCAGTAAGTGTAGCTGTAAAAATAATGGAATTGCTTTATGTATCTATTAGAATAATCATCATGCTGCAGTAAATTATAAAAACTTGAAGAAGCACCCTAATTTTATTAATAGTTACTTTTAGAACACTGATCTTTTTCTGTTATATCTAAATATCAGCTAAGAAAGTGCCTCTGGAAAATTTGTCATAAATTTTGTGATTCTTTTAAATATATATAGTGGTGGTATGGAGCTATTAAAAAATATCACATATAATGATATATTGTAATAATAAAAATAAAGGTTTTAATATTAAAAGTTCAACTTTGAAAGTATCGATAAAGATGTATACGCCATAAAGTTCATTCGGCATTTGTCCTGAATCGGCGTACCGTGTACGGCACTGATGAGAACTAATAAGTTCGAAACAGCTGTATGTCGTTCGGTTCTGATCTGGGACAAATGTCGAATCCTACCTGTGGCGGGTTTTATTTTTTGAAAGTAAAAAACGTAAAAGATTGGATATGACAAATGGCTTCACTCCTTTAAAATGTGATTACCTTGTTTAAGGGTTTGCTCTTAAATTTACCGACTTCGTTGCTTATATTAATGTTAATAAATAGTAATTTATCTCGAAGTTATTAACTTCAATATTTTTTTTTGTTCTATTTAGGATGATATTGAGAAAAAAAATATTTTGATATCTGCAGTTACAAAAACAAGTACTCGCATGAGACAAAACTAGCATTTTAAAATTTCTTTACTTATATCTTTACTATATGTTTATATTTTATATACAGCGAAGTTGTTGCAAGATGTGTAGCATTAGTTTTGATGCCAATATCTATTTAATAATTTAAATATCTTATGTAATAAATAATTTAATTTTTTAGGATCAACAAAACTATGAATGATTTGGATAATACAATCTGTTCTTCTACTGACATAAATAAAAATTCGGAAGAACCTTCTAAATTATCAAACACATGTTCTTTGTCAATACAAGAAAACAGTAAATATAAAAGTAATGGTGAATTGCTGAGGGGAAAAAAGGAAAAGATCACTACTTTTTTTGTATGACACCCGTTCTTAATTTTGCTAGACATATTAAACGGAGCCATTCAGAAGTTCAAAAGATAATGGCATTGCCCCCTAGTTGCAAAGAGAGAAACAAATTGCTGTTGGCTCTTCGTAAAAAGGGAGATTACCTCAACCAAAAAACTACTATAAAACCTGTAAGACAGCCATACCTAGATACAGAATTACTGCCCTGTGATAACTGTTTGGGTTTTTATGCAGCGAAACATCTTTGGCGGCATAAAAAGGGGTGTGTTGGTGTTAAGGACAAATCCTGTCAGTCCACCGCTCAAAATTTCTTACTAAGCGATCTTTGTATCGATCAGGAACTGATACAAACTGTTTTTTCAAGGATGCGAGCGGATACAATTTCTTTTGGGACTAAACGAGATCCATTAATTTTTACATTCGCCTCCAGATACATAAAATTCATCGAAAAAAACATTTTGTAAATGTAGCTTCTCGAAAAATGAGAGAGCTATCAAAACTACTATTAGAAATTAAAAAGTTAGAGCCAAACATCAATAATCTGTTTGAGGCATTAACACCAAAAAACTTCGATGTATTAATTCGATATATGCCACGAAAATTGTAGCCAAATTCGATCCCGATAACCAACTTTTGCTCTAAACATCGGCACGACAATAAAGCAATGCTGTGAAATAGCGATTATGTTTGTTTTAAAAAGAAAACATATCTACGCTATTTCGGCTGCTGAAGCTGTAGCAGATCTGGAAACCATGATACAGAATACCAATGGCGTTTTGAAATATCGAGCCAAGTTGCTACAAATCTCAACATGAACAAATGGAATAAAGTTACAATTGTTCCTCTTGCTAGTGATTTAAAATTGTTAAAACAGCATTTGGTATCAAAAGCTGAAAACGCAATCTCGCAATTAAAGAAAACTAATAATGACCGTAATGCTTATATAATTTTATTAGAAACAATTGTTTGTAGGGTTTTACTTTTAAACAGGAGAAGACCTGGTGAGTTATAAAGGTTGTTGCTTCAACTTATCAAACATCAGAATGTAATAGTGAAGACTATGAAGAGTATTCAGACATGGTATCTCCAGCTGAATTATTTTTAATGAAAAAATTTAAAACAGTTGTCATAAGGGGTAAGAGGGGGCGAGGAGTTCCAGCCTTATTTAGGGATTATGTACAAAATATAAAAATATTAAATTACCGACAGAATTTTGTACAAAAAGATAATTTATACCTTTTTTGTAATCCAAATACTATACAACCCATTTGTGGTTACAAAGTACTGAAAAAATATGTAGTATCCAGTGGTGCAAAAAAATTCAGATGCTATTACAGCAACAAGACTTCGTAAACCCCTAGCGACCTTAAAAAAAAACATAATATACATACATAAAGGAGGTACATAAAGGGGGTACATAAAGGATCATACAGACTACCAAATGATATATACCAGATAGCAAAAATATCGAAATTATTAATATTAATAGAGAAAGGCGAAGCCGGCGAGTTCAAAGGTAAGCCCTTGAACGAGATAAATATAGATTTGGAAGAAAACCTTATGAAATATGATGACGATAATGTGGGAAATGAAGACGATAATTATGTTGAAGGTAATGAATTTACTCTATCAAAAAGTTATGTTCTGTATACAGGTATATTAGATAAGCAGCAGGGGAGCTCGAAAAGAAAGAGAAAACTAATACCATGAACAGAAGAGCAAAAACGGGTAATACCAACATATTTCTCCAAACATATAAAGGAAAAAATACCGTCTAAAAAGTACGAATGCATGGCAGTTAAAGAAGGAAACCCTACACTTCTTAACAACAAAGATTGGCTGAAAATTAAAGTATACGTACAGAATATTTACAGTAAGAAAGTCAAAAAAGTGTAATCAAAACATTTAGAATTTTTTGTGTTTCATATTGTTATGCTGTAATAATTAAAATTAATGTTTCGGAATATTTTATGAAGTTTATAATATATTTTTTACAGTATGTTTTATTTTAAATATTTCTAAGTAAATAAAATAATTGCATTAGTTTTTTGTTTTTTTTCCGAGATGAAAGAGAACACATTATTCTCTTTATTTTGAATAAACAGAATACAATTATAATCGATTTCTGTAACCTATTATAGGTATATAAATACAAATTTTAATTGCCATGTAATTATATATTTTAAATTTACGTTTATAACTTTAAAAGCTATACATTTAAATAATGTTGAATTCAATCTTGAACCTGATTCAAAATTACTAATACTCATAGTTACTCATTGTATGAGATAATTAAAAAGTCGTTCCAAATTGTACGAGCAAGGGTTTTATTTGTGAATTGAAAATTTTATAGTATAATTGGTCGCAAATATAAAAGGGTTATTAAAATTATATGGGTCAATACATCTACCAATATACATTGTACACCCTGTTTTGTTGAATTTTACAGCTTATTTAAGTTACAATAAAGTAACCAATATATCATCATCAGCAGGGTTGAAATTAAAATACTGCAAATCGTTTATCGCAGGTACCTTTTACTTCCTTCTATATAATACTTTTGGTTAATTATTCATTTTAAATTATTACTCAATGTATTTTATATCACATTTCATTATGGAACGATCAGTTAGTGCGTGAAAATCTTACGATCATTCTCACAAACGTTTTCTTTTTAGAAAACATACGCTTTAGAGAATAGGATATATTCATATTATATTTTTTTAAAGAACGGTATCCTCATTTCCCCGCTTTGTAAACTATCTAAAAATTAATAATGAATCGTCGAATACTAGAGACTCCTTAAATCATTATAAAATAGGTTTGACAACACTGCCGGACGTTTTAATTTTGGTCACTTAGCCCTTTTATGAAAGTATACTCCTACTATTATATATCAAGGGACTCCATAAAATCGTAATATGAACGGACGCTTCAATGACAGTAAAGTCGATTTTTTGCGAATATTGAAAAGTGGACGCCTCATTGTAGGTTGATGCAAGGACGCTCTTGTCATAGTGAAATGTGTATATATATATATATATATATATATATATATATATATATATATATATATATATACATATATATATTATATATATATATATATATATATATATATATATATATATATATTATATATATATATATATATACATATATATATAATATATATATATATATATATATATATATATATATATATATATATATATATATATATATATATATATATACATATATATATATATATATATATATATATATATATATATATACATATATATATATATATATATATATATATATATATACATATATATATATATATATATATATATATATATATATATATATACATATATATATATATATATATATATATATATATATATGTATATATATATATATATATATATATATATATATGTACATATATATATATATATATATATATATATATATATATATATATATATACATATATATATATATATATATATATATATATGTATATATGTATGTATATATACATACATACATAGATACATACATACATACTGTGCCTTTTACTCATTTTCAACTGGTGCTAAGCGCTTTTGGGGTAGACGGAAGCACAAGAATGGTATTTTCGAAATCCACATTCACAATTAATTTATCGCAAACAGGGTGTCCAAAATGTTATCACCAATTACATCATTTTCAAAGTTCAAAAAGTTCGTTATTTCAAATGTGACACCCTGTATATTATTAGATGATCGAATGCAACATTTGATTCTGCATCGATTCGCTATAACTTTTCCTATACCTATTTCCGACGGTTTTCTTGACTCACGGACATATATATATATATAATATATATATATATATATATATATATATATATATATATATATATATATATATATATATATATATATATATATATATATATATACAGGGTGAGCCACGGTGGATGGAGTATTAAAAGTATATGGAGAACGGATCTACAGATTGCTTTGAAATTTTGGTTACCAAAATAGTCGAGTATGATCTATGCAACTAAAATATTTTCGAAAGTGCGGTGTTGCCACTTACAGGTAAAACCGTCAACAGCTTCGTTATTTTAAATAGAATACCCTGTGTATTTTTGCATTTTTTGGATTGTCATCTCTTTCTGAGTAACTTTTGTTAATATTTCCCTATATCTATCTCAAGCCGTTATCGAGATAATAATTCTTTTCTGAATTTATTGCCAAAAATTTTACATTCAGTAAATCGTGGTTTCTCCTACCTACGCAGCAATTAAAAGATAATTTTTCAGTTGTGGCTAAGCAAGGCCTGGAGGCATCTTCTTCATTAATTAAATGTTTCCAATATCATACATGGACTTAGAGAATGGTTTCTATAAGTGACTTAGAGAAATGCACGAAAGTCAATTTAAAGAAAATTGTATGGACTGATGAATCCAAATTTTCTAGGGAAGGGATTTATAACACACGAAATCGTCACCATTGGGCTACAGGCAACCCCCATATTACTAGAGAGGCTGGTTTTCAAGTTAAATTTAGTTTCAATGTTTTTTGTATGTTAATGGATGATCAAATAAAATATAACATATACGACGAAAAATTGAATTCCAGAAAATATTTAAATGTAATTAGAATAATTGTGGAAGACTTCGTTGATAATCTGTCACTTGAAAAATATAGAACTTGTTGGTATCAACTCGACGGAACTCCTCTACATTGTACATACGAAATTAGTATGGAGTTGAACCGCATTTTCGATGACCGTTGGATTAGACGTTTTGGACTGCAGAATTGGCCTCCGAGGTCCCCTGACCTTACCCCGTTAGATTTTTATCGTTGGGGTATTCTTAAAGATAGAGTGTATAAAACTCCAGTCCACAACAGGGAAGAATTAGAACGTCGAGTGATTCAAGAGATTGAAAACTTGGACCCCGCTGATATAAGAGCAGCTACAACAAACGCTGTCCGTCGTATACAAAAGTGTCTGGAAGTTAACGGTCAACATTTCGAACAATTATTACAATAGTTTTAAGATTTTTATACATTTTATTAGTTATTGGTATTATTTGTTATTGCTACTTATAGCCTTTATTACTGTTATTGCTGCTTAGGTATTATTACTTTATCTTTTCGTGGGCTGTATAATATTGTGTCGAGGGAATAATGAGAAGTCTACTTGCACTTAAATTCCATTTATTCTTAACAACTTTACAAACGATGCTTCTTCATGCCAACCTCGATTACTACTCTGTACATACTACATACTACTCTAGAGAGCCTGCCGGTCACCAATGACATTCAGTACTCGGCAGATGCAACGTTGTCGGGTTGAATTTAATACATAGAAAATAGGGAAAAATATAATACAAACAAAAATACAGAACATGCCCCCGGCGTTGAAAGACCCGACTTTCAAAATACAAAGAGCATGATTTACATTAAAGATCATTACATTACTCAGAAAAATTGTTTACACTAAAAATACAATAACTATAAAACTAAGGTTTGTTCAAGTTGAAACAACGAACTCACTTTGACACAACTTCAGTCCGCACTGGGCTCATTACTCACGGGGAACGATAATGGACACAATTTGGCAAATGACCTCTTTATAAGTCCGTTTTGTGTTTTAATCGTTACCACTCGCGGCACACCATCACTTCCACGATGCAAACACTCCACTCGGCCAAGCCTCCAATTCATCAGGGGAAGATTATCTTCCTTCACGAGGACTAAAACGCCTTCCGTCAGCTCTCCCTGCGTTTGCTTCCACCTGTATCTTTGTTGCAACTCGGATATGTATTATTTGTGCCATCTCTCCCATAGGTGCTGCTTTACCTGCTGAAGATGTTGGTAGACACTCAGACGATTCAGCGGAATCTTCCTGACGTCGGCATCAGATATAACACTTGGTTGACGTCCCAGAAGAAAGTAAGCCGGAGTAATGGAGCAAGATCATGAGGACTGGAGGACAGGGGAGAAATAGGGCGAGAATTTAATATACCCTCAATGTCGGTTAAGAGAGCATAAAAATGTTCAAAAGTAAATAGTACATTTCCCGCAACTCGCTTCAGATGATACTTCATACTTTTTATATCGGCCTCCCAAAGCCCGCCAAAATGAGGTGTACGTGGAGGTATAAAATGTCAATCAACACCTTCCTTACAGAATGAAGAAGTTAATTCATTTTTAGATTTATCAATAAAATTACCAAGATTTTTAAGCTCAGAGTTGGCTGCTACAAGATTGGTACCGTTGTCGGAAAAAATAGTCTTGGGTTTGCCCTTCCTAGCAATGATTCTACGCAAGCCAACACAAACGCGTCTTTGGAAAGATCTGTCACCAATTCGAGGTGGACAGCCTTGGGAAAAAAACAAACAAACAAGGCAACATAGCATTTCATTACCTTCGCTCCACACAATTCTAGATGTGGTACCGTAATAGTTTTCAAGGGGGCTACCTTGCCCTTTGCTACTAATAAATTAACGAAATTTTGACCGCCTTTGTAAGTTGACTTAACGTACGCACAGCTCCCATAAGCCTTTTCCCAGGCGTCAGAGAATATATGAAGCTCAAAATTTACTGCCCCTTTGCAAAACGGGTGCCTATCTATTTGTAAATTGTTCAAAGCTTTCGCATCCATTTTGAACTCTTTAAATTCCATTTTAAAGCAATGTGCGACGGTAAAGGGTCATCCCAAGATACCTTTTCTAGCCATAACATTTAAAGCATGATTTTAATCGGAATAATACATGGACTAACTAACCCTAACGGATCAAAGATCTTTGACGAACCGGCTAGGATTATACGCTTAGTTACTTGATTCGAATTGTCCAAGTCTTTAACATTATGCATCAACTTGTCAGTGTTAGGACACCAAATTAAACCTAAGGTTTTGGTCGCACCGCGTTCACGGAATTCCACAATTTTTGATGGTCCATCATTTTCTGGTACCCAATTCAATATTTCAGGTTCATTAGAATAGAATTTGCGCAAGTTAAAACATCCTTGGCACATTATCTCAACACAATTTAGAAATTCGCGTTGCATCTTCAATCGTGTTCGCGCCTGTTAATAAATCATCAACATAGAAGTCCGTTTTAATTATATCGGCTATGTCAGGGTAGTTTTCACAATTCTCATGTGCCAATTAAAACAAGCAACGAATTACGAGAAAGGACGCCGTAGCCGTTCCATAAATCACCGTATTTAATTTTACCTATACCTACTAGAATTTTACCTATAACTTTACCGTACCTATCTATTTAATTATCGGAGCCAAAACACCATAAAATTCTTTGCAGTGGTTTGTCTTCATCCACGACTAATACGCATCGATACATTTTCGCGATATCGGCCGCTACTACAAAGTTGTGCTGTCTAAATCTCGTCAAAATGTAAAATAAATCATGTTGTATCGTGGGACCGACCATCTGTAAGTTGTTCAAGGAGAAACCCGTGGAACTAGGCGCAGATGCATCAAAGACAACTCTGAGAACTGTTGACAGCGAATCATTACGATAAACACCATGATGACACATATAATAACTTATTGGTACATCGTTTACGCTTGTGATTTTAGACATATGCCCTAATTTAATATACTCCTTCATAAAATCAAAATAAAGTTTGTTACATTCTGGACTCGAATTCAACCTTTTTTTCCAAATTCAAAAATCGATGTTTTGCTTGCTCGTATGATTCACCTAACTTGGTCAAGCTTTGTTTAAACGGTAATTTAACTATAAATGCTCTCGTTGCATGCCGGCGAGTAATGTCTCTAAAATATTGTAAAGTTCTTCATCCGAAAACGTTGTTCGCGCAGACGCATTTTCTTCCACTTCCCAAAACCGACGCAAATCATTTTGAATGTCAATCTCATTGTTACCTATCTCATCGAACCTAACAAAATTGCACATAACGTCCTTGTTCTGTATGTTACCTATTGGACCGGCCACTATCCACCCAAACTTTGTATTTTGTACGACCGGAAGATTACGTCCCAAAGAAATTTGTCCCTTACAAATTACGCTCCAAAATAAATCTGAGCCGATCAACATATCGATATTCTGAGGTTCGGCGAATGTCGGATCAGGAACTTAATTCCTTCGGGGAACTTTAGATGCGACACATTTACTTTACACTTCGGTAGTGCATTTGTTATTTTAGGCAGAACGAAACACGACAATTTTACCGAATAATTATTTGTTATAGAATACACTTCCACGTCACACATGTGAGTAATGTTCGCTTTCGAATTGTTTATGCCGATTACGTGAAGGATTATATCTTTTCTTATTAAGTTTAAACGATTGCATATTTCCTCAGTTACAAAACTCGATTGAGACCCATTATCGAGCAACACACGAATCGTATGTTTATTGCGGTGTTTGTCATAAATTTCAATATTAATCGTACTTAACAATACAGCGCTAATACAGTCATTGCGTGCTGAGTGCACTGCTGATTGCGATACTTCGTTATCGTCTTTTTTCTCTACTGTTTTGTTACTATTTTCACCCGATGCTTTGTCAATATGTAATAACACGTGATGCTTTAAATGACACCTTTTGCACGTAGGACGACGACACGATTTACTAAAATGTCCCGCACGTAAGCAATTGAGGCATAACCTCATGGACATCACCGAGTTTGCTCGTTCGGATACTGGTATATTTAAAAATTCCGAACATGTCTGAATGTAGTGTTGCCCTTTACAAAACACGCAGTTTGGAACCTTTTCTTCATCCCCGGTAACTACAAGTCCCCTCGTATCTGACCGCTTATTCATGTTACGCCTATCGAACGTTTTTTCACTACGATTTTGTTCTAGTGTTTCTAAAATTTCCATATGTCCATTTAAAAATTTTCAAATCATCCAAGGTGGCGATATTTTTATTATTAGCTTTAAAGGTTTCCCATTCGCGAGCTGTCGCGTTGTCTAATTTCGTACTTATCAAATAAACTATCGGAACGTCCCACATATTGGTAGGTAGCTGTAACTGCTCTAACGCTCTCATATTTTTTGCTAAATTATCGATTAATAGGCGGTGTAGAGGTTTTAAAGTTGTGTTGATACGATTTCGTAATGGACTGTATTTTCTGTGTCGAGGTTTAACTTGAAATAATGAAAGTTTTTATGCAATGAAAGATATATTTCGTTATATGGTATAAAGTACAAAATGCCGTGGTTACGGCTAGGTATAGTCGCTACGTGTTTTTCGTGATATATGCTGAAGACAAAATACTACATTACACGTTGATATTCTATTGACTACTAACTGAATTACGGATCTTCTCGCATATATGAGGAGATCGAAGTGGGGAGAAAGGCTCCCATAATAAATAGTGGTAGCTAGGCAACACACAATACACGTGCATAAAATAAAGTAAACTAAACATGCCCCCTCCTTGAAAGCACTAAGGGCTTTCAAAAGACTAACAATAAAATATAAAATCATATATCGTACAAATGCTACAAGATATCTTACAACTAAAAATGTTCAATGTAGAGTAAATTACGGAGATTCACTAACACTATACTCTGCTATTATCGTACCACACTACACTGTGCTTCCTAGTGAGGTTCTCGTGGCAAGGGACAGATCTTCGCAAAGGAGCGCCTGATCGTACCTGTGGATGTTTTAATGGTAGCCACTCGTGCGATACCATCCTTTCCGGGGTGTAACTGAGTGATGCGTCCCAAGCTCCATTTTAGAGGTGGTTGATTGTCCTTGATAATTGCTAGATCACCAACTTGAAGTTTGCCCTGGATAGTGTGCCATTTATAACGTTGCTGCAATTCTGAGACATATTCGCTAGACCAGCGGGCCCAGAAGTGCTGGTACAGCTGCTGCACATGTTGAAAATGTGACAGTCGATTGGGGTTGATACATGTCACGTCTGTATCAATAACTGATGTCATGACTCTCCCAATGAGGAAATGTGATGGAGTGAGTGGGGTAAAATCGGATGGATCAGGGGAAAGTGGTGAAAGAGGTCTTGAGTTTAAAACTGCCTCTACTCGTGCAAGTAAAATGTAAAATTGCTCAAAGGTTAGGCTGGCTTTGCCTGCGACACGCAGTAAGTGGAATTTAGTAGAATTTACACCTACCTCCTAGATACCACCGAAGTGAGGAGAATGTGGAGATATAAAGGCCCAAGAGATGCCTTCGTTTTCAACAGATAAGGTTAAATTTGAGGTATTGTTTTTCAGAAATTTACCAAGCTTTTGCATTTCTGAATTTGCGCTAACAAAATTAGTACCGTTGTCCGAGAACATTTGAGCCAGCTTTCCTCTCCTGGCTACGAAACGCCTTAAAGCTGTCATAAACGATTCTTTTGTTAGGTCGGAGACCAATTCTAAGTGTATCGGGCGTGTTATGAAGCATACGAAAATGGCGATGTAACACTTAAATAATTTGCAACCACGCCCTCGCTTATCCTTTAATAAAAACTGACCTGCGTATTCAACACCTGTTCGGCAGAATGCAGGAGCTGGATTTAGTCGCGCTTTGGGCAGATTGCCCATAATTGGAGTTACACTATTTGGTTTGACTCTAAAGCATTTGATGCAGTCGTTCACCGTTTTTCGAGCTAAGTTACGTCCTTGAAGCGGCCAAAATGTTTCGCGAATAACCGAAAGTAACAGCTGAGGACCAGCATGTAACAGCCTTTTATGCTCGTGAGAAAATATTAGTTTAGTAAATCGATTTTTTGACGAAATAATAATGGGGAATTTTTTGTTATAACTAAAGTCAGAATTTGCTAATCGTTTCGCGATGATAAAACTAAAGACTATTGCGGAGCAATATCTGTATTAGCACGTTGCTTTTCTGGAGGAGTTTGATTAGATTCAAAATGAAGTAAAGTATTGTGCTTTCGTTTACAAAATTTGCAGCCACCGGACCGACAGTGTTTGACGGTGTGGCCAAGTGTTAAGCAGTTCAAAGCCTTTAGCTTTTTTGTTTGTTCGAGACGCTCGTACACGTTTAATCTTTTGAAATCCAGACAAGTCTGGATGTAATACTCATCCTTGCAATTCGTACAATAAGGCTTATAAGCGACAAACGTTTTAGTTTTAATCTTTGACATTTTATATGCCTGACCTTTGTTATGCTGTAATGATTCTAAAAGATCCGACCGATTTTTGAGGAAAGTTTTGAGGCCTTGCAAAGTGGGTTTTTTTCAGGTTTGACTTCGCTTCCTCCCACTCTCGGGCTGTTGCACTGTCTAGTTTCGTGCTAACAAGGTAAATGATTAATGTATCCCATTTTTCGGTGGGTTCATCTAATGTTTGTAGGGCTCTCAAATGTTTTGTGACATTGTCTATCATTTTGCGCAGTAAATTTGGAGATTCTTCACGAATATGCTCAAGGTTAAACAAAGCTTTAACATGGTTATTTATTAAGATTCTAGAGTTATCGTATCGTTCGCGTATTAACTTCCAAGCTACTTCATAGTTTTCATTAGGAAATTCTAAGGATTGAATAATTTGCAAGGTACCACCTTCCAATGAGGCGCGTAAATAATGGAATTTTTGAATACTGCTCAGGTCATTGTTCTTGTGAATAAGCGAGTCAAATGTGTCTCGGAACTCGAGCCAATCGTCGTAGTGTCCATAAAACTTTTTTAATTGGATTGTCGGCAATTTTATCCCCTGATTACGTACGGAAACCTCTGTCCTAGAAGCTGTAGTCGAAATTTCGTTATTAATCTGATCCGGGAGCGTTGATTGCGCGGTATTTTTTAGAAGTAGACACTTGGCTTTGCTAATTGCAGAATGAAAAGACGCCTCAAATGTCTCGCGTTCATTCATTTGTTGTTCTAGGTTGTCACATAAAGTTTCGATTTGTAAATGTATTTCATCGAAATTATTTATGAGCTCTTGTGCGCGTTCTAACCTTTGTTCTAATTCTAAAATAACTTCGGGCTCAGTAATTTTGCTATCGGTGTACTTTACCTCTAAATTGGCCATAAATTTGCCGAAAAGTGTTATTTTAGTTTTGATAGAACCTCTTTTTCTGATGAGTGTATCGAGTTGTTCGGCCATGCTTTTATAAAAAATCGAAATTTTAGGTTGATTTCAATCACACTTACGTATTTACAATGTTTAAGAAAATGTACGATTTTTAAAGCTAAATTATGCTTAGGTGCATTCAAATGTTATCGAGATATAAAACATGCGAGTTTGTAGCGCTGTAACCAAGAAAAAATGTTATGCAATTCCACTTCTTACACAATTTGACAATGATAGGAAATTGTGAATGGAGCTTACGTGAGAGAGAACGCTGCTAGACCTCGAGCGCCCTTTGCTGTTGCTAACGGCTTTCGTTGGAATTCCTGGCGGCTGGCTTCGTGTGCAGCCCGGCCTTCCTTGCTTGATATTTTCGATTTTGATTTTCGCCGTCAGCTTACCAATATCCAGCTCGTAGAACCATAAATGTAGAGGATTAAAGTTGTGTTGATATGATTTCGTAATGGACTGTATTTTATGTGTCGAGGTTCCACTTGAAATAATGGAAGTTTTTATGCGATGAAAGATATATTTCGTTATATGGTATAAAGTACAAAATGCCGTGGTTACGGCTAGGTACAGTCGCTACGTGTTTTTCGTGATATATGCTGAAGACAAGATACTACATTACACGTTGAATAGTCTATTGACTACTAACTGAATTACGGATCTTCTCGCATATATGAGGAGATCGAAGTGGGGAGAAAGGCTCCCATAATAAACAGTGGTAGCTAGGCAACACACAATACACGTGCATAAAAATAAAGTAAAGTAAACTAAACAGATTATATTTGAAAGAATCAGTGGCGTGACGTGCAGATTTTCTCATTAAAATTTCTAAGGCATAACTTCAATTACTGTAATACCTTCAATTAACTCTAAATAAACAAGGAAGTAAACCTCGATGCACCTTCATACACCAAATTTAGCTACTATGACTGTAACATTACGGAAGTTATTTTAAAAATCATGTGTTCTTTAACGCATCTAATAGTTTTTTATGCCCGTTCCGACTTTTTTGCTTAAAATCCTCTCTCCATCCTTTATCACTTGTTCCAGTTTGTATACTTAAAACCGGAATACACTGTATAAGACTTACGCATTACTTCCTTTAAATTTTCATCATTATTAGAGCTCAGTAGTGGAACGGGTGTCAATTATATTATTAATGGATAAGTTTATATATCAGTTACATGAAACGCCTGAGATATTATTTATAGAAGAAATCTGTATCATTTGGCAACGCCGCGGGGCTGTACAGCGAAAACCAGATATATATTTTTATATACAAGGACCTAATAGCGTTACAAGTACATCATATGGGCTTCACAAAGTATTGTAGATATATCAGCCGTTTAATACGTATAAACCGTTACCCCTCGTTGTGTGCCCAACATTAGATTTATAAAGGATGTTCTTAGGAAAAGACTATACTTATCTAATACTACTGGAAGAACTGGGTGGAACAAAGTAGCAAAAGTATATAGAACTCTACAGCGTACTGTGTATAAATATATATATATATATATATATATATATATATATATATATATATATATATATATATATATATATATATATATATATATATATATATATATATATATATATATATATTATATATATATATTATATATATATATTATATATATATATATATATATATATATATATATATATATATATTATGTATATATATATATATATATACAGGGTGAGTCTTTAAGGTGTAAATATATTTTTATACACTATCACATATTGGTTACCACCTCTGATCAAGCATGCCGACTGCCGTTAATATTCTATTACAGAAATGCGCTGTTGTCAGCTTGTTACCAATTTCTCATAAATTGGAGACAATATATTTACCCTACAAATTTCTATTTTTAGAATACCAAAGATACATTTTTAATTTCTTTAAAGTTCTATTTTAATTGGTAAATTAAAACCAACAAGATTCCACACCACCATTGAGGTATTGCTTTGGCGCGTTACTTTTTTGATAAGTGGGTTGTTCGCCTGTATGGCGAAGTGGGATCATAGGGCAATCCCACTATAAATTTTTATAAATGCGAAAATAACAAATGATATTTGGAAAATAAGCAATTGTTATTACAACGAAATGCCAACATACTGATAATAATAAAGTAAAAACATATATTGAAGGAATAAAAATTAATAAACACTCGCCTGACCAGGAACTAATTGACCCACTTTACATTTCACTCCACTTCCCTTAATTTCACGTCACTTCACCTCACTTTACAACCCATCCAATAAGATTATTTCATATGACTTCATTTTGTGACATTATTTTTTCCTGAGCATACTCCTTAACCTCAATAAAATGACAAAACCTGTTCAAAACGGCCACCATTCTGTATACGGCCTCGTATTCTTCTCGTCAGCGATTCACGAACATTTTGAAACAGCTGTGGATCATTTCTTATTATATTAGCTGCATTTTCAATTCGTTCTTTCAATTCTTCAATTGTATTAACTGGTACGGCATAAACTAGTTGCTTCATATGGCCCCATAAGAAAAAAATCACATGGATTTAAATCAAGCGATCGCGGTGGCCAACGAATTTCATCCATGACGTCCTATCCATTTATCACATAGCTTGTATTCAACCAATCAACGACGTTTCTAGCAGTATGTTGGGGAGCACCATCATGTTGAATCCACATTAGTCTTCGTGTTGCTAGAGGCAATAAATCACCCAAATGATCTTCTAAAGTTTTACTCAAAAAATTGAGATACAGTCCTCCATTCAGACGTCTCCATAGTATGTACGTTCCAATAAGAAAGTTGTCAATAATTCCTGCCCAAACATTCATTGAAAATTGTTGTTGGAAGCTGGTCTCTCGTACAGCTCGAGGATTTTCATCAGCCCAAATATGGGTTTTGTGGATATTAAAAACCCCTTCTCTGGTGAATCCTGCCTCATCTGTCCATAAAACGAATCTGAACGAAGGGCGTGTAGCCCTTGCGAACGTAAAACTCTAGAAACGGTTGACTGTGACACGTCAAATCGGGTACTTAGTTTTTTTGTACTGATGCCACGAGCTTCTTCAATTGCATCCAAGAGAGCCGGCACAACATTTATTATTCTTTTTGTTTGTTCTCTACCGATGTCTTGAGTACGAGGTTTAAAACTTCCAAAATCTCGCAATCGCTGAAAAGTCCTCACAAACGTGCGTTCATTAGGTAGATTTCTCGGGGGTATGTTTCTGAGTACAATCCTACGAGTGCACTTTCACCTGCTAAAAAATAACAGCGCAGCATATCCACCATTTCGGGGTTTGAATAAGCTATTTGCACGTTTTATTATAACCGCACTTACTACTACACTATACAATTGTCCTTACTACCTATTCAAGTCAAAATATAATACTACTACCGATTTACTGTATCTCTATTAATATAACCAATGATATAAATTGGAAAGTACTGGAAAACAAACTTCAAAAATTCGTCTTTAAAGCCGACGAATTTTGCAATAACGTACCAAGACGAAATTTTCAAATCAACTGACAGTTAATTACATTTTTCCATAATACGATGAAAACAAAGTGATTTCGACATGGTCGACATACAATCTTCAAACAGCAATGCCCTCTATTAGTCAATACCCAGCGAGTTATCTAGTTTGTATCATTTTATTCAAATTTTACCTATTTTTTACATATGTTAAATAGATATTTATTAGTGCAATCCATATAAAGTAATACACATCACAAAAAAGAAAAGAAGAGCAAATGGGGAAATTGTGACAACACATACAATCCAATGTATAAGAAAACAATAATAATACATTTGCGGAATAAGGCAATTAAATTATAAATGTAATAAGAATAAATAAAAACAATATAAAAACAACAACAGGAAACAGTGGCTTCGCATAGTCATAATAGACGTTATACAATAAATGGTGAAATAAAAGTAATTGTGGTAATTATTCCCTGGACGGGGTTCGCTAAAAAGAAAACACTAGCCGTTTAACAAAATATATATTAGCAGTAAGCAAAGTAAAACTATATAATTTGCGGTACCAATACACTCTCATCAATATGGCTACCCTACTTAAGACCTTACTGTTCACTTCCCTCGATATGAGTCGATGTCGATTCGCGACACACGCGCAAAATCCCCGCACTGGTACACGTGCACTCTATTTTTAGGTTCGGGAAGGGCTCGCGAAAGAAGGCAGTGCCGTACCCGTTTTATTTTCCACATCCTCGGGCCCCGAAGTGCAAAGCACTTTCTCCTCGCTGTCTAACTCTAGTGGATATAACAAATTAATTGGTCTTTTTAATAATTTGCCGTTAGGGAGTCTTACAGTACATGCCCGCACTTTTCCGTCGCGACCGCAATGTGTATTCGTAATGCGAACCATCTTCCAAAAAATTCGAGGAACGCTTTGATCGTGAAGTAACACAATATTACCTTCTTTAAAAGGTGTTGAGTTCTTGGGGTCTAAGTGATGCGCTGTCCTTAATTGTTGTGAATAGTCAGATGTCCATCTTCGCCAAAATTTATTTAAATTGGACTGTCTGAACGTCCATTTTTGTAGGAGATCGTTTCGTTTGATCGCTGCTAGCGGAATATCCTCCGTCACGTCTGAGTTTGCATCTCCGATTAAGAATTTATCAGGTGTCAGTATGGGGGTGTTAGGATCACCATCAATATATGTCAAGGGTCTCGCATTTACCATTGACTCTACTTCACTAAGAACGGTTTGTAGTTCGTCAAAATTAAGAGTGGCCTTTCCAATGCTCATCTTCAGTGAATCTTTCACCGTCTTTACCAAACGCTCCCAAAATCCGCCCCACCATGCGGCTCTTTCTACAATAAATTTCCACCTTATCCGATTTCTTGAGGAAAAGGTTTGGACATCCGTATTTCTTAAAATTTTGTTAAGTTCCTCTAACTCCAAGGCTGTTCTCTTAAACATCTTGGCGTTGTCAGAATAAATTACACTAGGAACACCTCTTCTTGACATGAATCTTCGTAAGGCTCTCAAGCAACTTTCTGTTGATATGTCAGGAACTAATTCCAAATGTACAGCTCGTGTGACTGCACATGTTATTAACATTATATAGACCTTTCTGGAGTGGCCATCTTCGTTTATGAAAAGGGGTCCTGCAAAGTCGGTACCTATAAACTCAAAAGCACGACTTGCCAAAATTCTATTTCTTGGTAAAGGAGCAAATTCCGTTGCCCCGGGCTTTCCTCTGAACTTCTTACATATTACACATTTCGCCAGGGTTGACTTTATCTTCTGTCTACCTCTTATTAACCAATAAGTTTTTCGAATTTCTGCTAAGACCAAGTTTACTCCTCCGTGGTGCATCTTTTCGTGTATCTGTAAAATGAGTTTTCTTACCCATGGGCTCGATTTAGGAAGAATAATAGGATGTCGAGCTTCATAAGGTAAATCACTTTCTTGGAGACGTCTTTTTAGTCTCATTAATCCATTACTATCCAAAAATGATAAGATTCGAGAATTCTTGTTCAAGGTTAAATGGTTTTTTAGTGTCTTAATTTCTTCGGAAAATGCTATTTCTTGAACATGCTTTAACCAATATATTTTCGATTGCTTCAGTTCTTCTGCTCGAAGTGGATCTAATACCTTTTCTTTTGTTCTTAGATTTCTAACGAATCGGAAAATATAACTGGTTACTCTAAAAATTTTCTCTAGACTACTATATCTGTCTAAATCGAATAATGGTTCATTTTCTTCTGACGTTTGGACGTTTAGTATAAAATTTTCATTGTCATTTTCCGTGTCAATTTCTGTTGCATCATATTCAGGCCAGTTTTCTTCTGGTTCATGTAGAAAATTCGGTCCATTTCTCCATAAATCTGATTTTACCAATTTCTTCGCCTTAATACCTCTAGTGACTAGGTCCGCTGGATTATATTCACCTGGACAATACTTCCATATGCAATTTTTTGTTAAAGATTGGATTTCCCTTACTCGATTGGACACATATGTTTTCCATCTTTGAGCCTTACCTCTAATCCAATGGAGCGTAATCTTGGAGTCTGTCCACAAATAAATAATTTCGATCTGCAATTTGGTATTGTTAACTATATAATTCTGTAACCTAGCGGCACAAACAGCAGCCGTTAATTCTAATCGTGGCAAAGTAAGTTCATTTTGGCCGTTACATTTAATAGGCGCTACCCTATTTTTTGACACTAGAAGATTTGAATGATAAACGTTATTGTCGTAGGTCCTCACATATGCCGCTGTCCCATAGGCTTGAGGACTAGCATCCGCGAAAACGTGAAGTTGTACAGATGTCTTGGAATTGTCGTTAACACATCTCAAAAGGGTAAAATCGTTTAGGTTTTTAATATCATTTACCCAATTTTGCCATTCCGCTTGGATTGACTCCGGTAATATCCTGTCCCAGTCGAAATTTTCTTTCCAAATTTTTTGTAACAATATTTTGGGCATTATAATGCACGGTCCCAAAAACCCTAAAGGATCATATATTCTGGAAATCGTTTTCAAAATATTCCGTTTCGTTATTATTTTTTCCTGGTCAGCATAGGCTGTCACGGAATCCAAATTCATGCCAAGTTCATCTTGCGATGTATACCACAGCACACCTAATACCTTTGGACAAAAGGAAGAGTTTCTGCTACTTTTCTCTTTAAAGAGGTTATTTAAACGATCATCGCTACTGATCCATTTTCTCAAATTCATTTGAGCGTTATTCATGATTTGGACTGACTCATTATATATTTTTAAAGCGTCATCTACGTTGTCTGTTGCAATTATCAAGTCATCGACGTAAAACGATTCTCTTAATATCGTACATGTTTCGTTAAACTTTTCTGGTTGATTTGATAAATGCTTATTAATAGTAGCCGTTAATAGAAATGGGCTTGTAGTAACCCCAAAAGTTACCCGTTTCATTCTATAAGGAACGATATCTGACAACTCAGCTCCATCATTAATTTGTTTTTCGTACCAAAGAAAGCTATGTGAATCTATTGTCTTTTTCTGCTAATGAAATTTGCAGGAACGCCTTTTCTATGTCCGCACATATTCCGATGCATCCGATTCTAAAATTTAATAGTACCTTTATCAATTCCGGAATCAGGTTGTCACCAGATAATAAATTGTCATTTAGTGACGAAAGATTCGGCGCATGCGCAGACGCATCATAAACGACGCGCACCCTCGTAGTGTCTTTATCTTCGCGATAAACTGGCCTGTGCGGCATGAAATACGTCCTACCTTCCGTTTGTTCGATCGGTGCCTTTTCCGCGCAGTCAGTATCTAAATAATTTCGAATTGCCTTGTCGTATTCTATTAATTTAGAATTTCTGATTAGATTTCTTGTTAAACTTTTTACTCTCGCTAAAGCTTGAGTGTAATTGTCGTCCAATTTTACGTTCTCGAGTTTCCAAGGCAACTCAACTTCATATCTGTTGTTTTTCATTTTTATATTAGAATTACAAAATTGTTTAGTGAAATTCTCGTTGTTAACGTTATTCGGATTATATATACCTATAGTTTCTAAATTCCAAAAGTCCTTTATATCAAAATCCTCTTCGGATGTTGCGTGCAAAACCGTAGCTAAATTTATGTTTACATTTACGTTATAACTGTCTATCGGCGTGGGTCCAAGCAGAGTCCATCCCAGCATGGTATTTACTGCCGTTAGATCTGTCGTGATCTTTTCAATTTCACCAGTAACAAGCTTCCAATAATTGTCGGCTCCTATTAGCATCGATATGCCTTCAAGTGGTTCCGTACCCCCGACGCGAGCGTCCGCTAATTCATAGTCCTTTAATTTTCTTATGTGCGTGGGCGGTGTATTCAATGCATCGAAGCATATCTCTGGAACTACTACAGCATGCAACTTAATAAACTGTCTTGTATACTGGCTGCGTAAATAGACTTCAACCTGCTTACAGTCTTGAGATTGACCCCTTTTGCTTGATCCAAATGGAATAATGGATAACTTATGTGACCCTATTACCTTTAATTTCAGCTCATTAAAAACGTTTTCTTTTATAAATGTCAACTGACTTCCCCCATCTATCACTATGCGTATGAAAAGTCCGTTGCAGTGAAGTTCATTCGCGGCTGAAACATATGAGCACGCCGTTTGCAGCAACACGTGGTTAAAACCCCCATTTGTAATCAGAGCAGCGGAGTTTCCATTTCGATTAACGTTCGCATTATCGTTTGAGTCTTTAGAGTCATCTTTCTCGTTATTTTTATTTTTGGTTAAGCGTTTTTTAAAGTTCGGATCGCACATTATAGTAACATGTTTACCCTTACAGTTCTGGCACATTATATTATGACCTTTACAATATCGAGCAATATGATTTGACTTCGTACATTTAAAACATCTATTGTTTTTTCTTAGAATGTCCCGTTTTTGTTCGATTGTTAAATTTTTATTGCGACATTTAAATGTATTGTGCGTATTTGTATCGCAAAATAAACATTTACAGTCCGTTACACTAGTAAAAAGTCCAGAAACCGTTCGCGGATTATTTACCCGATCGTTTTTTGTCGTATGCGTACTTTTACGCTCCTCTTTTGATACGCCACTGCTTGACGCACCCGTTATGGCTTGAGCAGATTCCACAGAATCTATCTCTCGTTTTATAAATTTTAATAGTATGTCAATTTGTTTCTGGCAATTCACTGAACCCGATTCCTCTTCGTTGCTTAAATTGTCTGTATCACAATCAATGTCATTAAGTTTATTAAATTCAACTTTTAATTGAAACGGTAATGATTTCATTAAAATAGTTTTAACCATTAGCCCATAACTATCTGATGATACCCCTAACGCTGTTAACGAGCGTGTAACAGCTGACGTTATGTTATATAATTTTCGTAACCCTACAGCATCATGCTTACCCTTGACCGGGTTTAAATTTAATAATTGTTGAATATAGCTATCAACAATCCGTTCCTTATTGCCAAATTCGTTTTTGATCATGTCGATTGCGTCATTATAACATGCTTCAGACGGAGTTAAACCGCTGATCGTTTCGAGAGCCCTTCCCGTTAAAACCGATTTTAAATAATTAAATTTCGTAGCACTATCCAGCGATTTATTGTCATGCACCGCGCTCTTAAATTGTTCCCAGAACGGAATGAAGTCATGCAAATCCCCGTTAAATGTTTTTAAATTTAATTTGGGTAGTCTCACCGTACTCATCGTTGAATCTGCACCGGGAATACCTTGTACCAGCTCCTGGGACTGCACTGGTAAGCGGCGCTGCGCGTCGCCTGCGTCTACTTCGTGGCCGTTGCCGTCCATCCGTCGCACGCGCTGATCCCGCTGGTCCCCCGCTCCGCCGTCTGCTATCCGCTGGAACAACCTCGAACTGGTTATGACGATTTTGTCCTCGTACTCTAAAATCTGCTCGAATTCCTCTTCATATTTTTCTTCCTGAATGTACGGCATCGCCTTTTCGTTAGCTTCTTTTAAACACTTTTGAGCACTACCTAACCTGTCGTACATCGTTCTCAATTCCTCGACAGCCGGTACGCCTTTTAATAGCTCTTCAGCTTCGTTTACAAGCCTCGTTACCTTTGCCCTGCACGTTTTGCGAAACTGTAGTTCCATTTTCATTAACTTTTGACAGTCACAGACTCTAATTCGTTTTACTTTTCTTTAAACAACACAAACTGTCTGCTAGGTCCGTTTACAATTTTATTTCGCTAGTAAATTCACGTTACAAACAATGTCCTTGCCGTTTCGTTAAAGGTCACATACGTTTTACCCTTCCCGGGTTTCGGCACCAAAGATATGTGGTAATTATTCCCTGGACGGGGTTCGCTAAAAAGAAAACACTAGCCGTTTAACAAAATATATATTAGCAGTAAGCAAAGTAAAACTATATAATTTGCGGTACCAATACACTCTCATCAATATGGCTACCCTACTTAAGACCTTACTGTTCACTTCCCTCGATATGAGTCGATGTCGATTCGCGACACACGCGCAAAATCCCCGCACTGGTACACGTGCACTCTATTTTTAGATTCGGGAAGGGCTCGCGAAAGAAGGCAGTGCCGTACCCGTTTTATTTTCCTCAGTAATAATGCAATTCATTGTAATCGTAGAGAACTGTCACTGGTCGCGTCTATTAAATGCTATTTCGATATCGTTATTTTCAATTTTTCTACAATGATCACATATCTTCTTTCATTTTTTAGGACTAATTGCAGCAAATTTTTTTCGTGCTAACTAGGTTTTCCACGTCATCTAGCTGGAGAGTAGTATCAATTCTGAGTGATCTAGTGGTAAACATAGTGCAGTATAACCATAGTGTTCCAGTAATTCATTATGTAACGTATATTTTGTGTTTGGTTTGGGTTCGGGTTTTATCACTGGCTCACATGAAATATTACACTCTGGTAGCCATTTCACCATATCTTTCTTTTTTGTTCCTATTGTTGGTTGATTTTCAACGGCATTGTTGTGGTAGGATGCAGTATCAACAATCAAAATTGATCGTCCTGGAAAATTTGGGATTACTTGACATTCAAGCCACTTTTTAAAATTTTAGGTGTTCATATCACCATGATAATCCCAGCTCTTCACTCCTTAAATATAATATATTTTCACATATTTTGAATCTAGAGAACATCATACCTGATTTGAATATTAATAAGGCATTTTCCACAAAAACATTTTCATTGCCAACATCAACAATAATAAGGGGCTTTCCCTTAGATATGGGTTCATTTAAACTTAAAGAAGTGCCATCTGTCCATTCCTCTCGTACTGCGTGCGAACTGTGAAGATAAGTTTCATCTAATTTAAATACTTAATTCTTCTCAGTCGTATGTCATAATATTCCATAAGAACTTTTATGTTATAACTAGCTTCTTTTCCACCCATAAAGTAGGAATTCAAACAATTTATTCTCATACACAGATCTTTTGAATGTTCTTGCTGGTTGTATATTATTTTGCAACTACTTTGTACTTACTAGGTCAATGGAGCTATAAGAAGGCAGAAGTATATTAGCAAAATAATGTTACTTATGCTTAGTTGACAATAATGTATTCTTCATAAAATATATTTATTATAATACAAAGCATCTTAGCAAAGTTGTTTAATTTAAATACTTGATTCTTTTCACAGTCAGTCATGTCGTAAGATTCCATAAAAGCTTTTCTGTTATCACTAGCTTTTTTCCACCTGTAAGGTAGAAATTCAAACAATTTATTTTCATACGCATATCTTTCGAATGTTCTTGCTGGTAGTATATAACAAAACAGAAGTATATTAGTAAAATAATGTTACTTATGCTTAGTTGACAATAATGTATTCTTCATAAAAAATACTTATACAATACAAAGCATCTTAGCAAATTTGTTTACTTGATTGATTTATCTTTATGTAGCTTTTATATAACTTAGAGTGCACGAAACAACTACTAGGAACTGAGTCCTCCTTAATTATAAATATAAATAATAATACAAATACATTTGAAGTATAATTTACCTCAAGTCCATTTTACTATGAAAGAACCGCAAGGAACTAATTTTGCCATCGAAAGGTATACCAGTCTGATTTAAGTACATATATCTATGCAAACAAGTCAAGCAGTTAATAAAAGTCTTTCAGGAAATATATTGCAGTTAGTACAAATCTTTTACAGTAGACCTTCTGTTCCCTATTATATAAAATTCGTGTAATATCTTCCGCGAACATTTTTCACCTGAATCATGTACAACTATGTACGTACGAATACGATTTAATGCTTGATTTATTCCTTTCTTCTTTGGGAAAAGAAAGAGGTACCTAAATCTATCAGAGCAGCTTCTTTGATTACCTATTGATAAGTATATTTTGAAATTTATGTTACGGCTAACATTCTCTTCGAATATTCACTTTATTCTTGGGATCCTCCTTCATAAATATTTAATGTGTAATGCCTTTTTTGTTGATTTCTTAGTCACATCCATTTGTCTGCAATTTGATAGTGAAGTTACAATATGTATTTGATACACGTTTAATCTCTAAATAAAAACCACCCCATTGCCCCCCGTTACCCATTAAAAGCAATTTTTTTCAACTAAAATTAATTAAACAATAATGAAAAGTTATGAAATCTGCTTGTAACTACACATAACCTATAAAACTTACATTGATTATACTTCGTTACTTACCCTAAGTGGTGAACAAAAAAGTAACTCGAAAAATATAAATGATAACTATTAAATTCCCCTACTAATTGTCTCATGAAAGAGCTTGCTGCAGAAGATCCACATGAGTATTTTCGAGCATTAAGAATGTCTGAATATTCGTTTAATATTTTGTTAAATAAAATGGTTAATAAAATTCAGCGTTCTAATACATTAATGAGAGAAGCTATTCCAGCCAAAACCAAACTGCAAGCTGTGTTGTATTATTTGGTAACAGGAAATAGCCTAAGAAGTTTGAAGCAGTTATTTAGAATATCCAAATCAAGTTTGTCTCTTATTATTCCAGAAGTATGTGATGCTATATATGATGCATTAAAGCAGTATATTAAGGTAAGTAAACTACAGAAGATTTAAATATTTGTTTTTATTTAAGTTTAACTGTCTATTGTATACAAACTATGACAGTGACAAAAATAAGTTGAATATATATTTTTATGACTCATCAAAATCTTTCGTGAATGTTAGACGTAAAGTGGAACTGTCCGATGGACTTGTTACTGTTGGTTAATGTAATGTATGTCCATATTAGAGCCATGTGTGTCAAGAAAAGTGTTTGCATCTGAAGGTGGTAAAGAGTAATCATGTGAGGAGTCATATGAATAGTTAGAGTATACAGATGTCATCATCGTTAGGTCATCAGTCCTAAGACTGGTTGGACGCTGACTTCCAGCTTCTCCTATCTTGTGCTAACCTACGCATTTCGCTAATTGTGCTACAACCTACATCCCTTACTATTTGCGAGCAGTAGTCTAATCTAGACCTACCTCTGCCTTTTTTCACTCCTATTTCTGCCTCCAAAATATCGCGGACTATTCCCCCATGTCTCAGCAAGTGGCCTACCATTCTATCTCTTCTCTTCTTTAAGTTTTTCCACATACTTCTTTCCTCGCCGACTTTCTCCAATACTTCTTCGTTTCTAACCCTATCAGTCCATGGTATTTTCATCATTCTTCGGTAACACCACATCTCAAAAGCTTCTAATTTCTTCCTACTTGCTTCCCCTACCGTCCAGGTTTCGCAGCCGTATAGTGCCGTGCTCCATACATATGTTTTCAAAAATCTCTTCCTTGTTTCTAAGTTTATTACCCCCGAGCATAAAAGTGCTTTCTTTTTGTTAAAAGCTACTCGACCCTGCGCTATTCTTTGTTTTATGTCTTTGTCGCTTCTTCCATCCCAATTTATTTTACTTCCTAAATAAGTGAAGTCTTTAACTTCCTCCAATCTTTCATTATTGATTTGTACTTTCGTTTTTGCTCTGCTCTCGCGCCCTCTGCACACTAACACTTTAGTTTTGTTTTTATTCACCTTCATTCCGTATTCCTCTGTCAACACTGCCTCCATTTCGTTCAATGCTGATTCTAATTTCTCCTTACTAGATGCTAATACTGCTATATCATCCGCGAATCTCAGCATTTTTAGTTTCTGTCCCTGTACTTTAATCCCGAAATCCACTCTATCTTTTACCACATTAATCGCCTCTTCGATGTACAGATTAAAAATTAGTGGTGATAGCGTACATCCTTGTCTTACTCTTTTCCTAATACCTACTTCCCTTTTTTCTCCTTCTATTTCTATAACAGCAGTTTGCTCTTTGTATAGATTGTGTACTACTCTCCTATCTCTATACTTCATTCCCGCGCTCTTTAGTATCTCGAACATTTTTTCCCATCTTACGTTATCAAAAGCTTTTTCTAAATCTACAAATCCTATATAAGCGTTCTTTCCTTTTTCTATTGTTTTCTCTAACATTACTCTTAGCGCCAGAACAGCTTCGCGAGTTCCCCTATTTCGCCTAAACCCGAATTGGTCTTCTCCTAGGATTTCCTCCGCTCTATTTTCCATCCTCTTCTGCACTATTCTAGTTAAGATTTTTGACGCATGGGAAGTTAGGCTAATCGTTCTAAAGTTCTCGCATTTGTCGGCTCCTCTCTTTTTCGGTATAGTAACGATAATGTTCCTCTTATAATCCTCCGGCATCTCGCCCGTTTCATATATGTATTTTACCAGTTCAAACGTCCTATTTATTATTCTCTACTATACTCGGGATCTTCAATTTCTGTTTCCGTGTCCAAAAAAAAGAAAATATTCTTGATATATTTAGTCCTAAAAAGCATAAGTGCATTATATATATATATATATATATATATATATATATATATATATATATATATATATATATATATATATATATATATATATATATAATATATAATATATAATACAATATATGAAATCGGGTAAAAAGCCTCCTAATGCTCTTGGGACTAACCACCCCAAGGGTCTGAATCTGGTTCTAAACCAAACTAGACAAAGTGCTCCAATCGGCCTCATTCGGATGGAGATCAGAGACAGGTGGGAGGAGTCTTACCTGACCATCTCAATGGCAACGACCAAGGCAATGGACATGGGCGCTTTAGGTGGACAAGGGAACTAAGGGATGATCTGCTTACTTGTTAGAAAACATCAGTCCTGACCTCAGGGGATACATGGCGAGATTGCACGCAGCTTGGGGAGCATCGCGCCTTCTCTCAACAAAATCTAAGGAACCAAGTAGTCTATCTGCGAAGGTTAGTCAGGATATGTAAGGCAACCCCGTCAGCCTGATATGCTATTTGCTGCACCTCTACCGCAGCAAAGAATTGACGGGGAAAATCCACGAGAGTATATCGAGCCCTCCATAGGAACAAGAGGTAACCTTAATATCAGAGTTAACCTAATGTCACAAGACCTGGCAAGAATGGATGCTAGAATCGATGAGGTACTTCCAGAAGATACAGACATCTGGCAGATCAGTTGTTTACACCTAAAGTCCGACGTATTATCGCCGGACTCACACACCAACACCACACTATAAATCAGACGGCGTTCTTAGCTACCAAGCAGCACTGTTTAGACAGGATTCGAGCACTTATAACGATTAAGAAAACTTTGAATAGGCGGATGAGGAGCATGGAACAAAACAAATTGTTCCGTACAAATCCCTCTCGCCTTATTCGGGAACAGCAACGTGCCGTCGAAAACTGTTGGAAGGAAATCTATGAAACGACGCGTCTATTCAATAACGCTCCAGCGATCGCACGCTTCCAGGCTCTTTGCGACATTCTCATTAAAGAACTACAGGAAACATGCCCGACAATTAGTCTGGAGGAAGTTCAACGAGCACTTATGGAAACTAAGAACTTCGCTGCCCCGGGCCCAGACGGATTGACTATATGGTGGTAGAAACGGTTTCCGTCGACACACCACCGTCTGGCCCGAGTTTTCAACTCGTGGTTGAACGACGGGCAGCATATTCCAGATTGGTTTGTCGAGGGACGGACTGTACTTATCCCCAAGAAAGGGAATTTATCCGATCCGAAAAATTATAAGCCGATTACGTGCGTCAACTCCTGCTACAAGTTGTTTACACGTATATTGTATGTCAGGACGTTGGAACACGTGAAACCAGCCCTTCAAGAGATAGGGGAGCAACGCGGTGCAAAGAAGGGCCCGGCAGGTTGCAAAGGAAACCTGTTGATAGACCGCTGTATTACGCAGGACTCTGTACAAGACATGCGGAATATATCGATGGCCTTGATAGACTACCTCAAGGCATTTGATTCAACATCCCACAAGCTGTTCATTCACTTGCTCGGATGTCTTGCGGTACCAGCACCAATAGTGAGATGCATACAACACCTACTACTGCTCTGAATGGCCCGCTTCACCATAACATCCGGTGAACAGCGGGTAACCACGGAGCCGGTAGTGTTTAGGAGAGGAGTGTCTCAGTGGGATTCCCTAAGCCCTCTCCTATTTTGTATCTCGCTATTACCCCTGTCACTTGAACTTTACCAAACTCGTGGGTACAATTGCGGACCACCCAATAATCGGAGGCATAAGGTCACCCATTTGTCAGGATGTCGGGGAGACTTACGCGTACTTGGGTATAAATCAGAACTATATCTAGGATACGCAACGCGTAAAGGACACTCTCCGTGGCAAGTAAGTGAAAGATTTGAGCATCAGATCTATCGGGGAAAAACAAGGTGTCTGCAACAAATATGGTCGCCATTCCGGTACTACTCTACTCCTTCGGAGTAGTGATGTGGACTGTCGATGACCTGCGTAGGTTAGACAGGGAAACCTGAAAGATAATACATAGAAGCATTCATCCAAGATCGTCTGTTCCTCGGCTATAACTCCCGAGACAACAGGGAGGCCGAGGAGTCTTGAACCTGGAGTGTATGCATGACAGATTAGTCCTGGGCATAGCATGTAACGTCGTCCGCAGGTCGGGTCCACTCATGCGACTAGTGAAAAATCATGAAATCGCGGAGGTGGGAGCGGGCCTATTTAAGGCAGCACAAAAAGTCGCGGAACGATTCGGTCTCAGATTCGACCATAGACGAAGAGGCAGACAAGGTGGTGACATACATTCAATCACTGAAGTGGAGCCGAATCGTCAGAAAGCCCAAATCAAAGCTGCCGAACAGAGAAATCTGTTTAGGGAGCGTGTCGATACGCCCCTACATGGAGTCTTCTATAGCAACATTGAAGCACATGGTCTATCGGCGGCGATGACCTTCGCTTACTGAGCCAGGCTCAGATCGGAGACCGAAAGCTTTATAGCATCCTGCGAGGATGGTGTTATAAACACCTTGGTCTTCCAAAGCCGAGTGATGGGTGTGGAGGTACCTAATAAATGAGACGATCAAGTGATCCTCAGTCGTTTTTATTTTGACATTTGTAATACATTTGTTACTTGTTGTATATGTTTGGTAGAGTGTGTGTACTTAATTTCTTGTACACGCCCAAACTTCTTAAAGAAAAATGCCCCTGTTAGCAGTGTGGAGTATGCAGACATGCATTTCATTTATGGATTTTGCGATGGAAGTGCAGCGGCTGCCGTCAGGGAATACCGAAGATGGTATCCAGACCGAAGGCAACCAAGTGGTCATGTTTTTGTGAATATTCATCGCCATTTTCGAGAATTTGGTTTGAAACATACTCGAGATCCAGATCGACCTGGGAGAAGAAACAATCATGGAAATGCCATACTGAGAACATTTGACAATAATCACCGATTGAGTTCGCGACGGGTAGCGTTACGTTTGGAAACATCAAAATCAACAGTGTTACGTGTACTTCATAAAGATAATAGGCAGCCATAACATTTACAGCCTGTACAGAATCTACTCCCTGGTTACGAAAACCGTCGCATGACATTTTGTAACTGGCTACTTGATTCAATTGGAGAGAATCCAGAATTTTTACAAACAATTATTTGGACAGATGAAGCTACTTTCACTCGAACAGGGATTTTTAACCACCACAATTGTCATGTCTGGGCTCCAGAAAATCCAAGAGAAACCCGTGTTAGGTATTTTAGATCCGATTTTTATTTGTTTTCAAGTTATAGCGTAATTAAAAATAAACAAAATTTCACACATTAACGTTTTGGTCATCACAGCGTTATAAATGTTCAAAAATACCACCATTAACTTCTAAACATTTTCTGCTTCTACGAAGGGCGCCTGTAGCTCTCCTGATTGAGTCACCTCTTTTTAAGATCAGCTGCAGCATTTCTAATACATTGAATTAGCGCATATCGAGTGTCCACTTTTACTTTATACACTTCATCTTTGAACCAGCCTCATAAACAATAATCTAGTGCTGTGAAGTCTGGAGATCTTGGAGACCAACTAATAGGACCACCGCGATCAATCCAACGCCCTGGAAACCTTTCGTCCAAATGTTCCTTGACCTGACGGGCGAAATGTGCAGGAGCTCCATCGTGTTGGTAGTACATTTGCATTCTGATGATTAAAGGAACATCCTCTAGTAGTCCATGTAATTCATTTTGTAAAATAATTAAATAGTTGTCTCCTGTGAGGCTATTCTCCAAAATGAAAGGGCCAATTAAATAACCATCGACCATACCACACCACACGTTTACCGAAAGCTTATGTTGAAAGTTACTTTCGACTGTTGCGTGGGGATTTTCATCGGACCATGCATGATAGTTGTGAGTATTATTAATGCCGTCATGGGTAAATGTTGCTTCATCTGTAAAAGTATGCGCGATACAACACGAGGATTCTTATCCTCCACCGACAAAATTCCAAACGTTTGATAATCTTCCGGTTGTAGGTGCTGTACTCTCTGTACATGGTATGGATGTAAGCCTTGCTGGTGGAGTGTGTTTATTACTCTTGTTTGTGGAATGCTCACCAATTCAATATTAATTCTTCGTAAGCTTGTCCTTGCATCTTCTGCTACTACATCCAGAATATCTTCTACCTCTTCTAATTCTTGTCGACTAGCTCATTCAGATGTTACGTTAACACTAGGAAGTTTTCCGGTCTCGCACAGTTTGTTGAAAACTCTGATAAATACATTTTTATTAGGATGTATGTGATGTGGAAACCGTTGACAATATTCTTCAACAGCAGCTCTAGCATTCCCATTACAAAAACCATAAACAAGCACCGTATTTGCATATTCTAAATTTGAATACGTGTATGGCATTTTGTAATACTTTAATCATTCAAACTCCAAAATAAACCTTAAATCGCTGTCACAATACACTGACACATTGTCAAAACAACAAAGTTCTCAATGTTTTTAAATGTTTTTAAATAGTCGAACATGGTATACTAGATAAACATTTTTAGTTACGCTATGACTTGAAAATAAAAAAAAATCGTAAAAAACAACATTTGAGTTTTTTTACCTTATTTTCACGCGTGTATATATATATATATATATATATATATATATATATATATATATATATATATATATATATATATATATATATATATATATATATATATATATATATACATATATACATATATACATATACAGGGTGAGTCAAGGTGTACATATATTTTTACCAGCGATGTATTTAAGCACATGGAACATTACTATGTAGTTTTTTTCTTAAAAAAATAATGTTTTTTTTTGTAAATTTTGCCTTAAAACCCCGCCGTGTGTAGGTTACCGCTATTCAAGCATGCCGATTGCCGTTAAAATTCTACCACAGAAATGAGCTGTTGTCAGCTTGTCAATTTCTCACAAATTGGAAACAATATATCTACCCTAGAGATTTCTATTTTTAGAATACCAAAAATACATTTTCTTATTTCTTTAAACTTCTATTTTAATTGGTAAATTAAAATCAACAAGGTTCCACACCACCATTGAGGTATTGCTTTGGCGCGTTACTTTTTTGATAAGTTGGTTATTTGCCTGTAGCCCTATGATCCCACTATGAATTTTCATTAATGCGAAAACAGCAAATGGTATTTGAAAAACAAGCAATTGTTATTACAAAGAAATGCCAACATACTAATAATAAAAAGGAAAAAAACATTTTCAAGGAATAAAAATTAATAAACGCTCATCTGACCAGGAAATAATTGATCCACTTTACATTTCACTACCCTTAATTTCACGTCACTTAACTGTGCGTCACTTCACCTCAGTTTACAACCCATCCAGTAAGATTACTTCACATGACTTCATTTTATAACATTTTTCCTGAGCATACTCACAGACATAACGATAATAAAATCACAAAAACTGTTAATGGCTACCATTATTCGGTATACAGATAATCGTGTTCTTCTCACCAGCAATTCACGAACATTTCTAGCAGTATGTGGGAGACAGAATCGTGTTCACTCCACATCAGTCTTCTTATTGCTAGAGGCAATAAATCATCCAAACGATTTTCTAAAGTTTCACTCTGAGATACATTTCTCCATTCAGACGTCTCGATAGTACAGTCCATTAAGATAATTGTCAAGAATTCCTGCCCAAACTCTCTCGTCCAACTCGAAGATTTTCATCAGCCCAAATATGGGTATTGTGGATATTAAAAACCCGTTCTCTCCAAAGTCAATCCTGTCTCATCTGTCCACAAAACGAATATAAAAAAATTTGGATCCTGTTCAAATTGTTGCTGTAACCATTCGCAAAAGTGTCTTCGACCTACTAAATCTGCTGGCAGCAAAGCTTGAACTTTCCCGACGTAATACGCGTGTCGTCTTTCCGAACGTAAAATTTGTGAAACGGTTAACTGTCACACGTCAAATCGGGTACTTATTCTTCTTGTACTGGTGCCACATTTTGGTCTTCTTTAATTGCATCCAAGAGAACCGGCACATTTCTTATTCTTCTTGTTTGTTCTCAAAACATCGGTCTTAAGTGCGTAGTTTAAAAGTTCCAAAATCTCGCAATTTCTGAAAAATCCTCACGAAAGTGCGTTCATTAGGTAGATTTCTCGCGAGATGTGTTTCTGGATATCATCTTTTCTTCGAATGCACTTTCACCTGCTAAAAAATAACCGCACGTTTTTTATAACCGCACTTTATATAATTGTCCTTACTACTTATTGCATGTCAAAATATAGTACTACTATCGATTTACTATATCTCTATTAATATAAACAATGATATAAGTTGGAAAGTGGTTGAAAATCGGATTTAAAAAATTCGTCGTTGAAGCCGACTGATTTGCAATAAAGTACCAACACGAAATTTTCAAATCAACTAGCGGTGCCCTCTATTAGCCAGCGAGTTAAATATTTTTCTAATACAGGGGCCTTTATTTTACAATATTACAATATTTATTTAAACCATAACGGTATATTATTTGTGAGAGAAAATAAAACATGTTTGTTGTTCCTGATGCTGTATAAAAGAAGAGTTCTTCTGATGTAAATTTAGGGTTAATTAGAAAACGATATTTGTAACATCTTTTTTGTACCATTTTATTAATATTTCACCTTAAAAATTATTTAAAAAATGTCATACATGCCTATGCAAATCCAATGGTTAGTCTGCATACTACTGGATAATATTATAACTAGTAATAAATGGATACAAATATACAATAATGATAGACAGACACATAGATATTTATTAGTGCAATTCATATAAACTAATACACACCACAAAAAAGAAAAGTAAAGCAAATGGGGAAATTGTGACAACAGACACACACTGGTTTGGACTGGTTAAAACATATTTAATAATAAAAAATCTATTCGTTTGAATCCTGTTCTTCTAATAGATACATGTTTTCAATATCACTATCACTGCTGCCAGTATCTACATCTTCGTATCATGATCCTGTAGAACTGCTATCTGTCCATTCATATCGTACTGTGTGCGAACTGTGAAGATACGTTTCATCTATTCTTGATTATTCTCACAATCAATCCTATATCATAAGATTCTGTAAGAACTTTTCTGTTATCACTAGCTTTTTTCCACTTTTAAGGTGGAATTTCAAACAATTTGTTTTCATACACAGATCTTGCGAATGTTCTTACTGATAGTATATAATTTTGCAACTCTGTACTTACTAGGTCAATGGATCTATAATAAAGCAGATAGATGTGTATTAGTATTCTTCATAAAAAATACTTATAATACAAAGCATCTTAGCAAAGTTGTTTACTTTATTGATTTGCCTTTGTGTAGTTTTTATATAACTTAAAGTGCATAAAACAACTACTAGGTAACTGAGTCCTCCTTAATTATAGATATAAACAGTAAAACAAATAAATTGAAGTATAATTTACCTCAACTCCATTTTTCTATGAAAGACTCGCAAGAAACTAATTCTGCCATCAAAAGGTACACCAGTGTCCCTCATTTTACGTATATCTGTGTAAACAAATCAAGCAGTTAATAAAAATCTCTCAGGAAATATTTTGCACTTAGTACAAACCTTTTACAGTAGGCCTTCTCTTCCCTATTATATAATATTCGTGAATTATCTTCCGCAAACATTTTTCGGCAGAATCATGTATAACTACGTACGTACGAATACGATTTTGTGCTTGATTTATTCTTTTTTTCTTTGGGAAAAAAGAAGGTACCTGAATCTATCACAGCAACTTATTTGAGTACCTGTTGATAGGTATTTTTTTTAGTTCCTGTTGCGGCTAACATTCTCTTCGAATGATCACTTTATTCTTCGGATCCTTCTTCATAAATGTTATGACATTACTTATTAATTCTCGGAAACAGCTATGTAACGCCTTCCTTGTTGATTTCTTAGTCACATCCATTTGTCTGCAATTTGATAGCGAAGTGACAATATGCATTGATACACGTTTAATCTCTACCTAAGTGCTATTTGTAAATAAAAACTAATAGTTACCCATTAAAGACAATTTCTTTCAACTAAAATTAATAAGTAATAATGAAAAGTTATGAAATCTGTAAATACATAATATATATTAATTAATGTCATAATAATAACATAATAACCTAACCTACAACTTATTTTGATTATACTTCATTACTTACCCTAATTGGTGATCAATGTTGAAAAATATTAAATATAAAAGTCTAAATAACAACAAAAGGGCATAAATGATAACTATTAAATATTAATTAGCAATTTTAAAACCCATTAAAATGTTAAAATCTCAAGTTACTGTCTAACCTCAAAAACCTGAAACAAACTGTCAGCTATCGTGTCAGCTGTTAAACGCAGATGTTACTTTGTAAAGTCAATGTACGATGACATCGGAGCGCATAACCTATAAAGGATAACATGTGTTGTGTATAAAGGAAGTGTTGTATCATCTACTTACATTGATATTATGTATCCACGTAATGTAAAATGCATATTATTTGATAAGGAAAAGTAGTGTCATGTGCGAAAGTTGAAAATTCGTTTTCTCGAAAACTGTATCCGACTGCTAGATCCTTATTCAGCGCCCTCGAAAATAGGAAGGTGCCTAATTTTGGTGAGGATTTGAGAGTTTTACGCTAATGTAAATAATTAGAGATCTTATAATTACGGTATTACCTTCGTAAGAAGCTAAAAATATTTTTACTTCGGTATTTTACAATTTTGTAATGTAAATTAAATACAAAATAGCCCTGCTAAAAATACATCTTACATCTCAGCTTTGTTTATTCCACGTTATTTGCAATAAAATCAATTTTTGGCCATTTATTTGTCAACTAAAAGAAGAAAATGTAAATGTGAAAATTTGGCAACAGTGGCCGTTATACGTCTAATCATACTTGTATCATGAATATAATGGATACAACAAATAAGTGGTTCTCAAAATGTTGAGCAAATTTTTCTAAATATTAAAAATTCAATAACTCCGTTAATAAGGCCGATATTAAAAAATGGTTTTCACAACAATCATTTACTAGGTGTAGCCATTAAGTGGTTAAAATATATGTACACCTTAGCGACTCATCTTGTATGTATGTATGTATGTATATATATATATATATATATATATATATATATATATATATATATATATATATATATATATATATATATATATATATATATATATATATATATATATATTTGGCGGGCTTGGTTCACTAACGGCGGATGTCACAAAAATATAATTTTTCAAGAGAGCTAAAAAACTAATTTTAATTACTTTAAACTAACCAAGTTCCTTAAATTAAAACACTGTTTTTTAATACGAAATTGTTTTATTTAAACTTATATTTGACAAAAAAAAGGCAACAAAATTTTTTACGTGAACATAGAAAAAAAGAGGAAGCAGGACTTCCGACTTTTGTATACCAAAAATTATTACCACGAAGTCGCCACTTAATAGGACTACTGCTAACTAGGGTTCTACAGAATATTATAGATATTAATATCTTTAATAAAATAATAATAACTGATAATAGAAAAATAAAATAATATCTTTTATCTTTGCTTTATTAAAGACAAATAGAAAACTAACGGAAATAACTAAAAATTATAAGAGGAAGTTTTTTGTTTTTTTATTATTAGTCTTCATCGCTCTCTTCTTCTGCTGCTTGATGTGGAAGGTTTTTATAATAATCTTTCAAACTCTCTAGAATCCACTGTAAAAGGTCCTGTAAGTGTTGATATTTTTTAGTTGAGATTCGTAGCAGCTTACTTGATACTACTGGGATAACAACAGGAAGAATCAAGACTTTTCTACTATTCCGTATAATGTTAACTTCACTAAAAGTTGGGCTGTCAAAACTAGTTTTGTAAAATACCGTTCCGAAAGATTCTCTTTGAAATTTTAGATAAACCACTTTTGATAAGTAGAAATCTTCTCTTTTTCTATTAATTAGGGGGAAGTTACACGTTTTTCTGAAAAAATCAAACTGAAGAAAATCATTTAATTCCATTTCGTAAACATTATAAGGATTTTTATGACAAGCTAAGCGAATTAATTGTGCCCAATCATGTGTATTACAAATACTCATGGTCTTTGTGTGCCTTCTCTTGTGTTAAATCACTCAATGTGCCACATCTACCTCCATATGCGTATGTCCTTTTAACAGAAATTTGTGATTTATAATTTTAATGTGGGGAAACTTAAATAATATCCCATGTATAAAAAAGTAAGATATTAATGTTTCTATTTTGGTCAGCACAATGGTCAGACCAAAACGTAATTTCTTCGACATCTGGAGGTAAAGAAGAAATCCATTTAAAAAGGCAGCACGCTATTTCATTACTTCCCCTTTTACCTACGGTTTCGTTCCACAGCATGCATGAAACCTGATTATTTGTCATGTCGCAAATGGTAAAATTAAAAGTCCACAACTTAAGTTTGTAAAAACTTTGTGCATTAAGGAGACATGGCGTTGGTAGACATTTCTGAAGGTCCATGGTGCAAGTTATCTCCTTAGAAGTTTCTAATCTAGACCTAAATTTATCTTCTTCCTTTTGTTGATATATTTTATCCGACTCTTTAAAATATAATTTAAAGTTTGTATTCTCAAACGAATAAAAAACGATAGTAGGATTCTTTAATAATATCCACAGGATCGACGTTATTTTCTTGACAATATTGTTTAAGTATTGTATAAGTTGTATAAGTATTGTATTGTATAAGTTGTACATCACTCTTATGTTTAATCCTGGTTCCAAATACTTCTTTTTGGTATCTCGACGAGAATATTGACATTCGGTAGCCGGAAAGCTTTCGATATGCCGTGTTGCTATGTCTTTTGCATTCTGGGAAATGGTCCTTGTGGCTTTGTGATTTCGTCTCTTATCTAGTGAAGCAATAGAGGTATCATCGTGGTTTATACAATTTCTTAAAAAATTTTCGCCCACGGATAAAGTATTTAAAAATATTACTTTACATACCCCAACGTCCTCACTATTATTTATATTTAAATGATAGGTGTAGCTAATCTTGCGCCTTCCGTTTTGGTTGTTATTTCTAGGTCGATTTCTTGCAATAGCATTAGCCTTAACTGATGAACACACAAACTGTTTTCGTAGATCCCAACTGTTTAATGACCAAAATCATGAATCTTTTTAACGATTTTATTCTGAAAGTTTTGTGAAGCATTTTAACCTTCACTTACAAGCGTCCCCAATTTACTTTTCCTTGACCTTTTTTCCTCCACGATTTATGTACTCTTCTTTTAGTTTTTTAACATTTTTAGCCCACAATTGTGGTGTTCGCTTTCTTTTTCTTACATTGTCTTTAGACACGACGTTTATCAGAGTTTCATTTTCTTTTTCTCCATCATCACCTATTTCCATGAAGATGAAAACGGTTTCTTTTCGGTATCTGAATCTGAATTGTCTTCACAAGATTGATCTAAAACAGAAACAACCAAATTTACAGGAAACTAGAAATAATTTGAGGTCAATAGTTTAGTTAATAAGTGGAGAAATTAAGATACTGCACTTTTTAGTTTTCACTTACTCTTAAAAAAAAAAACAGTTTTTTATCTTTAGAACCTGACGGGGCATCATAAGGTTTCTTAAAATTCTTGCCTAAATTAGCTGATTCTGGTTCTTTTTCATTTATATCACTAAGGAAGGTATCGCAGTAGACATCCGCAATTGATTTACTGGTTGGAGAGGGTACTACAAAAGGACAATAATATAAGGTGTCTAAAATAAAATGATTAACATGTACATACCATTAGAGGAAATGGGATTTCTTCTAGAACTCTTGTTGTACGAGTAGTAGATAAATTTTGTTTTTCTTGAGTCATTTTATCTATTTTATTTTTTCCCTGTATGTATCCGCCTGTATCTCATGATATACTAAAAGAAAATACGAAATACAGTAATAATTTTTTATAAACAATTAGTTTTTATAATGGTTTATAAAAGTCTATAAAGGATTATATTTTCAGCGTCACGACGCCTGTCTTTATTTTTGAATTATAGTTTTATATACCTAATAAATTCCCTATAGAACATAAAATAATCTGCGAAAATCTGATTATTAAAAAAAATCAACATATTTAAATTTTTTAACAATTTCAGGGACGCCTATGGTTAATTAATTATACTTTGTTTCTTTGCAGGAGTTAATCTCTAGGCTAGGCAACACATTGTTGTAACAATGTATTTATAATTGTTGCTATAGAATTTCACTCTTCCTGCATGCAAAAAACAGTATAAAATGGTAGGTAACAATATTTTACAACTAACGTGATATTTTAAAATTAATGATATGATCAAATATCAATATGGCAATTCACCTTAAATTATTTGGTTAGTTACACAAAAATAGTAAATGAAAAATACTGCTTGGTAAAAACAAAAAAAAGGTTTCTCTGAAAAGTTACAGAGATATAGGTACATTTTCTTGTAAACGAGCACAATCTAGCAACGCCTATGTATAAATATAACTAATATAATATGATTGTAGGAGTACTAAAAATATAAAAATAATGGATATTTTTTCTCACCTTCATATTTAAAAGTTTTGCTGTCATCTCTTGACGATCTTAATGCATTTAAATTCTTTAAACCTCTACCAGACATCATTTTTAGGCACTAAATTTACACTAAATAATCACGTTTTCTGTAAACATAACCGATAATAGTTACATTCTAAAGGGCGGTTGTCCATATTGCCAACTCAATGATGGACAACCGCCCAATTTTATTCTCGATATCGGACATCCGTCATATGCAAAAAGTGCAGAAAAACGGGTGTCCATATATGCCTTTTGTGTTCCAAATAATATCTGAACATATTGCCTTTGAGAATACCTTAAATTCTGAATGCCCGCTTTTTAGACAACCGACGTTAGATCGATTTATTCAGCGCGACGGCAGTATTCTATAGCCATATAAAACTTAATTTGGCAAAGAATGTGACATCTGCCGTTAGTGAACCAAGCCTCTGATATATATATATATATATATATATATATATATATATATATATATATATATATATATATATATATATATATATATATATACACTATCACTATGATGTATATATACAAATTCTATGCAGTTATTAAGCTTTTAAAATAAACGCTTCCGCTTCAAGTGCTCAGTCACTACCGTAGCATTTGGTATTCTCTCCGGTATTCGGCGTTAAAATGGAGCTCTCAACCAGCTGTAATAAAGAAAATGTGCTTTCAACACCGAAACGCGAATGTGTGCATTTGACGCCCCGGGAACGTAAAATGATTTGCCGTGTGTACAAGGGAATTATGGCACGTGACCTGAGTCAATCGATAGTTGATGGAGTAAAACTGTGTAGTGGTTTAACTTAAGTGTCAGTTAGGACTGTATATTGGTGTTGAAAGGAGCAGAAGAAGGAAGAGTCAGTGCCTCTTGCAGCTTCGACTGACAATAAGGAAGCGAGGGGCAGAAAGAAGATCGTTTTGGATGAAAACATGAAATATGCCATTCGTCGATTAGTCCATAGTTTTTTTTTTATCGAAACGAGCTGCCAACCTTTGAGAAAATTCAAGTCGCAGTCGCCAATGATGAGAGCCTTCCTCATATTTCAAGCAGAGTACTGAGGCGTACCATTTGTGACGTAGTCGCAAAAGTGCACTTATAGACAGTAAGATGTGCACTTATAGACAGTATTGTTATGTGGCGAAGAAAATATTTACAGAATATTCGGCAACTTCGAAGTGAAGGGACAAAAATTTATTATGTGGATGAAACGTGGACGAACAAGGGACATACAGTTTCTAAAGTGTGGCAAGACATTACCAATCGACGGGAAGCTTTCTTGGAAGGGTTCTCGACGGGATTAAAGGCTCCTGCTGGAAAGGAGCGCCGATTGATAATTACCCATATCGGGAGTGAAACCGGTTTCGTAGAAGAGAGACTGTTAACATTTCCAAGAAAATGGGCGATTATCACGAGGACATGAATAGTGTGGTTTTCAAAAAATGGTTCGAAACCATTTTAGCGAAAGTAGAAGCTGGCTGTGTTATTGTCATGAATAACGTACCGTATAGCCAACGGACAGTTAGAAAGCCTACCCACTTCAGCGTGGCGCAAAGGCCAACTTATGGATTGGCTAACATAAAAAAATATTCCATATGAGGACACATTCCTCAAAGTGCGGCTTTTATAAATTGCGCGCACACAAAAAGCAGTATGTAGTGGATGAAATGGCTCGCGCGCACGGGGTTACGGTATTGCGCTTACCGACGTACCATTGTGAATTGAACTCTATTGAACTGGCTTGGGCGCACGTGAAGGGTAAAGTGGCGCGAAAAAATACCACTTTCAAATTACCTCAGGTAAAGCCGGTATTCCACGAAGCTATTGCCAATGTATCTGCACAGTCGTGGCAGAAATACATTCACCATGTGACCAACAGCGGTTATGGAACCTGGATGTGCGAGTGGAAGTGTTAGTTGAATCACTTATCTTTAATGTGGAAGACGACAGCAGCAGTAACAGTGATCTGAAATCAGCATCAGACTCGGACTACTTATAAAAATCAGGACCCTTGTAAACCTTAGGTGATATAACAATTCGTTGACTGCCTTTCTATTCGTGAATACCTTTTTCTTACTGGATTAGGCTTCTTAGGGATACCAGTATAAAAAGATACGCACCTTATTGCACTGTACCTCTTGGGTAGTGTGGAAAACAGCGAAGGGCTCCCCACTGTATATCTCTAATGCAAGTATATTTTTATTCACATTTTAATAAATTTTGCCCCTTTTTGCATGACCCACCTATGGTTTTCCGTCCCCTTCCCTCATTCTCCGCCGCAACGCTCCAAATGCTTGAATATGAGTCACTGCCAGTTAAAGTGGTACCGTACTATAAACAACATCTATACACCAATGACCAAGCAAAAATCAAACCATTTTGTGATCTCATCTAGCCGTATTACAATGAGTGTAATAGTCGGATAACACACCCGTTCATAAATGTAAAAATAACGATGCAGATTCAACGACAAATAAGGCCATTGTATTCACAGTCACAGCACACAAGAAGCATCATTTAGGCGACAAGTGATATAAGTTAACAATATTTTGTATTTAAAATTATATTTTGCGTACATTCACAAAAGCAGATACCAGAAGTTGTTCAACGGAATTGGTAGAGCACTGTGGAAAATAATACGATTTATCAGTTATTTAAATACATTTCAATCTCACAAAAATTATAACGAATTAAAAATGAGGAGAGCCAAATTAGAATTACACCTTAATGAATTTGAATCAATACAAACAGAAATTGAATTAGCATAACAATTAATAATGATGAGAGAAACAGTTTTGAAACTTAATTTTTTTGGCATGTACTAGGGCAAATGGCAGAAGATATGCTAATAGCGCCGCTAATAGAAAAAAAAGGAACCTTGTGGATATGTAGAAGTATATAGGAATGTAGAAGTAAAATTGCCACATAAATATTCCAACTTTTAGTGGAATATATAATCAGTGGAACGAACTTTTTTATTTTATTTATTTATATATTTTTTATTTAAATCTAGTAGATAAAAATGTACATCTTAATAGGGTGCTGAAATTTCCCTATTTAAAATCACCATTACAAAGAAAGTGATTTATAATTGATCTAAACAATAGAGACAATTGAACAGAGTTACAGTATAACACTAGAATTAGTGACCACTATTTGAATTTCCAATATCGCAAAAAGAAAGCTTCATCCAGAAAAAATTCTCAGTAATCTGTCATCATCACCACATCCCATCGACCGTGGTACCTCCTTTCCATCTCCTTTATGTCTTGATGGAACCTTTCACCGACAGCTCCAAGCTTTTCTGGAAAGTAATCCAGATGATGCTGCAGAAATGCAGAAAATGAATTTAGCCAGCATCTTGTTAAACAATTTCCTCATACTGCGAATATTTATAATTTCCTAAAAAAATTTCTATTACATTTTCAAAGCATATCCAAGATTATTTTTCAATTTCTGTTATTGTTTCTTCAAACTGTTGGTTCTGCATTCATTTTCTTATTGGTGATCCTACGAAAATGTCTTCCTTTAATTTTGTTTCAGAAAGAACTGGAAATTTGCCACATAAGTACTCAAAGTAAAAAAAAGACAAACCGTAACCTCAGACGTGGTCTGGGGCCGGGGGCTACGGGGAAACCCGGGGCCGCGCTCCAGGAACTCACAACGCAAGACGTGGGGATGGGTTTGGGCGAACCCAGAGCAATCCGAGCCACGGATGGGGGAGGTCATCTACCCGCTTATAACCGGAATTCGGGCCCGCACTTCAACGACCTCTGTGTGGTACAACAGGGGAACATCGTGCGGTTACTAGAGCCGTGGGGCTTGCTTGCCTTAATTGGCCGGCCTGCGAGGAGGAAATCTCTATAATAAACCGACAGCGAAGTCGTTAAAACCTGTGAGGCACCTGGCGCACCTCACAGCCTTACTCCCAGGATGGGCGTCACCTGGGAGTGGACCTCCCTTCATCCCATTTTCGTGGGAACAAACATGGAGGGCAAAAATAAGAATTTAAAAACTGGACTGGATATGACTGTTGATGAAATTGGCAATGGAAATTTAAGTGGAGCGAACGTAGTGCGTGGCGCTATATTAGCGAATAATGATATAATAAGGAAGGAGATTGACGACTCTCCGGAGAGACAAAGGAGCCACTCATGGGCATGTAGTCCCCCGATGAATAACCTCGATGAATAACAGGTGTTCCAGAAATCTGTCTATATTGGTGAGAAACAACCCTAACACAAAAAGGGACATCAAGGACAAGGTGGCAAAAATGAGGAGCTTGACTAGTCAGCTTATGACATATGATCCGCAGGGTACGCTTCAAACATTAGGAAAGAGAGCAGATGGGGTCGGTGGCACGGAGGATGTGAAGCATGATACGAGAGAGGTTGGAGTAGGACCCAGCCAACCCCAGACAAATAATGCTGCGACCCAAACGACATGAGGTAAAGGAGATAGGCCGAATCAGGAGAGCCCTGGCAGAGGTTAAGAACACTGAAGAACTTGGAATAATCGTTAAAGGAATATGGCCGTAGGGTGTATATGGGAGGTCCAGAATTGCAGAAGGCAATCTTGGGCACCCAATACCAGAAGGGGGCATAGTCTGCTGCCGCACAATGGCGGAAATGAAAATAGATATGGGAGTACCGCAACATATAAAGGAGAGGTTTTATGAGGGCATGGAGATAGGAAATCAGGAGATAGCTTCCGGAGAGGTGGCATATCTCATACACTATACGGCCAGACCGTCTAGTACGGGGGTAAAGGAGGTGGCGCATAGTAGGTATGCCTTCCAAATAATGGTAAAGGATTCATGGGATTAACCTGAAAAACTAGAGGGATGGATACAATCCCTCAGGAATCTGAGGGACGTATGCGTGAGACTAGGAAGGAAAAAGTTGATCCTTCCTTCCCATAATCAAGTAGGCATTGCTTTGATGAGGAAGGTAATAGGTAATGAGTAATGAGGAAGTGAGAGCATTGGAGGAGGATTACAGGAAGGAAAAGAAAAAACTAAGCACGCTTATAAAGAATGAGAAAAAGAGAAAATGGGAGGGCATGTGCAAAGACTTGGATAATGATATATGGGGGGGACGCTTATAAGATCGTTGTTAAGAGAACTGGAGGATATAGCCAAAGTCTGCTACTTGAAACAATAAGGGAGGCATTCGATACCCTCTTCCCGGTGAGGGAGATAGTTGGAGTGTGGCGGGAGGTGGAGGGAGAAATAGTCCTGTAGCTTGAGAGGGCAAGGAGGAGGATAAGGCTTGAGAAGGCGCCGGGACTGGATGGCGTTCCAGTGGAGGCTGTGAGGACGCTTGCGGAGGATCACCCGCAAGTGGTCCTTAACGTCATGAATAAGACCCTTCGAAGCGGGGCTTTCCCTGAGAGATGGAAGGTGGGGAGATTAGTCCTTCTGAAGAAGGAAACTAAGCAGGAGAGAGAGGCGGCAGGGTTTCGACCAATATGTGTGACCGACGTGCTCGGGAAGCTACTAGAACATCTTCTAGCTAGGCTTCTCGAGGAGATAGGCCGTACTGGAGGAGGTTAACAAGTAACCAGTACGGATTTACATCGGGAAGATCGACGGTGGACGCGGTCACGCATATCAAGGATACCGTGGCGGAGGCCTGGGCGGAGGGGAAGGTGGGAGCACTGATCACGTTGGACGTGAGACATGCTTTTAATTCCGCGGCGTGGGAAAATGTTATGGAAGCACTCAGGGAGAGGGGGGTGGCCCCCTACATTTACAACATCATAGGAAGTTACCTGGGGGACAGGGCGGTGAAAATTCAGGCGGCTGATGGAAGGGAGGTGACACGGAGGGTCACGTGCGGCGTTCTGCAGGGATTGGTGCTTGGACCGGTTCTGTGGAACGTGATGTTCGACGGGGTCTTCCGTGTTAGGGTTCCGCATGGGGTCATGATTATGGGCTACGCCGATAATTTGGCTGCCTTGGTGGTGGAGAGGAGTGGATTAGTCATTAGGGAGGATGGCAACCTTGCCATTGAGATTAGGAGTTGGGTGGAGGGAAGGAAGCTAAGACTGGCTAGTGAAAAAAACGGAGGCTATCCTCCTCACCAGACGGAGAAAGCCACCACTCATTGAATTTCGAGTAGGACAAGCTGCAATCGAACGAGGAAGAGCACTGAAGTATCTAGGGGTGTGGTTGGTCCCGGGACTGCATTTCAGACTTCACTTAGAAAATACAATGGCAAAGGTTGGGAGGACAGTGGCGGCTCTGGGGTGACTTATGCCCAACGTGAGGGGTCCCAGAGCGGTCAAGAGAGGGTCCTTGCGGGAGCGGCACAGTCTATCCTGTTGTATGCCGCTCCCGTTTGGGTTGACATTTTGGATGTGGATAAGTGGAGAAGAATGGTTGGTAAGATGCAAAGAAGGGCGGCGGTGCGTGTGGCGAGTGCTTATAGGACGGTGTCTGGGGCCGCGGTGCTGGTTATTGCCGGTATGCCTCCGAGCGATCTTCTCGCGAGGGACAGAGAGGAAGGAGGTGTACCGGGTGTCTGAGAGGCGGGATGCTAGGGAGAGGCTGTGGATGAGATGGCAGGGGCGGTGGGATGCAGAGACATGCGCCGCATGGACTAGGTCTATTATCCCAACCGTTCGGCCATGGGTTGAGGGGAAACACGGGCAGATAGGATACTATCTCACGCAGGTGCTATCGGGTCATGGATGCTTCAGGAACTACCTGCGTGGGATAGAGAAGGTGGATGGGGATGAGTGTGTATACTGTGGAGAAAGAGACAACTCCGAGCATGCGTTGCTCAAATGCTCGAGGTGGTCGGATGACAGGGAAGAATATATGTTAGGAGTGGGTCGGCATGAAAGCGTGAGGGAATTGGTGAGTGGGATGGTGAAAAGTGTGAATGTCTGGATGTTTGTGGAGGGAATGATAGTTAATATAATGAGGAAGAAGAGAGGGAGCTAGGCCCGAACCCCTGATGTGGCAATGGAAGAAAACTGCAACATCTAAATAATGATTGACCCCTACCTCGATGAGAAGCGTAAGCGGTTCCGAGGTAGGTGGGACACATCAGGGGGGTCACTTGTCCGGCTCGCACAAGCACCGGCTACGTTCCCCTTAAAAAAAAAGTACCCAAAACAATTTCCATTTTTATCTATAGCAATGGCAGCTCCTATATAAGAGCACATGATTACCCCCTAAGGAAAAATAAAACGAAGAAAATAAAAAATCATCTAAACATGATTTATTTCCTATTCATTGAATTATAAACTAACTATTTAATTAACGTCTCACGAATATGTTCCTTTCCATTTTTTAAATAATAATAAAGCAAAATCCCCAGAATTACAGATTTCACAAGCAATTTGGCAAAACCATAATTCCTTCTTGTTGGATATCAGCAAAATGTATAACTGGTTTAAGGTCAACCCATTCGTCAGTATCTTTTGATTTTTTAGCGGCGTTCAACACTTCTCTTAATGATATCACGCAACAGCCGAGCCGGCAACGTACCTATTTCAATCGGTCTGTGGTTTAGTCGAATGTGCCGTCGATATAGGCATGATTTTCTATGTACCTCTCTGTCCAGCTAATTGGTGCTAAAAATCGCTCCTTTTCTATCCCATATGGCACACATTTTATGTGCCGATATGATTTTGTTACTGCACTGCACATGTGCACATATTTGAAGGTCTTACCCAAGGATTGTATAGGGAGTAGGATAGCTGGATCGGCCGAATTCTTCGTCCGCGGTAGTGGAGATAGTGACGTCACCGCGGACTACGGGTTATAATATTCATATGGTTTTATTGACGTTTCCTTCTGTTTTATTTAATCTATTTCAATTAGATTTTGAAATGGTATAGGTATAATTAAAATATATATTAGTTCTACATTAGGTAGAGTATTGTAATTTGAATTATGTACAGCCTTTTTGAAACTGCTATTAAAATTAGAAGCAAGTGTATACTCACGAGAAACAAAATGTTTTATGGGCTGTATCTGTTCTTAAAACTGCAATGCTGTTTCTTGATAATAAAATATGTTTTATACCTATTAGATAAATAAATAAATGATTAGGTAGGTATTTATTATTTATAGTTTAAGAATGTAAATAGGTAGTTATTTTATCATTATTTATTTAGCAAACTGCATATTATAAAGGACCTTATAATTCAGTGTATTGAAGAAATTAAAATGGACATAAAATACATTCTCCACCATATTATTTTTCAAAACTTTATACCTAAGGGGTAAAATCTGCCCCTTAAAAAAGTTACGATTAGTTATCGTAATTATTTTCTCGAATATAATAGTAAAAATATAAACCACTAAAAATATGAACCAAATTTGGAGTCATTTACTTTTTTGTCATAAATATTCACTATATCTATATAGGTATGAGAAAAATTGTACCTATATCAGTATATCATACTTGTAATATCATTTACCTACACAAAACAAATAAATTAAATATTTAAATGTATTTAAGGTACCTATCTATTCTACTCATATACCTACCTCCATATTTTTACTACTGAAAAGTACCTATATAAAAGCTATTATATCTTATTAGGTAGATATAAGTCAAATAACAGATCTATTGTTAATCTATTAAGCACTATTAGTATCCTCTATCTGTACTTTTAGTTTTATTTTTTTAAATTATTTCTCGAAACCCCACCGAATATTTCGTCAGATATGGAACAAGTTTTTAGTCATTAAATAACATTCTGCTATTTACTCAAACTTAAATCAATACTTACGCAAACAATAACGTTCCCTTTAATATCATTTCACCACTCAAAGGCACGAAAAATATTAAATATTATCCAAATTGCCTGAATTTACACAGCACTTCTGAATACGTTTAATAACGTTTTAACGGTTATAGTCTGCGATGACGTCAAAACATGTTTTAAAGGAGTGGGGCGCTGTCTACATTGAAAGATAGAGATCGAGCAATCCTATTCCTTATACAATCCTTGGGTCTTACCAGGCATGCGTTTAACAGATTGAATAGTACAATGTTTACGTCTCGTCGATAGTATTGACGATTTCGCGCGTGTGAGTGTTCGACCATTTCAATATTTTATTTAGAACATTTATAAATAATCCTGAAAAATAGATACTGTAGCGGGATGTTCTTCTGAACGTTATTCTGAAGAAATGTGTAAACATGATGTGAACTTTTTAAGAGACTTAGAAAATTAACACTGGAAGAAAAAATTCAGGTTAAGAATATAGGGCGGCCCAAACCGACAATACAATGGCGGCCCAATACCGACAACTTAACACAAATTACAAAAGGGACAAAAAGGTATTTTAAGAGACTATTTATAAAATAGAACTATATGAAAAATATGATTGGCTGTGCGGTTGTGAAATAAGAAATAGTTTGTTTTGTTTTCCGTGTATACTGTTTGCTCTGTAAACTGCGGAATCCTGTTGGGTGAAGATTGGTATAGTGGATTGGTATAGACTTCAAACTGTTTTTAGAAATCTATCTGGAACTGAAATACTGAGCACTGCCTGAAAATCATTATCAAAAATAATCCGCAGAAAGTTTTTTCAGGAACCTATGATCTGCTCCAAATTATAGTAACAATTCCGATATCCACTACAGAAGCAGAAAGAAATTTTTCGACATTAAAACGAATTAAAATATTTTTAAGAAGCTATAAATGAAGACCGATTGTCTGCGTTAGCCATTCTGTCAATAGAAAAAAATGGTGCAAGAAATTCCCGATTTTAATAGCTTAGTTATCAATAATTCGCAGAATTCAAAGAAAGGAAAATGGACTTTCTATTTAAACATTGTATTTAATTTGTGTTTGTTCTATAAAACTAACATATTGGTTATTATCAAGTTAATATAAACTAGGTACTTTACTATACTCTACACCCATATTTTTGTTATACATGCAATATACATATAGATATACATGCAAGAAATATCCTGCAAAATAGTAAGTAAACATTACCAACAAAAACAAAATTAAGTATATTTATTATCATTTTAAAATATGAATATTTTGTACTTGTATGTAACACAAGTAAAAAAAACTTTGTGAACCCCCCAAAGTTTTCGCCACGAGCCGCCGCTGATATATAGCTTACATTTGCTTCATTAATCCTAATTTAATATCAAGTTGCGACAAAATATTTTTTGCGGATCAAACATATTTGCATAAATAACGTTTTTTGAACGAAGTGAAGTTTATAACAAAATATGTTTGGTGTATTTTTACAACTTCTAGACATTTTTTTAAATCAAAATAAAAACACACGACGCGATGTCACGAGTAAATATACAAACATTAAAACCATACTACAGCGACTATGTACATACCCGAATAGTATAAAACCGGAATATCTCCACCGGCCACCTCTGTTTCGGTAAATCCCCCACACTTGTGTATACGTTTAAAACCGGTTAAACACAGGGGCGCCGCAAAGATTGAAGTAGAACTTAATTTTATAGAATCTCGGTTTTAAAAACTACAACACAAATACTGATGCGTGATGGGAAAAGGACAGTGTTTCTGTAGTTCATGGTATGTAGCCCCGTACGTACAAATGCTATATGGGCAATACTCTACGTACATAACTAACTACAAGATATAGTTTATTTCATGGCTATTTGCCAAAAAAAAAATTCCAAACGGCTCTTATCTAATACCGTGGCTTATTTTATGGCTAGGCTTAGGTAGACTGTTACGTTTATCGGCAAGATAAGGGTTTTTATTTGGCAAATAGCGATGAAATGAATAGTACAACAAAGTGTCTGTTGTTGAACGTTAAAAAGCTAACATGGTAAAAAAAGAATTATATGGTATTTTAATGAAGGAGCATAAAAACTTAACTGAATAAAATAGGACAAAAATAGTCAAATAGAACTCTTATATCTACTTAACTAAGTAGATTAATTACATCCCTACTTATAAATCATTTTATAGGAGCAAGAATGGACAAAGTAGTCTACTTCAATTACACTATAGTAATAATCTGAAAATGAGTAGTTTGACTCCCTGGCATTGTAATTTTCAATTGAATTTTTTTATGCAGCCACTCGAATCATTTTCAATCTTCCTAGAACTGACACCTACTTTGTTACTGTAAATGCAATACGTAAATTTCTACCGATGTAGATAAAATAATGTTTTCTGTAAATACAAAGAGAGATGAGATAATGATTTACATCCCTTTAGTATTTTTTAATATCTATGTATTAGGTATACCTTAGATATTAAGTACCACTATCTAATTTCAAAATTAGTATCACTTCCGGGAGGACCGAAATTATTTAGATTTGTATATACATAGGTAAAATTGTTTTTCACCATAAAAATTGAATATCAAATTTACATGTCGTTTTTATTTTGAGATTTATTAGTGATTTTTCGTTACATTGGAAGGCATAAGATCTCTTCCCCTTCTGCTATATTTACAATGATTATAAATAAAAATAAGATATGGCAATAAATATGTGAAACATTCATTCCCATAAATAAGAAAATAGTGCATTTTGTGTCCATACTAAAAATTTTATCATAAATTACTTTGTTTTAGGTGCCAGTAGCCTCATGGTTTGATGACATGAGTGATTCAGAACTTCTAGATTTAATTCCCTTCTTTGAAAAACTAAGTAAAATGGACAATGTGTATACAGTACTGTGTAATTCTAATCACCCGTATAATAATAGTATTTCACAATCAAATGGTGCTACAACAATCGTACAAAATAATTCACCTATAGACACGTAGCAGTGTTTGTTACTAACATTTAATTACTAAGTTAATAGTTTTTTGTAAAACTATTTTTGCAGTTTTATGTATCATAAAAAAATGTAATGGAACTCATTGGAGACATTTCCGTAAAATATATGTAGGATTATTATAGAATAAATTGTTGAAGTAATTATATTTTTGGTCAATAGAGGACGTAACTATTTTGAAACCAAAAGCATAATTAACTTCAAAAATTAATTCATAATTGTCTATATTTTAGGGAAACTTACCCGAAAGATTATTTAATTACATTATTTTTTGATAGTAAAAGGTAATGAACAAAACGAAATCGTCCAATTTTTTCGTTTTGGTTTCATTTTTTAACAGTCATGGACGCCCTACAATTTATTGCTAAGAATCATGATATTTGGAAAAAAAAAAGATAATTGGAAAATTAAAATTTTCAAACAAGAAAAACTATTTTCATACATATTAACTATCTAAGTGCAACAAATAATTTTATATTTGACGCGTGTTTTTAGAATTACCATCAACTTCTTTAAGATACATTAGTTTAAGCGAGTGTACCATACTACATTTTTTTGTATCATTATGTTTAAACAACGTTCTAGTCTCTAAGAATAATATTATTTACTTTACTTATATATTCATCTATACCTAGAAATCAAGAAAGATTTAGTAACATAATTTTTTTTTATTTCGAATAAAATTTTTATCCCATTTGGCTCCCCCGTAAAACTGAATGGAAAATATGAATGCAACACTTCGACAAAAAAAATATATATATATATATATATATATATATATATATATATATATTAGGGTGGTTCTTAGCTATATGTATGGAAAGAAAATCGTTCTTTTTTTTTTGGGCACTCCGTATATTTGTTCCACCTGATCAAAAAATAATTCATATAAAATCTGAGTTAAATTAAATAACGAAAACACGTGCCGCAGAAGTGCTTAAATTAAAAAAAATATAAAGAAATCAAATAGGTGTCCTATATTTGAAAATCACATACAATTGCAATATGAGACAAAATTTTTCAATAAAGTAAAAACGTAAATTAAAATGGCATCTTCAAAAATCTTTTAATAAAGTGGTTTTGAGTCTAAATATTTACGTCGGTAGTCCAAAACTATTTGTAAAACAAACTGCTTTTGACTTTCATTTTTGTAGATAAATTATTAAAGTCCTCCATCAATTTAACCCCTCTTTCTGCAGATTCGTTGACGACTTTCAAACATCTTACAATATCTAAACCAGCATTGTAGCTATCGTTTTTCCATGATGAAGGGTCCTTGTCCAAAAATTGGGTTCCGATGTTGAATCTCTTAAAGAAATTCATTGATTAGGGTTGAATAAACTACTCAAGTCCCGTATTTATGTAATTTTTAACATTATTTGGCAGCATTGTAAACTTTTTCATTTCACCAGATGGGGACATATCGAAGGTCTCTCTACACTTTAATGCTTACACCATCTGTTTTTTGGTATCTTCGGAAATATTATCATCAAACAAAGCTAGAGCGGCGTTTTCTGGTGCCAGATACCACAAAAGATTACAAAATTTCTCTAGAGTAACGTGGCTAATTTGTAAGTCGTATTTATATTCAAAGAGATTTTTTTTAAAACTCAAAGTCTTGTCGTGGAACTTCAATCGGATTCGGTGCGTTAGTCCAAGCCTTTACATATATACTTGCAAGAAAGACACAAACATCACGGATTCCAGTTTCCTCTTCTGTTATTAAAGTGAATTCTTTGCGAAAAAGAAAAATCTTCAGGCAGTAGATGGCTTTAGCCATCCACCTAGCATGGTGAAAGACTCCTGGAATTCTAAACGATATACCTCTAGGAGGAAGGCAAAAGGAAGGAAAATAATACTGAGTTCGAGAAGTTCTCGATAGTCTTCTCTTGGGTTATGTCTTTGTATATTTTGTAAAGCAAATTGTTTTATGTCCTCTGTCAAGATTGACAGTTTTTTCCTTCACGATTTCATCCTCTATGCCCGTTTTAAAATTCTGCAAATTAAATTTAAACCATGATCGTTGAAAATATTTAAGAATCTGAACATTTGGACCAGTAGATTTTTCTTCAAGTTTTATGTCAAACACGCTTCTTAGAATAAGCTCGTATATGTGGTGTCGACATGGCAAGTATAGAATGTCTCTTCCCAGTTCTTGTTCAAGTAGAATACAAGCTCCTTTTAATCGTCCTGTATTCGAGGTTGTTGTATCGCAGCAGAGTGCCTGTACTTTATCTGCCAGGTTCCATTCCTGCAAAGTATTATATACGGCAAGAGCCTGATCTCGTCCGGTTCCTGATGCTAATTGGGGAACTCCCAGTAGCCGTTCTACTCCTTTGTATGTAATGATAACGGAAAGTCTATCAACCAGCTCTTTTTTAATTAATACAGGAAGCATTTTTCCATCCCAATGTACAGTAACTGCACTGATCTCCGTTTCATTAAATGCTTGACGAAGTCTTGAAGCGTTTTCTTTACGCAGACGTTCACTACAGCGACGAATGGACGATCGATTAATAATCAAATCATTGACGTCATAATGGTGTGCTTCGGCAGTAGCGATTAAAATATGCACTGCATCTCTATCACTTATTTTTCACTTGTCAAATGCTGCAACAAATTTTATAGTAATAAACTCCTGACTAGCTCGTTTTCTCTTAAGTATCGGTGGATTAGACGAGCCTGGTTCATCTTGTAGTTCCATGGACTGAATACTAGGACCAGGTTCTGTTATATCCATAAAGGAACTACTAGATTGAGGTTCTTGTGTCGCATTTTCTTCGTCGATAGATCTCCGCTCATTTTCTTCACTACTACTTGAAGAGATTAGTGAAACTGTCTGAACTGTAATAAAAATAAATCAAAAGTTTTGCATTGAAAAGATAAATATTGATGTTTTTTTACGAAATGTTGAGTAAATGGATTACTTACGACTAATTGATTTCGTTTCTTAGTACCGTTGCCTTCTTAGTTGTTCTTGTTCTTCTCGTAGTAAATGTTTCTTTTCCTTTTTCAGTAGAACATAGTCTCCTCCGATCATAGCACCCGGTTGATTGATGAGAAATTATTTATCCTCCTGATTTACCATTTCTAAAGCCGAAGCATGAGCGATATCGAAAAGATCATCTAGTTTGTCAACAATGGTATTATTCTCCTTCTGCACTTGTACTTCACTTCTTCGCTTACTGGATTTTTGTAAAACTTTCCATTCAATATTATTATTAAGTGCCTCCAATTTTTCCACAGTGCTAAAATTTTCTTATAGGAATTCTTGCCTTCTCCCAAAAAACTTCCACTACTTTCACCACCAAATGTGCACCGGATCTTAAATTCAACTTTACTTTACGTAAATTGTAAAAAATCACTTTCATCACCTGTCTATTTGATGGCAATTTAGCACCAACAATCTGACTGTCATCATGTTTTATTAAATACATTGTATCACGTTTTCTAGCATCCATTCTACACGATTTTTTCTTAACTTTGTTGATAAAGCGATACTTCCTACCTGACCGCACAAAGCCAACTGAGTCAGTGACTCAGTTAGCTTTGTGTGTTTTTGTTGGCTCTGGGAATCGGTGACTCAGTGAGTCACCGATTTACGGCTGACAATAGACGCACGACGACGACAAGGTCGGCTTTAGAAATCAGAAAATAATCGAAATTTCAAGATTTTTCAAGTGCTTTGCGGCACATGTTCTCTTTGTCTGATCGGACTGAGATTTTTCGTACTTTCCTCTCTTATCAAGTGCCATCATTTCAGGGGGTGCCCGGAAATAAATCGAAAGTCGAAAAATAAGGACCACCCTAATATATATATATATATATATATATATATATATATATATATATATATATATATATATATATATAAACGGTCATTGTGTAGCCCAACCATGAGATTACTTGTACCGTGTTCAGCGCGAAAAGACGCTGTTTAGCACAATTGTGGGCTAAACAAAGTTTGCCGTGTATTTTAGCTGTATTCGTTAAGTCACATGATGCAAAGTTCTTATACAAAATTTAAGATGGGCTCAACAACGACACACTTCACCCTACAAATACACAAAATAGTTCACTAAAGACTCCAGTAGGCGGCGCAAATTTGTATCCCATATAGACACATACAAGCGAAGAGTTATTTTGATATAGCCCATAGGTTGTATAGCCCATCAAATGGCAACTCTGCCATGAGACTGCGATAACTGTTAACAGCTACAACATTAGCTGACATGCAGAAATGCTATCATCTATATAATTGTTTGCTAATGTAGGAGAAAATTAAATACATAACTCTTTTAATATGTACATATTAGGATGTGATATACCAGTTTTTAAGATTTCATTTGCAATAAAGGATAGGTAATTCTTTTCTAGATTTATTGGATCCCTATCTTACAATCAGAGTGTAGGAAAATCTAATTTTTTAATACAGCATGATTACTAAATAGCAAATCATTTTGGAATAAAGTTATTAGACTGCTCTTAAAGGAAGCAGATTCAAGCGATATCCGGGACAATGAGGTGCAGTACTCGACGTCTGTATTTTGTATTATTATACGTTCTGTCTATAATACTTGCGAATATAGGACCAATGTGAGAATAAAAGCTTTTGAGAAAGAATGTTGAAGTGAAGGATAAAATGAAATACATACATATGCATAGGGTGTTTCCTATATAATTATACCCCCTCTTATTTCGTTAAATTTTCACTGAATCAAATATTTTAAAATACCATGTTACACAGAATTTTTCGTAGTTTTTAAATATTTTACACCTATATATTTTTTTATTTTGATGACATTAAAAAATATATGTTTTTAATGGAACGCCCTATATATTATTGCATATTTGGATCAGCGATATCTTTCTGATTGCAAATATATATAATACCTTTATATTTGTGACGTAAACAGCGGAGATATTTATATTTAAATTTGCCAGCTAATAATGAGTGAAGCATAAGAGCAATAAGAGAAATATTAAATACATTGTTTTAAGTAATGCACTTGTAAGATAAATTTAAATGTGAATATTTCCGCTGTTTATGTCACAAATATATAAGTATTATACTTATATATCCGTAATCAGAAAGATATGGCTGACCTAAATATGCAATATGATATATAGGGTTCCATTAAAATAAATTTTTTTCCCGCGTTTCAGTGTTGAGATATAATACACCCTAAAAGTCACCAGCCGCCGGTGACCCATGCATAAATTTATACATAAAAAAACACTTAACCGTTGTGGTTTATTGAAAACAGTGTCTTATCATAAGTTCAATTTGTGGAAGATGTTTTCAAATACGAGTTAAATAGTATATTTGCATAAGATTAGATACTAATTTGTTTATAATAAGTTTATGACGAATTCTTATCCTGTGTTACATTTGCAGATTTTTACATACATAGAGCACAGAAACTGAAAGTGTTCTACTGATGAACATTTAAGCTAACAAAGTGTAAACGATCGCAGTAACTTATTTAAATTAATTTTTACTTATCCTTAATACATATGAATATGTCATTTATTTGTATCTACCTACATATGTGCGTGTATGAGTGTGTAAATATTGTATATATATATATATATATATATATATATATATATATATATATATATATATATATATATATATATATATATATATATATATGTTAACAAAATATTTTGCATGGACCCTTTTTGTAAAAAATGCATTTTTTAGAAGCAATAAAGTTAAATAAAATAAAATCTGTGCTGTGCTCAATACAATATTCTCAAATCGAATTTCGGATTCTACATATGATTTACTAAGAAGTTATTCTTGTATTTTTTTTTCTTTTATTTAGGCCTTAGCTACGGGGATACTATCATAGAACAATATGTTCGTCATTTTCATTTGGTTATTTGATAACAATAACTACAGAAATCAAATATTAACTCACTTGATAGGATATCCTTAATATTTCTTTCCCAACCCGACACTCGAGGGAGATATATAATGTTGAATTTTCATCTAGAGTTTTTGTCAGTAACTTATAAGTCGGAAATCTTACTGACAGAGATCGTGTCGATAAAGATGTATAGGCCATAAAGTTCATTCGGCATTTGTCCTGAATCGGCGTACCGTATGCGGCACTGATGAGAACTAACAAGTTCGAAACAGCTGTATGTCGTTCGGTTCCGATCCGGGACAAATGTCGAATCCTACCTGTGGCCGGTTTTATTTTTTGAAATTTTATTTTTTGGAAAGATAGAGTTTTTGTTTAGATTCAATACCTTTTATTATCTCCCATAAAAGCCGACATGGAAAAGAAATATTAGAAAAGAGTTTGTTAATTCTTCCTCAAGTTAATTAACATTGTACTTCTGTAGTTCTGTGCAGAAGTGATCAAATCTGTAAAACAAATAACGTGTTTTGTGCACTATTCTGTTCTATCACATCCAATTAACTAAAGCCTAAAAATCGATATTTTACAAGAACAACTTTTTTAAGTGAGTCAAGCATAATTCGAAAGTCTGATTATATTTGAAAGAATCAGTGGCGTGACGTGCAGATTTTCTCATTAAAATTACTGTGGCATAACTTTGTCGTACATCACTGTAATACCTTCAATTAACTCTAAATGAACAAGTAAACCTTGATGCACCTTCATACACCAAATCTAGCTACTATAACTGTAACATTACGGAAATTATTTAAAAAATCCTGTGTTCTTTAACGCATCTAATAGTTTTTTATACCCGTTCGGACTTTTTTGCTTAAAATCCCCTCTCCATCCTTTATCACCTGTTCCGGTTTGTATACTTAAAACCGGAATACACTATAACACTTACTCATTACTTCCTTTAAATTTTCTTTCATCATTATTAGAGTTCATTAGTGGAACGGGTGTCAATTTTATTATTAATGGATAAGTTTATATATCAATTACATGAAACGCCTCAGATGTTATTTATAGAAGAAATCTGTATCATTTGGCAACACCGCGGGGCTATACAGCGAACGCCAGATATATATATATATATATATATATATATATATATATATATATATATATATATATATATATATATATATATATATATATATATATATATATATATATATATATATATATATACTTATATATACAAGGGCCTAATAGCGTTACAAGTACATTATACGGGCTTCACAAAGTATTGTAGATATGTCAGCCGTTTAAAACATATAAACCCTTACCCCTCTTTGTGTGCCTAACATAAGAATTATAAAGGATGTTCTTAGGAAAACAGTATACTTATCTAATACTACTGGAAGAGCTGGGTGGACCAAGGTACCAAAAGTATATAGTGCTCTACAACGTACTGTGTATAAGTATGTATGTATAAATATATATATATATATATATATATATATATATATATATATATATATATATATATATATATATATATATATATATATATATATATATATATATATATATATATATATATATATATATATATATATATATATATATATATATATATATATATATATATATATATAAAGGGTGAACGCTGCATTCGATATACAGCTTTGAGGCCGAGATGTATCATTACCATTAGTAATATAGAGTATATTTTAAATCAGTCTTTTTATACAATTCCTATTAAATTGATAACATCAGAAGTGGGATCAAGGATCTGTGTTTACCTATATAAAACATCTGTTTACGTAAAAAATTGTGTGGAAAAGTTGTTTTCCAGATTAAAGTGAAAAGTGATTCGTTACCGCAGTGAACCAGTAAGAGTGCCGCTACTGTAACAAATTGAATCACAATGCACCGTTCAGAAGCTTTCACGTCGCAATTCCGACACAGACGTCCGGAAAACAGGGAAATTATTCCTCAACGAAGAAGAGCCGAGTGGCAACAGATAGGCTATCGACGGATCATGAGTCAACCTCACAATCGGAATTTAGTAAGGTCAGTTATTTTTAGATGCCGTTGACAAAATCTTAACAAAATTTGGAAGCAATAAGTCATCTGCAGAATCTTCGGTGTCCGTGTCATCCAGCAAAGATATTATTGCTGAGTTTTATCTGATAATAAATGATATTGAAAATTGGTTACATGCAGTCTGTGAATATGCATTATTTTATGATTGGTCAGATCGCGTTACGTCACATATGGCTCTAACTAAATTACGTGATGCGGCTCAGATCTGGTATCGGGGGTTACCTACACGCATATTAAGTTGGCCTGAATGGAAAAGTATGTTATTAGAAAATTTCCAAATTAAAAGAAATTTACATTCTGCAGTAACTGCAATGTTACAATATAAACCTCAACATAATCAAAGTCTGTATGAATACACCTTTTCAAAACTTGCATTAATTCATAAGTTAAAACTTTCAATGCCAGAAAGTGATGAAAGTCAATTTAATCATGGGTGGTATAAGTGATCCACAATTCAGATTCTCAGTAGAAACAGCGAATATTAAAGATTCAGCGGTATTAGCAAAACATTTAAAAACAATACAACCTCAGTCTACTGTAGCGTCACATATTTCAATATCGAATGAAATGCCGAGCAACGCAACTTTATCGGATGCTCCGTTCGTTCCATCAACGAACAACTATTGAGATCGAGCCGTCAGTCGAAGACGTTTCTACTGTAAACAAAAAGGTCACATACAAAAGTATTGCCGAAGCGACATTCAGGCGCAACGACGCCGCGCCGGCTCCGGAGTGAACCCGACATAAACCATTAGTTCTACCGTCAACGGCTAATGTAAACTTAAGCATAACGGTATCAAAATAAACACATAATTTAGTTCATTTATTTTTATAACGTCAATATACAGGGTGTTCAACATTGTCTATATTTTAAATCTCCTGCTAAAGAAAAAAAACATATTATCTTAATCCTATAACAAAATGGACCGTTTCACACTATTCATGTGGTTCACTTTGGATCCATTTGTCAAAACACAACAAAATAATACACAAGTCTTAATAGTCGATTCTTTTACAAAATATGTAGTTTATAGTTATTTGCGCTATTAGAGACATCAGGTCTGAGTATGTGATTGCGTGTTAAGAAGACGAATAATGGCAGATCATGGATGAGCTTTCATTTCTTACAAATTTCAAATATTTTTAAAACAAAAGGGTATGACTCGTCATCTTACCTCCGTTGGGTTGCCCAGAGGGAATGGACAGGTTGAGAGGGATGGATAGATTTTCCAGGTGGAGAGTTTAGAGTAACAGAAAAGATATTGGAAAATGACATGTATGAGGTCCAGGATATTCCGGGGATGCAGCACTCCACGCGATTATATTGTGGTGTAGCTGGGGTGGAGAATATAACATCCTGAATTCATTTTGATGACGAATAAAAAAAACAAGTAAGTTAAAGATAGGGGCACGGGCTTGCGTCGTTTTCACGCTAATGTGTCTTGTAATTATGTCCACCAATTAAACTGATCTAGGTCAGTTGGGAAGGACCATACCTGAAAACCTGAGAAATATGTAGGTACTGGTCCGTAATAGGTTAAGTTTGGGAAGGGCCTGCCTGAATTGATCTCTCAGGTAATGCTCCCGCAATAGATGTAAAAGGCTCGTCGAACTGATCACTCGGGGTCGCGAATGGCATAGGGATGATGGGGTTCCTGTTAGAACTGTATCTCTAATGGGAACGAACCAGATCCGCCGGTTCATAATTAGAGATACTTTTAAGAAAACTAGTTTAGTGTATATGTCAAAGGGACGCCTTATGACATATACGAGAATAATTGTAAAACTTTGTCTTATACATTTGTAATTTCACAGATTGACACTTCCTCGCTGCAGGTATTTTTGACACACGAGGACGTGTGTAGGTCAGGAAAGGCCATGTTAGCAATGCCGACATGGGAAACCCGATATAAAGGCCCCGACGATGTTTGGGTTTCAGAGACGACCCTAGGGTAAACAGTGTCGTGGAGGAATGTCGAGAAGGGTAATCGCGGCATTCTATATACAGCTTTGAGACCGAGATGTACCATTACCATTAGTAATATAGAGTATATTTTAAATCAATGTTTTATACAATTCCTATAAAATTGATAACACACACACACATACATACACATATATGTAGGCATAACGGTATCAAAATAAACACATAATTTAGTTCATTTATTTTTATAACGTCAATATACAGGGTGTTCAACATTGTCTATATTTTAAATTCCTGCTAAAGAAAAAAAAACATGTTATGTTAATCCTATAACAAAATTAACTGAACCGTTTCACACTATTCATGTGGATCACTTTGGATCCATTTGTCAAAACACAACAAAATAATACATAGGTCTTAATAGTTGTTGATTCTTTTACAAAATTTGTAAAAGAATCGAAGAAAAAGAGTTTGTAGTTATTTGCGCCATTGGAGACATCAGGTCTGAGTATGTGTGACGCGTTAAGAAAATCTAATAAAGACGAATAATAGCAGATCATGGATGAGCTTTGATGACCTGATGGAGATGTACCATTACCATTAGTAATTAGAGTATATTTAGATCAGTATTTTTATACAATTCCTATACAATTGATAAAACACACACATATACACACACACAAATATATATATATATATATATATATATATATATATATATATATATATATATATATATATATATATATATATATATATATATATATATTCCAAAGGAGTAGAGCAGTACCGGAATGGAGAGCATATTTGTTGCAGACACCTTGTTTTTCCCCGATAGATCTGATGACCAAATCTTTCGGAGTCGATGTCTGTACTTGCCACGGAAAATGTCCTTTACGCGTTGCGTATCCTGGATATAGTTCTGATTTACACCCAGTACGCGTACGTCTCCCCGGCATCCAAATGTTTTAGGATGCTTCCGTCTGCTATCTGCGCATATTCAGGGATCCCCGTAAATCGCCCTCTCTTGAGGTGGAAGACTGCATACTTGTCCAATCCGAATTCCATGCCAATTGCCCACATGTACTTTTGCACCACCCTGAGGGTGTTTTGCAAGCCTTGCTCTCCATAGGCATAGATCTTTTGGTCCTCCATGTAAAACAAATGGGTGACCTTATGGCTTCGATTACTGGTTGGGCCGCAATTATACCCACGAGTTTGGCGAAGTTCAAGTGACAGGGGTAATAGCGAGATACAAAATAGGGGAGGGCTTAGGGAATCCCCCTGAAACACTCCTCTCCTAAACACTACCGGCTCCGTGGTTACCCGCCGTTCACCGGATGTTATGGTGAAGCAGGTTTTCCAGGGGGGTAGTAGGTGTTGTATGCATCTCACTATTGGTACTGGTATCGCAAGACATCCGAGCAAGTGAATCAACAGCTTGTGGGATGTTGAATCAAATGCCTTGCGGTAGTCTACCCAGGCCATCGATAGATTCCGCTTGTATTATTGTACACAGTCCTGCGTAATACAGCGGTCTATCAAGAGATTTTTTTTGCAACCTGCCTGGCCCTTCTTTATATATATATATATATATATATATATATATATATATATATATATATATATATATATATATATATATATATATATATATATATATATTGTGAGAGGACATGTGCTATGAAATAAAATTTTTATTATTGCCTGTATTAATTCGGTGTAACGATACACGAGATGTTTATGTTAAGGCCCGACTCTCGGTCGTCTCCAAGTATAAACAATGACGGGACTTGGATGTCCGAGAGTTAGACCGGGAGAATATTTGTAAACGGACAGGGCGTAAAACGTGTACTGGTGAATTCAGGGAATAAATTGTACGAACTCTTCCTCGGTTTATTATTATTCTTAACATATCAGAAGTGCGATAATAACTCCACACCACAGATGATGTGATCAGGTGTTTGGGCCGTTCTGTACAACAGGTGCTCAGGTGATTGTACCGTGCTGCAACAAATGCTTGGTAGAACATTGGTGAGTCCGTGACTTTCTATCATCTAAGTTGCCTGCTTGTCTGACTAATTCGCGAATTTGCATTTTGTGTCGCTCGAGCTAATATTTTCCTTATATTAATGGATCGACGCCGACGTAGTCGAAGTCATAGTCGGGCCAGGAAAGAACGGCGTCAGCGTTCTCGGTCGCGTAATCGTGATCGTTTACAACGATTAGAAACGCAATTTGAACACAGATTTTAAAAATTAGAGGATCTAATTCACCAGACATTTAATAATTCCTCTGGCCGGCAAGGTAGGGTATCGCCATAGACGCGTCGTTCGCGGTCAGGATCCCATACCCCACCCGGTAGTCCGACGCGTCAATCGACTGAACGACCTTCTACGACGGAAACTAATACCAGCAATAAATCAAAATCACACTCACGTGATTCGGTAATGCAACGTTACGTGGGGCGGATGGAATTGATACCAAAATTTGATGCGTCAACCGAAAGCATTACCATAAACCAGTGGTTAAATAAAATTGATTCACTAGGCGAACTTTATGAATGGGACGATCGACAAAAATATTTGCTATGATAAGTCATCCAGAAGGTAATGCTAAAGCATGGTATGATTGTCAATCGGAAGTTGATAGTGATTGGCGGCAGTGGAAACAAAAACTGACTCTAGCCTTTCCGTCTGTCCGAAGTATAGCGTTCAAATTGAAAGAATTTGTAAACACGGAAAGACAGCATAATGAAGACGTTGTGTCATTTTACTATAACAAACTGCGTTTAGGTAAACATTGCGACCTACCCGACCATGTCATTACAGACGTCATAATTTCTACAATCAATAATAATTTACTTAAAGCGAGTGCTCAGGCCGCGGGTTGTAAAAATACCGAACAATTATTAAAATTTATTGTTGAGTCAGTTTTCTCGAATATCACAGCCGTAAATCTGACCAAGGAAATAAACAAAATTTGAGCGGCCCCAGCAAAACGCGTGGTTGTTATACTTGTGGTAAACTAGATCATAAAGCTAATAATTGTTTTAAAAATAAGACATCTAACAACACAGACACAACGAGTAAAATAAACAACCACACCTGCAGTTATTGCAAAAGAATGGGTCATACAAGCGAAACATGTTTCAAACTGAAATCAAATAATGAAGCTGTCAAAATCACATTACTCAAGATGATCGGAAATACCATGTGGATGCAAAAATTAATAACGAAGTAGTGAAAGCATACGTTGATTTCGGGAGCGCATGCACGATTTTGAGAAAGACTAGAGCAAAGGCGCTTGGACTTTCTATAAATAAAAATAAGCAAACATTAATGCAAGGATATGGTGGTGCAATTGTAACGTCTTTTGGGGAGACAGAAGCGAAAATAAAGCTGGATGACGTGGAAATAAAAGTCCCAAACGTAGTGGTAGCAGATGGTTCTCAAAGCATGGACTTGTTGATAGGACGGTCATTTACCGAGTTGCCAAGAGTATGTGTTATTAAAAAGGAAAACAATCTGTGCTTCTATGATGAAAATGATTACAGCTTACCTACCGAAGCGATCGAAGACACTATCAAGTATCCCTTGCGTACCAATGAAGAAGTAACAATAATTCCTGGAATCAATAAAATTCAAGTCGTGTGTGAACTAGTACAAGGCTCCTTAACACCGGCGCGCTCCGAATGGAATTTAAATGAAAACATTGTTGTAATTCCAGCAAAGCAAATTGATATAGTACTCGGACTAGGAATTCTGACGGTCTACAATGTCAGCAAGGTAACCACGTCATTTAAACAAGGGCAATGTGTGGCGCGGGGAATCTCTTCGGAGCAGTCTTTAGAGACTGAAGTACCTGCAATACCATCGCCTGAAACTGAGAACATACAAGAGCGTCTAACTACCTTGTTCGAAAAGGTACTAAATGTGTTCAGTACAGCAGGGCTGACGCTTAACAAAAAGAAGTGTTCATTTCTACAAAATGAAGTAGAATATTTGGGATCCATCATCTGAAATGGAGAAATAAGACCATCGGTAGAGAAAGTAAAAGCTGTGTTAGAATTTCCAAAACCCGGCAACGTCCATGAAGTTAGAAGATTTCTTGGCTTAGCCTCGTATTTTAGAAAATACATTAAGGACTTCGCAATAAAAGCGAAACCACTAACAATGCTAACCAAGAAGGATAAGGAATGGAACTGGACAACTAATCAAGAAAACTCATATCAGTTACTCAAAAAGGAGCTTGCGAGTGACCCTGTTCTGGCATTGTACGATCCAGACTTATAAACGCAATTGCATACGGACGCGAGTAAGTTAGGCTACGGAGGAGTCCTCCTGCAAAGACAAAAAGATAGGCTCTGGAAACCGATAGCCTATAGTAGTCAACAAACCTCAGAATGTGAGTCGAAATACCATAGTTTTGAACTAGAGACTCTGGCTGTTGTCGTTTGCGTCAGGAAATTTCGGAATTTTTTGTATGGCAGGAAATTTACGATTGTAACAGATTGTAACTCTCTTCGTCTGTCTTGGACAAAGCGTGATTTATCCCCACGAATCGGTAGATGGTGGGTGGAGCTACAAGAATATGAATTCGAGGTAGTCTATCGACCGGGAACCCAAATGCGGCATGTGGATGCTTTGAGCAGAAGCGTAGTGGCAAATGTGAACTTGATTAAGGAATCCGACTGGGTTCAGTGTGTTCAAAATGAGGACGATGACTGCAAGTCTATTAAATGTCAGTTAGAAAAAGGAACTGCCGAAAAGGTTAACGCCATGGTGGATGACAAACTTTGTCGCATCGTTGATGGACAGCCGAAAATTCTTATTCCCAAAGATGTTCGATGGAGAGTCACAAGGTTACATCACGACGAAAATGGGTATCCAGGTTTATATCGAACTCTCGAGTCACTACGAGAGAAATATTGGTTTAAGGACATGAGGAAATTTGTTACGAAGTATGTGAAACACTGGATACCATGCTTGTGTGCTAAAAAGCCAACGGATAGGCAAAGAGGCCGATTGTATCCCATCCCCAAAGTAGATAAGCCATTTCATACGTTACATTTAGATCATTTAGGGCCTTTTTGTAAATCCCCTGCAGATAATACATTTATGTTGGTAATTGTTGATGCCTTCACGAAATTTACATGGGTCGAGGCTGTACCAGACACCAGTACTCAATATATCATTACAACTTTGGAACTGCTAATGAAATTTTTCGGCATACCAGAGACAATAATAATGGACCGTGGGAAAGGATTCACGAGTATGAATATGATGGAGTTCTGTAAACGTCATAATATAAACCATGTGCAAACTGCGATTGCCTGTCCTAGAGCTAACGGGCAAGTTGAACGCTTTAATTCGACAATACTCCGTGCTATGACTGCAGCCGTGGAAGAAAGTTATGACTCTTGGGAAAGTAAAATTCCAGAGGTGCAGTGGGGTATAAATGGTACGATCAATATGACTACGGGTAAATCACCCTCGGAACTATTGTACGGGTTTCGCCCGCGGTTAAGATACGATACTAGTGTTGATAGTCAGGCAGATAGACAGAGTAACTTAGAACGTTCGCGTCGACAAGCGGCGTGCAATATTGAGAGGCAAGCAAAGCGTATGAAGAAGCGTTTTGATGCGAAGCATTTGGAGCCTATCCAATACCAGGTTGGGGACATGGTTTTAGTGGAGCGAACTCCCATGGTTAAGGGGCTTTCCAGTGGCAAGCTCGTCCAGAAGTTCACTGGTCCTGTTCGGATCACCCATGTGCTGGGGAATGATCGGTACCGAGTAGTATCTCTATCCAAGGACAAGAGACGGTTAAAAGGGGTAGTAGCCAGTGATCGTCTAAAATTGTTTAAGATGCAGAAGGATCATTAAGGGTGAGTTGAATGATACAGAATTTGGCTATGCTTGCTTTTGACTAAGATTACTTGCTTTCATTTTTGGCAAATCAGTAGTACATTGGTCTTGATGGCTTAGAGATTGAAAGAAATCTCTCTTGATGTTTACTGAATTGATGTGTTAATGAATGTTTGCAAACCAGTAGTACATTGGTCTTGATGGCTTAGAGATTGAAAGAAATCTCTCTTGATGTTTACTGAATTGATGAGTTAATGAATGTTTGCAAATCAGTAGTACATTGGTCTTGATGGCTTAGAGATTGAAAGAAATCTCTCTTGATGTTTACTGAATTGATGAGTTAATGAATGTTGGCAAATCAGTAGTACATTGGTCTTGATGGCTTAGAGATTGAAAGAAATCTCTCTTGATGTTTACTGAATTGATGTGTTAATGAATGTTTGCAAATCAGTAGTACATTGGTCTTGATGGCTTAGAGATTGAAAGAAATCTCTCTTGATGTTTACTGAATTGATGAGTTAATGAATGTTGGCAAATCAGTAGTACATTGGTCTTGATGGCTTAGAGATTGAAAGAAATCTCTCTTGATGTTTACTGAATTGATGTATTAATGAGTGGGAACAGATCAGTAGTGCATTGGCCTTTTCGATGGTTTAGAGCTTGAAAGAAATCCCTCCTGATGCATACTGGTTACTCGTCAGATTTTTATTATTTATTTAAAAGAAAGGGACATCGTTTCTGGTTGATTTTATTTTGTTCACAGGTCATGAGGATGGCCCGAGGACGTGCCAGGTCAGGACGGCCGATTGTGAGAGGACATGTTCTATGAAATAAAATTTTTATTATTGCCTGTATTAATTCGGTGTAACGATACACGAGATGTTTATGTTAAGGCCCGACTCTCGGTCGTCTCCAAGTATAAACAATGACGGGACTTGGATGTCCGAGAGTTAGACCGGGAGAATATTTGTAAACGGACAGAGCGTAAAACGTGTACTGGTGAATTCAAGGAATAAATTGTACGAACTCTTCCTCGGTTTATTATTATTCTTAACAATATATATATATATATATATATATATATATATATATATATATATATATATATATATATATATATATATATATATATATATATATGTTAAATCACTAATTTGGATTTAAACTTTTTAAAAATAATTTATTTTATTTAACGGACGAACAAGAATTTAGATGTGTGAGTATAACAATAATATCAATACTAAAATTATACTAAAGCTATATTAAAATTATACTGCTCATGCAACGGGTTTGCTGTGACTTTATAAGTTTCGTTATGCTGACATCGTGGAAAGTAAAGTTAAAATATAATTGGCAAAAGATTAATTTAAAGAAAGAACATTATAAGGTTTCAGCAAATCGTCATAAACGTTGGTTACAATGTATATAGTTATATGATAAAATACGTAGCAGTATTGAGTTAAGTCTGGCTTTCAGATAACATACTGAAGGTTTTATGTTACCTGATAATAAAGTTATAGAAGTGTGAGAACTACTTTGAATAATGAATGCAATACAATATATTTTATATAACAACTCCCCTTTTTAACAAAAAGTTGGTGTTATACAGCAACTTTTCAAAAATAAGTAAAATTGAAATTAATAATTATGAATTTAACGATTATTGAAATTATATAATAATAATAAAGTTAATTGAGAATATGAAGCCTTAAGTTAAGTTTAAATTATACAATTAATATTTTTTAAATATAAAATTTACAAAATTAAAATATATAGAGTCTTTGAAACCGATTTATAACTGAGAAACATTAGTTCAGTTCGATTTCTTCCTCTGGGGTTTCATCTTTGGATCTGATCGATGGTCTTCTTCTGGGCAGGATGCTCCTGAAGGATTCTCTTAAGCGTTTAGAAGGTCCAGGTAGAGGTGGTGGTGAATTTGTTGTGAGGGCGATTGCTAATCTGTTTCTCTTTCGGCATTTACATAAAATATATAACAAAATGAGAGTTACTATTAGTGCAATGATAAGATAAGTGAACCAAGAGATGTGTTTGGTGACAAATGGTTCGTTGATCAAATCGTCTAACGTTCGAGAATACTCGTCCAATTTGTGTTTGGCAATCTCGAGGTCTTCCACATTTAAGTTATTCAATTTTAATGGTTCCAATTTTGGGATTTGGATGTCATCGGGGATTCCTTGACAACAATTAAAGGGAATTAAAATGGGGTGATCACTAACACTGGTTTGCGAAAAGTTCTTAGGGTCAGCTTGTATTTTTGTCACTCCTATGAAAGCACTACATCCAGGTTACAATTTAAGAATGGAATTTTTATAAATGATCTCTGTCTTGGTGTTTATTTGTTTGCAATTTACAGTAATTTGAAGTGGTTCTGAAGTAATTGTTAGCCATGATGAGTCCGTTAGTTGTTGGACATTGTAGCCTTTTGCAAATATTATTGAAGTTTGGCAGCTCTCAGGTAAAGTTTTTAAGTGTTTCAGGATTTGGGCTTCACATATAGCATTGTCGTCGATGGGGTATGCAAATAGATTGGAACATATCTTTGTGCCAAAGAAAAGTGGTTTACAGTCTTTTAGATTTTTGATGGGTATGTACATCAAAGAATCGACGTCACGCGCTAAGTATTTTTGTGATGAAGATAAAACACGATATAGACCAGTTCTATTATTTAGGATAGGGATTGGATATAATCTAAAAAGGGTGTATCTTTGTTGGTCTATTAGAGGGATTTTTAATACAAATACCAAGTCTGAATCAGTTTGGTATGCTTCTAATTCCATAATATCCAAATATTTGGCAATATTGGAAGATTTTATAATGAGTGGTAAATTGTTTTGGTGTAAATTTTGTGAAATTTCCTGAAGCGAGGTTATCAAATTTTCAGGATTGATTATCGACGTATGAATAATTTTTAATCGCGCAAAAGTTATTGAATTTAGAATATCATTTAATTGATTCTCGATATACAGGTAACTTTCCATGAGAAGTTCACATTTTTCTAAAAATCTTAATTTTGCTTCAATTACTTTAATTTTATCTGCTATCCTATAAATTGTGTCTGATATTATTTTTATATCTCTATTGAAGGTGGCTTCATCAATCTGCAACTTTTGCATGGTAGCGTTAAAATTCTTTATGACGGATGTTGTTACTGAGATTTGATTTTTCATTAAATTTTCTAATTGATGCTCGTCATTAGTTAATTTATTGATGCAATTCATGTAGTATTCGCCATCTTCGGAATCTAAATTTCCTGTAATTGACTTGAATATTGTACCAATGCCATTGAGAATTCCATGTTTGTAACGTTTAGTATCAAAATAAATTTCGCTTAATTTTTCTTGAATTGAATTTGAAATTTGGGTTAATAAGCCGATGTGTGTTTTTACTTCACCTCGAAAAAGGTTCATGTTTTCAAATGTGGGGTTAATAGCGTGTAAGAGAATTTCAAGCATTTTCTCGTTATGTTCAAAAGTGTTCTTTATTGATGAAATGTTTTTGTGAACCAGAAGAGTCCATTGTTTATTTGTTACAACTATTTCGCTGTCTCGATGGTAATATATTCCAATGGTATTGTTTATTGGAGTAATGGTGTATTGGGATACTGCTGCTCCAATCAGCAGAAGAAACCTGAAAATAATTTAATTCTCAAAATATGGTTTCATCCTGTCGAAATTGACTTTTGTCGTTTGTGACGTTTCGAGATTTAATAAAATTGCAGAATTTTTAACGATTTTTATTATTTCGAAAGGACCGTTAAATTTATTATGTAATTTATCTTTAATTTGAGATTCCTTAACATAGACTTTATCGCCTATTTTAAATTGTGTAGGATGTTCTGGAACGTTTCTATCGAATCTTAATTTAGCCTTTTCTTTTTGAAGCTCAGTTTTTGTGCGTGCAATTTTATAATAGTATGAAATTCTATTATTTAGGTCTCGTATATATTTTGATATCAACTCTTTTTGGTTATACAAAGTTTCAGGTGGGCGACTGGACGTATGTCCAAATACTAATTCGTATGGAGAGAAACCGTGTGTTTTATTCGTCGAGTTATTATAACAAATAACAGCGTAAGGAATTACGTTTAGTGGATGTTCATTAGGGTTTTCAGCCTGATTAGTACGAATCATCTCTAAAAGTGTGGAGTGAAATCTTTCCACAGATCCGTTTGATTGAGGGTGGCTAACGCTAAAAAATGTTAATTTTATGTCGTATAAGGTACATAGGTCTTTAAGTAATACATTGTCGAATTCTTTACCGTAATCCGAATGTATACGAAGCGGAGTACCAAAATGCTGAAAGTAAAGAAGTAGTGTATTTACTGTTGATTTAGCGGATTTATCCTCTAATGGGTACGCTTGAGTAAATTTGGTTAGTTCATCCCTAATAGTTAAGACATAATTTCTTTTTGGAATTTCTAGTATATCGATATTTATTCTTTCAAATGGTGTTCTTGGTGTTTCAGTTATCACCAAGGGATTGTTTAAGTTTTTCCGTAAAGCCTTTGTTTTCTGGCATATTTCGCAATTTTGAATGAATTTAGTTACGTCTTTAGTTAGACCGGGCCAGTTATATTTATTTCTTATTCTCCGAATGGTTTCGTTTATTCCGCGGTGCAAATTTGCTTTTCCGGTATGGTTTTGGTCTAATATTATCGGAATTTGATCTTCGTCAGGCGTCTTAGTTATGTTTTGGCAAATAACTAGGTTTAAATCTTTTTCGGTGAAAATAAATGACAACAGTTCGAGTATTGGCAATTCTAAATTGTTTTCAATGAAATATGTTTTTGAAGATTCGAAAATGTCTTTGTCTTTGTAAAGAGTAATAAACATTGTTTCGATTATCTCTTCGGTGTCGAAGGGTAACAAAACAATATAGTATTTTCGGTTTTTCACCGTTTTACTCGTGACTATATTAATTTTATTGTGGATAAAATTTGGTTTTTCCTCGAAAATATCTTCAATTATTTTATAATGTAAGTCTTCGAGTTTGTCCTTTTGGAAAAACGTTATTATGTCCTTATGTCCTTTGTCTAATAATTGATTGTTTGTAATTTTAATTTTTGAATAGTCTATTAATGACTGGGTTTTATATAAGTGAACAAATGTATTTAATTCTTGTAAAATCGATTCTGGTGAAATTTCGGTATTTTCTGAACTAATTGATTCGTCGTCTGTATTTGATGTTCAAATTTTGTTTTTGAAATCCACACATTTTTGAAAATGGTTAATTTTGATACAGGATAAGGCATCCGCATTTTTATTAATTTTGCCAGGTTTATTTGGTAGTCATACTCTTCGAGTTTTAAACGCCAGCGTGCTAGGCGACTACCGGGGTCTTTAATAGAGAAAAGAGGTAAGAGGTCTGTGATCTGTTATCAGTTTGAACTTTCTACCAAAAATATATGGGCGAAAATGTTTTACGGCCCAAACAATAGCGAGGAGTTCTCGTTCTATTGTTGAGTACTTTGTTTCCGCACTACAGAGAGTTCTGGAGGCGAAAGCTATTGGTAGATTTTTACCTATTGGACCTTGCGAAAGTACAGCGCCAATCGCAAAAGCGCTCGCATCTGTTGTGAGTATGAATGGCTCGTCAAAATTTGGATACGATAGTATGGGGCTTGAAGTAAGGGTTTGTTTTAAATCTTCGAAAGATTTTAAACATTCTGAATCGAATTTGAAAGGGGTGTCTTTTTGCAGTAATTTAGTGAGAGGTTTGGAAATTTTGGCGAAATTATCAATGAATCGTCGGTAATATCCGGCGAGGCCAAGAAATGATTTAATCTCTCTCTGGTTAGTTGGTTGGGGAAAATTTTTGATGCATTCGATCTTAATTGAATTTGGTTTTACACCTTCTTTGGTGACGAGGTGACCTAAATATGCAACTTCCTTACGAAGGAATTCGCACTTGTCCGGTTGAATTTTCAAATTAGCTTTTTGAAGACGTTTGAAGACTTCGGTAAGCCGTGAAACATGGTCCTGGATTGTTGGGGAATAGACGATTATGTCGTCCATGTATACGAGGCATCTCTCGTTTTGGATTCCTATTAAAATGTTATCCATTACCCTTTGGAAGGTTGATGGGGCATTTTTCAAACCGAGTAGAAGCCTATTAAATTCAAAATGACCGTTTTCGACTGTGAAAGCGGTTTTTGGAATGTCACTGGGTTCGATCTCAATTTGGTGGAAACCGGAGGCCAAATCGAGGGTGGTGAAATCTTGACATTTGCCAAGTTGGTCTAAAAGATCAGAAATGTTTGGTAAAGGGTATTTATCTCCTACAGTTAACTCATTGAGTTTTCTGTAGTCAACTACGACACGCCATTTTTGTTTACCTGACGCATCAAGCTTTTTGGGGACAACCCAAATCGGTGAAGACCAGGGGGAATTTGAATGTTTGATAATACCTTGTTCTAGCATTTTCGATACCTGTCTTTTCACTTCCTCTTTGTGAATTTGAGGGTAGCGATACGACTTTGTAAAGGTAGGTTTAGCATTGTTGGTGTCTATTGTATGTTTGATCTCATTAGTAAATGTCAGAATATCTCCTTCGAGATAGAAAATATCTGAAAAGTCTAGGTAAAGTTGAGTAATTATTTCTCTTTCTTCCTCATTTAAGTGATCAAGACGAAATTGTTGCCTTATTTCTTCGCGTCTATCTGTATAAATTTCAGAGTTATATTCGTTTAAATTATTTAATGAAAAATTTTGAATTGGTTCTAGTTTAATTTCGGAAAAATCTATTATTTTTGGGACTGCGTTTGCATTTAATACGGAGGCAAGAAATTCTCCTTTATTGTTAATTTTGACTAGTGCATTAGGAAATCGTACTTTATCTATTTCCATAGCTGTTAATATGGCTTCGGTGTTTACAAGATTACATCGAAATTTTGAAATTTGTTCTGTACGAGGGTTGATAGAAATTTTGTTGAGAAATTTATTAGTTTGAACATTTTGTTTTTTATTATTTTGTACATTAGTGGAATTTTCTGTGGCTTTGAATAAAGGTACAGTTTTGAAGTTAGTAATTAATTGTCTATTTTTTATGTCAATAATGCAGTTGTAATGTTCTAGAAAATCGGATCCTAGTAATCCGTCGAATTCAATATCAATATTATGAATGTAAACTTTGTGAGGATCGTTGAGAGTAAACGGAACGAGTGTAGATTCATTAATTAGAATTTTTTGATCGGTAATTCCCTGTATTATAACGTTTTCGGGAAAACGTTTAGAATATTTTTCACAAGTTTTTGGCTTAAATATGGATAGTCCGGCACCTGTATCTATTAATATTTTAAATTTTTTGTAGCATCTTCAATGTAGTATAAGTTTTTGGGATTTACTGTTAAGAGGGCACTTGATATTCCTCTATTTATAGGAATATTTGTTTGTCTTGCTGTTGGTTGGTGTTCAAATTCATTACTTGAATTTGGTTTTCTAATTCTGTTATTTCGCATAGCTGTTGATCCGGTGGATGATCTTGAGCTTGAGTAGTTTGCCGAAAATCCTGATCGGTATCAGAATAATTAAATTGGTCTGTTGAAAAATTATAATTTTCTTGATATGTTGGTTCGTCCGAATATGAATCTTGATATTGTTCATAATTTTGATCACAATTGTAATTATATTGATGAGCGGTATCATCAGCATATTGTGCATGTGAGCTGTACTGATGAGCAGTATCATCAGTGTACTGTGAGTCGTATTGATGAGCCGTATCATCAAAATTTTGGTTCATTTGAGCGTTCATATGATGAGCTCTTTGTTGATTATAATTCGGATTTGGCCGAATTATTGGTGGTCTTGATTGGTTTGTATAGTTGGGATTCGGTTTAATAGCTGAAGGCCTGTTTTGTTGAAAACTGTTTTGCTGGTAATTATTTTGTTGGAAATTTGAATTCATCGGTCTATTATTTCCATTTGGATTAAATTGAGGTCGCTGATAATTTTGATTTAAGTTGAAAGATTGGGCCTGATTGAAATTTTGTTGAAAATTAGGCCTAGAAAAGTTTTGGAAAGGTGCTGAAGAATTTTGTTGCTTCGTTCGGCACTCATTTATTGTATGACCATTACGTTTACAATATGTACATATCTTCTTAGCATTTAATGAATTAGGTGGTAATGGTTTGTTCGCTTTTTGAAATTTCTGAGATTCAAAGTATGACAATTGAAGTTCTCGTTTAATCCTGGATATTGCTTGAAGCATATCCATAGGATTACTTGCTCTTATTATAGATCCTAATTTTGGATCCAGCCCTGTCAATAAGGTGTTAAGAGTCATTGTCTCGATTAAATTGGATTGTGCGGTTTTTTGATCAGCGGTTAAATGTTGTTTCTGAATCGCTGCATGCATTTTCGCATTATGCGTTTGCAAGCGGGATACAAAATTTAAAGCGGATTCGTTTGATTGTTGATTAATTCTTTGCAAGTCCTGAATTAGAGACGTAAGGTCCCTAGAGTCTCCAAAGTGAGTCTCTAATAGATATTTGATTTCTTCCCAAGTTGACGGGTTCCTAGAATTTACTAGTTCAGCGGCTTTTCCACGTAATTTATTTTTAACATGGAAAGTTAAAAGTATTTTTTGATTATCGACCGCCATGTCGAAAGCGCATTTAATAGCATTTAAGAATGTTTGCAGGAAAATTTGATTTCCGTCATACTCCGGAACAATTGAGAAAATTTCCGACAGTTTGTAAGGTTCTAAGATAGCTTCGTTTGCCATTTTTATAAGTTAATTAATTATTATGTTTAAATTAGATATTGTAAAGTTATTTAATTAAATACAATTAAATAAAAATAAATTTGCAGATGGGAAGGATAATAGTTTTTGGTCTATATCCTGTATATTATTTCTTAAAATTATAAATAAATGTTTCAAAGGTAACGTGTCAATTCTTTGACTTACCAAATTTTTTCCATTTGTCTTCCGGCCAGAGTCCACAACCAGTGAGGCAATTCCGTGTTCTGGAAGCGGGGCGTCTTCGGGAAGGATGGCTTGCAGAGGAGAATCACAAACAGTGAGGGCAGGTCCGTGTTCTATCTGCGATTTCCCCTGTTGTTTTCTTTGTTTCTTTGTAGATTTGTTTCTTGTTTCTTTTGTTGAAGTCTTCGTGTTTCGAAGTTGCTTCTTTGAAGTATTCTTGTTTCGTGTTTCTTTTCTTCTTGAGCTTGTTCTTGATTTCACTTTGGAATTGGAATTCCACGTTACTAGTGAGGCAAATCCGTGTTCTAATAACGCGTGAAATCCTACAACGACTGCGCCAAATTTGTTAAATCACTAGTTTGGATTTAAACTTTTTAAAAACAATTTATTTTATTTAACGGACGAACAAGAATTTAGATGTGTGAGTATAACAATAATATCAATACTAAAATTATACTAAAGCTATATTAAAATTATACTGCTCATGCAACGGGTTTGCTGTGACTTTATAAGTTTCGTTATGCTGACATCGTTGAAAGTAAAGTTAAAATATAATTGGCAAAAGATTAATTTAAAGAAAGAACATTATAAGGTTTCAGCAAATCATCATAAACGTTGGTTACAATGTATATAGTTGTATGATAAAACACGTAGCAGTATTGAGTTACGTCTGGCTTTCACATAACATACTGAAGGTTTTATGTTACCTGATAATAAAGTTATAGAACTGTGAGAACTACTTTGAATAATGAATGCAATATAATATATTTTATATAACATATATATATATATATATATATATATATATATATATATATATATATATATATATATATATATATATATATATATATATATATATATATATATATATATACTATAGATAGGACTTTTGGAGTTTCATCGACTTTTGATAAAAAATAATAGATTAACAAGAAAACCGTTGGAAATAGGTATAGGGAAAGTTATAGCGAATCGATGTAGAATAAAATTCTGCATCCAATAATATACAGGGTGTCACATTTGGAATAACGCACTTTTTCAACTTTGAAAAATTTTTAATTGGTCATAAAATTTTGGACACCCTGTTTCCGATAAATTAATTGTCAATTTGTATTCCGAAAGTACCATTCTTGTGCTTCCGTCTACCCCAGAAGCCAGTCAAAAATGGGTAAAAGGCACAGTGTTGAAATAAGGCTCTTTCAAAATTTTCAAAAGAATCGAGATATCTAAGAAACAGTTGAAAATAGGTATAGGGAAGCCTGATGGAACAAAAATGTAATAATATACTGGGTGTTCTATTTAAAATAAGGAAGTGACTGGCGATTTCCGGGATAATCAGAAGTGGTATGACCTTGAAAATATTTAAAAATGAAAGCGAATCTTAAATAACCCTGGAGTCCAAAAATTCAGAATTCTAAGTTTTTCTAACCACGAAAACTTCTAACGAAGTAAGACTAATGCTAATTAATTATATTATATATATATATATATATATATATATATATATATATATATATATATATATATATATATATATATATATATATATATATATATATATATATATATATATATATATATATTATATAATGATAATTAATTATATTCATTACTTCGTTTGAAATAACAATACAAAACTTTGAATAATGTCGAATCAGATCATTAATGAAGAAATAATGCACTTTTTCGCCTTCTACGGAACGTTTTTTTTCCTTAATTGCATGCGGGCACTATGCAACGTCGTCTCACATGACGCATTTTGTTTTTTACTTTCGGCGGATCCTGCATTCTACACTCTTATATTTATACACAGCAGATTGATTACAACTCGTGATTACGCGTTTATTTACATGTACGCGAGGTTATGTTTACTGTTACGTAAGAGAAAGGGGGAACGAGACTGCAAGACTTGTAGGACCACTAGCACCCCTAGCGGCCATTGTACACGTAATTGCAAGATCGCACTACGTGACATAGATCGCACTATGTGACATATAGGGACTGCCATCCCCTTGGTCTATAGTCAAATGGAACGTGTTTTCAAAGTCTAGCTAGTACGGGTGCGTTAGTTAAAATTTGTTTGAATTTAACAAAGGCTTCTTGGGGTACTATAGATCGTCGTGATCTAACTTTGTGCCCCCTTTTAAACATCTTGTGAAGGGAAATACTAATTTCGCTGTATAAAACGTCTGTAATAACCAACTATACCAATAAAGAATTTTATTTCTTTCGTGGTTTTTGGCAGCGGGTTTTCTTACACGGCTTTGATTTTCGTCGGATTTGGTCTTATACCTATCGGAGTTATGACATAACATAGAAATGCAACCTCTTTACATAAAAATTCCGACTTATCTTGCTGTATTTTAACATTAAAAGCTTTAAATTTGTCAAAAACTTGTCTAATATGAATTAGGCGATCATGCAAAAAATTACATCATCCTACGACGAAACTAAATTTATAGTATTCTTTTAGAACATTGTCTATTGCCCTTTGAAAGGTAGATGGAGCGTTACGCAAACGGAAAGGCATTCTAACATACTCGTAATGTCCGTGGTTGACCGAAAAGCGGTTTTTCAGTGGTTTGTTTAGACGTTTCAATTTGGTGAAAATCCTGCGTTAAATCTAACTCAGTGAAGTATTACGCATTTCCCTAATTTTTCCAATACAAGGTGGGGCAGAGCAACTTGTTTATTTGAATTTGGCGCCCTGAAGCGATGGTTACTCCTAGGAGGGTGCGGGTAGACATATTGGAGAGGGGGGTTAAAGTTGTAGCCATTGTAGCTCCACTTGGTTTATGGCTCCTCAACACGCTGGCAAGGAAATTGGAATATATGTCCACACGTTGAAAATTGGAAGGACGTTCAGTTTGTTTCGACGCAGATCAATATGAACAACACATGGACGTCATGAGAGTAGCGGCTGCTGCAATTTATTTCTTCGTTACTCATTGCCGCTATTATGTACCACCAAATACACAAATAAACAATGCACTGTTAAAGTAAAATATTAGTTTATTCGTAATGTTAATTTAAAGTTCCCATGCGTATAATTTACTTAGAAAAGTTATTTAAAGATGGCGTTTATACGCAAACACAAGTTTAAATCTTTGGTATTATATCTGAGTAATTATTCCTTGTGTATATATAACGTTACTATGCCAATGTAAATAACAAGTTATGTTGTTTTGCCGTCTGTAAAAAGTATACGGGTAATTTTTCTTAGCTTGATGTTAAAGTTAAATAAATAGTGACAAAATTCACAAAGGACTGTTCAATCAACTAAAAACCTCAACAAAGAAATTAAGAATTACAATATGCACAGCATAAAATATCTACCCAGTCGTACCCACTATCCCTGCGGCAGCTATTCAGATACTAGGTCAGTGCAGCCAACATGTGGAGGTGACTACCAACGTTGGCCAGCGGACCAGCGCCCTTTGATGTGTCTTAAAAAACCGACACCACGACGGATCGGTCGCCAACGCTTGGACCAGCTCTGCTAATACGACAAATAGTCCCCTCTACATGCTGGCCAATAAGCATTGGCCAACGTGTAGAGGAGCCTTGAGAGACTACAGTAAAATGCACAACCTGGCGTTGCGCTGATTGTTCGAATTGGCTCAACCAAAGTTAATCTGGCGCGTTTTTTGACGAGCGACTCCGCGCAGGAATAAAATTCGGACAATTTGTTTGCACGCGAATCCATGACGTCATGAATATAAAGAAATGTCTTATTTTGCCATTTCGTATTACGTCATAGTGTTCATAACCACTACAATATGTAGAAGTATGATAAAACCTACGAGCATTGCTCGTAGGATAAAACAATCTCCTAACCTAAAATTATCAAATTCGTAAACACGTGATTTAAAATTATTATTATAAAGTTAAAGTTATATATTTATAAATGTTTTAGGGAAATTATCGCAAAGTGTAACAGTGGATAGAATTCTCCATGATATTAGAGATGTTTCAAATGGACACAGAAAGAATACATTTAGTGGAGATAAAGGATATTAATAACATAATCCGAGATTTCTCCATTGGATATTCAACAAAAAGACACAAGAATGATGCACCGAGTGTAAAATTGTAGGGTAATTGTATAGAACACCCCCTTTTGGATTTTCGCGTTTTTTTTATGGACGTGTTGTAGGTTGCTATAGGAACAGTTTTTCACAAACGAAACTTTGCGCAAATTAATAATAACCCATCTAGCTAACGGGAGGTGGGAGCGAATAGGGGTGCTGGGTGGGGTAAACAGGTGTATTGAGGAATGTTAATTTAGCAAGGGTATATTAAAAAAATGTAAATTTTTAAAAATATTCGACATATAGGGGTAGTTTTTAATGGTTGAAGCAATATTTGTATGGTGAAAGGATATGGCATTGTGTGCACATAGAGACCGCAAAATTAAATATCTTGCTTTTTTTTTGTTAAATTTTGGCGTCTGTTGTTGAAGGGAAAGGGATATATTTGGTATATAAATGATCAATGTTCAAAAATAATTTACAAGATAGTTTGTAAGGGTTGAAATAATTGTGAATCCTAATTGTTTCTGTTTGTCATAATCTGCCTGGCCCTTTTTTATGCACGTGATACGGTCATTATTTAAATTGATGTATATTTAATTAATTTACTCACATGTTGTATTCCAATTATTAAAACGCCATGTCTATTTAAGAAAGATATAAGTCCTTCATTTGATGCTGAAATGGCATACAATTTCGCGTAAGTGACATCGCAAGAGTCACAGGTGTTGAAATCACAAAACCGCACAGGCACAGGTGTAAGGTAAGATTCACAGTCAATACTCTGTATTCACTCATATTTTTGTCGCATTCGACGCGCAAGAATATTTTAAGTTCTAGTTGTGAACAAAGAACTGAATAGCTCTGGTATGATAAGTGTCTTTTCAGCATCCCTTGGCGCGTGAAGACGTTTCCAACCAATCAGGGCGTCTGATTTTGATTACATATTTGTAAATTCAATAGACAGTGATGTCTGCGCTTTAGGTAAGCAAGTAATTTGTAGCCCATATTGTATATTCAGAAACGATTAAGTAAACAGTAAATCAGCTGTGCGCATGGAGAAATGTGCCATTTGCGCAAGATATGATAAGGTGCGTTGTACTCGTGATGGAATGTAGAATGTGTGAGTAAGTTTAGTTTTTCGATAGGACAGAAGGGGGTGTTCTATACAATGACCAATTGTAGGTTAATGCTATGACAAATTTAGAACAAAATCCGGTTTTGTATTACAAAAAACAGGGTGAGGAAGGTGTTGTATTTGAAAAAAGTGATTTTATTTTAATAATCATGACTGAATTTCAAGCAAACTCAATGTTGACATTTGGTAAAGATAAAAGATGTATCGATGGAACGCATGGTTTGAACCAGTATGGATTCCAATTATATGCTGTTGTTGTAGATGAATTTGGTTCTGGAATCCCCATCGCATTTTGCATCTCAAAAAGATCAGATATACTATTATTTGAAACGTTTTTCCAATGTATAAAAAAAAGTGGGTATAATTTCTGCAAACGTGTTTATGTCTGATGTTTATCCTGCATTTTACAATGCGTGGGTGTCAGCTCACAGCACATCACAGCAACCAAAAATTTGTTATGCACTTGGCATATAAATAAAAATTGGGTTCCAAACTCAAATAAAATCTGTAATAAATATAAAAGAACATTGGTTCTAAAGACTCTAAAAATACTCCAGAAAGAACTAGATGAAGAAGTGTTTTTAAAACAATTACAAGTTTTTTCTAATCAGTTGATGTCGGATCCTGATACTGTTAACTTTTTCCAATATTTCTCTAAAACATATTTACATCAAACTGAAATGTGGGCATATTGCTATAGAAAATATGTAGGAATAAACACCAATATGTATCTTGAGTTACACAAAACAAACATTTTTACTTACATAGTAGAAAGTGTAAACGATTAGATTAATGCTTTACTAAACTTAGTGCGAGATAAAATGTTTGAAAAAATAATAAAACTAGAAAAACATCAGAGCACTGAAAAGATAAAAAGAATTAAAGGGAGTCACAATTCTGGGCAAAATATACCAAAAGGTAATATAACAAATGTATCTCAAAATAAGTGGCATGTAGTTTCTAAAGATTTAGACCACAGCTACCTTGTTGAAAAAGTGTTGGATGTTTGTCCCAATTTTTGTGAATTAAAATGTGAAAAATGCCAAATTTGCGTACATCCTTTCAAATGCAGTTGTCCTGATAATGTAATAAATTATAACATGCAAACATATACATGCATGTTGTTTACAAACTGCTTTTGAAGTAAAACCTTTGCTATCTGTTAATTGTTCTAAACCTAATTACGTACAGGAAAACTGTTTCAATACCAAGTAGCAGCAGTAATAAATGTTTTCTTAATTCTAAGTTAGAAGTTATTTCAGGTTTGAATATCAAGTTTAATGTAACTGATGGTGATAAATCTACAATTTCAAAATATTTAGATAAGATTATAGATATATATATATATATATATATATATATATATATATATATATATATATATATATATATATATATATATATATATATATATATATATATATATATATATATATATATATATATATATATATAATTTGTATGGTCAAGTTAACTTTGATGTGAAAGAAATAGTTAATGTAAATAAGAAAATTGATCCTCAAAACAGAATGTTTTCTTCCAAAACTAAGAAAAAAGTGCCAGATTACCCTCATCCATTGCCCTTCGAGCCAAAAATGTTAAAATTAGTACTATCAAAGTGTAACGCAAACGTTCTTAATATACAAACAGGTTTTGACCATAGTTATACTAATATATAAGTTCCATAAAAAAAATCAATGAATCAATATTTTAAACGGTATAAAAGACCACTTGACAATAATTTGATTTTCATTTTTCATATATATTCGGGTAGTGCCATCCATGTATTTCTTTATAACGTTTCCTATGGTTCCTATGCTCTCTTGTATTTGTATTATATTTTGTTATGTTAATTAAACTGATCCCTCAAATAATTCATATGTAGTTGTTATCAAGCCCTTGATTTCAATTGTATGGCAAATAAAGAGAATTACTCTGTGTATTTTTATTTTTTTACCTTAAAGAGGTTGATTTATGCGAGTGTTATTTAATTTTTGTCAAGTTTGTATATAAACAGTAATAGTTTTGTTAGTAAGTAATAGCAACTAAGGTAAGGTTTATTTAGTCTTTCATCATATTTTTAAAATTTAGTAGGTACTTTCAGTTTAAAAGTCGATCGACATCCGTGTCAACGGTTTAAAAGTACAGTGCAAATGAGCTGCAGATAACGTGATGAATTCAAATGCAAACACATTGTCGGAATTTTATTCCTGCGGGGAGTCGCTCGTGTTTTTTGATTGGCGTCTAAACATAGGAATGCGATCCTGCTATTGCGCGTGTACACGTTTACAGTGCCATCTAAACATAAGAGCGCATGTGCATCTATACAGCACGAAGTTTAAATTTTGCACCATATTTAAAATATAGAACCGACTCGTTTTAATTATTATTGCAAACATAGGTATATTTTATTTTTATGAATTGTACAAAATATTCATAGAATCATATTTCTTTCACGTAAGATTTTTTAAAATGTATTAGATTTTAATCTTTTCACAGTATCAATTACATTCCTCAAAATATTATTTAAATCTTAATTTATGCATGGTGAGAAGTAGACAATTTTGTTATACGAGTCAGTTCGATGTGAAAATTTGAAAACTTGTATAAAATTTAGGGATAGTAGAGACAGTAAGGTTAAGTAAACACTAATTCTAACTACAATAATTATATTTTTTAGTACGTTAAACTACAACAATTAATTCATCAATCATATGTAGGTAGGTATTACATAAATAGCCTATGATTAAAAATAAGATTATAAATAAAAATGATCATTCCAACTATCATTAGAAACTACCTCTGAACCTGTAAGTGTTTCCTTGATTATTTGGTGCTGATTTGGATTTGGTTTTTTGTTATTATTAGAACTGCTTTTTCTTTTTCTAGTAGAATAAAATGATTGTTTTGTTATATTCTTGGTTGATGGTTCTTGTTTCTATGCTTGTATCTTTGACAATTAAGAAATTATCATTTCCAATGTTCATTACACTTTTCATATTTCTCTAATATGAATAGAAATTGTTCCTTCGAATGGTTTTCAGTTTTTATTTTGGAGATTTTTTCTTTGGAATGCTTCAATAGCAAACATAAGGTACAAGAAGACTAGAGAACAGGAGACATAACTTGAGTGGTGGGGGTAGCACAAAAAGCGTCCGCACTGTAATCACGTGGTGTGCTTCATCATGGCGGTTATTGCGTAGAATCGAGCAAGGTTATTTTTGTTTGCTGTGTTTGAGCGTTTCCAGTTTTTCTGTTGAATATGTCAAAAACGTCTAGATACTGTTGCGTTGAGAATTGTTCCTGCAAAAGCCCTGATCGTGGTTCAATGGAACTCGACATTTCGTAGTGTGAGAGAGAAACCGCGATAGACGAGGATAAACGGCATGGGCAAATCCCGCGCGCTTCTACGCGAGCCTGCCATATTGCCGACGTTTTTCGTGCCACCCCCACCACTGATTTTTCGAGGAGCTCTGTTCCTTACTCTCTAGTCTTCTTGATAAGGTAGAATCTCTAGACTACAGTAAAAAACACTACCCGACGTTACGCTGATTGGTCGGTGGGCGGGTCCTAATTTAAATTTCGGCGGATTCCATGTTTGTAAAAATGATACGTTATTTGCATTTTACGCTTTCTGCCTAATCAACGTCTAAATAAAAAAAGTAATAATAAATTTTCTCATTTAAAAATTGAATGTTGTACCTATCTAATGAACTGAAATTAGTAATATTTTAGGTTTAAAATGTACTGTAGTGTATCTGAATAAAAATATGTAAATAGGTAATACCTTTTTTATTTTCTTTTTATAGAAAAGAGAAAATCCAGATGTGTATTTAATTATATATAAGTTTAATAGTTTTATTGTCTGAATAAAATAATACACTCATGTAATGGGAATAACTGTGGTAAACCCAAATAAAACACTAGGTAGCTACGTTCAAAATGTGCTTTATTTGAAATTCGGAAAATCAAAGGAGTCTATTTGGTGCAATGACGAAAGTGAAACCCCTCTAAACCTCGCCTAGGACCCAATACATTCCATTTTCAAAATTTCGAAAAACCTGTGGTTATAAGCAGTACCCCAAGACTGAAACGTTTGTAAAACTTAATAAACCCGGTTAACAATTCCGTACTATTTATATGTATATATAATTTTTTAACAAATTCTACCATATTTATTTTCTTCTTATAAGTAATCCTAAACCTGAAATGAAAATTCAATACAAATACAAAAGCAAAATACACACATAATAAACTAAGTATGTTAGATATGGGATTGTAGGAATTAAAAACTTTGTTGGATAATTTATATTTTACTCACTTTTGGATGTTTGTTGGAAGGAAAATATTCCTGCTTCTCCATTTTTCGTTTGTGTAGTTTTATTTGTCTTTTCTTGAAATTTACACACAGTTCCTTGGATGTCTTTCATAAACTCGGTGAAATTCTCGTCATCTGATCCTTCTACGAAATGTTGTAAGTTTTCCCATTGAAGACTTCGTTTGCTTTGTGCCTGGACCTGATCTGTTAACTGATTTGTCTCTCCTACCTTCTCTGTGATAAATTAGTTGATTTCCTCTTGGTGCTGTGGTTTGATAATTGAATTTTCTCCCAAACACTTTGCAGCTTTATCTAAAACAGAGTTAGTACCCATTCGTCGTTTGTACCAATAATCGTTGATTAATCATAATCATTGCATCACTACAAATTGTTTTTGTTACGTACCTTCCTTCTTGAGTAGGAAAGCATAATTATTGCCATTAGCATTCCATTACTGAACCTTCACTGCAGCTGCTATCATATCATTCCGATTTCGTTTCTTCTGGATGTTATATTTTCTCGACAAATTTGTCATGTTTTGACTTGTTAAGAAGGCCAATCTTTCCAAGTTCGGCGCTTCCAATTTTTTTGAATTCTCTAAAATTCTGTTCGGTGACTTCCCAGACTGCAGCTTCACTGCCACCATTTTTTCTTCTGCCTTCGAGAGATGTTTGCTTCTTAATTCTTGTTCATGTCCAGCATGTGTTTTCCAATAACTAACTAAAATTTGTCCTTCATCACACAATTTGCAAATCAGTCTGGAGAGACATACTCCTTTAATTTTAATTGTCCCACCAGATTTCTCTGTCCTCATTTTATAGTATCCTAAAAATAGATAAGAGTATTATGTTGTGTCCAATTATTCTTACCTAGGTATATTATTTAAAATAACTATTGAAATGGCTATATTTCTTACTGTAGGTATCGAGTATTGTACCTACCTTTGTGGTTACTTCAGTTACAATCACAGTACAATATCTTTTCCTTTTTGCGAATCGCTCTGTGCATTGTATAATTTATCTCAATTTTTTTCTCATCCTTCCATATGTTGTATTCCTGTCTGCTAGAAAACTTGAAAGTGATTAACTCAATAGTCACTTGATGATTTCCTTCAAGATGTGTGTGTAATCCCTCTTGACTTATCAAATCAGTTTCTTCCTCACATAATAGACAAATAATGTAACTAATTTTAAGATTTAACATTATATTATCTATTATATGGACTCTTCTGATATGACGGTTCCTTAATCCCACATTTTAAATTTTTTTACTGCAACGGTGACACGCGTCTGATGGAATTATTTTTTCAGAATTTGTTAAAGCAGATGCAGAACATGAAGATGGATCCATGATTTCTTGCTAAAACAAGGTCTTAGCATCTAAACAATATGTTCTAATGAACAGGTTTGTAAAACAATCTCTCTAAAACGGCAAAAATATGTATGTACACAAACAACGTTTTAAGAAAGTTTGTCAAAGTGAAAACATAAGCCTTAAACCTACGAGCAAAATCTGTCTTTTTGCTCGTAGCTTAAACCTCAAATAAAGTGCCAGTTAGCTTTGGTTGCACCAATCCGATCGATCAGCGCAACGACCAATCAAAGCAACGCCGGGTAGTGATTTTTATTGTAGTCTAGAATCTCTAGCCCAAAGATTGTATAGGGAGTAGGATAGCTGAATCGGCCGAATTCTTCGTCCGCGGTAGTGGAGGTAGTGACGTCACCGCGGACTACAGGTTATAATATTCATATGGTTTTACTGACGTTTCCTTCTGTTTTAATCTATTTTAATTAAATTTTGAAATGGTATAGGTATAATTAAAATATATATTAGTTCTACATTAAGTAGAGTATTGTAATTTGAATTATGTACAGCCTTTTTGAAACTGCTATTAAAATTAGAAGCAAGTGTATACTCACGAGAAACAAAATGTTTTATGGGCTGCATCTGTTCTTAAAACTGCAATGCTGTTTCTTGATAATAAAATATATTTTATACCTATTAGGTAAATAAATAAATGATTAGGTAAGTATTTATTATTTATAGTTTAAGAATGTAAATAGGTAGTTATTTTATCATTATTTATTTAGCAAACTACATATTATAAAGGACCTTATAATTCAGTGTAGTGAAGAAATTAAAACGGACATAAAACACATTCTCTACTATATTATTTTTCAAAACTTTATACCTAAGAGGTAAAATCTACCCTTAAAGTTACGATTAGTTATCGTAATTATTTTCTCGAATATAATAGTAAAAATATAAACCACTAAAAATATGAACCAAATTTGAAGTCATTTACTTTTTTGTCATAAATATTCACTATATCTATAAAGGTATGAGATAAATTTCCAAAACTATACGTGTGAGGGGATAAAATCGACTCCTAAATATTAGGGATATTTATTTTCTCAAGAATTATAAATATTTTGATTATTAATTATTTCTCGAAACCCCACCGAATATTTCGTCAGATATGGAACAAGTTTTTAATCATTAAATAACATTCTGCTATTTACTCAAACTTAAGTCAATACTTACCCAAACAATAACATTCCCTTTAATATCACTTCACCACTCAAATGCACGAAAAATATTAAATATTATCCAAATTGCCTGAATTTACACATCACTTCTGAATACGTTTAATAACGTTTTAACGGTTATAGTCCGCGATGACGTCAAAATATGTTTTAAAGGAGTGGAGCACTGTCTATATTGAAAGATAGAGATCGAGCAATCCTATTCCCTATACAATCCTTGTCTCTAGCCAGCATTTCCAACTCGTCGTCTTCAATTTTATTTTTTGCTTGATAAGTCCCACCTGAATACTTTTCAAGGAAAATATAATGTATATGCCTACATATACTATTTTTAATATTGAATATCCAAAATCAGTGGCGGCTCGTGATGAATGAAACGGGTGTTCTGCACAGGACCGATCCTAGGGTATTGGCTGCCCGCGTGCAAATTTCAAACGTATCCAAACTACTAGCGCCGTAGGGGCCAATTTTGAAAATTTTCAAGGTCACGCGTTTTCCTGATACTTCTGAATTTTTATGTATGAATCCGTTTATACAAAAATATAGACTTTCACAAGAAAAAAAAAGTTTTTGGAATTTAATACCTTTTTGAAGAACATTCATGTTTGCCGTCATATTCTTTGGTTAAGAGAAAAGGCTTGTAAGGTGAATTTTCTACTAAAGGGTCTATAACACTTAAAATATTTTCCGAAAGAGTTTCAGCGTCACATTTTGTAGGTTTCAGGTATGTCCAAAAACGTTCAATCGATTCGCCATCGAGAATATATCTTAAAACTACCACTAACTGAGTTTTTGCAGATACATCAGTTGTTTCGTCTGCCATAACTGCCAAAAATGAAAGTTTGTTAATTTCTTTAATTATTTCTTCATAACATACTTTTAATATACAGTCGAAGAGGCCATTTTGTATTTCTTTAGAGGTTCCTTTAAATACTGAAGCATTTTGTAGATGCTCGCTTAAAGTTACATCAAGCTCAGCAGAAAAAATTATCAAACCACGAAATATCCCCGGGTTTTGAGAGATTTCAGCTTCGTCATGTCCTCGCAGCGCCAGTTCAAAGGCCCCACAAAACTTTATGCAGTTTATAATTTTTGACAAAACGTATCTCTTTTTTGTCACATTATCATTATGCTTTTGAACATTTATCCAATAAGCTGAATCTAGCTGCACTTTAATATTAGTTCCTAATAAAGCTAATTCCATTGTATTATGTAGATGGCTTTTGGAGTTGTCGTGCTTTTTTATTTTTTCAGTTAAGTGCACCAAATCTGTCACCTCTACCTCCGTCCATGCTTTATCACCGCCAAAAAGTAAACAAGGAAAACAAAATAACGCATTTTTTTTGTTGCACCCACAAATCCAATTGTTCTTCGAATAAATGTCTGTATTAAATTGACGTTTATATGCTTTTCCGCGGCTAACACCTGCAGTCTCAATAACAATATCGGGCAATGGCCTACCATTGTTTTTTAAATCAATTTTTTCTTCATAAGAGTATTTAAAAAATCGCTTCACATGAACTAAGTTATAAACTAAATCCATTGGCACTAACACAGTATATAAGTATTAATAATTAGTACAATAAATCACTACACAAATTCACAAAACAGTATTTAAAATCTCAAATTAACACGAAATACGAAATAGGTACGATTTACGCCCGCCCAAGGAGTAGGAAGGAGTAAACATTCACTGATGTTGCCTTAGCTGGAAAAAATACAGCACACTGGCCGTGTAAATTCGCGCATTTACGAGCGCCAAGTGTGGATTGTCGCGGGAGTTGAGGCGGAGGACGGGTGTGCCGAGCCGTGCTGAGAACTACCTCATGTGGCCCAGTTTAATGTACCGCGACGCGCTCGCGTAGATACCCAGATAATTCATCTGGTCTACTACTCAATAGAGGATGGCGGGCAGAATGCGACTTTAACGCAATAATTTGGTTAGCTGCACCAACTAACCAAATTATTTTATTAATAAATTTTAGTAATTATTATGTCGCGAAAATATACAAATATCTAATTTTTTTGGCAGTTCTGCAGCTCTGCAGTACCTATACACCAGCCGCCCCTGTAATCAAAATCATAAACTAAAAAACATCAACAAAAAGCACTTTACATAATCATTAACCTCAAATAAATTTCTACGGACGCGGACGGTGTACGTTCTACGCAAGAAGACTAGAGAGTAAGGAGACCTACGAGCAAAAAGCTTTGCTCGTAGAAGGAGACATAGCTCCTCGAAAAATCAGTGGTGGGGGTAGGACGAAAAACGGCGCCAATATGGCAGGCTCGCGTAGAATAGCGCGGGATCTGCGCATGCTGTTTATCCTTGTCTATCGCGGGTCTTCACTATTTAAATGTAGGGTTAGGGTTCTATTGTGCTCATTATGTAAACAGTAAACAATTTTCGCGTGCATTTCTTTGCAATTGTTGTTTCCGAATTGTTTGGTGAAAACACGCTATGAAAATTGGGATACAATATTTTCAGTCCTAAATACATAGTATGTACAAAAAATAATAGTTCTGAATGCTTTTCTTTTAGAGCAAGAAATGTTATTGCATTTTTTTATCTGTCAATTATAATTTTCTTTTATGTCTGCCACAAGTAGGATATCGATGATAATTTAGCTTTGTGGAAATGAAATAACATAATGAGCTTTTAGTCTAACGAGTTTTAATCATCCACAGGAAGATTACATATTTTAACCATGGCCACAAGTGGAATTGGAAATGTCGAACTGCGATCACTTTTGCATGAGGAAATGAAGAAGTGTTCGATCTCGGAAGGAACTATTTTGTTTGAAAATTTACAAAGCAACAGACACTCCATTGAATTGCCAAGCGAAAAATGGTATACTGAGTCTGGTTTGGACACCAATTTAAACATGCATTGATAAGAAGTTGAATGTGAATGTGTATTTACACAGTGAATATTTGGAATGGATGGAATGGGATGTGCCGAAGTCTGTACAAGATATTTCAAACATCCAAGAAGTAACCGATAGTTTTCCTGTGAAATTAGCTTGTGAGCTATTATTGTATGAAATGTGAAGTTGTTTTTAAACAATTACTAATCAATTGTATATATACGGTTAATTTAAAATTTGCGATTTTGTGGTAATAACATTACATATTTACCAACCTTTTTTGTATGTTGCTTCAGTAAAAACAAAGCATTCAATAAGAGTACAATTTATTCAAATCAGTGTACTATGAAGGCAATACAGTGTGTGATGTAAAATCAATTACTCTATCAGAATTAACGTTAGTAATTAGACATAAATTGAAGGGTACAGAAATAAAACAAGAAATGTCACAAAACTATTTATTCAAGAAAATTAAAATTATAAGTTGCAGTCTAATGTAAACAAAGAACTAACATTGCAATGAAAAGAACTAAACTAAAGTTTTGAACTAAAGAACTAAACTAAACTACCTAACTAACTTTAACTAGCTGTAGTTAAACTTTTTCAATTTAACTAAAAGGCCATAATAATAATATAAAATAAATAATATAGGATGTTACCTCTTACTAAAAAACTATGATAACCAAAAATCTTATTATGGAAACGTTCTGTGGGAAGTTCAAATTCATTATCGTTAAGTGAAGGAAAACTGGTATTTCGAGTTTTCTCTTTCTACTATTATAAAGTATTCTATCCTTGAGCTGCATAAGATTAAGGTACTTGTCTTCATTTATTGGAAGGACATCTGGAAAATAATATAGGATGTTACCTGTTATTAAAAAACTATGATAACCAAAAATCTTATTACGGAAACGTTCTGTGGGAAGTTCAAATGCATTATCGTTAAGTGAAGGAAAACTGGTATTTTGAGTTTTCTTTTTCTACTATTAGAAAGTATTCTTTCCTTGAGCTGCATAATATTAAGGTAATACGGTGACAGCACCTCCAACCATTTTTCTCGTCTCTCACAGTCCTTAAACGAAATTGAGTTGTAAATTACTATTTGACAATTTACTTCTACATTACACTGCACTTTTACTATTTACTACAAAGTAAGCGTTACTATTGGTGTATACAAACATTACAATACTTATTTATCGAAAGACTTACCTCAGGAACTTTAAAAATTGTTCGGTTATTTTTAACACAATCAGGGCTTTTGCTGGAACAATTCGTAACGCAACAATATCTCGACGCTTTTGACATATTTAACGGAAAAACTGGAAACGCTCAAAACTTTCAAAACACAGTAAACAAAAATAAACATATCCTCGCTCGGTTCTACGCAAGGACCGCCATGGTGCTGACGTTTTTCGTCCTACCCCCACCACTCGAGTTGTTTCTCCTGTTCTCTAGTCTGCTTGGTTCTACGATTACTCAATAAGGTACCCAATGCGCGTGCGCACAAAAAATCGCATTCGTGTTTAGACGCCAGTGGCGAGTGTTTTTTGGGGTTAACAAAACTATCGGTTATCACGGCGAATTTAGAGATCACGAGGATTAAGGTTATGTTTTCACTTTGACAAACTGCCTTAAAACGTTGTTTGTGTTTCAGACAGATTGTTTTACAAACCTGTTGGTTAGAACAGATTGTTTAGATGGTTTAAATACCAAGACCTTGTTTTAGTAAGAAATCATGGATCCATCTTCATGTTCTGCTTCCACTTCAACACTGAAGAAATAATTCCATCAGAAGCGTGTCACCTTTGCAGTAAAAAATTTTAAAATGTGGTATTAAGGAATCGCCATATCACAAGAGTCCATAAAGTAGATGTGTTGAATCCCAAAATTAGTTACATTATTTGTCCAATTATATGCAATTATCATATTACGCAAACATCTTGAAGGAAATAAACAGGTGACTGTTGAGTTTATGACTTCTGAGTTTTCTAACAAACAAGAATACAACACATGGAAGGATGCGGAAAAAATTGAGACAAATTATGCAATGCACAGATCGATTCGCAAAAAGGAACAGAAGATATTGTACTATGATTGTAACAAAGGTAGGCGCAATACTTGGTACCTACAATAAGAAATATATCCATTTCAATAGTTATTTTGAATAATATACCTATAAGTATAATTGAACAATATAATACTCTTACCTATTTTTAGAATATGGACCTAACTATAAAATGAGGATGAAGAAATCTGGTGGGACAATTAAAATTAAAGGAGTATGTCCCTCCAGGTTGATTTGCAAATTGCGTGATGAAGGACAAGTTTTAGTTAGTTATTGGAAAATACATGCTGGACATGAACAAGAATTAAGAAGCAAACATCTCTCGAAGGCAGAAGAAAAAATGGTGGCAGAGAAGCTGGCAGTCTGGGGTGGCACCGAATAGAATTTTAGAGGATTCACAAAAATTGCCGAAACTGGAAAGATTGATCATCTTAACAAGTCAAGACATCACAAATTTATCGAGAAAATATAATATCCAGAAGAAACGAGATCAGAACGATATGGTAACAGCTGCAGTGAAGGTTCAGGAATGGAATGCTAATGGCAAAAATTATGCTTTCCTATTCAAGAAGGTAGGCACGTAACAAAAACAATTTGTAGTGATGCAATGATTATGATTAATCGACAATTATTGTTATCACACGATTCGATTCTGACATGACTATTTAACAGTTTTAATTATTTTTTTGTTTATAGACAATGAACTTAGTGCCTTAGGTTAAGTAGACTTTGATATTAATGGTGTGGTTTAATAAGTTAGAAACTTGGGTACATTTGAGATACACATGACTAACTGTACATTTACCATAAAATATTTGTCATAATAAACAGTAATGGATATTTATAGTAATATCATTGTTTATGTGTCAAATTATTTCAATATTTTGATTTTACTGGGTACTAACTCTGTTTTAGATAGAAGTTGCAAAGTGTTTGGAAGAAAATTCAATTATCAAACCACAGCACCAAGAGGAAATCAATGAATTTGTCAGAGAGAATGTAGGAGAGACCAGATCAGGTCCAGGCATAAAGCAAGTCTTCAATGGGAAAACTTACAACATTTCGTAGAAGGCGAGATGAGAATTTCGCCGAGTTTATGAAAGATATCCAAGGAACTGTACGTAAATTTCAAGAAAAGACAAATAAAACTACATAGAAACGAAAAATGGAAAAATAGGAATATTTTCCTTCCAACAAACATCCAAAAGTGAGTAAAATATGAATTATCCAACAAAGTTTTTAATTTCTACAATCCCATACCTAACATACTTATTTTATTGTGTGTATTTTGCTTTTGTATCTGTATTGAATTTTCATTTCAGGTTTAGGATTACTTACAAGAAAGAAGAAATTAAATAGTGGACATTATACATCTCATTTAAGATTATTATAAGTTTAAGTTTATTAATAATACAGTAGAATTTGTTAAAAAATTATATATACATATAAATAGGACTGAATTGTTAACCGGGTTTATTAAGTTTTACAAACGTTTCAGTCTTTTGGGTTACTGCCTATAACCACAGAGGTTTTTTAAAATTTTGAAAATGGAATGTACAGGGTCCTAGGCGAGGTTTAGAGGGGTTTCACCTCCGCCGTTACACCAAATGGACGCCCCCTCCTTTGATTTTCCGAATTTTAAATAAAGCACATTTTAAACGTAAGCTATCTAGTGTTTTATTTGGGTTTACCACAGTTATTCCCGCTACATGAATATCTTATTTTATTCAGACAATGAAACTATTAATTTCATGTATAATTAAATACACATCTTAATAATTAAATTAATGAATAATCTGGATTCTTTTTTTTATATAAAAAAAATAAAAAAGATGTTACCAAATATTTACATATTTTTATACGGAAACACTACATTACATTTTAAACCCAAAATATTACCTAATTAATATCTAATTTCAGTTCATTAGGTAGGTACAACATAACCTATTGTTAAATGAAGAAATAAGTAAATCCGCAGGTAAATCTATTATTACTTTTTTTATGTGGACATTCATTAGACACAAATCGTAAAATTCAAATAACGTACCATTTTTACAAACATGAAACGCTGAAATTTAAATTAGGACACGCCTAAAGACCAATCACCGAAAGGCCGGGTTGTGTATTTTATTGTAGTCCTTGGTTTAGTTATGATTAAATCTACGAGCAAAGAGACAGACTTTGCTCGTAGGATTAAATGTTTAATGATCTGTGGTTAGCATCCATAGACTTAGTTTGGGCCCTGATACTGTCTATGGTTCCTAAGACTATGTTAGCATCAAGAAGACTCGAGAGTAAGGAGACAGTTCCCTGAAAAATCAGTGGTGGGGGTGGCACGAAAAACGTCGGCAATATGGAAGGCTCGCGTAGGATCTGCACATGCCGTTTATCTTCTATCGCGGTTTCTCTCTCACACTATCAAAATGTTGGGTTCCATTGAGTCACGATCAGGGCTTTTTCTTGAACAATATCTCGACGCTTTTGACATATTCAACAGAAAAACTAGAAACGCTCAAAATATAGCAAACAAAAATAACCTCGCTCTGTTTTACGCAATGACCGCCATGATGAAGCACACCACGTGATCACAGTGCGGACGATTTTCGTGCTACCCCCACCACTCGAGTTATGCCTCCTGTTCTCCAGTCTACTTGGTTAGCATCAAGAAGACTAGAGAGTAAGGACATATAGCTCCTCGAAAAATCAGTGGTGGGGGTGGCACAAAAAACGTATGGCAGGCTCGCGTAGAAGCCGCGGGATCTGCGTATGCCGTTTATCTTCGTCTATCGCGGTTTCTCTCTCACACTATCGAAATGTCGGGTTCCATTGAGCCACGACCAGGGCTTTTGCAGGAACAGTTCGCAACGCAACAGTATCTCGACATTTTTGACATATTCAACAGAAAAACTGGAAATACTCAAAACACAGCAAACAAAAATAACCTCGCTCGATTCTACCCAATGACCGCCATGATGAAGCACACCACGTGATCACAGTGCGGACGCTTTTCGTGCTACCCCCACCACTCGAGTTATGTCTCCTGTTCTCTACTCTTCTTGGTTAGCATCATGGAGTGGACGAAGGCAGAGGCGAGTTAGCTGTCGAGGCACAAGATTACTAAAGAAGAGGTTGCTTGGTAAGAACTAGCCAATAGGAATGAAGCGAGTTGTGACGTCACGTAGAAGCTGCAGTACAGCGGGATATACATATTAATTGAAATACTTTGTTTAAATACTGTTCTTTAGTTAAATATTAAATCGGAATGTAGTTTTTATAAAACAGGAATGTCTTTACGGTTCAAATAATTTTATCTATCTATTTCTATTTGATATATCCTATTTTACCTATTGTATCTACAATAATATTGTATATTGTAATATTTTACTAAATATGTCTTTATTATAGGTCTCACTAACACAATCATTATCAAAATGATAAAGATGCTATTCTACCATAAAGAAGTGCTTATATACTTATACAATTCAAAATTAAATATGTATAACAAATATTTTCATAATACATAAAACAAATAATTTCATTGCTGGCTATGGTATACAAAAATACCTGTTTGTGTTTTAAATAGGACATTATTTTGAAATCAGCGATAGAAACATGTCACGTCTAAAGGCTCACATGTTCACTGCATGTTGCTAAAGATTCCCTCCACATATTTATTTATGAATTCATGTTATCCCAATAATTTCTTAAAACCCTGCCCCTCTTAGCTGCTATATTAACTCTTTCAGTTAAAGCTCATCGATTGTCGTCCTTCTTGAATTTAAAACCCACCTCCTTTAATGTAGCTATAAGTGATGTTTTTCCCACATGAATTATTTCTCGTCTTTTAAGCTCTTTGTTTAAAGTAAGAACAATTACATGTTGCCCTAAAACAAAAATAATTTTATCAAATCATTTTGGCCTACACAGTAAATGCCCCTGTATTTACATAACAAAACAAATATAGCCAGAACATACTTACATTTTTGATACATATTGTATAAAGTATCTCGTACTGCCATTTTTGTACCCTCAGGTAGATCCCTTGTCATGGACTTTTGGCAATGTCTTCTTTTTCCGGGTGAAGAAAGAACTGGGTTGTTTTCTTTGCTTTTTATAATAGTGTATATCGTTTTCTTCGAAAGTTTAAGAGCTTGCGCTACTCTAAAATTTAACATGTACACACACATTACTTCAGATATTTGTGAATCTATGTCTTTTACCTCTTGAACAGCACTAACAGATATTAAAGGGCCTCCGTTTCTTTTCGGTAATTGTATACAAGAAGTGTTCCTGAGCAAATGCTTACGAAACTTTTCCTTCCCCCCTATTTTCGAGGGTGCTGGAGACGAATCTGGCTTCAGTTTTATCCGCTCGGACACGGTTTTCGAGAAAATGAATTTTCCACTTTTCCGCATGAGGCCATTTTTTCTATCAAATAACTTTCACTTCACACTACATAGATAGCTAATATTAATACCAATAGATGCTACAACACTTCCTTTACACATATCATATATTAAACCGTCATAAAACATATTAGAAACTTTCGATGTTTAGTTACTTCAAATGTATACAATGACTTGCAGTTGGCGTCGTCCATTGTAATCGTACGCCCTCCGTGTCGTTCGATGAAACTACATACATACAGAGAGGCTCCAAAAGCTAAATTTGAATATTAACAACTAAATACGCTGTTATTTTGAAGGATACTAACCTAACTTAACCTAACCTGACTGTCTACTTATAATGGTTAGCACACGAGCTTAGCAGTCAGATGTCAAACAACTGTCAATATCACTCGAAACTTATCTACACTGCGTTAGTCAATAGAATAGTTTCATATTTTTAATCTAATCCATATGTTACTATTTGTCTTCTCGCCGATTAGCGTGAAAATATGAAAACAGCTGTCTATGATATACGCAGGTCATCTACGAAGACACACGTAACATCACCTGTCTCTTGTTTATCTATTATAGCAAATGCGTTCATAGGAATAGCGGGTTGTCTGTGATATTACCATATGGTGCTGACGGAGTGGTAAAGTTGCAGCGACCCGACTGTACTCGATTTTCCAATTAGTGGAGTAAAAAAGCCTCTTAAATCCTTCAAAAAAATTTTTCAGCGTAGAAAAACGAGTGACCTATATGATATCATTATATAGGTTATTTGACATTCCATATAGCTATTTACGACATCTTTGCTGGAGCGTACTTGAATTATTAAAAAAAAAAAATGACAAAATCGCTAATTTAAAGATAATGTATATTTTGTTACATACCACATGATTTTTCGCAAACCCTGTGGAATATTGAAATGATTCTTTTTTTCTGAAAAGTAGATACATGGGCGCTAACAGTAGGGCTGTAAAGTTTCCAAAAAAATACTTTTATCTTTCAAAAATATAATAAGACTAGAGTTTTCATTTAAACATAATGTTATTTTCAGTGATCGTAAACATTTTTTATTTTTAGAAATTTTTGCATACTATATGCGAGTAAAAGTTATCAAACATTTCAAGAATGTTTTAAAAAAAAACCGCATTAACTTACTTTTTATATTTTAGGAGATATCCGCAGTTAAAGTCGTAGCATTGTGGCGCGATGGTTGCGACGTAAAGATTTTCCGACCCACGCCCACGGGCGGGCCACACTGACTGTTAACACAACGAGACAGTTCGTGCACAGTTTAAGACATATACATAATGAATAAATATGTTGAACAATCATATTTTCATTTAGTAATCCTCCGAATCTGAATCTTCAGTAATTATTATATTACAACATAATTTGCATTTACACTCATTGCAATATTTTAAGCTCCGAGTCACACATATACATCTGTTATTATTACAGTTTTTATCGGAGCAACGAAATGGCAGATTTTTTCAGAAGTATTCCAGTACAGGGTCCTGTGTAGATGGGTTCGTATGGCGAGCCGAGCGAGATCACCGCTCCCTACTCGCCCATCATGTAGACCTGGACCGTCGTTAAGGTGGGCCGAGCTTTGCTTCCGCTTTCGCGCGGCCTCAACGCGGGCGACAAGACGTCGCCCGCAAACGAGACCGCGCGCTACTGGCAGCGGTTCGTTCCACTCGACCTCCTCTGATCCTGACGCCGTTAGTCCCGTTGGCGGGGACTCTTCGCGGCTTTTTCTCTCTCTTTTGTCGCCTTGATATGCTGCTTCTCTTCGTCAGCGTCCGCCCCCCGGGGGGTGTCATCGTTGTGGGGGTCGCAAAAGGCACGACGCCCGGATTTTGATCATGTCGGGCGATCCTCCGCGGCCCGTGCCGCTTTGGATCGCCGTGGGGGGTATGAGTTATTTAACTCGGGAAAGGGGGCTCGTCTCCAAATCGGAAACGATCCCAGGGTCGGAGGTTGGGTGTTTGGGTGGTTGTCTATGTCTTCTGAAAAATAGAAGGGTTATTTTGGGGCCCCGGGGGGCCCTGCGCGGACGCGGTCAGCCGAGGCGCGTCTCCGCCTTTTCCGGATCTCAACGCGGGAGACAAGACGTCTCCCGCAAACGAGATCCGAATCGACGGTGGCTCTACGATTCGGCTGAGTTTGCTCGACCTGGAGCGGTCTCCGTGGCCGTCCCGTCTTCCTGAGCTGGCCGAGCTTCGCCTCCGCCTTCGCGGGTCTCAACGCGGGAGGCAATGCGCCGCCCGCAAACGAGACCCGTTCGTCGGTGGGCTACCTTCGGCCTCCTCTGATCTTGGCGCCTTCGGTCCCGCTGGCTGGGACTTTCTTCTCGGCTCTTCTCTTCCTTGGATCGCCTTGTTTTTCCTCAGCTTCTTTTGCCAGCGTCTGTCCCCCCGGAGGGGGTGTCTTTTCGTCGTGGGCTTCGCGACAGGCGCGTCGCCCGGGGTGTGGGTCTTTTCGGGCGATCTTCCACGGCAATGCGGACGAACCGCGCCGCTTGCATCGCCCTCGGGACGGTGAGTATCGCTACTCGGGAAACGGGCTCCCTTTCAATTGAAAACGATCCCGTCTTTTAGGAGTCGGGCTCGTGTGGGGGGGGGGGGGGGATATTGTCGTGAGTCTTTCCTGAAACAGAAAATGGATTATGGGGCCTAGGCCCCGTGGCGGGAATCTCGGTAGGGCGCGCGGGCTCTACCGATACGAGGTTACCTCTTGTCCTACGGTGGCGTCACCGGGGTTATAACACCTGCATCTTGGGCCTCTTGTGCCTGCTCGGTCCTCCCGGGTCATAGTCGGATGCCGCTCGTATGAGGGGGTTGTCATGAACACCTACCTGATCGTAGAGATTCCGAGCCCTGGCTCGGATCCTCTCCGTCACGGTCGTGTACTCCAAGTCTCGCCTGATGTCCGCATTCCTCACATACCAAGGCGTTTTGTGACTGGAGTACCTGTTGAAATAAATAGTCAAAGACTACAACAAATTATATATTAAATGTTTATGTTGCGCCATCTATGAGTTAATGATCCAACGTGGATCCAACTATGTGAAGAGCATGTGTATTGTGTAATCTGTCTTTGAAATAAAAAGTACAACCAAGCTATGGATGTGATATCCTCGTTTTCTTCTCTCGGACATCAAATTTGATGCCGATAAAAAAGGCAACGCCCTTGCCGGTAAACCTAGTGGAAAATCTTCAAAGAAGGTTGGCAACACTGGTGACAACCGACAGTCAAATGTCAGCAAAAAAGAGAACATCACATGTTATCTACGAGCAAAGAGATTGCTCGTAGCATGTTATAAATGTCGACAGAGACAGAAGGGGCACTATGCAAGTTGCTGTCCCGAGAAAGGGAATAAGTCAGAGGATAAAAAGACATCTAGTGTGTTTAGTGCGGTCTTTATAAACGGGTAGTTTAGTGCTGAAGACTTATATTGATTCGGGTGCGAGTATGCACATGACACCGAATAAAAACTGGTTAATAAAGATAGAAGGACATGAAATTTCAGAAATTGAAGTTGCGAATAAAACAATGATCTCTGTCGAAGGTTCAGGTGAAATGTGTTTAAAAACTGAAGGTCATTATATAGAACACCCCCTTCTGCCCTATCGAAAAACTAAACTTACTCACACATTCTACATTCCATCACGAGTACAACGCACCTTATCATATCTTGCGCAAATGGCGTTAAGTATTTTTTATAAATAAATTAAAATTGGACTATTTCTCCATGCGCACAGCTGATTTACTGTTTACTTAATCGTTTCTGTAGTTCACCAAAGTTCCCATGTTGCCACATCAACGTTTGTACAACTATCATAATATACGATATAGGCTCCAAATTACTTGCTTACCTAAAGCGCAGACATCACTGTCTATTGAATTTACAAATATGTAAACAAAATCAGACGCCCTGATTGGTTGGAAACGTCTTCACGCGCCAAGGGATGCTGAAAAGACACTTTTTATACCACAGCCATTCAGTTCTTTGTTCACAACTAGAACTTAAAATATTCTTGCGCGTCGAATGCGACAAAAATATGAGTGAATACAGAGTATTGACTGTGAATCTTACACCTGTGCCTGTGCGGTTTTGTGATTTCAACACCTGTGACTCTTGCGATGTCACTTACGCGAAATTTTATGCTATTACAGCATCAAATGAAGAACTTACATCGTTCTTAAATAGACATGGCATTTTAATAATTGGAATACAACATGTGAGTAAATTAATTAAATATACATCAATTTCAATGTTGACTGTATCACGTGCATAAAAAAGGGTCAGGCAGATTATGACAAATAGAAACAATTAGGATTCACGTTATTTCAACCCTTACAAACTATCCCTCTAAATTATTTTTGAACATTAATCATTTATAAACCAAATATATCCCTTGCCCTTCAACAACAGACGCCAAAATTTAACAAAAAAAAAAAGCAAGATATTTAATTTTGCGGTCTCTACTTCCTGTGGATGTGCACACAATGCCACATCCTTTCACCACACAAATATTGCTTCAACCCTTAAAAACTACCCCTATATGTTGAAAATTTACAAAAATTTACATTTTTTTAATGTACCCTTGCTAAATTAACATTCCTCAATACACCTGTTTACCCCACCCAGCACCCCTATTCGCTCCCACCTCCCGTTAGCTAAATGGGTTATTATTAATTTGCGCAAAGTTTCGTTTGTGAAAAACTGTTCCTATAGCAACCTACAACACGTCCATAAAAAAAAAACGCGAAAATCCAGAAGGGGTGTTCTATACAATTACCAAACTGAAGTAGACAATCATGTTTTTGATGTAACCGTCAAAGAAGTTTTATGCATTCCGGAGCTGTCAACAAATTTGCTGTTAGTGAGTCAGCTGATCAAGCGAGGTAATGAAGCTACGAGCAAAGAGGCTCGTAGTAATGAAGTTGTTTTTGATGCAGGGGCTGCAAGATTTACAATGGACAACAAGAATTAATGGGTATCGCTTGTCTGGATAACAATGTGTACAAGTTGAAGACGCATGTATCTCCTCAATGTTTTTTTGAGTACCCATACAGTCACGGGGGAGACATGGCATAGATAATTAGGCCATCTGAACACAGAAGATTTAAATAAAATGAAAAAAGGATCTGTGGATGGTTTGACCTACCCAGGAGAAGTTGACATTAGTAAGCTTAGCTGTAAAGTATGTAATGAAAGTAAGCAATGCAGACTTCCTTTTCCGAATAAGAGTTTGAGAGCAAGTACTTTACTTGAACTTATCCATACTGATTTATGTGGACCTATGGAAGTTACGTCACTTGGAGGTTCTCGATATTTTCTGTTTTTTGAAGACGACTTTAGCAAAATGACCTTTGTATATTTTTTAAAAAACAAAAATGAGGCATTTAATAAATTCAAAGAAATTAAGGCTATGGTAGAGAAGCAGCAAAATACCCAAATTAAAATTTTGAGGTCAGATGGAGGCAGAGAGTTTTGCTCCAAAGAATTTGACAATTTCCTAAAAGATTGTGGAATAATTCATCAAATTACCAATGCGTATATCCCTCAACAAAACGGATGCTCAGAAAGGATGAATCGTACAGTGGTTGAGAGGGCCAGATGTCTCTTATTCGATGCAAAATTAGGGAAGGAATTCTGGGGCGAAGCGGTGAATACAGTCGTATATTTGCGGAATCATTCCATAGCTACTGGCCTACAAGATATGGACAAGGTATGGACAGGCAAGAAGCCTAACTTCAAACATTTAAGAATCTTTGGGAGTATTGCTATGGTTCACGTTCCAAAGGAAACTAGATATAAATGGGATAAAAAATCACATGAAATGATTTTTATGGGATACAGAGTATATGACCCGAAAACTCGAAATATTAACATTAGTAGAGATGTTAACGTGTTAGAAGAGACACGAAAAGAAGTAAAATTGGAAATTTACCTTGGAAAAGAAGAAAAAGAGATACTTTTTTCATTGGGGGCAGAAGAGGAAAATCTAGAGATTCATTCACTTGAAGATTCCTATGAAGAGGAAAATGAAACTAGTGATGAAGATTATATAGGTACAAGTAGTACGCTAGAAAATACACAAATTAGAAAATCGAGTAGAGTGAAAAAAGAGAAAATATATAAGGATTATGTAAGTTTTTTATGCGTCAGTCAAAGTGGATTGGGTGAACCAACTACAGTTAAAGAGGCCCTGACAGACAGTAATGCAGAACAGTGGAAACGTGCTATCAATGATGAACTCAAGTCGTTTGAAGCAAATCAAGCTTGGACTCAAGAAAATCTGCCAGAAGGAGCTATGTGCGTTAAAAATAGGTGGGTGTTCAAGAAAAAATTTGATAGTGCGGGAAATGTGAAGTTTCGTGCGCGTTCAGTGGCGAAAGGGTTTACCCAGAGGCCTGGGATAGACTACGAAAAGACTTTTTCTCCAGTGGTGCGTCACTCTACATGGAGTTGTTGTTTTCATTGTCTGTTAGTTTAAGCTTATATATTTGTCATCTAGATGTTAAAACGGCTTTCCTTAATGGCATTTTACGTGAAACTGTTTATATGGAACAGCCTGAATATTTTAATTGTTCTATTATTGATAAACATAAGGTTTTAAGGTTGAAAAAAGCTATTTATGGTCTTAAACAGGCATCAAAGGCCTGGAACGATAAGGTCAATGTTGCTCTATCTGAGATTGGATATAGTAAGTCTAATTTGGAACCATGTTTAATTGCTAATTTCTAATAATGAACAAGAAATCGGTTTTTTGAAAAAACATTTAAGTTCTAAATTTGACATTAAAGATTTAGGAGTTGTAAAACAATGTTTAGGTATGCAAGTTGATGTAGATAAATCTAAAAATGTTATTAGATTAAGTCAAGAAATGTATATTGACCAATTGTTAAAAAGGTTTAAAATTAATGGTTCTGTTGTTTCTTTTGAAAGTGTTAAACAAAAAACGGTCGCGTTGTCTAGCATGGAAGCTGAGATGACAGCTTCTGACATGGCCATGTCAGAAGCTGTTAAGGAGGCTATTTATTTAAACAATTTGATTCATGAATTGACAGATGACGATAAATGTATTCAGATTTTTAATGACAACAGAAGTGCACTGTATCTGTCCGCAAATGCATCATACCATAAAAGGTCAAAGCACATTGACATTCGGCATCATTTTGTAAGAGATGCTAAATCAGATAATTTAATTAAGGTTGGTTATTTGCGTTCAGAGGAGATGTCAGCAGACATATTGACTAAAGGGCTGAACTCTGAAGAGCATTATAAACATCTAAAGAATTTATGCTTGCATGAATAATTTGGTTGATGTCTTTGAGTAGGGATATTGAAATAAATAGTCAAAGACTACAACAAATTATATATATATTAATTAAATGTTTATGTTGCGCCATCTATGGGTTAATGATCCAACTATGTGAAGCGCATGTGTATTGTGTAATCTGTCTTTGAAATAAAAAATACAAGCAAGGTGTGTACTGAGGTTGTCGATCTCCCGCTCCCTCATTTCCGTGGGCGACGGAAACTGGTAGTACCAGCACAGATTGAGTGTTGTACGAGTCGGCGCGGCCCGCTGGAGTCGCCATTCGCGAACTCCTGGACACCGAGCCCTCGTCGTCGATTTTTTTTTGTGTTTTTAGTTTTGTACAGGTAATATATATATATATATATATATATATATATATATATATATATATATATATATATATATATATATATATATATATATATATTACCTGTACAAAACTAAAAACAAGAATGTTCACAATCTGAATGAAATGTGATTCTTCCTAACATCAACAACTAATCGCCCGACCTCAGAACTTCCCCCTACAGATGGCGTTTTTAAGCAAAACCTTAAAAGGTACCTACTTATAACCCTAATATAGGCAATATAATAGGGATTTTTGTATTTTAGGTGCATATATGTATCAATTAAACATTTGGTACTGATGAAATTCGGGAATACAAAAGAAAACGAGGATATCACATCCACAGCTCATGTCATATGCCTCTCTCTGAAAATGAGTACTTCTATGAATAACTTCGATCCGTGACGCGATTGGTTCCCCGCTCTGCACGTCCATTTTGGAGCGCATCGATACCTACGAGCAAATCTTTTTGCTCGTAGATCGATACAGGCAATCTCTGACTAGAGATGGCAAGTTTAGTTCATTTTGATGAACTAATTCTTTCAGTCTCGTTCACTTGACTGAATCATTCACTTGAACGATTCAGTTATTTCAGTTTGGTGGGGAATTTGTTTATGGCTTAAAATAGGAAAGGGATGTTGATTTATAAAAGAAACGATTTTTATTAGTTTATGGCAGTGGGTTTATTAGGGTCACAGTAAATAATTTGATTCCTTTAAAAATGTACTTATCATGGGAACGGCCGGCTGCATTTGTGCATTTATTTCGGAATCAAGAACTATGTTAAGTGACACAAAAGCCACTACCGTCAAGTCACAGCCAGATGTGAGAGACAAATTATAAAATAGATAACCGAAAGCTGACAGATATGCATTAATTGCATATTGCATTGCTAATTGCTACAACACCCACTGCCTTATACGTAACTTGGGTATTAGTCAGTTTTTAGAATTATTTTAGAACGTTTTATTTAAAGTGTTCGCCGTTGTTGCTTAATTTTAATAAATTTATGTGTTGAAGTAAACATCTATATTTACTTTACAACCCTTAACGCAACAACAGACGTGGTACAACAGTACGCCCTAGTGATACGAAACAAGATCACAATTAAAAACATATACAAAACAAAAAAACCTATTTCGGCACTCTACATACATAACACATAAGTACAGTTTATACTAATGTACGTGCCAATATCATAAATAATGCCCTTTATGTTTAAACCGCCCATCTGCTCATACCGATGGCGACAGACCTTCCACGAAATTGTACGTTTGCAAGTTTGCATCTTAGTGGCATTCATACTTCAAAACAAACCATTCAACTAGTTCATTGACTGACTCGAACCGTCCTAGTACCGAATCGAATTGTGAATACAAACACCGAATTACAAGAGTAATAGGAATTGGTTTTAGGTCCGTTTTTACTTGGGTTTAGTTCGCAAGTGAATGATTCTTTCATATACAACTGAATGATTCATTTCATTCAGTGACGTGAATAGTTCAATTGAACTAGTTCGTTCGCGAACTAAACATCTCTATCTCTGACCTGCCTCTCTCTCAGTCGTTCGCTTCGTGTCCTACACTTGGCCTAGCTTACGCGCTTCGCCGGTCTTATCGTTTACTCCAGTCTTCGACTAGATTCTGCAGCGAAATTTCTGGTGAACTGTGCTTCACACAGAGATTATTAACCACGACAAAAAAAATCAACAAAAAGTCGTCGCACTGACGCATTTAACGCCAACGATTACGATCGCCACGTGGCCGCGCCATTTTAGTGCCGTTGACCCACGCCACGTGGGCGTCCATCACGATTGGTAGCGGTCTTCCACTGCGTATCAATCCACCGATTTGATAGAGGCTTCGTAGAATATCCAGGTGAGTTATTTAATCGAGTATTTTATCGTTTTCGAGGGCCATCAGGCGCCGGGGTGACGCCATCTTGGAATTTCATCGTCGCCACGTGGTCGAGGCGACGTCATCGGCGCCAAGGGGCAGCTGCCGCCGTTATCCAGCTACCTACGCCAGTGTTTTAGTGCCAGGAACGAGCTAGAGTGTAACGCCTAGCTTCGCCATCGCCAATTTACTCGGTGAGTTATTTCTGCCTAGAGCTTTATATAACCCGTGTTTAATTTTATTCCAGGGTCAGTACTGGGAAGAAGCCCTGCAACTAGGTGCGACATTGCACTAAGTCCCCTAGCACCTACATACAGGGGTTACGACCTCTGGTGACCACCTACCGCTAGTCAAGGCGTGCCGTACCGTTGGGATCTCTGCTTCTTGGACGTGGCATGAAACACTGCTCGTACTTGAAGTGGATATCTCTTTCGATGGGCGCCGGCTAACAGGTACTAGCTCGGGAGGCCAAAGCCAACGTGGGAAGCCGCACTACGTTTTGAATCCATCCGCACCAGCCGTGTATTTCGTACGTTCCCCCAGGTTCATTGTCCACATCGAGTAGCCCCAGGCGAGGCTAACGCTGTATGGATAACCAGCGGGAAGACTACTTCGCCGAAGCCATGAAGACAAGGAGCGGTCGGGTTTTAGGAGCCCCCGACGCTCGACACACGCCGGTGTCGACCTCGACACCCAACCTCAACAAGGAAATAAGCAGCCAGCGGGTCTCTCCACCAGCGAGGTTGCGAACGGCCGCATCGAGGATATATGGGAAGCCTCGATCAACGTTTCGCGGAGAGGCGCATCCACCCCTAGTGCAGGAGCGCGAAGTGGGGCGGCGCCTAGCCGCGAGATCATCGACGACGAGGGCTCGGTGTCCAGGAGTTCGCGAATGGCGACTCCAGCGGGCCGCGCCGACTCGTACAACACTCAATCTGTGCTGGTACTACCAGTTTCCGTCGCCCACGGAAATGAGGGAGCGGGAGATCGACAACCTCAGTACACACCTTGCTTGTATTTTTTATTTCAAAGACAGATTACACAATACACATGCGCTTCACATAGTTGGATCATTAACCCATAGATGGCGCAACATAAACATTTAATTAATATATATATATAATTTGTTGTAGTCTTTGACTATTTATTTCAATATCCCTACTCAAAGACATCAACCAAATTATTCATGCAAGCATAAATTCTTTAGATGTTTATAATGCTCTTCAGAGTTCAGCCCTTTAGTCAATATGTCTGCTGACATCTCCTCTGAACGCAAATAACCAACCTTAATTAAATTATCTGATTTAGCATCTCTTACAAAATGATGCCGAATGTCAATGTGCTTTGACCTTTTATGGTATGATGCATTTGCGGACAGATACAGTGCACTTCTGTTGTCATTAAAAATCTGAATACATTTATCGTCATCTGTCAATTCATGAATCAAATTGTTTAAATAAATAGCCTCCTTAACAGCTTCTGACATGGCCATGTCAGAAGCTGTCATCTCAGCTTCCATGCTAGACAACGCGACCGTTTTTTGTTTAACACTTTCAAAAGAAACAACAGAACCATTAATTTTAAACCTTTTTAACAATTGGTCAATATACAATAGGTACCTTTTAAGGTTTTGCTTAAAAACGCCATCTGTAGGGGGAAGTTCTGAGGTCGGGCGATTAGTTGTTGATGTTAGGAAGAATCACATTTCATTCAGATTGTGAACCAGTGGCGTAGTTACCAAGGGGCTAGGCGGGGCAGTGCCCCGGGGCCCTCAAGCTCAGGGGGCCCTCGAATCCTTACCAGAAAATCTCAATCGAACTCAACTTTTGAAAATTTCTCCCATTTTCAAAATAAATATGACAGGAGGTGGCAACTCGAGTTTAATCATGGCAACTCAGTTGTGAGAAATTCCAAAGTTATAAAAAGGGAATTCCCCTAAATTATTTGTGCGGGTTGACAGTGTTATTAATGTTTTCATCAATTTGTCGGATATCAATATCTGCATATTATTATTTATCGATGTGCGTTTTTGTGATTCGCGATTGTGAACTTCGAGTCAAGATTTTTTTTCGAGAATGGTTAAAAAGTTAATGTATCAGGAGTAAGTAAGCGTATGTCAATAAATTTTTTGTACTGGTCCATACAAAAGTTCAATTTTATTTGATTATAGTACGTATACATAGTTACGTAAAGAAATCTATAGATTTCGGCTACTCACTATATAACGCAAAATACCGTGAAAAATACAAGTCACATGCGGTAGGTAGGGGGCCGTCCATTAATTACGTGATGTTTTTTTGTCATTTTTTAAACCGTCAAATGTGGTAACACTGGCGGCGATAAAATGTTTGCCGGGGATTCCCCAACGACGTCTTGTATCGTATCATTACGTTTCTCTTTCCTTTTACTTGTAACGTTGTCAGTGAACAGTGAGTACCTACTTGAGTACAATCTTACATAAATATTGCATAAATAAATTAGAAAACTAATATTATGGACAAAAAAAAGAAACCCAGTGGTGCATTTAAACGCAAACAACGCCAAGAAAGAGAAGAAAGTAAACAAAAATTGCCCAAAATTGACAAGTTTTTTAGTCAGCCTTCTGCAAGTACTTCTGGACAAAATATTTCTATTGATAGTGAGTGACTCAAATAATGTGGTAACTGCAGTGTTGGTTGAGAATCCTACTGAAGAAGATTCAACAATTATTGCAGTTGAAGATACTTCCGCCGCCGATCATGTGAACGTGGATGATGTTTGTACGGCACCTATGAACATAAGAACGGATGATTTGGAGAAACCACAGACCTCTACGTTTTTCGAAAATGTGTTCGATAAATCGCTTTATGACTTGGGAAACTTCACGAACAAAATACTAAATGATAATGAAAGACGTCAAATTCTTGATATGGGACCTTTACAGCCATTAGGACCTTTTCCAACTGATATTAACCAAAACAATAGGTGTTTTTCAAAATCATACTACGTTTCAAGTTCAAAATATGGACCAGTTAATCGTTTTTGGTTGTGCTATTCCAAAATACTAGACGCTGCCTATTGTCAACCCTGCTGGTTATTTGCTTCACAGAGGAATAATGTCTGGTGTACGGGAATTCGTGATTGGAAACATTTATCAGAAAGAATTAAACAACACAGTTATTCGAGTGACGGAATATACATACATACGGAAGCATGTGCTGTGTATGAATTTTGGAAAAAAAATTTTACTATCGACAAGGAACTTGAAAATGAAATTCGCAAAGAAACATCCTTTTGGAAAATGGTTCTTCAAAGGTTATTTGATATCATATATACCCTAGCAAAGAGTTCTTTGGCTTTGAGAGGACATCGAGAAGACTTAAGTCAGGAAGGATACCATAGAAATTTTTTGTCCTTTGTAGAGCTTGTCGCCCGATATGATCACATTTTGCGGCAAGTTTTGGATATGCCCAAAGGTAATAATAATAATTTTATTTTGTTTTAATATTATTCATAATTATTAACTGTTTAATATCAGGGCTTTTTAAAATTGGGTTTTTTATGTTTTTAGGATCTATAAGATATCTGAGTGCAACAATTCAGAATGAAATGATTGAGTGCTTGGGGACCAAACTCGAAATCCATCTACTAGAACAAATTAGGGCGTCACCGTTTTTCGCCATCATAATGGATACGACACAGGACACATCGAAGGTAGATCAGCTAAGCATTGTTGTGAGGTATGCAGTAATAACCAGATCGGAAAATAGACAGCCAATTGATATAGAAATAAAAGAAGTGTTTCTAGGCTTTTATGCAGCCATCAAACACGGCGCAGCAGATTTAGTCAATCAAGTAACTACATTATTTAAAGACAAAAATATTGATTTAAAAAAATGTGTGGGGCAAGGTTATGATGGAGCCAATGTGATGAGTGGTGTGTATAATGGTGTACAAAAACGTATTAAGGATATCCAGCCTAACGCGGAGTATGTACATTGTGCCACTCATAATTTAAATTTGGTGATAAATGATGCCATTAGCAGTTGTGTGGAAATACAGATTTTTTTCGCAACGTTGCAAGATTTGTATAACTTTTTCGGAAACAGTATCAAGCGTTGGGATCTACTATCAAAATTCACAGGCGAATCAGACACCACTCTAAAAAAACTAAATCCCACTAGATGGTCCAGTAGAGTCAATACGATATCTGCAATAAAACTTCGTTTTTTTTGACATTATCAAAGCATTATCAGAAATGGTTCTAATAAAGATGAGCGTAATGAAGCAGAGAGTATTAAAACAAAAATGCTAAATTTCGAGTTTGTGTTGCTTTGTGAATTCATGCATATTGTATTGAATGACATCAATTATGCATCCAAAATTTTACAAAAATCCGACATAAATTTGGACGAGGCAAGTAAAGCTTTAGCAGAGACCAAAGGAAAGTTGCAAATTTATAGAAATAATTTCGAATTATTCAAGTACAAAGCCTGTGAAACTGCAAGAAAATATGGTATAGATACCCATTTTCAAGAAAAAAGGCAAAGGAAAGTAAAAGAACATTTTGATGAATTAACTGCTGATCACCGATTTTCAAACCGAGAAGAAATATTTAAAATTGTGATTTTCAATAAGGTACTTGATACATTAATAGCTCAATTAAATACCTGTTTTACTGGCATGAGTGCAGTTTGTCAAACATTCGAATTTCTAACACCAACATTTTTATTACATGTTGATGAAGCAACTTTATTACAAAAGTGTGACAATTTCCAAAGAAAATATTCCGATATAATAGGCCCTAGCTTTTCACTTCAATTTGTTAATATTTACCACCTACTTGTACCTCAATTAACTCAAGCATGGACTGTTCACCAATTATGTAAGGAAATAATGAGTAAATATGAAGTGCTAGAATGCGATCTAACGGAAGTATTTACAGCAATGTTATTATTCTTTACAATTCCTGTCACTTCTGCAGTAGCTGAAAGGTCATTCAGCAAATTAAAAATAATAAAAAATTATTTAAGAAATAGTATGGGCCAAACTCGACTCCGACATTTATCGCTAATAGCAATTGAAAACAAAACCGCATCAAGTCTGGATTTAACCGAAGTAATTGATACTTTTGCAAAAACTAAAGCTAGGAAAAGATTGTAATAATTATAATCGTTATTTAGTCTGTTGTTAGGTCTGACCTTTATAATATATATTATTAATTTTAATTAATTGACCTTTATAATAATTAGAAGTAGCCATTATATGATTTTGTTTTTGTTTAGTTTATACTTTAGTCTATTTTTGTTAATTAATTAAGAAAACATACTGTCTAAGTTTTATAATTTTTGTAAATAGCTTGCATCGGCGATAGGTTAAATAACTGTAAGCTGGTGCAACGTATCTACGAATAAATAAATAAATAAATATATAATAAACCCTTGAATCTTTTCTATTTCGTTTTATTGCCCAATACCTACACCAAGTATTAAAATAATTGTAATTTATGTTGTTAGTGTTTAATAGTTTTATTACCTGCCCATGCACGAAAAAGAGCTGATGATAAAGTTGCTTAGCATTTTTAAAGTATTTGTATATTTAATGATTTTACTTCAAAAAACCTTACCAGTTTTGATAGCAGTGGGCCCCATTTTTTTATTTGCCCCAGGGCCCTAGGTTACCTAGCTACGCCACTGTTGTGAACATTCTTGTTTTTAGTTTTGTACAGGTAATATATATATATATATATATATATATATATATATATATATATATATATATATATATATATATATATATATATATATATATATATATATATATATATATATATATATATGTATATATACCGAAAACTAAGATTAACGGTTTCTTCTTCGCATAAAATGGGAATATTTCCGATTTTTCTTAAGTCGTTAATATTTTTAACAAGATATCAAAAGCTGTCTTCTTTCCTATTTTATAAAATGCGCTTGTGGTATTATCACATCCCGTCAGACAATGTATTGCTAGAAGATTTTGACAAATTATGGGGCCCAATTTTCTTACTATATCATGTATGGCAACATAGCGTTTTATTTTTACTATGTCCTAATTAAATAAATATGTGGCATTTCGATAGTACTTTAGTGCTGTAATAATGCAACAGTAAAACAAAAACATCTACGGATTTAACAATAATTGAATTGTCATGATCCACCTCTGCTAACACGTGAAGAATTATTCGGGTGTCTGCTTTTTCTTGATTGCTATTTAAAGAAGATACATTTTTTGGGACATCATTTCTAATTATAAGAAAAACACATTTTGGGTTCTCAAATCATATATCATATTTTTATAATACATGTTTTACATACCTACATATAAATGTTTTACAAAATACCATATTTTAATAAAAAAAAAACTTCAGCAGTATTTTTACTTGGGCGGCCATATAATATCTAAATATTAAATTTTTGCGTCTGCTGTTTTTATTAAAATCGCAGACGCAATATGCCCTACTTATACATTTACTTCAATTTCAATGTATTTGAGCTAAATAAAATGTACTCACCTGTTTGGATAGAGGTTAGCTTTTCTTTCTTTTGTTTTATCTTTTTATTTCCAGTTTTATCGCAGATTAGACACATATTTCTGATGTCAAATAAACCGATGTTACTCCTGGTTTTTTTAGAATAAGAACTGACCTGTTCTTGATCTTCGGTTTGACGGGTACTGGCAGATGCAATATTTTGTACACTAGTATATATTTTCCTACAACTGCTATGAAACTTTACTTCCATTTAAAATTGCGGTTTTTTTTTCTAAGATTTTTTCATCTAAAATATCCTGTCTTTTCTCTGCGTCACTAATTATAGTTTCTAGTGTTGAAATAAATAGTCAAAGACTACAACAAATTATATATTAAACGTTTAGTAACTTATAAGTCGGAAATCGAGAAAGGAACCACCAAGCCGCCAAGCGGCTATCAAAGTAGTTCCCGAATAGCAAAGCTATTACATAATCGCTCTAGGAAACAACTACTCCTCGGGCTAAAGCCCCGGCAGGCATTGAATTATACCCAGAAGCGATCCTCGACCCCTTTCTCGTGTTTCTGCACGATCAGATAAGGTTTCAAAAAATAAAACCAGCCACAGGTAGGATTCGACATTTGTCCGGAACGGAACCGAACGACATACAGCTGTTTCGAACTTGTTAGTTCTCATCAGTGCCGCATACGGTACGCCGATTCAGGACAAATGCCGAATGAACTTTATGGCCTATACATCTTTATCGATACGATCTCTGTCAGTAACTTATAAGTCGGAAATCGAGAAAGGAACCACCAAGCCGCCAAGCGGCTATCAAAGTAGTTCCCGAATAGCAAAGCTATTACATAATCGCTCTAGAAAACAACTGCTCCTCGAGCTAAAGCCCCGGCAGGCATTGAATGATACCCAGAAGCGATCCTCGACCCCTTTCTCGTGTTTCTGCACGATCAGATAAGGTTTCAAAAAATAAAACCAGCCACAGGTAGGATTCGACATTTGTCCCGGATCGGAACCGAACGACATACAGCTGTTTCGACATACAGATTTCCAACTTATAAGTTACTGACAGAGATCGTATCGATAAAAATCTATAGGCCATAAAGTTCATTCGGCATTTGTCCTGAATCGGCGTACCGTATGCGGCACTGATGAGAACTAACAAGTTCGAAACAGCTGTATGTCGTTCGGTTCCGATCCGGGACAAATGTCGAATCCTACCTGTGGCTGGTTTTATTTTTTGAAACCTTGTCTGATCGTGCAAACACGAGAAAGGGGTCGAGGATCGCTTCTGGGTATAATTCAATGCCTGCCGGGGCTTTAGCCCGAGGAGTAGTTGTTTCCTAGAGCGATTATGTAATAGCTTTGCTATTCGGGAACTACTTTGATAGCCGCTTGGCGGCTTGGTGGTTCCTTTCTCGATTTCCGACTTATAAGTTACTGACAGAGATCGTATCGATAAAGATGTATAGGCCATAAAGTTCATTCGGCATTTGTCCTGAATCGGCGTACCGTATGCGGCACTGATGAGAACTAACAAGTTCGAAACAGCTGTATGTCGTTCGGTTCCGATCCGGGACAAATGTCGAATCCTACCTGTGGCTGGTTTTATTTTTTGAAAAGAAAAAATTAAACGTTTATGTTGCGCCATCAATGAGGTCAGATGGAGGCGGAGAGTTTTGCTCCAAAGAATTTGACAATTTCCTAAAAGATTGTGGAATAATTCATCAAATTACCAATGCGTATATCTCTCAACAAAACGGATGCTCAGAAATGATAAATCGTACAGTGGTTGAGACGGCCAGATGTCTCTTATTCGATGCAAAATTAGGGAAGGAATTCTGGAATACAGCCGTATATTTGCGGAATCATTCCATAGCTACTGGCCTACAAGATAAAACGCCTTTTGAGGTATGGACAGGCAAGAAGCCTAACCTCAAACATTTAAGAATCTTTGGGAGTATTGCTATGGTTCACGTTCCAAAGGAAACTAGATATAAATGGGATAAAAAATCACATGAAATGATTTTTATGGAATACAGTGATTTTATTAAGGGATACAGAGTATATGACCCGAAAATTCGAAATATTAACATTAGTAGAGATGTTAACGTGTTAGAAGAGACACGAAAAGAAGTAAAATTGGAAATTTACCCTGAAAAAGAAGAAAAAGAGATACTTTTTTCAGTGGGGGCAGAAGAGGAAAATCTAGAGATTCATTCACTTGAAGATTCCTATGAAGAGGAAGATGAAACTAGTGATGACGATTATGTAGGTACAAGTAGTACGCTAGAAAATACAGAAATTAGAAAATCGAGTAGAGTGAAAAAAGAGAAAAAATATGAGGATTATGTAAGTTTTTTATGCGTCAGCCAAAGTGGATTGGGTGAACCAACTACAGTTAAAGAGGCCCTGACAGACAGTAATGCAGAACAGTGGAAACGTGCTATCAATGATGAACTCAAGTCGTTTGAAGCAAATCAAGCTTGGACTCTAAGAAAATCTGCCAGAAAGAGCTATGTGCGTTAAAAATAGGTGGGTGTTCAAGAAAAAATTTTATAGTGCGGGAAATGTGAAATTTCGTGCGTGTTTAGTGGCGAACGGGTTTACCCAGAGGCCTGGGATAGACTACGAAGAGACTTTTTCTCCAGTGGTGCGTCGCTCTACATTGCGATTGTTGTTTTCATTGTCTGTTAGTTTAAGCTTAAATATTTGTCATCTAGATGTTAAAACGGCTTTCCTTAATGGCATTTTACGTGAAACTGTTTATATGGAACAGCTTGAATATTTTAATTGTTCTATTATTGATAAACATAAGGTTTTAAGGTTGAATAAAGCTATTTATGGTCTTAAACAGGCATCAAAGGCCTGGAATGATAAAGTATGTAAATCCAATCTCAGATATCAATCTGAGATTGGATATAGTAAGTCAAATTTGGAACCATGTTTATTTGCTAAAAAAAGTAGTAATCAATCTTTGACAGTCGTAGCTCTCTATGTGGACGATTACTTTATTTTTTCAAATAATGAACAAGAAACCGATTTTTTGAAAAAACATTTAAGTTCTAAATTTGACATTAAAGATTTAGGAGTTGTAAAACAATGTTTAAGTATGCAAGTTGATGTAGATAAATCTAAAAATGTTATTAGATTAAGTCAAGAAATATATATTGACCAATTGTTAAAAAGGTTTAACATGAATGAGTGTAATGTTGTAAAGACACCATTAGAAAGTAAATTAGACTTGTCAGTACAAGGTAAGAAGGTAGATGTGCCTTATCAACAATTAATAGGTAGCTTTATGCAAAGCTACCTATTAATTTTATTATACCTTTGTGCAAAGAGAGTTTTAAGGTATCTTGCAGGTACTAAAAGGTACAGTTTGCATTTTTCAAAAGAAAATTTAGATATTCAGGGTTTTGTCGATGCTGATTCGGCCAGCAGTTCTTTAGATAGGAAATCGTACACTGGATATGTGTTTAAAATGAATGGTTCTGTTGTTTCTTTTGAAAGTGTCATACAAAAAACGGTCGTGTTGTCTAGCATGGAAGCTGAGTACATGGCCATGTCAGAAGCTGTTAAGGAGGCTATTTATTTAAAAAATTTGATTCATGAACTGACATGACGATAAATGTATTCAGATTGTTAATAACAGAAGTGCACTATATCTGTCCGCAAATGCAACATATCATAAAAGGTCAAAGCACATTGACATTCGGCATCATTTTGTAAGAGATGCTATATCAGATAATTTAATTAAAGTTGGTTATTTGCGTTCAGAGGAGATGCCAGCAGACATATTAACTAAAGGGATGAACTCTGAAAAGCATTATAAACATCTAAGTAATTTAGGCTTGCATGAATAATTTGGTTGATGTCTTTGAGTGGGGGTGTTGAAATAAATAGTCAAAGTAAAAAGTACAAGTAAGGTGTGTACTGAGTTGTGAACGTGATATCCTCGTTTTCTTTTGTATTCCCGAGTTTCATCAATAATTGCATAGTAATTACTGACATAATAATTGACTGACTGAATAAATACTGACATGACAATTGCTGACAATGTATCTTTACAATAATTACAAAAAAAAAACTGCAATACAATGCAATATTTGAAATAATAGACACGAGTTTGGTATCAAATTAATCAGAAAACTACCACAAAAATTGCTATAGACTTCAAAAATATTAACTTTTTTTCTGATATTTAGCCTAAATGCTAAATTTTATTTAATTATTAATGCTAAAAATAATTATTTATATGTACAATTAATGTCGCTGTGTATATTAACTATATCAATTTTACTTGTATAATACTTTTTTGCATAATGGTTAAAAATTACAACTTCTTTCTTGTTTATATTGTACTAGTAGATTGGTTTTATTATATAAATCGAATGTATATTAGGTTAGTTATTTAGTTAATATTTAGATTTACTTTAAGTAACTAATTGCTACTAAATTCAGGCAAACACTCTCATAATGTCTCTGAGATTTCCAACCACTTCTTCAATCTGTGGCCTCTTGGAAATATAAAAATTAATTATTCTTACAAAAATTCGAAAGATTTATAAACATATACTAACTGATGAAAAGCAACATTTTTTGGCTTAAAACGCTTGCGGTTTAAACAACCTTCTACAGCACAAGACATGTCTCTTTTAACCTGTATAAAATGTATTATAATTAAATGTCTATTATTCCACAGGACCACGATTCACTAAAACAGCAAATAATATGCAGTAAACACACTTAAACTGTACTAAATCACTAGTAAATAAACAATTTTAAAAACGGACCTTTCCGCGCGTAGAACATCTCTATCTCGAAATTGAGTGGCCGAGAAAAAATAAAGCAACGCATAAATACAGAATATGTGTTTATGCGACAGTTTTACTTTTTTCAAATAGTTCACCCTCGTGGTTTCTCATGGTCCATGAACAGGATGGGGTGTGTCCTATCCACCTCAAAATCAATAGATGTCGTGTGGTAGACGTCCCTAATCAGAATCTGTCGAAACCCGATCGATCCGACACGATTTAATTGAGTGATCGTGCTAACAAAAAAAATTCTCAAATAGTCCACCATTGTACTTTCTCATGACCCATGTACATGGTAGAGTGTGTTCTATCCACCTCAAAATCAATAGGTGTCGTCTGGGAGACGTCCCCGATCAGAATCAGTCAAAACCCGATCGATCCGACACGATTTAGTTGAGTTATCGTATTAACAAAAAATTTCTCAAATAGTCCACCGTCGTGCTTTCTCATGACCCATGGACAGGGTGGGGTGTGTCCTATCCACCTCAATATCGATAGGTGTCGTCTGGGAGACGTCCCTGATCAGAATTAGTCAAAACCCGATCGATCCCTATGTCTCTGGCAGAGCCTGGACCAAGCGTTCGCAACCGATCCGTCGTGGTGTCGGTTTTTCAAGACACATCAAAGGGCGTTGGCTTGGCGCTGGCGGACGTTGGTCGTCACGTCCACACGTTGGCTGCACTGACCTAGTACGTGAACAGCTACCGCAGGGATAGTAGGTAGATATTTTAATTATTTAATAAACCATTATTTAATTCCTACTAATACTATTAAATATTAAAAATAAAGGTAGTATTTAATAAATAAACTGCAGCAGCTGCTACTCTCATGACGTCCATGTTGTTGTTCATATTGGCCTGCGTCAATACAAACAACATTCTTCCAACGTGTAGACAGATATTCCAATTTCCTTGTCAACGTGTAGAAGAGCCATACGGTCGATCACCGAAAGCGGCATACGGGATCATCGCTACGCAACGTGCATCCCGTGCCCATTTCAATATTGCGCCCCGTGGTCGTGTTCCTAATCGGCAGTCGATTGTTTCATGGGTAAACAACTTCAAGCAAACTGGTGATCTAAAGAAAGACAAAAGCCTGGACTTCCATGAACAGCAAGGTCACCCCAAAACATTAACATGGTAAGGCTTTCTGTTTTGCGATCCCCTCAGCGCTGTCCGCAAACATGCAGCTGCTGTTGGGTTGTCTGCTCGTTCTGTGAGGCGATTCCTTCATAAAGAACTAAAACGTCATCGCTACAAATTGGCTGTGGTGCAGGAACTTAATCCACGCGATTTTGTTGCTCGAGAAAATGCATGTGAGGCGCTTTTTGGCATCCAACGATCCTCCTAGGACCCTGGCTCAGGTGAAGAACAACATTCGTCAAGCTGTCGCCAACATACCCGTCAATATGCTGGAAAGAGTTGAACGAAATTTCCTAGTTCGATTAACTTAGTGTATTGAAAATAATGTATGCCACCTGCCCCTTATCATCTTTAACACCGTGTAAACATAAAATTTTAATGTTGTACTTCATGCTGTTTAAAGAATTATATATATATATATATATATATATATATATATATATATATATATATATATATATATATATATATATATATATATATATATATATATATATATATATATATATATATATATATATATATATATGTAATGTAAATAAAAATTATGAAAATTGTAAACAGTTAAATAAAAATGTTGAGTGACTTATTGAACAATATGTCGAGTGTATTAGTGAAAACACTTGCCTTTTGAATAACATTGACATTGAAATGCATATTGAGATTACATCAGCTGTTCCCGTAGTGTCTTACCTTATCGTCTATCGTTCTTTGAAAGAGATAAAATACGTGAAATCGTTAATGAGTTATTAATACAAGACACAATTGAACCAACTATTTCCCCATACAGTTGTCTAATTTCTTTAATTAAAAAGAAAACAGACGACTTTCGAATGGTTGTTGATTACCGAAAATTAAATCAGATAACTGTGAAAGATCGTTTTCCTCTGCCACTACATAATAACTAAGCTCTTTAACAGAAAGAAGTTTGTTGTAGTGGGAAGTTAGTGCCGAAATACATAAGACCAGTAAAAATAGTAGAAGAATTTGAAAACGATAGATACCGAGTAGCCTCGTTTTCGGAAGATAAGCGAAGGTTTAAGGGCGTTGTGGCTAGTGACCGCCTAAGATTACTCAAACCTCAGAAGGCAGATTTGTAATGTGGAAGAGGTCTAGTGTGCCTCTACCAACCAAAAGAAAAGATGACTAAGAAATCAAAATATTGTTTATTTTCTTTTAGGGTAGTTAAAAGTTAATTAGAAATTTAATAGTTTTTTATGTTGTAAAATGAAAATTAAAGAGAGGGTCCAGTGTACCCACCAAGAGGTTGCAGTTCCAGGGTCCACAGCAGGGCTGGGTCCAGTGTGCCCAGGGGTATCGGTGCGTTTGATTAATGCACCCAAGTGGAAGTGGATCCAGGGCAACTACAAGACAAGAGGTCTAGCGTACCTAAACGAGTTCAGTGAACTCGGAGTAGAGATGTCGGTCCAGTGAACCTAAACTGAGTCCAGTGAACTCAGTGCAGCAAAAACGAGTCCAGTGAACTCGGAGTAGAGATGTCGGTCCAGTGAACCTAAACTGAGTCCAGTGAACTCAGTGCAGCAAAAACGAGTCCAGTGAACTCGGAGTAGAGATGTCGGTCCAGTAAACCTAAACTGAGTCCAGTGAACTCAGTGCAGCAAAAACGACTCCAGTGAATTCGGAGTAGAGAAGACGGTCTAGTGAACCTAAACTGCGTCCAGTGAACTCGGTGTAGTAGAAATCGGTTTGGGCCAACCGTGTGTTTGGGAGTGCAACAAGTACTTTCAGACTTAGTGGCCCAGTGTGCCACGGTAGCCCAGTGTGCTACATTGTAATCCAATGAACTACGATGGTCCAGTGAACCATGATGGCTCAGTGTGCCAAGGTAACCCAGTGTGCTATATTTCAGGTCCAGTGAAGCATGATGGCCCAGTGTGGCATGATGGCCCAGTGTGCCAGGGTAGCCCAGTGTGCTACATTTCAGTCCAGGAATTATGATGGTCCAGTGAATCATGATGGCCCAGTGTGCGGGGGTAGCCCAGTGTGCTACATTGCAGTCCAGGAACTATGATGGTCCAGTGAACCATGATTGCCCAGTGTGCCAGGGTAGCCCAGTGTGCTACGGATGTGTCGAACGGTCTAGGGCATCGTTAGGCGTAAAGTAGGTATAACCCATATGTTGTAAGTAAAAGCCAAGGTGATCCAGTACATCACCTCTGACCCAGTGAGTCAGGTCCAAGGTCACGAGGACGTGACCATATCAGGATAAGCCGAATGTGAAACCAGCAGAATTTTAGTCATTTATTTCGAATATTTTGTTACCATTGTTCTTCATTTATCGAGTTGGGGGAACTTTGACCGAGCCGCCGCCGAATTGTTGATATTAAATCAAATACTTTGAGACATGTAGTATAAACCATGACATCAGCTTTCGGCGCGGTTTCGATAGAGGGACCGACCATTCAATAGTTGAGATATACGCGCCAATCTGTTCAGATATTCACTTGTAATCTCTGAGAATTTAAATAAATTGGGGTATAACGAAAATCGGATTATTATTCACCCCATATTTCTTAACAATATATATATATATATATATATATATATATATATATATATATATATATATATATATATATATATATATATATATATATATATATATATATATATATATATATATAAATGTTAGCAATTACCCTTAAACACCCCCCGGATCACATGTGATGCCCACTGGTCAATTACCGACGGTGGACGAGACCGTCCGGCTAGGCGCGCTAGCGACGCAGTAGTATATAGTATGAGTAATAGCTGAATACAACTGATGTGTACATCATAACGCAATAAAACTGTTTTTACCCTAAATCGATCATTATTTGTGGTAGTTTTCGTTATTTGCTTACATCAGAAGTGGGATACTACCCCTAGTGTATAGCATTTGTAGTGTTAGTTAAAATTCCGAAAAACATGGATAAAGAACAGTATCCGCTTGATGACGTCACCGAGTCACCTGGGCATTCAGAGGGCGAGGATGAACTGCTTAGCCCGCCTGATGCAAAAAGGGCAAAAGTGTCTTGGCAAGAGACATTACTTACTTTAGTTGCAACACAACAAGAACAATTAGCCGAATTAACCCGGCAATCCAAGATGGCCGCAGCGGCAACGCCCAGTCCTTCTCCATCGGATGGCATCAGTGCGCAGGTCCTCACGACATCTAAAACGTCATTTCACGTGACTGAATTTAACTCCGATACCAGCACTTATTCCATGGAAGAATGGTTAGAGCATGTTAACAAATTGAAACAAGAACTAGGTGCGAGTGATATGATCATGATAACAAAAGCAGGTGAGGCACTGAAAGGTCGGGCACATCGATATTATTGTGACTGGCGACCATTACGCCGCACTTGGGACAACTTCCAAAATGACCTTGCTATTGCTTTTCCTGATAGAGAGACCCCTGGTGTTCGTGCTTTCAACGCGGCATCGTTACGAAGTAGAGACTGTGAATCAGTTAGCGACTATGGGATTCAAAAACTACGGTGTATACGTCGTTTTTGTGATATTTTACCTTGGACTACTATTTTGAGCATGGTAGAATATGGACTCGATTGTGCCGAACTGCAAGCAGCCATTCGTATACAACGACCATCAGATGAGCGCCATTTGTTAAAGCTGTTCAGTGAATTTGATGCACGCAGACGCGGATCGCGAGTATTTCCCAACACCCGCACAGATGAAGCCAGAAAAGCTACGTCGCAATCTTCATCCAAGCAGCGTGGAATGATGAGGTCAGCTTTTCAAGGAGTATGTTTTAGTTGTGGTCGGCAAGGTCATTCACAGAAGCAATGCCGTTTATCAAATAAACATACTGCTGTTTCTCAAAACAAATTCAACAAGGAGGCGAAATACGAGGCTAATCTTCCGAATTGCTCCAACTGTAAAAAGATAGGCCATAAAGAAGAATCCTGCTGGTTTAAACATGGAAAACCAAAAAATATATGACGAATACGAAGAGGTCGTGCTTTGGCCTTGTCTCCGATTGCCACTGTTCTGTTTGAGAATAAAGCATTGTTGTTCCGGTATATTATAGATACCGGCGCCGAAGTGTCAATCATAAGTCAAAATGCGGCCATAAAACTGAATGCTGTGATTAAACCGATTACGCAATGTTTATCGGGCATGGGAACAAAGACTTTTTATGCTTTAGGCAGTTGTGAAGTTATTGCCGTCTTGCCAGCCATTACTCTCGAGATTTTATTTACCGTAGTAGCAGATGATGTCATGCCGATCGACCTAGATGCTATTATCGGTTGGGACGTGATTAGTAAGCCAAATCTACGACTCGAAAAATGTGATGATGGTGTGCAACTCTACCATGACCCACTCAATATCCCGGAATTATTATTTCTCCGCGATAAAGATGTTCTCATTAATAACATAAACGTGTCAGGATTGGACGAACAGGCAGTGACAAAATTAAAGCAATTATTAATTGATAAAAATTTACACCCGGTGGCACGATGGTGGATGAAACTCTAGGATTACGACTTTTCAATCGAATATAGACCTGGTCACAAAATGGACCATGTGGACTACCTAAGTCGAAATCCCCCAAAATTAGTGTGTCACATAAAATCTAAACAGATGAATGTTACATCTGTCGACTCATTGTGGGACTATCAATAAAATTATGAGTATTGTCAAAACATTCTTGCGAATCCTGGTGAATATAATGACTACCACATTATCAACAATTTTGTGATGACAGAAGAAGAGGATCCTAAGTGCTATGTACCAGTAGCTGCACGTCTTCAAGCTATGAAGCTGTATCATGACAAATCCTCTCATATTGGATGGGACAAATGCATTGCAAAGATGCGTGAAGATGTATACTGGCCAAAGATGGGAAAATGTCTTAAAAAGTACATAAGAAATTGCCAAGCTTGTGTGTTGGGAAAGTCGCATACTGGACGCAGGGCTGGTTTGTATCAAATAGGAGAGAAGTCAAAGGATATACTAGATACGTGGCACATCGATCATGCCGGCCCCTTGGTGAAAAGTCACGGTTGTACACAACTTCTTGTAGTAGTGGACTCTTTTTCAAAATATTGCAGTTTATCTCCCATCGCAAAAAAGACTTCAGAAGACACCATTAAAACATTACTCTCCATATTTAAAGTATTAGGCAAACCACGGCGAATAATAGCGGACAGGGCAGCGTCCTTCACGTCAATAGTATTTAAAAACTTTTTAAGTGAAAAAGGTGCGCAATTACATCATATTGCTACTGGTGTACCACGAGGAAATGGACAAGTAGAACGGGTGATGCGAACTGTTTTTAATTTGTTACGAGCTACACTCACAGACCAAAATGAAAAGAACTGGGTTTCAGCTATATCTGATATAGAAAGAAATATAAACTCTACTATTCACAAGTCAACAGGCTTCGCGCCAAGTGTTTTACAACTGGGCAAGCATTTAAAGCTATCAGCGACTCAGCAGTTCCTAGGAGACGTACCATCTTCAAATGATACTCCCGACCTAGACCAAGTTGTGTTAGAAACGCAAAGAAAGTTTGCACACTCTGTGAATCAGCAAGTTCAACAATTTAATTTGAAACGCTATTCACCGACCTTGTTTTCATCGGGTGACCTTGTGGCAATAGAAGATTTACCACCTCCAGCAACTTGCTGGAGGTGGTAAATTGAAACCAAAATTTAAAGGACCTTATGTGATCCAGAAGGTATTACCTAACACTCGTTACCTGTTATCTAAAAGAGGAAAGAGAACAACAGTGGCTGCACATGAACAACTCAGACGTTGGCCAACTGAACGTAACGTATGATCGAATAAAACTATTATTGTAAGTATTATTTACATTTCTCTATGCAGCAATCCTGCATGACACATACAAAAGACAGCTGACTGAAAATCTGAAAATAATAATCATAACATTATTATTCATTATATAACCAAAGTTGGCTACTAAAATCTTTCATTATATCGTGATGACATGACATTAATGACTATAACATCACTGACCTGACTTAAACATCAAAACACCGATAGAGACATAAACTCTGCTGACGCAAGAAACGACGCATTATTTTGGACCTTTACAGATCGATTACTAATAATGAGAATGAGTAATGAGTTACAAACATTCACCGTGGCTTCGAGCGCACAAGACGTGCTGGTTCTATAAACACATTCTGTTTAGACCAAATTAATAATTATAAAAAGAAAATTACATGAAAAAATAAGAACTGACGACATGACGTGGACTGTTTTCTGTGGCGATCCCACAATGCGAGATAACAATCTCATGCGAGGGAAAAACCCTCAAGGAACGAATCCTGTGGCACCCCCACAATGCGAGAAATAAATCTCATGCGAGAGAAAAACTCTCAAGAAAAGTTTCTTGTGGCATTCCCACAATAAAAAAAAAAAAAAATTTGCACATAACGTATCCGATATCATATTCACGACAATTTGTTTCAGTTTTTCTAGAGCGAGGACGCTTCTTACCCAGGATGGCCGTGTTAGCAATTACCCTTAAACACCCCCCGGATGCCCCCACTGGTCAATTACCGACGGTGGACGAGACCGTCCAGGTAGGCGCGCTAGCGACGCAGTAGTATATAGTATGAGTAATAGCTGAATACAACTGATGTGTACATCATAACGCAATAAAACTGTTTTTACCCTAAATCGATCATTATTTGTGGTAGTTTTCGTTATTTGCTTACATATATATAGATATATATATATATATATATATATATATATATATATATATATATATATATATATATATATATATATATATATATATATATTGTTAGGTGCTCTCCTCAGTGAGCAGATTTTCGAGGACCCTGTATGACATATTTTATTTCGTGTGTTTACATAAGCCATTCAATAGACATAACAATAAAAGCGCTGTAGCGGCCAACGCTTGGTTTGGAAAGATTAAGATTATTATTATTGGTGCGGGCTCGGAGATGATTGATCTTGATCGCTGGCTACTACTCCACGGAAACGTCGTCTATCTCTTGATAGGCTCTCTACCTTGTACCGGTCATTGGGAAGAACTGGTTTCACCATCACTGGTCCAATATACCTCTGGACAAGTTTTCCACTCGTCAAACCTTTGACGATAGGTGTTTTCTCGATCATTACCATATTTCCAACTTGATATTTGATTGCTGGATCGCGATTTTTGTCGTAACGCCTTTTCATCGCGATTGAATTTTTATTTATTTTATCCGCGGCTTTATCGCGCACAAGATTTAATTTACTTTGTCTATCGACCTTCTCTACTTGCTTTACCTGGGGCTGATCATTGTCTACATAAGTGCACAAACTCGCGTCAAACCTAAGTTTCGATCTAAATCCATATAAAAGTTCGGAAGGAGCGTAACCAGTGGTCGCATTTACAGTACCATTGATACTTAATTGAATTTCCGTAACTTTCGATTCCCAAGAACTGTGATCATCTCCAATTACAGTCATCAATGCTTGCAAAATTGTGGAGTTGAATCTTTCTACTTGTCCATTGCTTCGGGGAGAAGCAACGGCATTTAAAACATGTTTTATTCCGTTTTTGTTGCAAAAGGTCTTCATTTCCTTGCTAGTAAAACACTTCCCTCTGTCTGAAATGAACCTTTCAGGCACACCAAACATTTTAATCAACAGATCTAAACACTTGACAACATGTTTGACAGATCAGCCGCTACTTTATTGGGTGAAGGTCGGATTTCACCTTTGCTGATTACCGATCCAAGATACTCGACTTCAGGTTTTAAAAATAGGCATTTATCTCGATTTAATGTTAACCCTACTTTCCTAAATATTTTGAAAATACTTTCTAACCGTTCCAGTCCTTGTTCCAGTCCCTTCGATATGATAAGTATATCGTCTAAATATGCCAGGGCATAGGAAAATCGGAGCGGTCCTAATATTTCATTAATGGCCCTTTGAAACACGGCTGGGGCATTTGTCAATCCAAATGGAATTCTTTTATATTGAAAATGCCCATCAGGTGTTACGAAGGCGGTATAATGTCTGCTTTTCGTCGCAACTTTCAACTGATGATATCCTGACTTTAAGTCCAGGGTAATAAAACAATCGTTGCCTGCTAGTCTCTCGAGTTGGTCTTCTATCCTTGGTAAAGGATATTTGTCCTTGATAGTCGAGGCATTTAACTTACGATAGTCCACGCACATTTGAATATCCCAAGTTTTCTTTTTGACTAGGAGAATAGGACTAGCATATGACGATGTACTATTCTCAATTATATCGTTTTCTAAAAGATTATCAACAATCTCCCTTGCATGATATGTCTTTCATGGTATAATAATCTGTATGGCCTATAACAAATAGGTTGAGAATTTGTGAGCTCTATTTTCATTTCAATCCCAGTATTACCCAGTTCAGAATTATTATCGGCAAAACAGTCTTTGTAGTCTTCCAATAACTTTTGTAATCGCTGATCAACGTCTCTTGGTAGGGTGTCTGGTTTTGCAAGTACTTCAGTCATGATAGACTGCCCCGAAAGGATTCCTCGCGCCACACATTCACCCTTTCTGTAGGACGTTTTCCGTCTTTGTTATTGTTACCGATGTTAGGACAATATTCCGTCAAAAACTGCAAAAGTTGTCCTGTTGTTCGACAACCTGCAGCGTAAGCACTTGCTTTCAATATGTTGTCATTGAGAGTAGAAATTACTACATCGGCAATGACATGATCCGGCAAGTTACAATGTTTTCCTAACTTTAGTTTTCCGTAATAAAAAGATACCACATCCTCGTTACTTTTCCTTTCAATATTAACAAAGTCTTTTAAATTGGCCGCTATACCTTTTGACGAAGGAAACGCATAAATTAGCTTTTCTTTCCACGATTCCCAGTCATCACATTCTATATCTGTTTGGCAGTCATACCATGATTTAGCGTTGCCGCTCAATCGGTCAATTACAGCAAAAATTTTAGCACGGTCGTCCCAATTATAAAGTTGTCCAACACTGTCCACTGTCTATTTTTCTTAACCATTGTTTTATAGTTAGTGAATCAGAAGTGCCGTCGAACTTAGGAATTAATTCCGTACGGCCAGCAAATCGCTGTTTATTTATATTTATCGATTCTGGCTCCGCAACTGGTGGACTCCGCGAACGGATCGGTGCCGGCGAACGCCGTGAATTTTCAGACATATTTTGATATCGGCTATTAAATAAACTTTACAAAGCAACAAGTCTCTGTTCCAATAGTTGTGTATCAGTTTCATTTCGATTTGAGCTAACACTGCGATTATTTATACTTTGGGCGCGTTCACTGTGCGATTGTCGCTTACTATGGCTATTTTGTTTGCGAGATCGAGATCGACGATGATGTGACCACGAATTAGCCATAACGATGAAAAACAATTAATTATTGCACAATCAAAGTGATAGATAAATATACAAGATCAGAGCACACAGCACGTGCAGCAGGTAGAATAAGTAAAGTTGAATAGGCAAATTGTTTAATCAAAATGTCTCACCAAAGTCCGATAGGAGGGTCAAGTTCACACACAATAAAATGTGCACTCGTAAAAATGTCAGGCACATAGGTAACTATCCCGCTTCGGAAATGTTAGGGTGAACGCAAGAATAACACAAATTAATGCCGTATTTCACATTTAATGAAAACTATGAAAAACGAATACAGCTCAAGATCAATCATCTCCGAGCCCGCACCAATAATAATAATCTTAATCTTTCCCAACCAAGCGTTGGCCGCTACAGCGCTTTTATTGTTATGTCTATTGAATGGATTATGTAAACACACGAAATAAAATATGTCATACACTAACTATAAAACAATGGTTAAGAAAAATAGACAGTGGACAGTGTTGGACAACTTTATAATTGGGACGACCGTGCTAAAATTTTTGCTGTAATTGACCGATTGAGCGGCAACGCTAAATCATGGTATGACTGCCAAACAGATATAGAATGTGATGACTGGGAATCGTGGAAAGAAAAGCTAATTTATGCGTTTCCTTCGTCAAAAGGTATAGCGGCCAATTTAAAAGACTTTGTTAATATTGAAAGGAAAAGTAACGAGGATGTGGTATCTTTTTATTACGGAAAACTAAAGTTAGGAAAATATTGTGACTTGCCGGATCATGTCATTGCCGATGTAGTAATTTCTACTCTCAATGACAACATACTGAAAGCAAGTGCTTACGCTGCAGGTTGTCGAACAACAGGACAACTTTTGCAGTTTTTGACGGAATATTGTCCTAACATCGGTAACAATAACAAAGATGGAAAACGTCCTACAGAAAGGGTGAATGCGTGGCGCGAGGAATCCTTTCGGGGCAGTCTATCATGACTGAAGTACTTGCAAAACCAGACACCCTACCAAGAGACGTTGATCAGCGATTACAAAAGTTATTGGAAGACTACAAAGACTGTTTTGCCGATAATAATTCTGAACTGGGTAATACTGGGATTGAAATGAAAATAGAGCTCACAAATTCTCAACCTATTTGTTATAGGCCATACAGATTATCATACCATGAAAGACAAATTGTAAGGGAGATTGTTGATAATCTTTTAGAAAACGATATAATTGAGAATAGTACATCGTCATATGCTAGTCCTATTCTCCTAGTCAAAAAGAAAACTGGCGATATTCGAATGTGCGTGGACTATCGTAAGTTAAATGCATTGACTATCAAGGACAAATATCCTTTACCAAGGATAGAAGACCAACTCGAGAGAGTAGCGGGCAACGATTGTTTTATTACCCTGGACTTAAAGTCAGGATATCATCTTGAAATCTTGCGACGAAAAGCAAACATTATACCGCCTTCGTAACACCTGATGGGCATTTTCAATATAAAAGAATTCCATTTGGATTGACAAATGTCCCAGCCGTGTTTCGAAGGGCCATTAATGAAATATTAGGACCGCTCCGATTTTCCTATGCCCTGGCATATTTAGACGATATACTTATCATATCGAAGGGACTGGAACAAGGACTGGAACGGTTAGAAAGTATTTTCAAAATATTTAGGAAAGTAGGGTTAACATTAAATCGAGATAAATGCCTATTTTTAAAACCTGAAGTCGAGTATCTTGAATCGGTAATCAGCAAAGGTGAAATCCGACCTTCACCCAATAAAGTAGCAGCTGATCTGTCAAACAATTGTCAAGTGTTTAGATCTATTGATTAAAATGTTTGGTGTGCCTGAAAGGTTCATTTCAGATAGAGGGAAGTGTTTTACTAGCAAGGAAATGAAGACCTTTTGCAACAAAAACGGAATAAAACATGCTTTAAATGCCGTTGCTTCTCCCCGAAGCAATGGACAAGTAGAAAGATTCAACTCCACAATTTTGCAAGCATTGATGACTGTAATTGGAGATGATCACAGTTCTTAGGAATCGAAAGTTACGGAAATTCAATTAAGTATCAATGGTACTGTAAATGCGACCACTGGTTACGCTCCTTCCGAACTTTTATATGGATTTAGACCGAAACTTAGGTTTGACGCGAGTTTGTGCACTTATGTAGACAATGATCAGCCCCGGGTAAAGCAGGTAGAGAAGGTCGATAGACAAAGTAAATTAAATCTTGTGCGCGATAAAGCCGCGGATAAAATAAATAAAAATTCAATCGCGATGAAAAGGCGTTACGACAAAAATCGCGATCCAGCAATCAAATATCAAGTTGGAAATATAGTAATGATCGAGAAAACACCTATCGTCAAAGGTTTGACGAGTGGAAAACTTGTCCAGAGGTATATTGGACCAGCGATGGTGAAACAAGTTCTTCCCAATGACCGGTACAAGGTAGAGAGCCTATCAAGAGATAGACGACGTTTCCGTAGAGTAGTAGCCAGCGATAAGCTGAAGCTATTCCGGAGGCAAACTGTCGATTAAAGGTGAGGTAGATTGTATTTGTTAAAAAAAAAATGGGTTACCACTGGTCCTAACCAGTATCTTTTGCATATGACATTATTTAATGAATGTTTCAAATTGTTTAGTTTAAAAATTTTAATATTGAATATTGTGATGTGTGCGAATGAGATTCTATATTTGTTACTCCTTATGATAACGACTTTTAAAGTTGAATGAAGTCATGTACTACAAGGTGTGTGACGCCTATGTATACCCCTGAACTTCTTTGTGGTGGTTGAGTCATGTATATTTAAGGTGTGTGACGCCTATGTATACCTCTGAATTACTTTGTGGTGTTTAAAGTTACATTCTGCTGTGTATTTTGAGCACTCCGAGCCCTTGTAAGCCGCAAGTGGTTCCCTTTGCGTGCTTCAAGTATCCTTTCCGTTGAGTCCTCTAGTGTGTGCACTCCGAAAGGCAGTTCGTTGAGTCCATTGTGCATATGTTCTGTGCTACCATTGTGGCCACCTCGTTGAGTCCTCTTGTGTATGTACTCCAGATGAATAAACCATTGAGTCCACTGAGACATGTGCCCTTTTGCGTACTCCTAGCAATCTTGTTGAGTCCTCTTGTGTGCGTACTCCAAGAAATCGACTGGTAGAGTCCATGGGGAAAACATGACTCATTGCGCACTCTGGACGTTCCTTCTGTTGAGTCCTCTTGCATGTGCACTCCGACTAGGTAGAATGATAATATTTGCTAATCAAACTAGGATGTACTGTAAGTCCAGAACAATTTACTGTGCAAAACTTTTCTGGTTACAGGTGGATTGACCTGAGGACGGACCAAGTCAGGATGGCCGAATGTTAGGTACTCTCCTCAGTGAGCAGATTTTCGAGGACCCTGTATGACATATTTTATTTCGTATTATGTATCTGCATTACTTTTTAAATTGAATGTCTAAATAAACAATATGCTCTGCCCTACCCTGTATTTCACTTATTCGCGGAAGGGGGCATTTATCCTCGATAGTTTTCTCGTTGAGTTTCCTATAACCTATAACTAATCTCCATTTTTTCCTTCCTGACGCGTCTATTTTTTTTTTGGTACAATCCAAACGGAACTGCTATAGGGGGAAATCGATGGCCTAATTATTTTATCTAATAATTTTTGAACCCGCAATTGAAATTCTTGTTTTAAATGGTATGGGTATCTGTACGACTTGCTACACACCGGATTGTCGTCGATAATACGATTATGTTTTACTGCATTAATAAAGCTTAAATCCGAGTTCTCGTTATAAAATATATTTTTATATTGGGTACATAATTTTACTATTTTTGACTTTTCTTCTGGAGTTAAATAAACCGTCCTAATTACCTCTGAATAGTTAAAGCTACTGGTATTTATTTCGGGTTGCTCAATGTTTACATTTAATAATAGTTCTACATTTATCTGATCGTGGCAGTGAATTTTATTGTCCGATCTTCTTCGAATGGAATCTCGCACATACCGTCTAAAGCGCCGTTCATACTGAGGCGATATATATTTATAGTAAGGAATATATTGCGACGATATATTGCCAGGAAGGTTCATGACAGCGGGTGATAAATCGGCGCGACCTGGGCGATAAAAATGTAATGGGAACACAATTCTCACTACTTCAGTTACAAATATGAGCTCAAGTGAAGAAGACGTTGTAGTGGCTTATTGGTTCAATCGTAGGATGAGAAGAAAAAGGAAATACTGGGTACAACCCTACAATCTTACCAACACGCACCATAGCTCGGCTGTTGTTTCTCGAGAGCTATCTCAACATGAATCAAAATTCAGGGAGTTTTATCGAATGAATCTTGAAAACTTTCATTTTTTGAAAAGCCTAGTGCCACGAAACCTTGAAAAAAGAGATACACACTTCGGGAAGGCTATTTCTCCAGACGAAAAACTTCTGATTACTATTAATATAAACAGCAGTATTAATAAAATTTAGCATTTTTATTTTTATAATTTTTTACAAATTGTACCAATTAGTTCCACTTTCTTGCGGCAGTGGGGTAATCGAATTGAGTCCCGAAGTCGTTGCAGTATTGTTCATGTGAGACTGAGTTTCTAAGGTGTCATGATGGGATGACGAACTCCGTACAGAAGGGCTGGAAGCAACTGAAATACTGGATTCCACATTCTCTCGTTCTTCCTCCTCTAACAACTTACGTAAGAGAGACATTGTGTTTTGAAAGTCCTCTTACGACGCAAGCCAAGGTTTTTCAGATCAGGTAAAAGAGAAAGAAGTAAATGCTGTTCAGCATTTTAGTCACTTTTATTAACAAATTTTTTCATGTTCATCCATTCTATAAAAGCATCGTAGACCTGGTATTTTCCCTTTCGTTTTTTATATGTTTGACTTGAGCTTTCACGAGCGGGTTTTTCGATTAATTGCACAGAAGAGTCTTCATCAGGCATTTCCTCTTCAACAAATGTCTCATTTCCGTCATTTTGATTAGTATTGGACTCCTCTACTGCAGTATCTTCAACGCGAAGATTGCCCGACGTATCTCCTCCTTTCAAATATAGTTGCAGAAAATCTCAATGCTGTCAAATAATAGTCCCTTTGAAATTTTGTTTAATCACATACATTTTTAAATTTTGTTTAAAATTTTTTAAATACTTATTGGCTGGTTCTGGATTTATTACACTGTTAGAATCTCCTGAATCGATTCATATTTTTTTAAGTTTAGAGTAGGGTTGCTAATGAATTGTAATTTGGGTTTGTTGTCAATAGAATTTAAGTCAACATTTGTTCGGAGGCATCCTGAAAATTTTCATTTTTGTATTGATAGTCTTCCGCATAATCGTCACTAGATTGTAAATCTTGTGCTTCCTGGTTATTTAAAGGATGGTGTTCCTCATTTAAATCGAAAGTTTCTATGTTAAATAACTCTTCTTTTACATTTGGTTTGCCTTGGCTTTAAAAATAATTTTGCGACTGGTTGAATGAATTTCTCGTAGAAGCGGATTTTGGGCCGTATGTGTGTCTGGTAGAAATGAACATAGGCGTGGCCATTGTTCGTGCCATGTGAGATCCGTTATATTTTGGAATATGTGATTGTTGGGCCTGATGGGTCACTGTTAGAAATTAAAAGGTTCTCGACGCAACAGGTCATACTCTGGCAAATACCTATGATTATTAGAATTAAAATTTTGTGGTCGCGTAGAGTTGTCGGTGTGTCTTTCCTTGGCGGCGCTGCCATCGGCATTGTGTTGCTTTCTCTTTTCAACTACGTATATTGCACATATAAAATAAGATTTATTTAAATAGTATAAAATGGTGTTAGCCCGATATTAAGAGTGTAACAGTCGAGAATAATTTTTTGATAGCCGAGGCTAATAAATATTATCTGAGGCAATTATACGCTTTTATCGGTCGTATGTTGTTCAATATATTGTATTGAGCATCTTTAACTCCCCACCGCATTTTGCCACTGAATGCTTAAAACAGGATCGTTGACCAGGAATAGGAATAAATCAACTTTTTCTTCCTTTCTTCAATATCACTGTAATAATGAACACTGTTTGTGAATTCGTAACATAATGTACAGAAAATTTTCGAATGCAACGAACATTTTCTGTTTACTAGTAAAAAGGTTATATTACAGATGGACGAGAGGTGCAATTGAAAAAAGAAGGTAAGACAATCCCGATGCCAGCGCCTCCAGTGGCCGTTTACATCCCTTGGGCACTGTTTGCCATTGCGGCATAGTAGCTACGAGTTACTACTATTTTGCGATTTCCTGTTAGGTAGGTTTCGAGATTTACTTCTCATGAACCTAATTTCAGCTTGTTCATTGTCGTATTTTCGACATTCGTAGAGAACTTGTTATGTATGTTAGATTTTAGAGAATATTAAACTAGAAAAAAAGTTTTTAGAGGCCCAACACAAATCTTTATTTCTTGAATTACACCTTTCTTTCTTTTATTTCTTAAATTACAACTTTCAGCCCGATCTATATTAAGCAAGCGTTCATTCAAATATATTCTCCTATTCGAGCCGTCGCGCGTCGGTCGCATATATGAACCTAATATATAACTATAAACAAATAAACATTTAGAGAAGCACATCGAAGGCGTTTATCGATGACATCACCGGCCCAGACCGTCGGTTTATTTGTTTTAAATGCAATGAATGCTCACATATACATATTTTCTTCGCTAATTCTAATATTGCAACATGAATTGCCTTTGCTACGCGATGAAGACTATGCACATTATATGTAACATCGTAATTATATGTTCCGGTGAAAAGTCGACAAGTCGCTTTCATGTATGCCACAGCATCCGTAACAAAAAGTAAAGCAATATTTTTTTCCTGATGTTTAGAGCCCCATCCTTCATTCAACTCATCAACTAATTTTTGTAACGGTTTCAACATTCGTATGTCAATATTTTTTATGCAATCACATGTGATTGCATTGCCGATATATATCGCTCATTTCTCCTATGACTATATTCGCCACTTGCAGGCCGCAGACATTTGTGGTTTCATCGACAGAAATCCATAAATATTTATCCTCAACTTCTGCATAAACCGTAGATTTGACAGTGGCAGCAGCTCGCAGTAGATAATTTTTTCGAATCGTCAATTCTATGGGCACGTTTACTTTGCCAAATTCCCCATTTAAATATTTCTCTATAGTCTTTAAAACTAAGATTGTCTAGTTGGGTCCACGGGATATTACACCTAACCAAGAATTTAACCAATTCGCTATAAAACGTCGTGTAAATCCGAACACCAATGTCCAGTGGCGGCTCGTGAGTTTTACAACTGAGGGGGCAATAAATACATATTAATTTATGTATATTTTTACACATCTACATGGTTACATTTTTAGGTAGGTATATCGCAGTGTTTTAAATATTGGAATAAAATTATTAAATTAGGTACATCCCTATTTAGCTTTAATTAATTTCCATACAAAATCCATACGCCTTTCTTTGCGTTGGGCGAAATGGTCGATAACAAGTTCATTGAAATTTGTGGTTGACATTATTAGTCTTTTTTCAATTGAACACATTGCTAATGCACATAGTCTACTTTCTTTCATGGTATTTCTTGAAAATGTTTTTATTCTTTTTAAAGTAGAAAGACATCGCTCACTCTCGGTTGTCGTCATTGGCATTGTACACAAAATTTTTGATAATTGTACTGTCTTCACTAACGAAGATGTTAAGTTATTTTCATAAAAACATTGTATTAATGTTAAGGCACTAGCAGCAGTTGTAAAATCTGGTCTATTATAAAGCACTATTAGTTCATGTTTAAATGAATTGGATCCAAATCGTAAATTTTAATAGCTTTCTGAAATTCGGTTTCGGGAAAATTTACTTGAAACGTGTAAAACAAGGTTGAAAAGGATGAGCTATAGAGAAGTAATCACTAAACATAATCATCATGAGGTCATCAGTCCTAAGACTGGTTGGACGCTATCAATATCTCGTTGCTATAGTTGTAGTTGATTAAAAAGAATATCGCAATTCGGCATAATTTTATTAAAAATGTGTAACCAATTAAAATCATAATCCTTTAAAGTATTTTTTAAACCGCTAACTTTTCTTACTGTTGATAAGTCACTACTATCATTGTTTAAAATTTGCTCCAGACATTGAATAAGATCCATTTTGTATTTAAAAACAGTCACTACACACCGTGATTTAAAATTCCACCTGGCCGGCGCAGATCGCGGAAGTCGTTTTTTACTACTTCATCCAGAACATTAGTACGTTTTGGAGATCTTGAAAAAAAGGCAGAAAAGCCATCTAGGTTTGGAAAAAAAATTTGAACATGTTTATTTTAAGGCAGCGCGTTCAATAATTAACTTCAACTGATGTGCGTAACAGTGAATGTAATTAGCATTATTAAATATTATTTTTAATTTTTTCCTGGACCCCGTTGTTTCTACCACTCATTGTAGATGCATCATCGTAGCTTTGGGAAATTAATTTTTGGGGAGTATGGTTCATATTAATTTTTTCAAGTTCTTTCAAAATAATGTTGCTTATGCTATCAGCAGTGTAATGCTGTGTTTCAAGAAAAGCCATAGAATGTTCACATATTTTTCCATTTAACTCATAGCGAACTATAAAATCTATCTGGGAAATTGTAGCTACATCTGTAGTTTCGTCTGCTTGAATGGTTATATATTGCGTTTTGTATTAGATTTCATCCAGTATTAAATTACGGCAAACATCGTAAATACAATCCAATAATTCATTTTGTATAGTCTTTGACAAACCCATAAACACCCTATTATTAGATTTTTTGATGTGCTCCTTTAGAGCACCGTCGATTTCCGTAAGCAAATTTACCAATCCAAGAAAAATTCCGGGGTTCGCACTGCTTTCTTTCTCATCATGACGCCGTAGGGCAATTTCAAACATTCCACAAAATTTAATACGATCAATTAACTTGCTGTGAATATGTCGATTATTACCTACAAGTTCATTTTGTTGGATAATATTTAATCGATATGCACTGTTTAATTGACGTTTTTTTAAACTTTTGACACTTTCTAAAATCGAATACTCAATCACATTATTTAATGTTTTTCGCTAATTTCATGCCTTTTAATTATTTCACTGAGGTGTTTTAAGTAACAAATTCCCTTAGTGGTCTAAGAAGGATCGCTTTGTAGAGAACCTTGAATTAAACAAGCGAAACAAAAAAAATGCATTTCGAGCACTACATCCACATAACCAATCTACTAAATCATACATACTTTTATTAAATTTTCGTGTATAACTTTTGGCTCCTGATATTTTCTAGAAAACTTGTCATATTCGGCCGAGGACATCCCAAATGTTTCATTTGAACCTTTACCTCGCCCGTGAACTCATTGTTATCTATTAATTTTAAAATATCGTCTACTGAATTATTCATCTTGAATAAATAGTCTCGTAAACAACAATAATTGAAACTATGTAGTAGGTTTAAGAAGGTATCTAGCGCGACACACGACCGCCACAACACACTCTCTGAAAGCCGCTTGGCTTGGGGCAACTTGGTTTTAGCCCAAATGATGACGTAATTCGACGAACTTTAACTGCATGCACTACGCTTCTCACCTCCAACCATCCGGAACTACTTCGTATGTCACCCCGCTGTAACCAGTAGTACACCTTCATTCCCAAATTGCGCTGTTCCAGCAAAGCGGCCAATGAAAATAAAAAATTTCAATTAAAATAATTATAGAAAAATAGAATTGACGTAATGATAAAATTTACGCAGAATCTGAATTAAATTATTAATAAAATGTAGAACTTTAAGAACTTGAGGAATTAATTGGGGGGGGGGGGGGGGCACTATCCCATTGCCCTCTCTGTACCAGCCACCACTGCCGATGCCTAACAATATCCGATACCCGATGTATGTATCGCAATGGGAACATCGTAATTCATTATCAACATTTAACACCAACCCCGGAAATTCCTTTATCCAACGCTGTATTGTAGCAAGGGATGGTTTTGGTAGACATTTTAAAATACTTCTTGTCAAATTGTCATGCACTGGAACTATTTGTATGTACACAAATCAAAACAGTACGACAGTTCCAAGTTGTATACAAACACACACCACTCTCAAACATCACAGTAACTGATGGGACGGCATGCGTCATCGGTCATCCCCGCAGGTATTCAATGTACCTCCGACAATACTTTCAATATTTGTAGTGAAACAAATAGAGCAGCAATAATATAAAATTGTTGCTTGATGTCTTACTAATTTATACAAGCAGTTATTTGGTAGACATTTTAAAATACTTATTGTCAAATTGTCATGTACTGGAACTATTTGCATGTAATACTGTACGCAAATCAAAACACTATGACAGTTCCGAGTTGTATACAAACACACACCACTCTTAAACATCACAATAACTCATGGGACGGCACGCGTCATCGGTCATCCCCGCAGGTGTTCAATGTACCTCCGACAATACTTTCAATATTTGTAGTGAAACAAATAGAGCAGCAATAATATAAAATTGTTGGTTGATGTCTTCCTAATTTATACAAGCAGTTAATTTACATTAAAAAAAAAAAAAAATAAGCCAGTGTGGACATGTTACCGACATGAAATGTTTTATTGTATAATTTATTATAAGATTGTGATATTTCTTTACGGTGTTTGTATTTCTAATAGATATTTCAGAACACGTATTAAGTCCGACTCTGAAATGTTCAGTCAAATCCGGGGTTTAGTCATAACTATACAAAACAAGAGAGTTCTGTACACATATCACGTAATAATACAAAATAAAACAACCAGCATTACTTTTTTGTCGTAACATTCTTAGGTCTTTAGTAGAATAATGTAACATCCAATTATATAAAATATGTTTTCAGACTCTTTAAATGCAAACCGCCACAATTATCATTAACTATGAGATATACATAAAACATAGTGATTATTCAGTTGCTCGATTTTGTCAGACTGGTATTGCCGCTGTATATGTGTGCACAAGTGGGGATGGTAAGTCGGTGAATTAGCGTCTTCACTTGATCAATCGAACTTTGCCCATTGGACCACCTGTAGGAATATACAAAATATTGTAGATGTTAACTAAGCTTATCCAGTTCATGTTTGCTCTAAAGGATGTCTCCTTGTGTAACACTTTTGGAGTATTTAACTATTATACAGCAGATGTTGATAATTATTACAATATCAAATATATGGTAGTAAAAAGTTCTATCTTTATATTTTCTCAAGGTTATGCCATACATTTTTTGCTATTATGAAAGATAACAATTAGTGAGTCACAATATTTATTTTATGAATAAACAAAAATTGATGCGTACTTTTGCAACACCAGTTGATTATTTGATAAAAAATATTTGATCTACGAAACAACAATCTTATAATAGTAAACAATTTATTACATGCTGTAAATGATCACAGTCTTCTCAGTGTAGTACTAATTTGATAGCCACAAGTTTTGGGACATAATGTACAACACTTTGAAGCCCCTATTGTCTAATATTTCATCTGTTCCATAATGTAATGCTCATATTTTAATGGTTGTCTGTATTGAAGCAATAGACTTTTGCCTCACTACATTTTTTTGTAATAGTACATATAAAATTTACAACCTTATGTGCATATATATATATATATATATATATATATATATATATATATATATATATATATATTTACATGCTTTACTTAATGCTTTGTCCGTGACCAGTTTGCAGTGTATTAAATAGTTATTTAAATTCGTGATGTACAATAAATAAAGCTATGAATAAATGGTTCAAATTTTCAATATCATAGTAGTAACATTTTTGGACAATAAGATTTCTAATTGCAGTATCCACTGTATTTTAAAAGTGTATTATTTGTTATTTGACAATGTGTAGTAATTTAAACAGCATTTCATTACATACTAAATGAGGTAATGATTTCATAAATTATTACCCTCATATAAATTGTGGTTTCAAAAAGATTGCTTATAGGATTGCTTATATACTAATTAGATTCTTCTGGAGTATGCCAAGCAATTCTTTCCTCATAGAACTTAATTACCACTTGAGGGCATTTAATATTAGCTTCTTTTGCATAGACAAGATCTGTGTCATCACTACCTTTCCACTTCATTAGAAACATTAATTGTCCGGTGGTATCAGAAGCACCTATGATCTTTTCGGCTTCCAAGCCCTTTTCAAAGGCCGATTTTTCCTTTTCTTTGATTTTACCACCTTTTCTATCCTTCTTTATGTCTACTATAGCTTCTGTTTTTCTTTTATCCTTTCTGGAAGTTTCGTCGTCATCAGAATCATCTTTTTTTTTTGATTTTTCATCCTCATCAGAGTCTTTAGTCTTTTTTTTTCCTTTAGATTTTTCTTCAATATCATTTTTTTTTCTTTTTGGTTTCTCATCATCTTCAGATTCATCTGAATCAGCTTTCTTTGATTTTGGGCCAGATTTTTTTTTCTTCTTTGGTTTCTCATTTTCTGAATCAGAGTCAGGTTTCTTCTTATCTAATTTTGATTCGTCATCTGAATCAACTAAACGTGATTTTTTTGATTTCGGTTCATCATCAGACTCTGGAGAGAGGGAACGGCTTTTCACTGATTTTTTCTAAACAAAAAAGTATAATCAGATAACACATTAATATATAATACTTATAATATTTAAAATTGATAAGATATGGACACGAATTGAATTAAGAACTTGGCTGGAAATTAAAAGTACACTAAATTTAAGTTTTGGCGATCAATGTAATATTGATTGTCATTCCTGACCTTATCGCTTTGCAGCTCCATAAAAACAAAATACCATATAATTTTAGTATGAGGTGTCAAGATTCATGGAGTTTAATAACATCAAAATTAAATAGTCTAGATATGACCAATGAAGACAAAATTGTTCGATTGTGAAGTTACGATGACTTAGCTTTAAAAACATTTATTAGCAGCATGTCAAATTTATTAGTAGGGAAAATTGAAAATGACCTTTACCTACGAAATCCTGATAGTTTAGAAAAAGTAACGAGATTAGTAATTCAAGAGGAGAATTTATATGTATATGTATATAACCATCGATAAGGTCCTTCGCGCTAAGAGCATTCTTGTTTTATAAATTTCCCGCCTGGGGGAAAAAAAAACTCGTCTAATGTTAGCGAGTTTGCGGGGGCGTGCTTGATCCGCAGTGTGCATGTTGTTCAAATGGTATGTCGCTAGGATAATAAGAATTTCATTTTGTATCTTTTATTCACCTGCAACTGTAATCAGGGACTGCAAGCTCAACGGTTTCTCTATGCGGGAATATGCTAAAAACTCTTGTTAAAGGGTTCTTTGAAACGATTTAACTTTGCTTTCATTATTAAAAATCAGAAGTATATTCAATGGAAAAATATGCCATTACAATATTATTGCATTTACCTATTCATCTCTAGCCTCTCTAAATGTTTGTTAGCATGAATATTTCTTTCGAAACAAATATAAATAGAAGAATTTTACTATCTGGTAATGAGTAACATGTTGAAATTGAGTTACTGATACAGTAATGTGCCTCATGCCGTAAAAAGTATTTTGTGCCTTATCTGCCTTCCTGTAAATGTTGTTGTGTATTTATGTACTGCATAATACAGCTTTTACTTGAACATGCTAGCACCTTACTACACTTATACAATAAGTATAATATATCTTAGTCTCACTTAATATAATAAATAGCGATCTATATGGTTCCACCCACGATTTTATATGCTCACCTTGTAACACTCGCGACATCTTTCTTATTATTCGTTACTCAGGTTTCAATACTTTTATAGGTAACACCACTGAATTAACGTATAATATACCTTTGGTTGATAATGACGTAACTACATTCTGAAACAGTAGACGTATTCGGGTTCACCACGAGGACCATTCTAGTATTGTAGAATACACTGGTTATCCTATCGCTGCGTCACTATCAATAATTAAACGGCAAACTGGTTCTACTGATTCTACAAACAACGGTTTGAGTTGTGCGTCCGAAAACGCCTTGTAGAAACTTCTGAAAGTGTGTTCTTTCTACGCCGAGATTCTCGGTATTTTAATACCGTAGACAGCAACCGGTGCAACAAACCTATTTTCACAGCTAGACACTAAGTAGATTTGCCTCTATTGTATGTACAAAACCAATTGTATAGTAATATAAAAATGAATATGATCTCCAATAATGACAGGATATAAATTTTGTAAAGGAATTTGCACGCCACTAACTTATGTATGCTTTAATAGTCTATTTATGAATGAATTGGCCACGACTTCGGTTGTAAAATCACACACTTCACTAACTTTAGTTATAAATAATATGTTTTTGCAATATAATTAATCGGAAAATCATTTATGGATATTAATGTATACTTTACCCGGAAAGTATAACTAAACATAATACTTCACAAATATATATCATATGTTAGTTTACACAGTAGATTAAATTATTTTGAATAAAAACTACTTACATACTTTCGTAACATGTATTCCTTCTGAATATTCATTATTATTGTAATTCTGATAATTATATTGCTGTTATAACCATTTATTGTATATAGTTATGAACTCTATGACATTTATGTTACCGCTAATATCCGAAAACCGTTAGTATGCATAATAACTTAGCATTTTACGAATTACGCATAATTACTGAAACTGTCAGTGATTATGCATAATAACTTCAATCTGACAATAAACCACAATCTTTTTAAAATTATCAACAACAATTTAACGTAAATCCACAATAATCCTCATTTCCTTCAGCCCCAATTAACATACAAACACGTCAAATTCCACAACGTTTCCCGACCAATGCCCAAGTTTTCGGAAAACAAAATGTCTGGAAACCCCAGGCAAATAGAAATCTTCCTAGTACATCTTGGAGTAGGTTGGAACCTTTGGTGTGAAGACAACACTAACTGAGTTTTCCACAAAACACTATACACTATACTCGACGCGCGTTTCGCCAACAAAGTTGGCATCATCTGGAGATGATTAAAACTCAGTTTTAATCATCTCCAGATGATGCCAACTTTGTTGGCGAAACATGCGTCGAGTATAGTGTATAGTGTTTTGTGGAAAACTCAGTTAGTGTTTCCTAGTACATCTCGTCCAACTCCAATGTCCGGTGTCTCAGTCTTACCTAAAAGACAGCCAATTCAAAACCAAAATTTTTCAAGACCGACCCCTATGTCTGGTGTTAATACTATACAATCCCGACGTCAACCATTTCATGATACTGAATACTGAACACAGAAACCCAAGATAATTTGGAGTACGACTTAAACCCAACTCCTGACAGTACTTTTGAAATTTATTACCCTGACGAGTCTTCTAATTACTTTGCCGAAAGCGAAATAGACAGTCAACTTGAATATGACTTTGATTTTCAAAATAGTTCTCGTGACAATTCTGGAAATTTTATGAAACCTGGCCCTGCGAATTCACAGAGGTAACCAAAGAATTTAATTCGGTAGTTACTTTATCTTCCCTTCCGTATATTTGTATACAAAACCCTCCATTGAAATTATTAATAGATACAGGTTGTTCTAAATCGATAATTCGCCCTGATATTATTCAAAACTATTTTCCTGATTGCATTTACCAGAACGAAACAAAAATAAAAACTTGTACTGGAGAAACGTAAATAAGATTTAAAGCCGATATCCCAGCATTCCCTGAATTCCTTTCTAATGAAACAATAACAGTCCTTCTTTACGATTTTCACGATTATTTTGATGGGTTAATAGGATTTGAAGACTTGCTGAAATTCAACCTTTCAATAATTTTTTCAGAAAACATCCTGTATAATCCAAAATTTGCACTTCCATTGTTCTACCGTCAACCATCAGACAAAACAGTTCGCTATTCAATTAACGCTAACGAAGTTATTCTTAGAAAAGTTCCAGTCGACTCGCCTAACGGTGATATCTTAGTCCCGGCGTTATCTAATGATTCATGCATGATACCTGAAACAGTTACTTATTGTAACAATGGTCAAGCACTCGTTGAGATACACAATACTTCAGATAAACCGACAACAATTGAATTTACAGGCCCCCTTTGTGTTGAACCTCTTTGTAATTATGAGTCATATGATTATCATATCAATGGCCCTATAACATCTTCCCGATCGTCTTTAATTCCAAATTTATTACGTACTTCTCATCTTAATTCGAAAGAAGAATCTGAATTATTAAAATTATGTAAACAATATTCGGATATTTTTATGTTTCCGGATGATAAATTAACTTTCACTAATATGGTCAAGCATGAGATTAAAACAAAGGACGAAGACCCTATTTATACCAAATCTTATAGGTACCCTCACATTCATAAAGAGGAAGTTAGGAGTCAAATAACAAAAATCTTTGAAGATGGCATTATTCGTCCATCACAGTCACCCTATTCATCCCCAATCTGGGTAGTCTAAAAAAGCAGAACTCGCTTCTGGCAAACAGAAATGGCTCGTCATTGTTGACTACCGTAAAATCAACGAAAAAACCATTGATACCGATACCCCTTGCCAAACATAACTGGCATACTTGTTAGGTCGCTGTCATTATTTTACAACCCTCGATTTAACCAGTGGCTTCCATCAAATTGAGATGCACCCAGACTCAATTTCGAAAACAGCATTCAATGTAGAGAATGGTCATTATGAATATGTTCGTATGCCATTCGGTTTAAAGAACGCCCCTGCCACATTCCAACGGGTAATGGACAATGTCTTAAAACACCTCCAAAATAAGATGTATGTATAAGATGTATGTCTTGTCTACATGGACAATGTAATCGTTTTTTCCACTTCCCTAAAAGAAAACATTGCTAATCTCAAACTCGTTTTCCAAGCATTTAGGGATTCTAAACTTAAAATCCAGTTGGACAAATCTGAATTCCTTTGCAAATCAGTCGAATTCCTAGGTCATGTAGTTACATTACAAGGTATTAAACCTAACCCTCGAAAAATCGAGGCTATTCAAAAATTCCCTATTCCGAAGACGGCTAAAGAAATCAAATCCTTGCTTGGACTAATTGGTTATTATCGACGTTTTATAAAAAACTTTGCTAAAATCACAAAACCTATGACAAAATGTCTAAAGAAAGGAGAAAAAATAGTTCACACCCCAGAATTTGTTGATTGTTTCAATCTCTGTAAAAATCTTTTATGCAATGACCCTGTGTTAGCATACCCAGACTTTTCAAAACCATTTTCATTAACTACTGATGCCAGTAACTTCGCTATTGGAGCTATACTGAGTCAAAACGACCACCTCATCTGTTACGCTTCACGTACCCTTAATCCTGCTGAGTGTAACTATTCTACAATCGAAAAAGAATTATTAAGTATAGTTTGGGCCACAAAGTACTTTAAACCCTACCTTTTTGGAAAAAAATTCTGTATCTTTACCGATCATAAGTCCCTCCAATGGCTCTTCTCACTAAAAGAGCCAAATTCAAGATTAGTTAGGTGGCGGTTGAAACTTGAAGAGTTTGATTATGAAATCAAATATAAAAAAGGCTCTACAAATCAGGCCGACGTTCCCTCTCGAATAAAACTTGACGAAATTAATGCTATTGAAAATGAAGATAATGTTTCAGTAATCGCAAATCCAGGCACAATAAACGATGATGTAAATGACATCCTTGACAACATCCCGGAACCTGATCCTGAAGTATTTCAAAATTTATTAGACAATTTTTCCGAGTCCGAAAACCAAAATCCAAATGAACAGCTACCTTCCATGCCCTTACTTGACAGACAATAATGATAATGACACAATTCATACAGCTGCAGAAAATCCAATTTTACAAATGCCTATTACAGATAACCCCCTAAATCTGTTTAAAAATCAATTAGTAATCCATAAAAGTTCAAAGGCACTATTCGAAACCTGTTCAACCGAAAAATTATTTGGATATAAAATACATCATTCTATAATTGAAAATTATACGCATACTGCAACAAAATTTTAGCTCTTGTATTAGATTCTTTATAACAAAAATTTTTCTGAATGATGTTCAAGATGAACAAGAACAGCAGAGGTACATTAAATATTACCACGAAACAAAAACATGTCACCGCGGCATTAATGAAACCCGCACAGCTATCTTAAGATGCTATTATTGGCCTAAAATTCATGCAGATGTTATTAAATATGTCAACACTTGTAATACCTGCCAATTATCAAAATATGAAAGGCATCCAAAAAAAAATCAAATTTCAAATGACTCACTACAAGCAAAACCTATTAGAAACAAAAGAGGACTTATAAATATTGTTGGCACCACTCAAAAATGGCTATTTGGCACATTGGATAATGATGATTTAGAATTTATTAATTTGAAGTTTCACACCTTAATAAAAAACCAACATTCATTAACTGATCAAATAAACCTTAAAACATCTATAATGGTAACCCTCGCTGAAAAAGTTAATACGACCCTGGCTATTCTTCATAATGATCAAAAGGCTATGGAATCTTATATTCAGCATTTAGATAAGGAAATAAACTTAATAATCGTGCGTTGTTATGCAATTATATTAGCACAACAGATTGTTAACAACCTTGAACTCATTTTAGAATTCCTCGACACTGTCGAAGCAGCAGCTATCTTCGTGTATTTAAATACAGTACATCAGTCGCTTCTTTCAGTTCCTGACCTTCAATTTATTTTAAAAACTCTTGAACAAATTTATTCAAAACAACGATTAGTAAATTTTGAATATTTACAAAGTTACTATCAATATTTTGGTGTTTCAGTCAAATTAAGAAAAAATAAAATTATTTTTTAATAAAAGTTCTAATCATGCAAAATGAAAAATTTTCCTTTTACCATGTGTACCCTATTCCTATCAAAAATTATACATTTATTCCACCTAAACCTATCCTGGTACTTGGTACACAACATCTACTTTTGGATAATCCCTGTCCACTGATGGAAGAAATCTCCATATGCCAAGGCACGTTACAACCCAATGATCAGCAATGCATGCCCGCATTAGCCAATGGACTCTACGATGACTCCTGTCAAATGACCCCCATCATTCTTCAAAGGCCCATCGCCGAACAAATCGACAAACATTACGTTTTGTTACTTACTACCAAGACTGTCAATGTTAAAAGTTCCTGCTCGAATAACAAAATACAGAGAATCAGTCATCCAGTCGCAATTACCATTCCAGATGGATGCAGCATCACACTATTAGACACAATCTTCACATCACATTGATGTGACACAAATGTCACATCAACCAGTAAAACGTCCCCTTATCCTGAAGGATATCAGACTTGGTGATATCCAGCAACTGCATAATATTCTTCAGCATTCGCAGTCGGTCACCTTAGAAGACCTACCTGAAGCAGTTCCATATTCGCTTCTATTCTACGTAATACTTGGACTGATACTATGTGTTAGTATCTTATTCATTATTCACAACTGTCGACACCGAGTCAAACCATGGACAACACTCATTTGGAAACCGAAGTCCAAGCGATCCGAAGGCAACGTACGTTCGAATCCTGCTCCCGACGACTCCATGTCGCCGTTCTAATGGGGGAGGAGTTAAGAAACCATCCTGTATTTAATGACTTTTTATTTTTATCTATTATGAAACTGTGTAACATAAACTAAAATGTTATAGAATGAATGTATATGATTCATTAAGAAAATAGCTGAAACAGCTAAATGCACATTATTATAAAAACTGAATGGTGAATAATATGTCAGTTTTTGGGCAAATCACTTACAGTTACCATTGTAACGCGACATAATAAAAGTGTTGTGACCAACGTGTTGTTTTTCGTCTCGTCATGAACCTCCCACCAAAACTATATACATATAGACAGACTATTATATACATAGATAGATAGACTGTTATATTGAATTTTTCAATATAACAGTTTTTGAACAAGGTTGCATTTGAATACGCACGTGTTTTTATATACTTACTATTATATACATATAGATAGACTGTTATATAGATATATCTATCCATATGAATAAAAATGTAAATGTTCGTTTGTTCAAAATCTTAAATCTTCGAAATTTCTTCGTGTATTGCTTTGAAATTTTGACACGTTACATTCGAATATACGCGTGTTTTTATATACCTACTATTATATAGATATAGATAGACTATTATATAGATAGATAAATAGACTATTATATAGAATAAAAAATATTGTATAACCACAAGCATTGTGAAATTAAACATATCAGAAACATCGCTATCTCTTTTCTTTCTTTTCCATTTAACCAGACTGAGTCACAGCAACGCGTGGCCGGGTACAGCTAGTATATAATAAAATATCAAAATATGTAATAAACAATGGTTATAAGTTATAAAAATGATCTAATCATTAGGCTTTATATTTTATATTATTTATACACTGAGAATATTTCGGAAATATTAAAGGTTTTAGTTATACTTTATACATACACAAGATGTCGTAAGGGAGCTTATACTCCAATCATCTGTAGTTTTATTTACAGCTAGCCATACCCGTCACGCCTTATTGTGCCGTTTACTAAATTTAAAGAAATACTAATATTTTCGTTATTGTGCATATCAATGTTGTGATATACCTCGTATATTGGAACTTAGTTTTACTAACTCAGAAACCTTCGCGGGCATGCGTCCAACCATACCCCAAAGTTTCATTGCAATCGGATGAACGGTTTAGGAATGCATAAGAGACATACAGACAAACATTTATTTATTTATTTATATATATTTATATATATATATATATATATATATATATATATATATATAGATTATCCATAAATAATTTTCCGATTAGTTATATTACACATACATTCATATCATTAATAGTTAACTTATGAAGCCCCTGTATACTGATCGATGAAGTAGTAACGTTAGGCATGCTGTGACCAAATCACACGTTTAATATATGATATATATATATATATATATATATATATATATATATATATATATATATATATATATATATAAAGGGAGTATTATAGCATTTACTTATATCAATAATATTATTTATAACTTATGGAACCCCTGTATACTGATCCACAAAGTGGTAATTTTAGACATGCTCAGTGATAAAACCATATCGGGTTTAATAGAGGGTGTTTGGATAGCAAGTAAATTAAGAAAATTGTAATGAATAATAAGTTTCATGACGATTTTAATGTATATGTATAAAGGAAGTGTTGTAGCATCCATTTACATCAATATTAGGTATCTATGCATTGTAAAGTGAAAGTTTTTGATAAGTGGTGTCACATGCACAAAGTTGAAATTAATTTTCTCGAAAACTGTGTCCAAAAACTGAAGTTTTATTCTTGTTTGAGAGCTTTTTGCTAAAGTAAATAATTACCATAACTAAGTTTGTACCCTTTTTTTAGCAATACCTTTTTATCTTTCTCGACTTTAGATGAAGAAGTATTTGAATCTAAAGATGAAGTAGAATTTTCTCTTTGACGTTTTTTTTCCTTCCCGCCAGCTCTAGCTTTCTGCTTTCTGTTTTTCTCAAATTCAGCAATGAGTTCTGGGCAATCCAAATTGTCTTCTGGTTCCCAAGTGTTGTCATCTTCGGAATAACCTTTCCATTTTAAAAAATATTCTACTTTTCCATTAACGATCCGACGATCTATAATCTTTTCTACAGAATATTCCTCCTCTTCACTTTCACTTTCTTCTATTTTCTTTTTACCCATCTTTAACTTAAAAAATAATAAACATGAGAATCTTGTACAAGTTCAAATAAAAGGTACAGATCAAAACTAGTCTGTGTAGTTGAGAAAGGATTATAAATACTATCAATTAAAATAATTTGCTAGAAAATTATAGTTAACTAAAACCGTAAGTTTTTGATATATATAATTAACAATACCTATTCAAACACTAAAAACCAAAACTCTCCAGGCAAAACTATTAATCAAAAATGGCGGTTTTATAAGAGTAGATAAAAGATTGACGCCACGCTATGAATATACAATGCAAAGACCAAGCGTTACGTACATACCTAGAGGAGCAACTTATAGGGAACGTAGAAGAAACACCAAAGACATTTGGAGGTGGTAAAACGCGGGTTGTTTGAATATCATTCGTCATTGTCAATGACAGGTATTTTCAAATTATTCTAAATCTAATTATTAATATAAATTCTATTATATACATATATATATATATATATATATATATATATATATATATATATATATATATATATATATATATATATATATATATATATATATATATATATATATATATATATGTATATATATATATATATATATATATATATATATATATATATATATATATATATATATATATATATGTATATATATATATATATATATATATATATATATATATATATATATATATATATATATATATATATATATATATATATATACAGGTTGTAACATAAAGGTTGGGAATAAATTAAACGGTGGATTTTTCAGTAAAAATAAATAGATTTTGTTCATATGAAGTTTTTAAAATTTTTTATCGCCCTGTAGCTTGGAAACAAAAGCCCCTAGAACATAACTTAATATGCATTTCATTTTTTCAAAGTGTCCAAATCACCAATTTCTAATTTTGTTCCTGAAGTATGTGATGCCATTTATGAAAGCCTCAGTGAGTACATTCAGGTGAATTTTTAAAATATTTCCATTAGTTAACATAGCAATAGTTAAAAGTAGACAAATTTGTAATCACTTTACTATATAAATTTTGCAGTATTAATGTTAAATAAGTATATTACTTTCGTAATTATGGTTTGTACAAGAAAAATTTCAAGCTTGCTCCAGAATGTCATGTGATAAGTATTGAGAGTGGTTCGATGTGTCTGTGTTTCCTGGAAGTTGAGAACTTGAATGACTCGAATCTTCAGGAGATGAGTGGGATGATGGGCCTAGTAATGTCTATGATGAGCTTGGTGATGTGTATGATGTTGTGTTTCCTGGAGGTTAAGAACGTGAATGACTTGAATCAGGCGATAGGTGGGATGATGGGCCTAGTAATGTGTATGATGAGCTTAAACAGATTTCGTATATTTGAAAAAAAGTAAGTTCGAAAGTGTTCACAGTGAAGAAAGTCGTATTAGCCACCTGTGTTATTCACAACTGGTTGCGTATATCATCATCAACAAATTATATTCCGTTCGGTTCTGTTGATGTAGAAAATATTGATACTGGAGAAATCATTTCGGGCCACTGGAAGTCAGAGATGGCGGAACTAAAAAATTTGGAGGGAAATAATGCTAAAAAAGACGATAAACTAACGAAAGAAATTCGCAACCATCTGAGTGACTACTTCAACACTGAGGGAACCGTTTCATGGCAATATAGACAAATTTACTAATTTAATATATTTTTCGCTGTATGGAAAAAAAATGCATGGAGAATGGATTCACAAATTAGGAATTAGTTTTTACAAGGTAAATGGTTTTAAGTCCATCCAAATCTGATAACACATGTTAATTATCTTGCAGGTAAATGACAAACTACTTTTACCTTCAACTGGACTCACAAATGTCTCTTACCAGCTTCACATTTATACCCAACTCTCTGTTGAGCATCTCTCTTACTACATGTTGCTTGCTTTGGTGACCTCATTTCTTGTGATACAACTGTAGTGTCAAATTGCCTGCTTCTGCAATGCTGACCATCTCTTCTTTCTCTGATATGACTGGTTTGATGGCTGCCTTGTACAGGGTTTCTCCTTTGACACGACTCCCGCACAGCACCGATTTTCCATTGACTTCTAAATAAATAGCACTCAGTTGCTGTTGAGTGGAATCTGCTGTTTTCATTTCCGTCTTGAGTTTCTAGAACAGAAAATAAATTTTTCGAAATCTTTGGAACAAGCCAGATATCGTTCAAAGTCAACTTCAGGGTGTTATTTTCAGTGAAGGACCAAATCTGAATAATTCATTTCCCAATGGCCTGGAGTGTTTCTTGTCCAGTGGCCTTAATGGCGCACGATCTCTGAAACTTTTGGAACTCGACGAAAAGATCCAGACAATTTGTCACGTGCTTCGTGGCTCCATTGTCGGTCCACCATCCTGAAAAGTATATTCACTGATATTGGCACATTGAGCTGTTGGTATCCAGGGAATTGCTCTGGGGGGCGTTCTTCTATAGTCGTGTGTCAACAATCCACTTGTGACATGTTTTCACCCAAACTAGCGTCTAGTCCCCAAGCTTTCACAATTAATCACAAGCTATCTGACATGCGTCGATTTTGATTTGTTCGCGCGGTCGCTTTATTTAAAATCATGATAAATGGCCTAGCAGCCATAAAAAAATTATGAAGAAAAGATTATCTATCTACCTTTTATAAGTGAATACAGCAGAGACAACAATTCTGAGTGACAGCTTTGCAAAGTACTCCTATATGTACATAAATGCATATTTAATCAGTGGGAACATATTTAAAATATAATTATAAAAAATAAAAAATTTTAAAAATAGTACAGGTCTCTACAAACATATCATACATACATCTCAGAGCCCTGCACTATATATCTGAGCTATGATTGTTATATCTATCATATATGTGTGTGTTTGCTGGGGTGTAACATCGATATTTTAAGTTTGAACAAAGATGTTTGTCTGTGACCAATTTTATGGGCACAATTATTATTACTCTCCAACGCTTTATAAGGTATTCATTTTAAATTTTGTATAGTATGTATTATAACCGCAGAGATATAACTAGGGGGAACTAGGTTTCATTGTTTAGGGGGAGGAAGCTAAAAAAAATTAATACTGGCTCAAAAGGCAATTAAAAAAGAAATACTAAAGTAAACGAGTTTAATTTTCATTTGAACAATCTGTTCCATATGCAGGATGGTTCATCTTAGTGTGAACAACCTGTAAAATTTTAGTTTTTGAGACAATTGCATCGTTCCTTTTTTATAATGAAATATAGTGGAAAGATGAGGTATAGGAGCATATTGAGTTCTTCCAGTTCCCCGAACTATGATCGCTCTGACCTACTATGATTGTTCGAATGACATTTGAAAGAAATTGTTACAAAAATAGGGTGGCCCACTTAGCTATCTCAAGAACAATTGATGAAACTTTTGTAAACTATTTTTTCCAAAATCAAGAGACAAGTACAAGAACCCGTTTTTCGTTTTTTTTAGTAAATTTAATTTGTCTCAAAAATATATTGCTATTTAAATACTATTTAAATTTTAACTTCATTCTAACTTTGTGATTTTCAAAGCTTTAAGCAAACCTATGTTTTTGTTATAAAATAAAAAAGAGGGTTCTTGTATTTGTCTCTCGATTGTAGAAAATAATTTTTGTTTTAGTGAAATTAAATATATCTTTAAAATAATGAAAACCAAATTACTAAAACGTTATATTTTTTGACATATTTTTTCACTGCTCGTACTCCTCTCACCTCTTAAGAAGAACAATTAATAAAATACATTGAAGTGTCATACCGTTCTATAGGTTTTTAGTAAATAAAAGGAATTTCAAATATCATTTCATTAAAGCTCCATGAACAACTATTTTCCTATTCACGTACTAGAATTACATTACACTTATAAGGAGAAAACTGGATGTGGATGGATAATAATTCCTTAGAAAGAAGTATTCTTGGTTGTACTAGTATCACATCTTTATTTATGCCCTTTACAATAATTATTAAAGTAATGCACTTCCATATGTTGTTGAATTTTGTCATATGTCTCTCTCTGAAAATGAGTACTATGGTTACTATGAGTAACCTCGATCCGTGACGCGATTGGTTCCCCGCTCTGCGCGTCCATTTTGAGCACATCAATACAGGCACTCTCTGACCTGACTCTTTCTCAGTCGTTCGCTTCGCTTCGTGTTCTACACTTCGCCTAGCTTACGCGCTTCGCCGGTCTTATCGTTTACTTCAGTCTTCGATTAGATTCTGCAGCGAATTTTCTGGTGAACTGTGCTTCACACAGAGATTATTAACCACAAAAAAAAATCAATAAAAAGTCGCACTCGACGCATTTAACGCCGACAATCACGATCGCCACGTGGCCGCGCCATTTTAGTGCCGCTGACAAACGCCGCGTGGGCGTCCATCACGATTGGTAGCGGTGAGTATCAATCAATCCACTGCGTATCAGTCCACTGATTTGATAAAGGCTTCGTAGAATGTCCAGGTGAGTTATTTAATCAAGTATTTCATCGTCTCCGAGGGTCACCTGACGCCATCTTGGGATTTCATCATCACCACGTGGTCGAGGCCACACCATCTGGTCACACCACACGAGGCTGGCCAGCTATCTACGCCAGTGTTTTAGTGCCAGGAACGAGCTAGAGTGTATCGCTTAGCTTCGCCATCGCCAATTTACTCGGTGAGTTATTTCTGCCTAGAGCTTTATATAACCCGTGTTTAATTTTATTCCAGGGTGAGTACTAGGAAGAAGCCCTGCAACTAGGTGCGACATTGCACTAAGTCCCCTAGCACCTACATACAGGAGTTACGACCCCTGGTGACCACCTACCCCTGGTGACCACCTACCCCTAGTCTAGGCGTTTCGTACCGTTCGGATCTCTGCTTCTTGGACGTGACACTGTTCGTACTTGAAGTGGATATCTCTTCTGAGGGGCGTCGACTAACAGGTATTAGGTAGGGAGACCGGATCCTCCGAAGCCAACGTGGCAATGCGCGGGAAACCGCACTACGTTTAGAACCCATCCGTGCCAGCAGCGTATTTCGTACGTTCCCCCAGGTTCATCGTCCACATTGAGTAGCCCCAGGCGAGGCTAACGCTGTATGGATAACCAGCGGGAACACTACTTCGCCGAAACCATGAAGACAAGGAGCGGTCGGGTTTTAGGAGCCCCCGACGCTCGACACAGGCCGGTGTCGACCTCGACACCCAACCTCAACGAGGGAATAACCAGCCAGCGGGTCTCTCCACTAGCGAGGTTGCGAACGGCCGCATCGAGGATATGGGAGGCCTCAATCAACGTTTCGCGGAGAGGCGCATCCACCCCCAGTGCAGGAGCGCGAAGTGGGGCGGCGCCTAGCCGCGAGCATCGACGACGAGGGCGCGGTGTCCAGGAGTTCGAGAATGGCGACTCCAACGGCCGCGCCGACTCGCACAACACTCAACCTGTGCTGGTACTACCAGTTTCCGCCGCCCGCGGAAATGAGGGAGCGGGAGATCGACGACATGGCGTCCGAGCAGGGACACGTGAAGATATTATGGGCCTGGACACCCGGAAAAATGTCCTACACGAGTGGCCACCCCAGACGATCGAAGGATATCATCGTCGACACGGCGCCCGTGTGGAGATGCCAATTGGGGAGCCGGTGCCCCTCATTCTCGGGAGCCCCGAGATCTACGAGCCCCCGAGGGGGCGCGTCGAGGAATATCCACGCCGCCCGGAATTCCAAAGAGGAAATGGTCCGGTTTCCCCCGGATTTCAAGAATTATACGACGTGGGGCTATGGAGACAGCTCCCCGTAAATCGGGGACAGAGACGTCCCCTGGCGCCCGAGCACCAAGAAGTGCACGAGATTCCTAGTGGGAGCTATGGGGTCTACGAGCACTACCCCTGAGTGGAGCCCTACGGATATTATGGGCTCTACGACGACGATGGCGCCGTGACCCCAGATCATATTGCACGCGCACGAGAGGCCGCGAAATAGGTGCGCCGAGCGGCGTATTTCCGACGTTGCGTGCCGGGACCGCCGCCCCCGCCCCTCGAGACACGGCCACTGAGACCGTGATTCGAGCGATGGGCGAGCTGATGGCCCAGGCGCAGGAACGACGGACAGAAACTGCCCGACCGCCACCGGATTTAACCTTCGCCGGCAGAAATTACGAAGATGCGAATATCTTCATCGAGGAATTCGAAGAATACGCCGACCTGGTGAGGGTCGGCCTCAAGAAGATGGTCCCCCTCGCCCGGAGCTGCCTGCGAGGGGAGGTGAGGCAATGGGCGAAGACGGCAACGCGCCCCCTTGGAGATTGGGCCACGTTCCAGGAGTACTTCCTGGACGAATTCTCGCCGGTGGAACGCCTCGCCGAAGTCACTCAGCGCCTATATGGAGAGGTGCAGAAGGAAGGCCAAGGAGCATTGGCCTTCATTGCGAGGAAGGCCCGACTGTTCGATCTTGTGGCCCCCGAGACGCCCGAATGGCAGAGGGTGGCCCTCATACGAGGACAGCTTCTGCCGAGCCTCCGCGTCCAGATACGACGTGGGGCTTGCGAAACGACGAAAGAGCTCATCGGTGTCGACACAGACATCGAGAGGAAAGTCATCGCCGGGGCGTACCGCACGCCGAAGAGCGGCCCCGCCCGGAATAGGGCCCCGGAAGAGGGGTCGGACAACGACGACGCCGTCATGTATCCATCGGCTCCGCGCCAGGGAAGCCGGCGACGCGGTGGAAGAGCCGCCCGGCGCAAAGACCTGGAGGAGCCCCGACGAGGAGCGACGGGTTCGAGAAAGGAGCTGCCGCCTTGTCGCTCCAAAGAGGCGCCCAAGAGACGCGACGACGCACTGCGTCGGATGGAGCATTCGCCGCAATGAGAACGGCGACTATGGCGTCAAGAGTCGTCCCGACAGCCGCCGCCACGTAGGGACGCCCGTGACAAAGGACGCCGGGCCCCCAGAGAGGACTGGCGTCAAGATGCCGGGCCAGCGCGGGACGCGCAACCCGGTCCCCGAGAGGACTGGTGCATCCGAGAAATGCGACGGGGCGCCGCGACGGAAGCCGCGTCGGCGCCTAGAGGAGAGGCGCCGGGAAACGACGATTGGGCCGAGGCCAGGGGCAACCCTCGGACCCGCAACTGAATTGGAGAACGAGGACATCTCCGAAAAACTCCGTCACTGAGGGAGCCGCGGTGGCGGGGGTGCTCGACACCTCGAGCAAGACGGCTCCAACCGACGTCGTGACGCCCCCGGAAAATTCCGCGGGGTCAGAAGAAATGAAGAATCCGGGCGTAGGAATGAAACGACGATACCCGGACGCAAGCGAACCATGAACCGGAGGTGGATAATAACCCGGAATTAAATCGCGACTTCATCAAGATGGAGGAAATTAATGGAATTGAAGCGGATCGAGATAATGACTGCGAATTAAATGGGAATAAACTTGGACTTCGACTGAACCTGAATTTAACTCAAGTGGATTCAAAGCCGGACAATAAAATGGAAATTAATCGACGGACTTTGAAGGAATCTGAACGAAATAAAATTGGACTTGGAATTGGAAGCGAATCGAATTCAAATCAATGGAACGCAAATCAGGATAACGAAGTGGCACTTGGGAATAAAACGAACTTTAGTTAATTGGATACAAATCAGGATGATAAACTGGAATCAAGTCATCGGAATTTAAATCAAATGGAACTTCGAAATGAAATGGAATCGACTTTGATTAAATCGAATTTAATCCAACCGAATATAGAACAGAGAAATGAAACTGGACTTGGAATTAAATGGAATTTAATTAAAACAAATATGGACCAAGGAAACGAATTCAGATTTAGACATAATTCGAATGTAATCGAACGGAATACGGATGAAGATAGAGAGGCTGGACTCAGAAATAAATCGCCTTCAATGGAGTCGAATTCAATCAACGAAATGGAACTAGAAGTTGACATCGGACTTGGAATTAAATCGAACTCGATGGAACGGAAAATGTGTACCGACCCGGAACCGGTCGATACCCCGGAACAGGAAGTTCATCGGGAAGTAAATGCACACACCACATCGGAGCAGATCAACGACCTGGGTGTTGACATTTATGGAAATTCGGAAAGCGAATCGGAGGAGAACAGTGAACTTCGAGGAATAAAACCGGACTTCAACAATAAACCGGAGTCGAACATACCGGAACTGGAATACGATTTTAAGGAAGAACCATCTGCACACGTCCCGACTTTAAACAACGGCTTACAGGAAATTGATTCTGGGAAATCACCTGAACCGGTTTACGGAGAAGTTGCCGCTATTAGGGGAGGAACCGTGCCCCGCATCCCACTTGAAATAGAGGGGAAGATAGTTAAAGCATTGGTGGACACCGGCGCTGGCTTAAACCTAATCCGAAGTGATCTGGTACAAGGAAAGCAGTGGGAAACGGCCAGAGAGACATTGCGACTAGCCGCCAGCGGATTCTGTACGCAAGCAAGGGATGTCATGGACTTGGCAGTGACCCTATGCAGTGAACCCGTCGACTTGCGCATGTACGTGGTGGACAACCTACTCGAAGAAGTCATTCTTGGACAGCCGTTTCTACAAGAAGAGGACGTCGTGATGGATTGGAAAAGAAGAAATATCGCATTTGGTACTCGCAGAAGAAGAACCGTATACTGGGACGACCCGAAGGGCCAGGCGGAAACCGCCCTCACACCGGAAGAGTTATACGGACACATATGCGACAAAGTACAAGACGAACACCGGACCGAATACCTCGATGAGATCTTGAAATACTCTGACGTATTCTCCGATGAACCACGACCAGCGACGGTGTTATCTACGCAGCACAGCATACCGTGCCCGTGCGGGTCCCACCGTATTGGTGTAGCGAAGAGAAAAAACGCGTAATCAACACGCACTGCCAGGAGATGCTGGCCCAAGGAGTTATTCGCCGGTCACGTTCAGAATATAACTCCCCAGTCGTGTTGGTAAAGAAGAAGGGCGATAAGGAGCTACGATTTTGCGTGGATTACCGTCAAATCAACGCAAAAACAGAAGCAGAAGTTGGGACCCTTTCGCAAATCTTCGACACGATCCGCGAGTTGGGAGATGCGCAGTACTTTTCGATGTTTGACTTGAAGGCCGGATACTGGCAAGTACCGATGGCCGAGGACAGCAAGAAGTACACTGCCTTCTCAACTCCCGACGGGGCCCATTATGAATTTGAGGTCATGCCATTCGGATTAACCGGAGCACCCGGAACTTTTCAGAAAATGATGGCTGAAGTCCTCGAGGGATATTTGCATCAATTCGTCAAAGTCTACCTGGATGATATCGTCGTATACAGCAAAAACCACGACGAACATCTATACCACCTCAGCGCGGTTTTGGAGAAACTCCTTCTAAACGGTCTGCATGTGTCTCCGGGGAAATGTTAATTTGGCGCTCGTCAAATTAACTATCTGGGGCACACGATTACGTCTGAGCGTAATGAACCGCAGAGCCATTACTTTGAGAAAATTAGGGACTACCCAGTACCGAAGACCATTCGAGAACTGCGGGTACGCCTGGGTGGCTGTGAGAATACGTGTCTAGATTCGCGGAAATCGCAGCGCAACTCACCGACGTACTGAAAGGAAGCCGCGGAATGCGGTGGAGGACGCGACAACAGATCGCCATCGAGGAGCTGAAGGAAGCGGTGGCCAATCACGCCGAACTGCACCGTCCGCTGCCAGGCGTGGAATTTTACCTGCAGACCGACGCCAGCTGCATCGGCATAGGAGCCGTATTATCCAGCGCAACTCTGAAGATACGAAGAAACGTCGCCTCATCGCCTGCGCCTCTGCGAAATTGACGAAGACGGAAACCCGCTACCACGTGAACGAACAGGAAGTCCTCGCCGTGGTATGGGGGGTGAAGAAATTCCGTCAATTTCTAGAAGACCAATACTTCACGCTCTACACGGACAGTAGAGCGCTCCTATGGCTCAACAAATACAAGGACGAAAAGTCGAAACTGATGCGATGGGCCCTCATGCTTCAAGCCTTCAACTTTACCGTCGAACACGTTCCGGAAAAGACCAATAAGCTACCGGACTTGTCACGACACCCACAACCGGAAGATCGTCCGGAAGAATCCGAAGAAGTGGACGATCGCGCATACCTCGCGGTCCACATGCTCAAAGATAGCGACGACGAGGAAGCCGTCGACGAAACGAAGGCAAGCACCTCCGCGCCGAGGGAAATAAGTATAGAACAACCGGAAGAAAATATCGAGTCATCGGAAGAACAAGACAGCGAAGGCGAGTCAAGGGAGGAGGAGAACCCAGAGTAAGAAGCGGAAGAGCTGCCCCCGCGACCTCTCTTTGACCTCGTCGGGGAAGAACAGCTACAGGATCAAGCGTGCCGCAAAGAACGGAAACGTCTCCAGCTCGTGCTCCACGAAGGACAGCGAACAACCGGAACCCGGAGCGCACGAGGGTACTTCTTATCCGGCGGTGTAATATGGAAATACGTGGATGGAGATAGACGGATGTTAGTCGTGCCGCTACATATGAGCGAGCGCGTGATGGAAGAATACCACGACTCCCCACTAGCCGCGCATCCAGGCCAGAGCGAGACGCTTCTCGCGATCCGGCGGATGTATGATTGGCGAGGCATGAAACGCGATGTACGACGTCACGTGAAAGGCTGCTTGGTGTGCGCCTCGACGAAGGCTCATCGGCAAGATGCTGCACCGTTACGACCGCGGATCCCAGACACGCCGTGGAAGACCGTCAGCCTGGACGTTCTTGGACCTTACCCCAGGACGAAGCAAGGAAACGAGTTCATCATCGTACTCGTGGATTTATTTTCGAAATGGGTCGAGGCGAAAGCAGCGCCCCACGGGCGGCAGGCCGAAATCCTCGAGTTTCTCAGCGTCTATCATTATGGACAACGGTACGCCTTTCCGAGGCCGACGTTGGGAACGCTACCTCATAGCCCGCCAAATAAAACATTATACTGCTCCAGTGTACCACCAGCGAGCGAACCCAGTGGAACGACGGGTTCAGGAATTAAAGAAGATCCTACGTACGACAGAAGCCGCGACGAAGAAATGGGATCAGCTGTTGCCAGAAGCCCTGTTCTCCCTCCGAAACGCACCAGCGCTGCGACAGGACAATCGCCAGCCGAAATCCTCCTTGGAGGATTTCTTACCCAGACCGGGGGAATGGACGGTACCCGCCGAAGTGCGACCGCTTCCCGGCCGGACCGCGCAAGCCAGAAGACAACGGGTTCAACGCGCCCGGGATCGTCAGGTCATCTACGCCCGAAACATGTTTCCAGAACACCGACAAGCCGGTGTGACCTTCGACCCAGGAGAACGCGTCATGGTTAGGGAGTTCCGCCGAGACGGGAATCCGTTCCAGGCCAAATGGACGGGCCCTCACGAAGTCATCACCCGCCACGGCAATAACACATACACCGTGGAGCGAGATGGAGTACACATCAAAGTCCACATCGATGACCTTCGACCCCGACCACCGGAATACCAGTAGCGGACTCGTCCAGGATCGGAACACCCGCGGACCGCCGTCGCGCCAACGACCGCGAGCCAGCGGGCCCCTCTCCGGAAGAAAGAAGATAGAAGAAAGAGCGAGCTGTCGCGATCCGTTAGCCACGCAACCCAACCATAGGCCGGGGCGTGTGTTGTTCGGACACCGCGCAACGAGGACAGGTAACCGCGAGCACGCCGCCTTCACAGCCCAACCATAGACCGGGGCGTCGTCTCGCCACATTACAATGATACCCCCCCATGCATGTGTAAATATACCCCCCGTGTGTGTTGTTTTTCTGTTTTATGTTTCAAATACCCCCACGGAGGACCAGCGGCCCATCATCGTAACTTTTATGAGTGGCGCGCAAGCCGAAGCAGAAGCAGGTTCAAGAGAGAAGCAGCAGGTGCCCCCCCAGCTGGGAGCAGGGGACAGTCGTGAGTTTCTTGCAAGTTCTTCTCACACTGGGTAATCGAACTTGCGGATCCTTTTTTATTACCCTATGTTTTTATGCTTCCGCTTCCTAGGCCACTTTCCCCCAAATAAATAAAGGCCGAACAAAACACTTCCTCATGCATGCTTTTCAGGAGAAACTAACCCCCACACCAAAAATCTTGCTGATAGAATCTAGTACGATCAAGGGGGGAGGTGTCACATGCCTCTCTCTGAAAATGAGTACTTCTACGAGTAACCTCGATCCGTGACGCGATTGGTTTCCCGCTCTGCGCGTCCATTTTGGAGCGCATCGATACAGGCACTCTCTGATCTGCCTCTTTCTCAGTTGTTCGCTTCGCTTCGTGTCCTACACTTCGCCTAGCTTACGCGCTTCACCGATCTGATCATTTACTCCAGTTCTCGACTAGATTCTGCAGCGAAATTTCTGGTGAACTGTGCTTCACACAGAGATTATTATTAACCACAAAAGAAAATCAATAAAAAATCGTCACACTCCGACGCATTTAACGCCGACGATCACGATGGCCACGTGGCCGCGCCATTTTAGTGCCGTTGACCCACGCCACGTGGGCGTCCATCACGATTGGTAGCGGTGCGTATCAATCAATCCACTGCGTATCAATCCACCGATTTGATAAAGGCTTCGTAGAATATCCAGGTGAGTTATTTAATCAAGTATTTCATCGTCTCCGAGGGTCACCTGACGCCATCTTGGGATTTCATCATCACCACGTGGTCGAGGCCACACCATCTGGTCACACCACACGAGGCTGGCCAGCTATCTACGTCAGTGTTTTAGTGCCAGGAACGAGCTAGAGTGTATCGCCTAGCTTCGCCATCGCCAATTTACTCGGTGAGTTATTTTTGCCTAGAGCTTTATATAATCCGTGTTTAATTTTATTCCAGGGTCAGTACTGGGAAGAAGCCCTGCAACTAGATGCGACATTGCACTAAGTCCCCTAGCACCTACATACAGGGGTTACGACCCCTGGTGACCACCTACCGCTAGTCTAGGCGTGCCGTACCGTTGGGATCTCTGCTTCTTGGACGTGACACGAAACACTGTTCGTACTTGAAGTGGATATCTCTTCTGAGGGGCGCCGACTAACAGGTATTAGGTCGGGAGGCCAGATCCTTCGAAGCCAACGTGGGAAAGCGCGGGAAACCGCACTACGTTTAGAATCCATCTGCGCCAGCCGCGTATTTCGTACGTTCCCCCAGGTTCATCGTCCCCATCGAGTAGCCCCAGGCGAGGCTAACGCTGTATGGATAACCAGCGGGAACACTACTTCGCCGAAGCCATGAAAACAAGGAGCGGTCGGGTTTTAGGAGCCCCCGACGCTCGACACACGCCGGTGTCGACCTCGACACCCAACCTCAACGAGGGAATAACCAGCCAGCGGGTCTCTCCACCAGCAAGGTTGCGAACGGCCGCATCGAGGATATGGGGCCTCGATCAACGTTTCGCGGAAAGGCGCATCCACCCCCAGTGCAGGAGCGCGAAGTGGGGCGGCGCCTAGCCGTGAGATCATCGACGACGAGGGCGCGGTATCCAGGAGTTCGAGAATCTCCAGCGGGCCGCGCCAACTCGCACAACACTCAACCTGTGCTGGTACTACCAATTTTCCGCCGCCCGCGGAAATGAGGAAGCGGGAGATCTACGACAATTTATTCGACCTAAGTAAATTAAAACGTTTTACATTACAATAGTTAAATTAATATACTTGCTTATGTTGCTGAATTTATTTAACCTATAAACTCACTTAAAATTGAAACTACCTTTCAGAAATATTTTTATAGCTGAACATTAAATTTATCGTTGCAAAAAATATATTATATTTAATAACGAATCTTATGTTTGAACAAATAATTATAATTTATTTAATTTAGTTTTGACGAATTCAAGAACCATTTTTTTATTTATAACAAAAACATAGCTTTGCTTAGAGCTTTGAAAATCACAAAGTTAGAATGAATATATGAAATTGAAATAGTTATATCTTTGACTGAAAAATTAAATTTACTAAAAAAACGAAAAATTGTTTCACTTGACTTGATTTTTCAAAAAATAGTTTGCAAAAATTTCACCAACTGTTCTTGAGATAGCTTAGTGGGCCCACCCTATTTTTGAAATATTGTTCGAACAATTGATAATAGGTCCGAGCGATCATAGTTCGAACAAACTGGAAGAAACCCAATATGCTCCCATAGGTCATCTTTCCACTACACTTCATTATAAAAAAGAATGATGCGATTGTCTCAAAAACAAACATTTTAACAGGTTGTTCACACTAAGATGGACCACCCTGTATATGGAACAGTTTGTTCAAACGAAATCTCGTTTACTTTAGTATTTCTTTTTTGCTTGCCTTTTGAGTCGATATTAAATTTTCTTTTAGCCTCCCCCTCCACCCCCCTCCCCAAATAATGAAACCTAGTTACCCCTAGTTATGTCCCTTCGGTTATAACACATACTATATAAAATTTAAAATTAATACCTTATAAAGCGTTGGAGAGTAATAATTGTGCCCACAAAAATGGTTAGTCAAGCATGTCTCTTTTCAAACTTAAAATATCACTGTTACACTCCAGCAAACACACATATATGATATACATATAACAACCATAGCTCAAATATATTACAGGGCTCTGAGATGTATGTAAAATGTTTTTGTAGGGACCTGTTCTATATTTAAGGTTTTATATTTTTTATAATTATATTTTACGCAGGGAGTGCCTCCATAGCCGGTGCCGGTTCCTATTTTATATGTGTATCGTCGCCGGCACCCGGCTAACGGTACAAACAGAAAGAAACCAGGTTGCCTTCTTACTGATTACCGGTGCCGATTGTCGGCGCTGGTAACAGGCTTTGTGGACAGAAAAAAAGCGGATTAAGCTTGCTGGTTAGGGGTAAGAAAAATCACAGTACAGATCATACACGAGTTAAGTACATACGTATAAAATCGTTAATTTGCCTGTGAAGTGTACATTTTTTATCTATGTGAATTATGTGTTCATCTTCCTCAGATAATATGTTTTTATTTGAGAATCCATTTCTGAAATTAAAGAGAAAACAATATGCCATTCATCCTATTAACAAGAATATGAGAATATTTGGAGAATATCATCTATTTAACAAACAAAGAAATCATGAAGATCGCTTTTTTAAATATATGCGAATGAATGTCGACACTTTCACCCACATTTTGGAATTAATTGCGCATAAGTTTGGCAAAACATGGTGTAACTGGCACAAACAATTTATATTACCCGAAGAAAAATTGGTAGTCACAATCAGGTAAGAAAAGAATAGCACATTTGTATTTATTTATTTAGTATGTACTTACTTTAAAGTAACAAAGCCAAAAGAAATAATTTTCTGGAAAACAAAATATAAAGTAAACATATTAATCATTGTGATTATTTAAAAAAAAATTAGCGTGTCAGATTTTTATAAACTTTAAAAAAATTATTGTCACTCTGAACTTGGACGTCTAAGTTATAGCTAGACTGCAAGGAGTTGAATAGACAATATGAGGCATATCAATACTTGGGTTTGATAACAGGTTATGAGAACTTCCCGAGTTGCAAGATTGAGTAGAAGATGAGAAATGAACACTATATGCATACTGGTTAACAATATCCTGTATGCGTGACCTAAATTCTAATTTTCGTTCAGGTGCAATTTTATAAGTATGAGTAAGTAAACTTTTAAAAAATAGTAGATCTCTTCGTCTTCTGTCTCTTTTTTGCTCTCTGACTTTTGTTTTAAATACTCTAACTTGTTTCTCTATGTTTATCATGCAGCATTCCATATCTCCATAGTTGAGGGTTTTCTTTTACTACTAGCAGTAGACGATGGTGGTGAGGGTACTGGAGTTGACAATTCAGATGGTGACAACGGTTGTGGCTGTGAATCATTCTGTGAAGCTATTTGTCCCATTTCGTCAGACTCCCCTTCATCACTCCTTTCATCTTCCCCATCAAATGCTTCATTTCCATCACCAGAATTCAAAGTCTCATTTGTTGCATCGTATTCCCTTTGGATGTTTTTGCTTTAACAGTATCTTTTAAAAATAGTAATGATTTAAAATATGGAAGATTTAAAATTTGCAGGTATAATTTGTTGCAATATCTCCTGACCGCGATGGTGGCACTTTACCAAGTTCAACAGAAAACTGATCCAGTAGATATTTCCATTTTTACGCAGTATATTTACTGTAACAAATATTTATTTTAGGAGATAAAAATAATCAAAATTGGTAATAATAGGCTATATTAAAATTGTTCTTTATTTCAGGTATCTTGCCACTGGATGTTCGTTCAAATTAATTGCTTTTACATTTCGTATGGGAGCATCAACTGTAGGTACTATTGTATCTGAGACAGACGAGACAGTTATAGCAATATGGGAAGAATTAGATACAACCAATATATGTATATGCCACCTCTAACTAAAGATACTTTTGAAGATACAGCAGAAGATTTCTACACAATTTTGAATTTTCCTAATGTTATTGGAACAATTGATGGTAAATATGTTCGCGTTTTATGTCCAAAAAATACTGGGTCAATGTTTTTCAATTACAAAAACTACTTTTCTGTAGTGTTGCAGGCTGTTGTCGGCGCAAATAATCGATTTATTGCGATCGATGTTGGAGGTTATGGAGAACAGAGCGATCGAGGCACTTTTCAAGCTTCGGATTTTTATAAATTATTGATAAGAGCCATAGACAGTCCCGAACCCACATATCTACCAGGAACAAATGTAAAAGATCCTTACATATTTTTAGGCGATGAAGTTTATCCGCTTTTAGATTTTTTATTAAAACCATACAGTGGAAAAATGTTTTCACTCGATGAAGAATGTTATAATAATAAGCTTTCCAGGGCAAGAAAAACAGAGAGTGTGCATTTGGTATATTATACGTTAAATGGCGTATTCTGTCTAAGCCTATTGAAACATCTGTTACTACAGCAGACGATATAATAAAATGTATTTGCATATTACATAACGTAATTTTGAAAAGAGAGGGATTTGAACGACATTTGACTGGAGTTGAAACAGTTAGAACAGGCCATTTCAGAGGAGTTGTTGGAAGACCAGTAACATCAGCTGTGATTACCAGGGATTTTTACAAAACATACTTAATAATAATTAAATTATATTTGAAATGTTTTACCATTGTGATAAATCTAAGGAAATCTATATTACATACAATATTTTGCCACTTATCTTCAATACTTAACTCCTTACTAATTTCCTACCAACATATTTCCACAATATTTTTATTGCTATGTGATTTTGACCATTTATAGCAAATAGGGGGTTTGGAGTAAACCGCTGATATTACTGCATCAACTTTCATATTCGCACTACACTGGCTCGCTGGTAATTAAAATTTATTCCGATAAAAGTTCTGGTGCGGGCTACCGGCTCCTACAAGTTTTTACCTGCTTTCTCTCTGCATTCGCATTGGTACCTGTATATAATAGCTCCTCTACACGTTGGCGAATGCGTTGGCCAACACGCTGGCAAGGAAATTTGAATATCTGTCCACACGTTGGAAGAACGTTCAGTTTGTTTCGACGCAGGCCAATATTAACAACAACATGGACATCATGAGAGTAGCAGCTGCTGCAGTTTATTCATTAAATACTACCTTTATTTTTAATATGTAATAGTATTAGCAGTAATTAAATAATAGTTTATTTATTAAATAATTAAAATATCTCCCTATTATCCCTGCGGCAGCTGTTCACATACTAGGCCAGTGTCGCCAACGTGTGGACGTGACTACCAACACAGAGTACCCAACTACCAACGCCAAGCCAATGCCCTTTGATGTGTCTTGAAAAATCGACACACGACGGATCGGTCACCAACGCTTGGGCTAGCTCTGCCAATGCCGCTAATACGACAAATAGTCTCCTCTACACGCTGGCCAACGTGTAGAGGTGCCATAACACAGTTTACAGATTATTTATTCTATAAATTTTGTATATAATCTCCGGCGCTTATCGGCGCCGGTTACCAATAAGCAGGAAACCTGTTTTCAGTCGTACCGTTTGTACCCTAACGCAATATTGTCGGCGATTTGACAAAGCTCAGTATAACCTAACTTATTTATTTACATTGTGAGTGTCAGTGTTCTGATATTTTTGCATAGTTTATTTAATAGTATATAGGTGTAAAGGTATGTGGTTTTCCTGGGATATGATAATCTATGTTAAATTTAGTCTATTAATTGTTTAAATGCTAAAGCTGGGTGATAAGTTTGAAAGTTATGAAATTTTCAACAAAAAACTTCAAAAATATAAAAATAAAGCATTCAACGATTACTGGATTAGAGATTGTAAGACCCTCAACTTACAAATTAAAAGACATCCCGAAAGTATAGCTACCAAAGCCAATAAAAATTTAGGCTATTATTATTTAAAAGCTGCTTGCATTAAAGGTGGTCGAACTTACACTTCCGGAAACAAAATAAAGAAAATCTTAAACTTTCAAACAGCAATGCCCAGCCACTATGTTTCTAAAGCTAACCCCTTGCGGAAAGTTTTTGGAGATAAAGGAATTAAATGAAAATTATACACATCGCTGAAAATTATACACATCGCGTAACACAATCTTCATCTAGATGTTTGCCCCAACAACGATTAAAGATTTCTGATGAAATTAAAGCGAGATCAAGATCAGCACTAGATGCTTGTGCTAATAAGAAAATTGTACAAAATAGTATCATAAATGATTCCGGTTGCCTTGTTACATTAAAAGACTTAACAAATCTTAACAGAAAACCACAGAAAAAAATTAAGTTTGAAGAATATTTTAATTCTACGGAATATTTACAAATGTGATGTTAACATTTTTGTTGATGGGGATACAAATTTGGCATGTCTTTCAGTTGATGAAACATATGTTTCATCTACTTTCAAGATTATGAGATGAAACATATGTTTGAGACGTACCCAGAAATAATTTTTCTAGACGGCCACTTACTGTTTACATAATAGTAGGGCGGCCACATGTTTGATTATGGTAGAAGATGCAGAGGGATGTGGAGATATAGTGGTGTGTGGCATATTATTGAATGAAACCAAAGAAAATATTGATTGGTTTATAAAAACATTTAAAAAAATAAATCTAAAGTATCAGATATATCAGTGATAATGTCTGATAATGACTGCAAGGAAAGGAGCTTTTTTTAAAGAAAATTTCCCCAATACTTCCTTACAGATATGCCTATTCCACAGAGAAATTAGTATAAAAAAAATGGATTTGTCTACAGAAGAACGCGAAACTGCCAAAAATTACTTGCAAAAGTTGGCATATGTTTCATCTAAGGAGTATTATCAAGAAGTATACTTGGACATGGAGGCGCAGGTATAATATCGAGCTATATAACCTGTATAAAAACTAAGCGAAGGGAAGAGATATTGTTACAGCGGCCAAACTAAACAGACTGCGTTGGGCAGGACATGTGGCCCGAGCCAGTAAAGCGAATCCCATTAAAAAAGTGCTTAGCATAGAACCTGTAGGAAGCAGGAAGAGAGGTAGGCCAAAGCTTAGATGGGCCAATGGTGTAACACAGGATGCCAGAAGTATCGGTGCCCCCAACTGGAGAGCAGGAGTACAAAATCGTCAGGAATGGCAGAGGACGCTTGAGAAGGTCGAGGCCCTTGCAGGGCTGTAGCCCAATGATGATGATGATACTTGGACATGAAAAATAATGTTCTACAAATTGTTATGAATTATTATGAGAAAAATTGGGAACCAATTAGAGGAGTGGGTATTATATCTGATTTTCGACAATGTCTTTTTTGAACAAAACAAATAACAATTGAAAATGTGAATGCTAAATTGAAATCTGTCATCTCAAAATTTTCAGATTTGGAGGATTTCATCAAAAATTTTTTTGTTCTCAATTCTCTGAATCAATAGGAACATTAAAAATTCTAAACATCATAAAGTTAGTAGTAGAACATGGGGTTCAGATTCAGTAAAGGATTTATATTCGAAGATTTTAACGAATTTTGCATTTAAAAGACTTCAGCAGCAAATAGAAGGTATGAATTTGTGTGAAGACTTTCAGTTTATTGAAAAAGAAAAATGCACCTACTAATGAAGGCCTCCTAGAAGTAATACCTTACAGTTGTAAGTGTATGTTTTGGACATTCATTAAATTACCGTGTCGCCACATCTTCAAATTCCGACGTATGTTGAATCAACCATTATTTGATGAAAATATTTGCTCAAATCGATGGAAAAGACTTTGAATCATGCCAGCCATTCTTTTCTTCGCTAACAACTAGTCAATATGACGATATAAGTAATAATAATTCAAGGACAGAGGTTCATATAGATATCAAGAATCATGTAACTCAACAATCATGTAACAAATATATAAATATTTGCAGTGAGGTGTCATCTGAAACATTTTACAACAGGTTAGAAATTATCAAATCTCTTGCAACAAACAATAACTATGACAATTTTGAAAATCAAAATGATGAAAGAGATGAGTTTCTCAGGTATCCTCACGTTTAAAGAAACGAAGACTGAAAGCCACAGTAAAACCACAATTCATATGGATGAAATCACAGATTACCCACAGAAATCGTGACTTATGTGCCACTGAACTAGTGATGGGTAGTTCGCGAACGAACTATACAAATGAACGATTCATGTAGGTGAACTAAATGAACTAGTTCGTTATTTGCGAACGAACTAGTTCCATACGAAACATTTTTGAATGGCGAACTAAATGAATTGGGAATTGAATTGAACATACAATGACGCGACGGAGGACCGAGATCTGGGAGCGATCGCAGCAGAGTGAGATGATATGAATTATGAATATAGCGGAGTGGGAATAGAGACTTGAAGAGCCGAAAGATTCACGCTGTATGTTTATTTACTGCACAAAACACGTGGGTGTTTTGTAGTTTATTGACAATCAGGGGTGAGATTTGAGATTGTTGTCGGTGCACGGTCCACTTTAACATATCCCACTGTAAAATATAGTACGCCATATTGCGTGTTATGATTATAAATTATAATAGTGTATAATTATGTATATTTGTTGATTAACAGTAAGAACTAAACATTCTATCAAATAAGTTTTGCATTTAGAATGAAAATAAAACAGACCATATAAAATAAATATTTAATATAATATTTTTAAACTTAAACAGAAAAGAACAAATAAAAAGGTATTTAATAAAATAAAACAAAAATAAATTCTTTGGTAGATAATAGGTATACATCAAATAAAAATTATATTTTGAACATGCAAAACATGCATGTTTACGCATTCTAAAAAATTGATTATAAATTGAGCCGTTGAAAGTCAGGATGGTCTAAGTCAAGATATTGTGTTCTGAGATATTGAGGCTTATAGTTAAAACATTCTGTACAAATCCTGGCATAAGAAATGAGTGCTTCAGTGCCGTCTTCATTTTGAATAAGTATCAACTTAAGTTTACAGATGTTTTTTATTGTTCAACCATGTTCAAATTTGGTAGAGGAGTAGTTTTCCATATAAAGATGTTAGTTTAGCAATTATCTCCAAAATCTAATTTTATGATTTGAACCACTCTGGTTTTCAACGGCTCAATTATATTTATAAATTATGATTTAAAAATACAATTTGATTAACTTTGGAAGAAGTTAGTCTATTCCTCTTTTGAGTAAGTATTTGGCCAGTCTTTGAAAAGATACGTTCACAAGGAACATACGTCGCCATTACACAGAGCCGTTTTTTAATGATTTGAAAGAGACGAGGATAAACTTTCTTCCTTTCATTCCACCATAATAGCGGATCTTCAGTGCGATTTAATAAAGTCTCATTAAGGTATTTGTCCAATTCAATTATGGCCGATGCCGTAGGATTATCTGGCGTACAAATATGCTTAACTTTATGGTCAAAATCATCCCAAATCGAAGACTGATTATGACCACGATTGCTTTGATTACCATCATATTATGAAGAGGCATTTTATTGCGAGGAAAATACCTATATAAAATAAATAATATCTAGGTATAAATGTGCATATGAAAGAGCGCCAGAACGCCAGAACAGTGTGCGTTCTATGACTACGTCTCTGCTAATGAACGAAGACAAGACAAAGAGCGAAATGAAGTAAATAGTAAATGAACGGCTGCGGAGTGCGGAGCTAGCCGGCGACCAGTTTCTAAACATGTTTTGCGCGCGCATATAGTTCGTGAACGAACTAATAAAAAGAATGGCTCTTTACAACGAACTAGTTCGCGCGAACTATATCCTCAAAAAGAGCTAGACTGCCCATCACTACACTGAACACCCGAAAGTGGCGAAAGTATCACTGATACATCAAAACATTGTAAAACTACAGGAATCTGTTTCAATGACTTAACGAATAGCGATTACGTGGCTCCAGAAGTTGAGGATTGCAATAATGATTTAAATGTGCAGTTTGACACGTGAAAGTGACAATTTATAGTGTTGGGATGCTGACAGAAATTGTGACATTGATATTATAAGGGTAGAAAATACACCGCCTACTCATAGTTCTCCAAAGGCCATAATAATTTCTGACATTAAAGTGCCCGCAGTAAAAATGAGGGGCCGTCCAAGAGTAAGCGGAATAGTATATTGTACAAGTGTCGAAAAAGACATTTTTCGCACGCAGTGAGACGGTTTGTGCACGAGCCGAAGGCGAATCAACAAGTCTCACGAGTGTGAAAAATGGTTTTCGCACGTTTTTACACTATACTTTTCCTACGATTGCACTTAATCACATTCGAGGGATGTATATATTTTTCTTGTTTAAGTTTTGCTTTCAAAACGATGATTTTTTGACATAATAAAACAACAATTATTTAATTTTAATAAACATTTACTTACTATTATTAGTATTAGCGATAAACATTAACAGCTAATGATAATTTTTTTAATAATATGCAATAATAATCTTGTTACAAACAATATCTATTTGAAGTTGTAATTAATAGTAAAATTACTGCAATTTTTTAAATGAATTCCTGGCATTTCTTTGTGCTGATTGATCAAATTTTTTACAATAAATATGTTATTGTTTGTTTTTGAAGATGACATTTCATTTTGTGGTAGAACATCAACATGTAACTCTGAATCTACGGAGTTTAACGAATTTACAATTTTATTGGACATTTTGACTTTTTCTTGAATGGATTCATCTATGTAGCCTTCCGCCACAGTGCTAGAGCGCCATCCATCGTGACGTTTGAGGATCAGTAAATCAATACCTGCATTAACTAACAAGGTAGCAGAGGATCGGCGGAAACAGTGTCCCGCATATTGCTCTGGATTTTTGAGTTTAAGAAAAGCTGCGATTTCTTTAGCCATACCTCCAATTTTGTTGATTCTCACCGGCTGTTTGGTGCATTTTCCGTTTTTATAGTTTGAAAAAAATCTCCCATTATTTTTAACATCAGTAGGACGATAGCCAATATACTTTTTGCAAATATCGTAAAGAGAAACGGTGACCGTAAATGATCTTGGAATTTTATTTTTTGTATTTCTCAAGCCTAACCAGGAATGCTGCATTTAAATCTCTGACATCTTCGATTGTTAAATTACATAGCTCAATTCGTCTGCAAGCTCCGGCAAGACCAATGGCATCCACATTCTATAAATGGTAAAAAAAGTAATCAAGGTTACGTCGTTATTTAGTTTTACCTTAATTAGTAAGTAAATATTATCTGGCGCCGACTTAAAAAACTTTGAAAAGTCCTCTTCAGTGAGAATTTTTGATTTTGTGGGAACATAATTCTCAGACTGTCTTTTAAGAAAGGCTTGTAGTTTCGGATACTTCGATATATCGATGTTATGTTTTAGATTTATTGTGCTTTTTAGCATGGAGTATTGGCTCCACAATGTTGATGATTTGTAAACTTTGGAAAGGCTCTTAAAATACACTATCAGTATATTTTCGGAAAAGGTTGCAATTCTTTTTTCCTTCCTCCATTCCATGAATTTTTGGTAAGCAGCTTCATATCACTCTCTAGACACATTTGGCAAAAGATTCTGTGTTACTTCCCGGCTTTTTCCGTAATTTCAGGTGGCGTACATTCGAAGGATTCGTCATATATTTTGATATTCAATTTGTTTAAACCAAAACTCACTAATAATAATCAAAGAAAAATAAGGAATGCTGAAGGCGAAGGCAGAAATTAAGTGAAGTGGCAAACTAAACGGATTGATTGACAACTGTTTTTTTGTTTGTTTACCATGGTAACGCGCTACGTCTCTATGAAAGTCATGGCCCTCTTACACAAAATATCCGCTTTTTCCATTAAAATTTATCCTGAAAATACTATAAAATTACAGATTTTGCATATAATGACTAAAAATTAAAAAAAACCAATTAAAAATATTTAGAACAAAAACATTTTTTTTAAATGGATATAAATGAAAAAATTACGAAACGCCGAGTGTCGAACACGGGTGGTCGCCTGGATGCTAACACTACTCCACCGTGTTTTGCGCACCGCGTGCGTAAAATGCCTTTACGTATTACGACATAACGACATAATTTGTTATTTACATTTTTGCATAGTAACGTTCAGGGCCTATTCGCTCCCCTCTCAGGACAGGTCACAAATTTAGTAGCGGGACGCATCACGTGAAGCGTGACTATTGCTGGCATAAACCATAGGTACACAAGTTAAGCACTCAGACCCTAGGCAGAGTGGCTAGGGCGAAAAGCAACAGGATGGCGGCTTTCGCGGTGGTGATTTCACCACCGTCAGTCAGAGTGCAGAGAGGGAAACGCAGCAACAAACCCGCGGCGGTTGTTGTTAAAGCTCTCAGAATCAGCAGGATCTCCTTCTGGAAGTCAAAGGAGGGGGTGCCAAGGCGGACGCCCTAAGGGCATTCAGAATTTCCGTTTAAAAACGGAGATCCTGAAAAAGATGGAGGGGACGGAGGTCAGGCCGATGAAAAACTCGACGAGACTCTCGGCGAGGGACATCGACCCGCTGACCACAGAGGATGAGGTGAAGGAGGCTCTGGGGACCCAACTGGGGAACGAGGAGTTCTCCGTTGTTTCCTTAAAAACGGGTAGCTGTTATAGAGGCTAGCAAGGCAGGGGCCAATAAGCTCCTGGGCCGAGACAGAATACATTTAGGCTGGAGGAAGTGTAGGATAAGATCCAGATCCTCCCAGACTAAATGTGTGAGGTGCTGGAGCACTGACTACTTCGTGGACCAGTGGAGAGGGGTGAACAGGAGGAGGATGTGGCTCAAGTGCGGACGAGGACACAGGGTGGTAGACTGTAAGAACGCCACCTTCTGCCCCATCTGCAAAGAGGAAGACCACAGGGCAAATCCAGCTAAGTGCTGTAGGCAAGGTGCTGAAGAGCGAAAGAGGAAAGGAGAGGGATCGCCGGAACATTCAGGGCCATCCAGGTTAACTTAAATAGGTGCCGGGCGGCCCAGGACTTGCTCTGAGCGACGATGAGGGAAGAGAGGGTGGATGTGGCCATCATTAGCGAGTCCAACGTCAAGATAACCCGGGGGAAGGGGTGGCATGTAAGGTGGTGAACACAGGGTTCGCCGTGGCTGGTTCAGGCCATGGTCCTGGTTATGTGTTTATGTGTGGGCTAAGATAGGCGGGGTCATCCTGTGCAGCTGCCATTTTTCTCCAAACAGAAGGCTAGAGGAACTTCGAGCTTCGCTGAATATTTGGAGGAATTGGTGGCAGATGTGGATGACAACTGCATCATCGCAGGCGACTTCAACGTCAGGGCCTCCGAATGGGGGGAGGAGCTCCAAATTCCAGGGGAACCTGGTACTGGAGTGGGTAGCGAGGTTCAATATGGCCGTGTTAAATCGAGGGCCACAGCCAACCAACGTTCGAAAGGGGGAGATGGACGTCGAATCCGGATGTAACTTTCGCTACGGCGGGTGCAGCAGTCAAAGTGGTGCGATGGAGTGTCTCTGATAAGGAAACACTCAGCGACCACAAATATATCCCATTTGAGGTCAGGGATGGTGCGAGTCAGATGCCTAGCGTGACCAGGAACAGAGGCTGGAAGCTGAACAGCTGGGACAGGGCTAGTTTCTGTGGGATCATGGACGACCGAAGAGAAAATGGGAGGATCAAGGATCCCAAATCTTTAGTTGAAAGTATGACGAGGGCATGTGACGCATCCATGTCCAGAAAAGGAAGAAGCAGGCAGCCCTCACGGATATATTGGTGGACAGAGGCAATCTCTGCCCAAAGGAAGAAGTGCGTCGCTGCACGAAGGCAATATATCAGGGACAGGACCAGACGAATCTGGAACCCTAATGAACAGGGAGAGGCGGAGGTAGCGTACAAAGCTGAAAAGAAAAAGCTGAGGGACGGTATCCCCCTTGAGATCCTGAAGACCGTGGTGTAGCAATATCCTGCGGAGGTGCTGCGAATCATGAACGATATCATGAGAAGCGGCGACTTCCCCGAGGGATGGAAGATGGCCAGGCTCGTTCTAATCCTCAAGGAGAACAAGCCGGTGGAGGGCCCCACATGTTTCAGGCCGATATGTCTGATTGATGTGCTCGAGAAACTCTTGGAACATCTCATCCTAGGGAAGCTGAAAAGAAAGGGAGGCCTGGCGGAGAACCAGTACGGGTTCAGGACGGGGAGATTTACGGTAAATGCTGTCATGGTCATTAAAACCATTGCACAGGAGGCGTGAGAGTTCAAGAATTTGTGCGCGTTGATCACTTTGGACGTGAAATGCATTCAATTCGGCCTCATGGGGAAGGATCATGGGGAGACTGCGGGAGCTAGAAATAGCACCGTATGTCGTAAATATGATTGCCAGCTACCTGTTCTGCAGGGGCCTAATATTGCTGGCCAGGGACGGTAGAATCTGATCTCTGATCTGATATTGCTGACGAGAAGAGGAGAATCTCGTGTGGAGTGCCACAGGGGTCGGTCATGGGTTCTAACCCTATGGAACATTATATTTGATGGGGTATTTAGACTCAGAGTGTCCGAAGGAGTGAGAGTCTTGGGCTACGCTAATGATGTTGCGGTGGTCGCTACCGGAAGAAGTGGTAGTGACGTGAAGGAAAACGCCAACCTCATTGTCGAGAGGATTAAGAGGTGGATTGAAGATAGGGAACTGATTCTGGCTTTGGACAAAACGGAGGCGGTCCTCCTGATAAGGAGGAGAAAACCTCCATGCATTACCTTTCGAGTAGAAAATACCGAAGTCGTGCCGAAGCAAAGTATTAAGTACCTGGGAATCTGGATCCCAGCGCCTGTTTGATATGCTCCCTGTCGTTTAGGGAACATATCAAACAGGCGCTGGAAAAGACTGGCAAAACTGTATCGGCCCTTAGTCGTTTGATGCCAATCAAACAACTAAGGTGCAATTTGGTGCAATCTTACTGTATGCCGCCCCGGTGTGGGTGGATATATTGAGAACGGACAAGTGGAGGAGAGAGCTTAGCAAAGTCCAGAGAAGAGCAGCGCTAAGAATTTATAGTGCATACAGGATCGTATCGGCAGCGGCAATGCTGGTAATAGCCTGTATACCACCCATTGACCTTCTAGCAAGGGAAAGACGGGAGGTGTACGGAGGCACTGACAGAGGTGCAGCAAGGGAGAGCCTATGGGAACACTGACAGGAGAGATGGGAGGTGGAGCCCCGAGGGAGATGGACGAGGGTGCTAATCCAGAACATAAGGCCATGGTGCGAAAAGGCTTGTGGCGATATCGGGTATTATTTAACCCAGGTCCTTACTGGACACGGCTGTTTCGCGGACTACCTATTAGATATAGGCAAACGCGAGAGCAGAGAGTGCTCGTCCTGTGAAGAGGTCGACGATGCCGGCCACACAGTGTTCAGCTGCAAAAGGTGGATAGGAGAAAGGAGAGCTGCGGAGCAAAAGATAAGACATGCTATCATTGCAGATAACATGATCCCAATCATGCTCGAGAGCAGAAAAAGATGGACAGTGGTGGAGCAGATCGTAACAGCCATCATGAAGGAGAAAGAGAAGGAGGAAAGGGAAGTGGGGAATGAGTAAATATCCTGATTGACATGCCGAAGAGAAGTAAAGCGACAGCGGTTCCTCTTCGGCATTACACTGATAGGATAGTGGGGGGTTTTTAGTCGGTAGGCGTATACGAATCCGACACTACCTGGCCAAACAATAACAGAACACCTGAGGCTAGGTGTGTTTTGAAGATTTTCCCCTCGAAAAAAAAAGATACACGAGTTAGTTATTCTGTGGCATAAACTGAAATTGACAACTCGACAATTTTGGTCGTTTATCCTTTTTGTTTGTTTAATTTTGTTGGTGTGTGATTTCCCAGTGTTTATTATTCACGATAAGGAGTGTTAATTAATTGCGTTTTTTTAATATTTGACTATTTATGTTTGCCATAATGGTTGCCCGTTGCTATGTTCCTGGTTGTAACGTATCAAGTAAGGATGGCATTAAAATACACATCTTGTCCAAGGATCTTCAGGTAATAATAATATATTGCTATGTTACAATTAGTAATATGTTATGTTTGAAACTTTACAATGCCATTTTGATAAACAATTCTCTATTAAATAATACTTTATAAAGTAGTTGTTTATATTAAAGTAATTTTTTCAACAAGTTGGATTGATGTACATATTTTTTTCTTATTTTCGAGAAGGACATGGTGTGAAAGTATCTATAGACTTGATTTAGTTGATATCAATGAGGCAAAAAGACGAAATGTGGTCAGAATTTGTGACGGTAACTTCTCCCATGGCGATAAATTCAAAGTTCATCATAATAGAACTGATTTAAAATTTTCTGCTGTTCCATAGATACCGTTAATAAATTATATTTTAGAATAACAACGTTGTCTCTTATTTGGTATTACTCAAAACATTTCACATTAACTATATATTTTTATAATTTATTTAACTTAATGCATCTTTTTTTGGCAATTAAGTTGAATAAATTATAAAAATATGATTGATAAATTCAAATTCTCAATAAACAGATGAAAGTTATGGAACGCATTACCGACGGCGCCATATTTCCTAATATGGCGAAAAGAGTGGGAGTCGCTCATCTATAGGCCATATACAAACTTAATTCAAATTAGATTTAACAAAACCAAGACATGCGCATTCACACTGACACGTGGACATATGTACACAGATACGCGCATGCACAAACACACGCATGCACCTACTCACCCACATACGTTTTAAAAAATAAATGACATTAACAGCAATTAAAAATAACATTGGTTGGGAAACTCGATATTTTTAATAACAATAGTACATTAGTATATAACCAACTTTTCATAACGTTAAGAAAATTAGAACATTTGGCACATCAATGTGTCACTAAAAAAAGTTGTATTATACATATTTTTATGGCATAAACTTATTTCAGAAGTTGATCCTTCTATTAAACTTTTTACAGGCTCCTTCATTATAGTTTTACCATCTTTTAAAATAAATCCATGCAAATCAACATTTGATGCCCAATTTTGCAAGGTTGATATCCCTGGCAATGGATATTTTAGTGTTTGCCTTATATAAACATAACGTAACGTAAAAGCTTTTGATATTTCATCGCTTGTCCATCTGGGCCTCGTTTTCTTTTTTAATACAATATCCACCTGATTACTGGTTAGAAAATCTGATAAAAGTTCCTTAACCCTTGATTCAAAACCTGCTTCTGATTTATCAATAGTATGTATCCTGCAACGTTTAATTTTTTTCTAGCAAATTTTCTAAATCCTGTTACTTGACATTTCACTTTTTAAAGTTTCATTCTCTTTTTGAAGTGAATTGTATTTTGCAAACAATATTTCATACGAACTTTGAATAGTAGTTGATGGTAAGTCCTCTGTCTGAACTGCGATCTCTTCGATATGTTGTGTTTGTTGTGATACATCTTTATCGGATGCTAACAGTGTTGCGATAATCTCCTTTCGTTCCTTTACCTGCAACCTTTTAGTTCTATCAGTAGTTAAACCTTCTGGAACCTCAGGTCTCATTGACAAATATAAAGAGGGAACAGCTAAAATGAAAATATTTTGTTAAGCTCTAACCTTGGAATATATTTTTATTCAAATTTACCAGTCTCTTTTAGTTTTTTTGGTTGAGTGTTGGTTAAATTAGCTTACATTAAATCTTCATACTGGGTTAATTCAAAATATTTGCTGCAAATTCGTTTATTCGATGGATCAAACTTATCTTTCCTGTAACAAAGTCGAACCCATTCGTTTCTAATTTTCTTATTTTTTGGAAAAGTGAAAAACCTAATAACAACATCTTTTTTTGCTTTATCCCGACTGCTTTTGCAAGTTGCAACACTACAATTTGTTCCAGGCATCTTAAAAATAAAAACCTAAGTTTTGTAAACACATACATGTTTACTGTTACCTACCTTCAACTCCGTTTTCAAACTCAAATAAGTATACTAACAGTTATGATACCGTTAATAAATTATATTTTAGAATAACAACGTTGTCTCTTATTTGGTATTACTCAAAACATTTCACATTAACTATATATTTTTATAATTTATTTAACTTAATGCATCTTTTTTTGGCAATTAAGTTGAATAAATTATAAAAATATGATTGATAAATTCAAATTCTCAATAAACAGATGAAAGTTATGGAACGCATTACCGACGGCGCCATATTTCCTAATATGGCGAAAAGAGTGGGAGTCGCTCATCTATAGGCCATATACAAACTTAATTCAAATTAGATTTAACAAAACCAAGACATGCGCATTCACACTGACACGTGGACATATGTACACAGATACGCGCATGCACAAACACACGCATGCACCTACTCACCCACATACGTTTTAAAAAATAAATAGTCTGAAATAGCTGTAGCCGGAACTAATGGTCACTTCCACACTAACGGAAAATTAACAGTATTGACCACTGTGAATATGTACTTAACAAAATGAGGTTTGAAAAAATAAAATTAACTTTTTTTGAAGTAAGTTTTTTGATGGGTGTTTTTTATCTAAAACTGCGACTTGTCTAATTTTTTTTTAATACTCCATATTTCAAAACGGACTAATTAATTTTTGACTAAAAACAAAAAGTTGACATTCAAAGGCATTTCTTTTTGATAATATAATAAATATATACGTGATTAGAATAAAATTTAAATGGCTCCAAATCTTTATCTTTTCTAAGAATGTCTATGTAAGTAGATGTCGCCACGGTAATGAAAATTGTTGCCTTTATTCTCCATGACAAAATTGTCTTATATTGTATTCTGTCATTTTGTATATATTCTCTGATATCGATGTTGTTGCTAAATTATTTGAGTTCTTGTTTTTATGAAACATACAACTTTATAAATAAGTCAATTTATTAGAAATTTTGGTTTGTATTTTAATTAATGTATTAAAATTATCTTATTTATAATAACATAATGAAACTTTTTGTAGTGTACTGCTGTGTTCATAGGCAATGGCATTAACCAAACCAAAATCTGAAATGTCGGCGGAGGAACTCCAGGCGAGAGAAGAAGAGGAGTTTAATACCGGACCATTGTCAGTTTTAACGCAGTCGGTTAAAAACAACACACAGGTTTTAATAAACTGTAGAAACAATAAAAAGTTATTAGGTCGTGTAAAAGCTTTCGATCGTCATTGTAATATGGTTTTAGAAAATGTCAAAGAAATGTGGACAGAATTACCACGTCCAGGTAAAGGTAAAAAAAAGTCAAAACCTGTAAATAAAGATCGTTTCATTTCCAAGATGTTTCTCAGAGGAGATGCCGTAATATTAGTCGTTCGAAATCCTCTTGCTACAGTTAATTAAAAATGGCAAAATGTCTGAGAACATATTTTCGAACAAAATACATTTTATACAAAAATTATCTTCAATAAAACAACTTACACAGGAAAATGTTTATATTAATATTTAAAGATTACAAGTATAATTGTTTTCATGTTTGTTTTTAACATAGAAACGATTAGACCGAAAATTCCACAGTGCACATGTTTTTGTATATTTTACCCTTTTTTTTTGTTTATTATTTAGCCAAAAAAATAGTACATTAAAGATGACCATACTGAGTAGTAATACTGCGTAATTGTTTTAAATATGGTATACTTTTATGTCTCAAATAACATTACATACAATATTGACTGCAAAAATATGTTAGTGTTGGTTATCGGTAATTGGAAGATGTGTTGTCTAGAAAAATACTATGGTATTCCAAAATTCAACTGACCAAGAAGATAACTACAAACAATTACATTATAGCCAAAACTAATGGTAGATAAGACGTGCCTCAAGTATAAGGATAACATTTGAAAATTATCAAATAAAAAAATTATATACCATTACAAATATAACCGGTTATTACAGTTATTTGGTGTAATATTTAGTTGTACATAGTGACTTGTAGTAGTATATAGAAAAAGTGAATACTTAGTTTACAGATTATGTAATTAACAAATCTAATCGTGTAACAGTGGTAGACAGTGACTACTAGCTAATAGGCGACTAGGTTAGTGAGTGATTTAGTAAATATTTAAAAGTGCCTCATTTTAAATCGCATAATCACCCAAGCGGGATAAACGGAGCAAAGCGAAACAAAAATATATAAAAAAGATAAGTAGGTACATACATATATATTTTATCGATTTTAATATACATGTATAAGTTGTAGCTACTATAATGTGTTGCTATTATAATTTACAGTAGATACTTATTGATTATAGGGTATCACATTTCAGTATTTCTGAATTTTTGAAGATTTTCTATTTTTTCGAAATTTAACTAAACTGTTTTTATGCTGTTTATAGGACATTTCATCTGAAAATAATATTTTGTTCGTAAAGTATAAGTATCTGAGTACCTATTTATGAATGGAAAGTATGTGTTTACATTTCTGTAGTAGTTTTTCAAGTAGAGGAGCACTTTACATGTGTACCAGAATTGTTCTATTGGCTTTATTTTTAAATTAAATAACGGAGAATAGAAAAAAAAAACGGATGAAGTAATAATAATTTGAATGATTTGTATGTGAAACGTGAAATAATGTAAATATGTTTTATCTACGACCATAATGTAATATGAGGTACATTGAAACATTTTGGGTTATGTAATGAGCTCTATTACATCACCGTTATGTAATGACCTTGTTACATCACTGTTATGAACTCATTACATAACTCATTTTGATTTTCAAAAATTATAAACGAAGTAAAAATTTAATGATTGTTATAATAAATATTAATATTATTTTAGCCAGATCCTAGTAAGATTTTCGACGTAGATAACGCACAACGCTACGGGAAATCACAAAACTAAGTGTTATTTAAAACAACCGGATTGTTACTATGGTTTTAACAAATTTCATGCATCATGTTACTTTGATTTGGTATGAAAATGTTTAACTGACTTTTAACGGATGTCATAATTATTTAAATGTCAAATCTGAATTTTTTGTAAAAAATCGGTTTTTAATCCCTTTTTCTTATCCAAGCGGTCGTAGATAAAATGTTGTACATCACACGTGGGCTAGAGCATATTGATAATGATATAATGATGCCCCTATCCCACTAATAATGTAAATAACTATTATATCACACTAGCTGTACCCGCCCACGCGTTGCTTGGCTTTTTACCTGTTAAGGTCGATTCATACTAGGCGTTGAGGTCACACTACGCTCACGATCCGTTCACACCCAAAGATTTAGGGTAGTAATCACATTTTACATTCGATTGGCGCTCATTTTTAATCAGTATGAAACATGACAACACATTTCTATAGTAAGGTGAATACATTTTCTACAAGTGATTTGGCTGCAATTGCCATATGTTTGGATGATGAAGAGCAGTGAGACAATACAAGAAACGCAGGAAGATATGGGTTAATGACATTTGGAGAATTTTTCAGTCTATATAAAGACCTTGTAGATGACGAGACAAAATTTTTCCAATATTTTCGCATAGCAAAACATACATTTTGGATAAAATTAGAACACGCTGACGCAACGATTCGTTCAAAATATGCCCCAGGATAAAGACCGCGGTCAAAGATCGTGATCGAAGCACCAAATATGAATATTTCCTTTTAAATAGCACGTCACAATATTTTATCGCGCCTTGAGTGGAGTACCTAAACCACAGCTTAGAGTAAACTGTGCCTGAACTACAGCGTGAGTCGGCCATTACAGGTGTGACATCTATATAATATGTATTTTCGCTATGTGCACGATATCAGTGCCGCGTAGCGTTCACAAATCTGTAGGCTGTCATTGTATGTCAAAAGAGAAGGCGGTAAATAGCAAGGTTCGTCAACTTACATAGGTTACGCAATGAGCCAGTTTGTGGGCGAGTGTAATGCGATGAGCGGGATGCTCTGTGACGTAGTTCAGATTCCCGCAAGTTCAAAGCGTTGTGTCGTACATATTTATTTTTCTAGTGATAAATGCAAATAATTGGACAAAATATAGGTTGAGAATAATTCATGTGAAATATAAGTTCTTAGTAAGTATTTTTTCTGTTTCATTTTAATGGATAAGCTAAGTAGCTAGATGGTACATGCGTTTAATAATTTTATAAATTTCTTTACTTATTCAGATGTATATTACAGAATCATGCCGGGTCAGCGATGTGCAGTAACAGTTTGCAATAACAACTTCTTCGAGAGTAAAAAAAATAATTTAAACATTTCATTTTATTCATTTATTTATTCTTACGCACCGGTTAAATCAGGATTCGTTAGAAAATTTCTTTTCTCAGATACGTACTCGGGGGGTTTGCATGATCACCCATCATCATCTCTTAATGCTCTGTATAAAGTAAGGATGATCATTTTAGGAAAAAATGCTGGTAATGTTCAAAATCGTCATAATACTATAGAAAGATATGTTGATGAATTTCTTGTTGGAAAAGCTTTTAAAGTTGCAAGAATATCTAAAATAAATGTACTGTTACCAGAAACAAATGATCTCGATGAGACAAATGTTGACAGTGACGGTGGTAGTACATCATCCTCCTGGTGAAGCTGTTGGTGCTGTTGATTCCATACAACATTTCATAAACAAGTACTTGAGAATGATGGGTTGATTTATATTGCAAACAAATTTAAAGAAAAGTATCCCAATTTGGGAGACTACTTATAAATTAGTGAATATACATAGTTATGCTATACCATCTTGGCTTCAACATTTGTCATTTGGAGGTTTAACTGAACCAGTAGAGGAATGGCTGGAACAAATAAAACAAACGGAACGAAAATTTTTAAGGTTTCATGGCCAAATAGGCATTAAAAAGGGAAAACAAGTTAATAAAAGGACTAAAAATTTTATTATTAAAAAATTCCTTGAAATCCCCTTAGATTTAGTTTCTGCCTTTACTAAATTAAGAATATTTTTCAGAATAAAATATTTAAATTTAAAAAGAACAGAAGCTATTGGTAGAAAAAAGAAATTAAATAGAAAAAATGTGAAAATATTAAAATAATAAGATGTCATAATTCTTGTATTATAATATAAATAAAAGATAATTCTGTTGCTACATTTGATATTTAATATTTCAACCATATATGTATATTTCAACCATATATGTGTGTTAAAATTTGTCTTCTGCTTGTTACTATGTATTGTCACTCTATAATTTCAAATTCCCACCTAGGCTAGGAAATTGGCATACGTCACGGACCAAATGCATTATGATTGGTTGGGAATTTATTAGGCAATCTATGTAGAGTTTAGGCACGGTTTATACAGAAACGGTTGCTTTGTAACTTCTAACCAATAAGAGCTGGCCAACTTGTTACGTCACAAGAATCCTCAAGAGAAGGCGCGTGCTATTCCGTACAAATATGGGTACCCATTTATTTATTTATTTTATAGTAACAATTATCGAGAATTATCTCGTTATAAAAACACTAGATAATTTAGACCTTTAACTTCATTATAGATACTTTTCTTATGTATAAAGAATACTTTATAATATAATTTTGAATATATTGCCATTACAGTTAGGGACCTTGGTCTTCGGCGCCCATGATTATTTATTAAAAATGTCATAACATAATAAATCTCATATTTTATTAATATATAAAATATGTGGCAATTCGCTTACTTATGGGATAGGAATTGCTGTATTCGTATCATTCTTAATTTTAGATTTGAACAGTATATAAGTAGGTAGTTATTGCCCAACATTATTGTTAACATTAATTCTTATTTATTTAATGTATATAGGTGATTTGATAAAATCTTATTTGCATGATTTATTAGAAGCAATATTCAGTATGTTTTTAACGAAAATGACATGAACAGCAATTAAAAATAACATTGGTTGGGAAACTCGATATTTTTAATAACAATAGTACATTAGTATATAACCAACTTTTCATAACGTTAAGAAAATTAGAACATTTGGCACATCAATGTGTCACTAAAAAAAGTTGTATTATACATATTTTTATGGCATAAACTTATTTCAGAAGTTGATCCTTCTATTAAACTTTTTACAGGCTCCTTCATTATAGTTTTACCATCTTTTAAAATAAATCCATGCAAATCAACATTTGATGCCCAATTTTGCAAGGTTGATATCCCTGGCAATGGATATTTTAGTGTTTGCCTTATATAAACATAACGTAACGTAAAAGCTTTTGATATTTCATCGCTTGTCCATCTGGGCCTCGTTTTCTTTTTTAATACAATATCCACCTGATTACTGGTTAGAAAATCTGATAAAAGTTCCTTAACCCTTGATTCAAAACCTGCTTCTGATTTATCAATAGTATGTATCCTGCAACGTTTAATTTTTTTCTAGCAAATTTTCTAAATCCTGTTACTTGACATTTCACTTTTTAAAGTTTCATTCTCTTTTTGAAGTGAATTGTATTTTGCAAACAATATTTCATACGAACTTTGAATAGTAGTTGATGGTAAGTCCTCTGTCTGAACTGCGATCTCTTCGATATGTTGTGTTTGTTGTGATACATCTTTATCGGATGCTAACAGTGTTGCGATAATCTCCTTTCGTTCCTTTACCTGCAACCTTTTAGTTCTATCAGTAGTTAAACCTTCTGGAACCTCAGGTCTCATTGACAAATATAAAGAGGGAACAGCTAAAATGAAAATATTTTGTTAAGCTCTAACCTTGGAATATATTTTTATTCAAATTTACCAGTCTCTTTTAGTTTTTTTGGTTGAGTGTTGGTTAAATTAGCTTACATTAAATCTTCATACTGGGTTAATTCAAAATATTTGCTGCAAATTCGTTTATTCGATGGATCAAACTTATCTTTCCTGTAACAAAGTCGAACCCATTCGTTTCTAATTTTCTTATTTTTTGGAAAAGTGAAAAACCTAATAACAACATCTTTTTTTGCTTTATCCCGACTGCTTTTGCAAGTTGCAACACTACAATTTGTTCCAGGCATCTTAAAAATAAAAACCTAAGTTTTGTAAACACATACATGTTTACTGTTATCTACCTTCAACTCCGTTTTCAAACTCAAATAAGTATACTAACAGTTATGATATATTAATAAAATAACCAAAATGTCTATAAGCACAAACTGAATCAGTTAATCGAAAATAAAACCACTAATAAACAAAAAAACAGGACACCACTATTACTTAACAATGCATTCTTATGGCAACTGTATGAAGTTAGGATTCTTGTGACGTAGCTGGTGACGTATTTACCACCACTCTGCTTGACTCACCAGGCAACCGTTTCTCTATAGACCGTGGAGTTTACGGACCTTGGGTAAATAGAGCATTTCGTGCCGTGACGTCACTCACAAACTTAACCTTAAATTAAATTTTGTAAGCAGTGGTAAGCGGCTATTTATTTCATTTGTAAAATTTGTTTGTGAGTGTGGTTTATTCGTGTTAACCATCTCTTGTATTAAATAAAAATGAAAAGTAAAAAATTAAGTAAAAATAAAAATGAATGTGTTTTGTTTTGAATGTGAGAAAGAATTCTCCAGCCATTCAACCTTTAATCGCCACAATAGAAATGTGCATAAACAGATAGGACGTAATTATTTCGAATATGCAGTGCCCAAAAGATACTTGTGCTTAGAGTGCAAATTATATTTTAACTTTAATAATGACTTGCGTTTGCATTTGAAGAAAAGACATGATAACATCACGGAATTGGTGAATTTGGAATTTAAAAAAGTTTCAGGTAAAATTCTGGATCCTTTGGATAGTTTAATATACAATCAAGAAGACTAGAGTATACAATATACCATATTAAGTCTATATTATCTATGATTATAACAAGAGTTTGTTTTTAGATTTCAATGCTTGGCTTGCCCAGGAGGAAAAACAAAATGATGTTCAGTATTGCAAAGTCAGGGGAGTAAATCAAGTTAATGATACCGAACGACTTTACTTTGAGTGTGTCCGATCCTCCCGAAAGTATTCATTCAAGATAGCTATAATTTTGGAATATACTTTCAACAAAATTATGCTAATAATTTTAAAGAGTGGGCCTATTGTTATAGAAAAGGTTGTGGGGTAAATACCAACATGAGCATAGAAAATTTTCATAGGGTTTTAAAATATTGTTATTTAGATGGTAAAAATATCAGGAGATTAGATAAGAGTATCCAACAGTTATTAATATTTTTAAGAGACAAGACAGTAGAAAGAACTATAAAACTAAAAAAAAGGCAAATCTCGTATAACTTGTAGCCTTCGATGTGCTTTAGTTAGCGACTTTACTGTGTCTCAAAATAATAATGTGTTTATATTAAAAAATCAAAAAAATGATGAATACATTGTAGAAAGAAAAAATACTGCAAGTTGCTGCTGTATTAAATGTACCTTTTGTAATATATGTATACATTCATTTACATGTAGCTGTATTGTTTTTTTAATAAGAAATTCAATTTGCAAACATGTTCATTTTGTGACATTACAAGATAATGAGGATATTCATCACCGTCTGTAGATATGTCGGATGAAATACAGGAACTTGTTTCTCATATATCTCATACATCAGATAATAATAATTTAAAAGAACAAATTAGAACGAAAGTACATGGCATTTTACAGACCATTAATTCTGAAGAATTGTCTAAGGAACAACTGACATCAATTCTTCATCACATAACGGCTGCTTCAGCTGTTAGCAGTATTCCCTTAAATAAATTTAATACGAACTTTGAAGTAAAAAAAGAACCAGCAAACAAAAACTTTCTTCTCTACAAAAAAACGGAAAACTACAAATAAACATATAAGCAAGAGCACATTAAAAGAAAAAAGCATCATAAATGAAATGCTTAATAATGACCTTATATCTTGTAATCCAGAAAATGATCATCAGTACACAAGAAAAAAAGAATAATTTTCTTTGTTATATTTTATTCCAATAAATCTATGTATATTACAAAAATATGTTTCTTTTTTTATATTTCATATACCTATAGGCTATAAACTTTTTTTTCTTCAGAAATATAACAAAAAGTTAACTCATATTTCCATATTATTACTTCTACATCTATCAATTTAAATTATTTCTTTATAATAGGGTGACCACATTTTCTATGAGTTCAATGCTGGACGGCAAGTGGTAGGTATTAAATACAAATAAATTTAGATCAAAGTCAATGTTTAATCAAGTATTCTTTTTATTCAAGTAAAATGTAAAAACGAGGCGAAACAGTTCTCCTTGTCGCTTTAGTGTTTATTAAAGTGTTCTAGTCTAAAAATTTTCGATTTTTTTAAACACTTAACAACTATTTTACCTGATATTGCCTCAAATGCAAACAAGTATCGGTATTAAAAAAAGTTGGAAAACCGAAAATTATGTCCCATCTGCTTAAGCACCTTTTTGTTGTACCACCTAAAGGATAACTGACCGGAAAATAATTATTAGATTTAAAACAAAACACCTCCATTTTTATTCTTTAAAACACGAGAACAGGATATTCATAGTAGCCTTCGTTCATAGGAAAATTTAAAGCTAAAAGTTAGGTTAGAACTCGGCCAATCGATTGTCAAATTACATGTTACTTATGAGTGACGCCACGGCACGAGATGCTCTATTAACCGCATTCGGTCAAAAGTTCTAATCTCTAATAAAATTGGTAATATTAAAATTGCACGCGAATCGCATTAAATTTAATTGCGCTGCATCAAGTTTCGTGGACAAATACCTTGGGTAATTATACAGAAGTGATAAAGTCTTGAAACTGCTTACCAAATTTTTCCTACCCACCTATTTTCGAGGGTGTTGAACACACTTCAGTTTCATCCTCTCGGACACAGTTTTCGAGAAAATGGATTTGCCACTTTTCCGCAATACATGCCATTTTCCTTATCAGATAATATTCACTTCACACTACGTAGGTGGCTGATATTAATACCAGTAGATGCTACAACACTTCCTTTATACATATGATATATTAAACCGTCATAAAACCTATTATTCATTACGATTTTCTTAATTTTCTTCAAATGTTTATAATTCCGATACAATTGTCGTCCATTGTAATATTTTTAATCGTGCGCGCTCTATATGAAACCACATGTACTGATTAGTATACGGGGAGCTCCAAAAGTTAATTATGAATATTAACAACTAAATACGCTGTTATTTTAAAGGAAGCTAACCTAACCTAGCGTAACCTAACTGTCTACTTATGGTTAACTACTGGTACCGGTGGTAAATGAATAGCACCCCTATTATAATCGAAAGTACTTTGTTGGTCCTGATATGAAGTATTGTTGTCCCAATTTCGGAGGTTTCCACTACTGGTACCGGTGGTAAATGAATAGCACCACTTTTGTAATCGAAAGTGCTTTGGTATATGAAGTATCGTCGTTTCAATTTTTGGAAGCTTACACAACTGGTACCGGTGGTAAATAAATAGCACCCTTATTGAAAATGAAAATTTTTTGGTCCTGATATGAAGTGCAGAAAGTATCGTCGTCCCAATTTTCGTAGGTTTCCATTACTGGTACAGGTGATAAAAGAATAGCAGCGTTATTGTAAATGAACCTGCTATCTTCAATTTGTAAGCGTAGTAAATAATCGATTGAAATAACTGCCGTAAAAGCAGAATCGCAATCTATAAATAGATCTCATACGTAGACTCCACCTATAACCGCATGTGCATGCAGTATGACGGGTGCTCATAGGTAAGTGAGAAAAAAGGAAAAAAGAAACAAAAACAAGAAAAGAAACCCATACTCTAACTCGAACTCTTTAAATGCGAGAAAATGTCTTAGAGTTAGAGAAAATTCGAGTTACAGGGGTCAAAAAATTACATGTTTACATGTAAATTTTTTAATCAAATGCACTAAAACATTTTCGAGTTATAGAAGTTTGACTGCAGTTGCTGACTTGGAAATTTATGAGCTTGTAGTTCCAAAAGTGCATTCATCTCCCACTCAGGAACTATCTGAGGTAATATCGCAACACAATCATAATTTACAACGAACCAATACCCGTCAATAACCTTCCCAAAATCTATCCCTCATTCACGAACTACCTTCTCAAAATCCATCCCCCATTCAGGAACTACTACCCCTTCCAAACCTATAGCTTTCCCAAATTAATAATTGCCGGCAATCCACGTTAGTAAATTTTGTAGATCTAGAAAAAGAATTTCCCGAACAAAATTAAAATTGAAAAACTTTTAAATGCAAAAGTCAAAAAACACTAACTCCAAGAGAAGTGTTATAGCGGTGCAATAATGAAGTCATTATTGAACAGCTACGTCAATTTAGGCATATATTTTTTCAATAAATATGTTTGTAATAATAATTTTTTTGGGGAAATTAAGGAAATTTTTAAAAGACATAGTAATCTTCTGATTAATTGTGCAAGCATTTGTTTCGGTTCGACGGATACAGCAATGGATAAATCAAAATAATGCCCGTCACTTAAGCTTTCGTGGAGGGGTATTAACAGCCTTCCCATAGTCCCACCGTTTAAAGTTGGATCTTTTTTTCATTAGCATCTACCATCACTTTCATATGTACATTATGTTTATCGGGGTTTACACGTAAAGATAATGTTGTTAGACATTTAAAACAGAAATGTCTAAAAAATACAGTGATTGGGAATCCAGATGACTATATGATAGATGGTACGGTTAACACCAGTTATAAAAAGTTTTTGTATAATAAATTTATAATTTTTTAGTCACTACACGTGTTTTTCCTAATGAGGCACCTAGAAGAAAGATTAGGAAAATATCTGATTCTTTGGTGGTACAACCACCTTTATTGAAGCGATGTGAGGATTGCAGTCTAGACATTGATTGTAATCTATGGAATGCTCATTTAAGAACTAACCGGCACAAGGATAATTGTTGTGAATTAAGTGAAGATGGTGTAGAAGTAATGAAAAGTGCATTAAAAGTCGAATAATTTCCTACAAAATTTCATCTCAATAATTTCATATTGATATCAAGAAATTTAAGGAAGAAATCAAAATTAAAGTTTTTAAAGTTATTTAATTGGAACTTAAATACATTTGTCAGAAAGATATTTTTCATTATTAATATATTGACAATTTTTCAAAATTAGATGAACCATGTTTATCATTCATAGATAAATTTTATAATAGTTTAAGAGACGAGGATATTTCAGAACAAGACTATCAACAAGCAAATGATGTGTGAAATGTATTTCAATGTGAAAATTTGGGTGACTTCTCTGTCCTATTATAGACCGATGTTTTTGAAAATTATGGCAATACATGTTTTAAAACTTACAATCTTGACGCAGCCCAATATTTTACAGCTCCGGGTCTGAGTTGGGATGCAATGTTACTCTATACTAACGTTGAATTAGATCTTTTAACTGATCCAGATATGGTTCATTTTCTTACAGAAGGTGTTCGAGGTGGTGTTAGTACATGTGTGAAACGAAAATCTATAGCAACATAATATATCTTGATGCGATAAATTTATTCCATGAATCAATATTTACCTCAAAAAAATTTTGCTTGATTGACTCAGGAAGAAATAAATGCGATTAACATATTGAAGATTTCAGATACCGCAGAAATAGGGTATGTTTTTGAAGTTGATTTGGAATATCCTGAGTATTTCATAACGTGCATAATGATTTAACATTTTGTCCAGAAAGTATTATACCACTTAATTCTAAACATGCAAAGTTAATTCCAAATTTACAAAATAATGAAAAATATGTTATTCATTATATGAAGTTTAAACAATGTATAAAATTTGGGTTAAAAGTTACTAAATACAGAGAGCACTAAAATTCATCCAGTCGCCTTGGTTGAAAAAATATATTGACTTGAATACCCATATGAGAAATACCGCAAAAAAAATAAATTTGAGAATAAATTGTATAAATTAAAAACTAATAGTATATACGGAAAAACAATGGAAAATGTCGAAAAAAGGGTAGACATTAAATTAGTTAGTCATTGGAAGAGAAAAAAGAATAAATTTAACTGTGCTGAACTTTTATTAGAAAATCCAAGTTTTAAGAATCTATCAATATTTTCTGAAAATGTAATAGCAGTTCAAATGCAAGAGACAAGAATAGTATATAATAAACCGATATATGTAGAATTTTCAGTTCTAGATATCTGAAAGACGGTAGTGTATGATGTTTTCTATAATTATCTGAAATCATCATATGGACAAAATATTAGTTTATTATATACTGATACAGATTCTTTAATTTTTGAAGTAACTACATCAAATTTTTGTGATGATATGAAAATAAATATAAATAAATTTGACACTTACATACATAACATGCCGCAAAATAATTCAATTGTTGGTAAGTTTAAAAATGAATATGCTGGTACAGCTATTGAAAGTTTTTATGGAACTGGAGCTAAAGCGTATTGTATTAAAGTAAAAGATGATGTATTCAAGAAGATAAAAGGTGCTAAAAAGAGTGCAGTTGATAAACAGTTACATATTACTAATTACATTGATGTGGTTGAAGAAAATTCAAAAATATATTGCTCAATGTATGTATTTAGATCACACTTACACACTATATATACAGAATTAATTCACAAATTAGCTTTAACTGCAGAAGATGACAAGCGCTTTATTATTCCTGGTAGCTTTAAAACTTTAGCATGAGGCCACAAAGACATTCGCGTTTACATAAATGATGATAGGTGGCAAAAAATATTGACGATCTAATAAATACTGCTATGGAATTAGTGTAGAGTGAAGATTTTCAATTGACATGACGCATGACGATATGAATCCTAAATTGTTAGTTCATACTGGTTTTTATATCATCCAATATAAGAATACTTGTAAGTGTACTCAGTACTTAATGACAAAATCTCTTTGGAAAAAATGACTGTCATCATAGCATTAAGCAATGTGATATTAGTAGGTGTTATTTTAATTGGTATATGTTTTATACACTTTTAGGAATGTTATTGTTATTTTTTATTATATATAAAATATTTATTGAAGCATATATAAAATACTTATCGAAATATATGTATTAAATTATGTACCATGTGATTTTCAATATTTGCTACGTTGAAAATCCAAGTAAACCAATAAATTAGCTTTATCATCATTTTGAGTGAAACTGGAGATTACATCAACCTCATCATCATCTTCATATTGCAACATTTTGTAGAAGTGTATGTTCTTTCGGTATTATATACTTTCCCACTCAAATTTAAAACTTAAGAGAATATATTTCACCATCATCTTTATCTTGAAATTCATTGAAAATAATGTTATATCCTATCAAATTTATTGAATAATTATTAAATTCAAATATTACATAGTTTTCTTTTGAAGAATTTAGTTGAATATAAAAATTATCATCATTTTTAACAATATTCTTAGGAAAATTCACAATAAGTATCTTCATTAATTTTGGCTGGTAGATATTTATCCCCAAGGATAACACTTATTTTTAAGTCTTCACTTATATTACACCACATATTGAGGACAACTAGCCTGAGAAAGAATCTTCACCCCACTTCTTCCGTGAGTGGGGCCCACTCTCGGAAGAAGTGGGGTGAATAATAGAAGAAACAGTGGGAAATGAGAATAGAGGAGGTTATAACACATCTGTGAGTAATGGAATGATCAGTTTACACTAGAATTCAAAGTATTCAGTAAAATGTGTGATAACGAGAACTGTGAAAAACTTGCAGAAACACAAAGTTGTATTTTAAATGGTAAAGTTTATTATCTAAATAAGTCTCAGTCCAAGTATGTTACTATAGGACTAAACTTAACCGACTTTTCTCTACTTCTTCAGCTTGGTGGAAATAAATGTATAGGGTGTTAAGTGTATTGGGTATGTATAGGGGTATTGGCATATCATTTTAGGAAGCGCGTGTTAATTGTCGCTGGCAGATAGCTCCATTAATTAAATATACATTAGATATACTGAAAAGATACTTTAGTATCTTAAAATTCGGTATTGGACCTCATCAAGAAGATTCATTGCATAAAGTTATCAATATAGTATCGCCAAATCACAACCCTAACAGTGAAAGTGTGAGTACGATGTTGGAACTGATTATATATATATATATATATATATATATATATATATATATATATATATATATATATATATACATATATATATATATATATATATATATATATATATATATATATATATATACATATATACATATATATATACATATATATATATATATATATATATATATATATATATATATATATATATATACATATATACATATATATATACATATATATATATATATATATATATACATATATACATATATATATACATATATACATATATATATATATATATATACATATATATATATATATATATATATATATATATATATATATATATATATATATATATATACATATATACATATATATATATATATATATATATATATATATATATATATATATATATATATATATACATATATACATATATATATATATATATATATATATATATATATATATATATATATACATATATACATATATATGCGGAAGAACGCAGGACAGTGTGTAGATAGCTACCTACAATACAGCGAGAGAGTAATGATGGTTAGGTTAGATTCGAAGCCAGTGGAAACAGTAATAGTGCAAGTATACATGCCTACTTCTAGCCATAGTGAGGAAGAGTTAGAAGCCGTTTATTCGGACATAGAGCAGGTAATAGGATTTGTGAAGGGTCATGAAAATTTAATAATAGTAGGAGATTTTAACGCAGTCGTAGGTGAGGGGAAAGAAGGAGAATTTGTAGGTCCTTATGGATTAGGAAACAGAAACGAGAGCGGTAGCAGACTGATAGAATTCTGTGAGAAGCACAAGATGGTAGTCGCGAACACATTGTTCAAGAATCACGTTAGGAGGCGGTACACATGGAAAATGCCAGGAGGGATAGACAGGTATCAGATAGACTACATTCTGGTTAGGAAGAGATTTAGAAATCAAGTAAAAGACTGTAAGAGTTATCCAGGAGCAGATGTAGACAGCGACCACAACTTGGTAGTCATGAAAGCTAGATTAAAGTTCAAAAATCTAAAAATCCGGAAGGATAAGAAATACAGATATATATACATATATAGAAATATATATATATATATATACATATATATATATATATATATATATATATATATATATATATATATATACATATATATATATATATATATATATATATATATATATATATACATATATATATATATATATATATATATATATATATATATATATATATATATATACATATATACATATATATATATATATATATATATATATATATATATATATATATATACATATATACATATATATATATATATATATATATATATATATATATATATATATATACATATATACATATATATATATATATATATATATATATATATATATATATATATACATATATACATATATATGCGGAAGAACGCAGGACAGTGTGTAGATAGCTACCTACAATACAGCGAGAGAGTAATGATGGTTAGGTTAGATTCGAAGCCAGTGGAAACAGTAATAGTGCAAGTATACATGCCTACTTCTAGCCATAGTGAGGAAGAGTTAGAAGCCGTTTATTCGGACATAGAGCAGGTAATAGGATTTGTGAAGGGTCATGAAAATTTAATAATAGTAGGAGATTTTAACGCAGTCGTAGGTGAGGGGAAAGAAGGAGAATTTGTAGGTCCTTATGGATTAGGAAACAGAAACGAGAGCGGTAGCAGACTGATAGAATTCTGTGAGAAGCACAAGATGGTAGTCGCGAACACATTGTTCAAGAATCACGTTAGGAGGCGGTACACATGGAAAATGCCAGGAGGGATAGACAGGTATCAGATAGACTACATTCTGGTTAGGAAGAGATTTAGAAATCAAGTAAAAGACTGTAAGAGTTATCCAGGAGCAGATGTAGACAGCGACCACAACTTGGTAGTCATGAAAGCTAGATTAAAGTTCAAAAATCTAAAAATCCGGAAGGATAAGAAACGTATAAATGTAGACATATTGAGGGATCAGAATATGAAAGATAAGTTCGAGGAGAAAACAGATCAATTAATAAATAAAACGAGTAAGGACGAAATCAAGAACGCAGAAAATGAGTGGGAGGGTATCAAGAATAGTCTAGCTTCCGCGGCTACAGACGTTTTAGGACACGATAAAAGGGAAGCTAGCAAGCCCTGGATAACGGACGAAATCTTAAACTTAATGCAAAAGAGACGAGGCTACAAAAACAGACGAGACGAAGAAGGACTGAAAACTTATAAGTCAATAAAGTGGGAAATCATTAGAAAATGTAGAAAAGCGAAAGAACAATGGATAGAGGATAAATGCAAAGAAGTAGAAGATAAGTTGCAAGTAGGTAAGACCGATGAGGCTTACAAAATAATTAAGAGGAACTTCAGGGATATAGGAACAATAAGTAGAAACGTTAGGAGTCAATCGGGGGACATAATGATCGGAAGAGAGGAGAAAGCGGATAGATGGAAGCAGTACTTAGGAAATTTATACGAGGGTCAGGAATTAGGAGAGATATTAGAGGAAGAATCTAGCATCGATAGGGAAGATGTAGGAAAACCTATATTGAGAGAGGAATTTGAAATAGCACTAAGGGGGCTAAAGAATAATAGAGCGCCGGGTGTAGATAAAATACAGGCGGAAATTTTGAAATGTGCGGGACAGAAAGTAGTAAATAGGATGTTTGAACTGGTAAAATACATATATGAAACGGGCGAGATGCCGGAGGATTATAAGAGGAACATTATCGTTACTATACCGAAAAAGAGAGGAGCCGACAAATGCGAGAACTTTAGAACGATTAGCCTAACTTCCCATGCGTCAAAAATCTTAACTAGAATAGTGCAGAAGAGGATGGAAAATAGAGCGGAGGAAATACTAGGAGAAGACCAATTCGGCTTTAGGCGAAATAGGGGAACTCGCGAAGCTATTCTGGCGCTAAGAGTAATGTTAGAGAAAACAATAGAAAAAGGAAAGAACGCTTATATAGGATTTGTAGATTTAGAAAAAGCTTTTGATAACGTAAGATGGGAAAAAATGTTCGAGATACTAAAGAGCGCGGGAATGAAGTATAGAGATAGGAGAGTAGTACACAATCTATACAAAGAGCAAACTGCTGTTATAGAAGTAGAAGGGGAAAAAAGGGAAGTAGGTATTAGGAAAGGAGTAAGACAAGGATGTACGCTATCACCACTAATTTTTAATCTGTACATCGAAGAGGCGATTAATGTGGTAAAAGATAGAGTGGATTTCGGGATTAAAGTACAGGGACAGAAACTAAAAATGCTGAGATTCGCGGATGATATAGCAATATTAGCATCTAGTAAGGAGGAATTAGAATCAGCATTGAACGAAATGGAGGCAGTGTTGACAGAGGAATACGGAATGAGGGTGAATAAAAACAAAACCAAAGTGTTAGTGTGCAGAGGGCGCGAGAGCAGAGCAAAAACGAAAGTACAAATTAATAATGAAAGGTTGGAGGAAGTTAAAGACTTCACTTATTTAGGAAGTAAAATAAATTGGGATGGAAGAAGCGATAAAGATATAAAACAAAGAATAGCGCAGGGTCGAGTAGCTTTTAACAAAAAGAAAGCACTTTTATGCTCGGGGGTAATAAACTTAGAAACAAGGAAGAGATTTTTGAAAATATATGTATGGAGCACGGCACTATACGGCTGCGAAACCTGGACGGTAGGGGAAGCAAGTAGGAAGAAATTAGAAGCTTTTGAGATGTGGTGTTATCGAAGAATGATGAAAATACCATGGACTGATAGGGTTAGAAACGAAGAAGTATTGGAGAAAGTCGGCGAGAAAAGAAGTATGTGGAAAAACTTAAAGAAGAGCAGAGATAGAATGGTAGGCCACTTGCTGAGACATGGGGGAATAGTCCGCGATATTTTAGAGGCAGAAATAGGAGTGAAGAAAGGCAGAGGTAGGCCGAGATTAGACTACTGCTCGCAAATAGTAAGGGATGTAGGTTGTAGCACAATTAGCGAAATGCGTAGGTTAGCACAAGATAGGAAAAGCTGGAGGTTAGCGTCCAACCAGTCTTAGGACTGATGACCTAATGATGATGAGCGTTTCTCACGGTAGCCGTTCGTTAGAAGTTCTCGTGGTTATAAAACACTTAAAATTCTGAATTTTCGGACTTCAGGATTATTCAAGATTCTCTTTCATTTTGAAATATTTTCAAGGTCATACCACATCCGGTTATCCCGGAAGTCGCCAGTAACTTCGGTATATTATTTCATTTTTGGATTCCTGAGAAAATTTCATAAGTTTCATCAGGTTTCCCTATACCTATTTTCAACTGTTTCTTAGATATCTTGATTATTTTGAAAATTTTGAAAGACGTAGCCTTAATTTCAACACGGTGCCTTTTACCCATTTTCGACTGGTGCTAAGCGTTTCTGGGGTAGACGGAAGCACAAGAAAGGTACTTTCGAAATCCACATTGACAATTAATTTATCGCAAACAGGGTGTCCAAAATTTTATCACCAATTACATCATTTTCAAAGTTGAGAAAGCTCGTTATTTCAAATGTGACACCCTGTATATTATTGGATGATCGGATGCAGAATTTGATTCTGCATCGATTCGCTATAACATTCCCTATACCTATTTCCAATGGTTTTCTTGTTAATCCATTATTATTTATTAAAAGCCGATGAAATTCCGGTTGTACAATATACCGATATACTACTCGATAGTGTTATCCTGCCGACACGTCGGTTTTTGACGTATTACAATAGACGGATATTTTTGTTGGTCACCTTGTCAGCGAGATAATCCATCGGGTACTCGAAGCGGCCGATCATTTCTTATCGGGATGATAAAGGCGGGAATACGTAGGTACCTAACCTTAAACACCATAATATATGTTCATGTTGACAGTTTGCCTTGCCTCGTAGTAAGTTCTATATTCTATATACAATGGAAAAGGAACATAAGATAATTGTATAGAACACCCCCTTCTGGATTTTCGCGTTGTTTTTATGGACGTGTTGTAGGTTGCTATAGGAACAGTTTTTCACAAACGAAACTTTGCGCAAATTAATAATAACCCATCTAGCTAACGGGAGGTGGGAGCGAATAGGGGTGCTGGGTGGGGTAAACAGGTGTATTGAGGAATGTTAATTTAGCAAAGGTACATTAAAAAAATGTAAATTTTTGAAAATATTCAACATATAGGGGTAGTTTTTAAGGGTTGAAGCAATATTTGTGTGGTGAAAGGATGTGGCATTGTGTGCACATAGAGACCGCAGAATTAAATATCTTGCTTGTTTTTGTTAAATTTTGGTGTCTGTTGTTGAAGGGCAAGGGATATATTTGGTATATAAATGATCAATGTTCAAAACTAATTTACAAGATAGAGGGATAGTTTGTAAGGGTTGAAATAATCATGAATCCTAATTGTTTCTGTTTGTCATAATCTGCCTGACCCTTTTTTATGCACGTGATATGGTCATTATTTAAATTGATGTATATTTAATTAATTTACTCACATATTGTATTCCAATTATTAAAACGCCATGTCTATTTAAGAACGATGTAAGTCCTTCATTTGATGCTGTAATATCATAAAATTTCGCGTAAGTGACATCGCAAGAGTCACAGGTGTAGAAATCAAAAAACCGCACAGGCACAGGTGTAAGATTCACAGTCAATACTCTGCTTTCACTCATGTTTTTGTCGCATTCGACGCGCAAGAATATTTTAAGTTTAAGTTCTAGTTGTGAACAAAGAACTGAATAGCTGTGGTTTGAAGTGTCTTTTCAGCATCCCTTGGCGCGTGAAGACGTTTCCAACCAATTAGTGCGTCTGATTTTGTTTACATATTTGTAAATTCAATAGACAGTGATGTCTACGCTTTAGGTAAGCAAGTAATTTGTAGCCTATATTGTATATTATCGTAGTTGTACAAAAGTTGATGTGGCAACATGGGAACTTCGGTGAACTACAGAGACGATTAAGTAAACGGTAAATCCGTTGTGCGCATGGAGAAATGTTCCAATTTTAATTTATTTATAAAAAATACTTAACACCATTTGCGCAAGATATGATAAGGTGCGTTGTACTCATGATGGAATGTAGAATGTGTGAATAAGTTTAGTTTTTCGATAGGGCAGAAGGGGGTGTTCTATACAATGACCGAACATAATAACAAGTGCACAGCTAATTACACAAAAGAAGAATGTTGAGCGACGTGTTGAAATTATTGAAAGGTTTGTGCATATAATTGAAAACAAAAAAACTGATGCATTGACATGAAAAGACAAGGTGAGTTTAATTTATTTGCTTCTATATTAATGTATGTTAATGTAAATATATTTTATTTGTTGATTTAGAAAACTGCTTGGCAAAAAGTTTGTCTTCAGTTTAATTCACTTGGTACAAAAAATCGGACATGGGAACAACTTCGCAGTAAATATGAAACACTAAAAAAAGAAACAAGAAGAGCAGCAGCCAAATGCCGTACCGATATATTGTGTACAGGTTGAGGTCCAAGTGAAACCAAGCCATTTGATCCACTATATGAAAAAATTAGGGCAATAATAAAATTAAGCGCTGATGGAATACCTTCTCGTTTTGATAGTGATTATATAGGTAATAAAATTGTAATGTTTTGGGATATATTGAATATACGAACAGTATCTATTTACAGATATTATAAACCCTACCATTAATTATAATTTTGTTTGTATTATATAAATTTATACCTATATTGTATTAAAAGTAATTACTAAGTGAAAGTTAATATGGTTTTTGTAGATGCTGAAGCAATGGCTGGTAATGTTCCTACATGTTTTAATACCCCCATAGGCACGTTTCTGTAGTATACAATAGAATGCACATATGAATAATATAACTGAAAAAAAATCATACTAAATAGATACACTTTGTAAACTGCAAAATAAATAATGTTATATATTTAATAAAAAACTGCATTTTAGTTTTTTGTAACTTTATTTTAGAAATATATTTTTTTCCAAGAAATAAAAAAATTCCTAAACTAAATTGGCTATAGTACCACAAAATTATACCAGTAAATGTTAATTATTTATAACAATGTTGAAAAATATTCAATGAAATCTGCACGTGCTACATAATTGCCACTATCTTCATTGTCGCCAGTTCCGAGTCCATTGACAATATTTGCTTCTTGTATACCTTGTATATTATCTCGAAATGCAGGATCTAATGGTGGTTCATCTTCACCATTTAAAATAGCAATATTATTGTAACACAGCACATGCTACAATTACAGCTTGTACCCGTGTATAATTTAATTTAATTCCTAATGAAAGTACAGGGAATTTTCGCTTCCATACACCCTAGCTTCTCTCAACAACATTTCTTGTCCTAAGTAATGTTTCTTGAAATAAATTCTCTTGTGGATTGGACATTAAATGAATAATACCTTTTCCTATTATGGAAATTTTCTGCTTGATCTCCACCTGCAAATTTATAGTTACTAATAAATTAAACAGCTATTAGTAATTAAAACCCATACCTGGTGACTGATTTTTTATATGTGTGCAGTCAATTGTACCTATAACTCTTGGAAATCTTGCAATTTCATAAAATTTTGTACAAATCCTATCAATTTCATGTGGATCTTGTGGAAAGTTAATAAATTGACTCCTAAGGCTGGCAATTGCTTCGGAAACATTCCTCACAATTCTGCTCGCAGCTGATTTATGTACACCACAAAAATCTCCAACAACAATGAGCATACTTCCTGTCGAAAAATACCTAAGTGTTAGCAACAACTGAGTAATAGGAGTTACAGCTGCATTTCTGTAACATACAAGAATATAAAAAATACGAATAAACATTACAAAGCATTAATTTTCTATTAACAAACATACCTAACTAGAAATATCACTTTCATGAATAATTTAACTTACCGGTCTGTAGGGGTTTCTAATCTTTCCACAATAAGGTCTAATAGTTGCCTAACACTGTTTTTTCTCAAACGAAAACGTATAAAGAAATCGTCCTCATCCCAATAATCAATGTGGTTTACTCGTTCTCTAATCCGCTTCTCTTTTCGTCTATTTAGAAATATATTGATTAGCAGATCATTTTCTTCATCACTGCTGGTACTAGTTTCATATAAATTAAACATTATTTTTAATATTATAATAATTGATATACGTTAAAATAATATGACAAACACCCTGCAAGGTTAGGTTTACTGTCAAATGTAGTACAAAATTATTACCAACTCAATTTTATTATGAATAATGGTCACATTGGTCTTACCTACGAGCAATTTTGCTCGTAGGGTCCTACGAGCAAAGAGCTGTCTTTTTGCTCGTAGCATTGGTCACTAGATGTGGGGGACAACGATTGCCAACTTCGTTTTATTTCACCGAGAGCAATCCTACCGACAACTATTGATTGTAATACGGTTCGCACGCTTATCCTCCCGGCAACTATATCGGCTTGATAGTTGTCAGGTACATTTATCGGGACATTGTACAACCGGGCCTAAAAGTCCTATCTAGTAAGCTTTGATTTTGACGGGAATTGAAACAATGTTGATTTTATGTCAAAGCAGTATCAGCTCACAAATTCGTGAGGTATCTACTTACAGTTCTAGTGATTTTGTTAGTTTTCTCAAGTATAGTTTATAATGGAGAATATTGAAAAATATTCCAATAATGATTTGTTAAATTTGTTTTATACGCATCATGAATGTAGGCGAATTGTCAGACGAACATGCAGACTTTTTAACGAACGATATTCGGACCTACCAACAATGACTCGCAATGAAAATTCTCAAGAATCGAAGCTCGGTTTATGGCAAGTGGGAGTGTAAGGGCAACACGAAATCACCGAAAGCCCGTAATAGATAATGAAGATAACGAGATGAATGTGTTGGCTTATTTTCAAGCTTATCCACGGAGTTCCAACTCCAGCAGCAGCGCTGGATTTGGATATTTCAAGAGCATCAATCCACAGAATATTAAGAAAACATAAAATGCATCCTTTTTCTGAGATAATTGTACACGGATTACGTCTTGGTGATGAGGCAAGACGAATCGACTTTTGCGAGTTCATGTGCATAAAATGACCGAAGATCCGAGATTTCTTCAAAAGATTATGTGGACTGATGAATCAAAATTCAGCAGGCAAGGAATTATAAATCGTCAAAATAATCACTACTGGCCACAATATAATCCACACATCATAAGGTAACATAATCACTAGGACTACTTTGGCCTTAATGTTTTTTGTTTAATTATGGACAATAGAGTGGTATATCATGTGTACGATGAAAATTTGAATTGGGCTAGATATCTGGAGATACTCAGAGGATTTGTTAATGATTTCCTAAATGCTCTACCTCCACGTGACATAGCAAATTGTTGGTATCAGCTGGATGGTGCTCCAGCGCATTCCACTATAGCTGTACACCAGCAGTTGACCTTGATGTTCGAGGATCGGTGGATTGACCCACAGGGACCCTTTAACTGGCCACCTAAGTCACCCGATTTGACGCCCTTGGATTTTTGCCTCTGGGGCCGTGTAAAAGAACCAGTATACTCTGGGCCTGTAAAACTAGACAGGAATTATTTAACCTTGTTCACGATGAGTTTACTAATCTAAGTAATGACGAACTTCGGGCATCTGTTTCGCGAGGAGTATATGACAGAGTTATCCAGTGTTTGAACCAAAATAGCGGTCATATAGAACAATTATTGTAATTTTACGTTCATTTATTATTTCTTGTCATTATGTTCCAATTTTTTTATATTTTTCATTTGTTGTTACGGTCTAAATTTTGCTATGTTCCTATTTTGTTTTCATGTTCTAATTAAAGTGAATTTCTGCCATTTCAGTCATGTTCATTTTGTTTCGAAAAACAAACGATGTTTCGGTTTCTACCAAAAATCACATTAAAATAGAAAATATGGATTAACAAGAAAACCGCTGGAAATAGGTATAGGGAAAGTTATAGCGAATCGATGCAGAATCAAATTCTGCATCCGATCATCCAATAATATGCAGGGTGTCACATTGGAAATAACAAACTTTTTCAACTTTGAAAATGAAGTAATTGGTGATCAAATTTTGGACACCCTGTGTACGATAAATTAATTGTCAATATGGATTTCGAAAGTACCATTCTTGTGCTTCCGCCTACTCCAGAAGCACTTAGCACCAGTCGAAAATGGGTAAAAGACTAAGAAAAAAAATAAGGCTACGTCTTTCAAAATTTTCAAAAGAATCAAGATATCTAAGGAACAGTTGAAAATAGGTATAGGGAAACCTGATGGAACTCATCATGAAATTTTCTCAGAAATCCAGAAATGAAATAATATACCGAGTGTTCTATTTAAAATAAGGAAGTTACTGGCAGCTTCTGGGATAACCGGAAGTGGTATGACCTTGAAAATATTTCAAAATGAAAGAGAATCTTGAATAATCCTGGAGTCCGAAAATTCAGAATTCTAAGTTTTTTCTAACCACTAAACTTCTATCGAACGGCTACCGTGAGAAACCCTGTTTATAACGTCAAAGTATACAGTACTACCACAAAAATATTACATGTATGCTAGTATTGGTAGTTAGTTTGAATTAGGTTAGATATTATTTAACTAAAAAGTTCCTGACTTTGTTATTTTAATCTTTTCAAATAAACATTTTGTTGCTAATGTTTTATATACGCAAACCATGTTACTAGGATCAGTAATTAAAATTGTCTATGTTTATTTAAGAAAATAAACATTAAGTTTTGGTTTAGTGGTTTCATTCTATTTATCTTTACTGTATTGTACAATATATTGGACTATGTGTGTGTAACTATTGTAAACATGCACATTTGTTACAATTATAGAAATGCTGATAGAATGCTTGGATAGCAATAAATGATTATAAAGGTGCCACAAAAACAGACATTTCTTAAAGTTACTTGAAAAATTAACTTACTTTTTAATTCAAATGTAATTGTTTTACGCTGTGTACGTACAGAGCTTCTTAACCTTCTGTCGGACGCAGTCTGAATCCAAACACATTCGGGCGCAATGCATCTGAGAGATCCCATATTAAATCTTAGACAATCAATTTAGATTTTAATGAGGTGGAGAATCAACTAAACGCTTATAGATATAATATATATATATATATATATATATATATATATATATATATATATATATATATATATATATATATATATATATATATATATATATATATATATATATATATATATATATATATATATATATATATATATATATATATATATATATATATATATATATATATATATAGTGATATTTGTTTAATATTACATATAGTTAGCTTTAATAATGTATGTTGGCAACCCTGCCAGAATATATGTTGGTATCCACGTATCTCAAAAGATGGTGTCAATAGAGTCTGTGAAAATTCTGATAGGAAATAAAGTTATTTTGAAATACCGTCTATTTTATATGTACTGTGCTCCCCGCAAACCACTATGCTAACATTGGTTATGGGCCCAGGAACAGGTGAGCATTAGTACCCTGTAAAATAGAAGTCAAGAAAGGCACGCGCCAAGCGACAAAAAATGGCGGAGAAGTCTGAGAATAAATATGGCATCATCCCCTTCGCCGGTGATAATTTCGATAATTGGAAGTATAGAGTGGAAGCTGTATTGAGCCTCTGATGTCCACAATGTAGTGCTCGAAATTGAAGATGAACAAAAGAACCAGGAGTGGATAAAAAACGACAATAAAGCAAGGAATATAATTATACAAAGTATGGCAGACTCACACCTGGAATATGTTAAAGACATTGGCAGTGCGGCAGAAATGTTAAAAAAACTGGAAACCACATTTGCAAAAAGGGGCACGTGTTCAAAATTTTGGTAATTGTATACAAGAAGTGTTCCTGCGCAAATGCTTACGAAATTTTTCCTTCCCCCCTATTTTCGAGGGTGCTGGAGACGAATCTGGCTTCAGTTTCATCCGCTCGGACACAGTTTTCGAAAAAATGAATTTTCCACTTTTCCGCATGAGGCCATTTTTTCTATCAAATAACTTTCACTTCACACTACATAGATAGCTAATATTAGTACCAATAGATGCTACAACACTTCCTTTACACATACCATATATTAAGCCGTCATAAAACCTATTAGAAACTTTCGATGTTTAGTTACTTCAAATGTATACAATGACTTGCAGTTGGCGTCGTCCATTGCAATCATACGCCCTCCGTGTCGTTCGATGAAACTACATACATACAGAGAGGCTCCAAAAGCTACTTTGAATATTAACAACTAAATACGCTGTTATTTTGAAGGATACTAACCTCACCTAACCTAACCTGACTGTCTACTTATTATGGTTAGGTTAGGTTAGGTTAGTATCCACCACTAGTCTGGTGGGAGAGAGCCTGTTTAAAGTCGGAAGCCAGCCGACTTAACAAGTTAAGAGGATTGATTCTTAGAAGTATAACCGGAGCCCCAAGATCAACACCGATCGAGGCGATGGGGATACTGACGGTGATACCACCTCTTGATGTCATCCTGAAAGCGGAAGCCGCAAAGGCAATGCACAGGGTGGGAAACATGAATAGGAAGGTAAGGGACCTGGATAGACTCTCAAGAGAGCTAGCTGAGGAGGGACTCCTATGGATGCCCTCTGACAGTACGGGTGTCCACTTCCTGTTTGACAAGAAATATAAGATCACCCTCACCAGTAAAACCGACTGGATGGAGGGTCGAGCTGGATTGCCGCTCAATGGAGACATCTGGTACACGGATGGAGCCAAGAGTGGGAACAGAGCGGGTGCGGGGGTGTATAGACGACGCGACGGGATAGGTAAAACCTTCCTCTTGGGCAAATACACTACCGCACTCCAGGCCGAGCTAGTTGGAATTACATACGGTGTTCTGGGGGCGGACCAAAATCGGACCCAGGAGAAGGTATGTATCTGCTCGGATAGCAGGACGGCGTTGGCAGCCCTGAATTCAGCAACGACAAAGTCGAAGCTGGTCTATAATTGCTATGAAGCATTGAACCACTTGGCAGGGAAGGGAGCTCTTATGGATACCTGGGCATAATGGCATTAAGGGAAATCTAATTGCAGATGACCTTACCAGACTAGGGACCAGGGAAAACCTCTATGGACCAGAACCTGCAGTGGGAATAAGTCGGAATCTGATCAGAGACCGCATCAATGGCTGGGCAAGAGACCAGCACAATAAAAGATGGAGAGGAGTAACGGGTTGTCGAATAACCAAACTCTTCATCGAATACTCAGAGATTGAGAAATGGGCCCAAGAATTCATTAAATTGAACAATCACAAAGCCAGAACTCTGGTGGGAATCATAACGGGCCACCATAGTAGTCTGAATGCATATAAGCACAAGCTGAGGCTGACTGATAGCCCGGCCTGCAGATACTGTAAAGAAGACGAGGAAACCTCGATTCATCTTCTTTACACCTGCCCCGCACTGGAGGAGAAGAGGTATCTTATATTAGGGACCCCTGTTATCCTAGAGGAGGCGAGTCTTAAGGCGGGGGACGTGCCTAAATTGCTCCTTTTATGGGATAGCATTTTTGGATAATGACCCGGATAAGAGGGGATCGCCAAGGGACTACCCATGCGATCAGTGGCTGATGAGGCCCAAACCTATATAATATAATAATAATAATAACAATCCATAGTAGAAATCTTTCTAACATGAATAAAAGGCAAGATGAAACATACGAAAGTGGAGACGAATCGGAAGAAATTAAAGCAAGAGAAGGTGAAAATGGTCAAAAATAAACCGAAAATGAAATTGGTGATGTAAATGAAAGCTATACTACTGATGAGACTGACAGAGGCAGACCAAGAAGAAATATTAAATTACCACGACGCTTTGATGAGTATGAAATAGATCTTGGGTGTTTGGCACTATTGAGTGAGTACAATGAAACTCCAGGGTCATATAGAGAGGCAAGGAAAAGCCCAAAATGGGATCAATGGAGAAAGGCGATTAATGAAGAGTTAATAGCACTACAAGAAAACGAAACGTGGAAGTTAGTTGCAAGGCCTGAAAATGAAAATATCACTAGTAATAGATGGGTTTTCAAGGAAAAGGAAAATGAAGAAGGAAAAGTGATTTACAAGGCAAGATTGGTTGCAAGACGTTTTGAACAAGAATATGCGAACCCTTTACAAATTCATGCTCCGGTAGCCAGGCTTTCGACCTTTAGAATGTTATTGTCGGTTTGTGTTAATTACAATTTATCTCTAGAGCAGTTAGATGTTAAAAATGCTTTCTTAAATGCAACTATTACGGAACAGGTTTATATGAATATTCCTGAAGGATTAGAAATAAATGAAATCGATAAAGGTAAAGTATGTTTATTGAATAAGTCAATTTATGGTCTAAAACAAGCACCTAAAATATGGAACGAAACATTTAATAATTTTATGACAAATTTGGACTTTAAGCGATCGAAATCGGATTATTGTTTGTATACCTGTCTACAGCAAAATATACGATGCTACCTGTTATTGTATGTGGACGATATTTTGATGTGTAATAATCTGAATTTTTTGAACTATGTAAAGACAAAATTATGTGAAATGTTTAAAATGAAAAGACTAGACAATGTAAATAATTTTTTGGGTATAAAAATTATAAAAGACGTTGAACAACAAACAATAACCATTGATCAGGTTACTGCTATTAAGAATCTAGTAAATAAATTCAATATTGAAAATTGTAGAGTATTTAAAACTCCAATTGAAAAAGGGTTAAACTTAAAAAGAAATTGTGATGATAAAATTAAGACAAAACTACCTTATAAAGAACTTTTGGGTTGCCTGATGTATATAATGATGGGTACTAGACCAGACATTTGCTATTGTGTAAGTTATTTTGGACAATTTCAAGACTGTGCAACAGATGAACATTTTAAACATTTGTTAAGAGTTTTAAAATATTTAAAGGCAACAATGGATTTGAAGTTAATTTTCTGTAGGTCAAATACAAGTTTAATAGGGTATTCTGATGCGGATTGGGCAAATGATTGCGACAGAAAATCTATTAGCGGTTTTTGTTTCAAGATGTTTGGTAATTTAGTATCGTGGAGTTCCAAAAAACAATCGGTAGTGACTTTGTCCAGTACCGAGTCAGAATTTGTAGCTGTATGTATGGCAAGTTGTGAACTGCTGTATATTAAAAACTTATTGGATGATCTAAATATTTGTTATGAACTACCTATTACGGTATATGAAGATAACCAGAGTACAATTAAGTTGCTCGAAAACTTTGAAAATAATAAGAGATGTAAACACATTGATGTGAAATTTCATTTTGTAGTGGATTTGTTGTCTAAAGATGTTATAAAAATATTGTATATAAGTACCAATGAACAGTTAGCCGACATATTTACTAAGTCTCTATGTCATGAGAAGTTTATGCATTTTGTTAAAATGTTAAATATGATTTAGATTATAGTCTAAAATATTCTGTCAGGATTGAGGGCGGATGTTTAATATTACATATAGTTAGCTTTAATAATGTATGTTGGCAACCCTGCCAGAATATATGTTGGTATCCATGTATCGCAAAAGATGGTGTCAATAGAGTCTGTGAAAATTCTGATAAGTAATAAAGTTATTTTGAAATACCGTCTATTTTATATGTACTGTGCTCCCCGCAAACCACTATGCTAACATAATTAACGTTACCACCAAAAGAAAACATCAAAACTCGAGAAGTGGGTAAACTTAAAAAAATAGCACAAACTCCATAATATATAATACATGTTTTAACTTACCATCATTCAAATTCACTATTTGTAGTATTCTTTTGCCGCGCGACAATTTAAGTCCACTACGTTTTTGTACCCGTAGCAATAAACACAATGCAAATTCTAAACAGGCATACAAAATAAAAATGCGTTAGCTGGACTATAAATAGACTGCAACGTTGCCAGATTCATGACGCAACAATATGCGAGAATTGTAAATAATATACTCAAAGATGTATATTGATTTAGCGCCCCCATCGGAATTTCAGTGAACTAAAATTGTATAATATTTGACAAATTGCTAATATTATTGCGTCCACTCCAAATTTAAAATCCATAAATATCCCTTCAATCTTACTGGGTAGCGCTAAGATTCTTTGAAGTTGAAATAAAGACGGGAATCTCCAGGAGTTGGCGTAAATACAAAATTAAAGAAATGGCGGGAAACATTATTTACAGGGGTTTCCTTTATTGCGTCCGATATTCGGACGGACGTAATAGAGAGATGGACGCAACAATCGATGGTCAGGTATTTAATAAGGACGCAACAATGATAGATGTTTGTGTATATATGTATATATATATATATATATATATATATATATATATATATATATATATATATATATATATATTTATTTTATTTAACAATATTTATTTGTATTTCAGTAAATAATACTTGGAGCAGTTATTGCCCTGCAAACTCCAAACAGGGAAAGGTTGCACGAGAATAGAAATATATCAGCTGCTGGTCAAAAAATGCAACCTTGGGTTGATGCAAAGACAAAGCTGACTAGTTTAAAAATGAAATTACTCTAGGAGGAATTTAATCTCAAGCAGCAGAGAAAACAAGAGTTACATGCGCAACAGCCCCAAATTAATGAACTGACAGTAGAAAAACTAAAGTTAGAAATTAAGAGAATGCAAAATAAATAATGTTATATAATTAATAAAAAACTGCATTTTAGTTTTTTGTAACTTTATTTTAGAAATATTTTTTTTTCAAGAAATAAAAAAAATCCTTAACTAAATTGGCTATAGTACCACAAAATTATACTAGTAAATGTTAATTATTTATAACAATGTTTTCAATGAAATCTGCACGTGCTACATAATTGCCACCATCTTCATTGTCGCCATTTCCATTGACAATATTTGCTTCTTGTGTACCTTGTAAAATATCTCGAAATACAGGATCTAATGGTGGTTCATCTTCACCATTTAAAATAGCAATATTATGTAACACAGCACATGCTACAATTACAGCTTGTACCCATGCATAATTTAATTCCTAATGAAAGTACAGGGAATTTTCACTTCCATACACCATAGCTTCTCTCAACATTTCTTGCCCTAAGTAATGCTTCTTGAAATAAATTCTCTTGTGGCAGTATAGGATTTGGTAAAGGTATATCAAATATAGTGATAAACCATAACCACTGTCGCCTAGTAATACCTTATTTTGCATATCACTTCGATCAAATCTTGCTTTTATTGTAGACGTGTTAAAAATGGTTTGATCATGGCTAGATCCAGGCTACCTCGCCACTATATCCCGTATGCATAAATTTGCATCACAAATAGTTTGGACATTAAATGAATAATACCTTTTCCTATTACGGAAATTTTCTGCTTGATCTCCACCCGTAAATTTATAGTTACTAATAAATTAAACAGCTATTAGTAATTAAAACCCATACCTGATGACTGAATTTTTATATGTGTGCAGTCGATTGTATCTATAACTCTTGGAAGTCTTACAATTTCATAAAATTTTGTACAAATCCTATCAATTTCATGTGGATATTGTGGAAAGTTAATAAATTGACTCCTAAGGCTGGCAATTGCTTTGGAAACATTTCTCACAATTTTGCTCACAGTTGATTTATGTACACCACAAAAATCTCCAATAACAATAAGCATATTTCCTGTCGCAAAATACCTAAGTGTCAGCAACAACTGAGTAATAGGAGCTACAGCTGCATCTCTGTAACATTCAAGAATATAAAAAATACGAATAAACACTACAAAACATTAATTTTCTATTAACAAAAATACCTAACTAGAAATATCACTTTCATGAATAATTTAACTTACCGGTCTGTAGGGGTTTCTAATATTTCCACAATAAGGTCTAATAGTTGCATAACACTGTTTTTTCTCAAACGAAAACGTATAAAGAAATCGTCCTCATCCCAATAATCAATGTGGTTTACTCGTTCTCTAATCCGCTTCTCTTTTCGTCTATTTAGAAATATATTGATTAGCAGATCATTTTCTTCAACACTGCTGCTACTGGTTTCATGTAAATTAAACATTATTTTTAATATTATAATAATTGATATACGTTAAAATCAAGAAGACGTTAAAATAATATGAGAAACACCCTACAAGATTAGGTTTACTGTCAAATGTAGTACAACTAAAAAATTATTACCAACTGAATTTTATTATGAATAATGGTCACATTGGTCACTAGATGTGGGGGACAATGATTGCCAACTTCGTTTTATTTCACCGAGAGCAATCCTACCGACAACAATTGATTGTAATACGGTTCGCAGGCTTATCCTCCCTGCAACTATATCGGCTTGATAGTTGTCGGGACATTACAACCGGGCCATAAGGCATTAAGCAAACAAACTTCTTTGTGATTTGCGTGGTGCCTAAAAATATGTCTAGTTAAATGTGTCACAACGCGCAACGTCTTGAAAACATATTGGGCATATAGTCGGTCGCTCTCTTGCAGAACTATTTCTAACATAACTATGACTTGGTCCCTTCAAAGCAAAAAATCAATATTAATTAGATTTTAGCATTTTAAAAAAGCAACGTGGTGTATATAAATCATCAGTATCCGTGGTATTAACAAATATGTATAGGTAAATTGCGAAAAGAAACAATTATTGGTGTCGTAATATGTGCAGCTAGCAAAGGTTTTAAATGCGTTATCAAATCATTAAAGAACTACAATATGGCTTGTAGAGCCTCATTAACAATATAATTCGATCTTATAAATGTTCAGAACAAAAATGTATGGCTCTATATAACCGGAACTCAATTCTCTTTTTAATTGGGCGTCATAAACTGACTAAAAATTACGTTCATATCACCACCATTAAATATTATGATTCAATGTTATAACACAATAAATTTTACCTATACCAATTATTGTCAAAGTAATTACTTTTGCAATTAAATCTCGAGCAAAGAAAAACGAGTGTTCCCAAATAGTTGGGATATTCTGTACATTTTTGTTGATATCTTGAGACTCCGATGTTCGGCCGTTTATTAGTATGAATCTACATAAAAAAAAGTTACATGACTTTGCTAGTTTAACTAAATTTTTAGGTAACAAAAATTAAATATTTTTTAAACATAGTTTTTTAACAAGAATCTTATAGGATTTTAATTTTCCAACATTAAAATATTTCAGTAACATGTAACTTTTGTACTATCATAGTCAATGCCCGAGAAATACTTATCGGTAAGGGTTCTGGGTTACAAGTAGAATTTGTACAACACTATATTTATCTATTTCATTTATATGTGTCTGTATAGAAGGAAAAGTATGATATTCCTACAAAATACATAATGCTGTATTTTAACAACACCCTGTAGCCTTTATTTATTAAGGTTGTTTATACGAAAATTATAGAACGTAAAAATATGTTATCCTATCACATATCCACCATAAAGCAGTAAAAACACGTACTTTTCCGACACTTGTTTCTGTTCACCCATATATTTTTACATAGGTGGAAACCTAAATTTCATTTTGAGCATATAAAGTGAAAAAAGATAAGTTTGACTTTTTCCAAATGAATGGAATACCACATTTTTATTGTATTCAATAATTTTCGTATAATTTTTTGCAACTTAATAAAACCATAAGCGATAAAAAATATAAATTAGGGCTAAGTTTTGTAACATGAAGCTAACTAATAACTTAAAGAACTAATTACTGTTAAAGTACTAAAAATTGCTAATACATCCGAAGATATTCGGAAAAAACTGCAATATTGTTTTTAATTTTCCCAATCAATTTACCTATATTCCTTTATTTGGGAAATATTTTGTTCTCAGGATGATATTCTCAAATACAACGTTTAGGCCTGGGGCCCCCATCATCACTTTTTTAATACCAACCAGGATTTTTCCTCCGGGTTTTTGAGGCTCTTGATTTCCCAAAACTGGTGATGTGAAGTTTGTTAGTAAATTTTATAATTAATATGGTTTCTATATGAGATTTTATTTCTATAAGAAGATTTTCTTTCTAATTTTCATTGGAAGAAATCATAAATGTATTTTTTTGATATTGCGACAATTCATTGGTTTTGTAAAGTCGGTAGCTTCAAGATACAGTAATAGGAAATCCAATTCCGTATTAACAAAAAAGTTGTTGTTTGGAGCATCACCTCGAAACGTAGTATTGTAAATCTGAGAAAACCATCTTCTAGAAGATAAAAAGTTGCCTCAAGGAAATAATATTTATATTAATCTATTTCAATAAAGCCAGGTACAAATAAAATTGCTGGAAACATTTCTGTCAACGAAAATTAAATTACTGCATTTTGGATTAATTTTAAATGTATTTAATAATTTAAATTCTTTGCTTCTTTCGCACGCCCTATATATTACTCCTCTATCACTCAAATATATTTGGGGAAAAAAACAAATATATTATTATTTAGGCTGGATATGTCTGAGCAACCGTTAAAAATGCAGATAAAACTTCCTTGACATATTTTTCTTAAGATAACAAAATAAGGAATATAGTACTCACTAATTCGGAAATTTAAATAGAGAAAAAATACACTTACCTTGCAGAGCAAGTAAAAAAATACGTTTTGACCGATTCATTATTTGACTCAAAAACTAACACACCAAAGAAACACGTATTTTGCGATTCCTGGGCCGTGTATTTCTGATTTAAAAATCGTAATACCGGTAAAAAATCTAAAAATAACTTCACTACTGCGTCGCCAAAGCGGTGGAACTCGTATAATGGTCGGGTATTCACGGGCTTCGAAAAATGCGTCACTTCTAAACAGTGCGTATATACATTTATACAGATTTGTCAGTGCGCTACCTACACAACATTACGTTGAACTATGTCACATATGTTTTTAGATACTAAGGTGTCAAATCGAAGCCCTAGTGTTAGCGCATAATTTGGGTTGAAGCGGGATTCAGCGGAGTCAGGGGCCTTGGGAGTCCAGAGCGATGCCGCGGGTCTCCCCGTGCCCTCATGAAAGCTGAATCAGCGATCAGCTGCCAACCATATTGTTTATAAATAAAATAGATACATATACTATATACGGGCACTTCTGTGCCCGTATATAGTATATGTATAAAATTACCGTGTTCATTTGTATTTATTTGTTTATTCGTTAACCCCAAGTCATTACGAAGGTGATTTGTAGTTGTTTGGGCATATTGAATTTGTAGATATGCTTGATACATATTTTTGTTTATGTTATTTTGTTTAAGGTAGTCTTTAGCCAATAGGCGTTTAGGATAAAACACATTTCCATATATGGGCAAAGTAACACGCTTATGGGGGGCGAACGAAACATAGCCCGGGACACGGAATAACGGGAGTTGAATTTGAGCTTTGAAAAAGAAAGCAGCTTGCTAGCGTACGGGCTAGCGGGGGCGGATCGTTAGTTACTTACCTTATTGTTTCTTTTGCATTTTATTCGGTAGATAATTACTTAGTTATTACTAACATTCATTTTAAAAACTGTGTATTGTAAACTGACGTGTGTTCTCATATTACCTGTGTTAAATTGCCCCGTGCCCTCATGAAAGCTGAATCAGCGATCAGCTGCCAACCATATTGTTTATAAATAAAATAGATACATATACTATATACGGGCACTTCTGCCCCGACTAGATTAGAACGGAATAAGATACGCGTTGGCATACATATATCTTTTCCTTTGTTTTATTATTCACTATTTTACTATCATTAAAAGTTTACATCAGATCTACAGTGTGATTATTTTAAAAAGTGATCTAACACTAGCAAAAAATTAACTACAGGTTCCTGTGGTTATGTAACGACAGTTGACGAAGATATACACGCGAATTTTTAGGATTCAAATAACCTGTTTAATATAGCATTTTGGGCTTCATATATATATATATATATATATATATATATATATATATATATATATATATATATAATATATGGTTTAGCAACACGTTATTATGAAGATAATTCTCCCGGTTAATTTTCACTTGAATACTTATATGCAAACCGGATTACATCGATTATTTTAAAAACCACATGGCCCGCATATTTTCATCTTCATAATTCAACTGGACGAACTGCACCTATTTGAATATTCTGTGTTATATATATTCTGTGGTTATAAATGTTTTGCTAAATTGTTGATAAATGTACGTACCAGTTTTCTTATATATTGAGTGTATTTCTAAAAAAAAAAAAATTGCAGATATTTGACAAAGTGAAGCAAATTTGTGTGCATATTTTTCTGTATACCGAAAACAATGGGAATATTTGGTCCCAGCGATATAACTTTTGCTGAAGAAGTTGGTGAGTCATTTGCAACTCATATACCTATAGTGCAGCTGTTTTTTTATTAATACAATATATCAGAACAGTTATATTCTCATTGTAACGTCTGTAGCTTTTAGATAAAGTTTACTCAGGTCGGGATATAATTGTATTAAATACATAATATATAAATTTTGTATCATTTATTCTAAGTTAGTTCATGGTCGGAGCTTTTGGTTTTAGTTGAATAAAATTTTCATCATAGTTTTATAAATGCTAGTTTATAAAATTTAATCATAGTTTTATAAAATTTAATTAGAAATCTCCTATGATTTATGGCGACGTCTTGTTTTATTTACCAATATTGAGAAAGAACGATTCCAGTAATCCAAAGATAGGTGCTGCAAAGAACTTATGCAACTACTTAACCACTGACAGCTACTAGTTAGCAGATAAATTAAATAGATAAACAATGTTTTCTGAGCAGTATAATATTTTACAATTTATTTCATATAGCTTATATATTAAATTAGAATTAAAATAAATGCTAAGACAGTTATCGACTGTTGATGTGGTGTAGGGTAGCACTAAAAAGCATACACACTGGAAGCTTTTCCTGTGGTTTTCAAGAACGTAATACATGTGCCATATTCTCTTTAACCATAACCGATATTCTAATGTATGTATATATTCACATTTTCATAATATTGTTTTAAGTTTGCATTAGAATAAGGAGGATTCATTTTATGCTTTTCTCATTGTATGCATGTATAAGTACATATTCTTTTAAATTAGCAATCGAATAATTATATCTATTTTTTTAATTTTTATAATAAAGGCACTGGCATTGAAACTGTAAATACAACCAAGAAACAGACAAATTTAGAAAAATATTTAATCCTATGCCATAGTTTTGCAGAAAATATTGTAGCGACTATTTTCTGAGTTTCGTATGGAGATAGGATCTGACTTTTTCTGCAGTTTCAGAACAGTACTTTGAAAATTACTAAGTCAGTCACTACTTGCAAATTTTCCTGAACCAGTATTTGTACAGAATGAAAATAATATTGATACATAAAGAATTAAAGTAGACGTGCATTGTTTTTATAGGAGTTTCTCCCAATCTACCTTTAATTTATAGTAAATAAAGCTGACTTAAATATCTTTAAATTAGACAATGATATTAATAAAAAAATATCTAATTTTTTTTTTTTTTCATCAGCATCATCTGCAAATATTAAATGGCTTGAACCCCCGACTTTTCTCACAAATTGAACTTTTTTTACTTTTTTCTTTTTCATCCCATTAATTTAACTTTTCCAATGGTACGGAATTACCTACTATAGAGAATGAGTTTGTAAATAGTTGAAGAAATAGTTTGACAGGAATAAATCAGGATTTTTTTTTCTTCTTTCTGAAAAAGCAAGAAAGAATTATTGATTTATAACGTAATGTGTCGTTAAATTTGTATTCGGTGTATATCATAACATTATTTCATTTCAATTTGTATCAAACTCGATTCTTCAAATCCCACAAAAACACCTGTAACAAATTAATTATTACTTTTGTATATTTTTGGTTAAGAAATTATATGAACACCAAAATTTAAGCGTCTAACCTTCTTAACTCGTGAATAGAAGCTAGAAAAGCATATATTATATTTAACATGAAATAATCAATTCCTTTTCATTTATATTATTTAGAATCTGCAACAAACGAAAAAAATGTCGAGGAAGATTGGAGTGTAATTATGAATATTTGTGATAAAGCTGGGAAATCATCTGAAGAAGCAAAGAATTATTTGAGAGCTATAATTAAACGATTATATAATAATGATCCACATATTGGTATGAAAGCTGTAACGGTAAGTTTCTTTTATATTGGAAATTATATTAATTAGCAGTTAGATACAAAAGAGATTGTGATAAATTAATTATAAGGGGGCTACAATCCACAACATTTTGTTTATCTATCTGAAAATATATTATTATATAAAAATTATGTCGGTCCATTGTGCTCTGCATATACATATAATAATCATATACTTGTATATTGCTACTACCTATTTTTAATCCCTTTTTGTTCTAGTTTTCCTAGGCAAATTATCACTAGTTAGTATCACTATTGTAGTTAACATATCAATTTTATATTATAAAATTAATAAAATTAGTTCTGTTCGCTAAACAAAATTTCCAGAAAGATATCCTTTTTGGATAACATGTGAAATATCTGCTTCAAGTAATTTAACAATTTCAAGTGATTTTAGTTTAAACACCAGAATAGCAAGGCCAAGAATTGAGATAAAATCGCTAGAGTTAGTACCTAAATTTGACAGGTCACCATGTTGTCTATTTAAATTTATTTCAATAGCATCAGATGTATTAAATATCCGTTTGACAAAAGTGACTCAACATGCTAAGAGGTTATTTTTAGCATGCGCTCTCCAACACACATGTTCGCACCAACTCGCACGCACACACGCATGCACCCACATCCACCCTTATTTGATGGTTGCTTAACAACAATCTAATAAATTGATCCTTAGCATCCGAAGATGAACGTGAAGGCCTAATATAATCGGTACGGCGCTTCTTCGTCGCCTTCGATTCGGAACAGGTGACTCGGGTGCCACAATCGCCTTGGGCGGGCGGTAGCGCGAGCTTGGATCGTTTCGTCGACCGTCACGTAGAGCGACGACACAGTGGGTCAGACTGCATTTTTAGCGCGAAAAAATTCAATTTTATTGTATTAACGGAACGATGTGAAACCAATTAGAATCTGAACAGATAACTTTTGGGATTACCGTCCAAAGTGTGGGAGTTACAATGTTTACATTTAGCTTTTACAGTCAGTGATCCAGAACGTATTAATTCTGATTCTACCTTTTATTTAGACTGTCATATTCTGACTTGGTGAGTATAAGTATTAGTTTTGTTTCTATTCCTCAACCGTAATAGCGGACTCTACAGAAGATAAATACTGTCATACTTTTTTCAATAATCAAAAATTTATAGCGCGCCCAGATTTGGGTTTTTCAAAATATCACACGATATTCAAAATTAGAAAAAGTATAAAAAGTTAAGCATGCGATTGCATCTTTTCTGATCATTGCAGATTGCTTTTAAAATCCGTTTTTTATTTATCCTGAAAAATTCAGGTGCGTAAATGCGCGTAGATTCTACCATCTAGAAACCATCTAGGCAAATTTTTAAATGTTGCAGGACCATCAAGTGTGGTGAAATTTGCATTTATATTCAACTTACAGTTGAAATTTAAGCACTTCTTAAGAGATGTGGTCGTCGAAGAATCACGTAGTTCCCTTCTGGCCCTTTCTTTAATACAAGTGGATAAAGACGTCTTATTAAAATTATTACGTTTTGCAAAAGTTGTAGAGCTAAGATGGAAATTATGTTCTCACAATGTAAAAACTTTTCAAATAAAAAATAAGGCTTGATTAAACAGCGATTTTGAATTTCCGAAATTCATTCCAAGCTTCATTCCAAACAAAACTACTACTGCAAACAAAACTAAATTAAACATAGCTGGTAAACGTTCAGCTGCACATTCTATCCAAAGCATTGCCTCCATAGCCCCAAAACGTGTCAAAAAACCAATAAATTTCAGTATCTTCTAATTGAATTTACCAGGGAGGAAGGAAAGGAAATGATCGTAAACGTAAGATCGTTATCATTTATCCTTCTTGGGGTGAGGTTTTAAAGGCGAAAAACGTGCTATCTGCCAAATGAAGAAACAAAAGTTGCCGAATCATCAGCAGAAATTCCTTTTCAGAAAAATTTGGACTGGGAAAGAGTTTGAATTTGGGAAATCAACAAAGGGGATCTATATCTCTTTCTAACAAATCAGGTCTTAACTTTAAAATGGGGATGTGATGGAAGTTCTTTACACAGATAAACAATGTTTCTCAAGATGGTATGTCTGATTCTTCCATTTTCATACTTTCGTACGTTCTTCTATCCTCTTGACAAAAATAAATAAAAACCTTTTCTATCAAGAAGGTTGCCTTATTTAAGCTATTTCACACCACTAGGGAATACATATATTAATAGGCAGTTATAACAGTTTTAATTTATTCGCGCTAAAAGTTCTGTCTGGCCCACTGTGTTGGTGGTAGCTGTGTTAGGGTTGCGTTCGCCGGCGGTATCGGCTCGCTGCCGGCGTGGCGGCGTTGGTGGTGACTGTGATGATGTATGGCGTTCCAATCTGCACATTAAGAAACCTTGTTTGGGTATGCGTAGAGTACCTTTGCTTTATTATTCTTTTTGCAATGTAATGGAATTCTTTACTTACGTAATGTAGAATCTTTCAATGTAAAAATTCTTTTCTGATTTCGACAACGACTGCTTGCCGTGTCGATAGGTAGTAATAATTAGAAAGGTAACTCACCCGCCTTATCCCTCGATGACAACTAAGAATACATACAAGAACACAAAATACTTCATTACAACTAGCAACAATATAAACAGTATACAACAAATGAAAGCCAGTTCACAAGGGTATATAAAAAACAATTACTCGATACAAACCAGACAATCGGCAACTATTATACTACGGCAAACGTCGGAAGAAACTGATACATGTACAGAAAAGGTGCTGGTATTTAAACACTGATGAGCGGAGGACTAGTGACGTCTCGGCTTGGAACATATGCGACCGCGGGAGCGGCGACGATGAATAGTATCACGACCGGTTTTCTCGTTACATCGTATGGTAAGATGTACTGTCGATGTACTTTAATTTATTGCCAATATTACGCACTGAATATTCTTCAGGATGTATACAAGCCTTAACAACTATATATTGGAACAAAACAAGATACACGCGTATTTCAGATATTTGACAATTTATTTTTTCTACTTGTGTAAAATACTGTTTAATTAGTGAATTAATAAATAAGGTCAATCAGCAATACAAAAATCAAAATACTTATTTATAAAAACCTTATAACATGCAAGAGTGATCGAAATGTGTTTAAACTAGTGACAACTAAATATTGGGACAACATAAAGGAACTGCCAAAAATGAAAAGAATGCTGCAAAAAGAATGCTGCAGGGATTACAAGAGATGCCAGTTTATTTTTCAGTTAATTTCTTATCGTATTGAGTGAATTACTGCATTTGTCTAACAATATGGTACGTGGTATCTCTACATATATCTCAAAAATTCGTGAGTTGCTGCTTAAAAATTGTTGCCGCAATATAACAATACGCAAAGTGGCGGATGAACTTAATATTCCTAAAACTACAGCGTGGAATATAATTAAGCATTACGGAGAAACTGGAAGTACTCTAGACAAAAAAGGTAAAAGTTTGGGTCGTCCAATAATAGTTTTTGGTAGGAATAAGAGAATATTAGTAAAAACATGCAAAAAAGGTTGAAGAAGTACAGTAAGGCAAGTTACGGCTGAATAGAATCACGAAACTGGACAAAATTTGTCAAGGGAATGTTGTTGCAAGTGGATACATAAATGTGGATTAAAGATTTATAAGGTTGAATTACAGGTAACAATTTAAAAGTGTGTTTTAAAAACCTTTATTTTTTTATAGACAAAGGAAAAGCCACTGTTCCTTGCCACACGGCTAAGATAGGCAAAATCTAATCTGTCTTGGTCTGTAGAAGATTGGTCTAGAGTAATTTTTAGCGACGAATCGAGATTCGACATTTGTGTTGGCGATAACCGCAAACGCGTGATTCGCTCTAAACATGAAGCTTTCCACAAAGATTGCTTAAAACGCACGGTAAAATTTCCTAAGGGAGTGATGATTTGGGGTTATATGGCAGCCTCAAGATTAGGATGCTTTGAATTTATTGATGGTACTGTGAATGCTGCAAAATATCAACAAACATTTCAAAACAGTCTACTACCAAGTATTGTGAAGTTAAATGTTAAGCAGGATGGGGCGGCCTGTCATACAGCCAAAACCACAAAAAAGTGGTTTGAAGACCACGACCTAAATGTTCTTTCTTGGTCTTCCAACAGACCTGACCTTAATGTAATTGAAACAATATGGCATAAAATGAAATATACATTAAGGACCAATCCACAACGGACATAACCAGAACTTAAAGCCAAAATTGAACAGATTTGGAATGAATTTGCCCCTGAACAGTGTAGATCCTTAGTGGAATCAATGTCTAACCGAATTCGAGCGGTAATAAAATCTAAGGGAGATGTTACTCCATATTAGAAATAAAAATTCTTACTCCCAATATGTCCCAAAATTCTATGTCCCAATATTTAGTTGTCACTAGTTTTCACAAATTTTTATCACTTACATGTTATAAGGTTTGTTATAAATAACTATTTTGTTTTTTGTGTTGCTTATTGACCTCATTTATTGTTAATTTACTAATTTGACAGTATTTAATAAAAAAAAAAAAATGAATAGAAAAAAATAAACTGTCAAATCTGTAATATGGGAGTACTTTTTTTGTCCCAATATATAGTTGTTAAGGCTCGTAGTTAAAATTTCAGAATGCTTTCCAGAAGGTCTTCCACGGGCTATTTTAAAAAATAAATAATAATACAAGAAAGCCAAAACATTAAAACTCTAGCACAAGTGTTCTATTCTCGGTCTAATGAGAGATTGAAGAAGTCCAAATGATTTATATTGATGTAACTAAACATTTGACATTTAGAGGAATGTGTATCTTTTATATGTTTTTATATGTTTACCTTTTAGCTTCTAGATGCCTGCATAAAAAATTCTGGTAAAATATTCCACATAGAAGTAGCTTCGAGGGAATTTGAAAACGATTTCAATAAATTAATGATCAAGGCACATCCTACAGTAGCAAAGAAATTAAGAGCATCTTTGAAAAAATGGTCAGAAAATGAATTTAAAACCGATGTACAATTGAATCTTATTCCATGTTTATATTCTAAATTGAAAAATACTGGATATGACTTCTCACAGGATCAAGTAAGTATTTGAGTAGATCTGTAAATATGTTTTTTTCTGTATAGTGTAATATATTGTTGATAAAAGAAATGTTGCCACATTTTAATCTAACAGAATTATAATTTCTTCAATAAATTGTATTATGTAGAATTACCCCTAACTCTCACTTCTATAGTTAATCCCATTTCAAACTGTTTCTACATGTTTTGATGTCAGATTTTATTATAATGTTACTTTAATCTTTTTTCATTATCATTAAAAAATTACTAGTCTTTGTCATTTTCAGAAATGTAACATTTATAATAATAATTCTATTCATCACAACGTTCCAATGTGGATATATATCCGTATTTTGATCGTAATGAAATAAGAAAAAGTCGATAAAAGTATTAGTTTAAGTGATATTATTGGATATCAAGAATTTGCTAATGTATATGCATCTTGATTTCAGATGATAAATATGTTTAACTTAGATACCGTTCTGTGTTTTAGTTTAATTTTCTTATATGAATATTTGTGAGTATATGTTTGTGTCTGAGCATAAACTCTACGTCTTCTAATAATATGCATTTATGAATGATTGTTGGTTACAAGAATTAACAATAATAAAATATCAGTAACATATAAGTCGGAAATCGAGAAAGGAACCACGAAGTCGCCAAGCGGCAATCAAAGTAGTTCCCGAATAGCAAAGCTATTACATAATCGCTCTAGGAAACAACTACTCCTCGGGCTAAAGCCCCGCCAGGCATTGAATTATACCCAGAAGCGATCCTCGACCCCTTTCTCGTGTTTCTGCACGATCAGATAAGGTTTCAAAAAATAAAACCTTTTAAGATTTTATTTTTCGCTTCTGGGTATAATCGTATCGATAAAGATGTATACGCCATAAAGTTCATTCGGCATTTGTCCTGAATCGGCGTACCGTGTACGGCACTGATGAGAACTAACAAGTTCGAAACAGCTGTATGTCGTTCGGTTCCGATCTGGGACAAATGTCGAATCCTACCTGTGGCGGGTTTTATTTTTTGGAAATAATAAAATATAGTTAACCATTTATTCAAAAAAGTCTCTGTAAAGCTATTGAAGTTGTCATATGCACAGTTTTATGCACATGTTACAAACGGAACTACAAACCACATCAAATATTCAAAATTGGAAGTAACATTTTCTATGATAAGCAGCTCTACGATTTACTAGATACATTTAATATCCGATTAAGTACAGTGTCACTAAGTTCATAATTTTTTCTTGTTACATCTCGACGTACCCCCCTCTTTTAGTGGTCAGAATTTTTACTGTAGTAGTATTACTTTTTTGCTCTCAACTATACCATAGCGGAAAAGTAATGTAATCGTGTAAAGAAAGAAAAAATATTTTTCTAGCGTTTATTTTTCGTTTTTTTTCGTTTTTCCGCCTAAAAAAAAATGGTTTTTAAAAAATGCTGTCTGTATGTATGTCGTTGTCGTCTCCATTTTAAACTTGTTAGCACGATAACTCAACTAAATCGTATCGGATCAATCGGAGTTTTGATTGTTTCTGATCGGGAACGCCTCCCAGATGACACCTATTGATTTTGAGGTGGATAAAACACACTACTATGTTCATGGGTCATGAGAAAGCACGATGGTGGACTATTTGAGAATTTTTTTTTGGTAGCACGATCACTCAATTAAAACGTGTCAGATGGATCGGGTTTCGACTGATTCTGATTAGGGACGTCTACCACACGACATCTATTGATTTTGAGGTGGATAGGACACACCCCATCCTGTCCATGGGTCATGAAAAAACACGATAGTGGACTATTTGAGAAAAATTTGTCGATTTTGCATTGAACGAAGAAAATATATATTCGGCCTGTATCATATATGAATGAATGAGAAAAAAAATAATTTCGTTCGACCACAAACATATTGATACGGCACTGAAGCAGTCGCCAATGAAAAAAGTAAAACTATCGCATAAAACACATTCTGCATTTATGTGTTCATTTATTTTTTATCGGCTACTCAAGAGATAGAGATGTTCTATGTGCGGAAAAGTCGGATTTAAGGTTTGAAAACTTTATTTTTTTAAATGGATAGCAACAGTGATAAGGCTATTTTATTCTAAAAAAAATTGTCTCTAGCAAATATCGCCTACAGATAATTATTCTTGAGGAAAATGACTATTCACAACTCTGATTGCTCCGCTTTGTGATGTGAGTGTCACAGATTAAAAATTTTTGATTCAGTAGGCTATACGTATAGTACAACCTTCTCCTTTTCAACAGCCATTTAAAATTAAGGTCTAGGCTCGAATGATTTGTAATTTATTGTATTTTAAACATACATACATAGCGAAACAATAGATACAAATAACAAAAACGTACAAATCTACTGTATGATTGATATGAAACAGATACGTACACAACATGGACTATGGTATTTTAAGTGATGCATAAAACAATAATTTAAAGTAATAAACACAAGAAATAGAATAAACTTTACAAACAACTACTAACTACTAAACTGTACAAAGAAACTGGTTATTTAGAACCAAGAACTGTTTATTTCAACTGCCTTTCATAGATTCCCCATCGTATCAGATACAAAAATTGACCCAATGCAAAAGATTAAATCGAATGTTATTAAATATGTTAGGCATGTATCGTATTCTTTGCATGTTATACTTATTAACACCCCGTATAGTAAAACTAAAGAGCAATTGTTTTTAATTGCCTTAAATAGAACGACATGAACACGTGCACTAACAGTATTGTTTATATTACGCAGTTGTTTACCGACGTCTAGACACTCGCCCCTCAGCTCCTCAGCCTCTTGTCAGCACCCCCTGGTTATTTATTACCCTATGTCTTTAGTAGATCGTATTTATTTATCAACGTGAATATACAGCCAAGCATTGTCAGTAAAATTTGCGAACACCCTGTATATATGTCTCCCACGCGCGTTGCCTACAACTGTTGCAATGAGTAGTAGGACAAGAGCAAACATAAAGGGGGCTACACACACACACCTTCTGTTTATCTGCGCAGTTTATCAGGTGTGACGTCATGTCCGAGCGATAAACTGTGATGCGCAGTTTAGACCGGTATTTACGCAGGTGAATAATCTGTGCATTTTGACCCTCTTTTGCAACGATAATTTACGCAGTTTATGCAGTATATCTCACAGTTTGGTTAGTTGACTTCCTATTTATGTACATGACGGCGGTTTCCAAAACAGATGCGCTTTTGGCGTTTATAGCAATTTTTGCACTAACGTTCACGGCGTTTTTTCTTCTAGCAACACAACTGCAATTATACAACAAACTGTGGCTCTTCTTTTTCTATCACCAATTTAACTTTATTTATTTTCAATGCTTTTTGAACCAAACCTGTTGAAAGTGAGAAGAGAACTGAAGAAAAATCTAACGGAACTGGGACGAAAACTGAACGTAGCCTACATATCTTCAGTTCAGATAAATGTATAGATTTTCACAGTTATTTACGACAGATAACTGCATAGATAAACAGAAGATGTGTAGCCCTCTTTACATTCGTTGTCATGAGCATGTGTGTTGTTAAAGACGTTACTGCATTGAGTGGGACGATAGCGTTCTATCTTTGTCATGGGCAGAATCTAAGTTGAATTCAAAGTAACTAAATTTACACTTGTCTGAAAATTGAAGGTAAAAATAAATTTCAAAAGCTAATTTTAATTTTTTAAAATAATCGAATGGTATAGAAAAACAATTTTGTAGCAGGTAGAATATCTAACGCCGCCACTGGGAGGAAGGTTCCCGCGCGATAGGCGATAGTTACGCGCGGAACGAGGCGGTACGACGAGGGAAGCCAGTTTTTTAGGCGGAGCCAGCTACGAGAGTCTATCCTAATCTAAAAAGTGCGCGACCCTCATTTCAATAGACAGTTATTGGTTTCAATATTCATATAGTATGTCTTATGTCATAGCTTTCTTCAATAGATTATGCTTACACGGGTAGTTCTTTGTATTTTTTTGTCGGAGACTCCACGAAACTTAGCATCCCGCTACAAATTGACGCCCAACTCGTGACCCGATTTTTACAAGAACTTTCGTTACCGTGCCTTTAGTGCAATAAGTGATAGGAAATTTTGTGACATTCCCAAATAGACTATTTTAAAGTTTACATTTTTCGAGTGATTAACCGCCGTTAAACAAAGAGACACTGTTTTCTTTCGGACATGCCAATACCGCAGCTTGTGGCTAGCAGATCGTCGCATATTGAATGCCGGTATTCTTTACTCTCCGTACAGTACTTTTTCGTTATAAAAATTGTTATAACGTTTTTATTAATAATTAAAAAAAAATGTATTTCTCTGAAAAAGAAAGCTTATATTTTTTAGAATAGATTCAACAAAAAAATGTTTAAAGTTGTTAATTTGTTGGCTTACGATTTAAAAAAATTTTTTTTTAATCCCTTACCTTACAACCTCCCTAACTTTTTTTCTAACTATTATCCTTTTTGATTTATTTTGAAAAAACACTGTTTATTTTTTTCCCAACCCTCGCTGGGGATTGAAAAAAGCTTTACTTACATGCCTAGTTATAGAACACATCAAACAAACTTGTATCAAAAAGTTTCTACCTTTTATCTCAAAATTTCGATTCAAATCCTTAGTTAACTGGACTATGAATTAAGTGTCAAATTATCTGATGAATACACACCTTGTATTTGTATAGTATTCGTGTACAATACATATACTGTACTAAACTAATTTGTGTATTATTTACAAAACTCTTTTCAAATATTACAGAAAATATGTTAAAATTAATTTACGAATTGTTGCAATAATTTAATGGAAATAAGGAACATTTAATAGATTTTACAGGTTATAGTTTTATTAGACAAATAATAATTTGGTATGAAGTATTTACACAACCAATTGTTCACAAACATATACACTTCGTTTATGGCTTTAAGTCTTTGCTGAATTAATAGTCAATTATATTAGATATCGGACATAGAAGCTTTGCAGTTTTAAATAAGAGTGGTGTGATTGATTTGAGCTTATTCTTTTTTTTTTTTAATTATTTATTCTTATATTACAGCCTATAAAAAAATCTTCTCCTGCCAGTAAGGATCCTAATGTTGTAGAGTCCCAAGAGGAAGAAGAACAAATTTTGAAAGCTATTGAATTATCACTGAAAGAAACAAGTGCTCTTAGGTCTTCTTCAGGTCATTCTTCATTATATCCCTCTGTTAATATGGTTGGGGCTACATCGACTACAATACCTGTCAAAGAATTGCGCAAAGTAAGAGCACTTTATGATTTTGAAGCAGCTGAAGATAACGAGTTAACGTTCAGTACTGGAGAAATAAGTAAGTATACCGATTTTCATTAGAAGAGGGTTACAAAATGCTAATTTTAAGAGTTACATTCATGTGAACTTATATGTATACGAAGTACCTCCAACTCTAACCTTTCCCCAACTTTTAAGTTCTGATGCTTATCATTAACATTTTTTTTTATCGTACATAAGAATGTACATAACATGGTATGTTTATTCTAAACTTAAAAAACAAAATGTGAATGAATGTCTTAAAGAGTAACTTTACTACTGGTTACAATTTGCCTTGTGTATGGAAACCCATTAATTATTTAATATTTGAATGTATTTCGGCCATAAACGAGTGAAGCAATCAATCTCAAGTTTTTTCACATGATAATAAGTAGCCTATAATATACAGACCTGACAACTATAAATCTTGAATGAATTACTAATGTGGCAGAAGAGAAGAGAAATAGCGAACCCATGTATGCAATATGAGGCGACCATGTGACCATGACGCCAGGTTTATTGGGTTGTTACAACTATAAAGATACGGATTATGTATCTAAAAGAGGCATATGTTATGAATGAAATAAATTTCTATTGTAGAAAAGCATCTCTACGTAAATGCAAGTTTGAGATTAGTAGGTATGTTTATTTCACTTATTTGGGGAACACGCCCACGGTATTTTGTAATAGGACCGAAGTAGTCCCTTGTACAAAGTAGCATTATTATCAGTAACTTCCTCCAGAATGTTGCAAGTTATAGTTTGTAGTACTCTTTCCGTAATATGTATTCAAATTAAGCATTCTTAAAATTCAGTTGGAATAAGTTATTTCATTCAATTTTTGATATGTTCAAATAGCTAAGGGGAGCAAGTTTTATATCAGTATTTTTCAGCCTTTACTATGAAATTAAACTAGTATTCGTTATCCTGGGAAGAGACTGAAACACTCAATGCAGCAAAAAAAAAGTAAGAGACCAGTTCTCCACAAACACCAAAAGATATGGCGTTTGGCCAACCAAGTTAACATAATCGGGAGATGTTTAAACTACTAGTTTTAAATTGCCTCTAATTTCTATTTATACTAAATTTTTTTCAGGTTTGGTAAACCGTTATGAATATTTTCCGGCTTTATACATTTATGTTTATTAATACTAGAGTCTGAGGCAATCAATCTCAATTTTTATGTTAACGTTAAATATGTTACTGTGATTAGAAATTGGCAAACACCATTTACCTGTTAAACGACAAAGTATCATTCTCAAAAAATTAAGAATATGATAATCTCTGTAAATAATATTCTTAGTAAAAATTTCAGTTTTTAAAAAAATGAACCGGACAAAGAAATGATAAAACTCTTGAATATTTGGAAACTAATTTTTGTGGATTTAAGAGGGGGAATTCTGTCGCAGTGATATAGATTGGCGCTATTTGTGCCTTATTTGAATAGTATTAATTTCTGTTACAAGAACAATATAGTTCATTTCTCATGATGAAATCTTTTAAGGATGTTACAAGGCAGAGAAGTTCACATATTTTTTATAGCGTAATATTTGCTTATAAACGAGATAATAGCATTTATAGTTTGAACAACAAAGTTGTATAAAATATCACATATACATTTGTTTGTATACATATATGTACATTATCACATATACAACTCGATAGAAAACTTATTTTAGGAGATCAATAAGGATAAAAAATAGCTTGCATTCCCGCTCAAGTTTGTTGACATTATATAGCCGTTTTTATTCACCTTGCTGTTGTTTCAGTTGGTATAATAGTTCAGCTTCTGTATAACAGATGGCGCATCTGATTGCAGTTCGTGTTATCGATATTTTATAAACAATCCAGACGTAGAAAATAAACTCAACAGCGAAATGCGTAGATAAAGAAGAGAGCAGACCTCAATATCATACCGTGTCTCATGTAACACCACGTGATAATAACATCGCTATCGTCATACTGTATCGCCATAATTCAACATTATAATGATAAGAAATACCTACATAATTCTGGCACAGAATCCTCTTACTTTGAAGGTTATTTTAGTGTTTTTAATTTCATATCAAAACAAGATAAAATTTTTCGAAGTTGTACTTACGAATTTTTTTTTAATTAAACGCTAAATATTTTTCAATGAGAAAAAAACACTAAATAACTGATGGTCGACTCGAAAGTTGTCGGGTATGGTTCCGACTCTTACTGATTATGTGTACATTTAATTTTCTATGTCTTCTTTATTTTATATTAAAAATATGTATTTATTTATGTCCCAAGTTTTTTTGTTAATTATATAATCTGTAAACTAAATATTCACTTTTTTAATAGTCACTATCTACAACTAAATATTACACCAAATAAATGTAATAACCGCAGTTATACTTGTTATTATAGTATATAATAAATTTGTAGTATATTTATTTATACTATTTTGTCGTTATTATTCGCCTGAAATCAGAATAAAAATCTGGAGAAGCAAATAATAGTTGAACACCACAATATGTGAAATTCAACTAAATACTCGTAAGTAATGTCTGCCAGTTCGCATCTACATATTCCGAGTTTGCGTCGTAAAGGAACACGTGATATCTTATTGGCGGTTTTTTTATAAATTGTCTAGTAAAAAAATCTGCCTTGTTTTAGCTCAAACAATTCCATGTTTAAAATTTAATTCTAAATTTACCTATAAACTGTTAATTCTATTGTTTCTAGCCGACGCGGTGCATGTAGTTATATAATAATGGTCTATGGAGATGATATTTTGATAGACATAATATGTATATCAAATGAACATATTTCGTATGAACATATGAAACAAAAGTACATGAAAAGAAATTTCATATACTTTTGTTGTTTCTGCGCGTCATTTCTTTTGCTTCTTACAAAACAAAAAGAAATGATGTGCATTGCTTTTTGTTTCGTATGAAACAAAAAGTAATGCACGTTATCATGTGACGTAATTCATTACCTTAGAATTTCAATTGTTTTTAAACAGAAATTAAAATTTTGTGCCCATTTTGAGATTGGCAGCAATTGACATATCGTGCGTGATGCCAAAAACAGGAGATATTTTCCACTTCTGGAATCCATCTTCTAAAATTTTCTTTTCGCAATTTTTCAATTAAGATTGCGAAAAAAAATTTTTTTTTACCGATTATTATTCATTCATGTATCTAAATGGTACCTGAATTTTTTCGTTCCTTTTTGTTTTTTTTGTATGCATATCTCATGGGTTAAAAAAATTCCAAAGATGAGGGAACTGTGCTAAGTGCGCGGTAGTTGTTTTGAGCACTATTTTCACCTGTAAATTAAAATTATAAATATTAGTGATAGGGTTTTCTTTTAGGTTGTTTCCTGGTCTTTAAGGATCTTTTTTTAATTCTGCGATATCTACAATAGTTTTTGAGATATTCGCGAAAAATGAATCCGTACATGTGCATATGAATTTTATTTTACTGCTATGGAGTACATAAATGATATGCCATGTATTGTTTAGTTAGGGAAACAATTTTATCTGCATTGTATTAGATCTATTGCAGTAGGGGGTTCTGAACTTATATAAAATATACATGTTTATTCAAATTCTACTACAGCAGCGCCAATTTATTGCGGTGGCAGATTTCTCCCTCTTAAACACCTAGTTTCGACTAATAAATAATATTTATTTTAGCTGTACTGAAAATTCTAATTTCGTTTTATACGTTATTATAAAATCAATTGACTTACACAAGATTAAAGGGGAAATTTATTCAAGAGGAGGGGGTTAGGTCTGTCCGGCGATCTACGACTTTGTGACGCAATACTCGCTATTAGATTAGAGCTAGTCACTCGAAACGGGGTACGGCCTCTTAGGCTTGATGATGAGTTCGATTGGCCCCAGGTTATCGGGAATTCTGGAGATCGAGTCAGCTCGCTCTCCGGCGGTAGGTGTAAATTCGATTTGAATGTGAAATTTAAGAAAGATTCTGAAAATCTAAGAAAGATTAGGTTTTGGTGTTGTCGGACTTTGTCCACCTGAAACAGAAAATTAAGAAAAGTTTTTAGTGTTTTTTAACTCTGTCGATCCACTATTAGTTGAAGTTTCGGTTGTTTTTCGAGGTCTCACTTCTTCCGGGTCGTAGTTTGTCGGCGCTCTTATCAACAGATTGGAATGATCTTCCGTTTGGTCGTAAGTTTTCCTGTGTTTTGCTCGATCATGTCTAGTACTGTCGTATATTGGAGATCCTTCCGGATGTCTGCATCTCACGAACCACGGGGCTTCCACGGTTCGTCGCAGCGCTGTTTTCAACGACCTGAAGTTTCTGGAGGTGACTTGGCTGCGTACCCCCAAGCTGTACAGGCTTACATCAGCTGAGTCTGGAGGAACTACTTTACCAGTAGTAGTTTATTCATGTTGAGGACGTTCCGCCCTAGCAAGAAAGGTGTTATCCTGGCTAGTGTATTCTTAGCACGTCCTGCCGTCTTCCTGATGTGTTCCTACCACGTCAGTGATTCCTTGAGGGTGACTCGGAGATATTGCATCGTTCGCATCAGTCCTCGAGTCTCAGCTACAGGATGCTCCCATGCGATACTCAGGCTTCTAGCATCCTGTAATCAGAAAGAGAATCGCTTACCTTTGCTTTGGGGCTCCAATTTATCAGGGACGATTTCACCAGTTTCGGCGTGGCTATGGGGAAACCCATGTTGGGTATCTTTATCAGTAGGTTGAATGCTCTGTTGAACGCTTTGGATACGTCTAGGAACACTGCTACCCTGATGTGTTCTTATTCGCAGTCGAGTAGCCGGAGAACTCCGCAGCTCCGTCAAATGCCATTGACGGTAGGCGAACTGCTCGTCTGGGATGACGTTCAGGGCCTCCGTCTGGTCTCGTATTCAGTTGAGTCGGATTCGCTCGGTGGCCTTACTCATCGCCCAGAGCAAGCTGATGGGCCTGTAGCTTGCAGGGTACAAGAGGGTCTTACCAGGTTTTGGGATGAAAACGACGTCTGTTTTTTCCACCTCTTGGGGAGTCTCAGGATTTTCTTAATGTTGTTTAACAGCGCTGCTGTTCCTTCCCGCGGAAGGTTGCATAATACCTGATTGTCGATCCGGTAGCTTTCCTAAGCTTCAAGTGTTTTAGGAACTCGACGTATTCGGCGGCGGTAGCCGGTATGAAGACGAAGTCTCCTTCCATCCGGTTGTTTCGTCTAGTTCATATTTTCACTTCCTCGGACCAGTTCTCGTCCTCGTTCTTCAGCTGGTTCTCCCTGTACTGGAGTGCGAGGCAGTTTGTGAACACTTCGGCTTTTTTTCTCGTTGGTCAAAATGACTCTTCTTGCGCGTGGATAGGCGGAATCGGGGTAGTTCTGAGCTGAAGGTTTTCTGCGTCCTCCACAGACTGTTATTGATGGCGCTGAGGCCGTCTAAATTTCAACTCCATACCGCCTGCGTGGGTTCGCTGGGAGCAGGTTTTACTCTGGGGTTGAGCTGGTTTAGGGAGTTTTTATCCTCGACACAGCCCGACCTTTTGGACCTTCTCTTCGCCGCTTGTCTTTCGCGTCATCAGTTGCATCGTCTCCTAGACGATGCCATTACGGTATTTCGTTCACGGTCCCTCTGTCTCGGTGGTACTCTCTCTTAGGGCTGCTTCGATGTTCCCTTCAAGCTCCCTTACAGCCTCGTTAAGATGGTCCATGTTTTCGATCCGGGGGATGACGTTGATGTCACTGTAACACATTCCGGAAGATCGCTCAGTTCACGTTTTTCCTTTTGATAGTTCTAGCAGTTTTGTTTCACCGTACTCCATGAAGCTGAAACAGAACGGGATCGGGGATTGATGGATCCTTCGGATAAGTTGTATACTCCCTGGACTACTACGTTCTGCAGTAGTGCGATATCCAGGGTGCTCGGGCGTCCTTCTCCATCGTGATGGGTCGGTTCGTTCAGAGCGCAGATGGTGACGTCGGCTCAATCGTCGGTGAAGTTGACAATCGTTCGGCCTCTCATATTCGTACTTCTGCGTACCCATCGGGGGCTTTGTGCGTTGAAGTCCCTCACGATCACCGACCTTTTCCCTGCCGGGATGAGGGCCTCTAGATCCCCTATTGTTAAGCGAAGATGCGGTGTTGAAGTAGTATCTGGTAGCAGGATACTACTTTTACTCCTCTCCATTGTGGCTCAATAACTGCGGCGTTGGCATCAAGGTATTGGAGTTCCGGCAGGGTCGTGGCCGTGGTATTCGATTCCTTTTTGCACGAGAATCGCTACTCTTCCGCTGCATCTATTATATGCACAGTGAATCATCCGATTCTGAACCGATCTTCCGCATGGAGTTTGGTCTCTCGAAGGTTCATCACTTCGATGTACCGATCGAATACTTCTTCGATTTCGTTATTCCACTTACGAGCAGAGTGGAGGTTCTATGTTCCATCCTCAAGGACGACATCGTCCTTTGCTCGCCGCCTAATCTTCCATCAGTATTGGCATTTTTGCGAAGTATACGCTCATGGCAGCTCACATCTGATGCACCTGACACAACATCGCCGGAAGATTAATGGCGGTTGGGTCCAACGCGGTGGGAATTCCAGGCGCCGGCTTCCTGGCTTGAGTTTTCCTAGTCAAGAAGTTAACACCAGGCGTTCCTGGTGTTTCTCACGACTGCTTCTGCGATACTTCGCCTGTGCCGTAAACACCTACGACACAGGCGTAGGCGTCCCGATCCTAGGTGGTTTTGCGGCGTCGGCCGACACTTCTTACTGTTGTGTTTTTCCTGCGTTTTCGCCGGTGCCGCCTTCTTTTTCGGGAATCCGGGGCAACCCTTATAACTAGCAGAATGTAGGTTGCTACAGTTGCCAAACTTCGCGGTGGAGTCGGCCTAGTGATGCCCGCCGCCATATTTGATGCACTTGTGCTGCGAAGTACAACGACTCTGTGCGTATCGGCTGACAGTGGTGGAATTACCTCACGGCGGGGGACCATTCTGCGCGCACTACCAATCCGGAACATTTCAAAATATTGAGAACGCCCTCTTCGTTCTCGGCAAACTGCGCCAACAATAGCAGCATGGTTTTGTTTGGTTCTCCCCGACATCGCGTCATCCGTTGGATCGACACGGGATACTCCCTGTCCCAGCAGGTCCTATTTTACATCTTCGATAAGGACATCCTTGAGGATGCCTCGGAGTCGATCTCGCGGCAGTGAATACGTGTGGTACTCCTCTCCCTTGTTGGCCAGCATCCTCCTCAACTTGTCAACTTCCTGTAGTCGTCGACGGTGGCGGGGGTGGACCTGAATACTATTATTCATAAGTTTGGCCTTGGTATAGTTTATACAAGCTATTCGAAATTCTTTACTGATCGTATTCCAATTATCTTTTTTCCGTAATATTATTGGTGAGATCTTGGACTTCTCTGCCAGACCCGAATAACTCCTGACTCCGTCCTCTTTTATAGTCACCGCGCCAGCGCTGTTATACACCAATGAGGGCTCGGTTATGATTGCTCTACGTGCGCGGACGATGACACAACAATCGCATCAAAGTATTCAACTCACAAATTGCATTTTTTCTAGTTTGTATGGTAGTAATGCCAGTTTCCATGAACAGACTTCTCAACTATTAAAACTGTATTTTACTTTTACGCCTTCAATTCAATACTGTACAAAACTGATGACTGAAGCTGGCACAACGCGCCACCCGGCATAGGCGTACGCCTCATAATACATATAATAAACATAACAAAGTCAATACTAATAAAAGCAATGAATTGTTGCACACTTACCCTCTTAACCAGATTTATGAAGTACTCGTGGATAGATTGGTGTACTAGTAAATAGAAAAATTTTTCAGCATCACGTATGTTTCTATGGTTAACTCCAGGAGGCAAGTTCGCTTTGGCGAGAAAATATGTTTATATGTAGAGAACGATCGTTCAACATCTACTGACGTAACACAGGCATAATTAAAGTATTCTCGGCACGCACTTAACGGATTTGTCCATCCACCAACACAAATTTCTTTTAACGTGGTAAAGCCGGTGTCTTTGTAATTTCTTCTTTGTTCTTTCACTTTCGAACTTTTGTCTAACACTTTAACGTTTTACATCACTTATACCATGTAACATAGAACTGGCTTCGTTCACTATTTGCAATGACTCCGCCAAAAACAATGCACTGTTTTGTAATTTTTCTATTGCGTCGTGTAATCCTTTATAATTGTCACGAATAGTTTGTAAACCAGTTTCAAGGAATTGTCGTTAAAGGCCATAGGATGATAAGCATAGTGAATCGGCCCCAGAAGGATATCTGAATCATCTTTTGAAAGTATGTTGGTACTAATAAGATACGTTGCAAGTCTGAAACCTTTATGGTTTTTGAATAAATCGAAAAAAACAAAAAATCTAAAAATATTTTTTTTTGTCAAAAATGGCTTAACCGATTTAAATGAAATTTGGACACGTTGTAGATGTATATAAAGGCTATACTCGAAAAAAATAGCTCATAATTTCCATAATCATTAGAAACAGGCGATTGTTTCAGAAATTATTTTTTTTCTTTATGATAACGTTCTAGAACAATTTTTAAAGTAACATTTTTTTATGTATTTTTTAATGTAGAATAACCTGTCAAATTCTTAAATCGATCAAGAAGGTACGCCATATTGAAAAAAAAACAAACATTTTTTGATATAACTTTAATATTCATTTATTTCAATGTTTTTACTTTTTAACAGAAACTAAGGTTATTTGATTAATTTATAAGTGCAAATAACGTTAAATATTTACAAAAATAATCTGAAAACATTTTTTTATTAAAATATTAAAATATTCGATAATTAATTATAAACTATATTTAGATGTTAATAATTTTATTTAAAATATCCTTTTGCATTTTAAAACATTAATATAAACATTATTTATCAATATTTTGATTCAATTAGGGTTAATTTTTATTTTTTATGTAATAAAACTACAATTTAGAGAATATAAGGCATCCCTCTCGATTATCAGATCATTCGGCAACCATGAGATTGCACGGTTATTTAATGTTGGTGACACTCTGTACATTGTTTGCTAGTTGGTAACAAGCTGCTAGATAACTAACCTAATTATTATTAATCGTTGACATTAGAAACTATTTTTGTTTGTATTTTTTCTGAATTTAATAATTATTTTTATTTAAAGATTTTTTCAAGTGAATAAAAATATGTCTACCTTTAAAAGTAATAATCCGAGGTGCTGCGTTTGTTCAAAATTGATAAAAAAATATCGGGTACTCCAAAAAATATAGATTCAGAGGAAGATGCTGAAGAGTTTTCGACTATATTTGAACGTGTGTCACCTGGTTCCAATAATTTGCAAATGCTGTCAGAAGTATAGATAACTCCTTTCATTATAGTGTCATTTAGGTTCGCGTGATATGGCTCTAACATATTAACTATGTACCCATTTGTTGTATAAATAGTAAATGGTTTACCTAATGGTACTTTCTTTTCTCAAAAAAAGACTTTCTTGAATATCAGTTATTAGAGCTCTTCTGATGGCGAGCATATATTCCATCATAAATTAAAACAAGGTTATCATTAAGGTAATCATACAAACATTTTGCTAATGGTGATAAAGTATCCTGAATGAGGTCATTTATGAACATAGATCGAAAACCGAAGTAACAAGGTACTACATCTTTTTCTAATGATTGTATCACTTGTTTACAATACTTCGAAACCAACTGTTCATCTTCTAATTGTAAAGTCGCTGATATTAACTTGTTTGAATTGCTGGTATGCAGTTTAAACAAAAATACAATAAGAGCTTGAGTTAGAGTACGAGGATCAGTATTTCTCATTGTAGTTAATAAATGTCACAATTCAGTTATGTTCTCTCGTCTTAAGCCAGTAAATATATAAAAGTTGTTCAACAGGAATACGGAAATCATACATCTTATCAAGCTGTGCAAAGTTCCATTCAGCAGCAAAGCTTTCCATAATTTTAGTTAACTCTGATGATCTCAAAATGCTCCAGTTGCAATAAATAAACTTGAAATAGGCACAGATCTTCTTCATAAAAGCGCTTATTTATAAGACGATCTTCGCAGCATCGATTTCCATACAGAATGAAAGTCCGTCGCTTAATTATGGATTTCCTACAAGCATTCTGAGGGACACCTATATACTATACTTCTATTTGGGACAAAATATACACAACAATATCTATGCGTTATAACAGTTATTTTGATTTGAACATCAATACACTCCTCAGTATCATTGATAGATCATCAGAACTTGACTGAGACGAAGTTATCAATGATAAGCTTGATTAATTTTTTTTTTTAATAATTCATATACATCTGGAGATAATTCATCTCCCAAAGACTTCCTGACCCTCATCATCATTTTTATTTTCTTATATTTCAATGCACGGCAATATAGACACATCACCATCTACAATTGCATGTTCAAATACAGTCAAAAACTCTTCAGCATCTTCTCTGATTCTATATTTTTTGGAGCACCCGATATTTTTTTATCAATTTTGAACAAACGCAACACCTCAGATTATTACTTTCAAACGTAGACATATTTTCATTCACATGAAAAAATCTTTAAATAAATATAGTACAGAGAATCATCAACAGCAATTTTGCAATGCAATGCAGCAATGGTTGCCGAACGAACTGATAATCGAGAGGGATACCTTATACTCTTTAAATTGTAGTTTTAATATATATAAAACGAAAATTTATTCTGATTGAATCAATATATTGATAATATATTTCTGTTTTAAAATGCAGAGTGATATTTTAAAGTAAAATTATTAACATCTAAATATAATTTATAATTAACTTTTGAATATTTTATTGTTTTAACAAACAAATGTTTTCAAATTATTGTTTTCAATATTTAATGTTATTTGCACTTATAAATTAGTCAAATAAGCTTGGTTTCTGTTGTTTCAAAAGTAAAAACATTGAAATAAATGAACATTGAAATTATATCAAAGAATCGGTTTTTATTTTTTTTTTTCAATATGGGTACCTTTGTGAAAAAATCGCCTGTTTCTAATGATTATTATGGAGATTATGAGCTGTTATTTTTTTCGAGTATAGCCTTTATATACATCTATAGTGTCCAAATTTTATTTAAATCGGTTGAGCCATTTTTGACAAAAAATTATTTTTTGATTTTTCGTTTTTTCGATTTATTCAAAAACCAAAATAGATAGAGGTTTCAAAGTTGCAGGATCAACGTATCTTATTAGTACCAATATACTCTCAAAACATGATTCAGATATCCTTCTGGATTCACTATGCTTATCGTCCTATGACCTTTTGTCTGGCTTTCATTGATAACCGCAGCCCCCTACGAGCCGCATGATTAAAGTATTACAGATTTTATTTGCTGGAAATACTCAGCATAATATATAGTACCAACCATGTACCCCAACGTGTAACAACGCGTTGTGGAGGTTCACGAATACTGCGACACGTTCTGTGAAATACTTTTAAGACGTCTCGGAGATTTCAAAAATACTTTTTTCGTATTCGCTATTGAGGCATCGACTTCTGGAAAACATTTCCGAATGGTTTCTGCCACGAGATGTAGAGCATAAACTTTACACGTAACGTGTAAAAACTGACAGCCGTGTTTTTGAAGAGAACGGCCGCAAGCATTGACGCAGCACCATCCGCCACACACATCAATACCAACGTCTCGAGCACCACCCGCGTAATTATGTCACTAGTACACTCTGTTAACTTTAAGAAGGTTCAACACCCGTACTACCACATGTACCACAGAATATTTTTAACGTCGGTTGTCTTGTCAACACATAACCACAACTGTTTATTTTTTAACACGTTTAATTTTATTTATGACGTCATCGCGTAACACAGGCACATACTGTCTTAAAGCCGTGCGACTTGGTAACTGGACATCGGGAACGTATTTGTTCCAAAACTCTCGAAATGCTTGTCCAGTATACCAAAGGGCGCATTGCAGGAAATTAATAATAAGTCCACCATAAAGTGAGGTCCCTGAGGCAAACCTTTTTTTTTTTATTGCTGTGTTGTACAGTAAATACATGCCGTTTACAATCTTGTATATACGTATAGAACACGTATGCAAGATTAGAAATTCATCACGGGAAACAGTGAACCGATGCGCAGCGTACTAGCGATCCTCGTACTGGGTGTCGAATTTCGGTGTGAAATCAGGCTGGCGTTCGCATAACGAAATGAGGTCATCCTTCAGTCATGCACCGTCATACATAACCCGGGCGCGGTGAGTACCTCGATGTCGAAACTCTGCATATGCATAACAATATCATAGTCAGTTACTGCATTTAATACCACTTCTCGTAATTTTATTACCACAAATAAAATACTTAAACTTTTACTGTACTAAATGAGTTACCACAGTATTTAAACAAACGAATGAATGCTAGAGTATGATTCATAATGGAAAGGGCTTGGCTTGAGCCTTTTTTGTTACCTTTATGATACAGTCTAATAGCGGATGTTGTCCCTTTTCTAGTTTCTAGTTGAATTCCGCTTGTGAAGGTCGAGAACTGCTACGCAAATGTAATCTAATACTTGATTTTCTTGTTGCTACATCCCCTCTTTATACATATATAATGACCTCTGATTAACTTTCATAGGTATGCACTGCTTTTTGCTTTTTACATCCAGGCTCTAATGCGACTGTTTTTGCTTCAGCTGGGAAATGCTTTTACTTACCTGGACTTTGCACTTATTGTGGACTGTAATTTCTTTACACTTGCAATAATAATACTCTCTAACAATTAAAGAATATATTAACAAACTGATTAGACTACATCTCTTGTTACAAACTTGATATACATGTACTTTCTACATAACATCGTGACTACTATCAATCAACTCTAGCTACTACTAACAACTACTACTGGAGGGTTCTCCAGAAAATCAGAAACGTTCACGTCCTCGCTCGCGCATGCGCAACATACAAATATGGAGGAATTTATAAGGACAGAGGCGGCGCCAAAATATAAAATAAGAACAATAAGACTAAACATACCGGCCGCCTTGAAATGCCAATTTCAACAATATATCGGTTATAACTTAGGAAAAACGAGAACAATAAATATGAAGGAGTGAACAGACAATGTCAACTATCATTGTCCGGCTCATTGTCATAAATAAGTAAAACACACAATCTAGAAACGCATCGTTTGCGTACACTGTTTCCCACCTTAATGGTGGGTATACTATCACTTCCAGGGTGAATCTGTAATTTTTTACCTTTATGCCAATGGTTAAGACTGCAGGTCATCTTCTTTGACTAATACGAGGACACCAGGCCTCAGAAGTTGGGAACAATTATTTTTTCACGTTACTCGTGCTTGTAGCTCGCCAATGTATTTTCGATATTGCTGTACAATTCTTTGATTCAGATTATATATCGATAAACGATTCTGTCTGTGTCGAGTAATTCAAATCTGGGAGAGTCGTCATAGAACGGCCAATCAAAAAGTGTGCAGGGATTAAGGGGTTCATATTATTGGGGTCAGCTGATAGAGGACTTAAAGGTCTCGAATTTAATATAGACTCTATCTGCGCCAAGAAAGTAGCAGAAGACTCGTAAGTTATTAATTTGTTATTTACAACTCGTTTCAGATGAAACTTGAAACTCTTTAATTCCCGCTTCCCATATACCACCGAAATTAAGGGACTTAGAAGAGATAAAGTGTCAGGAAATATTTTCAGTTACATAAAAATCAGCTATATTTTTAGCCTGCTCTCTAAGAAAATTAGAAACTTCTTGCAACTTAGTATTTACACCTACAAAATTCGTACCATTATCTGTGTAGTAACAGTGTCGTAGCTTACTGTTACTAACTCATAACATTTTAATTCATTATGGGGTCCGGGCGCCATAAATCTGCCTATACATTGTGGACACGTCACAGGTAAAAACGTTATTTATGAGTTAGAAATCCCAACAAAACATTAAATACATTTCCCTGTATATTAGAACCACTATGATGTACGTCATTTAATGAAAGACCACTCGTACTCTTCATTGATGCATCTACCGCGTGGTGAGCTTCAAACATATGACTTAGTTTTGTATATATCTGACATAAATTTCAGGTATTCTAGTCGTAAATCCGAATTTTTACTTAATTTTCTTTCCAATGACTGGAATCTTTCTAAAGCAAATTGACGCGATTCACCTAATAAACCTTTATTATCTTTAAATGGAATTTTTACTGTGAATCTACCTTGAGAATCACGTGTATGATTTTCTAGAAAGTGCTTATCGCAAAATGAATCTGACTCGTTTAAATAACATTACCTTTGTGGAGTACTCTCGCGTTTTCCACATTCCTCTATAACCCAAAATTTTTTAAGTTGCTGGTCCAATTTATTGGTATCAACAGTTAAACATGAAACCGATTTTATTTTGTGGAAATTAATACTTGAACTTCCACCAACTACACAACCTAAAACGGGTTTTTTGTAAAGCTCGCAATTGATTAAACCTAAATGACCTTGACTCGATATTTGCCAAAATACTTGGCTACCCAATAGAATATCTATATCTCAACTCTTATTGAAACTAGGATCTGCTAGATAAATATTATTAGGTATCGGTAACTCGTTAATGTCAAAAGATGATATTAGTAATTTCTCTGTAATAGAATTTATTACTAGAAATGGTAAATGAACTCTAAATGAGTATATCTAGATTTTATTTGCATATCAACTGAATATTTGATGTTAATATTGTTCTTGCCTACGCCACTGACAGCGTGTTGTATATTATTTTTAGCTAGATTCAATTTCTTACACAAGTTTTCAGTACAGAAGTTACTTTGCGCTCCTGTATCTAATAAAGCTCTAATTTGAATGTCTCGGCCACTAGAATTCTATACCACACAACTAAAGCGGTTGCTAAAAGCGCTTCAAAATTTTTATTAGCTCCATGTGTATTAACCTCAGTGTTAGTTAAAGTACTAGACTCGTTATTTGCATTAAACGCATTGTTTGCATTAGACACATTGTTTACATTAGACGCATTGTTTGCATTAGACACATTGACTGCATTAGAGGCATTATTATTAAGCCGCACTTCAAAGTGCAGAAGTAAATTGTGCCTCTTATTGCACTTTCTGTTGCCCGAAGTTTTACAATTTGCCAAATGATGGCCAGACTTTAAACAGTTGACACAAAGTTTTAATAATTTAACTTGTGTGAGTCGCTCTTGTGGTGCAAGTTTCAATAACATGTCACAGCTGTAAATAGAATGTGCTTGATCATAAAAATAACATGAATATTTATTGGTTGAAGTAGATACATAAGCACTTGATTGTGACTTGTATTTATTACTCGAATTACTCACGCCGCTACTGCTATAATTCATGGGAGCATTTTTATTTATTTGCAGCTTTTCTAATAACTGACATTTTTTGCCTAAGAAATTTGTCATATCCGACATTTTTGGTTTTGTATTCTCGATGCAAAAGGCCTCCCTCCCATTCTCTTCTGGTGGTGGGATCAAATTTTGAAGAAAGCATATAAATTACTAAGCTATCCCAACCCTCAGTTTTTTTCTCATAACACGTTCAATTGTCTCAATCTAACTACCGTATTATCATAAAGGTTACGTAAATCTTTATATGATTCTTTAGGAACACTAGGTTGTTCCCATGAGGCTCGTATATGATTTTGAATTGTCAAACCTTTGTTGTCGTAACGATCTTTTAAAGTTATGCCAAGAAATGGTATAATTTGCGGCTGTAGCTGCGATAGCCTTAATTAAATTAGCAGGTTCTTTCGCTAGCGAATTTCTTAAATAGTAAAACTTTAAAACATCATCTAAAATCTTGTTATTATGAACTAAAGCGATAAAAGTATTGTGGAATTCACCCCAAGATTCAAATTTACCATTAAATGGAATTAATTTTAAAGTAGGCAACTGCAGATTTGGCTGCTTAGATTCGCTGCCAGAGGTGACAACCTGTGGTATAATAGTATCTAGATTAGTAACTTGTTTTTTTATAGAACTTATCTATAACATTTTGCATAGAACTGACTGTAATAAAATTGCAAAGATCTCCCGTTCTCTCAGTTCCGCTAAAACTATCTCCCCGTCTATAGCGGTTAAGATCCCAATGTTTGCCTGAATTTTTGAGAAATCATCCCACATTGGTTCTAATTTTTGTAACCGAACGGAAAGATTTACAATATACTCGTCTTTCAGCTCTCCTAGATTAAGTCATTCAAAATGAGAATTTTCCCTATTTAAATGCTCTTTTATTTGAGATCTAGTAACTTTAAACCTATTTAAATCTAGAGCCTTCATTTTATTGAAATCTTATCTTCTAGACTTGTAAATAGATATTAAAAATACTTGTATTGAATAGCAATTATTCAACAGAAAAACTAGAAAATGTTTACTTGAATTACTGCTAGACCAGTAAAACACGATAAAAGGTACCACTTGACTGGTAAAATACGAAAATGGTAGTAAACTATTGGAATTACCAAAAACATTTGCTTACTCCCTTGAACATAGAAGTGCTATTATACAAGTTCTCTAGGATAGGACAGAGATGGAACACACTTACTTGTCAAGTCTGCCGATGGTTTTATAGTTTGCGCATTCTGACTCGCTGTGATTATATAAATCCCGGTCGCAGAACCAATGTTTTTGTTAATACCTTTGGTTCGAAGGATCAATGTTTTTGCTTCAGCTGGGAAATGCCTTTACTCCCCTGGGCTTTGCACGTGTTGTGAACTGTAATTTCTTTATACTTGCAAAAATAATACTCTCTAACATTTAAAGAATACTTTAATAATACTAATACTAATTTTCTACATAACATTGTGAATTGTGACTGCTATCAATCAACTCTAGCTACTACTAACATCTACTGGTGGTGGGTTCGCCAGAAACGACCACATGTCGCTCGCGCATGCGCAACATACAAATATGGAATTATAAGGACAGAGGCTGCGCCAAAATATAAAATAAGAAAAATAAGACTAAACAGCCACCAATAAATGATTGGTTATTTTTTCTTTTTGGGTAATTAAAAAAACTTGCTGTACTTCACATGTGAACTCATAAATATGTATTCCCTTCCGTGCTACTACACATATATCTCGATACTCCGTACAATCGCCGTCTCGTGGCGCGTCACCTGCTCATATGCATAGTCGTGCACTGAGATCTCAAGTTAATACAAACTGGCAATATATCGCCTTAACCCATTTTAATATTTATGTATTGTTTTTATATAAAAATGGTATTTCAATCTCTTCACATGGTTGCATCTCTCTAAATACCATATTTTCTTAAAAAAATAAAATAGTTTCATTTACTTATTCCCTTATTTATTAACAAAAATCGAGATCAAATATACGAAAAAAATGCGTTTTTTAAAGGATGTCTTATCATTGAAAAAAAAATACTTGCAACTGCAATTATCTATATGTTTTGCTTTTAGAAATACCCTATATATGTATACTTCCCCATTCTTATAACAAATAGTGTCAATGTAGATCTAAAAATTTGTATTTTCATGTAAAATAAGATGATGCGTAAACGCACCACTGGTATAAACTGTGAACGATTTTCGTAACTGCGAGTTTCGACAAGTTGGTGGTAGAGCGTAAATATATCAGTTATGTTGTACCCTTCGCGCTACACGCAGTGCTAGTTTTCACTTTCGTCTGAAAATGTCTTTTAAACGATTTTTGACTCAAAAGGAGACAGAAGCTGAGCTAGAAAATGTTATTGCTGAATTAGAAAATGACCGTTAAAACCAAGAAAACGGTATGTAAATGTTACAAATTTTCATACTACACTTTACGCACATTTTATACTAAATATTTTTATTTAGTAAAACGTTTGTTTAGTGTTTCTTTATTTGATTTCAGATGTGATAGATATTGTTTATATACCCCCAAACATTGATACTTTGACTGATGAAGAGGACATTGACGATGATCTGGCGCCAGAGGAGGTAATTGCTAAGGATATTGTGGGAACTTTTGAGCTACACTGCCCATCTTCGGGCCAAATGAGACAAAATGTAAGACTATATGAACCTGATTCGTCAGACGAAGAAAGCTTGGAATGTAAAAGAAAACGATTACTCTCCTCTACCTCCTGTGCAAATTTGCCCCCAGCCCCCTCTGCCACCCGTGTAAATGTGCTCCCAGCTTCACGGTCGCTTTCACAGTTTGAGTATACGCATTTCCCTGTTTCAAATGAGATGACCGATAAAGACAGACTGAAATGTTATATTTATTATAGAATACTCTATATCACTGTTTATGCCAGTGATGCGTTTATGCACCAGTGATTTTTTATAAGAAAAAACATATTTATTTTTTGTTTAATGATAGAAATGTTTTTTATGTGTCTAATAATAAATATATCTCAATAACAACTCTGTGTTTTAATTATTTCCATCCTTGGTAAAATATGGGTTAATACCAGTCACTCCCCTTAAGGTGCGTAATCTCTGACGCGTGACTTTCCTCCAGTCGACGTCGGACGTGACATGTGCACGCCCGCCCCAAATCAAACCTGACGCTGGCCATTCAAAACAAAGGAGAATAACAGGAGCAGTCATGTCTGGCGCGTCCCACTCTCCCGTCGGTCGAGCGGTGGAGAAGTCACGTCGTCCTATCAGTTGTAGTTAGATATCCGACGTCGATCGGCGGCCGTTTGTTTGTTTATATCAGGTAAGCAATAATTATCCTTAATGCAAATATGCTGTAAATTTACAACAAATATCTATCGAGCATTATATAGGTGATATTTATAATGATGTTCTATATTTTATTGTTTATATTATGTTTGTATTGTTTTTCAGAAATGTCTACTCAAGACGAGTGAATATTTTCCTCCCGAGCAGAAGGAAATTTTAATCGAGGCGAATTTCAGAAATTATTCTAGAACTTGAAGCTGAAGTGGCACAGTAATCCACATATCTGGATATTTTTATCCCAACGAATCAGCCAATTCTGGATCATCCTTACACACTTCTACCTACTCAATAGACGTCGACACCGACTACACCATTATAGAGACAAAAAAAATTATTCGCAGTTACATAATTAAATTTTTATATCTATACCTACACCTAATACAGTTAATTAAAATTTATTAAATTTATAACAAAATATACATGCAGTCAGTTAGCAGTTTCTTTAACCCAAAAAATGTCATTGATAGGTACTATTCATTTCATCGCTATTTGCCAAGTAAAGAACTCTCTTATCTTGCCGATAAACGGAAGAGTCTACCTGAGCCTAGCCATAAAAAACAAGCCAAGGTTATGTTTTGAGATTTTTTATTTGGCAAATAGCGATGAAATAAACTATATCGGTCTACTAAGAATATTAATCTACTTGGTGAATGTTTTTAGCTTTAGGTAATCTATATATTAATACGTGAGCAAAACTGTGGCATACTTTTTTTAGTATTTATTACCATAGATGAAGTCGATCTTGATGTGTAGGAAGTGACATTTCATGTGAATTTACTCTGATAAATAAGTCCATTTTGGAGCCGTATTGGGGACAAATTTAACTTGGAAGCAAAGTCACGACTTAAGAAGACTAAGAAAAGCAACGGCGGAAAGAAGAAAAAGTCTAAATACCAATTAAAGGTGAGAAAAAGACTCAATAATAGTGCATGCTGGGTTAGGATAAAATAGTTGTGAGAGCAAGAATTGCATTCTGCGTCATAACAGCCAAGATAATAACAGCAAAGACCTCAAGGACCAGGGAACCTCCATTGCATTAAGTCAAGGATAGCAACCATACAAACAGATGGCTGCAGACGAAGCACAGAGGGCTGCAGACAGCATAGTAAGAAATCATAATAGATGGATTCAGATGAATATCTCACAGACGAAGGGAAGAGAAAGAGAGACGATGTGGACGAATTACTTAACAGATCGAGAAAGATAAATAGAACACCGATAAAAGGAGAGGAAAGCAAGGATAGAATGGAAAATCAAATAAAGGAAATGATGTCCCTAATGAGAATCTAGTGCAGGATATAAAAGAAATTAAAAGTAAACAGCAAAATAATAATGAGGAAACAAAGAAATTACAAGAGATCAGGTATCTAAGGAAGGAACAAAGAGAATTTAAGGAAGAAATAAAAGTGTTAAAGGGAACCAACGAAAAAGCAAAGTGGGAGATTGAGGATTTGAAAAAGGAAGTCGAGATAGCAAATGAGAGATTGGAGAAAATGGAGGGGGATAAGAGGAGAAAGAACATAGTCATACAAGGGTTAAGAGGAACTACAAACAATGCTAAAAGGTTGAAAGAGGAAATAGAAGGATTTATTGAGAATTCATTGGGAGTGACCTTAAAAGTGGAAGCGGTTAGAAAATTGAGAGAGGATATGTGCCTAGTAGAATTGAACAGTAAAAGAGGATGAGAGTATGGTGATGCAATGTAAGAGTAAACTACGGAATCAAAGCCAGAAAGTGTATATAAATGATGATTTAACGCCAAATGAAAGGAAGATCCAAAATACAATTAGGAAACAAGCGAAGGAAGCAGTAGCAAAAGGGAAAACGGTTAAGGTGGGATACCAGAAGATGACATGTGACCAGGAGTTATGGACTTGGAGTAGAAAAGTTGGTAAATTGAAAATGTATAACAATGAGCAGAGCATACAGGAACAAACACAAGCAAAAAACTAACAATGAAAAAAAGACCAGGGCAGGACAAATCGGTGACAAACAAGGCAAAGGATACAAGGATTAACGATTATGCAAGGGATAGAATAGGAACATGGAATATTAGAAGCTTCAATGGAAAAGAGAAAGAATTAATCCAGGAAATTAAAAAGTATAAAATGGAAATAGTGGCAATTACAGAAACGAAGAAGAAAGGAGTAGGAGAATTAACAATAGAAGATTACGGGCTGTTATACAGTGGAGTAGATGATAGAGAAAGAGCCGGGGCAGGGGTAGGGTGCCTGATAAGTCCGAGGTATATGAGCAAATTAGTGAGCTGTGAAACTGGAAAACAGTGAGCAAAAGGACAATGAAAGTAACTTTTGCACATTGTAATCAGGAGAAATTGGACGTACTAATAGCATATGTATCGGGAGAAAGTGAGGCGAAGAAAGAAAAGGAGCAGTTCTGGCAAGAACTTCAAATGTTATATGAAGAATCAGACAACCCCGCGATAATTATGGGAGATTTCAATGGAAGAATTGGAAATGAGATTTTAGGGAGACAAGGGGTAATGGGACGTTATGGAGAGATCACAAGTAATGCGAATGGAGGGTGTTTAATTGATTTTTGTATACAGAATGGTCTAGTGATACAAAACTCGTATCAGCATAAATAATGTCATAAATATAAAGGGTGGTCCAACCATAATGCACGATGTTAATTGTGAGTCACGCCTTAACGTCAAGTTTTTTGCCCAACTTAATTTGACATTTCTTTGTTTCCGTGTTTGACAAATTCAACCATGGAGAGGTACACAATTGAGGAGCGCGTTAAGATTGTTGAAGCCTTTTACGAAAATGGGCGTTCAAATCAAAATGCATTTCGTGCACTTCGTGACTTTTTTGGTCAGCATAATCGACCAAATGTGTCCACAATCGGGAGAATTGTGCGCAAATTTCAGCAAACCGAGTCTGTAGGAAATGTGAAAATACCTGTGCATGCTCGCCCAGTTCGTTCTGCGGAAAACATTGCTGTTGTTCGCGATAGTGTAGCAGAAGAGCCGTCAACCTCGACTCGTCGTCGTGCCCAACAATTGTGGCCAGAAATTGAGGATATGGACCTGGACGATATGTGGTTCCAACAGGATGGTGCCACTTGTCACACATCCAACGAAACAATGGCACTTTTGCGCGAGAAATTCAATGGCCGTGTTATCTCACGTCGTGGCGATATTAATTGGCCGCCACGATCATGTGATTTGACACCGTTGGACTTCTTTCTTTGGGGATATTTAAAAGAAAAAGTGTACGTCAATAAGCCAAGAACAATTCAAGAGCTAAAGGATGAGTTAATTCGGCACATTAACGACATTGAACCTCAATTATGTCTCAGAGTCATTGAAAATATGGACCATCGGATAGAGGTATGCAACCGAAGCCGTGGCGAGAATTTGGCCGACATTTTGTTTCACACATAATTGTCATAGATCCTCTATTATAATAAAAAATATTAAGATAATTCTCTGAAAACTTTTTGTTTTATTTACAATTAACATCGTGCGTTTTGGTTGGACCACCCTTTACTAAATATACTAGGGAGAAATGAAAGATCAGTTATTGACTATATAATAACGGAAGAAATAAATAGGAGAATGATACAGGATGTGAGAGTTTACAGGGGGGCTGAATTATCGACAGACCACTATCTATTAATAGCAAAAATGGAAAATGAAAAAGAAAAGGATGAACAGAAGATAATGGAGAAAACTAAGAAGAAAGAAATAAAGACGATCAAGATACATAGATTGCAAGACCAACAAATAAGAAAAGAGTACATGAAACATATCAGGAAGGGGATACAAGAAGTGGAACAAGAGATAGTGGAAATGAACATAGAAGAGATGTGGGAAAAATTTAAAAAAATCATTAAAAAGACAGGAGCCAAAGCCTGTGGGTTAACCTCAACAGGTGGAATGAAGAAGAGAACAAGTTGGTGGAGTGCAGAAATTAAAAACACCGTTAAAACAAAGAGGAACGCTTGGAAAAACTATTTACAAAGAAAGAGTGATGAAGCATATGAGAGATAAAAGGCAATGAGAAAAATAGTAAAGGATAAAGTCAAATTAGTTAAAGCCAAGGAATGGGAAGATTTTGGGACCAAGATGGAAAAGGACAAAGGGGCAAATCTAAAGCTATTCTATAGGGTACTAAAGTACATGAGAAATAAAAGGAAAATCGGGACGAAACAGATTATGGGCATGGAGGAAAGAATAGTAATGGAAGATGATAAAATTATGGAAAGATGGAAGCAATCTTTCCAGGAGATGTTAGAGGGGGAAGAGATAACAGTGGAGAATACGGAAGAAGGAACACAAAAGGAAGAGGAAATTGGAAAAGAGAGAGAGAGAGTAGACAGGAGAATGAAATAAGTGATGGCATTGGCATAGAAGAAGTTAAGAAGGCAATAGGAAAGTTGAAGAACGGGAAAGCTCCAGGAGTAGATGAATTAAAAGCAGAACTATTGAAGGGAATGGGTGAAGAAAGAATGGTGTGGTAATACACATAGTATATTAAATAGAGCATGTGTAACACAAACTACCTAAGGAGTGGAGAATTGCAATAATAGTACCTATTTTCAAAAAAGGGAACCAGAAAGACTGTGCAAATGATCGTGGGGTATCGCTACTGTGCACAACATATCAAAGTATGAGGTGATCTTGGAAGAAAGATTAAGGGGGGAAGTAGATGAAAAGTTGCATGGAGCACAAAGTGGTTTCAGGTCCGGTTACTGCACACAAGACCATATATTTACATTAAGAAATATAATAGAGAAAATGCTTCCTTATAACAAAGGAATATATATATATATATATATATATATATATATATATATATATATATATATATATATATATATATATATATATATATATATATATATATATATATATATAGGGTGATTCAGTTAACCCGCTCATTAAAAGTTTATGAACTTCCCATTGGAATTAATTTTTTAAAATTTGTTTAAAGTTTATGTCTACCCATACTGAAATCCATTATCTTAAACATTGCTAATTAGCTTTAAAAAATGTAGAAGTTTCTTCTAGAGAAATATATATATTTTTAACAATTTGCTGAATCGTCTAAGTTTCGGAGGCTCCTTATGATTATGTGTTCATGACATTAATTAAAAATACATATTTATTAAGTAAATATAGATAATATACAAGATACATATAATAAAAGAAAATATGGTTAAAATATAAAAAATGTATATAATAAAAGAAAGTATAAATAATATAAAAAATACATATAATAAAAGAAAATATATTTAAAATATAAAATACATAAATTATAAAACAGAACAATTCACATTCATTGATAATAATTATATAGGATTTCTATATTGCTGCAGCTCTTGGACAGCCATATTCAACACGATACTCTCAAACCATTGCATTGGACCCATGTCGCATAATATCATCGATGCTAAAGCAGTGTAGTACTTAATCTTATCGCTGTAGAATGTCATGCATATCTCTATACGTAGCATCTCCATGGTAATCTTACGAAAATCTTCAATCAGAGGAATTTGCAAAGCAAAATGCTTTTTCAGTATTTCAGATAGAGAGTCTGTTTTCTCAATTAGAGGTAATCCTTGCACTTGGTTACACATATCCCGAAATCTGGACGTATCTTCCTTTTATTCCGGCATTTAGTAGATAGCAATCATAGCAGCATGTCAAGAAATCGTAATAGCCAATGCTTCGTCTATCGCGTCTGTGTATGGAGGCAACTTTGTAAGCCTTTTCCCCACATTTTCACAGACATCTTTGAGGTTAGGAGTGCATTTTGAGCACTTACAGACACGTCCCCAATCACACTCCCTAGGCATGTTGACTGTTTGACTGATAGATTGTAAATGAAGAATATGGTCCGTTGATGGTCTTATTACACAAGTCTGCGTTTCTTGAACTCGTAGGGAATGGAGCTGTGATTCTCAAGGGAGCGCCTTTTGGTGGAGAGAGGCTTGTACATTTTTGTTTCCACTCTCGTTACGACCTCATGCTCATTTGTTCTCCGAATGTTTTTGGAAACGATAGGCACAGGATCTGAAGGCTCCAATACCTGCTGCTTTATAGCATCAAAGTTTCTTAATTATGAGGCAGCATAGTTTAGGGAAATTCCCTTGACTTTGCAGACGACCTTCTCCTCATCGGCAGTGGACCAAACTTTATACGCATAATTTTTTGGGCCACCAGACACAAACTCGGTAATGTGACTTCCGGGCCCATATCCTTCGAGTTCGTTTGTCATATTCCCCAAAAACTCGCCAGTAGGGACTTCGTAATCGTCGTTTTCTCGGGAGACGTAGATGACGCTATCCGTATCATAGTACAGTACTCTTTCACCCAACTTTTCAAGGTAACTGTACAATTTAAGCCGGGCTTGGGTGGTGACGTAAGCGGCGATAACGACATTCCCGGTGGTCAAAGATTCGTACGCCTCCTCTCGATGCTCCCAGTTGACGACGAGGGTGTCTTCGTTGATGGGCAGGGCTGAATTTACATATATGGAGGAGTTGGTAAGCATATTACAAAATTCCGATGGTTCTCTGACGATTGTCGTTTTCGGCTGATTTTCTCGCTGCCCGAGTTTCCCCCAAAAAGAATTTAAGATAAGTTTTGCCAACGAACGAAGGCCGGGGTTTTCTACGATTTCCGCATACTCGAGCTTGACGTCTTCTCGCTGGAGGAATTGCTCCATGTACCGCTCCTTCTCTTCGGTGGTACAGTGGGACGGCTATCCTGACACCTGTTGTTTAACGGCAACGAACTTATTCATCATACCAGTAAAGAGGCCTCCAATCTTTGTGATTTTGTTAAATTGATCTATGTCGTACTTCCACACCTCGTAAACGTCCTATAGCTCATAACCTTTTTTGACTGCCTTTCGCACCTCGTCCATTACCCAGGTGCCAACGAGTGCTCTCTCATCGTCACAGTGGTTGCACTCCGACTGATTCATTTGTTCCCCACAGGTATGACATATATTATATATATATATATATATATATATATATATATATATATATATATATATATATATATATATATATATATATATATATATATATATATCCCTCTATCATTTCTGCGTCTTTACATATTGCAAGGATTGTGCGTCCATCAAAGTATATATAATTTTCTTTTTGCATACAGGTGGGCCATCATGCAATTTACATGAAACTACAGAGTATATTAGATAACTCAAGGTATTTTCTTAAATAAGTGCAATTTTATATTTTGCAACCATTCTGCGTCCTTACACTTTAATATGATTTCTACGTCCACAATATACACTTCAGGAATTTATCCTTTCAGCATCCAAAAGTATATATATATTTACGATTTACAAATTTTTGGACGTCCGACATTGTTGCCAGTTTTTAACGTTATATTGGTTTATATTAATAATAGGATGTAAGAATAATTGTAATTTTGTTGACAAGGCCAAGGGTACCTTACCTTTAGAGAGTCAGTGAATTTATAATTATTATTTTGTTAATTGAATAAAGCAAATATAATTTTTAATTTTATTCGAAAAAAGAGCATCGACTTCTTCAAGATGGATTTATCGCATTTAGAAAGAGTTTATCTTTTTATCGAATTTCGCTGAAATTTGAGCATTTTTATGAGGGCTCAAAATTTGGCTTATCATTTCTTATCTTCTTACAGGAAATTATCGATAGTTTTACCGTTGCTAAAATTAAATATTGAAATAAACAAATTATGGTTTATTAATTTTGCTCAGTTAGAAGGCAACCTTAAAGTGAACATCAATGAACCTTAGAATGTGGCGCTAAGTTCCAATAAAAGGGGAGAAAAGGAATGTTTCCAATCTAATTTTAATACTATTTTATTCACATGACCACTCTGGGTTAATCTGATAGGACTATAGTTTAGTAAAGAATTTTTATAGAAATAAATCGTTTTCGTACATAATGTTATTTTATTTGCAAACTTTGTTCCACAGATTAAAACATTACAAAATACTCTAAGAATAAAGTTTTACCTCTAATAACATAAAAATATAAACTTAAGATATTAACTTTAATGACATGCTGTATATTAAAAACTGAATTATCAAGACAAGTTTGAAAATAAATCAAAAATATTGTAATTGCATATATTAATAACAAATTAAAGGCACTAAAAATATAACTTCAAAAATAAAGTTTTAACTCCAGTAAAATAAAAATTCAGTTCAGAATATGAAAGATAAGTTCCAGGAGAAAACAGATCAGTTAATAAATAAAGCGAGTAAGGACGAAATCAAGAACGCAGAAACTGAGTGGGAGGGTATCAAGAATAGTCTAGATTCCGCGGCTACGGACGTTTTAGGACACGATAAAAGGGAAGCTAGGAAGCCCTGGATAACGGACGAAATCTTAAACTTAATGCAAAAGAGACGAGACTACAAAAACAAACGAGACGAAGAAGGACTGAAAACGTATAAGGCAATAAAGTGGGAAATCATTAGAAAATGTAGAAAAGCGAAAGAACAATGGATAGAGGATAAATGCAAAGAAGTAGAAGATAAGTTGCAAGTAGGTAAGACCGATGAGGCTTACAAAATAATTAAGAGGAACTTCAGGGATATAGGAACAATAAATAGAAACGTTAGGAGTGAATCGGGGGACATACTGATCGGAAGAGAGGAGAAAGCGGATAGATGGAAGCAGTACTTAGGAAATTTATACGAGGGTCAGGAATTAGGAGATATATTAGAGGAAGAATCTAGCATCGATAGGGAAGATGTAGGAAAACCTATATTGAGAGAGGAATTTGAAATAGCACTAAGGGGGCTAAAGAATAATAGAGCGCCGGGTGTAGATAAAATACAGGCGGAAATTTTGAAATGTGCGGGACAGAAAGTAGTAAATAGGATGTTTGAACTGGTAAAATACATATACGAAACGGGCGAGATGCCGGAAGATTATAAGAGGAACATTATCGTTACTATACCGAAAAAGAGAGGAGCCGACAAATGCGAGAACTTTAGAACGATTAGCCTAACTTCCCATGCGTCAAAAATCCTAACTAGAATAGTGCAGAAGAGGATGGAAAATAGAGCGGAGGAAATACTAGGGGAAGACCAATTCGGGTTTAGGCGAAATAGGGGAACTCGCGAAGCTATTCTGGCGCTAAGAGTAATGTTAGAGAAAACAATAGAAAAAGGAAAGAACGCTTATATAGGATTTGTAGATTTAGAAAAAGCTTTTGATAACGTAAGATGGGAAAAAATGTTCGAGATACTAAAGAGCGCGGGAATGAAGTATAGAGATAGGAGAGTAGTACACAATCTATACATAGAGCAAACTGCTGTTATAGAAGTAGAAGGGGAGGAAAGGGAAGTAGGTATTAGGAAAGGAGTAAGACAAGGATGTACGCTATCACCACTAATTTTTAATCTGTACATCGAAGAGGCGATTAATGTGGTAAAAGATAGAGTGGATTTCGGGATTAAAGTACAGGGACAGAAACTAAAGATGCTGAGATTCGCGGATGATATAGCAGTATTAGCATCTAGTAAGGAGGAACTAGAATCAGCATTGAACGAAATGGAGGCAGTGTTGACAGAGGAATACGGAATGAGGGTGAATAAAAACAAAACTAAAGTGTGTGTGCAGAGGGCGCGAGAGCAGAGCAAAAACGAAAGTACAAATTAATAATGAAAGATTGGAGGAAGTTAAAGACTTCACTTATTTAGGAAGTAAAATAAATTGGGATGGAAGAAGCGATAAAGACATAAAACAAAGAATAGCGTAGGGTCGAGTAGCTTTTAACAAAAAGAAAGCACTTTTATGCTCGGGGGTAATAAACTTAGAAACAAGGAAGAGATTTTTGAAAACATATGTATGGAGCACGGCACTTTACGGCTGCGAAACCTGGACGGTAGGGGAAGCAAGTAGGAAGAAATTAGAAGCTTTTGAGATGTGGTGTTACCGAAGAATGATGAAAATACCATGGACTGATAGGGTTAGAAACGAAGAAGTATTGGAGAAAGTCGGCGAGAAAAGGAGTATGTGGAAAAACTTAAAGAAGAGAAGAGATAGAATGGTAGGCCACTTGCTGAGACATGGGGGAATAGTCCGCGATATTTTGGAGGCAGAAATAGGAGTGAAGAAAGGCAGAGGTAGGCCTAGATTAGACTACTGCTCGCAAATAGTAAGGGATGTAGGTTGTAGCACAATTAGCGAAATGCGTAGGTTAGCACAAGATAGGAGAAGCTGGAGGTTAGCGTCCAACCAGTCTTAGGACTGATGACCTAATGATGATGATGAAAATAAAAATATTAAGATAACAAATTAACCACTCTCTTAAGGGATTACTCATCTTCAATAAGCTGTTTTAGTTTTTTAGTATAAATATTTTGTACGAAAACTTTAACTTTGGTCCAAGACTTGTTTTCAAAGATATCCGGATATTTTGCCAGCAATAAATCACATTCCTCCTTTTTGGGCGCTTTTTTGATTTTAATATGATTTTTAAAATACTTTAAAACTATTTTTTTCTGACCAGTAGTCCAGGGAACTAGTTCCCGTTTTCTTGCTTTACATATATCCGCCTTTTTGGGCAAATCTACTTTACTTTCTTCTTCTTCATGTTCATGTTCTCCAATGTCTAATGGATTTTCTGTATTGTCATTTACTAATTCTAGATCGTTATCATAACATAATGGCAGATCTTCCTCCATATCTATCTCTATATCTTCGAGAGCTTTCCCTTTATATTTTCCAGCGTCCCCGCTTTCCATTAACAGTAATAATTTGGCGATTTTTGCCGTTTGAAAAATGTCGGGTAAGCGGTAGACCTTGCTGTGAACATCTATTGTATGGCCCATAAAGGTAGCCAATTGCTCTATGTCATTGGGTGTCATATTAAAGATTTGAGTTAAAGTTGCTAAGTGCTTTCGCAACTTGTAGACGTTAAAGCAGTCGGATTTTTTGCACCAGATAATTTGGAATGTTTTTGTAGAATTTTATACCCTATAATCGGTTGGTCAGACTCAGTGTTACAAAATAAAAACAAATTGTTTTGCTTAACAAAATTGGGTCCCTCTTTTAGAAGAAGTTCCATATGATCCTGCATGTCTTTGCTAAAAAGGACTGGTACTCCTCTTCCTCTTTTTCCACGTATAACAACGCGCTTTAAGTTTTTTAATAATACTTTCTCAGAGGCTGTGACAGCACCTGAGAATTCTTCGTAATTTTGTGTATTTTTTTCTTCTGATAACATATATGTTGAAGGCTTCATTATTTGTAGTTCACCAACCCTTTTTCTATTTAGAAGTAGCAAGCGACAAAAAATAGTTTCCATTAATAATTTGAAATTTTTCTTATCATTAAAATTTTCTCTTAGTGTAGTTTCTGCCTCGTTGCCTTGCTCAATAAGGTATGTTCTAAAAATTTTCAAATCGGCGGCTAAAGAAATTATTGTTGTCTTGTTCCAAGCCTTCGTACTCAAGTCATTACCTCTAGTTCTCTCATTTTACAAGAACATACATTGATATGATGTTGCTCACGGTGGATATTAAAATATCTCCCTCCAAAAGTACAAATAAGAGCATCTTTTTTTGCGATAAGGGATATCTTATCGGCGCGCATTCGAGGGAATACTTTCAATCTCAAGTCAGAGTTAACACTTAATTTTGGAAGCAGAACGTTGTGGGATTCGCTAAGGGATGTACTTATACTGGGATTTTTATTTTGGGGACAAGTTTTCTTATGTTTCCATAACAACTTTCGGGAGTACATACCAAAGCAAAATGGACATGGAATATAGTTAGACTCTGAATTATCAACATAACTTTTATGGACCGGTTTGTATAAACCTTCCGAATTTTTTTATAAAATTCCCTTGTTTTCATAAAGCAGCAATAAGTCGTTTCCTTTCAATTGATTTTGGAGTTAATCCTGATATCCTTCTTACCTCAATTTCTTGAGATTGGTTGCGTAGAATATGTCTCGCAAAATTGTTTACATCGCTCTCACAATAAGTACAGAAGTCTGGATAACGAACGATACCTAATTTATTTTTTTTGTTAATGAGATCCTTGACCTATCTCCATAATCAGTGGTAGAGTCTGGAATACATATCTCCAGTCGTATATTCTTGTTTTCAATATCCGTGTTGTGCCAAGTATTTGATTCTGCATCCTAAAAAGAAATGTATTTAATTGTTTGTAAAAATAAGGTAAACAAATAAATATCTAAATTTGTGCCCTATAATTGTCAAAAATGTAACAAATCACTTCTTACAGAACTATTACTTACAATTTGAGCTAATGCTTCATTGCCTGACTCGGAAGTATGGTAGGTTGGGTCGACTCTATTGTCAGACGAAGATATATCATATTTTGATACTAATTCGGTGTCCACTAAAAGTATAAATATATCAAGGTAAATTGATAATATGCATCGTACTACTACTTATTACTCTCTTTAGACTCTTTTTGAATATTCTCTTTTTGTGGACTGATCAAAATGTATTGCAGAACCATTATTTACTATTTTATTATTAGGTTCTTTATTTAAATTATTTAAGGTCTTCTCAATTTCTGCCACACCCTCTTCAAA